>OY284494.1:13034040-14316844 GCA_958336395.1 Ctenicera cuprea | reverse complement strand
TTTAGATTAATATTTTACTAAATGCGATTTTAAATTAGCAGTTATCTGGATAATTCGTTAAGCTTTTACTATCTGGATAAAATATACGAAACCAATATCTGATAAAACGTCTATCCAGATTTATTAAAAAATCAGATTCGTCCGAAACATTCATTATGCGTATTTAACTGTTAAAATGTGACGTTCAAATATATACTTATAGTTAATTCAGATGAAAATCGCAGGGTGAATTGTATACGCGAATTCCAGTAAAATAAATGATTAAGACCAAATTTTTAGTAATACACATTTATATTATTCAAATTTTAAACAACACCAATATATCCGTTAGATATCTGCCATTCGGATAAATTCAATATTTACATTTCGTACAGCACAGGTAGCTGCAATACATACCTACAAATTTGGTTTTATTGAAGAAAATATTATTTAATTCGTTTATTTGGTAATGGTAATAAACTAGGAGCGGCGACTGTAATCTTTTAGGTTTCAGTCCTTTGCATCAATAAATGAAATGCAAATTTTGCAAAGTTATTGTTACTGGAATTTAAAAATATGTTTTGACTTAGGCTGCTGGGTACCAGGCAGCTTAACGATTCACAGATCCGTAAAATCCAAATCTTTATTACCTCTGGCTTACAATTTGTTCACCCAAACCCTGTGCCTGGCGGTTTAATAAGTAAGTAGCTGGTAATGGCGCGATAACCGCTCTAATCCTTCGTCTGGCAGATTAAAAATCTACCCTGTCTACAATTCTACATATTAGAAGTAAAAGCTTTTTGAAAAAATATTTTTTTCCCAGTAAAATTAGCAAAAGTTCCTAGTTGTAAGTATAAATATCCGGCAGGTAGCAGTGGTTTCTAGCCCTCAGAATCAGAATGCCACTCTGTAGAAGTGGTTTTAAAATGCAAAGTTGTCTTAAAATACAAGAAATGATTGTTTAGCTATAATCCATAAAATGGACGTCCTGCATTCCTTTCATATTACCCAACATAAATATATCAAATGGCCAAATATCTGCTCGAAAAATCAGTTACATACTTTGAACCACTTTTATTATTTGTTGGTAACATTAAGCATTAACATTAATCTTTACTTTAATTAAATTTAAATAATAGTAAAATTGTACAACGTAATAACGATTGGTCTAATGAAATCTTATTGGTAAGAATTTTAGCTATTAAAGTATGCACTAATGACACATACATGAATATGTTTGTAGTATTTTTTGAGAGGCTAAAGTTATACGCGGCGGTCATCTGGTGCCCGTGTTACACTTATCAAAATCTAGCAATTGAAAGACTACAAAAGAAAATGCTGAGAACGTGTTATTTTAAACAATATGGAAATAAATTTGAAGGCGATTATACAGAATTACTTCATATATTCAACACTGAAACATTAGATACTAGAAGACGTGTACAACAACATATATTTTTATACAAAATTGTAAACAATTTCATCAAAGATCCTAACTTATTAAGTATGCTAAATTTTAACGTATGTAAAATAGGATTAAGAAATTCAACAACGTTTAGATTAAAGAGGTCGAAAACCAATTATTTTAAAAATTCACTAATTCAAAGAATTTGTAATGCGTTTAATGGTTTACAGATATCGATAGACATCTTTTGTATGCCGTTAAATCAATTTAAAAGAGCAGTAGGTGGTTCGGTACAGTGAATAACTTTTGTTGCTGGATTATTGTTAACTAATTAATTGGTCAAATTTGATTAATTTTGATTATTGAGTTTATGGTATTTGTGGCATGCTAATGTTCTCACGTTCTTAAACTGAGTTTTTATTTATTTTTATTTTTTTTTTCATTGTTTAATTATGTTATAATAATGGAATAGGTATAAATTTTGTTATTACAGTAAGGGTTAGATAAGTCAGTAATTTTATTTTTTGTATAGTACCGCGCCGCGGTCATTAGTATTGTTTTGTATATTCTCTGTATTCATCTGTAATTGGGCAAAGCCTGTTGAGGAATAAACATTATTATTATAAGAATTATTCCTATTATATAAAATCAACACGATATAGCTGTCCTCGATTCTCAATACTGTTTAGAGATGTTATTATAAATTACAATAAAATTGAAATTGTAAAAGGTCATAGCTTCAACCGATATGCGAATATTGCAAAAATCAAATTTATAGCATCTGCATAAAACAAAATCCGGGTCGATATAAATAATCCGAAATTTGAATCGAAACTTAAAGGGTGATTCTGAAATATCTTTCATAAATGGGAGGGTAAACTCATTTATCAAAAAGAAGGAAAAAAGTCTATACAAACTATGTCTCAAAACTCACCTTTTGCGAGATGCAACCCTTTAAAGAGAACGCAGCTGCGGCACCTTTAAATTAGTAAAAGGTAGAGGTCTAAAGAAAAAATTCAAGAAAAAAAATTCAAGGAAAAAAATTCACAAGAAAAATTAAAATTATCAAATATAGTTGTTTATTTCATTAATATTATTACTAGACTTGGGCAAATATGCTGTAAATGTAATAGTCGTCACAATTAGAATGACGAATTCTTTTAGGAAAAGCAACTACTGACTTTTAATACCTGCTTTTTAATTAATTACAAACATACAACATAGAAAACTTGCATAAAGACTTTATATACGGCGGCGTACAAAATGTTATTTTGAAAAACACCGATCTAATTTAGAACAATCAATTTTTTTATTTATTTAAAATAGATAATTTTACTTTTAATTGATTGTTTTTATTCAAATGAATTGTCATGGTTTTTCTGAGTAAGATCACTACAAATTACAATTTAAGTACCTAATTCCTTTTCGCAAATAGGGTTAAATAACAAATATTTCATGGCAGTGCATTTTAAAGAAATTGAGAGCCGTGAAAGATAAAAATTTGAAATTTTGAGTATGTCATTGTTTGGTGGAACCTCTTTTTTGTGAGATTTTATTTCTTTTTCACCCTTAACGTCGATATCTTATTGAATCTTTGTTCATAACTTTTTTATCATTCCTTATTTTGGAAAGTATATTAATATAATTGAATTTATGAGAAAAATGCTCAAAAATGCTACGCTTGCTAAAAATACGACCACCTTTCTTTTTCGAGAAAATCGAATAAAATTAATAAGCAATTTACAAAGTATGTTTAAAAGTAAATTATCTGAACTCAGGACGCCACGCACAAATGTAAAAACAAGATTCAAAATTTGTAAAAACTGTAACAATCGACGGTTGCGCAACCTATTGAAGAAAATTACTTACATAAAATCAGTACATTAAACCTTATTAAGCTATCTTCTTTATCAGCGTTTACTGCCACCTGTTTACTGCCACCTATGAATGAACTATTACAAGTACATACTTATCTCCGCTATGTTCATTTATGGTTCTGTCGGCGTTTTGGTCAGGGTCGGCAAAGTGTCCCTTACGAGTGTTCGGCATTTTGGGCATGGTCGGCGTTTTGGTCATAGTCTGATTTCGGCGTTTTGGTCGCGGTCGGCAAAGTGTCCCTTACGAGCCGTTCGGCATTTTGGACACGGTCGGCGTTTTGGTCATAGTCTGATTTCGGCGGTTTGGCCGCGGTCGGCAAAATGGCTCTTACAAGCGTTCGGCGTTTTGGACATGGTCGGCGTTTTGGTCATAGTCTTGTTTCGGCGTTTTGGTCAGGGTCGGCAAAGTGTCCCTTGCGAAATAATCGGCGTAATGGACACGTAAGGTTCGGCAGTTATTCGGCTCCGACGCTAATATATCGATCACTGTGGCGTCGTTTAACAAGTGTCGGCGTTTTGGGCACGTTCGGCGAAATGTCCAATGTACGTTAGTCGGCGTTTTGGGCGTATTCGGCGAAATGGTCCTCTAGTAGTAGTCGGCGTTTTGGACCTGTTCGGCGTTTTGGACATCCAAAACATAGAGTCGGCGTTTTGGGCATTCGGCGAAATGTCCAGGCCCCGAATGCACCATCAAAATTGCTACAAGACCATATATTGTTTTTGGAATTTGGCTGCACGGTTGCCAAGATATTTAACTTTCCTTGAAATTTACTGATTTTGCAGAGTTCCCATCAAAAAATCATTTTGACCTGCGGTTAGGAAATGGAGCAAAACAAATTCATGTGAGTAGTTGTCAAAGTATGCCCTACCTCTTGTTACGAAACTAGCTCAAAATATCGAATACGCTGTTTGTGACAGACGGGTGAACTTGACGAAAGTGAGGGCGTTAAAACTTGCTTTTTTCAAATAGAACACCCTGTATATTTTTACATTATCAGTTGCAGATCTTAATTACCTTTCATTTTTGTAAAGTATGTCCTATACCTAAATGTTACCCTTTTCGATATAATTTGACTTTTTTCCAAATATTCATAAATTTGGCCAAAAATTAGGCAGTTTTCTTCATTAAACTCGCTAAACCTAGAGCAGGACCAATTAAAATTTATGTAAAAGAAATTTCAGTCCCACTCAATTAAGCAGAAATTTGTAAACTAGCATGACTTCTGTGAGGAAAATTCTGAATGCAAGTTCATTCCATTTCTATCGTATTACTTTGTTTCGTGGCCTAAACCAAGGACTATACATACAGTCCTTGCCTAAACGCTAATGATCCATTCCTAAGGGTACAATTTTGTTAATTTCTTCAACATCGAATTGGTTTACGATCAAACCTTTTAAATTACGTTATGATTAGTGTTAAAGTAATTTTTCAAAAAAAAAATAAAGTGAATGTGGTTTGGGATATTTAGTACCCAATCAATCATTGAACCCTGCCTTTTAATGAAAATTTAACAGGGTAGAGAGGTATTTACGTTTTTTCACAAGATACGCTACCTGAGCGGCTGGAAGCAGGAATGCTGTTAAAATTGATATATTAAATGTGGCTTCAGCAAATGAATGGACGTAAGAAATTATTCAAATGACGTTTTGGTATAAATTTAATCAGATTTCATGTGAGATCTATTATTTCATGTACTCTTCGTGTTATAAAACTAACATGATCTATTTTTAATTTGTATAAAATGGTAAAACTAACCATCCTGTTTCTAAAACATCTGTATGTTGCGTCGCAAATTAAGTTTGCCGAGGGCTAGAAGTTCCGTGGTCTACCAATCTAATATAATCTAATTTAATACACAAACGGAAAGAGTGTCTAATCTATGCACAGCCATGTACAGCCTATGTACAGCCATGGGAAACCCCCTTTCACCATTTATAGCAAATTTATTTATGAATTTTTTCGAGAATAGTATACAGAAATCGGCCCCCCAATTTCTGAAATTTTGGTTTAGGTAGGTAGATGACATTTTTGCTATAATTGACAATAATTTTAATTTAGATAATTTCTTATTGCATATAAATTCTCAATACTCTTCAATCAGATTTACTCATGAAACTGAACAAAGTAATCAGTTACCTTTTTTGGACATTCTCATCATTAAAGAAAATAATACATTAACTTTTAACATTTACAGAAAGCCCACACACACTGGTAATTACATACAACAAAATTCAAACACCCCCTTCCAGCACAAAATCGCGGTATTCCATAGTTTAGTCCACAGATTATTGACAGTACCACTTTCAGAAATCAGGTTCAATAAAGAATTACAGCACATACGGGAAATTGCTGAATCAAATGGATACAACAATAATATCATTAAAAAAATTTTAACAAAACACAAAAGAAAACTGTTTCGGCAAAATTCTACTACATTTTCACCTGAACCAAAAAGTCGTTCAAAAAATACAAATTCACTTACCACCCAAAAATAGAAATAAAATTCAAAAATTTATTTAAAAAATTTAATATTGACTTAGCTTTTTCAAATAATAAAAACAATTTGAAAACTTTACTCGGCAACACCTTGGATAAAGAAAATGATAATGACAAATCAGGCATTTACCAGATTAAATGTAATAATTGCTCCAAACAATACATTGGCCAAACTAAGAGAAAAATAATTACGCGATTCAAAGAGCACACCTATCATCTCAAAAATATTAATATTGACAAATCCGGTTTGGCTGCCCATTTTGCAGATACAGGTCATAAATTCAATACCCATAACCTTACACTTCTAAAGGCTCGTAACGGATATAATTTAAATATGCTAGAAGCAATTAAAATGAAAAACACGAAAACGACTTTTTAAATTTTGATTTGTCACCCTTAAACAACCGTTCACTTGATTTAATTCAAACTTCAGAAAACTGACGTGCAACTTTCACCACTTGTCCTTTTTTTGCCCTTAGAAGTGTAACTCGATACCGTTATCTCATAAATCACGAGTCCGTAAATGTTCCTTAAAAAATTTCCGTTATGTTTGCTTCAGCCTTAGATTTTAGAGTTAGTTAGCATTTGCTACTGTAGATGATTCCATCGTAATCGAAATGTACATATAGCATTATCTATATAATAAATTTATGAAGAAAGGCTTGAAGTTTTATTTTATAATTTATAATATCTTCATATAACTCACAACATTGATTATCCAATCTATGGACTATAAAAATTGATCTTTGGACGCTGTATGTAAGCGCTATAATCGAATAATACATTCTACCAGTTCACTTTAATGAACAGGAAAAGTGTTTAATCTTAGAAGTATAAAAATAGATTCTTTGACGCTGTATGTAAGCGCTATAAACATATAATACATTCCGCAAGTTCATTTTTCCATGCAAATCCGAAACTAGAGTGAGCAGGGATTCCTTTTTAGATGCACGGTTTCTTTATCTAATTGTAATACTCTCTTGGTGCCAAGAAATTTACAAACATCTGGTAGGAAACCATAAACATGAAATGCACTAAATTATCCCAAATATAAATGTAAACCGATTGCAGCATAAACTAATTTTTGCCATGTTTGGATTTATTGACCGGGAACTAAACACGTGCCTGGCCAAATAACTTTACAAAACAAAATAAATAATTGTTCTCGGTAGACAGTTATGTATCATCATAAATTATTATCTGCTATAAAATGCATTTACTTTTCAAGAGACATTAGGCTACACCCATTAATTTAGTAACTTGCAATGAAACACTATTCCGTCTAATTTTTAATTGAAATTAAGATAAATACAAGATAAAACTATGTACTATAAAGGTTAGTTTTGTTAAGTTGACATTGAGTTTTATATAATTTCTTTCAATAAAAGACAAACAAATTTTATTGCTGAGGCTGCTATTTTTTACCACTTTTATTATTAAATAGCTGCAGGTAAACCGCCACAACAAAGATTTATGCACAGACATTTTAAAAAATAAACAAATATACGCTACGCATTCTATACTCCATTGGCTAACATATTCAGAACTAAAGTAGCCATAACTTTTAGGTTCGCAAAAGAAAACGCTTCGTATACATTAATAGTTCTCATGTAAAAAGAACTACATGAATTCATGCGTTTTTGTACTTTCTCATACTTCCAGTATGCAAATGTATTGTGGTCTCGAAAAGTTTCGTTAGGCATAGCCCACGGTTTTTGCTAGTTTATTTAATATATAGTTTATTTAATATATAGTTGAGTGTCTAATGTTTGGACTATAAAATTGATCTTTGGAAACTGTATGTAAGTGCTATAATCGTATATTTATTTCACTATGTTAACGCATGTTGTTTTCTTAACGAACACATCGTTCAAAGTTTCTCTAAACACGAACCTTTACTTTCAATCTCCTAATATTTACTACATCTGACATTATACACTATTTCGTTGATAAAAGAGGTAGGTGTGCGTGCAAATTATTTATTTTTCCTATGAAATAACAACGTCGCTCATGTTTACAAATATCCCTAAAGTAGGAACTCATAAACATTCATTGACCCAGATATTTTGGGATACAGTTAGATTACAAAAATTATAACAATCTCTAATTCAAATTTAACAACTGCTAACTGCAGCTGATGGTATTACTAAAATGACAGTATTTTGTTAAACGCGTCTCAACTATTACAATAAAATAGCTGAACCCGCGGACTAAGCGTTTCTTAAAAACGATAGCTAACTGCGGCTGATTTTAATATTAATATGACATTTTTTTTGTTAAGCACTTTTTCACATTTACAATAAAATAGCAGAGCCCGTGGGCTACGCCACGCGGTTTTCCTTACAAATAATTATTAGCAAATTTATTACAAGAGATATGTCTATAAAGTAATCGCCCCCCCCCCCCCCCAACTAACTTTTGAACGACTTGATATTTTCGAAATTAAATAATATTTTTTAGCCAAAAATTAAATTTTGTATCATTTAAAATGGCGACTGGGCGCCATTTTAAAATGTTTTTTTTAATAGAAAGGGAGGTCGAGTGACACCTCATTTGAAAGGTCTTTTAATTCTGCGTCTGATCCTAGAGTTTCAAAGAAAAATATTTAGCCATAACAAAATGGCGGATTTTAAACAAATGGACTCACTCAATTCAAAATTGTTTAGCTTTTTTATCCAAGGTCGAGTGACACCTCATTTGAAAGGTGTTTTAGTTCTGCGTCTGATCCTAGAGTTCCAAAGAAAAATATTCAGCCTTAACAAAATGGCGGATTTTAAACAAATGGACTCACTCAATTTAAAATTGTTTTGATTTTCTTATCCAGTAGTCCACTTTTTCATTTGCAGTATAAAATTTTCCCAGAAATAATTCAGGTGGCTGGAAATACTATTGAAACGTTATGTTTCAACAAGACGGTGCGTCGCCTCATTATTATAGGCCCGTTTCTGACTTTCGCAACGGACATTTTCTTGGAAGATGGATTGGTAGGTAGGGGACCTGTAAAATAGCCGGCTTGCTGCCCAGATTTAACTTTCTTAGATTTTTTTTCTATGGGAATATCTGAAATCGAAAGTGTACAGAACCCGTCCAGAACCAATTGAAGAACTGGAGCAACGCATTACAGAAGTTTGCAGAAATATCACTTCAGAAATTTATGAAAATGTAAGGCAGGAATTTTATAACCGACTTTTTAGGTGCCAAAAAGTGAATGGTAAACATTTCGAACACGTAGTTTAATTTCTTTTTGCTTTAATTCTTAGTTTTTTTAAATAGACTTCTTCATCTTCAAACATTGTCATTTTGTTATGGCTGAATATTTTTCTTTGAAGCTCTAGCATCAGACGCAGAACTAAAAGACCTTTCCAATGAGGTGTCACTCGACCCCCATTTCCATTTAGAAAAAATTCAAAATGGCGCCCAGTCCCCATTTTGGATGATACAAAATTTTAATATAGTCTGAAAAATAGTATTTAATTTCCCATTACAGCAGACCAAATGTTGTTGAAAAATATCAAGTGGTTCAAGAGTTTGCTGGGGGGGAGTTACTTTATAGACACAGTGTATTTTTTGTGGTACACTTTTGTGTGAAAACTGTACTATTTTCACATGCCAAGAATGTTCATTCAATTTCAAACTCTTCTCTGCAAATGTTTACATCAAAACTGAACTCTCCCGCCGTCACTGGACTTTGACTGTTTGCTTTGCCTATAGTTTATTTGGTAAAGAAAGCTACATAGAAAGAAAACGTTTGAAGTTTCATTGGGTTTCACAAATTCAATTTTTTTATTTCTTTTACATCGTATAAATATTGGTTAATTTGAGTCACTTGAGAAGTTTTTCTACTCTTTCTAGGACTCTAGGGTATAGAGAAAACAAACTATATTTGACAATCGTATATGTTACATATCGGTTTGAGGATGATAGACTTCAAAATAAAAATCAAAACCAGTTTGCCCCATAAGGCAATGTTTGACATCCTTGTTTTAATGTGTTACTTTATGAATACTCAAAATATATATACACTGTCTATAAAGTAAACCCCCCCCCCCTCAACTAACTTTTGAACAACTTGATATTTTACCTCAAAATTTGGTGTGCTTTAATGGGAAATTAAATACAGTTTTTAGCTAATAATCCCAATATGAATCAGCCGGACGGATCAAATCGACGACGAATAAAGCAGAGGAAAAGGACTATGAAAATCGGAACGTGGAATGTACAAGGCGTAAATGGAAAAATGGAAGAAATCACGATGGAAGCAGAACAAAGGAATATGGACATACTCATACTGACAGAAACAAAGAAAAAAGGGAAAGGAATAGAACAACGCGGCCCCTATATACATGTATGGAGCGGAGTGCCTAAAGAAACAAGGGCAAAGAAAGGAGTATCAATTTTTATAAAAAAGAAATTAATAAAGTACGTGACGAACTGGGAAGGAGTAACAGAGAGGATAATAAAAATTAATATAAAATTGTACGGATATAAAACTACTATTGTCGGAGTATATGGACCAAATGATAATGATAACACACTAAACAAAGACGAATTTTATGAGAAGATTAATGAGATCTTAGAGGAGGAAGGTGATAAAAGGGAACTAATAGTACTAGGGGACTGGAATGCCAGAACAGGTAGTAAAATAGGAAATAAAGTAGTAGGACCGTTTGGAGAACAAGAAATAAATAATAATGGACAGAGACTGGTGGACTTGTGTAATCAATTAAAATTGAAAATTAACAACGGCTTTTACCAACATAAAGAAATACACACCTATACTTGGCATAAACCTAGCAGACAACAAAAATCTATAATAGATTATGTAATAACTCGGCAGTACTCACGATTGAGAGTTCAAGATGTGCGAGCTTATAGAGGGGTAGCGTGCTGTAGCGATCATCACTTGATTAATTCCAAGATAATGTTTCCACCCGGAGCTACAAAGACAAATAGAAGATACACAGAACAACTACAAAATGGAAATGAAGAACAGCAACCAAAATACCAAGTAGAGAGTTTCACAGATGAGAGTACATGTTACTTATATAGACAGAGATTAAATGCAAAATTAAGAGAAGATGAGGGCATTACAACTGAGGAATTATACAAACACATAACACAGTCTATTCACGAAGCGGCAAAAGAAGCAGTTGGATACAAAACAAATAAAAAACATCATGGAAATAATTTACAGAATAATGACGAAATAGCAGATGAAGTAAGATATAAAAAACAGCTCTACCTGAAATGGCTCAACACAAATAAAGAAGAAGATAAAAACAGATACAAAGACCAACAAAGAAAGGTGAAAAATATGGTTATAGAAGAAAAAAATAAAACATGGGAGAGGAATTGCAGAGAACTTGAAGGTCATATAGGAGGAAAAAGATCCGGAGAAGCATGGCGATTTCTGAAAAACATTAGAAATCAAGAAAGAAATCGATATAACTTATCATTAATATCTATAAAACAGTGGGAAGAGTATTACAAAGGACTTCTTACGGAAACCAGGGCACAATTTCACACAGAGGAAGAAACAGAAATACAACAAGACGAGTATATAGATATCTCAGAGGAAGAAATAAGAAAGGTAGTGAAAGCATTAAAAAATGGAAAAGCCCCTGGACCAGGAAATATTCCGACGAAGTTAATAAAACAAGGCACAAACAAACTCTTCAGACTGCTAGCAAGCCTAATAACTAAAATAATAAATGGAGATCCACCACCAACCGAATGGCAAGAAGCACATATTACATCCATACATAAAAAGGGAAGAAAAGATAAATGCGAAAATCACAGAGGAATATCAGTAACAAGTACATTAAGCAAAATTTATGGGCGCATATTAAGGAATAAAATAGAAGAACAGTACAGAGAACAAGAACTAGAACAACAAAGTGGGTTTAGAGGAGGAAGATCTTGTGCGGACAATATATTCACTCTATCCCAAATTATACAAAAAAAGATTGACACCGGAAGAGAACTACACCTATTATTTGTCGACCTCACAAAAGCATACGATACGGTACCTCAGCATAGGCTTTGGGAGGCGTTAAAAGTTGCGAATATTAGTACAACATTGATTCGAGCAGTACAAAATATATACAAGGACCAAATATCAAGGGTGAAGATAGGAAATAAGTTAGCGAAGGGGTTTAAAATAAGTAAGGGATTACGACAAGGGTGCGCCGTATCACCTACTTTGTTTAAAATATATGTTGACAAAGCACTGGGAGTGTGGAGAAATAAATGCAGAGGGATGGGAATCGAAATGGACGACATCACCCTATATTCGCTACACTTTGCGGACGACCAAGTCCTTATAGCACAGGACCAAGACGACATCCAATACATGGTACGAAAATTAGTTGAAGAGTACGATAAGTGGGGGCTGGAGATGAATATGAATAAAACGGAATATTTGGTAATAGGACAAAACTCCGAAGGCCTGGAAATAGAAAATGGGGTAAAAATAAAAAGTTGTGATCATTATACATACCTGGGAGTCCATATAGATAAAAACGGAATGGCCGACAGTACAGTGAAAGATAGAATAATAAAAGGAAAACAAGCCGTTAGAATATTAAATTCGGTATTGTGGGACAGAAACATAAGTAAAGAAAGGAAAAAACAAATATATAACAGTATAGTGAAAAGTGTAACAACATATGGAGCGGAATCATGGCAATTAACTGAAAAAACGAAAAAAGATTTAAGAGTATTAGAAATGGATTACTGGAGGCGCTCGGCAAGAATATCAAAATTAGACAGGGTCAGAAACGAAACAATTAAGAACATAATGGGGGTAGAAGAAGACATAGTGGAAGATGTAAAAAAATGCAATTGATGTGGTATGGACATGTTCAGAGGATGGACGAAACACGTATTCCGAAGAGGGCAATGGAATGGGTCCCCCGAGAACGCAGGAAAAGGGGAAGACCGAGGAAAAGCTGGAGAAAAGGGATAGTAGAAGCAATGGAAGAGAGGGAAATAGAGGAAGAGAATGGAGAAATAGGGAAAGATGGAAGAAATTATTGGGAACCGGAAGGCGATAGATGCCGAAAAACCGGAAGAAGAAGAGCTAATAATTTAAGCCGCTATTTTAAATGATACATACAAAATTTAATTATTGACTAAAAAATAGTATTTAATTTCTCATTAAAGCACACTAAATGTTGTAGTTAAATATCAAGTCCTTCAAAAGTTAGTTGGGGGGGGGGGGGGGGGTTACTTTATAGACAGATGGTATTATTAATTAAACAGTGTTTTCCTTTTAACTAGTGCAAATATGTTTTGCTTAAAAAAGCAGAGCATTAAGTGCAGGTTATAAAGTTACACGATTGATATGACACGCAAAAGTTATTTACGATAACAATGCCCTAATGTTTTGCATAAACGTGCAATTGCATGACTAATCATTAAGACGATATAGAATACCCAATTGCATAAAACGTTTTATTTTGCTTATTTTTTGCTCATGATAAATGTAACTTTATTTGCAGAAATGTTTTATAAAACTCATAATATTGATAACATTTAATTTTGTTGTAACATTGAATATCCTAAAGTTTGTTTTAATGGAAATTAAGTATTTTTTTTTTAGATTTAGGGTAATATTTTTATTATTCATGATTTTATCAAAATTATTATTACAGGAATTCATGAATATCTTATTATTTTGTGGTAACGTACAGTGCAGTGGCGAGCAGGGTAACGATTTACAAGACGCAATCTTATTATATAATTTCTTTTATGTTTTTTGTTCTGTTCAAAAATATGAGCTCCATACATTTCAAAATTGTTGCGGTGCGGTACGTTTAAATATAAGAAAATCTGCGCGTCCGTACCGTTGAATAGTCACACTCTCTATCAAGTGCATCCACAGAACGGAGTATGTGAGACCTTTTTCTTTCCAATCGAACATATATCTTTTTCCCAGTCTTTCGAAACTGAGCTATTATTAATTCTGGCTTTCAAATGCCAAATCAACAAATTATTTTATTTTTGCAGATTCTCAGCAACAAACCTGTAAGCATGGTATTAGACATATCCGATATACAAACAGCATGGCAAGATAGCGATTTCATCACCGATTGCCTTTGTTGGCATAATGTCTACCGTCAAAGGCATTCTTCACCACCACTATCAATGTCGTCGGAGGTGAGTTATTAAATTTTGATTTCTAAGATAATAATTAAGGTTGGCGAATTTAATACTACAACGTTTCTTTGCTTTAAACTACAGATAATAGTAACATAAAAACAAATGAGCGCAGCGCTTCTCCCGCACTTTTCTTTCTATACATTAAAAATTGCCTTATCATATTTCAAAAGTATGTTTGTATTAACATTTTGCCCTAGAACAGCGATTAATGTAAAATTGCACTAGTGCTGCCTCTGTAACGGCTTTGCTAGCGGCACCGTACATCAAAAACCTGCGAGACATGTATTGATTTTTTGCATTATTGGGAGAAAATGAAATATTTAACTTAAAAAGAAATGTTTCACACACCCCGTTTAGTAAATATTTTAATTGAAAGTTGAAAAATGAATCATTCCACAATCTTTTTATTTATTAAAAAATTAAAAGATTTTTGTTTTTTTTTCAATCGTGATTGTTTCCCTTGTTAATTCAGAAAAACATCATTATTACATGAAGATGGAAATCGCAATCATGAATATTGCAAGATCACTACTCGAAAAGCAGCTTAATTATAGCTCCAAAACAAGAACTGTCGAAGATCTTGCTGAAAAGCCAGCCTCGAGCTATTTTGCAGTGCGAAAAGTACGGAAATCAGATATTTCATTCCGAAGTGCAATTAATTAGAAGTGTTTATCGGTCTCAGTGTTTTGTCCCCGAAAAGTAGATTGGATGTTACATAATGCAGTTGAAATTGAGATAAATCAATACGAAAACTATTTACTTTTAAACTAGTGGAACCCGTTGGCTATGTCCCCCGCTTTTTTGTTTATTGTTTAATAAAGAATCGAATGAAGCGTTGCAAGCTGCGGATCGAGGTCCTAGTTAATACATCGATATTACATCTGGATTCCCTGCCCCCGTAACAACTTTTAGTGTCCGGGCATCAGTAACGTGCTTTACATCGCGGCACAGGCTATTTATTATTTTATATTAAATCCAGATCTTTCCCTGTCTTAAATTTTAGTGACCGAATATTCAGTCACATGCCTTACACCTCGACACAGGTTAATATATTATTATTTAGTATATTTAATCCGGATCCCTTCTCTTCATCACGACTTTCAGTGACCGCTCATTCACATCTCGACACAGATTATTTATTATTCTATATATTTAATAAATTCGGATCTCTTCCCCTTTCTCAAGTGTTAGTGATCGCGCATTCAGTAATATGCCTTACATCTCGACACAGGTTAATTATTATATTTGCAGGTTCTGATACCTGCGGAATATTTTAATTATATCATTATATCTCTTTCGATAAATTTGCTACCATTTTTTATAAGAAAAACGTGGTGCGTAGTCCACGGGTTCAGAAGGAAAATTCGTGACTGTCTTTGTATATTATACGGGGCCAATAAAATATCCTGATGCTGAGGAAACGCGACACTCCCCGTTGTGAATGTCTATTTAAAAATATGCAAGAATCGCACACATTTGTTAAAAAATTAAGTATCAAGGTGGCAGATTTCAGTTTGTTAATTTTTTTATTATTTGATATGTACCAGGGGCGGCTCATAAATAATGCACATTTCTCCCTAACACTAAAACGTGCAGTGATTTTTTGATAAGTTAAAAAAATAATAAAACTTCAAATATTTACCTACTAAATAATTATTTTATTTTTTAATATAGTCGCCTGTATGATGTACACATTTTTCCCAACAATTTATAAGTTTATGTGTGTGATTTTTGTGTGCTGCGATAGGACCTTGGGTGATACGGTGGGCATCTTTGCTAGATTTATAGACTTCATTTCGATGTTTTTCATCTAGCTGTCACAGAAACAGTCTTTGGTCTTTTCCTACGTTGTTTATTCGTTATTTTGGCTTGACCGTACTCACATTGCTTAAATCTTAAGACTCAGCGATTAACTGTAGTTTGGTCAACACACACATCACCATAAACCGCCTTTAATAGTCAAAAAATATCTGTGGGATTCACTTTTTCAGCGATAAATTTCCTCATTCATTTGTTGCCGCTGCTGCGATAAAACACCGTCGGCAAGGCCTATGTTTTCATTGCTAAGAAGATTTCTTTACAACAATTACATCGTTTCAATTAATAAAATTTAGAAAATTTGTGTTTGAATTATTCGAGAATCTGTTTTGCCAAATATAACTCGACCTCACATTTTTCCCTTGGTAAATTTTAGTTGTATATCACTCAACATTATTGCTTACTGGCAAACGCACTCGAACGACAAAGCATGCAAAATTTCCTCCTGCTCCGCAGTCTGGAATTTTATATACATGCTTTGTGTTCTCGTGCGTTTCCAAGCAACAATAGTTCATGTAAACAACTAAAAATGTGAGGTCTCGTTATATTGCATATGACTAAAACTCTTTGTTTTAATCGAGTTGACAATACACACTTATTGCTCTGCATTTTAACACGTGCCATTCGAGAACGGTTTAGCCGATCGAAACAAAATTTCTCATGATGTAGTAGGGGAATGTAGCAGCATAACGCCACTACACGCGCAATTCTGTCTACGTTAGTTCAAGCTCGACGAGTTGGTGTGTATTACTTTTCAGCCACCCCTCCCAGAATCTATTATTAAAACTTGTACAAACTGTTTGCGTGTTTTGTATGGCAACTGAATAATTCAACAATTAAATTATTTTAAAAACTGTTGGATATCTTTCTACAAGAGTATTTTTTTTATATATTTTTGTAGAAACAAAGTTTTTAAACAAATATTTAAAAATTGTAATGATTGGGAGTATTTTAAAAATTATTGTACGACTTGCATCATTTGCATATATTTTATGCAAAAATAATATTAGCAAAGAATAAGAAGAAATATTACACCAAATAGGAAGTGCCCATACAGATTATTTTAAAATTTTAATGCAACCACTGCCAAATTTAGTTATCGACAAAAAAGTAATTGACAATTTGCTCTCAAAGTCTTCCTATACAATTTATTATTTATCTTCGCTTCTAGTTAACCATGCAATGTCAAAACCTTATATGTATGAAAATTAGTTAGCTGTAGTAAAAACGACCGGTATAGCTTTTATGCAATCAGTGATTCATAAAACAAATCATATACATTCTCATTCATAATTTAACTTCTCCCTCCCTACCTAAACCTACTTTTATTCATGTTTTTGTGCTTTTATTGGTTAATGTCACAAACGTCACAAATACCTCGAAAATTAGTAGTTTGAATTCTCGACGCACAGTACAGTGTTACTAAAATGCGATTAAAGATAAGAGTAACTTCCAAAACTTATAGATTATGTTAATATATATAGCGGAATTTGATGAAGTGATAAATGAAAGTTCTGTA
Organism: Ctenicera cuprea; assembly: GCA_958336395.1. Classification (NCBI taxonomy): domain Eukaryota; kingdom Metazoa; phylum Arthropoda; class Insecta; order Coleoptera; family Elateridae; genus Ctenicera; species Ctenicera cuprea. The sequence continues at coordinate 14,299,586 of OY284494.1, read as the reverse complement.
AGACTGTAACAAGCAAAACATTAAATAAATTTAATTGAAAGATTTTCTTATCCATTATTGTGCAATAATGGAAAACGAAATTTGTGCAAAGGTTGAAGAAGTGAGTATATAATGCAAAAATTCTCGATGTATATTGATAGGCAATTTCATAACCTAAAACTTTTATATTAAAAAACAATTTTAATTCATTACATTTATAAAAAATTAATTGTATTTTCAATTTACTTTTGCAGCAGCTAGCTGACGTAGATTTTGAAAAGCTGCGATGTAGCAAGTGCAGTGGATATTTAAATTGCCCTCCGATAATGGTATTTCATGGACGAAATAATTATGCAGAGTGCGGAAGATGCTTTAATGCAGAAGCTGCTGAACGTGAAGGTTTACAGCCAGTTAGAAATCGCAGTTTAGAATTACTTGCAGGTATAACACCCTTCCCTTGTAAAAATTGTGAAGGTGGTTGTGCTGAACGTCGCACTTGGCCCCAAATTGAGACGCACGAAAGTGAATGTTTACATAGAACTTTTACATGTCCTTTGTCTACTTTCAAATCGTGCACCTTCAAAGGTGCAATTGAAAATCTTGCAGAGCATTTTCATAAGAAACATGCAGATTTGCTTCTGATAGATGGCACACTCGATGGTGCTTTTGATAAGAATTTTGAAAATAATTATTTGGTACAACAGAACCATAATTTATTTCTATTTCAAGTAAAGTACGACATAAATGTGAATAAAGGATGGTTTTGTGTTAATTTATTAGAAGAAAAAGTTGGATCAGAATTTAAGCTGGAGTTTACAAGTGATGCTTCAAATAGTTCCTTCGTAATAAAACATAAAGCAATATTTAAACCAATAACCTTTATTGACATAAACAGCGCAGTGGAAATTGATTTTAATGGGATTAAAACCTTATTTAAAGAACCCGAAAATATAAAATGTAAAGTTTATTTAAACATTAGATTACCGGGCCTTCATCCATTAGATTTGTTGAAAGAAATCCGATGTCCTGTATGTTGGGATTTTATGAAGGGGAGAATATTTTTGTGTAACAATGGCCATAATGTCTGCTCTAAGTGCAAAGATTTTTCAGTACATTGTCCAACATGTAGAGATAATATTCTTGATATTCGTAATTTGTCATTAGAAAAATTAGTTGCCTTTGCCCTTTTTCCATGCAAGAATCATAACGCTGGATGTAATTATGTAGCCACCCTCGACGAATTAATACATCATTTTGACCATTGTTCGCTGACACCACCCGACGCAGAGTAATCAATTAGGCACTTTAATAAAGCAGCACTGTTTTAAACGCATAATTGAGTTTGTCTTGTGGTAAGCATAGTGCTCGGTAGAAGATAAAACCATCTATGTCTATTTTTCCATTTTGTATCTTCTTAAGTTATTTGTAATAGGATAGTTCGTTGCTGTTACTGAAATAATGTAAATTAATAATTACGAAGAACTGTGATGATATCCATGGAAAGTTAAATTTATGTTAACTGTTAATAAACAATTTTCTTATATATCGAGTTTTTTTTATGTTACATTTATAGCCTGTAAAATACATACAGAGTCCCCCACCTAAAATGTCCCAGGCCCATAACTTTTTTATTTAATGAGGTATCATGACGGGCGAGGCACCAAATTGTAGGTAATTTAAAACTTCCAAAATAGCTACTGAAAAGCGAAAAACAATTGACAGACAAAAAATTGTTAATCATCTAAATCTGATTTGGTAGAATATTTTTTTCCCTGCAAACTTACGAAGATTTTGTTATCATTAAATAGAAAATTTTATAACCTTCGATGTATAATACTAATACGATCGACTACATTATTTTTTTCTCTTTATACAGGGCGTTTCAAAATTCTTCAAAAGGGCATATTGTACGTTTAAAAGTAAGACGAAAAGGTGCTATAAACATGTTTCCAAAAATGCTTCCTTGAACAGTTAAAGGCGTGTAGTTAAAGACTACCTATGAGATGCAGCTTTTCTTAAATAACTGTTGATTGCTTTGAGCTAGGTACTTTAAATTTGATATGGAGTCATCCTTAACAGGCTGCAACATACTCTAATTTTTATCATAATCAGTTTCATGGAACTAGTTATTTTTATGTGACGTGGCTACTCTTTCGTTTAGTACTTTTTTGAATAGTCGCGTGACCTTTAAAAAAACAGTTACACGAAACCGATTATGATAAAAATTACACAGTATGTAGCAACTTGTTAAGGATGGCTTTGTATCACATTTGAAGTACAGGGTTCCCACTTTACTGGAAATCCTGTAAAAGCCAGGAAATGTAAAAATTGTTCCAAAAGTCAGGGAATTTGGAAAAAAACCGGTAATTAAAAAATCCACATTGCGGATTGCTCTATGAATTTCTGCGGCTGTATAACCATTTTGTTGTAACGACATCAAGAGATGAGTTTTCTCTTGTTGTAGGTGTTCTGCATCTGAGATTTGGACTGCTCTGGTTGTTAGAGTTTTTAGCACAGGTCTTTTCTGCATCGGATGATGATGCAAATTTGCATTTAAATACCTGTCTGTATGTGTTTTCTTTCTGTAAACTGCGTGCCTCAAGCTACCATCTGGTTTAAGTTTTTAGACGTACATGTTACACGTAAACCAGATGCAGAAAGCAACTGTGCTAAAAACTCTTAACAACCTGAGCAGTCTGAATCTCAGATGCAGAACACCTACAACAAGGGAAAGCTCATCTCTTGATGTCGTTACAACAAAACGGTTATACAACCACAGAAACTCGAGCGATCCGCAATGTGGAACAGCCCAAGGCTAAGAACTGACTGGCACCTCCGGAAGGCTTAGCTTTTCTACCTTACAGTAAAGGCATTACTGATAAGATTGCCCTACTGAAAATCACCTCAGTTGCCTCATAAAACCTCATACAAAATGAACCTGGTTGTTTCAAAAACCGCATAAAACCACATACAACCTGATGAAAACATTATCAGGTTATATGAGGTTTCTATATATATTTTCAGTAGGGTGGGCATGTTCTTAGAAGGTACAACATAAAGACAGTCTTTAGCACTAATGAAACTTTGGAAAACAGTTTCAGATCTGAAAAGGATCAAATTTAAAATTAGACGGAATCTACAACATCCCTTGCTTTTGTGGCTCAAACTACATTGGACAAACTGGTCGTTTCATTGAGTTAAGATTGTAAGAGCACAAAGGTGATTGCAAACACAAACGCATCACAAAATCTACGGTGGCTGAACATACTGGTTTAACTGGGCATGAGATGGACTTTGACAATGCTCGAGTACTCGCTAGAGTACCTCATTACTTCCCTCATATCAAACGTGAAGCAATTGAAATTGAGAAACAACCTAACATCATAAACAGGGAGGATTGTTTTAGAATCAGTAAAGCTTGGACTTCAGTAATTTATCCTCTAAGGACTCCAAAGCATCATCGATCTCACGATCACGCTTCACCGAATCGTCTTTACCCAACGGTGACAGCCAACCAGAACTCCGCCGTTCTGCCCGACTGGCTCAAAGAAGTTTAAATACCTCCGCTTTCCGGATTTGAATTCAGTGTTTTATTCACTCTGAAGATGCAAGCTGCAATGTCTTGCGAAACGGTAGTTTGTATGGGTTCACAAACAGCTAACAGGCATAAGCCGATTAAGTATTATTGCCCTGGCAAACAAAATGCATTAAGATTAAGTTCTTGTTCGCCCCATGGTTTCAATAATCTAAGGACACGGCCTTGTTTAGGCAGGCAAGGCCTACGAACAAATATTGCTCAAACTTCTAGAGCAAATGCTTGTAAAGACAGCAAGCTATAGGTCGGTCCTTACCTGATTATGCTGGGGGTAGTTCCCAAATGATGACGCGGTCTAAGCCAAAAGTAAATTGTAATATTGACAGTTCGAGAAACCGCGAAAGCCTCAGACTATAAATCGATACTTCTCTATGTCGAAGGTATGGGAAAGTAAAAAAAAGAGATGCATCAGGTTTCATTAACGCCCGGTATACCGTCCTTTTGTTAAGCATAATTTTGTTATATACAAACGGCTTTCTTTAATTTCTTAAAAACTTACTTAAGTGAACATGCCCACTTTCTGCATCGACCGATTATAAAGTGTACTAAGAGAACAGGTATAATATAGCATACTTACATAACTATCTTTTGCAGTTGTGTAACCTTGCTCAAACATGGGCTAATCATCTGGCTCATACCAATCGTTTCTACTACAGAAATGATAAAGATATAGGCCAAAATTTATTCTGCAGGCCTGCAAATGCTCTTCAAATTGATGTAACAGGTAAGCATTTGACATAGAAACACAAAACAAACTGTACAAGGGGTACTCATATGGAACTTGTATGTTTTAATAGTTTAAATCGCATGCTTACCGATATAAACTAGCTTTTTATTTTGAGTATAGAACCCTCGGATTTAATATGAAATAAATATTGCACCTAATTGGAGGGCAAGCCATACCAATGCTTATGTAAATAATTAAATACACATTTATATACAGGTAATTCTCAAAATAGACCACACTATCGAATTCTAGTTCAAAAAAATCTTTTAGCTTCAATTAACAAAATTAGACATGGGATTAACTATCGCACTTTTGTATTTAATGTGTTGTGCACTTTTTGTCTTTTTATATTTTTTTTTCAGCAGAAACTGTGAAACCTTGCAATGATTTTGTCCAGCCCATTACTGAACTTGAAAATGGTTTATTCTCAATTATAATTAAAATTAAAAAAAAATGATAAGGAAAAAGTTACTCATAACCAGTGCTTTATACATTTATATAACATAATTTTGAAATGTAGGTAGTGTAATTTTGGATTTTATTTGACTGATATCTCCAACTTGTTACTTGTTTTTGAATTTTGTAATCAAAAAGTTAACAAAAAGATTCTTCAGAATTGAGAAAACGGTGCTTTTTATAAAACTATTTAACATACATTACATAGAATATTACGAAAATCTCATGAAATTTTGTAGAATAGCAATAACAAAAATTAGACATTCGATTAGTATTATTTTATTTAGTAAATTATAACAACTTCTTATCATAGGTATAAATACAATTAACCTGTAAAAAATGAAAAAAAAACTTTCTGAGCTTTTTGTACCTTCGGCAACTACTCAAATTGTGAAGGATCTACTTTTAAAATGCTCCTAACATTGTGGAGGTATTCCATCTTGCTTATGAAATAATCGTGTTGATCTGGAACAGCACACAAGAAATAATGTTAAAAATTGCTGTAAGTAATAAAACTTTTTAATTTCAAAACTGGCGAGCAGCCGTTTCATTTTTTTTGTAAGGATTTTACATTGCTGAAAAGCACAAACGTTTTCTTTAGTACAAATATTTCTACATTTGTGAAGTAATTTTTTATGTAATTTTGTACATACCAATAAATAAATTCAACATTTATTGTTTAATATTATTTTATTTTAGTAAATAGTAACATTTTAATTTAAGAATAGTAACAGTTAAAATTAATTAGCTATAATAATTAAAAAATAGATTTGCAAGATATTTGGCACCTTCGGCAACTCGGTTTAATCAGTGAAACCGTGAAACGATACAGACATTAAAGCTTCTTTAGGGTTTCGAGTGATAAAAATGATGTACAAAGAATGCTTGTAATTATGTAAAAGAAACATACAGCAAAAGCTGTTGTTGTAGATTAATTTACGTAGCTGTTTTATAACATTTAGTAAATATCAGATCTTTGGTAGTTAACACTTCATAATTTATTACAAGATTTCAACCTGCAACCGAAAACACTTGAGTAACATTGAATCAACATTTTGGTTTGTACATACCTTGCTTTTAACTTAAAACGTGAGTCTTTGCGTACACACAACGTAAATGTAATCATTTATTTAATCAATTCCTAATTATGAGATCATGACTCGCCTTGAATGCCTCTGGCATCGGAACAACTTATGCTTACAGCTTTTAAATTTCTACTACACCCACATAAAACACACAAAACTATAACAATGTAGAAAGAATTTTCATGTAAATAGGAAGAAAAATGTAAAAAACACTTTAATTTAATAACACTTATTTTGTTCAAGTAACATTTCCCGCTAATTTTCACACGTAATTTAAAACACTTTTAACTGTTCGCAACAATCGTAAAACAGTATAATTACTAATTATCTTAATTTAGGCTGAAATAAATTTAAAAAACTATTTAAAAATACAACATTCTTAATAAATTAATTACATAACCAATAAATTTATAAATTGAATAAATCAAAGCCACCTGTCGGATCTCTTCCGAACTTCTTCTCTGTTTAACTTGGTACTTACGGTGTGAGTAAAACAGAGATGAGCAGCTTGAATTTACCCATTTGCCATTCATAATTGCTAATAAACAATAGGGAAAGTGCGTGACCCTCCAAGGTCGTTTAAGAAAGTAGTAAAAGTTGTAACATTTAAAGGAATTTCCATGGCATGAATGAATATTTTGGAGAATTACAAAAAAATCAAAGAGGATAAAGTATTAATGTTATATAAATGATTAAATGATAAAATTTATAGAGAAAAATAAAATTATTGTAATTCGAACGTGTTATTGAATATAACTGCGAAATATTTTGTTGTAATTACAAAAAATGATAACAATTTGAGTTTTATTAATAGCATTTTTTTTAAATAAAAAGTTGTTGAGAGTTCAAGTGTTGGGTAATTTTAAAAATTGACAATATAAATTTCAAATATAATTAAAATTATTAAACCGTTTTTTTAAGAACTGTTATGCAAGTTATATCAGTGCAAAGAACATAGAAGTATTGCGTGAAAAACGCTAAAAGGATGCATCAGATTCAACCGTAATGTAATTTTCAAAGGCAGATGAAGGAGTTGCATTGCAAAATAGTATATTATGCAAAGAATCTATAATAATAGCTAATACATGAGTGAGATTACGACAAGAACGGTAGCGAGTGTCGTAATTAAAACGAGTGTATTAATAGCCATTATATAAGATTCAATACACTATTTTTTCCAGGAAAATTAATTAAAGAAAATATTCATAAAAAATATATTTGAACATTATACTTAAAAAAAACTCAAGCTGTATCGAAATGGGTATCATTTTAGTATAGGCAGCGCACCCTTAATAAGGAAATTAAAACATGGGAGTAGAAAAAAATATTTTTGATATTAACAAACACGTCTACTTCGGGGGTTTCACGATGTCGAATTTAAATTTTGTTTCAAGCTCACTTTCTGAACTTTACTTTCAAAAATATCCATGATTTCGGATTATTTTAGAAAATTGCTAATAATAATAAATATAAGTGTTAACTATCATTTGTTATTTCGGAGGACAAGAAAGTTAAGTTGCAAGACGGAGTTTTATTCCAAAGGTTTGAGATTAAGTTGGAATGCTAGGAAAAAACATCTTCCGACCCTGCACCTTTGCACTTGCATATAATCTTATTCCATGTCCTTTGAAGTATAATTACATTCTCTGGATAAAAAAGTAGCATTGCTAACACCAACAGTATTAAAATTTGAATATAAACGTATTGCTAATCTGCTGCCCGATGCCAACTAGTACCCTACTAAAAGTATTGGCGCAGGATGAGCGCGGCAATGGGAAAGCAGCGAGAACTCGTGACTCATATATGCGGTGGTAGGTATGCTGTAGATTCCAGTTACTTGCAACTCTTTTTATTTATATTTGTGTAATTACTACATTTTGCAAAATTATGTAATTTACATCGTCAGAATCAGCACGAATCAAGCTACAATTTATCAACAAAATTTGTTTTTTGTAGCCGTAATACTTTAGCAGATATAACGGTGTTAACGGCAAAAAGCTTGAAAATAATTAAAATTTAAAGTAAACCCAAAGCGAGAAAATCACATATCAAAAATTTTAGCTCCGTAAGGGGCCGGGTATTTTCAAAACTGTAATATTTTTTTTTAAATAGAAAAACCACCAAAAATTGATTGTAATTTTTGCCACAGGTATTTGTAATATTGAAATTTCTCGCTGTACCGCTAACTCGAAAATTTTGTATAGGTAACGCCCTTTTGCACAGAATGATTTTTTGACAACTTGCAGATTTTGAATGCTAGGAAATCAGTAATTATTCCTTAAGGCATAAAGAACATTTTTTGCAAGGCTGTAGCTTTTTACCTCTCACGTTTCACGACAGTCATAGACGTAAGGGTTGAGGAGTAACACTGGGGGTTCTGCAGCTGTCAAAGGCATTTTAGTTGGCCTTGCCTAAAATAAAGTTATATATTTTTTTCTATAGCAACTGTTAAAACGTGCTATTATTAACTAAAATTAGAGGAAAAAGTAGCACTTTACCATCAAGGGTAGATAAAGTAGTACTTTAACAGCAAGGATAGATAAAGTATTTTATTTTTTTTTCTACGCACTACAAACTCTATAGCAACCAAAAAATTATTAAAGCCACCTACTCATTTTTTCGTGGAACTGTTGTTTTCCTGATACTTTTAAATTAAATTTATCATTGATTTTTCTTCATTTTTTGGTCTTCTTTAACAATTGCTATAGAAAAAAATTTTGTATTCCACACGACGATAAAATTTCATTATCTTCTCGATGCTTATTAGCGTATCGGCGTATCTTGTACAATAAATAACTATTTATTTCTCACCTGCATTACTTTTTAAAAAGTAACTGAGTGGACCATGTAACGCTGTGAACAAAATAGCCTGAAAATGCATGTTTACAGTTGAAACGACGAACTAAGCAAATTTCAAGATCTATGTTGTCTTTGTCTACCTAATTCATATTTAAAACAATTTACGTTAGATACATGTAATTTTAATTACCTAAATTTATAGGTAACTCAGGAGACAAAGAATTTTTACAACTTTTAACTAACAAAGTTACAGGGTGCGTCGTTTAAACAAAACTAATCTACCAACCCAAAAAGTAGGTTGTTCAAAACCTAACAGTTCCTCGTATACTCTGCTATTTTGTGCTATAAGGCCTCTGGCCTAATAGAAGATGAAGAAGTAGAACTTAAAATAAAATAATTTATTTAATAGTTATTTTGGATTTTTATTTAATTACAAATTATGAATGAAATTTTGAAGTTGGTTACATACAAAGTGTGGTCTATTTTGAAAATAACCCATAGAGGGTGGTTCGAACCTTTCCTTTCAAGCTTCGGAAATGTATAGAACGCGTGAAAATAATATAATTTTATTATATAAATCTATATTACTCACCTGTTATAAAAAAAATCTTGCAAACAATAAAATAAAGTCATTGTTTAAACCTATCCACAAACTGTTTTTGTCGAAAAAATTCTATGTGGCATAATTCGTCTGATTATTATTAATTTCTAGGCCAAGAAGTAGCAGCTTATTGGTATAGTGCTGTTCGACAGTATGGTTACAACAATGAACCAGATAAATTACATGCTAATGTGAATTCTGGTAAGTATTCTTTATCTCTGTTAAATAAAACATTTAACTTTTATATATGTTTTAAGGACATTTTACTCAACTTGTATGGAGAAATTCTCAGCATTTTGGAATAGGCAAGGCACGATCACGAACTGGTAAAATAGTTGTGGTAGCACATTATGCTCCTGCAGGAAATACTACTGGTACCTTTCAAGATAACGTATTTCCCCCTGGTCCAGACTATCCCCTTCTGCCTACAACTCCACGTTTTTACATTTCGTCAGAGATAACAGAATCGGAAACTAGTACAAGTACATCAGGTAGCAGTACTACTCAGTAATTAGAAGGAAAAAGTCGGCATTTATGCTGGTTGTTAGAGGAATATTTAGAAGCAACCTTGATTGGTTAAAAATAATTTGGAGGAAGTAAATCGCCTAAATGGTACCTATTTAAAGTACGACTTAGGTGCAAAGATAAGAGTTACAATTAACAAGAGTTAGGGTTAATTAAACGATGTTTGCGAAGGTACTAAATTAAGACTTGATGGATATTCCATTTAAAAGCTTTGGATAAAGACCTTTATATTAAGTTTTATTTCTTTATTAGTAGTCATTACTTTATCAGTACTATAACTTAAATTTTGTCGTCATTGCAGACTGTTTTGCTAATTAATTTGAAAGAAATATCAATTTGAATTTAAAAAATATACAGACAAGTTTGTCGAACGTTGATTTTTAATTCTGTTTTAAAAAATAAAAAATTTTTTTGAATTCTAATATTACTGATGACTTATCAGTGAAGTGTTCAAATTATAATTATAAATGCCAAGAAGAATATAAGTATTGCTTTGTATCTTTGTCTTTTGAGAAATTGCAACTTATTAGTTTTATCGTAACAGCCAATATAATAATAGAACGATTAAAAAGTAATTTTTATATTTTTAAGTATTGATCTACATTTATTCTGAAAAGTGACGATATAATCTACGAATTCACAAAAGTTGCCGCCTATATTTGGTGTATATTTGTAAGGATAACACCTATTAATATAAGAAATTCGTCCAATTATACGCTTAATTAATTATAAGCTAGCATAAGTATGAAGTTTGTTGCAACTTAGAAATTGGCCAAGTTGATAGTTAAATCTACTTTTTTTATGCTGCATCTATAATCTGTTTGCTAAAATGTGACTAGTTGTTTGGATTTTATTTTTCTTATTCTCATTTTAAATTATAATAATAATTTCATATACAGGATGTATTAAATTGCGTGTTAACTATGGGGATCACGCTTATTTGAAGAGATGCGACGATTGTTAAATTAGAGAACAGTTGTGGAATTTTATGCCTGCTAATAATAAAAAGATATTAGACCTATCTTGCTTAGTTTCTGAAAGAAGTGGAAAAAAACTGAAATTTCGAATATTTTGTTTTCGGTTATAACTCATTTATCATTTCTGTTACATATTTCTAGTTAACACATTACTAGGACACTTTTTTATGCTGAATCTAAAGTTTTGATCAAATTTAGTATAACTGTTGTTTTCTTATGGTCGGCATTTTAAATTTTTTCATATTTTAATAGAGTTTCTAATTCTGATTTCAACGATGTGTCACACTTTGCATTTTGTTTAAGTTTTGAGCATTTTATTACAGAAAATAGAAATTTCATAAGAGTGCCATGAAAAGACCACGTCATTAAATTTATTTAAAAAAAAATTCTAGTAGGCCACGAACTGTGGAAGTAAACCAAAACACTGCTTTTATTTACTTTGGCCTTTAGATACATCAGGTACCCGAAAATTTGTTTTGGGCGTAGGCAGCAGGTTAAGTTATTTTTTACAAAAACAAATGAATGACAGTTACTAACATACAGATTAGAGAGTTTATTTTGACAAGCTTCTGAGCATATTTTACAAAGGTGTCAAATCTTTTTAAGATTTATTTAATAATTGTTTGTATTAGTGCAGTTCTAGTGTTATCTGTTGTGTTTATTTAACCTGTTATTCAAATTTGTTATGTCAGTTGCAAACATAAAAACTGCAAGTGGAATTTTCATTAAATTGTGTATGTTAGAAAATTTGTCATTCATTTATTTTAATAAAAAATAACATAACTTGCTGCCTACGCTCAAAACAAAGTTGGCTGAAATTTTCGCATACCTAGTGTATCTAAAGGTAAATGTAAATAAAAGTAGTGTTTTGTTCTACTTCCAACAGTTCATGGCCTACTAGAATTTTTGCAAAATAAATTAAATGACGTGAGCTTTCCATTGCATTCTTATGAAATTTTTATTTTCTGCAATAAAATGTTCAAAAAAATGTAAGAAAAAAAAAGTTAACAGTCGAAATTGAGCAATGGTAACAGTTATACCAAATCTGTTCAAAAATTTAGATTCAGCATAAAAGAGTGGCTCAATAATGCGTCAACTAGAAATATGTAACATAAATGATAAATGAGTTATAGCCGAAACAAAAAAATCCAAAATTTCAGTTTTTCCCAGTTCTCTCAGAAACTAAGCAATATAGGTCTAATATCTTTTAAGATTATTAGTGGGCATAACATTCCACAACTTTTCTCTAATTTAATCATCGTCGTATCTCTTCAAATAAGCTAGATCCCCATAGTTAACACGCAATTTGACACATCCTATACCTTCCTATACCTGCAGTCTACACTGTGATTCTGAAGATAGTTTTTAAATGAAAATATTAAACTCTTTAAAATGATATCAAAAAAGGTTAAATAAAAACTCATCTAAAAAGTAACGGCATAATTAATGTTTTCAGTACTTGTTATCGTGAAATTTTGATTCATTATATTTTAAAGCTTGAGCTGGAAACTGTTAAAATTCTAGTTTACTGATTAATAATAAAGAAGCGTTATCAGTTGTAGGCAACATGCATATAGTGTCTGTTCTTAAGTTAATGTAAAGTTAAAAAAAGTTTTTGATTTTGATTTCACAGGGTACTGAATTTGTATCAAATGGAATATGATCACACACATAACAATAAACAGGCTCTGCTCTTATTATTCTATACTTGTAGTTTTCAATGTTACAAATATTTTGCAAATTTTTTAATTTATAACACTTTAACACCATGTTTATGAACAGATGAACAATTTAAGAGCAGTATGTTCAATATGTATGACGCTATGTATTCTTTACAATGAAATTTTGAAGCCGAAAATCAACATTTTCGTAAATTGACGTACCTATTTATAAAAATAAGCTATTATATTGACATAACTATCTAATCAACGTATTTAACAGCCTAATGAAAGTAGTAAAAGCTAAGGCAATCAGTGTTGCTCATAAATCATATCTGTGTAACGTTGCAATATTGCTTTATATGAATGTAGATATTAAGTAAGAGCAAAATGATAATTTTGTGGTTGTGAATAGTTTTACATGTTATTTAAAATAATCTAGAACAATAGCTAAGATGAAAGAGTTAAAAACAATTAGTGAGGTTTGTTATAATAGTTTTAGCAAGAAAAAACGTTGCCGAGTTATTGGAATTGAACAATTTATATACAACGCATCAATACGTAACTCTCAATAAAATTTTGTTTAGATACCTATCCATTATAAAAGTGATCTGTCAGGTTAACAAAAATCTAGTTGGTAAAAATATTGATATTGAGTCTTTGAAACGTTATTTGTACTTGGCAATAAATTAAATGAGGAGCCTGAATTGCAGAGGGACTGCGCCCTGACTTTTGTACAATTTCCCAATAACAATAGGCTCGTACTTTGTATTTAAAATGTCCATTATGATTTAAAATTAAATTTATTATTTAGAAAAGTGAAGCGTACTCGAACTGTTCTGCTAGACAGAAAAAAGTCCAGAGGGGTCAAATCTGGATTTTGTGCAGACCATCGAAATGAGTGTACAGGGTGCTCCATTTTGGATGCATGTGTATAGATAACTTTGTTAGTATTAAGTAAAACAATTTTCATCTTATTGGGCCAATTTTTATGACTTATTCAATGGTGAAAACATAAATTGAAAATTTTCTTTTGTTTTTGAGCTACAGTCAAAAAGTGAAATTTTAATCATTTGTACTAGGTGCGCTATAATTCGTTGTTTCTCAAAAATCTTGAAAAATGCCATAGTAATAAATTTTTTCTACCGACGTCAGAAAATGATGACATTTTTACATTAATCTCAGTATGCAAAATGTCACATTAGAGTTGTTTATTTTGACAACGTGCACGAAGTATTTCGCGCACTAGAGCGAAAAATATTTCGTGCATGACGACAATGGTAACATTTTTAAAAAGGACGCCGACCAAACTTGTTTAGGAAAAATAATTACAAATATCAATATTTGTTAAATTTTGTTTAATTTAGTTAAATAAAGAAACAGGCTAAATTGCGATAGAATAAATCTTTATTTTTGTATTTTATTATGATTTTACTTAATGTTTTTCATTATTTCAGTAAGTTTGTAGAAAAAACGTTGTATGCAACTCGTGCGCGAAATTTCTTTGGTGTTTTCGAATGGTTTTATTCTCAAGCACCAAAACATAATTTCGCGCACTAGATACATAAATAACTATTTGTGTCCATTACACTGGCATGCTTGGGTTTTTATACTTGCGACTGTTTTTCTGTTACCTGCAACACAATAGTATATTATACACCAAGGTAAAAAAGTCTAATATTATAGCCTGAGGGCTAAGGTTAGATCCCAAGGCGCATGGGATGTAAGGCCCGAGGGCTATAAGACTTTTCTACCGAAGCGTATATACTTTTTTTTTCACTACTAGTGATATAAACCCTTATAATTGTCGAAAAATGACTATTTTAACTTAAATCCCTGTTTATTTCAAATTATAAAACATATGCCAGTTTTTTGTTTTGTTGGCATGACAGTTGTTTGAAAATTATTAAAAATCATCATTGATATTCAAAAACATTGTTTTTAAGAACTGGTTTCATCTAAAATACTGAAATTATTAATAATTTTCTCTTTTTTACTTTGTGTGGTTGTATTATAGGCGAAATTAATATTGACAGAGTTGTCATTTATTACGGCTCGAAAAACGTATATTCAAGTACACCAAAGTTTTTAAAATTAAATTAATTTTATTAAACAACTATTTTATGCATAAAATACCATTAAATAGAATCTCTCCATTATATTAAATCGTGCTATAAAAACGTTCTCTTTAAAACTGTCACAGGATTATCAAAAAATATAAATTTTTTTATTATTTACCAGTGGTTAATAATGAAAAATTAGTTACCTGTCAGTGAGCAAAGGTAGAGAAGTTGAATTTAACAGCATTCTATTATGTGTCAAAATGCTACGCCATATTACTAGTAGTGAAAAAACATCTTTTTTTTTTAAATAGAAACCATAGTAATTAATTTACTTGAAAATGCCATGTTTGTATGCTTTCCAAATATACAGGGTGTCTCGTACGTAACAGGACAATGTTCAGTTATAGCTTCCTGGGGTCAAAGTATACTGATTAAACCTTACCTTACATGCCTTAGTAAAAAGTGCTTCCTTAAAGAAGTTATAGGGCCTTAAAGACAAAATTTTTTTAAATTATATTTTAGACGAAAACTCAACTACTAATCAGATTGAGTTGAAACTCGGTATGGTTATGTTTTGCAGGTCTACAAACACGATGGTGTTATTTATTTTTTTTTCTGTTTGTAGGGGGCGCTAGTTACGTTATTTCGGTTTGATATTTTGGCACATAACTTTTTTGCTGTTTTTGAACTTTTGGCTATAAATTCGCATGTAGAATTTCATTTTACGTAAGAAAAATATACTTGTTTAAAATACATAAAATGAATCGTTTTCGAGAAATACTATTTTAAAGTTTCACTTAATGCGTTTTACAAAATAGGTTGTATGTGGTATTTTAAGTAAACAAAGAAATATCTAAATTATACTATGGTATTTTTTGCTTTCACTATTGTTTTCGTCATAAAAATTGGGCCATAAAGACGCAAACGATTTTTTTAAACTTTAATATTCACAAAGTTACATCGAAAACTGGCTCGTACACTCATAAAAATTCGCATCTTTCTAGATTGTTATGGCGTTTGATTGTTTATGTTATTGCCAACAGTTTTTGACTTATTCAACAATTATACCACGAGTTAATTGAAAAATAACCGGGCTAAAAATTACGAAAATTTGTAACGTTGTTTTTCTGTACATGCAGTTACAAACAATC
Source organism: Ctenicera cuprea (assembly GCA_958336395.1). NCBI lineage: Eukaryota > Metazoa > Arthropoda > Insecta > Coleoptera > Elateridae > Ctenicera > Ctenicera cuprea. The sequence continues at coordinate 14,283,970 of OY284494.1, read as the reverse complement.
TGAAGGTATTAAAAATATTTGCCTTTGCTTCGAGCTTCCTGTTTAGAAGCTTATGAGCTATTAGCTGTAAATGTAAGATTTTGTGTTAACCATCAGGCAACAAATTACATATATAATACCCCAGCAGCAACAAACATTTTAATAAGTTGCAGGGTATAACCATTTTGCTGCAAAAAATTCTCCAGCAAAAAATAAATTAAACTTAAAGTAGGTAGCGCTATTTTGCGCGTTGGGGTATATTTTTCAAGGTATAAGCACAGTATACTTGTATATACAGTAGCGAAAGCGCCCATATAACGCCTGGTAAGCTATAACTAGTGGCGCTCCAAGCGGTCGACAAGTTAAACTATCGTTTAAATTATGGCGAGTTTTAAATTCCAATCCAGTTCGTTGTTGTTACCATATTTTTAATAAGCAAAACAGAAAAATTACGAGCTACATTACATAATGGTTTTTAAATAATACAAAGATGCCAGTAATATGATTTATTAACATTTATAAACTGCGAATCTTCAAAATGCAGCGTACACAAAGTGCAGTTTTTATTCAAATATCCCACCTCCTTTTCATGTAAAACTTTACGTCTACAGTTTACAAACCACTATTTTGATCTAGAACGACGAGAAAGTCAAACTTTAATGTATTAATATTTATGAGAATTTATTACCTTTTTGGATCTTTGGGAAATGTAAAAAAACTAACGTTAGGATTCTTTCCTTTGTTGTTTTCGCAGTTTACGGTGGAACATGCGCTCCCTTTCGAGACTCTCATAATAGATTGGTATAAGTATACTGTGTTGGTATATCACTAATCACATTTTTATAAAAACACTGGCAAACAACTTGAAAATTGTTCTTATAACGTTCGAAAAGCAGAGAAACACTACTACCGTCAGCTGTCAGATTTTAGTGTAACTTGTTTGCCGCTTGGTGCCATAATTACCATAAATGACCTTTACTTTCTCTACTGTATATATAAGTATACTGTGGTATAACTAGTAACAGATTAAAACCGGCAACATTGCACTTTTAATTTTTCTGCTGATCGAAGGTATCAGTATCTAATAGTGTAATTTTATTGTGACTGAGCAATCAAAAGCCTACCTATCTCCAGTTATTTTCTAATAGTCATAGATACCTAATTCACCGTCGTCATCTTTTCAAAAAGTCGAAATGGCTGTTAATAAAATTTAACTCTAACAAAAACTGGTTTTGGTACAAAAATGGTAGGTAGTGTTTAGTAATATATCACTAATATAACACAGCTTTTAGCGGAAGTTTATAGTGGCGTTTTAGCGAACCAAACGCAAGAAAATAAAATGTAAAACACATTAGTGACTTTCTTACTAGTGCAAAAATCACGTGGTGTATTTTTTGCAGCAGAAACGTTACACCCTGTAATGCAATTGTATGTAAACTGTTTCATTACTACGAGTACCTATCTAAGTAGAGCTTTTAACATATATTTCGAAACTGATTTAATTTGGAATTTATTTTGGAAATGTTTGGTAGAAAGAACAAAAACTTATTTCATAAAAGTAAGTGACATTTAATATTTATTTTTTAAATATATTTATTATTATTAAAGACATAAAACTGCTATAAATAGGAACACCTGGCGAAATATTATGGTTTGTAAGTTAAGTTAAAGCTTTCTTACTTTTCGTGTTTTAGAAACTTTAAGAAATGTTATTCAAATTATTGGTATGTGAGAACGTTTAGCATTTTTTACAGTAGGTGTGAAACAGATTATACAAGAAAATATGTAGACTTTAGATGGCTGTGATTTGCACATAAAATGTTAAGATTTGTTACAAAAAGATGCAATCAATTTTCAAAACAAGGTCATATTCGCAATCAGAACTAACTTCAATAATACTACCTAAATTTAGTACGGATAATTTAGTAATATACTGAGTATCATGGTTAAATTTATTGCATACGGTCATGGAGATTTAATTAAATACCAAACTGAGGTTTTATTATGTTATAACCTATTAACATTTTGTTTCAAAGGATTTTGAATGGTAGCTAGACTCTCATATAAGATGCTGGATTGTTTATCTATTAATTCTTGAACTTATTCCTTATGTACTATTCCTGCATAATAAATAGTACGAAGCCCTATTGGCTGATGCGTTACGCATTGTTTTGACCTACATCTCTATGTATATGCATTGTTCTGACGTCACATATCTTTATGTGCACGGCTTTGGCGTCATATCTCCGTATGTACGTCTCCATCGATCGGCTGGAGCGCCGTACGCACCTGGTTGCGCGCTAATAGCTCGTGCCCTTACAGGCGCGACCAGTACGTAAAAAAACATCTCAAAGACAACCAGTAGCATTTCACCATGTGCACAAGAAAAAAGCAGACTCTGATGTACATAGAGATACGACGTCAGAACACTGGATGTACATGTACATACAGATATGTGACGTTAGAAAATTGCACAGTGTATGGCCCATCCGGGCTTCCAAATACAGGAGAGAAAATAATTTTTAACTGCATAAATTCTAGACAAATGATATTACTTTTTTGTTGAACTGTACATATACAGTTGTTTGTCTTAGCTGTCCATTCACTATGTTGTAAAGCATCAATAAATGAACTATGATACTTGACCAGATGTAGTTAAAAATGTTGTAAATAGCGTTCAGTATTATTACATCATTATACTACAATTACTTTCATTTTAACATGTGTGCAACAGCTACATGACTTAATTATTACCTAACCATATTTGTGTATACATATTTACGATGATTGCTATAACGTTTGCCATTTAATTGAAAGTTGTAACATTGTAACATTTTTTGTTAAATGTTGAAGGTTATGAAGTTAGTACTTAGACAATATTTATGTAGATACAACATTTAAATTGTCACTTTCTAATTAAAACAATAAAGACATTTATAGGTAACAAAATTAAAATTTCAAAATAACTTAAAAAATATAAAAACGCTTGTTGTGGACAACTAGCTAATTAGTGGGTTATAGTAATACTTTGCCAAGGCAATCAAAACTTAAATAGAGCATTAGAAATTACATGAGCCAAGTTGCAGTGCTGGTGTTATCCACATGTGTTCAAAGTGTGTGAAAATTTATTGTTGAGCAAAGATCTCATTGTTGATAAACTAATTTGTCAAATAAGTGCCGACAAAGTATTAAATAACGTAAATCTAAACTATTAAGAAAATTATTTAATTGTTCTCGGTTTAGTTAATGCCATGTTTATTTAAACTAAAAGTTCTCATTATACATATTACTCATATTTGACTTATTTTTTTATGTATTGAAGTATATGATGAATATGATGTCTTGTTCAACACAAATTTTGTCTCACTTTGTATATATGTCAAAAAAATATGTATCATAGAATAAGACTTAAAAATTAGAGATAAGTTGTTGCTCAAAAACTTTATATTTATAAAACGTAAAATTAATTGTTAGGGTCATTTTGTACATCTCGATAAAATAATCTTGAAAAATTGTAGGTGCGTATAAGTTACAGTTATTACAGAGCCAAATTAAGGTCTAATAGCCTTGATTGCAGTTGGTGGCACTATTTTAGTATTTTATAATTTAAACATGCCTCTTAAAATGTGAAGAATACTGAATACCTACCAAACTTTGAATTCTTTTCTTGAGCGAAAATATTATGAAATGTATTTTGCATTTGCTTCCCTGTATGTCTAGGGCTGTAGACGACTTAATGTCCTGTTACTTCGCAAACATTGCAATTTGACTTTAATCTAAACTTACATGTCAATGGCATTTTATTAGAGATTAATTCAATTTATTAACGAATAGTTTTGCAACTCCCAGACAATTACAACAACAGAAAGAAAATACATTGCCACGCATCAAATTTTTAATCTATTTTTGACAGTTTTATATGTCCTTTTTTTGGCTCTGTATGATCATGCTGAAATATACTAATGTACCTATTTCTCTATACCTAAGAATCGAATTTTCCCGTGGCGTTTTTATTTATCGAGTTTTCTTAATGGCCCATTAATTTTAGTATATCCAATTCATTGTTGCTGTTTATTGTTTAGCTATTTATGTACCAGTTATTGCTGTTGAATAAAATTTTATCTGGTACTTTTTAATATTTTCTATATATACAATTCCGCAAGCAAAGCGATAAGTATTTTTTTCTTGTAGTGTGCAATTTTGCATCAAACATATTGTTCCAATTAGAATTTATGATTAGAATTAAATTTGCAAGTAATAACCCTTCAGAACTACGCTCTGTCGGATTTTTATTGCTTTTCGTCGAATAACTTGTTACATTATAGCTGTGCTGATCTGTTTGAAAAATTAATATAAATGAAATAACAAATAAAAAAATACGAAAAATAAACCACAAATCACTTAAGAAGACTTAACTTAAACTTATTTGATAAAATTATATTAGAAAAGCTCGTTTATCCAAAGAAATTTGTAGACAACTTAAATTCCGAAGAAAAGCTGCTAGAGGCTATATCCGAAATCTTGAATAGTTTATATTAGATATGGTTTAATTAACAAATACTAAGCTAAGATAACTGCAAAACAAAATTAAAATAAAAATGTAGTCGTTTTTTAAGTACAGGTTTTCTTTAAAAAATATACTGCAGCAGTTTCAATTTAGCCTTATTGTTAATTTGGTACAATAAGAATCATTGGTTAAGATGAAAATGTTAAATTACAACAAAACAACATAACCACACTAACTTTCAGCATAGAAAGTAGAAACAGAAACTAAGATTATTCGGATAAATTAAAAGCAGCAAGAGTTAAGTATGTTAAAACATTGCTACAAATTATTGAACAACACTAATAGTTGTGCCCTGAGAAGAGGTTGGGTTTTTATTGTATAAGGTGCGCGTATAAATGCTTATTAACACAACTTCTCTGTAGGTTTAAGTAGCCCCACCACAACTAATGAAAAATGGGATTTAGTTACTGCAGTTTGTTTAGAAAGAAACCCTATTGTTGTTCCTCATCTAAACGAACTGGAACAAAATTTTCAAAAGTTATTATTACAAGTGGAACAGGAACGAAGTTTGAAATCGGATCATGAAGCTAGACACGAGCAAGAAGTGTAAGAAAAATGAGTGTGCTGTAGTATTTTATTTACTAGTTTGTAAAAAAAGAATATATTTAGGTATGTATCAATTAATTTGTTTGTCACATTTCAGAAAGCAACAAGAATTACTAAAGAAAGGTGATGACGTAGATGTTTCTGTAAAGGAAACTGCACAAGATTTATTTGATGCCTGGAACGAAGAATTAGCACAATTTAAATTTGGAAGTAGAATAACAGGTACAAAACTTTGCTTGTTGTGTATTTAGCAATATTTCTTTTGTACGTAATTATGTGTCATTTAAATATTGAATTACTTTACTTCTAGCAGATGATAAAACTAACAACGTGATGTCATTAAATAGAAAGTTAGATAAACATTTAGTTTTATTAGTAAAACAACAGTTGGGTAAAACGAGTAATTTTTTATTACCTCAAAGGTTACACCAGGATGGAGAAACTTTAAGACAAGTGAGTCTTGCTTTATTTGTAATTATTAGATTTATTGGATTATAATAAAAAAGGGAAAGTAGTTGGTAGCTGTAGGGAAATAGATATGCAGGGTGTTAATAAAAGGTTGTTTGCTACTTTTAACATTGGTTTTTTACATCAAAATAAAAATGTTCAAATAAAACATGAGTTCTAGAATGCTTCCTTATGGAGTAACAGCTTTCGGAAGAGGAAACAATTGAGTCATTTTTTGTCAGTATTATAATAGAATTTGTTAAATAAATGTGTCTTCTCAACAATTTATTTAAACTAAAAAAATCATAGACTACACACATTTATGAGCTTGTGTAGGGCCTCCTCTTATCTTAATTTATTACAATCTTAATCAAGGGGTGAAAGGCATAAACAAAAAAAATAATGAACTTTCCTACCTACTCAACATCACAAATAAAGAGGTAGTTCATTAAACTTTTGAAATTTATTTGGGAGCACTATTAATATAGTTCAATTGTTTCTACTTATTTTTGTTTGAAGACTTTCACTGCAGATACCCAATTTTGGATACTATTTTATAATGTGTGATACCACCAGACTTGTACTAATTTTCACCAGTCCATCCATTGGACCATTTCACCAAATCCATTGGATTAAGCAACTTTCAACAAGATTACCTTTTTTGTATATTCTTGTATAAAGAACAAGATTCTAAAGACAAAAATTCAAAAAGTGTAAATATCGAAAATATTTCAAAAAAATATTGTAACCCTCTACATGACACACTTCGCGACACTTATTCAAACAAAAATGAGTAGAAAAACTGAATTAAATGAATAGTGCCTACATGTGAAATATCAAAATTTTGGTGCAACTACTGCCTAAGTTATTGACAAAAAAGCGACTGAACTGTTCTCTCATCCGACAGCTGTAACTCCTTAAGGAAGCGGTTCTAGACCTATGTTCATATGAACTTTTTTGATATCAACCACCTAACCTGAAAGTAGTGCTTAACCCAGGCATAGGCAATCTATTGAGTAACTGGGGCCAATTGAAGATCCATTTATGTAGCGTGGCTGTAAATGAGTATAAATAAAACTCTATTTTTTTGTAAAAATATTTTTAATAAATGTATTCAAAAAAGTATACAAAAATATATTCAACAAAAACAGAAACTTTTACAAATCTGAAAATTCTAAAAAGTGCACTACACATTTCAGAGTAAAGCACTTTTGCAAATTTTTATGTAACAGTTGCCCTGCTTATTTTTATTTGGAGAAATGTTTGTTGTTGATAGTTGCTTTCTAAATAAGTTTTAGTAATTCTTAATCTGTTTTTTGATTTAACATCACAAGCACCGATGTCCTGTGTGCCTTGTGCACAGCTTCCGATTGTGGATGGAAAATTTGTTATTATAATTTTTGTTCGTATTTTTTTAGTAAATACTTAGCAATTGAAATTAAAATTATCCTGGCGTCCGAATTTTTCTCGAAAAAATAAAAAATAATTTGTTCCTGTCATTGTTTATTTGAATCAGTTTAAAATAATAATTGGTCTCCGGGCGGGATTGATGGTTAAATGAAACATGTCTTGTTGGTCAGAAAAAAGTTGTACGTAGGTTGCCCAGCCTGGTCTTACCTTTATTAATGGTGCATACTTTAAATGCTTTGTTAAAATTGTTTTTAGGGGAAAGTATAGGTGTTCAGAGTAAAATAGTTCAAGTGTTTGGTAAGCTTATGAAAAGCATTTAGATGCCGTAGCTACTTTTTGAAAGAATATATTACTTTGTGCAAGCTAGACAATTAATTTGCAAAATATGTTTATAGACTGCTGAGAGGGTCTTGAAAGACACTTGTGGTTCAGATGTAAAAGCTCAGTTTTATGGTAATGCTCCATCGGGTTTTTATAAGTACAAATATCCGAAATCTGTTCAAAAAGAAGGCAAAACTGTTGGTGCTAAAGTAAGTCTTGAATATAAAAATAAAGTATTAATATTTACAGTAGTTCAGTAAAAATGGATATTAGCTGGATTTATATTTGTGTGTTTTATTAACGTTTTTAATAGCATATGTCAACATGTGACAATAAAATTTTACCTGTTGAAGGCTGTGGATACTGCTTGATGAACACACATAGTAGTGCGGCATTTGTGGCTTTCTGAAGTAGTAGTATTTTTTTGGTCCCATGCTATTTATAATAGATAACTGAATTGTTTATTTTGTTTGTAGGTTTTCATATATTCGGCAAAATACTGTAAAGGTCAATTGCCAAATAAAGGGCCAGAGTTTAAATGGTTAGATAGAACAGAATTAAAGAAGGAATTAAATTCTGATTATCACAACAGTATAGCTCAGTTTCTCATTGATGAAGAATAAGGTTTCGTAAATTAATTTTTGTAATTATATAATATAATAAAAATTAATAAAGTTTAATAATGTAATGTGTTTAATTTCTTTTAAAAAATATGTAAAGTATTTGTTATAGAGGTAAGAGGTGACATGCTCTGCTAAGAGTACTTTTGCCAACATTTATCAGCATTTTCCAGTTTTTTTATATAGTGACCTTCCATTTTTCTATTCGTGTATTAAAAATTAAATGACCTGTAACTCCAGAGCGACTCGTTTGTGGACATGTTTGTAGGAACTTTTCCTTTCTCAACAATGAGCTTAACCAAATCCCAGACTTTTACCAACTGTTTTTGGACCACCACGTATATACAGGTGTTGAAAAGTATTGTAGTATTGTGTTTGTTTTATTTCAATAAAATGTATTTATTAACACTGGTCTTTTATTATTTCTTTATTTTAGATCATCATAGCTAATTATCAAATCCTAAATGTAACTGGCGCCAACTAATGGGCCTCCGCTTGACAGATAGATGCAGTGTTGCCAAACTAGCTTTTAATAGAGTCGAAGGTTATGATGATAGCCGTTTTTTAAAAGATTATTCAATTAAACTATTTAGGTAAACGACCAAAAGGAAACCTCTTACTGGTGTTTTCTTAATGGAAAATTGTTCCTGTTATCATTTACCATGCTTATATCGATTCTGAAACAGAAACTCGTTAATTAAAAAAAATCGATGGGCGAGAGGGAATCGCGTTTGCGCAGATCGGCTATTCGACATGCGTAAAATACGAATCTAAGGTTCTTTTTCGAACGCGTCAATACTGAAGTAGACCCCCTATTTTTAAAGCACTCGCACGGATTTATAATATTTTGTGTTTTCTAGTTGCAACCAACAGTTATTCATTGAAATCTCAAAATCGATTTTCACGTCCTATACTCCTTTAGGCGATTGGGGGGGGGGGGGGCGATAGGGAGATCACGTTTACTGAGATCAGCTATTCGACATGCGTAAAATACGAATCTAAGGTTTTTCCAGCGCGTTTTTTTTAAGTAGGGACCCTCCTCTTCGTTTTTTGACGGAACAACCTCATTTTTTTTGCTGTTTCATTGGACCACAATTACCAATCTGTGACCAAAATTTGTTTTTTTTTGCGCTTCGTGTTTCCATATGTCGCTATCTGATATAGCGTGGTTTAACTCATCATCAGGACATCTCATTATACTTTTACTGGCTACATCTTAATGGTAATTACTTCCACGTTGCTTGCCATTGGACAATTAATATTTCTTGTCAATATTCAGATTAACTTCTGTATACCAGTTTGCACTGTTGCACCTCCGAAAGGGTTAATAGGGGTGGCAAGCCGACCGGCTATGTCAATGTGACATCGCGAGAATTGCATAGCGCGTGTCATGACACAGGATCCAAGGTTTTTAAGCCTTGATTAGCAAGTTTTTTTTGCCAGCCCGTGGTTAACCATACTTGGTCAAAACTCGAGAGCTCTCACCTTCCAAACAACATAGATCACTGTAGCTACCAGAATATCATAGGTACTGATCATCTAATAATTAACTACTAGTGCACTGGATCATTTTACAAGTAAATTACACGGTTGGCATGCAGAGCAAACCGAAAGCTTGCTAACCACACCGCGTGCAAAAATGGTCTATCGCATTTCAATCACATGTGTTTACGACCCTTACTTAAGGTGTCTCTGGTCGAAGTCGTTTTGACCCAAATTCGCAGTTAGCGGAATATTATGCGTATTTAATGTAAGACAAAAAAAATATTCACTATTTAATTATTCACTATTTAATTATTCACTATAAAATCTAACTCTAAGAGAACTTTTCCGGTAATTCGAGAACCTTGAGCAGGATTGGTTATAGCGCAAAGTTCACTATTACCGTCAAATAACCAAGTGAGAATACGTTCAAGAATTCATTGCTCAGCTTCGTTATTATACAATATAGGACTACTTTTATCTCGGTCACACGGAAAGTCGAAATGATTGTTATTTTGTATAACACACATTATTTTACAGTCGCTGGCGTCTTGAATTACGCTGCTTTTCTGACAATTTTCGTTGGCTATGAGTGTATTGTGTACTTTTTTCATCTTCTTACCTTTTTGTCCTTTAACGAAATTTTTAAAACAACCGTTAAATTATAAATTAAAAAAAACTAGTAACCTTGCACTGATGTAACCTGATGTAAAAACATCGGGACCCATTTCTGCTCTTTTAAAATCACCAAACGTAAACAAACGGGTGTAACATTTTCTAGAAATAACAACTGTGATTTAATTTAAAACAGAAAAAATAATATACATCTGAATTCGACGCCTTTTGCCAATCATAAAAGAGCAATTTCTAGAGCTTCATTGAGTGCTTGCTTTTGCTTCATCAATTTTTAGCACAGAATCATTTTCGCAAGCTACATTGTTTGATTTAATAAATTTTTAAATGTGAACTTTTGTTCTAAAATGGTAATTTGCTAATGTTTGATCTGATGAAAATATAAAATCATTACATGTTAGTGATAACATATTTTTTGCTGATGACTCTAGCACATTGCAAATCTGAGCTTGGATTGTTCATTCTACTTTCAAGAGGAATAAACACTAACCATATGTACGCTTTGCAATTTTGAAATCTGCAAACTTCTTTGGATGGTAAAATATCGCTTTTAGAGTTATTAAATTTTAGAGCCTTTATAAAGGAAGCGTGGGCGAAAAAAAATCGATGAACTAGTTGCAGCTTCATATTTTCTGAGAAATATACGTTTTATGACTGCTAATGAACCCACTTAACAGAAAATGTAAAGCATTTAGTTATCAACTCTGTTACTGATAAAGATGACATAGACTCATATCTTAGAAACAATTAACGATGTTGTTAAGTAAAATATTATATAAGAATTAATTATGGTATCAACGAGGTCAACAGGTTGGAAATTTATATGCATAAAAGATTGAATAAACACTCAAACCAATACAAACATTTAGTACTTTTGATGGCATAGCTAAAAATATCTAGTAACTATGCTGAAACTTTATTTATACAGCTTTTTAACAAAAACAGATAAACATTTAATTGTGTTTTTACATAACATTGAAAACGATTGCTTTAAGCATGAATTTTGTCAACGATCCATTGAAGAACTTCTTCGGTAATTTTGACACCACCAGCAGGCCCGTTTATAGTACAAGGTTTAGTCGTGCCATCAATCTGGTCAAACAACCAGTTCATAACTCCTTCAAGAACCCATTGTTCGTTGGAAGAATACATAATGGGACTTCCTTCATCTCCGCTACATGGTTTACTGGTACTGTCACTTTGTACTTTAACACAGATAAATTTCTCCAAATTTTTAGCGTCCTTAATATGTCCAGCTTTCTGACAGTCCTCGGTTTTTACAACAGTTTCTTTGACTTTCTTCTTAGTTAAGGAATTTGCTTCTACAAAAAAACATTTTAGACTTTTAAAGCGTTTGGTTGTGAAATATTAACCTTCAACAGATTTTAGACCCCATCCTGAAGAATAAACAGTATCTCCCACTTCAGCTCTTTTAAGTCCTTCAAGGGGAAGGCAGATTGGTCTAACGTATTCTGAAACATAAAAAAATCACATTTTTTGTCACATTTGTCTCGACTTTTCTTATTTTCGTTTTGAATTTTCTCGTCGTTTTTCATTTCTTTTATACTTATTTTTTTTTACTTAAATTAAAATTTTTGACATGTGTAAAAATATCTCTTACTTGTAAATTCGACATCCTTGGCTAATCTTAGGAGCACCACATCTAAATTGTCATCGACAACCCTTTCTTCAACATCGATTTCTTCTACTGGAGCACTATCAGAACCATCTGTAGTTGTATCTTGCGAAGTATCGTACTGTCCAACGTGCACCTTCGTTCTGAGGGAGACAAACATGTTAGTAATTTGCACTAATTAAAAATGAAAAGAAAATACTTACAAAACAAACTGTAGACACGATTTGGCTATAGCAACATATCTTTTGCTGATAAGCGCTCCAGCACATCTAACATTTGCTTGGGGGTTGTACGTTCTAGTATTAAGAGGCAAATATACCACCCATGGAAATTCGGTGGTTACATGATCGCCAGATTGTTGATGCCCACACTCTTCTTTTGTTGGTAAAATATCACTTTTTGGATTATCAAATTTGAGGGCTTCAAGGTAAAAGATGCAACTGAGGAAAAGTATTAAACTAAACGACTTCATTTTCGATGTTTTCAGAAACAAGTTCGGTTACATACTAAGAATAATAATAAATCCGGCTTTATATATAAATCTTGTTATCGAGACCAGTAACGATAATGATGTCATCCTGTTATTTAATCAGTATTGTTATTAACAATAAATGCTAAACTGTTGTTCTGTCAAAGAAGGTCGACCAGTTTCCGATTTTAGATAATAATCTCATAAATTAGGTTAATGCTACAAAAACTTTTCTAACAGTAATTAAAAATTTGAAGCTGATATTTGTTATCTTATAAAATTATAAAATTATCAAACTCGTGGGCTACGTCCCCCCCTCAATTTGTTTTTGATAACTTTATTTCTGGCGCCCGCCGCTCCAACGTTTCCTCCGCTGAGTTGGTCTCGGGAATAACTGCTCCCGGTAAGAAGAACTCGTGAAAAACTTGATAAAAAAAGTCTAGACTGAAACCGAAAATAAGCTCGGAAAAACAGCCTTAAAAAAATTAAAAAAAAAACTATTACATTTCCCAAGAAAAATATCTCCTGAAACAATTTCTTAAAAAAAAGCGGATAAAAAGTTGGCGAAGCCGATACACTTAACACTTTCTCTTATTTTCAGGAAAGTGCCTTAACGGAGATGTCCAAACTGTTTTTGGAACTAATAAATGCGCAATAAAAAGATCTTGTTAGACATTTGCATATATTTCCAAAATGAAAATCGCCCATATTCATATAAATTGATTAGCTAGAAAAAAACTTGTATCGTTTTCAGGGAAAGCTCTTTCTTGATGATGGAGTGATTCGCCAGCAAGGAAATATTAGTGCTTTTGGTAGTTGTTTTCTCTGGGGAAATTTCTGTTCTGAGTTTGTTTGTTTGTTTCGGGATTATTTTTACTGGAGCATGTTGTGACAGTATTTTGGAGCAATGTTTGATCTAACTCGAGCCGCCGACGCCCCTGAAGTTACGTGGCAGCTCGCACTGCAACAACCCGTGACCTTCAGACGTTTAGCGGTCTTTTGTGTTACGAAGGAAATCGTCGATTAGTGATATGTGATTAAGATTATTATAATGTAAAAGTCGATAGCGCTCTTATCTTTAAAACCAACTCGTCCTACGCTGTTGACGAACCGCTTGAGTTTTTAAATAAACATACGGAATTTGCATATGCTTCATCGTCTGTGTTTATGAGCGAAATGACAGCGGCAGATTGTATTCCAATTATAGAAAGAAAAAGTGAATATCACGGGATCCAAATTTCTGTGTAATATGAATTTGGTCCACTCTACAAAGGAAAATGGTCTTTATTCAATACCCTCGTAATTGTGTGGGTTCGAGTGGCGGGATATTCCTACCTAAAATCTGAGACAGGGGGAAGGCCTCCGGCTTTAATATATAGGTAGATACCGGACCGAACGAAATATTATCAATATGATTATTGCGAAAATTAGATTGATGGTGTTGTTTTGGTGTTTTATAAATTTTTGATTATAAAACAGTTTTAGGTAGGTATCAATTTGTGTAATTTACAAGCAAGATGTAGATTAAGTAATTTATTGCTTTTTGTCAGAATAAGCTATCCAAAAATAATAATGGACACATGGCTTAGGTCGATAAGAAGAGACAGACAATCGGTAAACAAAGATTAAACGGACTTATTAAATTGTCGGTGCAATTGTTTAAAATTATCTTGTTAGCTATAAAATGACAGAATACGAATTATTATTCATTACTTAGTAAATCGAATAACAAAGATTAAAATAATTAACAAACTTAAATGTTAAAAATTGCATGATTAGGGGACGAAAATAAACTAAAAACGTAAACTAGAAAAATAAAGAATTTGCCCAGAACTCTTATTTTTAATTTTAATTAATAATTATTCTAAGTGTAAAAATGTGGATAAAAATAAAAAATATTTAAAGTAAAGTACAAATATTTACGAATACAATATTTAAAAAAAAATGACTAAACAACATTTAGAGAATCGCGACTGATGATTAGTAAAAAAAGTCAAATTGGTTTAAATTTAAATGTTTCATCTAATATTATTTAATATTTTTGGAGGAAAGCCCCCTCTGTAAAATGAAACTTTATCTATCGTGACGCTCTATGTAACATTTTCTCCACAACAGACCATACAGCTCTCGACACCATGTATTCGTTTACACCAATTATTGAGGATGGCTCAATATCAGACTAAAAATAAATGAAGCCACTGCTCCTGGCATTTTCCATACTTCAGAAATTGTTACATCATCGTTTCTAAAATATCTTTGTATCAACGTTATACAGTCAACAGTGGCTATATCGTACGATACATCGGGGACATCATAGCCGCAGGCTGTGCCAACAACTGGCAACAGTGCTCAAGACGATAAGCTGTCTGCAATACTGTACCTTACGGCTTTTTGTAAGAAAAATAAATTGATTGTTTGTTTTTAGGAAAATATTCATTTTAATTAAAAAAACTTACGAAAACACATATAAATAAAATAAGATTCTAAACTTTTTAAGCAGAGTTATTAATTATTACGTTAATTGTTAAAAAAAAGAGGGAAAATGTGCTGCGTTCACAGTTGCACATACATAATTATGTGCTTTATAATTTAATAATACTCAATATGTGCAATATTGCATGGGTTTATAATTCAGGTTACTGGAGTTTGACTCGACGCTAGCCGAGCCAGTGTAGTGGCGGCAATGGTGCAATTATACAAGTCATTGTTCTCGGACAAAACGTTCATACAAACATGTTTTTGAAATATGATAAAACAATAAATTACTAAAATATAGGAAAGTACAGGAGAATTGCTTCTTTCATTTTTACCTTACTCCGCTTGGGAGACCTTAAAAATTTACGAATTCTGTTTTAAAAATCGGAATAAACAAGTTAAATGACAAGAGGAACATAAAACACGCCTGGAAGGTTTCCCTCTAGGCAATTATCTGAACTGACCAATCGAGAAAACGACATCACCCACTCCAAAAATCGATTTTGAGCTTTTATGAATTTTGATTTGCCTTTATTAATCTAACACCTCCAAACCACTACACACTGTGTCTATAAAGTACGCCCCCCCCCCACCAACTAACTTTTGAACGACGTGATATTTTACTACAAAATTTGGTGTGCTTTAATGGGAAATTAAATACTATTGTATTGTATCATTCAAAATGGCGTTTGGACGCCATTATGAATTTAAAAAACTAAGAATTAAAGCAAAAATAAATTAAATTAAGTGTTCGAAATGTTAATCATTCACTTCTTGGCACATAAAAGGTCGGTTATGAAATTCCTGCCTAACATTTTCATATGTTTCTGGAATAATATTTCTGCAAAACTTCTGTAATGCGTCGCTCCAGTTTTTTAATTGTTTCTGGACAGGCTGTGTAAACTTTTGATTTCAGATAATCCCTATAGAAAAAAATCTAAGGGTGTTAAATCTGGGGAGCGAGCCGGCTATTCTACAGACCCCCGCCTACCAATCCATCTTCCAAGGAAATGTCCGCTGAGAAGTCAGAAACAGGTCTATAATAATGAGGCGGCGGCGCACCGTCTTGTTGTAACATAACGTTTTTAATATTATTTCTAGCCACCTGAGATAATCCTAGAAAAATTTTGTCCTGCAAATGAAAAAGTGGACTACTGGATAAAAAAATCAAAACAATTTTGAATTGAGTGAGTCCATTTGTTTAAAATCCGCCATTTTGTTATGGCTCAATATTTTTCTTTGAAATTCTAGGATCAAACGCAGAACTAAAAGACCTTTCAAATGAGGTGTCACTCGACCCTGGATAAAAAAATCAAAACAATTTTATATTGAGTGAGTCCATTTGTTTAAAATCCGCCATTTTGTTATGGTTGAATATTTTTCTTTGAAACTCTAGGATCAGACGCAGAACTAAAAGACCTTTCAAATGAGGTGTCACTCGACCCTGGATAAAAAAATCAAAACAATTTTATATTGAGTGAGTCCATTTGTTTAAAATCCGCCATTTTGTTATGGCTGAATATTTTTCTTTGAAACTCTAGGATCAGACGCAGAACTAAAAGACCTTTCAAATGAGGTGTCACTCGACCTCCTTTCTATTTAAGAAAAATCAAAATGGCGCCCAGCCGCTATTTTGAATGATACAAAATTATGTATTAGCTAAAAAGTAGTATTTAATTTTCTATTGAACCACACTAAACGTTGTGGTAAATTATCAAGTCGTTTAAACGTTAGTTGGATGGATGGGGGAGGGGGGGTTACTTTATAGACAGACGGTATAATTCCACAGTCAACTCCTAAAAACTAACATTTCCGAAAATAAGGATAATTTCTATTACAGCAATACTTTTCGCAAACGCGATATTTCTACCACCTTACCACTATGAAATCAATTTTTAGTATTTGAACTAAAACTAAACATCGATGAAACTAAGGAAAAGCATCTTCTATATTAAAGCAATACTCTTTAACCACCTTAGATTGCACCCCAATTATTAAAAACGAAGAATAGTATGGCCTTTACTACAGCAACACCCTTAAACCAACTTAAATTGCATCCCCAACATCTGAACACTAGAAGTTACTAAAATTGCGAGAAATCGTCTGGTTTATTAAAAAACACTCCTCTTAACTACTCTTAACTGCAGCCCCTAAAAATTTCCAAAAGTAACGAAAATCGCCTCTTTTTATTAAAGCAATATTTTCAAATCACTTCCTAGTACACCTCATACCCCTACGAAATAGAAACATAAAGTAGTCCTAGGAAGATATGCAGAAATTGATTCACAACCGTAGATTGATATGTTTGCAAAATCAACTTACAATAACTATTCAATAATGTGTTAGCAGTGGCGTGTCGTGACTTTTATAAGAGGGGAAGCTGTATCCACATACCGGGGGGTCTGGTCAAAATTTTGAAATTTTTAGGCAATATACTCAATTTGAAACACCAAATCGTCTATCTTTCTAATTTATTTATTGTGCCTTCACCTCCACCCAAAGGAAAAAATGATTTAAAAAAATTAAAATTTATTTTTTATTATATTCAATTAAGTTTCGGTTGCACCGAAATGGTCAGAACTAGTTTGTATTTGGTCAAATCTATTTCACTCTGTATTTTATTATGAAACCTACCTTACTTAAAATTGAGGGAGATTCGCCTACTTCGTTTTGCAAATTAATCAATAACGTCATCATAAAACCTTTGTTCAAGTGACATTTCTTGAATTAATTCCTTTTCTATGGATAACAGCGCCAGGTTAGAAAGTCTTTCTTGCCCGGTAGAATTTCTAATGAAGTTCTTAATCCTTTTTAAAGCTGAGAAACTGCGTTCTGTGGATGCACTTGTGGCCGGAACAGTGAGAGTTAATTCACATGTGTTAGCGAATTATTTAAAAGAGAGATAATGATCAAATTAATACAGTTATGTATTTGCATTTAAAGCAATTTAAGAACAACTATTTTAAGCAAGCTTCTCGAATGACGGGTCTCATCCTGGTGCACGCGTTGAAATTCCTGGCTCTTATCAAGTCACCACTACATGCGTCTTTTAATTAGTAAACCTCGTATATGAAAGAAAGAAGCGGTCTTATGCGGCGAGGGTCTCATGGTTGCCCAACAGCTTTGAAGATAATTGCAAATCAAAAAATAATGAAGGTATTAAACAGTGATGTGAGTCTCAGTATTTTACCAATCGGTAAAATGGTAAAATGGTATTTTACCGGTAAGGTTAAATGGTATTTTAACGGTAAAGTAAAATCACATTTTACCGGTAAAATGGTAAAATCATTTCGAATTGCCGCGCTCGGATATTCCTCATACTTCAAAACAAAACATTGTTTTTCTTGGAAAGCGTCGGAAATGTTTTGTAGTAGGAAACCTAAATAAAGATTAATTTCGTTAAACCAATAATATTATAATATAATAATATATATTAAATATTTTCTATTTTTGTTATTAAAAGTTACATCAATTACATTTATTAGGTTTGTTTAACTTTATGTTTATATCTATAAGTTTATTAGATCTAAACGTTTATTTCAATTTATATCTTCATATTTTTTATTTCTGTTATCGTATTTTGCTTTGTATTTAATTAAGGTATACTTTAATAATTATAACTGTAACTGTAAGTTACATAACCGTTATATTTTTATAAACTATAAATAATTGTATTTTTGTGTTTTCGTATCAAGCATAAAGTAGACCTGTCGAGTATCTAGTATTAAACTAAATGGTTTTTCATTAGGAATCCAATGACATCATTTTTGACGTGAAATGAATTTTACCGGTATTTTACCGGTAAAATAATGATTTTACTTACCGTTTTTTATTTTACCGGTAAAATCACATCACTGGTATTAAATCATTATTTTATGCAGATCACATGATCACATGTGAATGGAAGATATATATAGTTAGGCAAATTTAGGAAACGGGAAACATTTTACCGTCGACGATTAGTACAACTTTCGCAAGACAGAATTAGAATTTATTGAAGGACACACTACTTTTTACAAACAAATATTGATTTATATAATTATATGAAAGAGACGAGTTATTATTAGTATTTTTTGTCTAGAGATGTCAATTTTTATCATGTTTACGTAATTTGCAGCGGCGTAAGTGGCGATGATAGGTCCGAGGCCGGTGTGCAAAATAATAACTTTTTCCAAGTGAATTTTTATTATTTTTGTAAAATAAACATTATCATAAGATAAATATTGCTAAAAACTTAAAATAAACTAACTGCATAGTTTTCCAAACAGAAACGAAATATAATAGTACATTAAAACACAAGTTTTATAAGACTGATTTTAGAGCACGCGTCCAAGTTTAGAAAACGAGCCGCTTGCGGCGAGTTTTCTAAAAGACAAGTGCGCTAAAATGTCTTATAAAACGTGTATTTTATACTATTTTTTCTATTTTGCGCTTTTTATGCCCTTTTTGTGCCATTTTAAATAAAAACTTCCAGTTCCAAAATGGGGATTTTGCGGTAGTTGGCAACCGAGCTATAAACGCACCCGTTTGCGTGCTTTAATAGCTTTCTTAAAGACGCAAAATAGAAAAAATAAATATTCGCATAACATAAACATATTTTCAGATTTCGGCCAGATTTCATAAGCATCGTTGTAGCATTCAGTTTATGAGTGTAATAATAAAGAAGGAGACGTTAAATTAAATCCTTTATTACACACAAAATAGAAAAACGAACTTAATGACAAAAAGGTAAACTTAAAACTTTCTTAAATTAAAGAGTTTCAATACTGTTCAACATCACATTTTTGTACTTCAATCTTAAAAGACCAATCTTCTGTTGATTGCAATCAGTTTCGCTGGTTATCATTTTAAAAACAGTAATTAAAAGACCCCGATTTTTGAAGTAATATGCATTAGTGATCTTTTATTTGCATTTGTGAATTTGTACAAGTGAACTTTATTTATAATAACTAATGTTTTGTATACACTACCTAAATTATGTGATTTATGCCACGTAGCGATCCTAGATGCCACTGGTAGGGGGTTAGGACAACATGAATTTCCTATCTTCTTTTTGTTCATAGTGATTTTATTTTACGTAGTTTCCTATACTGTAAGCAACTGATAATTCAAACAATTTTAAAACTGAAAGATCAGTGGCGTATCATAAAATTAATCCATACATATATAAAAGCACAAAGGGTTTTTTCTCCGGTTCCTCCAGCGGCTACCGCTTCACCAATTTGGACCATTTTTTTTTAATGAAAGGTCTCTATCCACAGATGGAACATGAAACATTTTTATATTTTTATTCTACGTCGATTTTTTAATAATAATTATTTTAATTTATAATATATATGAAGCTCGGCTAGACGCGCGTCACTTGGGGCGCCATCTATAAAACTGTCGCGTGTCATTATTGGAACTAATGCATCGCCGGGCGGTCAACGCTGTCTGCCGTCGAATTTCGGCGAGGTTACACTAGTAATTTATAAATACTAGAACTAAAATTTTCGATATACCTCTTGATTTAAAATTTCATCAAAATCGGCCCAGTACTTTCGTCTTTAAAGGCGTCACATTGCATGTGCAAAGTTCAAATCCACATTTTAATATAAGACAATCAATTTCCTCCCTAAAATGCACGCACATGTCTAATACTATAACCTACAAACTTGACATTGAGAAATATCTAGGAAGAAACACTAAATAAGTCAAATAGGGAACGATATACCCATCTCATAAAGCACATTTTGAACAGTTAGAGTGAGAGGAAACGATGACGTGTCCTAACCCTCTCATATAACAAATCTGTCATTATTAATGGCATCTAAGATCTCTAATGCGACGTGCATGTACTACTATTACTAATTTTTAGCGTTTTTTGTGTGTAATTAAACACCCCATATATTCTTTGAGGCTTTCGCGGTTTCTCGAACTGTCAACATTACAATTTACTTTCGGCTTAGACCGCGTCGTCATTTGGGAACTACACCCAGCATAATCAGGTAAGGACCGACCTGTAGCTTGTCTGCCTTTACAAGCATTTGCTCTAGAAGTCTGAGCAATATTTGTTCGTAGGCCCTGCCTGCCTAAACAGGGCCGTGTCTTCTATTCACTCTGAAGATGCAAGCTGCAATGTCTTGCGAAACGTTAGTTTGTATGGGTTCACAAACAGTTAACAGGCATAAGCCGATTAAGTATTATTGTCTTGACAAACAAAATACATCAAATCCTTGTCCGCCCCAAGGTTTAAACAAACTAAGCACACGGCCCTGTTTAGGCAGGCAGGGCCTACGAACAAATATTGCTCAGACTTCTAGAGCAAATGCTTGTAAAGGCAGACAAGCTACAGGTCGGTCCTTACCTAATTATGCTGCGTGTAGCTCCCAAATGACGACGCGGTCTAAGCCGAAAGTAAATTGTAATATTGATAATTAAACACCGTTTTTATTTCTTCTCCTTTAAACCTCGCATTACAGTACAAGCCGACCATGAAACTCGCAACACCTGAAATTTAAAATATTCTTAGAAATGAAGTTTTTTTAACATCTGCTGTAAATTTCAATCAATCAAGTAAAACCTACTTTTATTGGTTGTATTTTTATACATCAAAAATCTTGTCAAATACCTTTCGAACTTTGGATTTTTTCGGTTAAATTACTTAAACATCCTGGACACCAACTCAAGTCGTTAAATGTGACATGAAACTCTTTGTGAGTTTACCATTTCTACTTTTTTGCCTGTTAACAGCGGCGTAGCTAGGATTTTTGGGCCCCGCCGCAAAATATTATGAGGGGCCCCCTCCCGGCTGTTAATGTTGTGAAATTTAAAAAAAATACGCTTTTGGTTATTATAATTTTCAAATAAAAAGGTTACATTTATTTTTATAAATAACATATTAATTAAAAGAACATCACAGTTATATAAATTATACTTAAAATAAAAACCAACACAAATGGGTACACTAAACCTCCCTCACACCTAAACTATATTTATTTCAAAAAATTAAAAATTTTTTTTCTGGCTTTAGTCATGGCAAAATCGTTTATGAGATCTTTCAAACCTAATTCATTGGCAGTATGACTTTCAATAGATATCAAAGATAGATATGTTAAACGTTCTTGTGTCATGCTGTTTCTTAAATAATTTTTGATGAGTTTCAGTTTGCTGAAAGATCTTTCAGCAGACGCAGACGTTATTGGCAAAGTGCAGAACAACAACATAACATTATAAATTTCTGAAAAATCACTTTCTAGAGAATTATACTTACTTAACAACAAATTATACAGATCTTTAATGCTCATCGATACATTCAATTCTGATTTTAGTAAAGTTAAAGCATTTATAAATTGAATGGAGAAGGGTGGGGATATTATTTCACAATACTTATTTTGAGGATTGTCACAACTCTTTATAACCTCGGCTTCTGCGCAGTTTATTAGGTTTGCGGGTTGTAAAAAAGAAAATATGTTGTTTACTTCGTTAAATCCAGTAAATCTTGTTGTTCGTTGAAAGTTTATTATATCCACAACTGAGAAAAAAACATTGACTTTAAAAAATTCTTCTCTCGTGTCAAACCGATAGTCTAAAGCTAATTCGTCGAAATTTCTTTTTGCATGAGGTTGCCGTTTATTTCTAAAATTGAGTTGAATTCTCCATTTATTTGCAATTGTTATTGTTACTCTTTTTACAGCCTCAAATTGATCTCGGTAATTCCCCACATTGGTTTTTACCCTCAATAAAGCTGAACTAGCGTCATCTAAATTTATATTTTGTTTTTGTAATACTTTTGAGGCATAATTAATCTCAGATAACAAATAATGAAGCATAACAGATAAAAACACAAACTCATACTCTAGCATATTCTTCATTATGCGGGCAGCCTCTGTTTTTTCATCTTAGATTTTACTGGATAAGTTGAGTTTTGTGAGAGCTTTAATAATATCGGTAAACCGTAGTTTCATGGCAGCCACTGAAGTTAACCTACTTGACCACCTTGTTGGATTTAGTTTTTTAAGCGTGACCTCAGAGTCGCCAGTGAAGCTTGATAGCAAATCCCATCGTTTTATGCTATTTTCAAAAAATGTTTAGACGTCTTGTAAAATTGTAAAAAAATTACTTACTTCCAGACAGCCTTTAACTGCATCATTAACCACTAAATTTAAATTGTGACTAGCACAATGTAAAAATTCAGCATTTGGTTGAATGGCTTTAATTTTTTTCTGCACTCCATTATCAACGCCACTCATCACATTTGCTCCATCATAGCCTTGGCCATAGCATTTTTTTATATTAATATTGTGTTTTTCAAATAAACTTAAAACCTCTGCTACTAACCCGTCTGTCATGGCGTAAAATCCCAAGAATGTTTCTTTCACTTGTCATGTCTTCGCGATGTTCCCGAAATGCCAATGAACTTGTTGCAAGACTAAGGGTGATGTCAAATAAGCGCTGTAATACCATCCGCCAAAAAGATGCCTGATTGCGAATTTCATTTTCAGTCTCTTTATGTATAGTTCTGTTCTTTTTCCAGGCATCATAGACGGCACGTTCGATGTGACGTAGTGAATTACTGTGAACTTTAATTCTAGATGAAAGACCTTTCCAGTCTCGTACACCTGATCGCCACTGAGTTTCTTGTAAAGAAAACAACCAGCAAGGTTCACAGTAAGCAGCGTCTAAGATTTTTGAGTAGTGCAACCAAAATCTTGGGACTGGCCCATATGAAGACATTGATTGGTAAAATTTGGCCGAAAAACTTCTGTTACGCTATTTGGGATCTTTGGGGAATGGTCCCGGGTATTTTTCCATTGTAGAAGTAGATTTGTCTATTATAAGTCGCTTCTCTTGACCAGTTAGAGTTTTTTTAGGAATTGGCCCATATCATTAACTATTACTACTTCTGCTTTCGCTTCCGGTACTTCGTCTATGAAATCGGGTACTTGCGATTGCGATTGAAAATCATCAACACTCTTTGAAGTCGACAGGTGTGGTTGTGGCACTGGCAAAATAAATTTGTGCAATGTCGGCAGCAATTTTTACCGTTTTTCCACTAAATCCTGTCTTAGTTTTCTTTTTTGAGCTCCGCTTTTATATTTACGGTCACTCGTTTTCAAAGTGGGCCTAGCAAGAATAAACAACAAAACAAGTTACAGGTCTAAATCTATCCTAATTTTTCAACTTACGTTTTTACTTTTTATTCACTGAATTACTGAAGCACCTAGCTGACCTAGCTAAACTGATTAACAATAAAATTTGAAGAAAAGTTTTTTTATTTAATGACACATAAATGAAACAATTTTAAACTGTACCGGTAGCGCTTTGCTTTGTGGACTTCCGAAATAAACTAAAACGACTGAGAAGCTGAGAACTGAAAATCATTGTAGGACAAAATTTGAAATTTATCCTTGTTTATTCTATTTATTTTATTTCTTTCGGAATTGTTACAAAGAGCAATAAAATAATAAAACAAAAATAAGCAATAAAGTAGTTGCTGTGCTGTCGGAATTCGTAATTTATCAGAAAGTACACATGTTTCGATGTTTCTTTGTATTTTTCTCCAACAGGCGACAACGGGTAACTTGACCTGACCGGCTGAAGGATTCGGTTATGGGTACTCATAAACTAATAACACCGCAATAGCCCAATTGTAAAACGTAAAATGTTTTGTCTGGTAAACTATTTGTTAACTATTTTTGTTAAATAAGCAATATGCAATAAGTAGTAATAAAATTAGAGAGGAAGTAAAATAATAATTTCATTATTATAGAGCTATTAAAAGAAAGTAAATATTATGGTATCCACGTTTATTTATTTTTTTTGTGAACTTTACGGGACGGGGGGCCCCCCAGTCTTCGGGGCCCCACCGCCTTGCGGTTGCTGGCACTATGATAGCTACGCCACTGCCTGTTAAATTTTATATCTTTTGCGCTACTATGCAAAAAGTTATCGTAATTTAACCAATAAGCCAGAGCTCGTACGGTATTACTAAAGATTATTTCACTCATATGTAATGATTTTTAATTTTTTAATCAAAAGTTGTAATTTTCAATTGCTACCCAAACACAGCTTTTATTTATTACGCTAAAACGCTACTAGGTTATTATCTATAGCGATATAAAGCATGATAAATGAAAACTTAATCACAATCGCCTATGAAACAAGACTGGCACGTTTACGATCAGTTTGCAAATCGTTGTTATTTTGCGCAATTTCGTATCATTAACGTTTTAAACAATAAGAAAGTGAGCACTGTAAATGATTTGTAATATTTACCTTTTTACAAACGTGCATGATAAATGTCAGTTAGAAAAATTGACTCAATAACTCACATCATGGAAAAAAAAATTAACGGCCACTTAGTTTAGGGGTAATGACGTGGGTTTGCAATCTGACAAATCTAGTATCAGATCTGTGTTTTCTATATATTATTTTATATCTCTACTGCTACATTATCTTGCCCCATGTTTATAATTTATTTTAATTTTTATCTTTGTTTTATTTAACAATACCTTCCAGGTTAAAAAGAGGTAACTAGAAATACGCTTTTTTAAATTTATATTTAAAACTCTAAGCAATCAAAACAACATGAGTAACAAAATAATTGAAAGTCACAATAAATGTTGCTCATTCGTAAAAGATGAAATAAAACAGGTCGCCACAAGATTTGAACTGGGGCCGCCAGAGTAAGTACGTTATATGTATCAGTTTTCTAACTGACATTTGTCGTGCACTTTTGTAAAACAAACACAATAATAAATATTAATAATAATTTACTTGCTAATTGTTTAAAATAGTTAATTATAAGCAATTACGGTAAAATAATAAGCCGCGTGGTGAGTTTCGAAGCCAAATATTATTTGATTCGAAGGACCTTTTATTTGTTGTAAACTAATTTATTAAATCAACGCAACAAAGAACCACTTGAGCTGTTTTAGAATGTTTATTGAAACCAATATTAAGACCTTTCTTAAGAAGGGACTTAAACTAACTGCTGGACTAAGGACTTAACGTCCTCCTATTTTACCACCCCCTGGAAGGGGTTGTTGTAGTGGGAGTGCTGTTAACTGGGTTGCCTATAGTGGCGTTAACATACCGCCCCCTTTGAAAGCACGTAGGCTTCAACATTACACAAAAATACACAATAACATAAAAATATACAAACTAACAATACAAGTCATAAAATGATTACTCTAATTCTAACTTCTATTATAAGCATTACTATAATTCTAACTTTTATTATAAGCATTACTATAATTCTAACTTTTATTGTTCGTAATTATGCGGTAATACACACACTCGACTCATTGCACGTTTCACTACACCCCGACAAGTTTTCACTGATACCACACGTATTAAATTGTCCAGTCCAGGGTGCAGCTTCACGATTCTTCCTAGCTGCCACTGTTGTGGGGGCACGTTGTCTTCAATCAAGACTATCATGTCCCCGATTTGAATTTTATGCTGGTTTTCGCGGTGCCATTTCGCTCGTTTTTGTAGTTCTAGCAGGTATTCCCGGTACCATCTTCTCCAAAAATGCTGGCGTATTTGCTCCACATGCTGCCAGCGTGTTAAACGATTCGTTTTGACTTCTGCGATATCGGGGTCCGCTATTGCAGCTAATGGCTCACCAATAAGGAAATGTCCCGGAGTCAAAGCTATTAAATCATTGGGATCTGAGGACAGCGGGGTAAGGGGACGGGAATTGAGGGAGGCTTCGATTCTTGTTAAAAGAGTGTACATTTCCTCGTAAGTTAATAACGCATTTCCCAAAACCCTCTTGAGCCGATTTTTAACTGCCTTAATGTTTACTTCCCACAGTCCGCCCATGTTTGGGGCTCGTGGTGGAATGAATTTCCACGTAATGTTTATCGGAGCTAACGTATTGAATATAGCATTTTGGAAATTTGAATTTTTTATTAATTTGGCCAATTCATCCATTTCGCGTTTAGCTCCAACAAAATTCGTTGCGTTATCTGAAAACAGATGAGTTACGTGACCGCGTCTAGCAATAAATCTTTTTAGGCAATTTAAAAAGGATTCCGTTGTTAAATCCCCAACTAATTCAAGGTGAATTGCCTTAGTGCTTAAACATACAAATAATGCAATATATGCTTTAATATTGCGTTTACCGCGTCCGCGACCTTCTTTGATAAGAATTGGTCCGGCGTAATCAATTCCCGTCTTTAAAAATGGACGGTTCATTTCTAATCTGTCTTTTGGTAAATCTCCCATTTTTTGGGGCGAATTTCGCGGCTTGGCGCGAAAACATTTCAAACATTTGTGAAGGGTTTGCCTTATGACACTACGCGCGGATATGATCCAAAAGGTTTGCCTTAGCGATGCTAAAGTTTCCTGAACCCCTGCGTGCAGTAGACGATTATGTTCGTATACTATTAACAATTTGGTTATATGACCATGTTTTGGTAAAATCATGGGATGTTTCTTATCGTTTGCGATCGAAGCGTTTCTTAAACGCCCACCCACTCTTAAAATTGTATTATCGTCCACATACGGATTTAAAGAAATTAAATTACTATCGTTGGGGAGAAATTTTCCCTTTTTTAACGCCTTTATTTCAGAATGAAATGCGTGTTGTTGTACAATTTTAACTATAGTTTGAGTTGCAAATTGGAACTCTGACGCTGATAAATTTCCTGACTTTCGCGTTTGATTTTTAGAATTATGAACGAATCTTAAACAAAAGGCCATTACACGTTGTAATTTTGAATAATTTGAATATTTTGTTAATAGCGCTAAATCAGGAATGACAGGTTTATTTGAAATTAACACGACCTTGCGTTTTTCTATCATTTCTACCGTATTTGCTTCAAAGTTTGATTGCGGTAGTTCGTTCTTTTTTAACCAAGCTGGACCCTGGAACCAAAGGTCCGCCTTAATTAATTCATTGGGTAATAAACCCCTGCTTATAATGTCCGCTGGATTATCAACGGAAATAACATGGTGCCAATCGTTTATAGAGGTTAGCTCTTGTATTTGTGATACACGATTCGCTACAAAGGTGTTTAATGATTGTGAATATGATGATAGCCATGCTAAAACAATTGTAGAATCGGTCCACAAAAACTGCTTGTAAAAAGTTACATTAAGTGTCTGGCAGACTGACTTAACTAATTTTGCTAATAATAGCGCTGAGCATAATTCTAATCTCGGTATAGTAACCACTTTTAATGGGGCAACCCGAGATTTCGCACAAAGTAGTTGCGTAGAATAATTGTTATGATTATCTTTACATTTTATGTAAATTGCAGCTCCATAACCACGTTGGGGAGCATCGCAGAACCCATGTAACTCTATCGAGTTTACGGGAAATAATGCAATAACCTTGCGTTCTATCCTTATATTATTTAAGCAGGGTAATTGACTTAAAAATTGTATCCAAATAGAATGGATGGACTGCGGTACGGATTCATCCCAACCTAGTTTTAACATCCATAATTGTTGGATTATGATTTTAGCCTGCATAGTAACTGGTCCCAGTAAACCTAATGGATCAAAAATTTGTGCCACCGTGGATAAAATTGATCTTTTTGTAATTTTATTAGGAATCTTATTTGTTTTAACATCGAATTTTAAAATGTCGTCTGTGCTATTCCACAAGAGGCCTAAAGTTCTGGTATCCTCGTTTTTATTTAAATTTATATTTGCATCAGGTGATGATTTGTTGACGTCAAGCAAAATTTCTACTTTATTACACGCAAATTTTGTTAATTCAAATCCGCCCTGGCCTAAAATTTTTGTTATTTCCTTTCTTATTTTAATTAGTTCAGCCATCGAATCAGCACCAGTTAGTAAATCATCCATGTAGAAATCTCGTGATATTATTTTACTACTTATTGGAAATTTAGACTGATTTTGACTAGCTAGTTCGCTGAGGCACTGCGTGGCGATAAAACTAGCTGGTTTCGTGCCGTAGGTAAGCGTTGATAACCTAAAAATTTTGATGGGATCTTCCGGAGATTCGCGCCATAATATTCTTTGGTAATCGCTATGTTTTTTATGTATTCTAATTTGGCGATACATTTTCGCAATGTCTCCATTTAAAACGTACTGATGTGTCCGAAATCGCGTTAATATCGAAAATAGGTCTTGTTGGACCACCGGGCCACACATCAAATTGTCATTTAAACTTAAGCCATTTGACGATTTCGCGGACGCATCGAACACTACTCTTAATTTAGTAGTGGTACTGGATTCTTTCATTACCGCATGATGGGGTAAATAGCAACTTGGCGCTTCTAACTCTTGTAATGGAACTATTTCCATGTGACCTAAATTGAAATAATCGCTAATAAATTTCGCATATGCGTACCTTAATTCTACATTGTTACTTAATTTTCTTTCTAAATTATAAAATCTTTTCAACGCTATTTTATAAGAAAGACCCAGATTGGCTGGCTCCTCTTTAAAAGGAAGTTCCGCAATAAATCTTCCCGTAGGGCACCTAGACACCGTTTGCTTAAAATGCGCCTGACAATTTCTTTCTTCGAGGGTCATAATTTTATGGTCATTCAAGTGTGTTTGGAGTTCCCAGAACCTTTTTAACCCGTCGTCTAGCTCGCTTAAGCTGTTTATTGCTAGATTGCAATGTACCGACAATTTAGTCTGCATGTTCAAAGTACCTCCTATAACCCACCCTAAATGAGTCTTTTGAAAAACAGGCCCCGGCGTAGCTGTTTGGATTTGACCGACGCATAATAATTGCCAGAAGACTTCCGCACCCAACAATAAATCAATCGGACCGGCTTCGTTGAATTTGGGATCAGCTAACCTTATGTTTTTTGGTATTTCTACGGAACTTAGAGGAAACGATTCAATAGGCAAATTTTCTGTAATTTTAGTCATTAATAAGCACTGCAAATTAGCATGAAATCCATTGTAACGCGATTTTATTGTGATCTCGGCGGATTCTGTTATCGTGCTCATTTGTTTGTTTATCCCAACTATGGGAATATTAATGTGTTTGGTTAATAATTTTAACCTTTTGATCATTAATTTAGAAACAAAGCAAGATTGAGAGCCGGCATCAAGCAATGCTCTACATTCTTGAAAATTACCTTTAGCATCTTTAATATACAGTAGCGCGGTTGACAATAATACAATATTGTTTAATTTAATGGCGCAATGATTTGATGCGGACGCGTTACTAGCTTGAATTAAATTTATTTGCTGAGGTATTTCCGAATTTACCTGTGTTTCCGAATGCAAATGCAACAAAGAATTATGCCTTTGCTTGCATTCGTGGCATATTCTGTTAGAACGACATTCCGACGTCGTGTGATTATCTTTTAAACAATTATTGCACAACTTGAATTTTTCGATTTGCTTAATGCGATCGGGTACTGACAATCTTAAAAATTCCAAACATTGATAAATGTTATGGGATGACTTTCTACATTGCATGCATTGCGGTTTTTTGGTTGACGCGTAAGATACTTGTCGGAACTTCTGATCATGTTGATAATTTGGTTTATTCATTTTATAAATTTCCCTACTCGGCTTAACCGGTATGTCTACAGATCTAAGATTCTCTAACCGTTTTTCCAAACAATTAATTAATTCTGTTAATTTTGGAACTTCGGAATTTAACGTTGCTTGCCACTGAGTTTTTGTGGTATAATCTAATTTTTCCGTTATTATGGGTACTAGCAGGGCGTCCCAAGATTCAACAGGTAAATTGAAAGTTTTTAACGCTGCTAAATTTGTCGTTAAATTATTTAAAAGTTGAAGAAGCGACGCGTGAGACGCTTTAGTTATAACAGGCGACTTTATAAGCGCTAGCACATGCTCTTGACAAATTAATCTTTTGTTTTGATAACGTTTCTTTAGAATATCCCAAGCTGATGCATAATTAGCCTCGGATACCGGGAAACTTTCTACTGCACGCAATGGTTCGTCTTTTAAGCATGATTTGAGGTAATGAAACCGTTCGCAATCATTAAGGCTATTGTTTTGCTGTATTAGCGAATTAAATGTGTCATAAAACGAACTCCATTCGGTAAATAAGCCAGAAAATCGAGGTAAATTTAGTGTCGGTAATTTTGCATTTTTATCCCAAACATCGCTCCTTGTATTTGTCGAGCTATTACTACTTCCAGGAGTCGCCGTGTTAATTCTATTACCCGCTGTTTGTTGTTCCAAAATTGCTTCGATTTGCGAAACGATATCAAAATATAAATTTTCAAACACTGCTTGATCATCCGCATCGACTGATTCCGGATTTAAAATTTCAATTTGTATTTGAACTTCGTTGAATTCTTTTTGAATAGCTTCTAAATAAGGAATTCTCGTTTTTAATTGAAAAATATTGTCGCCTTGTTTAAACTCGCGGACCGCGTTTGCCGCTCTTGTTAAGCGTCCCTTAATATGACCGCGTTTGGCAATAAGTGGCGCTAATTCGGCCATTTTATGAGGAAATGTACTTTCTCTTAATTTATATGGAAAGGAAAAGTTAAAAGGAAATTAAATGGATCACTGACCTTAGTTCCCTAGATCCAATAGCTGATGTGCTTTTTCTTGGATGCAGCTGATGGTGTTGATTATGTTTGATTTAGGTGATGCAAGATTCTCCAACTCGTAGCTGATGGTGCTGATGATGGGGAGTTCTTCAAAATACAGCTGATGGTGCTGATTTAATTGGGAAGTCCTTGAAATTACAGCTGATGGTGCTGATGATAAATTATTTCTTCAAAACGGACATCTGATGGCTTCATTGGCTTCTAAACTTGCTCTTCTTATAACGCAACTTCCAGCTGATGTGCTGATAATATGAAGTATACGTTATTTCTTCGTGCACTGTTTCTTCGATTTAATTTATGTTGTTAATTGTTTATTCGCGGTTGATCCGGCTCGAAGGACCAAAATATGGTGAGTTTCGAAGCCAAATATTATTTGATTCGAAGGACCTTTTATTTGTTGTAAACTAATTTATTAAATCAACGCAACAAAGAACCACTTGAGCTGTTTTAGAATGTTTATTGAAACCAATATTAAGACCTTTCTTAAGAAGGGACTTAAACTAACTGCTGGACTAAGGACTTAACGTCCTCCTATTTTACCACCCCCTGGAAGGGGTTGTTGTAGTGGGAGTGCTGTTAACTGGGTTGCCTATAGTGGCGTTAACACCGCGCAACTATGATAATAACTTCACTTTTTGAAAACTAATCATTAACATGCCGGACTTGTTTCATAGGCGACTGCGATTAAGTTGATGCTCTGTATAACTAGCAGTTAACTTACCAAAAGCAATTGGTTTGCAACAATTTTACATGACTTTTTGATTAACTTTTTCTATACGTGAAATAATGTATTCAAATATAACTTGACCTTGCGTTTTTCTTTAGGTAAGCGTTGGAGTTTACAAGTCAAACTTTGTTGTTTTCTAACAAAATATTCACGCAGTTTGTTCTCATGTTTGCTAGGCAACAAAGCTGTCGTAAGAAATCAAAATTCATTAAAAAACAGAAGGTCTTGTTATAGTACCTTTGATAATTTAATAAATAGTTTTGCGCTACAATTAGCACGATAGCACCTACTGTTAGAACTGTTGTAGCTTTAATTTCAAATAATCCTCCAGCTGTAGAAATGACGGGTTGTTGAGATTTTTGAATTAACAATGTGATTGGCTTGCCTAAAGTAGTGAAGTAGTTGGAATACCAGTCAGAATTGTACACTGCATCTCCTACTGCCAAAGCCTGAAACGCATGTATGTGAAACTAATAAACATTTAATAAACTGCTATTAATAACTATATTTTCCATAAAACCATAACCCAATAAAAGAAAGTAAAACTGCGTTCGTAGATGTATCATAAATTGTAAATAATAAATTTTTATTAAAAAAATTAATATAAATCGAAACAAATCTTATGTTAATTTCAACTGAAAAAACGTATTTAAATTTAAAAAAATCGATTCATTAGACCTCCTTTGCAATAATTTTATTACATTTTTACCTCATTGCTAACAAAATCTGCCGCTATGCTGTAGAAACAAAGTTGGAAATTTTGTGAGACACATATTAATGAATGTCTGATTAATAGATCTAGACGATTACTGAAAACAAAAAAAAATTATTTGACATAACTAATAACTATGTATATAATAGAGTGACGATAGCTTAGAGGTTGGGCGCTTCGCCTTTTACTCCAAAGGTCTGGGGTTCGATTCCTCGCCGAAGCCATGCAGAAATAAAACTCTATGCCGTAACCCACCACTCACATTCCTCAATCCTGTGTAGGCAGACGTGGGGTCTTAATGCCTGAAACCTTCTCTGGTATTTAGTCGTTCGGATTCGACGTTAAGCTGTAGGTCCCCCGTACTCTACCTTGGCGCTAAGGAGAGTACGTGGCAGAGAAGAGTGCCGGAGCTCAGCAGTGGGACGTAAAGGCTGATTACGAATAACTATAATAGTCATCTTTCTTGCAGTAATTATACAGAGTGTCTAAAAGGTTTAAGTGCGAAATCTTCAGAGAGGGTTAGGTCGATTTAACCGAATTTATCAGCGCACATTGGCTATTCTTCATTTTTTTTACATACAGCGTGTTGAATTGTTCTACTAAACATACAGTCTCTGGCCACATTAATACAGGCACCTACATTATTTTTGCATTATGATGTTATACCCTCATGCTAAAATTTGCAACAATCTTTGTTTTTAATAAAATATCATGATTCCCTTTATAAGTTAACACCTTTAAATCCACTCCCAAACAGCAAAAAATCAGAAACATTAGAGATGACATGAATCATTCCCAGATACTAGTCATATTAGTTGATTTATTGTCGAAATCAAAAAGGAGGGATCGAATATTGACGTTTGTGTAAAAAAGTTGCATGCATATTATGTAACATATTTGAAAAATAAATATTTTTAACGTAAATATTTTATCTTATTTTATTTAGTAAAACTTAACCTTTTCTGTAATAACTCACTGTTAATTATCAGAACAAATTTCAGCGAATCTCTTAATGTGGCTAGGGACAGTAGAAAATACCATGTTAAAGTCACTTTACGATGCAGTTTTAGGCGCATTATTTTTTTTAATTAATTTGTGTTGACCAACAGCTGCGATTTAAGGTACTTTGGGCCCTAGGTGCAAACGTATTGCCAGGCGCCATCCCTGACTTAAATTTTCCTTGGCTTTCCCGAGTCGCCAGGAGAACACTGAGGAAGTACTATCCACGGAAAATACTCCCTTATCAACAAAATTTCTTTCTCTTACCCAACTTTAATATTCTTTCATAGCTTGCGAGGAGCTTAGGACGCGGTCCGGAGTCCGAAAGACTCCTACAACGGCCCGTCCCTTCACGGGGAACGAGCCAACCGCGATTTTTGTCTTTTCTGCAGCACTACACTGCCTCAAGAAGTGTCTTTCCGTAGTCGTCTAAACGAGTGGGGGTCAAAATAGCGTCTCCAAAGAAGTGCTTTAATAATAGCACTATCAAAAGTAGCACCAGCAAAAAAGGTCGTGGACAAAGAGCTTCAAAAAATGGCGGCGGCCAAAGGAGAGCGCGTATCAATAATGTCGTTAGACATTAATGTCCCCGTTCCGATACTGCAAGCAAGAAAAAATAAAAAAAAAGATGCCCAGCTGTGCATATACCTTTCAAGCAATTTATATTTGTTAAACGTTAAATCAAGCTTGCACCAAATTTAAGTATTTTCTCAGCGATGTTTCATATGAAGTTAATTTTGAGGTGTTATTTCCGTTATTTTTAACGTGCTGTTTTTTCCGGCTACATTATTTACGAGCGCCATTTTTCCCAGTGGCATTTTTTTTTAATTCAGTGGCGGTTTCTCCATTGAGTCAAATGGTGGTCAATGACCATTAATGACCCAATGAAATAAGAAAAAATAAATAACTACTTTTTTTTTGAGTATATAACATATTATACACTTTAATATTTAAAAAATACTTTATAGTTAACTTTTGTATGAGATTTCTATGCGAGAACGTTTATTAAAGAGCTGCCGCTGAATCCGAAATGTTTGAGTATTTCGCGTGCACAAAACGAATCTATACGAGAATCATTTGGCTGTCAGTCCCCAATTCATCTATACGTCACCGAATACAGTCGCCGGCTTAAAAGGCCTTCAAATGAATAAGAGTGAAATAGAAAGCTCATTGCGGTAAAATTCATATTACACAAGCTAAAAGAGGATAGAAGTAGTATTAAAGACCTCAGGGTCACGAACCCACAACTTCCGAGAATTATGCTGTCAGATGTCCGTGATAAGGGCGTGCCAATAGCCAACTAATTTGCGAGATTTGCACGTAGACGACGTAGTAGTGTGAAATCAGTTGTTGGTTCAGTAATCATAAGTTAGTGGTGTTGTACAATGTCCGTGCAAAATAATTGTGGATTGTGAATGCCATGTAAGAAAATGCTTTCACTTGTTTCCACTGTCTGCTATTTTGTGGTAATTCATTGTGTGATGTTGACTGCAAACATTTAAAAACTAAAACTTAAAGACACATTTTTTATCGGTAACCCACATGAAAAATTTTGTGCATTTTAACACACTGGTAATGTGGGTATCAATTTACAATAATTTTATTAAAGCGTGCTTAACGAAAGTCTATTAAAGACTTCAATGAAAATGTTGGTAAAAATAGATCATTTTGCCAACGTAAAGGATGGGTTTGAAATATAAGGCTACCTAAAACTTGGGTAAGAACAAATTTGGACACAGTACACCACACCACGAGCCGCCACTGATTTTTATATGGCGTTGTTTCTGATGGCGCTATATTTGGCGACGCTATTATTGGGACGCTATTATTAAAGTGCTATTATATTACCGAATACCGTCTAAATATGCACGTGCACTATAAGCGTAGCGAAACTCGGGAGGTATTTCAACCCTTTGTACTAGACAATCTCATGGTTTCTCGTTTGTGTAAATTTCGTGACTTTGAGCGCCACACTAATTTAAAAATCTGGATGTGTGCTGCCACAAGCTATAAGTAGTAGATTAGACAGTTATTTTCTTTTTAAGTGTAAGAAAATCGTCATTGAAACGTACGAGATAGGACAATGCTAAATTATTTAATCGTGTATAATCTATACTTAATGAATTCCATTTTGAAAAAAAAGCAACCTTAAGTGAACTTAAAAAAAAGATTGTCTTTATTTTAACTAACACAAAATTACTGAAAATCTCAGAGAAATCTTACGCTGATTTTTATGCGTCCAAGACACCAATAAACGCAAGTGATAACTATTGGATAGGACAATCAAACGGCAGACGTGGAAAGAAGAACAGGACTTGGTTGGCAGCGTATGGAAAAGTGAAAGATATCATGGAGAAGAAACTACCAATGTCCCTCAAAGCAAGACT
The DNA here is from genome assembly GCA_958336395.1 of Ctenicera cuprea. Taxonomy (NCBI): domain Eukaryota; kingdom Metazoa; phylum Arthropoda; class Insecta; order Coleoptera; family Elateridae; genus Ctenicera; species Ctenicera cuprea. The sequence continues at coordinate 14,248,040 of OY284494.1, read as the reverse complement.
TTACAATCAATGCATACTACCGGCCATAACGTATGCTTTAGAAACATGGACCTTTACATTAAATTAATTTTAAAATGTAGCTGTGCCACCCATGCAGAGTACGAAATAATACAGATTGGTGCAATAAGATAATAAGACCTTGGGGAAATATCAGAAGTAGAGGAAGACCAATGTCGCGACGGAGAGATGATCTGAAGAGAACGGCTGGATTGTGTTGGTACAGAGAGACTCAAAATAGACAACAATGGTGAATTAATAAGGAGGCCTATATCCGGTATTGGATAGAGAACGGCTGATGAACATGAAGACAAAGTTATGAAATTGAACAAAGCTCCGGGTGAAGATGAAATGACAACGGATATCCTAATGTAGGGTGGCGACAAACTGTTGCAGTTATTAACAGTACAATTAAATTTATGTTTACATCACAGCAAAATTGCTAACAAGAATAATGCCATAGTGATTTTACTCCACATGAAAGGTGACAATAGAAAGCTAGATAATTAAAAAAAATCAAATGAGTACAACTTTCACGTATATATGGCAGTTGTGGATTGCCATAAATCCTTTAATTCCATTGAAACATGGGTTGGGCAGTAATATGAGGTTTAAGAACTGCGGAATTAAGACTGACAAGAAACGTTGAGTCACAAAAAAGTAGGTTTAAAATTTAACTAGAAAAAACAAAGACAATGTATCCAGATGAAGGTAACTTAAGCATAGAAGAGACGAACATTAAAAAGGTCGAAAAATGCATATACTTATGGCAAAACTTTGTGCTACATCGAGACAGCCAGACGAACGAAATTAAAAAGAGAGTACGTCAATCTTGGCCAGCATTCGGCAAACTCAGTGTTATATTAAAAAACAAAAAATACTTCTACACCTGAAAAGCAAAATATTTGATACATTTATTCTACCAGTAATGAGTTAAGGCGCTGACAAACATGTATGTATGAACTAGGAGTGGCGAAACGGGCAATGGAGAGGTCTATAACGGCGTTGGCTTTACCAGACCACAATACCATCGACTACATTAAGAAAAGAACAAAAGTTACAGAGTGTGACAGGGTAAAATTGTATCCAAAGTGTAGAGCGCGCAGAATACGCGTATTTGTGGTTTTACAATTTTATTTAGACGAGCACCGCCCTTAGTTCTCGAAAAAGGCGCGGATGGCGCTTCTAGTACCGACCCATCTCAGATGACTGAGCAAGGACATCTCCCACTACAAGCAGAGAGGGAAATGCGCGAAGTCCGAACCGCAAGATGAGCTGGGTTAGCTATAAAAAGTAAAGGAGCTGCCGAATCCAGAGACTCCGACTGAGCTCATCCAGAGACTCAGACCTTTGGGGTCAAATCGACCAGTCGAACAATTCACTAGCTTAGCTGGTGCATATACAGTTTGAACTTAGCCTGTGTATTTAATTTCACCATTAAATAAATGCAGTTTAAAGTATTTAAAGAGTTCATACCAGCGAATCCAGCCGTTACCGAATTGTTTTACTGCAAACATACCGAACTGTTCAGCCGTGTACGCAATCAATTGAATTATAATTGCTTTAATTATTTGATTATTGTTCCAGTTACCAGTGTACAGACATCAGAGAGATCCAGCCTGATTTGCATTCACATGTTCCAAATATCGGCAAGTATTAAGGTGCTTCCTGCAAATCACTTGTTACCTGAAAACAAAAGTTTCGTTAAAACCTATCAGTTAGGTAAAGGTTACGATTTGAGATCACTGTCGAGGTACGAACCTGTTTATGTCAGAGGACAGTAGTCATTTACAGTCAACCTTAGGAGTGTAATGATCAATGCTCCAGGGGCCAACTGTCTCTTCCGTAGTGAAATACCGATAAAGTTGGAGGCGTAGGACCTTCATGTATTGGCAGTCCACTATCTTGATAAATAACCGTTAATTTTTCTTGGGTGAAAAATCACAGGAGAAAGCGATGTTAATCTCAGATTACGGGGTGCAATATCCTAAGAATCTTGAGGTGTGTTATTCTGGGGAAATTCCAAACTCACTAGGCGAAAATGTCAGTAGTTTGCTGTTAATTTACCCCTTTGTAAATGTACTTCATCGCATGGCGAAAGAAGTTAACATTCATCAAACCAATTAGTATAATATATCCTGAAACAGATAAAACAACGAACAGATGATACTCAAACGCAGCCTGGTTATTTTAAAACGTAACAAACAGGTGTGATTTTTGTGGAAAGTATTTTAAACTAGCGAATTGTTGTTTTACTTACGGTTTGAAATTAAAGGCGAGGTCGCTACATTATCCTATATTGGTAACCGGTTGTTTTAAAGTCAGAAATTACCGTTAAGACGATTAGCGTCACTTATGAACTGTTCCCGAATTTATTCGTCTTTCATTAATACACGAAACACGACCGAAAACACACTAATCTTTGTTTAGGCTTCAAATACCAGTCCAATCGTTCGTAAGCAAGCGCAGAGATCAGCGTTTGAACCAGCAAGGTCGTTGACGCGCACACTTACCCAGACGTCCAGGATAAATTTGAAGGCCGGCGAGGAACCGTACCATACAGAGTGCGGCAGAAAATTAGGTGCCACAAGACTCATTAAAACAACGCCTACAGAATTAATATTTTATTTTATTTATAACAGGTGGAAATACTTAATTTATTTTTTCCGGTGAATATATATATTTAAATAAATTGTACATAGTTATACATATTATATTGATATTAATTTAACCCGTTTCCGATCTGTACATTATTTGAAAGGTTCTGGTATCCCAGGTGAACCCTGGACAACTCCCTGAAGCTACTCGAAACAAATATAAATAATTTAACGTGATTCGAACGTTTTAAATCGTTGGAACGTTAGAAGAGAGTGTGAGCAAGGCAAGCTCAATAAAATGGAAATATGCCAGTCATATAGCAACAGGGAATATAAACAGGTAAATGGAATAGATTCATCCTGAAATAAAGGCCTTGTACATTTAATCGATCAAAGCCCACCCATGAGACGGGTTACTGACCTAAAGTTGACAGCTGGTCTAAAATTGATAAGAATAGCAACAAATAGAGAACAGTGGAAAATTCACGAAGAAGCGTATATCCAAAAATGAACTTATAGCGCTAACCAAGAAGAAGCAGATAATATCGTAAAAATAAATAATTGAGTTGTTGCTTGAAATGTTTTAAGGCCCCTGCGCGCTTTGAGGTCTCCTGCGACCGCCTCATGCGCCTGTGCGGTAATCTGCCACTGTTGCCTAAACAAAATAGGTGAAAAAAGGTAGAGTCTTTATTGTGGCTGCTTATGAGTAGTTGGCCGAATATTGGCCGAATAATTGGTCTAATTTTTGGTACTTTTTTTATGGAGTTTTAGACTTCACTTTGATTTCTTACATTCTAACCTAAAGCTCAATTGTTGCCGCTTACAAACAAAATTTTAAACAACGATTATAGCTGTGTTTGACTATTCGGGTAAAATCCGGTTGAACTATCGCCGCTTTTGAGGAGATTCTGTCTTCGTAACGGAAGCATTCTTGGATATAGGTAAAGATGTGTAAATCTTTATTTTAGTTGCCCTAGTTTTATGTTAAGAATTCCGAGATTAATTATTTATGCCAGACATTTTAGAGATATTCTGTTAGCATATATTGCAGAAAACACAAACTTACCTGAAACAAAAATGTGTAGAACTTACCTGTCCAGCACAGCAAACATTTCTGCGCAGATTAAAGGAGCGATTGTTACGCATTCCACAACAAATGCAGGTGAGTAATAATTTTGTAAATCTCTCAAAAAACTAGAAAATGCAACATTAATAACACTTCTGATTAGTACATATTTTAAATTTACCCAAACAAAAAGTTATGATGTTTGATATATAATTTCAGTTTGTCAGAGTATTGTTTTTGTTCATCCTCGAAAATTACTTCAGAGAGGCGTAAATTGTTTAAACAGTAGCATAGAATTTTAAACTGTATTATTGTTTGGATGAAAATTGCAAAGAAAACGCAATACATACAGTAAAACTGCCAATTGAGATCATAATTATTTGTGAAATGACAGTCCAGTTATATAATATTTCATATCCTTGCAGATTCCAAACTCCAAGTGCAAGTTTTCCTTCTATTATTGAGTATGCTACAATCGCAGATACGGAAATCATCATGCTACAGAAGAAAACTCTTTCCACTTTTCTTGCAATAATTGACATATTATCTAACTTTCTTTTGATGTGATTGGGACATATGTCAGTCTTCCAAAATTGTTTAGTTTTTTCAAATAATTTAGTTAACTCTTCTTGTTTTTTAAAAGTCACGGTAATTTTCCCAAGTACCTGTAATATTAAACAGTCGATTTAAAAACGTACAGTTGAAACACCCAATGAAACTTACATGTGCGTAAGCAAATAATGCTTCTAAATTATTGACAAGTTCAAAGGCGTCTCCGTGCATATTTGAAAATTGAAGTAATGCCATACATATTATAAATATTACCAGTATGATATAGAAGTATGATGATATAAGAACCCTCTTTGTTTTTGTAGATGAATAGAGTCCAAGCATTTTTAGTGCAAGGACTGAATAATGCCAAGCACCATAGGTTTTTCCCATTATCAATTACTTTAAAACTCGTTGTTTTAAAAACCAGGAGATTTTTCTGTAACAATTGTATTTTTAGGTAAAATAATCTGTATAGCAGTGGCGGTTTCTCCATTGGGTCAAATGATCATTGACCTCCCAATGAAATAAGAAAAAAATAAATAATTACTTTTTGTTTAAGTACATAACATATTGTAGACTATAATATTTAAAAAATACTTTATAGTTAACTTTTGTATGAGATTTCCATGCGAGAACGTTTATTAAAGAGCTGCCGCAGGATCCGAAAACGTTTGAATGTTTGAGTATTTCGCGCGTATGAAACGAATCTATGCGAGAGTCATTTGGCTGTCAGTCCCTAATTCAGCTATACGCCACCGAATAAAGCCGCCGGCTTAAAAGGCCTTCAAATGAATAAGAGTGAAATAGAAAGCTTATTGCGGTAAAATTCATATTACACAAGCTAAAAGAGGATAAAAGAATCTGCGTATTAAAAACTTCAGGGTCACAAACCCACAACCCCTATTTTCCAAAAAAATACTTTAAAATGCCTCCCAGTACACCACACCACGAGCCGCCACTGCTGTATACTTATGTAGGTTTAAACCTTCGATTATTAGTAACTTATAGAACATAGTCTGCGTAATGTTATAAAGCATTTTTGGATGAAGCCGTATCGTTTTATGATATGTGGTAGTTTGTAATTGCAGGTAACGTTTATCCACTGACACCTCAAAATCATTTTTCCCGACTTAATGAAACTGTTCTTTAGTTAAGCGATCAAACAAAAACCTCTCAAGTTTTTTGTTTAGGAAACGGTGTTCCTATTACCATTTACTATATTCATACCGAGTTTGAAGCCGAAATCCGTACATTTTTAAGAAAAAGAAAAAACTAATGGTGAGACCACTGCGGTGGGGTTAGGAATATCGCCCTGTCGTGAATTAGCAAATTCTCATGCGTAGAATACATATCTGAGCTTATTTTTCTCCGAAAGGTCTGTACAAAAAGCTACCACATTTTCTTGACACCAAAATAGAACAATTCAACCGATTCAACGTCAAAATCCAAAAGTGCTTCGTTAAATCGATATCGAACGTCAAAGTTCTTAAAAATATTGTTATTGTTTTAAATAACGAAATAATCCTTCTAGCAAATGCCATTAAATTTGAGATGTGAATCTGTAGTTGCAGCAGATGTTTCTTTCGCCTAATATTTTTGATCATCAGCAGGGCGCGGATTTATAAGCATTTATTTTTTTAAAACAAGCGCTTATAACAAGCTTAATAAATCAAAAAAACTTTTTATTTGTTTTGTATAAGAATTTAAGGTATTGTCAGAAATATTTCAATACAAAATAATAATTAAAAAATGTAATTAACAACAAATAAAAATATACTTTCATATAAATTTCCTTGCCGTTCAAACAATGTTTTCATTAAAAATTAAACTGAAGCACATAATGGGAATACGACAGAAATTTTTAAATCAGCTTTATAAATACAAAATATTACAAAGGCGTAACTTACGGTTTTCAAGCAGCTTCTGCAAAATATTTTGTTATTTTCAATAACCAATTCAGGAAGATTTATCAAATTTATCCCTTACTTTAGGCACTTTATAATTTCAAATTAAAATTATTCACAAAACATCGCAGCACAATGGAATGCTCCGGATTACTGACGTTAACAAAAGATTAAACAATGTTTTTAGCCTTTTTACAAATAAGCGCGTGTGGCTTTCGATAAGCTACGTTTTAATACGCACATGGAGGGACTTACTAAAAAAATTGGCAAAGAAATCAGTTTTTTTGGTAGATTAAGTGGTTCTTTGAGTATTAAATCTCGGAAATTGGTCTACAATACTATTGTTCAACCTCATTTTCTGTACTGCGGGACATTGTTGTTTTCAGCATCGGTAGGGCAATTAAGTAATTTACAAATTTTGCAAAATAAAGCAATGAGAATAATTTTAAAAAAGACCAAATATGCTAGAATTAATGATATGTTAAAGGAGTTGAAGTGGTTAAATATATTAAATTTAGGTAAATTTTGTGCTCTGATATTCATTTACAAAATTAGAAAGATGTGCGAACCTGACTATTTAGCTGAGGTTATAAGGTACAATAATAGTGTGCATGCATATGAAACTAGAAACTGCAACGATTTTCACTTGAGCAACGAAGGAAGGACCTTGTACAAAAAATCAATTTTTCATAAGGGTTTTTCTGAATATAATTCATTGCCTACAGATATTAAACAAGCTGCATCCCTGACAATTTTTAAAAACAAATTAAAAAACCATTTAGTTCGTTAGCATAAAATAAGTTAAGCGGTAGTTCCTATTTTTTACTTAATATTTCTAACTTACGTATAAGCATATTTTTCTTTTGTTTGTGTTCTATGCAATATATTTTTTTGTATTAGCATTTTTTGCTAAATAAAGATTTATTATTATTATTATTAACACAGAACTTGGTCATTCCCCGTGTGTACTATTAGTTTCTGTGAGGAATGCTTGTTTGATTTAGCAGGGAATTTGTAGAATGTGGTGTAAACATTCGGTAAATTATTCGCGAGTAGTTTAAACCGAAAAATAGTAAATGTTAAATTCGTTATAAAGAAAAGCACCAACTAGCTGTATAAAACCTAAAATAAGTGCATATAAGTGGTTTAAGATACAATATACGCAAAATAAGCAGCAAAATAGGGAAAAGAAGCAAAACAAGAAAAATAAAAGTGGTGTCAGATGATTACGTTTTTCATCGTGAAGATACAAAAGGATTTTAAATTGCTTGAAATAATAGTGCATAAGCAAAGTGCTTGAAATCCGCTCTAGTCATCAGTACACAGCAATTAGTCGAAGGTTGGTGATCCAATTGCAAAGAAGTTCATATTATTTCACAGTTTAGCCAACACCTTAAAACCTTTTCTAGGGAAACGCATTCTTATTTAAAAAAATATTTGGCTTTTGTTAGATTTTCCTATCTGCCATAGATTAGATAAAACAAAAATTTGATTTGTCGCACTTGAGTGCTAAAAGAGTCTTTCAACACGCCCGTCTAACATAATTTCGCTACTGCCAAACATAAGGAGAAATTAATAGAAATATAAATATTTAAGTAACAACATTTAAATATAAAAAAATATATCTATTGCCATAAAACAAGTGCATCTAAGATTTGCCATGAGGAGGAATAAGATTTTTGTTTTCAAAACAGATTTTAGCTGCACTTGTCTTAGGGCAGTAGGTATATTTTTGGATATATTAATAATATTTGAGATTTTATTTACAGCCAAACTCTTTTGTGTAGTCAACATTAGATACCATGCAGTTTAAAGTGACATCTTTAACTATAGCTGAAATATTTTATAATTTATTGCAAAAAAAATTGCATTCCAAAACTTTTTACAGCCATGAGGCAAGTACAACTAAACTCTTTCATAAAGTAAAACAAGACTTTTTTTAAATTAAAATCTGGAAAAATTAAAACTACATTTTTAAATTCTCAAAAAACCTTACAGCCATGAGCCAAATAGTGCAGTTCTGAGGACACCATATCAAATTAAAACAGTGTATTTAAATTTGCAGGGAAGAAAGAAGTATGTTGATATAATTATTATAAACAAAATAATTATAAACTAACTTCAACAACGGGTACTTATTATTAATTTGTTACTGTTGATCAGTCACGTTATTTATAATATATTAACATGAATTTCAACAAAGTCAAGCTCCAATTTATCAGAAAATGGGGGAGCTAGTAGTTAGCTATAGTAAAGTAACCTCCAATAATTATTTGGAATTAATTTAATAATTAATTTAAAATGTGCACCAAATCGCAATTGGCACAAGACAAATTTAGTATGGTACTAAAATAGTCCAATAACACATTTCTCATTGAAATCAGAACAATAACATTTACAACTATTAAAAAAATGTGTTGTTACAGTAGCGCATGGAACAAGAATTTAGAATGGGTTTAGAGAGTGAAAATTAGTGTAATTTTAAACTATTCAATTTTAGTTTTAGTGGTGCATCTATTGATTCTTAGGTGGCGTAACGCCTAATTGTAATTATTTACACGACTTACTGTGTATATTAAAAAGTAATACGGCGCGCCATATACACCAATTCTTAAAAGTATACGAAAATTCATTGTAATTTTACATAGTGGATCTATAATAATGCGAAGTTAACTTAACAAATTTTAAAGTTGTAATTTTCGCATTATTAAAATCGTTAATTTTGTTTTGAAGATAGTCTTGCATTTTCCGATTGTTCGAATTAGGCTTGTTAATACTTTGCAACTTTACATATATATTATTTTGGAAATTAATCAATAAAAACGAATCCTGAAGGATGTGGAGGAATGCACCTCCACTTTTATGGCATCTTTTGAGTTGTTCCTTTAAAAGGAAACTTATAGTTATCTACCAAGAGCATAACTTTGCCTCGTTGACTATTTCTTTAACACTTTGCATTGTACGTAGTGAAACTTCAGTTTGATAAATAATAATTTTTTTGAAAGAAATTTAGGAAGCAAATTAAGGGTCAAAATAGCAGGCACTCTACCGGCCGAGTTTACTTGTGGGCTTAGTCTATGTTCTGTTAAGCGTTCGAGTTTACCATCGCTCATTTTGTTTTACCATTTGTTTATTCAACAGACGCGAATAAATTCGATAACCGCAACAGTTTTCTCTACTATCGCAGCGGTTTAGACACGCTTTTGGAGAATAAAACCGGACGCCCTCGCCGCCGGTTGCGGCAGCCGCGGATACATATACGGCGTGAAAACGGCCAATTTAAATGTACGTCTCTATGCAGTGGCGTAACTACCATGGGGCAATAATTCCCGGGCCCGAGGTCTTAGGGGGCCCTGCCACGAGCCACGAGTTTTAATTTTTATTATTTCTCTATTACGAAGTTTTTTCAATAAAAATTTTTGATTTTCGACAGTCTCTATTTTTATATTCAACAAAAAACATTTAAAATTCCATGTAAGTAAGTAAGTATATACTTATACAATGAAAAATACTGAAGTGAAATTATATTTAGTAATAACACAACATCCACACTTTTTGGTACCGACCCAGACACATTAACTGAGGAAAATTTAAGATTTGCTTATCTTAATTAGACACGGCCTTAATATATTTATTTTCATTTACTAAACTGCAAATAATTTTTTTCCTATTGAAGAAATTTGTCCTATTATCAATTACTTTATTATTGAAGTTTTTTTGAGGATGGAGCCAGGGCCCTTCAGGTATCTTGCCCCCGGGCCATAAATCTAAAGTTACGCCACTGTCTCTATGAAACGCATGCGGTTTATCACAACGGCTAACTGTACGAAAACCGGATAGCCTGAGAACAGCCTTATTCTAGGATACTTTACTATACTAAGGGGATAAATAAAAATTCTGCAGTGTTGCTACCTGTTCACTTGTATATGCTTGTATAAAACGAACTTGCTCATGCACGCCAACAATTTCAACTAAACCACATCAGATAATATTTTTAAGTGTGTGAATAGTAATAAACTAATAAGACGTAAAACTTTTCTAGCTAATGAATTTTAAATAAAATTTCTAGAGTTTTTTTATGTAATTTTTTGAGTTACAGCACGTTATTACCGTTTCAAGGTATCATTAAATTATATCATTAAGTTTTAAAGTTCGTAACTTATATTACTCTCCTAGAAAAGCGACGGTCGCCCCCATATATTATTTTTTAGTTACTAATTAATGTATGATCTGATACTCGGATTAATCGAACTGTCCTAATAATATCTGTAGAAAATTATCCTAGTTGTTAATACTTTAATAATACACATAGTAACTAATTATTGATTCATAACATTTATGTACCCGTACATCCATCGCTGTCTAGCTATATAATAAAATACTAGTGTTACCCCAGCACACAATGCACTGACAGACAGCGTTGACAGAACCGGCGAAATGTCAAGTCACGTGATGCATTAGTTCCAATAATGACACGCGACGTTATTGTAGATGGCGTCCCAAGTGACGCGCGTCTAGCCGACCTTCATATATATTATAAATTAAAATAATTATTATTAAAAAATCGACGTAGAATAAAAATATAAACATGTTTCATGTTCCATCTGTGGATAGAAACCTTTCATTTAAAAAAAAATGGTCCAAATTGGTGAAGCGGTAGCCGCTGGAGGAACCGGAGAAAAAACCCTTTGTGCTTTTATATATGTATGGATGGATATATCGTACGTTATTTATAACAACACTGTTACAGTGCGATAGCCTTCCATATTGAAAAGAATATAGTATATCAAGTCAGCGAGGAAGGGGTGCATCCAATGGTCTAAAATCAGTTTAAAATAAAATTTCTTCTTTTAACAGTGTTGCGATCAATATACAATTAATAGTTGTAGCTTTAAAATTAGAATCAGATTGATGTGCTTTTAATCTAACTAAATCGTAGCAAATTACTTGTGTATATTTTCCTTCTTGCTATACGGAGTATAGCTATAGAAAGGTATTGTGATCATCTTGTAGGATTTGGAGTAAATACGTTCGTTCAGCAAAGTTTTTTTTTTTCGTTTTGCACGGGAGATCAAACGCGATCTCCATAGACCATAGCCGTGCCTATCTATTTAATATGTTACCCCTGATTGTGTATGGCCAATGCCCGACACCCCACCCCCCATCGAGGAGGATTGCGAAGTAGCGGACCAGGTCGTACGGGGCGACAAAGTAACCTGGGCTATAAACTCCCTTCTCCCCATCAAGTCGCCAGGAGTGGCCGGTATCTTCCCAGCCCTATTACAATGGGGTCTGGACCTGATACTTGCTCATCTGGTGCGGATCTACCGGACATGTATCGCCTTTCGATATATACCGGAGAGCTGGAGAGAAGTGAAGGTATTTTTTATACCCAAACCAGGACGTGCTGACTACACCCTGGCCAAATCTTATCGTCCCATTACTCTTACATCTTTCTTATTAAAGACTCTTGAGAGACTTTGTGACAGGGAAATAACGGAGAAGGTGCTTGTTTCACACCCACTGCACCTGAACCAACACGCTTACAGGGAGATCTACCGCATCGGCGCTACATGCTGTAGCGAATCGGATCGAGAGATCATTAGACAATAAAATGTCTACCCTGGGAGTTTCAGGGGCGCATTTAACGTCGGTGCAATCGGTGCGTTGCACCGACGGGCCCGAAGGCTGGCGGGCCCCTGTAGTCGTGTATTAGAAAACAAAATCTTTATCCATATAAAAAATATTTATTTCTAAGCAATACTAAAATAGTAAAAAGTATTATTTTAAGTTTAATTGTTTATCTCCAAATAATGTAAAATAATACCCTTACATGAGAATGTAATACCGCCGACTTGATTAGCAAAGTGCAAAGCACTCATTTTTTTCATTCATTATTTAGAAATTAATATGGGGTGATCGTAAAAAAATGATTCAGAGCAGGCCATGACCGAAGTGTTCAAGTTGGCAATACTTAATACAAGCCAATTGTCAAATATTGACAGCTGTAAAAATTTTTTGTTAGATACATTAAGTTAAATGTATCTAAGCAAAAATTTTTACAGCTGTCAACATTTGACAATTGGCTCGTATTAAGTATTGCCAACTTGAACACTTCGGTCATGGCCTGCTCTGAATCATTTTTTACGATCACCCGGTATTAATAAACTCGGTTCCTGGAACTGGAACTGGCCCAAGCACGTGCACCTTTGACCCTTTCTGCCGATCCGCCACAAAGTCAAAGTATTCAATAAACAAAACCTGAGAATCTGAGAATCATTAGAGTGGTAGTAAAAAATACTTAAATAATTTTATTTCAGTTTTTTATTCTCACATAAGTAACATCTCTCTATTAGTGTATTATATCTATAATATTGTATGAGTGCCAGTGCAATAATTACCTAAAATTAAAGTTTGAGCTTATTTCCGATTTCTGATATTTCTCAATGGTAAAAATATTTTCATTTATCGTTTTATTTGTCTAATTGCAATATTTGTTTTTTTTAAGAATAAATCAAAGTACAAACACCAATCAGGAGCAGAAAAGCGTGCGTGCGACATCTGGTAAAAAACAAAAAATGGGCGAAACAGGTCGCTGGTACTTTCCCATACTTTTTACGTTTTAAATATTCTCGCGTCAAGAAGTAATGGAAATTTGCATCTAATCTAGCCGGTACAAGCCCGCTGCAGACTCAAGGCGTTAGTTACGTAGGTACGGGCGGCGCTTACTCCTACTACGTAACAAGCGCTAAGATAGTTATTGCGCTCACGAAAATGGTGATAACAACTTTATTTATAGAGTTATCAAAAATATGCATATTTGAAGATTTGATTTGTCTTTAGATGCACTACAACGCTATGTGTTTAAAAGTTCAAAAAAGTGTTTAGAAAAAATCTATACCAAAAAACCGATTAACGACCTTACAAAGAACTGCCTGCAAGTAGTACACAATTGCAATGTTTTTACTGCACGTAATTTAGGTTTTTGTATAAAGAAGGAGGAAAAATGGTTGAAACTTTCCTGGTGCTGAAATCTTTATTAATTCCGATATTCTGATTTCTATGCCTGAAGGTATTGAGGTAATATTATCAATGCTTATTAAGGAAAAGGTTTGTACCCTATGTGCAGTAAATCAATGCTAGTAAAATATCTAATTTTTTAGTTAAATATTTACAATATAATGATTTTAAGGGGCATAACGTAGTAATGAAGACCAGTACTAGTGCAGTATCCCAAGTTTTTTCATACTTTGGTTTGGTTGGCTTTAGTCTGAAAACGCCTCGAAAAAGTCTTTTGATGATTCTGTTATTTGAATAACAATATTCGCTGATGATTGAAACGGATTATAACGGTCCTTTTTACAAAAAAGCCACCAACCTTGTAACGACACATTGTACTGCTTCATTGTTGTACTAGAATGTAAAGCAATTAAAATATCTGCAGCTGCCTCTGACAAACCCCTGTCGATATATGCTTTCCTAATAATTGTACGGCAATCAGCGTAAGGTTCCTGCACACACCAAATCTTATCAAAATCGGTCAACGGGTTCCGAATATATAGGGGAACGAACGAAGTGTATTGCGTAGATTGAAAACTCACCTAAGGAGCACAATAACTCAAGTGAGAATGTCAGAGTTGGCAATACTTTCAATCGAACGAGATACTCTCAACAATTTGAATTTAGAAGATATTGTGAAAAAATTTATGTCGGCTAAAGTTAGTTCGCTTATCAACATTTTTTTAAATCTTTATTTTTTTGTCTGTTTACTTTTGTTTGTTTTAAGAGAAAAATAAATTTTCGGTAAATTTTGCATTGTTTGCTGTAGGTCACTTCGCTGCGGAGTGCGGGCCCCTGCATGACTTGCACCGAACCGCTGCATAGCTTAAAAACGCGCCTGGGGAGTTTCCATTGATATTGAAGGAGCCTTTGACAAGGCCACCTTTGAAAGTATAGATTCTGCCTTACGCAGACTTGGTGTTGCACCTACTCCTTGTGAGTGGATAAAGCACGTGCTTGCAATGAGAGCAGTGCAATTTAATTTAGGAGACAGCTCTTTTAGAGGTGTTGTGATGAAAGGCTGTCTACAGGGTGGAGTCTCCACTGTTATGGAATACAGTGGTGGACAGTCTTCTAAGCTCACTCAATGATGCTGGATTCTATGTACCATTGGATATACGGATGACATCACTATTCTCATCACAGGGAAGTTTGAGGGCACGCTCTGCACCTTAATGCAGACGGCTCTTCGAATAACAGAGAAATAGTGTAATGAACAGTCCCTCTCTGTCAACCCCTTGAAGATAGAGATGGTACTCTTCACAAAGAAAAAGATACTATTCAACACTTCTCTCAGATTCTCAGATAATGTCAAATACCTGGGAGTTATTTTTGACAAATAGCTGAACTGGAAGAAACACCTGAAAGCTAAAACGAACAAAGCATGCATGGCTTTCTGGCAGTGTCGCCGCGCTCTAGGTAAATCCTGGGGACTTTCTCCTAGAATCACCTTGTGGCTGTATACCGCCGTGATTAGGCCTATGCTATGCTACAGAGCACTTGTCTGGTGGCCCAGGGTCAGACAGGCTATGGCAGCAACCAAACTGGGACACGTACAACGTCTCGCTTCTCTCAGTTCTCCTCTTCTGGATGCTATGGTACCTTCCTTTACAATATGCCTTTAATAGATACTTTAGTGTCTATGCGAATGCTGGACCAACCCAGCATATGGACATATCCATCTTCACCGATGGATCTAAAACAAGGCATGGAACGGGTGCCGGAATTTTCTCCGATGACCTGAGTACCTATACCACTAGGCAAAATAGCCACTGTCTTCCAAGCGGAGATAGTGGGACTAATGCATGGTGCAAATGCAATTCTTAAACGACAAATCAAGAACCAACGTATTGGTATCTACAGCGATAGCAGAGCCACTTTACTAGCCCTAAGCAGTTGCAAAATCACCTCAGAAGTGGTACTGCGGTGTCTTGAAGCTCTCGACGATATCTCAAAAAATAATGCCGTTTCCGTTGTATGGGTGAAAGGATATGACGGAACCTACGGCAATGAAATTGCTGATGAGATTGCGAGACTGGCCTCTGAACAACCTCTCTGGGGGCCAGAACCCGTAATTCTCATATTTCTGAAGACATTAAGCTTTATGCTATACCAAGAAACCTTAAAAAGCTTCATACGAAGATGTGTTAACACTTAAAGCTGTCGTCAAGCAAGGGCTGCTATTACCTCGTCAAAAACAGCCAAATACTGTGTGCAACTGTCCCGACAGAACTTGCGACTAGTTGTGGGTATCTTATCTACACTGCACCCTAAAGTAACACATGCACAGGATGGGACTGGAGGACAGCACTGTCGTCCATGCAACGAGGACGACGAGTCGGCAGAACATGTCCTATGTCACTGCCAAGCTCTCGCAACAAACAGAAGATCCATGCTGGGGGACTTCTGGCCTAACATGGCCGAAATCAGCAACACTCCAATTGCGGATGTCCTCAAGTACATCCAAAATGTTGGATGTTGATGTCCAATGTGGAGAGCTGCTGGGGGTAGTACAATGGGTCCACCTATTGCGGCCTAAGTGCGCGTGAGGTAACTCACACTCCCAATTACAAATCCAGAATCTAGTATCTATATATTTTAGAAAGTGTTACCCCATTACCCATACGCACGCACGCCGAAATACGTAACTTAACAACTAATAAAACCATACCAAATTTTATTTTAATCGCTTGGTTTTTTCTGAAGTATTTACAAAAACACTGTTTTTAGGGACTACTACAATTTGGGTGCCCGTACCTCTTTAAAAAGCAGTTTTGGCAAGGAACATACGCCCGAGTGTTCCCAAACCTTTTAGAAGCACCCTGTATAATCAAATCACTAAATAAAAAAACCGTTAATAATCAATAATTAAAAACAGTTTGCAATTGTGATCTTTTAATTGCGTTTGTGAATTAATACAGGTTACAAAATCATATTTATTTTATAATAATAACGTGCTCTATACAAGAATATAATTTGTGATTTCTTGCAACGTGCAAGTTTTACTACCAATTAGTAACGTTCTTTTGTGAAAACCATTTCTTTTATTTCTTCTCCTTTAAACCTCTCATTACAGTACAAGCCGACCATGACAGTCGTAGCACCTGAAATTTTAAATACTCTTAAAAATGAAGTTGAATCTGAAATTTTAATTTACAGTTAAAAACTATGGAAAAGATAATTTATTCAATAGTTATTGTGTGCTACAATTTGTACTAAAACACCTACGGTTAGAACTGTTGTAGCTTTAATATCAAATAATCCTCCAGCTGTAAAAATGACTGGTTGTTGAGATTTTTGAATTAATAGTGTTATTGGCTTGCCCAGTGTTGTGAAGTAGTTGGAATACCATTCAGAATTGTACACTGCATCTCCTACTGCCAAAGCCTAAAAAATATGTACTAATGTACGGCTAACAAATAGTGTTTCTATAATTTTCTGCAATAGAATAAAAATAGTCAGTTAATAAAAATGATTTTATCTGTATATAAAATACTTAATTACTTTGAAAATATTTATTTAATTTTACTTTATATGTATTTCGGCATGCCATTGTCAAAGTATAACCTTTGACAATGGCATGTAAACATGCCGAAATACGTATAAAGTTAAAATAAATAAATATTGTTGAAATAATTAAGTATTTTATATACAGATTATATCATTAAACATGGACTTTAACGAAGTAAAGCTGGAATTTATAAATTAAGTTAGTAAAAATGTTCATTTGAGGATCGTGGCGTGATCAAACACGTATACAATTATAAATGCAAGTGGTGTGATAACAATTCTATAAAGAAGCATAGATAAAGGGGGGCATTCGAGGGGGGTTTCGAAAGCGGGATTTTAGGGGCATTTGATATGTAATTTAAGACACTTACAGCTATAGATTCTCGTTGGTTTCAAATCTATCGCATTTGTCAAATTGTATATTCAGTCGCCTATAAGTAGGTAAGTAATGCTTGTCAAAATACAAACATAAAATAAGCTGACAGACGTAAAGAACAACAAAGTATACAACACAATTAGCAACTCCTGAAACAATTCAATACAATATTGCAACCCTTTAATTCCTTGTTCAAGTTTTAGTGATGCAAGAAATAAAGGAACCTGAGGTATTAACTTAGCCAATTTGTTAATCCGGTTCTGACGTCAGCATGTTTAGTAAATGCTCTTCTCAAGATTTATTGTAATGTTCTATATATAAAATATAAATAAATAAGTATTATTCAAATATAAGACATTTTCTTCAGTAGCTACGCGGGTAGAATTAAGCGTTGTGTGGGGAGGTTTCAATGACTATCGTTAAGAACGTTCTAAACGGGACGTTTTCATTGGGATGTTACAAAAACGTGCTTTGTTGAAACTTTCAAATGGTTTGCGCAATTGTAGGTGACGTGGCTCTTATGTTGGCTTCGGTTGATGCGTCATAGTGTTATTTTTGTCATAGTGCGGTTTCAATTCTTTACGCAAGCGTGCGTGCGTGTGCGTGCGTGCTTGCGTGCTTACGTGCGTGTGTGCGTGCGTGCGTGCGTACGTCTGTGTCTGTCGGTGTGTATGTATACACTTTACAGTCCAAACGCCCTAACGCAGAAAAGATAAATTTGGCTCAAAGATTGCTAATTGCAAAAGGAAATGACACCGCACAAAAATGAAATTGGTCCCTCAAAATAGGGGGAAGGGGAGGGTGCTCTATGTTAAAACATACCCGCCGAAAAAATTGATTATAATAATCACACCAACAACTAAACAAGCAAACATTGTAATTTAATTTCTTAACCGTAACATATTCTATTGAAATACCATTCGTAATTATAATGTCGCCAAGATAAATTTTATTAGTGTATCGCAAAGTTATGATGTTGAGAAACCGCAGTCCACGTTTTGACATTAAAAATTTTGGATAAAATGAAAAACTCGCCAGCGAGTTTTGCACCTTAAGGTATTTTTTCTATCTCTCAAAACGTCTCGTGTTAGAGGCGTAGCAAAATATTGCTCAACAATATCCACGCATTTTAGCCAAGAAAATGAAAACCACTTCTGTTATTATAGCCCATAAAATTTTGTATGTTAAAAATATCCGATTTAAAATTTTCTATTGGCTGCTATAAAACGATAAATAGGCGTAATAAATTGAGTAATTGATAGATCTGTTATAAATAAAATAATCACAAATAAACAACCTAAATCGAAATTACGTTTACTTACAGTTGTTACTTCTTACCTCACTGCTAACAGCATCTGCCACTATGCAATAGAAAGCAAGTTCAAAAATTTGAGTAAAACATACTAATAAATTTCTCACGAATTGATCTAGATGATTACTGAAAACAAAAAGAAAAATTATTTAGCATAACTATAATAACCATCTTTGTTGCACTAAAAGTTCGAATATAAATTTAACGTAACATTTGGTTCTTGGATGACCAATACGGAGTATCTACTATACATAAAATTCCCGCTCGCTCCCTCGTTTTAAAATTTATGTTATGTAGCGCCACTGAATGAATTACACAATTGTACAGTATCGTTTAGACCGTATAAGAGACATTCGTCAGACAATAAACAAGGTCGTGTGAACAACATTTCAATAAGAAAAACCTGTGAGAGGTTTTTGTTTGGTTGCTTACCTAAACCGTTTGATTAAGTAATCGCCAAAAGAAAGGACATTTTGGAAAAAATCGATAAGATAATTTTTTTTTAAAACGAATTATGAGGCCGTGCGTGAGAGCACGACTCCATGATTCCCATCCCACCCCCTTATCCGGGCTCAGCGCACTTCAGAGCTATTCACCGGTCTAACATGCCCCACCCCTGAACGACATGCAACCCAACATACACCACACACACCATCCATGGACACGCCGGATTTAACTTATTCAGACAATTTTCCGACGGGCAGAGGACTCGAACCTACTACCGTTGGGAGTCTAGTTTCAAAGTCTGGGACTTTAACCACTAGACCACCCGCTGGCTCTATAACATAATAAAAAGCAGAACATTTACAGATACCATAAAACTACAGATTAGATTATTTCTTCAAAAAATAAAAAAATTGAACAGCAGCTCAACTTTAATATAGGCGGTCTCGAAGTAGAAGCTCAGATTTGTATTCTACGAATACCAAATAACCGGGCTGCACAAGCGCAATATTCGTAAACTCCAGATCATCCCCACAACCGGTTTAGAAACAAAATATTTTGGATTTTAATAATTTTGTTTTTCACATTTAATTTTTCTTGGGATAATCATCGGTGCTCTATTGGTGTCTTATTATGAACGCGCGGCGAAAGCCGCAGGTACGGCTAGTTTTCATATGTATTTTGTTTATGTCTGTATGTATCTGTTAATAAAAGGTTACTGAGGTTTAAAAACCGCGTGTCAGATATTTTTTTACCAACCTTTACCCATTAACTGTGTGTCTACCAAATTTAAACAACTTATATTAAATTGTTCGAAACTACTCATTGACGTTGTTCTACCCGAAGGGTGCAACCCTTTAGAGTTTAGGCAGACATTTTTGGACCTATACCTATATCCCATACAACCCTCTCCTCTCGCTTCGCAAAGGGCATCTTTGATTTAGAGATGTACATGCTTCGTACAGCCAAAAACAGAAAATCAAACGATTAGAGCTAACGATGTTCGAATATTCGTTTTAATTGTGTGAGAACTACTTTGTGGCTCTTGCGGGGACTCTATCTTTCTAATAAAGAATTTGTGAATATAAATAAATTAAGATAATTCAATTATTACGTTGTCGTTGTCGTAATTAGCCTTTACGTCCCACTTCTGGGCTCCTGACTCTTCTCTGCCGCGTACTCTCCTTAGTGTTAAGGTGGAGTACGGGGGACCTACAGTTTAATGTCGAATCCGAACGACTAAATACCAGAGAAGGTTTCGGGCATTAAGATCTCCACGGCGGCCTACACCGGATTGGGGAATTTGAGTGACTGGTTGCAGCCTAGATTTTTATTGCTGCAAGACATCGGCGGAGAATCAAACCCCAAACCTTTGGCGTTAGAGGGTAAGCGCCCAACCTCTAAGCTACCGCCACTCTCAATCATATTACGTGTAAATTTATGGTTTAATTTATGATGTAACTTTTCGAGAGTGTACTATTGTAACACAGAACTATTTTAAATAAACAGTTTTAGAACTTACCTATCCAGTATAGCATACATGTCTGCGCAAATTAATGAACCGATAGTTACGCATTCCACAGTCAATGCAGGTGAGTAGTAATTTTGTAAATCTCTCAGAAATCTAGAAAACACAATATTAGCTATAGTTTTGATACAGAATTTCTGCAAATTTAATATTTACTTTAACAAAAAGTTATGATGTTCAATATACAACTTCAGTTTGTGAAGGTATTTTTGTTGATCATCCTCGATAATCACCTTAGAGAGGCTTAAATCGGATAAACAGTAGCACAGAATTTTAAACTGTAATATTGTTTGCATGCAAATAGCAAAGAAAATGCAATCAAAAATACACACAGTAAAAGCACCAATTGGGACCACAACAATCTGTTGTAAGAGCAAGGTCCACTTGTATAAGACCTCATATTCGTTCAGATTCCAAATTCCAAATACCAGTTTGCCTTCTATTATTGAGTATATTACCATCCCAGATACAGAAATAACCACACAATAGATAAAAACTCTTTCTATTATTCTTGCATTATTTGACAATTTGTCTAACTTTATTTTTATGTGGTCAGGACAAACGTTAGTTTTCCAAAATCTTTCAGTTTTCTCGAGTAATTTAGTCAACTCTTCATGTTTTATCAAAATTACACTAACTTTTCCAAGTACCTGTAATATTGCAGAATTCAGACTTGAAACAGACAAAGTTGAAACACGCAATGATACGTACATGTAAATAAGCAATCAATGCTTCTAAATTTTTGACAAGTTGAAAAACGTCTCCATGCATATTTGGAAACTGAATTAAAGCCGTAAATATTGAAAATATCAGCGGAATTATAAACAAAAGTAATGATATAACGATTCTTTTTGTTTTCGAAGTTGAATAGAGTCCAAGAGTTTTTAGTGCAAGGATTGTATAGTGCCAAGCGCTATAAGTTTTCTCCATTATCAATAACTTTGAAATTTGTTGTCTTTTGGAAAGATAATAATTTATCTGCAAAGAATTCCATTATGATGTGAACCATTCTTAATACTCATGTGGATTTAACTAATGAAAAACATACGTTAATTAAGTTAGAAGCCTTTAACGCCACAACTGCATTTGTCAGAATCATGCAAGGTTAAACAGTAAGATTTGATTTTAGCTTAGCTTGACATGAAAAACAAGGAAGCGAGAGATAAATACGAAAGGAACAACAAAGTAGTTTCCTTTATTTAGAAGTTCAAGCTTTACTTCGTTGAAGTTCATTTTAATTTTTTGTAAATAAAACAATTCTTAACTTCAACAGGTTTTTTATTTTAGCCTTGTACGTAGCCTTACCCTTAAAGTAGTTTTCTCCTCATTTGTTGGCAACTATATCAGAAGCTGTCAAAAATATTTGTTTTTCTAAAAGTATTTCGAAATTTTTTAAATTTAATTCACTAATTCTTTTAAAATTAAAAATAAATAATAATAATAATAATAATAAAAAGTCTAGAATCCTGTCGCTATATACAGTGTGCAACACACCACCCACGCACTATGTTTTACGGCTAAACCATTAAACCTACATAAATGGGATAAAAAAATTGTTATATCAATCGTACCCGAGGTATTGAGTAAAAATATTTATAAATTTTTTGGAGCTCCAGAAAGGGTGGTTTTGGGGGTACTAGCAGGATTTCTTGAGATTTTCAAACACGAAGGTGGGTCAAGTCATACCTCATTTAAAAGGTCTTTTTAAACCTAACAACTTAAAAAACAGAAAATATTGATAGCTCAAACCGTTTCAAAATGGCGGCTAATTATGTCAAAAAAATGGCCATTACATGAACCTTTTCCCAACCGCACATGAACTATTGTACCAAGAAAATTAGTATTGCTTCCATTACATTAGCTTTCCAACAATGTACTATATGAAACCAAAAAATTCCGCTCCTCCTCAAAAGAGCAGGAACATTCAAAAGATATTATCTCAAAAATCTTAAATAAAGCGAGAAGTTAAGCGATATGTCATTTTAAAGGTCTTATTAAACTGAACAATTTTTGTACTTAAAGTTTTTTGATGTCTTTCACCGTTACAAAATGGCGGCTTAATTTATAAAAATGTACTTCCTATTAAGGGATGATTCGCTCCCTCTGCCGCATTTAAGGCAATAAAACAAAATTGTTTTTGTTGATTTATGAAGTCTATTCACATAACATTTAAATTCACGAGCGAGTTGGAGTTGAACAACTCAACATCGCACTCGCACTTCTTCTTCTCGTAGCATACCCTATTCAGGGCATTGGCCGACCCTTCTCCTATGTCTGTGTTTGATGGCCGGAGATAGATATTTTGCACAGACAGACATAGGGGATCTACAGTTTAAAGTAGGCTCCGAACCACATGAAGTGCATGCACTTCTTCTTCAGAGAGGTTTTCCCCTGCGGAAAAATCTGCGTCGCTGGTTTCCCGTTGCCTTGCGAGTGAGAACGACCGTGCCGGAAGTCAAACTAAATTGAGCCGCTATTTTGTAACGGTGAGAAATATCAAAACGATTTAAAACAAACATTTTTCAGTTCAATGAGACTTTTAAAATGAGGTATCACTAGACCCCTCGTTCTGCTTGAGATTTTTGAGATAATATCTTTTAAATGTTCCCGCTCTTGTTTTAACGGTTGTTCGAAAATAGCTTCTGGTCTTTATGGACAATTTGCGCCGCCGCCTCAACCAAAATCTGGAATTTATGAATTTGTCTTTTGTGTTGTTAATAGCCTACTTTTTTGATATTATTGTAACCAAGATGATGGCAACCGGCATCAAATAAATAGAAGAAGTTTACTAGTGAAAAATTTGTCTTATTTTTGTTTTTCCTAAATATCTAGCAACATCGTGTAAGATTGAAAAACACTTTAAGATTTGCTCTTTCGGTACAAGTGTAAGAGAGACAGAACCGCCTGCACATAGCAGTCAAGTAGAGTCAATTGGAATTCACAAATCAGTACTTCGACCACCTAAGTCGTCTGACTTAACTTTAGTTTCAGGTAAATGAATTGGATTAAATAAAAACTAAAATAATTGTACTAACAGCTCAACAACTTGCATTAGAAAAAAAAGTATAAAATCAATAGTGTGGTGCACAATGCGCTATAATTTTAAAGTAACCTTGCCTACTAACATATAAAGACTCATTTCAGATAGATTGAGAGTATACCCAATACAACACAAAAACCTAAAACCTAAACCTGCTCGAAATTGCACATATTGTAGAAATCGCGAAAAATCACGAACATGATAAGCATCACATTCCAACAAGACGGAGTGCCTCATCATTACAGCAGACACGAAACTTCCTATATACAACATATCCTGGAAGGTACATCTGCCTATACAATTGCCTCCACCTTCACCCGATTTAACTCCCTTGACAACAGAACCTAAACGGAATTGCTTAAGCATTTGCAGCAACTGATAGCACAAACATGTAACAGCATATCACCAGGAATGTTCTATACAGTGTCCGAAAAAATTTCTAGATTTTTCAATTTTGATAATTTTTAATTATATATAGATATTTTTCAACATTATAAATTAGGGCTGTATAGAAGGGTTTATGAACAATACCTAGCTGTGTTAAAGTATAATTAAACAAAAATAAACATAATACATACATACATACATTAGGAATAGTGTTATGCGACGGCAGACGGCAACGAAATCACAGCTTGCAATTTTGTTTCGAATCACATAAAACAGTAAACAAATCGAAATTACTTAGTCTAGTAAACACGCAGATGACCTTATCCTGAATATATTCTTTATTTCTTCTTATATCATAGTAAATAACCTATTTGTTTATAGATAATTGTTTAGTAATAAGTGTATATTTTAACAATAACTATCTTCATTATTGTTATAATTGTCTCACAGTCGCTTATTTTTTTTTAAGTCTGTGTTTTAGTTCACATTGTTGTCTTATCAGTAAAAACTGAAAAAAAATATGTTAACTTTTTAGATTGTAAATTGTAAACTAAACAATTTTTGTATTTAAAGTTTTTTGATATCTTGAGCCGCCATTTTGTGACGGTGAGAAATAACAAAAAGATTTAAAACAAACATTTTTCAGTTCAATGAGACCTTTAAAATGAGGTACCACTTGACCCCTCATTCTGCTTAAGATTTTTGAGATAATATCTTTTAAATGTTCCCGCTCTTTTGGGGAGGAGGGAGGGTACTAACATTTATTTTTCGGCCTTATGAGTTCATCGTTGGAAAACTAATTTAATAGACTTTAAGGATGAGTACTAATTTTTTTGGTACAATAGTTCATGTAATGGCCGTCTTTTGATATAATTGGCCGCCATTTTGAAACGGTTTGAGCTTAAAAGACCTTTTAAATGAGGTGTAAGTTGCCCCACTTTTGTATTTGAAAATCTTAAGAAACTTCCTCAGCTCCCCCCCGCAAAACTACCCTTTCCAGAGCCCCAAAAAGTTAAAAAAATGTTTAATTACTGAATACGATTTGTATAACAAATTTGTTATTTTATCCGTGTAGGTTCAATAATTTAGCTGTAAAAGATAGTGCGTGGGAGGTCTGTTACATCTTGTGTATACAGCCTGAGTCAAAAGATTCAGGTCTTAATATACTTCTGTTATTTGAGAAGATAGACAAAAAAGCTCTTAATAAAAGTTGTGCGAACCGACACGCACTACAAACTTACATATGAAAATCTCATACAGGGTGTCCCATAAAAAATTAGTCATATGATAATTTTTTTCTTAAATGGCATACCCCTTATTTTTTTAACTTAAGAGGAAGACCATTTACCCAGGTAGAATGAAAAGTTTCTGAAACATGTGAACTGTTCCAATAATAGTACATTTGTGTTCCAAATAGAACGTTCCGCAGAAAATTTTCGAAAACCAAATTTTAACAGTAATACACGTTTTTGGGTCCAAGGAGCTCAAAAATGTTGTTTTTAATTAATGTCTGTCTGTGGGTGTTTAACGCCTCTAAAGGCGAAGGTACTGGATCGATTTTGATGAAATTTTAAATCAAGAGGTATATCGAAAATTGTAGTTCTGGGGGTTTTCAAAAAAATCCGAAACTAAAAACGAAAGAAATAAAATGATATATTTGGAATCGTCATTGGGAATAAAGCTTCCATCAATAGAAGAAATCAAAGTTGTCAAGCAATTTACAGAAAATAAAAGGAAAAGTGAAGTAAAGATTATCAACAACAAGGGAGAGGAAGAAAGGCGACTGGTAGTATTCCAAGAAATATATAATCAACGGTTGGCCTTTGAGGATACTTATAATCTCTTGGCTACAGCCAGGACTTTTACTTGGAGCACTGTAAATCGCCCCCAAAGAATAGGCATGTGCCACCAGAGAATGACAGATTTGATCCTGCTTGCATTTCAGAAGGAACGCACACAAAAAGTCGACAGAGATGCTTTTACAGAAAATTTAATAACAAGCGTAACAGGCATTTGCAACTTTACTAATTATTGTTTTGTATTTTAATCAACATATTTATCATGTTTATTTATCGTTGTTTTTAAATGTTTATAATAAATATATAAAGGCTGTATTTAATTTTTTGGTGAAAAGAATTATTTGACCCCCTGAAATCCCATGAGCACCCCCTAAAATTAGTTTCTGGCTACAGGCCTGCTTCCAAATTAAAACTTTTCAAAAAAATATTTTCCAAACACTGCTTACACGATTTTTGTTAAACTTTCTGAGTCGATAGAGTTTGCAATAAACTACAAATTTGTTTTTTCTAATCTCGCAAATTTTTCGCTGGCGCTTTTCTGGAATTTTTGAAGAATTTGAAATTGATTAATTATTTATTCGCAAACGCCGAACGTTATAAACTTTTATCAGTTAGTTGAAATCAGCAAGAAATTTCGATTATTAAAAAAATTAAGAAAAAAACGATACTTTTTAACATGAACAACGCTTTTTCAGGTAGTTACGTAACTTTAAGTACGCCTGTCAATTAGCTGTATTTAAAAAATATATTTTTCATTTTTTGAATCTTTTTCATCTCTTTAAATAAACCATTTATATCGATTTTTAGTCCAAAATCCGAAGCGCATCTAATGTAGGGCGGGCAGTTCTGTTCTTACTATTCTTTTATGGAATGCGACATTGTAGGGTTGCCTATATAAATTGTTTTTTTAGAAATTTAACATACTATAAAATAAGATAAAAGAAATCTAATAGTCGGTGAACTGTACAACGTTATAAAAAATTACACTTTTGCAAATACGGCAAGTATCAATATATAGTATGAGAAAGTCCACTCGAAGTTAACACTTTAGCTTTTTGCTGAATATTTTCTAACATCTTCTTTTGATAAAGATGAAAAAAGACTCAACTACCGAAGAAAATTCTAAAACCGTCATACGCTTCGTCAACCGATAAGGTTTCGTTTCTCAAAATTAAGCTAGATTAACAAAAATTTCCTACGCACTTGTGTTATTGCTGTAGAAAATAGTACTGCAATATCAAACAGCCAATAGAATTTATTATTTTTCGTAGAATCCTTCAAAACAACTAAATTTTTTGGACGTGGAAATGTTTAAAATTTGTTAACGGATTCCACATAGAGACAATTTTTACTTTTCACGTTACAAAACTGTATTTTTCATTGCTTGATCTATATTTTCACTGAATTCAAAGTTAAGTTAATTTTTCGATGTTTACATTATTTCTAGTTTATTTTCTTGTCATGAAAATTCAAAATCGATAAGTGCCCAATTGATATTTTTAAATTAACGGTAGGTTATTGATATTGCGATGCAATTTTCGTATCGAATATTACAAGTGCATTGAATCAATATCCGTAAATATTTTTCTGGCTTCTCACTCATGCGTATTATTGCTATTGGGAAATAGGGCAATATACTAAGACTTGTTTTATTGTAATATTACATGATAATTTCAAATTAGCTCTCACTGACTGACCGAGTGCTAATATCCGTCGGTTTACTGAAATCGACAGTTTGTTCTGTAACTTGGTGTTCGACAGTTGAATATACATTTGGTAAGCTGTATTTTGAAAACTACAGAGAAATAAAAAAAAAGTAAATTGTAATATTATTAGAAACATATTTGAATTATAAAAACACCTAATAATTTTAAAGCATTACAACTTTTGTAACGTCATTCCATTAAAACAAATATAACATAATGTTTGAAAACATTAAATTAACATACATAAAAATTTACTGCTTTGGGAATTTAATTTTTGTATGCATATCTTGAACGATAACATGAAAAATAATTTAAATCGCATTGATAGAGTATAATACCTTCAAAATGATCAGAAACATAAAAAAAATTTGTTTTAAATGTTTTTAAGGTGCTTACTTATACTGGGGAGCGAAACGTTGCGTCGGAAAACAACAGTGTTGTGATAATCGAATGGAAACTTCTTAGAGAGTTCTAGGTTCAGAGTTAGACAAGCAACGGCTGAAGAAGCAGAAGAAGAAACAAGAAATATATTCCTCAAAATTGAAGTGCAACCGTTTATGAGTGATTTTACATTAGTGCTTTTGGTTCCTACACACATTGTCCAAGGAATATGTAGTATTTTTCCAGTACCAATAACAAAATATCAACTTCTACGAAATTAGCGTTCAAAAACATTATAAGAAACCTTACAATAATTTAGCGATGTACATAAATAATGCAGATAAAATCCACTTGCACTAAACGAACTTATTTAAGCACACCAACATTTTCAACTAAACCACATCAGATAATATCTTTAAGTGCGTCAATAATAAGACGTGGAACTTTTCTTACTAATGAATTTTTAAATAAAATGCCCAGACTTTTTATGTTTCAAACTATCATTAAATCATATTATTAAGTTTTAAAGTTTCGTAATTCATGATACTTGCTAGAAGATATGAGAGTCACTTTTTTCTATTTTATTTTTTGGTTACTAATTAATGCACGATCTAAAACCTTATTAAACGTAAAATATAATTGAAGCAAAATTGTTGTTCTAATAATACCTGTTGTTATTAATAAAATAATTTTACACATAGTAACTAACTATTGATTTTATTTGGTAGAATTTTAATATTTATAGTATATCGCTAGAATGTACAACTACGCTGTGCCGCAATAATTCAATCTACACATTAATCGTAACTTCAAGCTTGATGAATAGACGTAGCCAGTGGCGGCTCGTAGTTAGGTGTAGTGGGAGGCATTTAAAAGTATTTTTTTGGAAAAAAAATTTTCTAACCCATGTTTTAGCTAGCCTTATATTTCAAACTCATCCTTTACGTTGACAAAATGATCTATTTTTACCAAAATTTTCATTTAAGTCTTTAATAGACTTTCGATAAACACTCTACAATAAAATTATTGTACATTGATACCCACATTGCCAGTGTGTCAAAATGCTCAAAATTTTTCACGTGGTTTACCGATGAAAAATGTGTTTGAATTTTAGTTTTTAAATGTTTTGCAGTCAATATCACACCATGAATTATCAAAAATAGCAGACAGTGGAAACAAGTGAAAGCATTTTCATATATAGCATTCACAATCCAAAATTATTTTGCACGGGCATCGTACAACACCACTAAATTATGATTACACAACCAACAACTGTTTTCACACTACTACGTCGTGTACGTGTGAATCCCGCAAATTAGACGGCTATTGGCATGCGCTTATCACGCACAGCTGACAGCATAATTCTCGGAAGTTGTGGGTTCGTGACCCTGAAGTCTTTAATATGCAGATACTTCTATCCTCTTTTAGCTTGTGTAATATGAATTTTACCGCATTGAGCTTTCTATTTCACTCTTATTCATTTGAAGGCCTTTTAAGCCGGCGGATTTATTCGGTGGCGTTAAGCTGAATTGGGGACTGACAGCCAAATGACCCTCACATAGATTCGTTTAATACGCGCGAAATACTCAAACATTCAAACGTTTTCGAATCCTGCGGCAACTCTTTAATAAACGTTCTCGCATAGTAATCTCATACAAAAGTTAGCTATAAAGTATTTTTTTTAATATAATAGTGTAATAATATGTTATGTACTCAAACAACAAGTAATCATTCATTTTTTCTTATTTCATTGGAAGGCCAATGACCATTTGACCCAATGGAGGAACCGCCACTGAGACCTACATCATATGTAATTTATTTAATAATGTTAGGCCCGTTTCAAGTGCGACTGATGGTCGGTCCTGACATTCAGTACCATCGTGCTGTACTACCTGTAACTATATTTTTAGACATGGCAAAATTGCTAATCAATACACCAGGAGAAGATATACATGCTGATACTGTTGAATACAGCCAATATGTGCAAAACAGAGTTAGTGAAAACGACGACCTTGCTGTATTTTATTTTAATATACGAAGCTAAGTTAAAACTGTGATGAGTTGATAATCAATTAATCACAATTCAAAATAGATACTTTCAATTTGATTTTGATATTCTTTCAGAAAACACATATTATTGCCCTTAAAACAAATAAATGCGACGGAATAAATATTTTTATTAAATCTTTCTTATTTTATAATATATATAGTCTAGTACTATGCCAGTATTTAAATTATGAGGCACCCAATTATTAAGCGATTTTATCATTATTCCTTTAAATGTATAGTTGGCGCATACCTAAACTTTTAAACGTATTATTTAGGAGCTTAGAAGAATACATCCATATGTTCAACCTCAATTTAGCTTGTGCAGGCCGCTTGCCTACTCCGTAAAGGCGATAGGTAATGCCATCACGACTTCAGATTAATAATGATTATAACAACTTTATTTATAGTTATCAAAAATATGCAAAGAATGGAGAATATTTTTTAGCTAATCGATAGAAGTAGTTAAAATCACGCAAGTTCCGGAAAACGTGTCATTTTCAAAATTGTCAAATATTCCTGAAAGTAAAAATTTGGAAATTAGTGAAAAATAAATTTGTAGTATACTGCAAGGCTATGTCGATTAGAAAAGTTAAAGAAATAGAATAGGAAGTTTTTGAGGAGTAGTTTTTTAAAAATATCCAAAATTTGATAAGCTATATTTACAATTTTCATCTTTTCAAAAATATTTTTATATCACTTGATTATACCTATTAAAGGCTATCAAATAATATGGCAATTTGTATGTGGATATTTTGTTTTGAGTAACCGGTCATTAAAGTTAAAATAATCAAAAATTCATAGCGGACTTCATTTTGAAGATGCAGCATTTGGGAAAAAAAATATTTCATTTGACTTTAGATGCACTGCAATGCTCCTACTCAAAATTGTGACAAAGTGTTTAGAAAAAATTCTATACCAAAAAACAGGTCTATCTTCCGTTTCCGGTTCTGGTTCCGATTAGCGACCTAACAAGAAATTACCTGCAACTACAAAACTTCCACACACCAAATATTATAAAAATCAGGCAAGGGGTTCTGGAGCTGTAGGGAAACGAAGTCACCCACCCACGCACGCATCCACCCACAGACAGACATTTTTCAAAAACCACTTTTTTAGGTTCCTTAGAATCCAAAACGCGCATTTTTGTTAAAACCTGAAATTCCAAAATTTGCACAAAATCATAACTTTCCTCAGTTCAGTAGAAGTGTGGAAAAACAAAAATTTGTCTTTACGGAACATTCTTGTCGCAGGATTATTTGAAAAATTGCAAAGTAATAAACAAAGCTAAACAACGAAATGTAAATATTTACATTACATATCCCTTGTGCCAGCATTTAACGTAACGTCCCACTGGACACAAAATATGCAGTCGAAAAATAAACTGCGCAGTGGGAAAAAGCTGTGTGTGCAGTGCCTGGCCGATTTTGCTACAAGAAGTAATAAATGTCGGAATGGACACTAAATAAAGCGACCCACAGATCCTATTTAAAACAATCTACTCCACTTTTTGTAGACATTTTTTGTTTGCAGTACATTTCTTTGTAGAAAAAAAACTTAAGGATAATGCCTGCTTTTTGCAGTTTTTTTTGGCATTTATTATTTATTTATATTATTTAAATATTTTAATGACATATTAAAACTAGTCTAAAAGACCAACCATTAATTTATCTCTAAACTCTTAAGACTAAAGTCTACAATCTTATGTTCGCCCATTGGCGTCCTTGAATTGACACTGTTTTGCACATGACACTATACTTTCCGCACTATACTTTGCTTTTTCCACTTGAACACTTAGACCAACTCCTATGGCCCTGTTCTCTTTAGTCTTGTGTTCAGGTCATGTACATCGAGAAGTTGGATTGATTCGATATTAACATCTTGATTTATGCAAACGAATAAGCCACACGTAAAGATATTCATATTTAACACAAATAAGGTTTACAAATTGCTTTGATGCTGACATTTTAAGAAGGCACATGTCGGTAAATATTGTTTAATTACCTACAATTAATAGATCTAACGAACTTACCTCAAGTGAAGTTCCATCTTAATTATACGAAGCATTCCGACCAACTTCATCACCTTCTAGTACAGCATTATTATTAATAGTTAAAAAAAGGATTTGAAAACAAGTTGTTTTAAAACTTATTTTATATTTATTTGTCTTGCTTACAATTTTAGCTATTTTATTGCAACTTAGTCAATAATATATGGAATAGACGCATATTTAGTTGTATCGGATGAAGTTGGAGTATTTAAATAAATTTTATGAACAGCTAATTTACATCCTTTTTCTTTAGTTTATATTTTCCATATTCTGGTGACAAGTTGGAAAACATTGCTAAGATTATAAACAAAGCAAATAAATATAAAGCAAGTTTTAAAACAACTAAAAACACTTTGTTTAATGCAAAATTAAAAACAGATGATTTGCTAAAGTCAGGCATTTACAAAATAAATTGTTCGCATTGTAATTCGGTTTATATAGGCCAGACAATTAGAATTTTTGATATTAGGTACAAGGAACGTTGTTACAAATCAGCAGCTCGTTGGATAAATATCAAAGTGAACGTAGGAGCAAAACTCAGCCTATGAACAGCGGCGACTAATGGACAGGGAAAGTGTTAAGAATCATTAATTACTGAAAGCAGTGTGCATTTGTGACATTTTATTTGCGTTTGTGAAAAAGTACAGGTTACAAACTTATTTTATTCTATATAATAATTATTGATGCATTGTATACAAGAATGTAATATGTGATTTCTTGCAACGTGCAAGTTTTACTACCAAGTGGTAACGTTGTTTTGTGTAAACCATTTTATTTATTTCTTCTCTTTTAAACCTCTCATTACAGTACAAGCAGACCATGACAGTCGTAACACCTGAAATGTGAAATATTTTTAAGAATGAAGGTCTACGTTTAAAATTTCAATCTGCAGTAAGAAAACTATTTAAAAGCTAATTTTAATAGTTATTATGCGTTACAATTAGTACTAAAACACCTACGGTTAGAACTGTTGTAGCTTTAATATCAAATAGTCCTCCAGCTGTAAAAATGACTGGTTGTTGCGAGTTCTGAATTAACAATGTTATTGGTTTGCCTAGTGTAGTGAATTCGTTGGAATACCATTCAGAATTGTACACTGCATCTCCTACTGCCAAAGCCTAAAAAAATTGTTCGTCTAACAAACATTCATAAAATTAATATCAATAAGTGTTTTTATAATTTTCCCACTCGGATGGGTGACCAATATAGGGGTATATCTGCAACCAGCCGTGCTTCGGAGGGCACATTAAGCCGTGGACCGGTTGTCATACTAACATCTTTGGCAATCGTAAACCATGTATTGGAATTTCTTGCCGTTTCGATGGGTAGGGCTGGTCATCTGACCGTAATACGTGCTAAGAGGGCTCACATAACCCGCACGAATAGCGGGTATGAAATAAGCCATAGGTCTATAATTTATTACTTCTTACCTCACTGCTAACAGCATCTGCCACTATGCAATAGAAAGCAAGTTCAAAAATTTGAGTAAAACATACTAATGAATTTCTCACGAATTGATCTAGGTGATTACTGTAACGAAAAAAAAATTATTTAGCATAACTATAACAACTATCTTTTCTTACACTACAAGTTGCATATGTATTTAGTGTAACATTTAGATGACTAATACGGAGTAGCGAGCGTATCATTTTTACCAGTATAATTATTGTTATCGTGAAGATTTCGAAATGTTGACGTTTTAGGGTCCGAGAATACTGAAAAACAAGGTTTTGCTATGAGTTCAGTGTGTGTTTGTGGAGGAGGAAGAGGAATGCGTGTGTCTGTATACGTTTTCCAGCCCAGACGCTTTAAAACATAAAACCCAATTTAGGTGTAAACGATTGGTAATCACACTGGAATGACACCCCAAGAAGAAGCAAAATTGGTCCCCAAAAAAAAGTAGGAAGAGGTGTGATATTTCAATACAAACGCACTTGAAAAAGAAGTTTGGATTCGTATTATATAAAAGTAGAATAGCCGATTTGCCTAAGCACGATCTTTCTACCACCATATATTTGTGAAACTCCACTTTAAAATCGGTATCTTCAACTCCTTTTGCTTTCGAACGAGCGTGGTGACATTCTCTTGAGCGTGAGCGTGCTTAATGAATCACACAGACATAGGAGACCTACTGTTTAACGTGGGCTTCAAACCGCAGGAAGTGCAAGCACTTCTTCTCCAGAAAAAAACAGTTTTCTTAGCAGAATACCTCGCTGATTTGCCATTGCCTTGCTAGGGAAAACGACCGTAAAAAGTCCAATGTTTCCGCACTGGGATTTAAAACGCAGACCCCAAACATAGCAGTCCAACGCTCTAACCGCTAGCCTACGGCCGCCGCGCCGGTATGAACATGTTAAATGGCAATGGAAACAACCTTCCGTTGAGAAAAAAACCTATAAGAGCTTTCATTTTGCTCGTTTGCGTAACAGCTTTAATTGAGTAACTAGCTGAACCCGTGGACTACGCCTCATGCTTTTTTCTTGACAAACTTGTTAGTAAATGTGTTGAAAGTTTGAAAGTATGCCGTGTCCAGCTCTGCTCGGCATCTCCTCACGACAGCCGAGGCGCGCCTGAGCGCAGGCGGAAGGGGAGTAATGAACGAAAGATCGGCCGCCCACTTAGGCAGCTAAAATTTAAATCAAGCAGAAAATCAGTTTTAATATATCGATTGCCAAAAATCGTTCAGCTTTAAGCGGATAAACATTTTGCAATTGTAAATATCATAAATTTTGAAAACCGATAACTCTTCCAAAAAAATAGGGGGTGGATGTTCTACTTTACTACAGACGTACTCAAAAAAATGCTGAGAATCGTATTGTATACATGTAGAATAGCCGATCTGCAAAAGCGTAATCTTCCCATCGTCCTCCCAAGCACCACCACCAACGATGCATTGTGTTTTCAGTACCTAATTTATTAGTTTCGACTTCAAAATCTGTATAAACATATTAAATGCCAATGGGAACAACTGTTTTTTAAGAAAACACATCTTAAGATTTGCAGAAATCTTTTATTTTGAAACTTTCAAAATTTTAAGTATTTAAAGATGTTTATAATTTTTAAGATTTTTAAAAATGTTTATTTTAAAACTTTTAGCATTTTCCAAATTTTAAATTTTCATAATTAAAATTGTAACAAATTTCTATATTAGACTTTGCAAAATATTGAAAATATTCAAAATTTCTAATTTACTAAATTTTCATTAATATAATTTCAATCTAAAAAATAAAATTTGTGTAATTGTGTAAATTGTAATACAACGACCTTTCAAATTTTAAATAAGCTTTGTAGAAAATAAAATGTTTATATTTTCGTTTATTTCCTAGACGGGCCGATCCCCCCTATTTTGGACGTCTTGGAGATACCGAGATCCGCCAGCAATAGTAAAAACATATAATAAACAATATGATTAAAAACAATAACACTTTTAATTGCTAAATTTTTAGGTGATTAATTAATTCTATCTTATCTACTTATATTAAACCAGTGCATGTATTAACCAATGCTACCTCACGAAACCCAAACTCTTCCACTGTTTTAATTAATTCAGCATGATTAACCCGTGTGGGGTTGCTAGTCCCCCATCGGGCGCCTCCCCAGGTGGTGGATCGGGGAAGGCCCGTCAGATATGAGAAATTAAATATCAGGGGCGGACCAAAACTAGCAACGACTCGAGGGCGGAAGAGAAGTGAGAGTTCCAACGGCCTGGAGAAGAAATGCCGAACAAACCGTCGGGATAAGCGGTTACATGTATCGAGCTGACAGCCTATATCATAGGGTGGATGAGCGAGCCCAGTTAAGGGCAGTCTCTTGCCCTTGGTGCATGAAAGTGCATCAAAAGGCGAACGAACCAAATGTATGGTCAACGGCATAGGATGTTGAACGCAACGGGAAACGACAACATTAAAGATTCTGATGGATATCCCTAGTATACAACATAATGGCGAAGTTCAATACAAAATGTTCCGGTGTATCAATACCCCCAATCGGATCTCCGGGGGGGAATGCATTGAAAGTAGTCAAAACACTCAAGCATACATATACAAGTAAAACACGTTTAGCTACTTGGAACGTGAGAAGTATGTTCCAAGCAGGAAAGATTCATAACACTATTAAGGAAATGGAAAGAATGAAAATAGATCTAATGGGTATCAGCGAAATGAGATGGCCTGGTAGCGGGCAATGCGAAATAAACAACTATGTGGTGTATTATTCAGGAAGCGAAGAAAGTCGGAATCAATACGGAGTGGGACTAATCGTAGCAAAAAATACACAGAGGTCCGTATATAACTTCGTTCCAGTATCTGATAGAGTATTATTAGTACAAATAAAAGCAGAACCAACTAATATTCACATAATACAAGGGTATGCCCCAACCGCAGACAAGGAAGATGAGCAAATAGAGAAATTCTACAACGAAATTACAGAAGTAATAAATAAAATAAAGAATAACGAACTCATAATTATAATGGGGGATTTTAATGCTAAAGTTGGACATGGAAAAGAAGGAGAATATATAGGGGAATACGGTTTAGGCGAAAGAAATCCTAGAGGAGAACGTCTAGCAGAATTCTGCTCAGAAGAACAATATGTTGCCACCAATACAATGTTCAAACTCCCACCAAGGAGACTGTACACATGGAGAAGTCCCGAAGCTAACAAAAATAATATCGTAAGGAACCAGATTGATTTTATTTTGGTTAATAAGAGATTTAGAAACGGTATTACTACAGTAAAGACCTATCCAGGGGCAGACGTGGGATCAGACCACAACCCAATAGTAGCAGTGGTCAAAACAACACTAAAACGTATAAAAAAGAGTACAACTCATACAAGTATGGATATATCAAAGTTAAAAAATCAAGCAATAGCACAACAGGTACGACAAGAATTGGAAGAAAAATTTAAAACAATAAAAAATAAAAAATTAGTTGGAATAGATGAGCTTTGGAAAGAAATAAAACAAGCAACGAACGAAACCGCTAAGAAACTTCTGAAACCAGAGAAAACAGTGAAAAAGAGAAAGGAATGGATGACAGAAGAGATTATACAACTAATGGATCAAAGAAGACGGATGAAAAATATAAATGAAAACCAATACACTAGTATTAGCAGAAAAATAAAGCAAAAAATTAGAGAAGCCAAAGAGAATTGGTTAAAGACAGAATGTGAAGAAATTGAAAAATTAGAAGCGTTACATGACTCTCATAATAAATATAAGAAAATCAAAGAAGCAGCAGGCATTTATAAAACAAAAAAGTCCGGAGCCCTAGTAGATGATAAAGGGAATACTATTATCGATATTCATGGAAAACTGAAGACATGGGAAGAATATATAAGAAAATTATTCAGTGACGAACGACCAGATAAACCTATAATACCTAAAATCGTAACAGGCCCGTTAATAACAACAGATGAAGTGAGAACAGCTATTTCAAGAATGAAAGATGGAAAAGCGGCTGGACCGGACCAAATGCATATTGAGGTTTGTAAACAACTAAGTGACGAAAGCATCCACTTGCTAACACAATTATACAATAAAATTTATGACACAGGTGTAATATCGAAGGAATGGCTAAATTCAACTTTTATTACTCTTCCGTAGAAAGATAGCGCTAAAACATGTAATGAGTACCGTACGATAAGCTTAATGAGTCACCTGCTGAAAACGTTTCTGAAAATAATACACGGCAGAATATATAAGAAATGCGAAGATCAGATAGCAGACACCCAGTTTGGATTCCAAAAGGCAATAGGAACGCGCGAAGCGTTATTCTGCATACAAGTGTTGTTCCAAAGATGTAGGGACGTTAATTGCGATGTATACGCATGTTTTCTGGATTACCAAAAAGCCTTTGATCTAGTGCAACATCAAAAAATGATTGAAATTTTAAAGAGAACAGGACTAGACGACAAAGATATTCAAATAATTACCAACGTATATTGGAACCAAGTGGCAGAATTAAGAGTACAAGGTCACATAACAGACTCAATAGAAATTCAACGTGGAGTAAGACAAGGCTGTGTATTGTCGCCGGTCTTATTCAATTTGTACTCAGAAGAAATTTTTAAAGAAGCACTACAAGATACAGAAATCGGAATATCAGTTAACGGCAAGAGTATGAATAATATACGTTTCGCGGACGATACAGTAATTTTCACAAACAACTTAGAAGAATTGCAAACTCTGCTTACCAAAGTTAATAAAGCTAGTAAGAACTACGGCCTAAAATTAAACTGCAAGAAGACCAAATATATAGTGATTTCCAAATACCCTGTACCTCCGGGACAGTTATATGCTGATCAGGAACAAATACAAAAAGTCAATAAATATACTTACTTAGGAAGTACCATAACAGATCAATGGGATCATTCTGTGGAAATAAAATGCAGAATAGCCAAGGCAAGATCGGCATTTATAAAAATGAGGAAAGTTCTGTGCAGCCATGATATAACAATGAACACAAAAATAAGACTTATAAGATGCTACGTTTTCTCCACACTCCTGTATGAGGCAGAATCATGGACTCTGACAGAAGCTTCATGCAAAACAATAGAAGCCTTCCAAATGTGGTCGTATCGCCGCATGTTAAGGGTTTCCTGGGTCGACCATATCACAAACAGAGAAGTATTGCTAAGAATGGAGAAAGAAACCGAAATAATTAAAACTATAAAAAACGAAAATTAGAATACCTAGGGCATACAATGAGAAACACAGAAAGATATGGTATCCTACAATTAGTATTACAAG
Organism: Ctenicera cuprea; assembly: GCA_958336395.1. NCBI lineage: Eukaryota > Metazoa > Arthropoda > Insecta > Coleoptera > Elateridae > Ctenicera > Ctenicera cuprea. Next base: position 14,209,535 of record OY284494.1, on the reverse strand, counting down.
GGAAAATCCAGGGGAAAAGGGGACCAGGTAGAAGGCGTATATCGTGGCTGAAAAACCTCAGGCAATGGTATGGTAAAACCACAACGGAGCTCTTTGGGGCAGCGGTTAACAAAACAAGAATAGCCATTATGGTTGCCAACATCCGGTAACGGATTGAAACGCTAAGAAAAAGATTAACAGTGTCAAAAGCTTTGGATAAACCAATGAAGACGCCCAGGGCTTGTTTATTTTGATCAAAGGCTTATAAATGTCACTCGTTAAATAAGTAATTGCATTCTCGTTCGATACCCCTTGTTTAAATCCAAACTGCTTTTCCGACAATAATTCATATTTATTAACATACGATTAGATTCTGTGTTTGATTCTCTTTTCAGTAATTTTAGGTAGGTTAGATATAAGAGATATTGGCCGATAATTGACTTAGATATATTTTCCCCACTGTTTGGCCAATTTCTGCAAAATATTTATTGAATTGGTTTGCTATTTGCTTTTTATTTGTGAGTACAGTATTGTCTATTTTTACTTCTTGTATTTTATTGTTGGAGCACGTTTCATTAGTAAATGTTTTAACTGTATTCCATATAAAGCTTTACTGCAGTTTTTGTTCTGTTCAATTTTATTTATGTAATAATTTGTTTTTGTTTGTTTTATGAGCAGGGCCAGTTTATTTATTTAACTTTTATATTCACTAATCATTTCTAAATTATTAGGATATACTAACGATTTTTTATCTAGCTTGTTTTTAGTATCTACCGACTTTAGAAGCCCATTAGTAATCTAAATATTGATTATGTATACGTTGTCTATTTTGTATCGGTAGTAAGCTAGTTGAACAATCAATTGCAGTTTTAATGTTGTGTATAAACATATTTACACTATTATCAAGATCATTAGTTTCGTATACTTCAGTCCAAGTTTCTGTTTCTAAAGTATGTTTTACTTGTTTTTGTCTAAGTGAGAAATTTTTTTATACATGATGTAGTTGGCTGGGAAGTGATCTGTGATGTTGGTTTTGATAACATATGAGTCACAAACGTTTTGCACTGCACTCTTCAAAAAAATGTGGTTTATACGAGTTTTAAAATCCTTATGTATTCTTGTATAACAATTAATCAAAGAAGTGAACCCTATCTCCTCTATTATATTAAGGTAATCTTGGCAATAGTCTAAATTTGATTTAATATCTATGTTTATATCACTTACAATAAAATGATAATTTGTATTGCTTTTAGCTGCATTTGTTAAGGATTGTTGCAAGTTATTATTGAATTATATGCGCACATGTTGAATGAGCCCATAGAAATTGCACTTACAGCAACTGCACTATCCAAAATAAAAATAGTTACCTCAATTACTTTAATAGGTTCAAAACATTCAAAATTTCAATATTATAATTATATGAATCTATTATGTACCTCGTCGTTTTTATTTATGCTGCCTTCGTTATAAATTAAATTAAATTCTTTTACTTCAAAAACATTCTTATCACTTACTTGCCACGTTTCGGCGAAGACTATATACAATCAAAGCCATAATTTAATTTATGCAATAAAATTGTCATTTTATCCATATTTTTGTTAATACTTCTTATATTATTATGAACAATTAAAACACCTTTAAACATTTTCGGTAATTTGTAATACATTATTATATTCGCTTACGTCATTTACTTCTGTTGTTTTTGCTTCTAAATTAACAAAATTTCTAATATATTGATCCATATTTAATTACCAACCGAATTATTTTAGTGTCCACAAAATAAAATCTCTTAAGTGATTTCTATTGGTAAAGGTAAGCATATTTTTATTTATTTGATTTATTACAATGATATTCGTATCGCACACAGAGGTCCACCTTGCGATTTGATACGTCGGTTTATCGCTTTTTTGCGTGGATTGTAGCTTTGCTACATTTACCTTTCTCTGTGCTTTAAATAGATGTCCTTTATCTCCATTTACACTGATGTTTATTTATCCGAAGAACGCAACTCTCTAAGCAAACATTTTTAAACCTATATCTATATAACAAGAACCACCCCCACCCCTCCTTATATACAAAGTGAAGCCTGTTGCTTCGTGCAGCCTAAACACAAGTTCAACCGAAAAGCCAACGGTGTCTGAGTATTCCTTTCAAATGTGTATAAACTATCTTGTAGCTCTTGTAGGAACTCTATCTTCGAAATAAACAATTTGTAAATATAAATAAATTGGACTAATTCAAGGTTTGCTTAGCCGCAACTGTGATGAAAAATTTCTAGTTAAATTCATGATGTAACTTTTTGAAAGTGTTGTATTATTAAAAAAAATATTTTGAATAAACAGTTTTAGAAAACTTACCTATCCAGTATAGCATACATGTCTGCGCAAATTAATGAACCGATAGTTACACATTCCACAGCCAATGCAGGTGAGTAATAATGTTGCAAATCTCGCAGAAATCTAGAACACACAATATCAGCTATAGTTCTGATATACAATTCCTGCAGATTTAATAATAATTACTTTAACAAAAAGTTATGATGTTCAATATACAACTTCAGTTTGTGCAGGAATTGCTGTTGATCATCCTCAGAAGTTATCTTAGAGAGGCGTAAATCGGATAAACAAAAGCACAGAATTTTGAACTGTATTATTGTTTGCATGCAAATAGCGAAGAAAATGCAATCAAACATGCACACAGTAAATCCACCAATTGGGGCCACAATTAATTGTTCTGAAAGTAAAGTCCACTTCTGTATGACCTTATATTCTTTCAGAATCCAAATTCCAAATACCAGTTTGCCTTGTATTACTGAGTATATCACCATAATAGATACAGAAATTATCACACAATAGATGAAAACTCTTTCTATTGTTCTTGCATAATTTGACATTTTATCCAACTTTATTCTTATATGATCAGCACAAACATTAGTTTTCCAAAATCGTTTAGTTTGTTCTAGTAAATTTGTCAACTCTTCTTGTTGTTTGTAAATTACAATAACTTTCCCACCTATCTGTAATATTAAGTATGCAATTGAAATAGATAAGATTGGAAATGCAATTATACTTACATGTGTATAAGCAAACAATGCTTCTAAATTATTGACAAGTTGAAAAACGTCTCCATGAATATTTGGAAACTGAATTAAAGCCACAAATATAAAATATATCATCACAGCGATATAGAAAAATGATGATATTACAACTCTCTTAGTTTTAGTAGGTGAATAGAGTCCAAGAGTTTGTAGTGCAAGAAGTGTATAATGCCAAGCACTATAAGTTTTCTCCATTATGAATATCTTTAAAATTTATTGACTTTCGGAAAGGGAATAATTTACCTGCAAAGAATTCCATTATGGTGTGAATCATTCTTAATAATCATGTGGATTTAATTATGAAATGATAATATGAAAGGAATTGCCAATGTTTTCTTTAATTAAAAAAAACAGTTTTTGTGATATAAGACCTAATTAATTAAGCTAGAAACTTTTAACGTCACAACTACATTTGCTAGAGACATGAAGATGAGGGAAGCAAGAGACAACTGAGATTGGAAGAGGAAATTACATCATAAGCAGTTTAATATGTTTTTTTTTCTCTAAACGTGTTTTATGATATTTTGAAACTTAATTAAATAATTCTCCAAAAATATAATAAATAATATTATAAACAATAAAATAAACGATAATAATAACAATAAAAATTCGAGAAAACTGTCGCTGTAGTATACATACAGTAAGGTCCCAAAATGTCTTCCCTTCCCCCTACTAACTTTTAAACGGCTATCTAGTGCTTGATAACTCCTAAGAAGTTCACCGACAATTTCTTTGTGGTTTTCAGATTTTGTATTTCCCAAAAAGTTTTGTTTTGCCGCTTTAAAAGCATTTCAAGCAAAACGTTCTAATTCACTTAAAGCCTCTCCAAATTCTGTATATTTAATAGATTAATTTGGAGTCCTACAAAAATACCCTTTTTAAATTTTGCATGTGATTTTCGGAAATTTTTGTTTGAGATATTGAAATCCATGTCCTTCTTTGTTCATGGCTTTGACAACGTGTTTCATCAAACCCAATTTTATAAGCAACAGTGGTAAGAAAATTTTGTCACGCTCAACTAGTGCCAGATGAGTTATATTCTTTTGCCCAGGAATATGCTGCTCTCTTGGTGACCATTGTTTAATAATATTGTCGCGAGTCGACTTATTTAGAATATATAATATTAATTATTCAAGTAATTAAAATATTACCTATTTGTCACATATGGTGTAATACAGATCAATACGACTTGGTCACCTGACACACCTCAGGTTATTTTAAGATTATCAAGGAATTGTATGCACCCCTTCTTTGTCACACAATTACATACATATTGATTGACCTATTTACAAGCCAATCCGGTCTCAGAAGTATCTGCACTGCATCATATTAATTATTAATAAAACCATCCCTACTCTGCATCACAGAGTATAAAATGATTCCAGCTTACTGGTACAATGACAGTTACAACCAAACTCAGCTTAGAATCGACATGAGTCCCTACCATCTACAATAGCTACGACTCAAATACCTCTCGCATATTGGGGGCCTTGAGCCCCAGATTAACAAACTGTATTGTAACGCATGTAAGCAATTTTAACTTAGTATTAAATAATATTGTAAATCATTAATTAAATATATCTCTGTTGAATTTTGGTTGTTCTTATAATATACCTAGACAATATCATTTCACACGCTACGACCCCCGACGTGACAATATAATAAAAATTCCTTGCTCGGCTGTTCCAGTCACAAATGAAACAACAATTCTTCTTGTATCCAAGTTGTAAACCAAGCAGAATTGTCACAACTTTTAAATCAGCACGGATGTATCATTTATACTTTCTGTAATTAATTTTGTCAAGAAGGCATACCATATTCTCATTGGATTTTTTCATGCGAACAGCCTGTCTAACAGGAAAGGATAAATATTTCCATTGTACAGAAGAACAGCTTTTAATCTCAGTTTCGAAGAATATGAATAGACGCCATTCTTCTGCATTGTGTTCATAGCCTAATGCAAGCATTAAATTGTTAATATTATTGGAGAAGGAAAAACCCTTTTCAGTTGAGAATTCTTTCTGACGATTGCGATATACTGTAATACGCGTATCTGAAGCTAACAACTTCCATCCTTATAATCTTGATGCTGGTATCCCTGCTTGAATTTTTGATAAATTAAAATCACGAACCAGGTCATGTAGTTTCAATTGAGTTATTAAATGAGGTTTGTCTTCTTGGGATGATAAAAATTCCTCATCATTGTTTGACAGTTCTTCAGTTGCACTTTCTGTTTCTGTATCAACTTGTTCTTCTTTCAAAACGTTTGAAAATGTTGGTACCGGAAAGGCTGTCGAATGAGGTATTGGACGAGTAGCAGGAGGCAAACTGAGATAAGCAATTTTCTGCTTATTTTTGCCAGAAAACCCGAAGATTTTGGTGCAGCAAAAGTAGCAGTTCGTTGTATGCTCCGTTTGCTTATGCCAAATCATAGGAACAGCAAACGGCATAGCAGTGCTCTTACCATTCAACCAGCTTCTTAGAGTAACAGCACAACGCGCACGGCAAGTTTTAGTAGTTCAAGATTTGTCTTGATTTTTAGTTTTAACACCAAAGTAGTAGTAGTACGCTTTTTCTATTGCAGATGTAATATTTTGCTTAACCTGCTGAATAGTTAATTCTCCGTAATAATCCTTCTGTACCTTCTTATAAACCTGCATAATCGCATATCTACGAATTTCTAAAATATGATTGGTTTAAAAGCAAAGAGAGGCGTGGCTTACCGTTGTGACGTAGAAAACATGCCAAAACTTGTTCACAACTGTTTAAGCAAGTCAGGCAACACAAAATTTCTTTCAGTATTTAACATTAATGCGGTAAAACAGAAAATGTTAAATCCAATAAAAAAATAAATTTTAGGAAAAAACTAGTATTGAAAATTTCTCAAAATTCTGATTTGGTAGAAAAAAATTGAAAATGTTTCAACTCCCATCTCGCACTTTTATTAAATTTTGTAGGCTGTCGAAAAAATTGCGCCGGTACGTTGTTAATGCCATAACACCTGCAATGCAGCAAGCGCAAAGAAGCACATTTGTTCCTCATACGTTTACGGCTAGTGTACAGAAGAAGAGTGTTAGACAGCAGGAAGACGTTTAATAATTAAAATAAAGCTGCTCTTAATCCATGTTAGTATTTATTATTTTTTCTCCTAGGATTAAAAGTACTTTTAAAGCTTAGGAATAAAAGTGTAGCCTACCAACACGTAGATTTTTATATTAGTAACAAAAACGTCAACTTTAATGAAAAATAATAGTGTTAAAAAATCGTTTTTCAAGACGGTTGAAAAAAAAGTAAATATGAATAAAAGTCAGTTTTTAAAGTAACACAAGAACATAACCTCAGGTTATGTTCTTGTGTTACTTTAAAAACTGACTTCCTATATTATTCCAAGTGTTTATTAATTGTTTTTGGTTGTTAATTCATTGTGGTTTTCATTCGATGTTATTTCGTAGCTGACTATGGTTATAATTTCTTCAAGAGTAGTGCTTTTTAGGCTGAAGATGAGTTTATTGTAAAAAATTCGAAACCGGTTCCTACATATTATATTAAAAAATCTTGAGAGAAATAAGGACTTTTATTTTATTCATATTTAATTAATTACTCTCATTATGGGGTCTCTTGATTATTTTTTGAAAAAAAAGTATAGTTTTTTAGGCGCGTGTCAAAAGAGACAGTTTTTGACACAGTTTTTAGTTTCAGAAATAGCCTTACCTAAACCATAGCAACGGCATTAGAAAATAGTATATTATGCAACAAATCTATAATGATAGCTATTAATACACGAGTGAGATTACGAGACGAGCGGTAGCGAGTGTCATAATTCAAACGAGTCTATTAATAGCCATTATATAAGAGTTGCGTACACTATTTTTTCTACGACTTGTTAATTTAAAAAAACATTCATTAAAAGAATTTATTTAAGCCCTATACTTAAAAAAAACTCAAACTGTTTTGCGATGTTAACTGAGAAATGTCAACAACTCTTGTAACCATGGTTTTCAAAAACAATGCTTTGCTGCTATTGGTCAGTTTTGGTCGTTTCGTAATGAAAATCTGTATCGAAATGGGTATCATGATAGTATAGGCAGCGCAGACTTAATAAGTAAAATAAAACATGAGAGTAGAAAAAATTTCATTTCAATGCAGATAGTAATCAAAGGTAACTTAAAAAAAATCGGAATCTAATTACTTCCTATTACGGTTGTAATTTCTGTTCACTTTTGACAAGCGAGTAGAAAAAAAAGCGTATGAAACACGTGCTGTAGAGCATTTTTTGCACTCATGCGATTGGAGACTTCGCTTATCGGCTCGGTCTACAACGTTCGCATTCGTTTGGCACTTGTTGCATAATATACTATTTTTTAACGTTGCTCAGAGCAGCATAAAAAGTAATTTAGCGCACTAAAATCAAAATTTCTATTTCTTTTTGCATTGAAATTAAAACGAATTTACCTCGATTTTTTTTCTTAGAATACAGTTCTAGAAGAAATATTGTGTGCAGCTTGTGCAGCGCCCTTGAATGATATTTTGACTCGGCTCATCCTCGTACGCTAAAGTATTATTTCAAGTACTAGTTGCACAAATAACTATAATTTTTCAATGTTTACTTTGTTTTAGTTTGTTTATTTTTGTTGCTATGAAAAATGAAAATCGAAATGTGCCTAGTTGATATTTTTAAATTAACGGAGAGTTGTTCTGTTTAATATTACGACGCAATTTTCGTTCGGAATATTACTAAAATTTGCCGTGCTAATAAACAGAGCTAGTATCTGTCGGCATGAGTGCACCAAAAAATGTAATGATCACCCAGTATATTGTCGTGCTAATTTAATTTTTGTACGTAATTTTTGAATGTTAGAATGAAAAATACCTGAAATCGCATTGACAGAGCATAATAACAGTAAGCGGATTAAAAAGATTCTTTGAAATAGAATTGGTGCAAAAAACTGATGTGGTGGCTATCTCGGACAGAAAAACGTTGCTTCAGAAGACAACGTAGTGGTGACGATTTTAATGAAAACATCATAGGAAACGCTAGGTTTGAAATTAGACAAAAAACGACAGTAGAAGGAGAAGAAAATACAAACAAATGTATTTCTTTAAATTAAAGTGCAACCGTTTATGAGTTATTTGGCATCAGTGCTTTGGATCCCCACATACATGGTCCAAGAATAGGTTTAGTACTTTTATTTAAATTTTAATTTAAATGTTAATTCGAAATAAGAAAACCAAGTTAATATAAATTTACTAATTCTAGCACCTATTAGAAAATATTAACTTCTACGAAAGTAGCGTACAAAAATATTAAACTGAACTTTGCTATAATATGGTGAGGTGATACACACAAATAATACAGTTGCTACCTGTTCACTTGTATTACACGAACTTATTCAAGCACACCAACTAAACCACATCAGATAATATCTTTAAGTGTCTCAATCGTAAGCGACGGAACTTTTCTTACTAATGAATTTTTAAATAAAAAGGCTAGACTTTTTTATGTAATTTAGTGAGCTATAACACATTATTTACGTTTCAAGCTATCATTAAATTATTATATTAAGTTTTAAAGTTTCCTAATTCATGATACTCGCTGGAAAAACTGAGGGTCACTTCTTCGTATATTTTTTGGTTACTAATTAATGTATGATCTGAAACTCTATTAACAGTCAAATATAACTGAAACAAAATTACAGTTCTAAAAACACCTGTTCAAAACTAACTTAGTTGTTAATAAAATAACTATACACATAGTAACTAATTATTGATTTTATTTGGTAACATTTAATAATTTTTTTCTACATTCATGTTTTAATTTATTTATTAATGATACCCATTTCGATACAGATTTTCATTATGAAAATTACCCAAACACACCAATGGCAGCAAAGCATTGTTTTTGGTAACCATGGTTACAAGACTTGTTGACATTTCTCAGTTAACAACGCAAAACAGTTGGAGTTTTTTTAAGTATAATGTTCAAATAAATTTTTTAATGAATATTTTTGGAAATTAACTAGTCGTAGAAAAAATAGTGTATGCAACTCTTATATAATGGCTATTAATACAGTCGTTTAAATTACGTCGGTCGCTGCCGCTCGTGTCGTAATCTCACTGGTGTATTAATAGCTATCATTGTAGATTCGTTGCATAATATACTAATAATATACCTGTATATCGATCCTTGATGTGTAACTATAATTTAATTTGTGCATTAATCATCTCTTGGAGGTAGATGTATAGACCAATACCCTATTAATTTGTTTAACAATGTTAGAGTACAATAATTCATCATAACGAATGTAGAATAAGAATAATCAATTAATTTCTACATCCAGAGTGAGTTAAAAGTATGGAGACACTGATTTTCTGTTGTTTATTTTAGAAAACAATGTTTTTTCTCCAACAGTCTCATGATAGAGTAAAGAACATGATATGCCGTTGCTAGAACCAAATTTCATCAACTTCTGCGCAAGTGTAAAAACTTGTTGAGAAACATCGTTTTTTATCAGTGCGCAGGCGCAGTACGTGTACTTCTGTCAGTTTCTAACGTCAAGTGGAATGATAAAGAGGTTAGGTGCTTCTAATTTGTCAACAAATTCGTGTCTAAAGTAAATTTCATTTAATTTATTATGAAGTGCTATGTAAAAAATTGCCCCAACTACTATAATAGTAAGGCAAAAAGTAGGTAATAAATTATAGATCTGCCTAAATTAATTTTTTGTTTATTGAACATTATATTATTATGAGCATAAGTACAACAAATGTGAAATATTTTAGTTTTCCAAGAATTTTATTTGTATTTTATCATCGTAACTAAATTATTATATTTATATGTTGTAAATACAATTAAAATTCACCGGCTGCAGACTTGCCGCAAATTAATTTTTAAATTTGCCGTTGTTTTTACACTTGATGACAGTGGATCTTAAACTGTGCGCTGTAGCATACCATCCTTTATACCGGGTGATCGTAAAAAATTATTCAGAGCAGGCCATGACCGAAGTGTTAAAGTTGGTAATACTTAATATAAGCTAATTCTCAAATGTTGACAGCTGTAAAAATTGTTGGTTAGATACATTAAGTTAAATGTATCTAACCAAAAATTTTTACAGCTGTCAACATTTGGCAATTGGCTTATATTAAGTATTGCCAACTTTAACACTTCGATCATGGCCTGCTCTGAATAATTTTTTTTAACGATCACCCGGTAGTATACCATGCAACCGTCTTAAAAGACGCTTGTTTTAATACTATTCTTTGTCATTAAAGTTGACGTTTTTGTTCCTATAGCAACATCAACTGTTGATATGTTAACATGTCAAAATACGTTTAAGGCTAATATAAAAAAAACCGCTAAAGATAAGAATTGTTTTATTTACAATAAATTAAAATGAACTTCAACGGAGTAAAGCTCGAATTTATAAATAAATAAATTAATTAATTTGTATCAAAACCTAATGTTTTTTATAATTAATTTCGAAATGCAAACTGCAACGAGCACCCTGAAAAATTAATCAATTTAATTATCTTCAAACTGTACTGTAGGTAATTATAATCATAGTTATAATGAACAAGGTACTTAATGAAAAATAATATTTATATGGTCTTGATAACATTACTTAGGAAATTGCCGCCTCACGCCTCTATAGCTCAGTGGTAGAGCACTGGTCTCGTAAACCAGGGGTCGTGAGTTCAAACCTCACTGGAGGCACAACTATTCTTTTACAACTCATAAGTAATGAAAAAAAATGTAGTGATACAATAGGTTCATCTTTTCTGTTTTACAATAACCACCCATTCAAACTGCAACATATTCCAATATATTTTTGTATTTTCGTTTCAGATTCTAAAATGAATTTACCATACTATCTACAATATTCCAATTAATATGCATCCGCAGAGTTCATGAGCGTGAAAAGAGGAAGTTCTACGTTTAACTAACTTTTTTCCCGTTTCTTTTTAATTATTCCTAGAGCTACATTAAGAATTTCTTCTAAACATTTTCCCTAGAGAATTTCACAGGGGGGTGTACGTGCGTGCCTGCGATGGTACGTGCGATTGTGCGTGCGCGCGATGGTACGTGCGATTGTGCGTGCTAGAGTTCGTGCGTGCGCAGTTGCGTGCAAGGGTGCGCGAGTGCGTGCGTGCGTAAATACGTGCCTGCGTGTGGCGCGCGTGCTTGCGTGGGTAAGTGCGAGCGATTGTTCGTGCGTACGTGCGTGCGTGCGTGCGTGTCTGCGTCCAATTTTGATAAGCTTTGGAATGTGGGGGATTATCAAAAATTCATCGGGGAAATAAGCTTTTAAAAAAATCAATAACCGAAAGCGGAAGTTGTTTTGGTAGCATTTTTTCCAAAACCAAATTTTATAAATTTGAAAACGGAATCCGATAGAACTCTTTAGGACTATTTTTTTTTGAACTTTCTAGCTTCAAAATGGCAACTGCTGAGGTTTTTTGAAAATTTTGATTTTAGCGCCGTATTACTGAAAAACAGGTTGATAGATTGCGTTCAAATATTTTATAGTAGTAGCGCTTAAGAGACACAATGTTACTGTGCACAGAGTTGAAAGCTATGAAGTGAAAAAATATATTTCTCAAAAATTGACATTGCGATTCTTTTTTAATTTTACAAGTTAATAGAGCTGGAAATAAGTTACAATTTGGTTTGTATCCCAGCCCGCTATTTTATATGTGACGCCGTCTATAAATTTTTGAAAATCAATAATTCCTACCTTTTTATTTAATAAATGGGGGCCGATAACAAACTCTGTTTAGGCTAGATTGCTCATGAGTGATAGTAGAATAAAGTTTTTAATTTAATTTTTACATACGGCAATATTTGAGGGGGTTAATTTTCTTCCTCCCACGCAATTTATGATGGACGAATTTGATCTTCCGTGTTTGGGTTTCTTTAATTCCAAGGAATCTTTTTCAAAAAAATCAAAAACTTGTTTAATTCAATTCATTAGGAAAGTTCAGGCGAAGGGCTTCGCACATTTTTTAAAGCAATGTTACTGGGGCCATTATAGGATTTTTTTCGAGGGATGTTTTTCCTGAAAATGTTACTGGAGTTACTTTTTATGTCGTTTTATTACGAGCCTGTACTTCCAGGCTTGTTCTTTCGGATTTTTTCCGGGGCTTTTTTCCGAGACTTGTTTTACGGGCCTGTTTTTTAAAGCTGTTGTTAGTGGGCTATTTCTTCGGGTTTTTTTTTGATTTTGTTCACCGATTTTTATTCTGAGAGTAACTCTTATTCAGACCGACTCAGAGAAAACATTCGGAGCGGCAAGTTCCGGGAATGAAAATAAAAAGAAATCGTGTTGCGTAGCCCACGGGTTCTGCTAGTTTTAATACAATACGAAACTTTAGAGAACGCGTACTTGATGCATTCAACACAATGTACCTTGTGTTTAATTCGAACCAGTATACGCGCTTCGGAACTTTGCTTAAAGTAAGTACAACACCTTGTGTATCGAAATATCTCTATTGTAGTTTTATTTATAAGCTAGTTCGCTGATATGGGTAGAAATGTGTGTATACGTATTATTTGTGTGCCTAATTTATCTATCAGTTTTGAAAACATCCGTGTTTTCAACAACATTATATGTGAATTAAGAAAGGTGAGTGCATGTTTCGTGCATCACAAAATAATCAATGCGATTATGAGTAGGGATTGTAACTTCTTTATTTATTATTAGAAAAAGTAACAATATTCAATATGGGAACTCCAATCAAACATTTATTGAATCCAAGGATATTGTCTCCGTTATCACCTATCGCTGCTGCTAAACAGAAAGCGACACAAAAATATGGAAACAGTCCGATTCAGAAAAACATAACATGGTAACGTATATGTATAATAAATTATTAAAAATTAAAACATTTTTGGTTTTTAGTGCAAAAAATTTGGCAAAAACGTTATCTTTTCAAGTTTCTCCAAACAGCTTTGTGGTAAAGGATGATTGTTCAGTGGCCGATAAAGCATATAGAAGTGATAACAAATGTAATATAAAAATTAAAGTAACCGATTATAGCCAAGAATCGCTGTTAATAAACACACCAATTAAAACAAGTTTAATGAAAAATGGTTTGAATTCAACAAAAAATTTAAGGATTTTGGGAAAAGGTTCTTTTGGAACTGTTGTGCGTGGAATTTACAAAGGTAAAAATATTTTCAACGTGATGCCGCAGTACAAAAACTTCATCTATCCATTTGCTTTCTATAAAATTTTCTATATTATTCTTTACATTACTGTACATATCTCAACAAAATAATACCTTGATAAAGAGTTTCGAAACAAATCGATCGCTGTTGTTTTCTCTTAGCCGCTAGGAATTTCTGAAGATTAGAACTTCAGTTTATGCATAATGAGTACGCAAATTGGTTTAAAATATAGTATCGTAATAGTCGATAGAATATTATTTTATTTATAAGTTTGAGCTTTACTTCGTAGAAGTTCATTTTAATTTATTGTAAATAAAACAATTCTTAACTTCAACAGGTTTTTTATTTTAGCTTGATACGTATTTCAACGTGTTTACACGTCATTATCAAAAGCAAGATTAAAAGTAAACAGTTGGTGTTGCTACGGAAGCAATAAATCTTCATAACTTGGTCTTGGTTTTCTATATCTGCGTCCAGATGACTTGATTTCTCATTCCAAAACGTCTAATAACGGTAAATTTTGAAGATTAATTTGTTCATTCATTACAGGTACAGATATTAAATGTTTATGAATTTCAAATGCTTGTGGTATATCCAACTTACGTTTGTCATCACAAAAGTGTAAAAATTTTATAGTGTTATTAGATGTCATTGAATGATTGTGTTCTAATAACTGTTAAGCATAATTGGATTTATGTGGGTGTTTGTATTTGTAACAACGTACGTGTTTCTTGTACCTAATATCAAAATTTCTAATTGTTTGTCCTATATAAACCAAATTGCAGTCCGAGCAATTTAATTTGTAGATGCCTGATTTTAGTAAATTGTCTGTTATTTCTTTAGCATTAAACAAAGTGTTTAAAATGTTTTTTTTTTGTTTTAAAAGTTATTTTAAATTTATTTATTTTGTTTATAATTCTGATTTATTGCCAAGATATATTGCGTCAAATTCATATTTTAGCAGTAAATCAGAACAAATTGCCAAAATTATAAACAAAACAAATAAATGTAAAATAACTTCTACAACAGCAAAAAACAATTTAAACACTTGCTTAATGCTAAAGAAAAAACAGACAATTTACTAAAATCAGGCATCTACAAATTAAATTGCTCGCACTGTAATTCGGTTTATACAGGACAAACAATTAGAAATTTTGATATTAGGTACAAGGAACACGTACGTTGTTATAAGTATAAACACCCCTATAAATCCAATTACGCTAAACACTTATTAGAACACAATCATTCAATGACCTCTAATAACACTATAAACTTTTTACACTTTTGTGATGACAAACGTAAGTTGGATATACTAGAAGCATTTGAAATTCATAAACATTATAAACATACATAAATCTGTACCTTCAATAAATGATCAAATTGATCTCTTAATTTCCCCGTTATTAGACGTTTTGGAATGAGAAATCAAGTCATCTGGACGCAGACATAGAAAATCAAGATCAAGTTATGAAGATTTATTGTTCCTATAGCAACACCAACTGTTTACTTTTAATCTTGCTCTTGATAATGAAGTGTAAACACGTTGAAATACGTAGAAAGCTAAAATAAAAAAAACTGTTGAAGTTAAGAATTGTTTTATTTACAATAAATAGAATATTATGATCAAGAAGTACCTATTGTTGATAATATAAAAACTGTCAAAATTAAATATAAGAGAAAAATATTTTTACGAGCGACAGGCTTTATGACTTTCCTATGCTATCGTCTATCAGCATTGTTTGAGTATTTATTTCCTCAAATGTTTCATATTTGAGGTTTTGACGGAAGGACATGTTTGACATGAACTCAAAAAATGTGGTCTTTATTTTAGGGTGTCCGAGTCGTTCGTCGGCGGAAGCTACTGCATTTGCTATTACACATACTCAAATTCTGTTGGTGCAGTATTATATCTATCCTATTGGCGCACATTTTAAGTATATTTTTAAATATACAGAGTATTCCGTCTATCCGTGACGTCACAAAGTTATATTTTTTCATATTTTAAATACTTGGATTGCTCCTTTAAATACGATTCTATCAATACCATGTTTGATGGGTCTGCGATGGATCTATCCCATTCTACGGGTCTTTTTGTGCAAAAATCAGGTCATGTTTGTAACGGTATTGTGACGCAACCGTTGGACATTTCTGAGTGCGGTTTTAGCAGAAGACTTTCTAGAATACTCTACTTTCTGATTCATGTGTCAGGTTGGTAAAAAATGCAAAATTATACCGAGTGATGATGAAACGCAAAACTTTGTTTATCTCGTTTTTTTAAATGAAACACCCTGTATCGGATGGTACAGAGCGATAGCCTATTACAAGAGGTTTTCAGTGATATAAACTTATGGGTGTATTATGCACGGATTTGACGATGATTCAAAAGCAACGCGTTTTTCAAGTTTCCGGTAAATTTTAATAACGATTTTCAATTGTTTTCCGAATTATTGTTCAAATCGAAGTTCAATTCATTAAAAAGTACTCATACTGAGATGAAAAAAAACACGCAAAGTAGCGAGTTAGATCTAGCCCAAATGAAGAAGTGGTGAGAAGAGGTGTTATATTTTAATATAGATGCGCTTTAAAAAAAAGAAGCTTAAATTTATATTCTAAGCATGTCGACTGGATGATCTTGCAAGCGCGATTTACCACCCCCGTTATCTTTTCTTTTTAAATTAACTCATTTCGACTTCAAAATCGGTGTGAACGTGTTAAATAACCCTCCCATTGAGAAAAAGCCTGTAAGGTGTTTCCTTTTCGTCGTTTACCTGAACAGTTTAATTGAATAATTGCCAAAAAGCGACTCTATGCCAAAAGTATAAAAGACGTTAAAAATCGATTTTCTGCATTCAGCGGATAAACATTGTTTGCTATTACAAACTAGGTACTAAGTATCATAAAATCAGAAAACTTTAAAAAATAAAGAGTGGGGAAAGGGTACTCTATTTCAATATAAACAGGCTAGAAAAAGAAGCTCAGATTTGTATTCTACGCATGTCGAATAACTGACCTGCGCAAGCGCGATGTTCTTACCACATCGGATCATCGATTTTTTTTAATTTACTAATTTTTTAATTTTCTCTCGAATTTCTTATCCACACATTTGTCGACACTAAGACGTCCATTATGGTCGTCGACGGTTAAATTCTTTTACCAAAACTGAAATTACAAAACATATATATATATACAATATTATCAATTAGATTGAAAGCTTGCATATTAATTTGCACTATTGCATTTTTGTCAAATATGTATTGCCGCAATTATTGCAAATATTATATACAAAAACAATAAGAATGATATAAGATCGAGTTTTCTTACCAACCACGATTCTATTCATATTGTAGCATTTCCTGCGTGGAGACCACCTTTTCTTGGTAGATATTTAATCTGCGATCCATCTGCAATACTATAAATTATGTGTGTTCCGAAAGAAATATATCGCTGTAAAACTGTTCACCTTTGCAATAGGAACGGTATGGTACAAAACACAAAACTCGTTAGTATATGACACAAATTTAACATATCTCACACTAGCCTTAAAACAACCTCGAAGGTTACAAATGTACTTACACATTTTACTCCCACAGTTCCACTACTACCCATAGCAAATATTCAGTAGCGGAGCAACCGCATATTCTGATTATGCTGGCAGAGGCTTTTATTTAATTTAAATTAAATAATTTCTGAAGAGATGTATGTATTAGATTTAGCTACATTATTTTAAAAGTCTACAATAAAAAGCTTACCGCAAGCGAATATCTATACCGTCAGCTTTGAGACAAATTGCGATTACGTCACTTCACTTACTTTATGCTGCAGCTTACGACACACAAAAACCGTTTAATATATAACCTTTACTAAGGTAGAAAACGAGTGCCCCTATAAGTAACATGAATGAAGCGTTTTGAAGAACATTGTTGAATATATTAGGAATTTAGTAACACTTTTACCTTGAGTCTTGAGTATTTTTAAACAGGGCTTTAATATGGTTATTTCATATTATGCAGAACTATGAACAACTATAATGGTTATTTAAAAACAATCTTCTTCGGAAAACATTTGGACAATTTTAAGGGCGTTCATTAAGCATCCTAGCCTTGAATGCTAATCTAAAAGTCAACCTGTTGGTGACAATAAAGTTAGCTTTTTAGGTTAACAATTAAGCGATTTTTAAGGACTTTTCATTGAGCATCTGTCAAAAAGTTAACCACCACAGACCGCTCAAAAGATGCAAAGTCATATCCTAGACTTGAATGCTAATTCAAAAGCCAACCAATTTGGTTACAATAAAGTTAGCCTTTTAGATTAACTATTGGACGACGTTTAACGGCATTCATTAAGCATCTGTCACAAAGTTAACCACCACAGATCGCTTAAAAGATGCGAAGTCATATCTTAAACTTTGTATGCTAATCCAATAGCCAACCTTTTTAGTTACAATAAAGTTAGCTATTAGGTTAACTATTAGACGATTTTTAAGGGCGTTAATTGAGCATCTGTCAAAAAGTTACCCACCACAAATCACTTCTAAAATGCGAAGTCATATCCTAAAATTAATTGCTAATCTAAAAGCCAACCTTTTTGGTTACAATATAGTTAGCTTTTTAGGTTAACAGTTGGGCGATGTTTAAAGGCGTTCATTGAACACCTGTCTAAACGTTAATAGCTCAAGGTGACTCAAAAGATACTCGACTAAACCCTATACTATAATGCTATTGAAAAGTCAACCTTTTTTGTTAGGTAAAAGTTAACTTTTTGAGGGTAACTGTTGTTTAACTATAAGTTGAACGTTAAGAATACTGTGCTTGCGGCAACCATTACGGACGCATAAAAGACTTTTATAGGATACCATGACGCAAGTGATCTTTGCAGATCAAAGAAAGATCGCTTTCTCTACAATAAGGGTTAACTTTGGCTGTATGGGCAACATTTGAATATATAGGTTGATTGTAAATTCAGGGCCAATTAATTTGATTATTTATTATTAGCGATAAAAAAATTTATAAATAAAAGCTTACATAGTTAAATATCCGTCTAGTATTATTACAGTGAAGAGCCCAGAATTTCATCTATAGTGAGATTTTGCAAATTTTGTGTCTATTACGATCATCTTGAACAAATTGTACAGAATTTAACAATAAACGATACTTCTTATGACTATTGTTGAGACTAACACATTTTGGTTCCTCATGTCTTGGTGGTTAAAAGCAAGACGTTTAAAATTGTATAGAAAGCGAATGGATAGTAGTTAACGTTTAATTGAATTTTTTTCAGGAATCAATGTTGCGGTAAAAATAGTAAAATTAAATGGTAATAATTTATCGTCGGTTAGAGAAAGCAACGCGTTATGTCTCAACCACGAAAACGTAACAAAAATAATCGATATAATACACAGTCATACCACAAATTACGGAATTATTTTAATGGAGTATGTAAAATTGTCGCGACATTTACAGAATGTTTTGGATGATCCAAATTTGGATTTAAGCCAGCAAATAATTATTAGGTACGGCTTAGATGTGTGTAAAGGGCTGCAATATTGCCATGAAAATGGTGTGTTACATTTAGATGTAAAACCTAGTAATATTCTAGTATGTGAAGATGGTTTATGCAAATTATGTGATTTTGGAAATTCCGTGAAATTAGATGAAAATAGTTGTTGGAATGCTCAACAGGTATGTTGTTGTTTATTTTATGAAATAACCAAAACTTTTGGATTTTATAATTATATTTTCTGTTGCGTTCATGACAACAAATAAATGATATCATAATAATATCAAATGAGAATACAATTGATAATAATCAATTAAACAATATAATTTACCGAGCGTTTTACCGAGCGTTGAATTTACAGTGCACAGTTGCATATGCAGCTCCGGAAATATTACTAGGAAAACCGCCTACTATTAAATGCGATGTGTATTCTTTGGGAATTATTCTATGGCAAATGAAATATCGAGAAATTCCTTACACAGAGCTTGATGCTATAGAAGTAACAATTTATAAAGTAAGTTAAAAATAGGTGTTAACCTTTTTATTATTTTTGTACAGCATATTATGCTGCAATAATATTTTTTTTTATTCTATATGGTGTTGTAATCCTCTTAAGTTTTCGTTTTCACTGTTTTCTCGTCGCTTGTATTTTTTTTTTAATTTTATAAAAACAAGCTTGAACAAAACAATTTCAATTTAAAAAAATGCTAGCGTTTAGCGGATTAAAGAGGATTAAAACAAATTAATTTATTTATTAAGCAAATTATAAGACTAAAAAATTATTTAACATTTCTTAATTTGTGTTAATCAAACGCTGAATATTGTATTTTTGTTAATCACTGACCACTTGTAGGTGGTGAAGTTTGGTTATCGTCCAAATGTTCCATTATCAACCGTTGAAGATGAGTATTCTTCGATTTATTCAAGCTGTTGGGCTGATGATCCTTTAAACCGCCCGGATCTTTCTTCTGTTATGGATAGATTAAAAAATATGTTGTGCGTCGTTTAATATGTTATTGTTTTTGATTTTAGTTTTAAGTATAATAATTAATGTATGTTTTGTATAAATTTGTTTAATATTGCAGGCAATTAAATATTTCTTTATTAATTTCATAATCATTAAATTATTTCTTGCTTGGCACTTAATCCATTACAAATTATATATTTCAAAAGTGATGAAAGAGCGAGGAGACGGAGAATCGAATCCCAACGAGGTTGGTGAAATTCATTCTTCTAGAAGGAATATAAAATTATAAAATTTTGTGCTGCGTGATATAACGTCATGTAGAATTTCGCACACTAAAGATTACTACTAGTGCAGCGGATAAGCTTGTAATATTGTTCATTGTTCACATTTGATAAAAGCATGAAATAAGGTTTAATAAATGGGCATACCTTTCAGGTTATTTAAATATAATTTATCCGGGGGATCTTAAAATCCAAGATGGCGGCAATAAATTTAAATTTCTCCGTTTATGGTGTCGAATTTAATAGATTTTCAGCTTCTATAAGTATCTCGAGCTAACACGAGTTAGCATAATTTTGGTTTTAATGCCTGTAACATTCAAATTGGCGACTAAAATTGAAGTAAATAAAAAGTTTTAGTATTATCTCAATTTTCAATTTGATATGTGATTCGAGAGGTAAAATACTTTTGAAAAGGACAAACCTAGATATTTCATACATAACATAAAACCATAAAAAGTGTTCCCATTTTACCGTCATCTTGGATTTTAAGATCCCCCGGGTAAATTATATTTAAATAACCTTAAAGGTATGCCCATTTATTAAACCTTATTTCATGCTTTTATCAAATGTGAACAATGAACAATATTATAATGGGGTAAAAAAACAAAAAACCTTGAAATAAAACATTTTGAAGGAACAATTAAGGAAAAAGAGGCACATAAAAAAGACAAATATATCGCATTTTGTAAACACCCAACTACCTAACTTAATAGCGGCATACAAATTTGTCGTTCTTTATGGATCCTGGAAATTGCGTTCTTTTGTATTAACTTTACTTACTTAAATTGTTTTGTGCTTCTGACTGAAAGCGTTTTTTTAATGTAGGGTTTTCTGTTTTTTTATCCCTATTAATAGAAGCAGCATTGCTCTAAATTTGCAAAATTAGGCCAACTAAACATTACCTGCGGCTATGTAGTTAGAAACCGAACCTTTCCTAAGTTTTTTTTGTGTGGAAAACTAGGGTTTTTAGAAAAAAGATTGGTGTAATAGAAAATAATTAAAAACATGCAAAATTCAGCCACAAAATGAAGGGTAAGATAAACGCTAGCTCCCCTAAATATTAAATTAATACTAGATTTAGTTTCTGTTATCAATGATAATAACGAATATAACTTCAACAAAAATGTTATTTCGCTCCTCCTTTATTAAATAAAAGTGTGCCAATTTCTCATTTTTAAAATTTCGTAGAAAACGCCACAAATAAATTTTAGAGTTTGGACATAAACTAAACTGTTAAATTACATAAACATAAGAAACACAAAATAAAATCTCTGGACAAAGAACAAGGCACGTCCGCACACTGAGACGACTGAGACTGGAACTGATTATGCTGGGTGTAATTCCCAAATGACGACACGGTCTATTATTATTATTATTATTATTATTAGTTTGTTCTGGGCTTTGCCCTTAACTTTGTAACAGGGCAAACCTGCTGTAACAGTTTAAAAATTTATAAGAATTTATTTTGTTACATTGGTTTGAATAAAATTCGCTGGAGGCACTCGAAGTGGAAATTTCTACGAGGCTCGACCGAAACGACAGCGCAACCTGAGACGTTACTCCCAGAAAATATCCCTTCTTCGACCCCTTCCTTATTCACCGAGTATAAAACCATTTGACCAGCCCAAACCAAGGAACTTCTCTTCAAGAAACCCGCTTAGAAAACTTCTCTTCAAGAGACCTCTCTAGAAAACATTAACTTTTCAAATTATTTTGAAATCCAGATCCGTTTAATAAATTTAATTTTTAAATTTGAATCACAACTTAGAAAATTTTCTAATTATTTTTATTCCGAACAGTTTTACTGTTAGTAATTTTTGAGTTTACGAATCTAAACCTGAACTTAGAAAAATACTCCAACCAGTTATTTAATTTGAAGGTTGAGATGTTGTGTTCTCTTATTCAAATTAAATAAACCAGCTATTAAATACTTTAATCTCTAACGTAAAGATGTCAGATCTTTTGTTAGAATTAATTATTTGATTGCCAGGAAGTAGTTGTTTCGTTGGTTTTCTGAGATGTAAATTTCTCTGGTTCAAACGAAATAATTTTACTTTTAACTAAGGGATAATTACGACAAGGAGAAGTTGAAGCTCTGTTCCTAATCATAAGAGTTGAATTTACCGTTAATTTTTATTAATTACCAGAATCCAGTTTTTAGTTTAGAATTTATATTCTTTAATGGAAATTTTCCAGTAAACAAAATAGCCCCTGATATTTCTGACAGCCCTGTTTATTAATTTGAAAACCCAGAGAATTTATACCAGTAGATTAATTTGTTTTAATAAAATCAATCAGAATTAATATCCTTAATTCTTACCTGCTTTGCATTAACCACAACACAAACACAAAACATTTTAATTTCAGTTGTAACCAGTGTCGACCTGTAGAAGCCGAGTGTAGAACAGTAACCGTTTGCAGAACAATAATTACAAAGTTATTTATTTCCAGAGATTCCTGAATTTTAATGAACGAGAGAATTGTTAATTTTAATTTTACAGAACTGTCAAACAGACACCATTTTGTCGTGTGCGATTGCAGACAATCCATTGTGGATCGATGCATTGGACCGGTGCATAACGAGTAAAGCAATTATTGATCGATGCAGTTCGACTCGAAATCCCAGTAACCAGTTAGGCAACCCAACCAACAGACATACAAGAATTTAACCAGTAGCAGAAGGATAATAAACAATGTAAATAATTATTTCTTTATTCTCAGTCTTCGTATTTGTTTAACCGAACTCTGGCTTCTAGCTACCCAGGGTAAAGCTTCAACCAGATCAAAATAAGAAAGGTTGAACCGGTACAACTTGCCTTTCGTCACTGCGACCCTTGATGGTTCTATTGTGACTTGTGAGCCCTTGTCTTGTTAGAGAAGTTGTAGGCTGTTGAAAAACCTAAGTATATCTCTGAGATTCGATTCCCTTATTTCGGTAGGTGTGATAGTCTCCTTTCCGAAGATATTGTGTCTAAGACGACCGGCAGCGTTGCATCTGCATAGAATGTGTTCTGCCGTTTCTGCTGCCTCGAAACATAGTCGGCAGATTTGGTCCTCACCCTTACCAATCTTGAAAAGATGGTATTTTAGTGCAGCGTGGCCTGTGAGAAGGCCAGTGATGGTTTGTAGCTCGTTCTTGCTGAGAGACAAAGCATTCCTTGCTTTCTTTTGCGAAATAGTTATAAACTGTTTTGCCTGACGTTGTCCCGGTATGTTTTCCCAGTACGAGGACTTCATTAGTTCCTCCCATAGACGGACCTCGTGTTTTATGTGGCTTTTCTGTACACCACAGCAAGGTTCAGGTCCAATGTAAGGCGTCATTGCTCCTCTTTTTGCGAGTTCATCGGCCTTTTCGTTGCCTGGTACACCCTCGTGCCCTGGAACAGGTTTTCTTTATCAAACGCTGTTCACAATGTTAAAGAGATTTCGGAATTTGAAAATTTATTTATGTTAAAAGCTGAGTGTAATAAACCCATGATGCAAACTGTTGATATAGAAAACATTCCGATAGAATTTGAAGTTGATACGGGAGCTAGCGCCTCCGTAATCTCCAAAAGCATGTGGCAACGACATTTGTCGCATATCTCTTTATTATCAACAAACAAAATTTTTAAAGATTATTCAGGTCACATTTTTCAACCCATAGGCGTAACTAACGTTGCAGTGAAATACAAAAATGTAACTTATTTGTTAGATTTATACGTTATGGATAATGCAGGACCACCACTTATGGGTCGAGACTGGTTATCAAAATTTAATATTGGGTTAAGCGAAGTAAAGATGTTGAGAGATTCGGATAATAATATAGTTACTCAATTAGCTAATAAATATAGAGAAGTATTTTCTGATCAGCTAGGGTTATTTACCAAAGAAGAAATTTCACTAAAAGTTAAAGAAGGAGCTGAGCCGAAGTTGTTTAAACCAAGACCTTTACCTTTCGCGATGAAAAATTTGGTTGAAAAAGAAATCGATCGATTGGTAAACGAAAGAATTTTAAAGCCAGTCAGTTTTAGCCGATGGGGAACGCCTATTGTTCCGATTTTAAAAATGAATAAATCTGTGCGCATATGCGGCGACTTTAAAATTACAATAAGTCCTTTATTGGAGCAGGAAAAATTTCCATTGCCTCGAATTGAGTCTTTGTTTTTAAAACTACAAGGAGGGATGGAGTTTACTAAGTTAGATTTAGCACATGCTTATCTACAAGTACCTGTTGAGGAAAATTCTAGAGAGATGTTGACTATAAGTACTCATAAAGGACTTTTCCAATATACTAGACTTCCATTTGGTATAAATTCGGCACCAGCCATTTTCCAAAGAATTATGGAAAGTTTTACAAGGAATTGACGGTGTAATTGCTTTTCTGGATGACGTGCTAATCACAGGCGCAAATCGAACTGAACACGTTGAACGGTTAGAAAAGGTTTTAAAAGTTTCAAGAATGCGGTCTTAAAATTGCTATTTCAAAGTGCGCATTTTTTGAAAAACAAGTAAAGTACCTTGGATATATAATTAATAAAGAAGGGTTGCGTCCAGATCCGTCAAAAATTGAAGGAATTTCAAATGTAGCCAGGCCCAAAAATGTCAGTGAAGTAAAAGCGTTCTTGGGTATGATAAATTATTATCATAAATTTATACCGAACACTGCAGATTTACTGGGACCACTATACCAATTATTGAAGGTGGGAACGAAATTTGTATGGAACAAAGATTGTTCCGAAGCTTTTGAAAAAGCAAAAAAGTGCTTAACTTCGCTCGATGTCCTTGCTCATTATAACCCGAATTTACCCGTAAAGTTGGTTGTTGATGCTTCACAAAAAGGAGTAGGAGCTGTAATCTCACATGTTTTTCCTCGTGGAGTGTAACGGCCAATCGCTTATGCTTCTCGAACGCTGAGCAATAGTGAGAAAAATTATTCTCAAATCGAAAGAGAGGGTTTAGCAATAATTTTCGGAATAACCAAGTTTTATCAGTATTTATTTGGAAAACATTTTATCCTTGTAACGGATCATAAGCCGCTAATCAGCATCTTCAATCCGAAGAAAGGTCTTCCGCAGATGTCTGCGAGTAGGTTGCAAAGATGGGCATTACTGTTATCAGGGTTTTCCTTTGACATTCAATACACGGAATCAAAGAAGAACAACGCTGATGCTCTTTCGCGATTACCATTGCCAGCACCACCACAAGTTTACTATCAAGATTTGAAGTGTGTAAGTTACGTGTCTGAAAAGTTCGAATTAATTAATTTACAAGACATTCAAAGGCACACCGCAGCTGATAGTGTTTTAAATCAAGTGATAAAGTTCGTAAAGTTAGGATGGCCTAAGAAAGTTGCTAGTGAATTTTTGCCTTACCAAAAATGCAGAAATCAATTGCATATTGAAGATAAGTGCTTAATTTTTGGTTATCGTGTGGTGATTCCGAGTAGTTTGCATAGTGCGATTATGAAAAGTTTACATCAGGCGCATATGGGCATTGTCAAAACCAAATCTTTTGCACGTTCTTATGTATGGTGGCCGTCAATGAACTTAGATATAGAGAATATGATAAAAAGTTGTATACCGTGTGCACAATCCCAAGCGCAACCAGAAAAAGCAGTTTTAAAATCGTGGATTTGGCCTAACAGTCCTTGGGATCGTTTACACGTGGATTATATGTCAATTAAAGGCAAAACATTTTTTGTAGTGATCGATGCTTACTCTAAATGGTTAGAGGTTTTTTGTACGAATGGTATGACTACTGAAAACTCCCCTCCATGTACACTATACTTGTATTAACCAAAATAAATACATATACATTACAATAATGTTACGTGGTTTTTGTTAGCCAGTTGCTTGAGGTTACCCAGGCATTCCCAGACCAGCTTAGATTCGCAAGTGTAGGCTTTTAAAGCTTTTATTGCTGCTTGGCTGTCTGTGAGTATATCAATTGTTGCACCTCTATAGCCCTTCTTGAGGTTTATTCTTGTGCAGATGTTTATGGCATATACCTCAGCTTGGAAGATGGTAGTTTTGGATCTAAAAGGTTCATAAATACGGCACCCAGGACCGTAGACACCCGCTCCAGTTTCCCCTCCTTCCATTTTTGACCCATCCGTGTACCATTGGAGCGATCCTCTTTTGAAGGGAGGCACTTCTGTGGACCATATAGCCCGGTCTGGGATGTTCACTTTGAAGGGTTCATCAACGTTGTATTTTATTTGCATAAAATCCGATACGGTGTAGGCCGTTCGCTCTAGATGGGCGAGGCTTAAGATTTCTAGGTGGCCAGTAAAGTCCCCTGATTTGAATTTGTTTATCCTTGTCAGCGCATGTGACATCGCCTCCGTTTGCACTTGTAGGTGTAGGGGCGTTAGTCCTAACATGGCTTCCATTGCTGCGGTTGGACAGGTTCTCATTGCACCTGTAATACTCAGGCAGGCGAGACGTTGTATCTTCTCTAGCTGTGACTGAGTAGTGACTTGTTTAGTCTTTGGCCATCATACAAGCGATGCGTAGGTGACCATGGGTCTTATAATAGTCACGTATGACCAGTTGATCAGTTGTGGCTTTAGACCCCAGTTTATTCCAAGAAGCCTGCGGCATGTTAGGGTTGCTACCTCCGCCTTCTTCTAAAGTTTTTTAATATGTGAGTTCCACGTTAACCTTTGGTCTAGCGTAACTAGGTATTTGACTTCATTGCTGAAGTCGATGGTCGTTCCTTCTAGCGTGGGAGCTTTTAGGTTTAGCTTCCTTCGTCTAGTAAAGGGAACTATAACCGTTTTCTTCGGATTTATGCTTAGGCTTTGATCTCGACACCAGCCCTGGATGGTGGCACAGAGAGCTATTTCTTTTTCCATGTACGTCTTCTCCAGTTCTTTGACAAGACTGTGCAGAGCCGTTATAGTTGATTTGGCCTATTGATAGGCATGTTGGTTGGGGTGAAGCGGTCGGTTTGGAAGTACCTCGCTTCTCAGGTATTGATGTAATACCTTTTCCATTCCTTTTAGCAGGAAGGAGGTGAGGCTTATGGGCTGTACGACTTGGGCTGGGTGTTTGAGCGCCCTCCTCCCTTAGGTATAAAGATCACTTTCGCCTCTCTCCATATCTTGGGAATATGTCCAAGGCACTAACTAGCCTTGTATAGTTTGCAGATGGTGAGCAGCAGGTCCTCTATAGATTTCTGTAGTAAGGCCGGAAAAATGCCGTCTCCGCCGGGTGACTTAAAGGGTTTAAAGGCAAGGACTGCCCATTTAACCCTGTTTTTCGAAAATATTTTGTTGGCCTGACTTTTGACCCTTGGGTGTGTACGTATTAGTTCCATTACCTCCGGATCAGGTTCGTCAGGCCTGTAGGTTTGAGAGCCAGGGAAATGAGTGCTTAGAAGTAGCTCCAACGTTTCTTTTGTGCTGTCAGTAAAGCGTCCATCAGCCATCTGCAGGTGGCCAATGTCGTTTGTGTGGTCTTTTGCTAGGACTTTCTGTAGGCGAGCCGCTGTTGGGGTGTCTTCTACCCCTTCACAGAAGCTACGCCATGTCCTTCTTTTTGACCTCCTAATTTCAAGGTTATATCGTGTGAGGGCCTCCTTATATTGGTCCCACATTTCTTGACGCCTCTGTCTTTTGGCTTTATTGAATAGCCTTCTTGTTTCAGATCGTAGAGTTTCAAGCTCCCCGTTCCACCAGGGCACTCTACGTGTAACCCTTCGGCTTTTGATAGGGCAGCTTGCTTCATACGCTTTGTGTATGAGGTAATGTAGATTCATTGAGGTTAGTTCTAAGTCCTCTACTGTATCTATCTCACTGTTGAGTTCGCCCACTTCAGATCTGATATGCTCCTGATAGAGGCACCAGTCTGTTAGTTTAGGGACTCTTACTTCTTCGCTGTGTTTGCCCGTAACCTTTAAGTCGAATCTAAAATGTTTGTGATCCGACAGCGAGGCTTCGCGGAAAACGTGCTACTTTATGATGTTTGCGCTAAGTAGGGGAAACGCCAGTGTAATATCTAGTACCTCCTGCCTAACTCTAGTCACAAAGGTGGGTTCCTTACCTCTATTTATTATGTCTAAGTTTGTTACAGACAAAAACTCATGGAGGTACTCACCTCTATTATTGGTATCCGTGCTGCCCCATGCTAGGTGGTGTGCATTAGCGGCGGAGCCAAGGATAAGGTGTTTGTTCCTTTGTTCGCAGAATGCAATGAGATTACGGACCTCTATGGGCGGTATTTCTTCCGAGTCCCCCGGAAAGTAGGTCGAGGCAATTACTACCTCTTGTCTGCCCCCGGTTGTCGGTACCACTGTCGTTACTGCGACCAGATCTCTGGAAAGAAACTATGTTAATAGCAGGCATTTTACAGAGGGTCCGACGAGCAATGCTGCCCTAGGTGTTTTAGTACCCTTGTTGTACATTAGCCTACCTGTTGGTGTAGCTAGTCTGCGGACTAGGCCTCCATGGACGTATGGCTCTTGAATCAGCACAAAATCTAGGTTGTTTTGGGTGAACTCTTTGTTCAGCACATCTGAGGCGGCTTTACTGTGCTGAAGGTTCACCTGCAGAAAGGCGATCGTCGCCATTTCTGTTTGGTTCTTGTTACTGGGAGCCAGGCCCCGAAGCATCTGGGGAGGGCGACAAGCGACCCTCGTCCCTAGATTTCTCCAAGACCTTTGCTTCCTTCTTGGGTGGGGGCGATTCCTTAGCGGCTTCTTCCCTTTCTCCTCGCGTGTTGGTTTGGCCGTGGACGAGGTACTACCATCCTTCGGCTTTTCCATCTTTTTTGGAGGGTGCGTTTCCTTGGGCTTATTTGAGGATAGCCCTTTAGGTCTTATACCCACTTCTCCAAACTTGAAGCTTATTTTAAAGCCAGACTTCTTAAGCGTCTCAAAGGAAAGTTGATCCACTGACAGGGTGAGGTG
This sequence comes from Ctenicera cuprea, assembly GCA_958336395.1. Lineage (NCBI taxonomy): Eukaryota > Metazoa > Arthropoda > Insecta > Coleoptera > Elateridae > Ctenicera > Ctenicera cuprea. The sequence goes on along the minus strand of OY284494.1, from coordinate 14,180,655 downwards.
TGTGGCTGTACCTTCTTCCGTTCTGTTGAGAACTCGCCAGTCAGCTGTGTTTAGGCCAGAATTTTGGCCTTTAACCAGCTTTAGGATCCTCTCATTTTTGTCTTCCTGACTATTTGTCTTCCTGATTGGGGAAGTAGGCGTTCATGATTACTGCCTTTAGTAGGTCCGTATCTTCGACGGCCTTTAGTTGGGCCCCCTCATATGGCTTTATTACGGTGATCAGGTGCTTCAGCCACTCCGCGGTGTTATTATCAGCACAAGTCACCATTAGCCATCCGGCCTTGAAGGTGTTGCCTAGGAATTTTGACTTTGTCGAGCCTTCTTCCAGGTCCACAATGGCTTGGAAAATGGCCTTCATCTCCTCGGTGGTGAGGTTGACCTCCGGGTACCTCTGGTGTATAATACCAACTTTCTTGGATACTAAGGCCTGCTTGAAGTTTCCAGCAGCCGTGGAAGTCGCTGCCACCTGCGGAACCATTGTCTCGCTTGGAGGTGCGCTCTCCCTGTCTGCCTTCTTCTTCTTACCGGCCATTTCAGGAGTGGAGTAGGAGGACCTAATCCTCTTCGACCCATTTCCTGAACTCTTTAGCGGTTCTAAAGCCTTCGTTCGGGCTTCCTCAGGAGCATGCCCTTGCTTGAGCAACCACTTAAATCTTTTTCGTGGGACTTCACTCAGCCGCTGTCTGTCCTTCAGCTGAAGATTTGAAGTAGCCTCTTCGAGCTGTTGGGCAGGGTCTTCTGTAGTTGTTGAGGCCTTGACTTCGATGGAGGAGGAGCTTGGAATCACCTCTGTCTCCATTTGTGTTTGGGGAATTGTTTCCCCTGGTTTCCCAGTTAGAGGATTCTAATCCTCATTAAAATTTTTACTCTCGTCCATATTATTCTCACGAGTAGCTAGGGAAGGGTTGGTCCGCCACGGCAGAGCCCCGCATTAAGGCCGGAACACACATGGCCGCACCGCGCCCGCACCGTGTGACGCCCGTGTGTTGGACGTCGGCGTCGCACGGCGAGAGAATTGCACAATGGATAAGTACGGCGTAGTCCACACCTTACCGCACCGACACCACCGCACCGAGGGCGCACCGTGCCCGACTAGTTTTGTTTACTTTTTGACGGGCACGGTGCGGTGTACGAAGTTTCAATCTATTAAACATTTTCGCTTTCAATTTTATTTTGAATATTAAATTAATATAATACTCGTATATTATTATTATAATAATAAATATTATTAATATTAAAATGGATGTAAAAAAATTAATGATTTCATCTCCAATTAACATCTTCTTCTTCTAAAGCAAGTGCTACCATCCCTAATTCACTATTTGTAAAACTTTTCAACATTTTGTCTCCACGAAATAGCTGCATAAGCTTCAAAAAGAGTACTGAACTGCAATCGTGAGACAGACCGCACGGCCCACACACGGATCACGTGCGGACAAGTGTGGTTTCCCGTCATCGTCACCGACAGTCGGCCGACTTGCGGTGCGGGCACGGTGCGGACGCGGTGCGGTCATGTGTGTCCCGGCCTTTACCGTGGTAAGGGTAAATGAAACTGGAGGTCCCCCGGTATCCAGAGTTCGCTATTGGATGCAGCCTCCTGCGTAGCTGTTCCACCATGGAGGTTGGTTTTTATTGAGGTTGTCTCCTCTTGCTCCAGGCGGTTAAGCCAGGACCCCCACGCACATCCTTCTGCCCGCGAGACATGACCATGACAGCGGAAGGAGTGCCCGGTATGACGGAAGTGCAAGCACTGTCCGACGCCGTTCCAACCCAGTGCAGGCCCTTAACCGCGACATGACAGTTGGGCTGGGGTGGTTTGGTCCGCGTTGCCGCTTTTAGTCGCTACCAGTCACAGTTTTACACTTGACTTACTATCATCAGCACTGACCTTTGCGTCACCTACGATCATCCACTCAGGTCGCTCCCCTATCCGCCACCTGGGGACGCGCCTGGTAGGGAACCACCCCCCACACACGACACGGTCTAAGCCGAAAGTAAACTGTAATATTGACAGTTCGAGAAACCGCGAAAGCCTCAAAGAATATAAAATATGGTGCTCCGTTTTGGGACTTTGTTTTTAATTTTCATGAATATCTACACCTTTTGCTGTCCAACATAACTGTCTCTCAATCAATTGTACAGAGATGAATTTCCGTTAAAAACTGAAATTTCGAAAATTTGCATCAAATCATAACTTTCCATACTGCAGTAGAAGATTATTTGAAAGGCTGATTGAGGCATTTAGGGTCATCGAAAAAAATTAAACTAATGTATCGTGGACGTTTCGGCTGAAAATCTTCAAGGTTTCATCAGTAATAATTTATTAATTACATTTAATAATAATAATAAAATCATGTTTATTGCACGAACACTCTTAATACATTAATTCACAACATAAAAGAAAAAAATAATAATCTTTAGGTATGTTAAATTTTACACATTCTTCACTAATTATTCTTAACCAGACGTTACTAACAGTGTAAAATGTAACGTACCTAAACATTAACTGTAAGGTCAAATGTAATTAATTTTTCCCCAGGAAAACCTCTCTGGAAAAGAAGTGCATGCACTTCCTGTGGTTCGGAGCCCACGTTAAACTGTAGGTCCCTTATGTGCAAATTATCTATCGCCGCGCACCAAACACAGACATAGGAGAGAGGTAGCCAACGCCTTGAATACGATATGGCACTATAAGAAGAATGACCCTAAATGCCCCAACTTAACCTTCCAAATAGTCTTAAAAAAAGGTTCAAATAAATTTTCAAATAGTACTTGAGTAGAATAGTATGGGAAAGTAAAAAATTTAATTTATTTCAAGTAATGCAAAATATGCACACAATGACCAATTTAAAATTACACTTATTTACCTTTACGAATACAGTAAACGAAGTGGTTACCCAAACAAGAACCAACAACATTTACAAAAATTATCATAGGTAAACTAGGTTACGAACTTATTAAAACAATTTAACACGACTATATTGTAAAAAAAATTGTGGGCCTGTTATGTAGGGTATGTAATGAAAAAAGAACACAAATTAGCTTCACTATTAACATTTAAGTCAAGTTGGGAATGGTTTAAATTATGGGTCTCCATTTCGTTGTAATAATTTTTGTAGTTCTGTGGCAATTTAAATTAGTCTGGTAAAGCTGACAGTAACGCTGTATTTACCAGTATCTTAAAATATTCTATAATACTTGAAAAAGTAGACTATGAACATTAAATTGCAAAAAAAGTTTTAGACCTGTTTTTATTATAATAAAATTAAAACTTTGGTTAACAGCATTAACCCATAATATAAATCATTTTTTAGGCTCTCACTGATATACTTTTAAAAATTGTTTAGAAATTTTTGAGACGATTATTTTGCGACTATATTACAGGAAACAATCAAGTATTTTCTTGTTAAATAGCAAAAGTATGTTTACTTACCAAGAATCTTTATAAAACTTAACTGTGTACTACAACCTATTCAACATGTTTTATACAAAATATTTATTTTAGGTATATATTTTCATCACTCATTTCAAATTAAAAAACTATTGCACATTTTTGCAGCTGTACATCTTCTGATAATGGCTGTAGCACCTCTCCAAATCGTTTGCTTTAAGCAGAACATGCTGACTTTCCTGCCCAACACAATTCATTGTAATGGTGTAAGGAAGACTGAATTCCAATACACTGCTAATTTTAGTTTTCATAGTATGAAACATTTCATTACAACTTGATGATGGTTTTGATTGATGCACTAATGCATTAGGTAAATTTATAAACAAAACAAGATCGCGCAATGGGAAATTATTTGTTGCTTTTTTATAGAAATAGGCATGCAGTGTCATGTGTATCTCTTCTGGGAACATGTCAGGATTTAAAGAAAGTGTTTTTTCGTCTCCCTAAAAAAATTGAAATTGTATTAAACTTTATAGTTCAAGCCATGTTAAACATTAAAATAACTTACTTTAACACATGGGTAATAATTTTGCTCACAGCATATATTGTAGAGTTTCAATGCATCACTTGAAGAAATTTCTGGCAGAAGACAAACAAGTAATCCTCGCATTACTTCTTCACTTAAATTCTTATACCACCCTTCCATAATATTTTCCAATAAGTCTCGAAGGTCCTCAATGTAATTTTCATTATTATTTAATAATGTCAACAGAAGTTGATTGCAATGTTTCCATATGTCTATAAAATAAGCAGTTTAAAATGGTCTTTAAGAGATATCAATTTTGTTACCAATTTCCACAATAATATCCTTATCCTGTAGGATACGAAGTAAAACCATTTTTGCAAATGGAGTATCGGTAGAAAGACTAACACAAATGACATCTTCAAGCACATAATTTCTAAACACATTGTCAAATGGGTCTTTATGTCCAAGTTTCCATTTGTTAACTCCATAAATTAAGTTGTATTCTGTTAACGCAAAAGAATTACTGTATAAAAATGTTATACTTGATTAAATTGTGACTTACTGGGCATTGTTAAAACTTTCCAGGCTTCTTTAACATGATGTCCTTTTATAAATATTTTGGAGAAATATATAAATTTGCCACTTTCGCTATACTCGTGGCGGTGGCAATCCATAAACCACTGCAATTATTATTACTTATTTTATGCAAAATATATACAATAAAACTAAAACAAAAAGATACTTACAGTGGTATTCATCACGCTTTCCAAATGTTCATTGAATTTTAATAAAATGTTACTAGCCTCTTTATATAACGTGCTGTTTTCCAAAAGTCCTATAACATTTATGGCCAACATAGTTAGTATGTTTTTCAAACCTACATCTTCCATATGTCTTTCACGTGCCATGATTCCTAAAACATAAAAAAAAAATGAAAGTAGGGGAGTTGGTTCAGCGTGGGCCAATGCAATCCAATGTTTTTAACACACTGCTACTAAGGAACTATTAGGCGTGCGAGTACGTTCCTATCACCAACTTACAGCTTAGTTAGTGCCATTTTGGTAATTATGTACAATAGACCAGTACAGCCGTGTGTTTGCTGTTAAAACCTATTTTGAAACTTACAAATTTTTCGGTGTCATTTGAAGTTAGATCATGTATATTACAAGATTTCAATAAGTTGGTTGCGTTAGTTGTTAGTAAAATGTCGAGGGGTTCACCAGAAGTGGAATTAGAACAATCATTAATGCAAAGCGATAATGATGACGACTCGACGGCGTATTTAATGTTTTACTTGATAGCAAATTTGAAAATTCAGAAAAATAAGTGTAGCTAATTTGCACGCCCCTACAGAGCAAACAGAAGAGGAAGAAAAATAAGAGCACTACTAAAAGTTAGACGAAGAATTCAGCAAAACACCAAGGTATGATGTAAAAATAGTTGTAGGTGACTTTAACACAAAGTTAGGAGAAGAAGAAAGAAATAAATTATTAATTGAAAACTCGAGTAAACATGAGACAAAGAATAATAATAGACAAAAGCTTATAAACTTTGCAGCAGAGAAGAAGAGGCAACATTCCTTAAGCAGAAGGATATTTGCAAAACCCCGATAAGAAGACAATAAATCAAATAGGTCATGTTCTTATTGAAGAATACATACAGCCTGTGTAAATAATATAGAGTTGTAGAGGCGCAGACATATATTCGGATCACTTTAAGGTCCGCATAAATCTGAAACAGCAGTTGTCAGCGCCTAATCCTAACGGAAAGTGGGTGGAAGAAGATGGGACTGGGAAGCACTAAAGAATAAAGACTCAAGAGAAAAATTCAACCAAGGAAGGGAAAAGAACTAGAGAAGACAAACGAAGTGAAATAAGTAGAAGAAGAGTGGCACGTAATAAAAGTAGCGGTAATGCAGGTAGCTCAAAAAAAATAACACTAAAGGAAAATGAAAAAGCAAAACTTCATTCGGTAAAGAGTGTAAAAAAATTTTAGAGGCAAGGAGAACTCCCAAAGGATGTTAGTAGAAGAAATCCCCGAAAACCAAGAAAGATATAAAGAAATAAAACGAACAAAACAAATTTGTAGAGCTAAAAAGTGAGCACACCAATTAGGTATGTTGCAAGAAATAGATGAATCATATAATAGCCAACAAGTAAGAACCTTCTACAGGAAGATTGGAGTAATAAAAAGGAGTACCAACCAAAAGCGTCTATGTGTCGCAGTAAAGATGTGAAACTCGTAAAGGAGGAGAAGGGAAGTTGTGGACAGATGATTAGAATACTACAAGGAAGCACTGGCAGATACAGAGCATAAGTTGGAGGAAAGATGAATAGAAGAGATTCCCCAGGAAGGAAAACGAAATAGTCCCGCCAACGATGAACGATGTTGAAGAAATATTAATAGCAATGAAAATCAATAAAAGCCGAGGCGGTGACGGCATCCAAGTTAAACTTATAAAATGTGGGGGAGCTAAACTAACAGAAAGTACTTTTAACCTACTAACTAACGTATGGAAAAACAAAAGCATGCCAACAGAATGGAGAAAAGCAATAATTAGCCCAATACACACAAAAGGAGACCGTCTGCACTGCAAAAACTACAAGCCGATTTCGCTACTTAATGTATCCTACAAAATACTTGCTACCTACTTTAATTAATAACAGACTTAAGGAAAAAGCAGAAAAGGTGCTGGGAGAATACCAATGCGGCTTCCGATGCAGCAGATTAATTATAGACCAAATACATGTCATACGCCAAATGCAAGAAAAATAAACTTCCAACTCCATATGCTGTTTTTAGATTTTAAGCAAGCCTATAACAAAATAAATAAAACCAGTATGTTACCAGCAATGAAAAAACTAGACTTTCCCGATGAATTAATAAAACTAGTGAGAATGACCTTGATCGATACACCAAATCAGGTAAAAATTCAAGGAAGGATATCAGCAAAATTTGTAACTCTCAATGAATTAAGACAAGGTGATTCCATGTCAACAGTATTATTTAACATAGTACTAGAAATTATCATAAGAAACTGCAAAATGAAACGGAACAGCAGTATATTTAAAAATCCATACCAGCTATTAGCGTATGCAGACGATCTAACTATAGTAACACGGACGAGAGAGGAACTAAAAGTCATATTAATAAAAGTACAAGCACAGGCAGCCAAGTTTGGTTATCAATGAAAAGAAGTCAAAGCGCTTGTTAACTGGTACGTTCAATGAACAAAGTGCTTGAAAATTGAAAAGTGATGTCATTATTAACTAATATGTGTTTTAATATATGTATATTAGGGTGGCCCATCTTTTTAACCCCTGGATTTTGTTTCGGGGCACCATCTAAAACTGTTCTACTAATAAAAATAATAAACTGTACCAAATTTCAGTTAAATCGGACAATATTAAGTGGCGCCGACATAAGGGCAAAATTTAAAATACTTTGAATTTACTTGTATTTTTCAAATAAAACACCAATTACTAAAATATAAAGTTGTATTTTATTAAACTTCAGAAAATACACGTATTTGTGTTATAGAATACTAAATATAATTCTGAAACAACATACATTTTGATTGTTACTACTGCATTGGTATGATAACAGTTGATTTTTTCGAGTCCGGAAAACGCCGACGATAATCCATGACAATTTGTAATAAAAATTGTTTTTGTTCTTCATCTTTTGTTAATATATTGCAGTAATCTGTAATTAATTTCACGCCTCTTTCAGCTGGATCGTTGACAACTTTTAAATTACTGACAATTTCAAAAACTTTTTTATAATTATCGTCATTATTCCAAAACTCGGGATTGTTTTTTAAAAAATCTGTATTTAAATCAAGCTATCGAAAAAAAGTTTGTGTATTGAAGGATACAAAGTCAGGTATTGAATTGCTTGATATCACAGATATTTCGTTTCTCGTAAATTTCAGACGTTTAATGCCCTCATCGTTTGTTATTTCAGTCTCATGAGAATTTGTCATAACTTTAATCATTTCTCTTTTAACCTGAAACGAAACTTGATCATCGAAAAACGCCAGCGCGATATTTTCTGGATTTAAGTACCATAAATGATTTACCATTTATTTTGTTGGTGGCGGTATTCGAGATATCTAGATCAATATTTTTATAATAAGCTTTTTAAGAAATTCTAAATCATGATACAGAGCTTTTACTGCAAGTGGGGCGGTAAACCAGGCTTTAATGTAAATAGTGACAATAAAAATACATAGATCTGTTACACTCGATAGTTCTTTAGCTTTTAGTTTAAATTCATCCCGAAATAGAAACATTTTCAAACAATAAATGGCCTTTGCCATCCATCTTGCATGATCTCCAGGAACACGAATTGTTATTTTGCGAGATGGACGTTCAAGGAAAATTTCGGATAGTTCTAGTAGTTCGCGGTAATCTTCTCGCGGTTGTTTTTTGTTTAATGTCATCATTATAAAATTTAGAATGACATCTTTTTGTTCACACAAAATGACTCGAATATTTTCCGATTCCATCCCAGATTTAAAATTTTGTTTGTTGATTTTTGGCCACGACTCTTGAAAACGTTTAAATAAAGGAACATTAGGACCTGACGATGGAGGCATTTTAATGTCAAAACAACCTTTCAGAATTATTTCAAATATATGATGCCTGCATGGAAGATACAAAAGGCTTTTTTACAAATTTTGCTCTAATAAAGTGCATGCACCATTAATGTAACCAGTGTTAAATGCCGTTGTCACAACATAAAGCTTTCACAGCTGTCGACTGTTTTATGGTTGGTATTAGTACACACTAAAATGCCTCAATACTGCAATATTTTAACAAAAGATGAAGAACAAAAACAATTTTTATTACAAATTATCGTAAATTATCGTCGGCGTTTTCAGGACTCAAAAAAATCAACAGTTATAGAATCAATGCAGTAGTTAGAATCAAAATGAATGTTGGTTTTTAATTACATTTAGTATTTTATAACGTAAATATGTGTATTTACAAAAGATTCATAACATAAAACTTTATATTTTATTTGTAAGATATAAGTAAATTCTAATTATTTTAAATTTTGCCCTTAAGTCGGCGCCACTTAATATTGTCCGATTTAACTCAAATTTGGTACAGTTTGTTATTTTTATAAGTAGAACAATTTTAGATGGTGCCCCAAAAAAAAAACAAAAATTGATGTTTCACCTATATAAAGATGGGCCACCCTAATGTATATGCAAATAATTTTTCACATTTTATGTATTCAGATCAGTTGGATAAGAAAATTTAAAAAAAGAATTGTATCTGCATTAAAAAATCTAAAATAAAACACAAGTTTACTTTTTATGACCACTTAAGCATTTTATGATTTTTTAAAATGTTGACTGTGGAGACCCTTGCATAAAATATGAAGTTGTAAATGGAATGAAAAATAATTCAATGCAGATAATTTGATTCCTTTTCATAATCTTCGTATAGTTGAAAGTCTGATGCTACTTAAGTGTCATTTAAAATGTAAACAGTATAGTATATCATCTAAAGGTTGGGGTAAAATTGTTTGTTTTAGCATATTGTAAACAGGCTAGGAAATCATATGATCGGACTATTGAAGTATCTGGAAATATTGTTATGACATTACTGCAAGCATATTAAGTAGTAGTATTAAATCCTTTATATAGTAAATATACTAATTTAAAATACAGATTAACCAAGTTAACTAAACAGTTATTAATAATGTTCTTTTACGTATTTACCTAAATATCTCTTTATTTTGTTAATTTGGGTAATCTAAAATCCAAACAATTCCTGGTTTTATAATTATAAACACCGATATTTAAATTTAGTTTTTCATATATTCTGGGAATTTTAATAACTATTAATAGCTTTATAAATCAATACCAACGTATAAAATAAAAACGTTGTTTTATACTTAGCCATTCTAAGGCATCCAACACCAACTTTATATTTGTATACAGGTCTTCTATTTTAACTGGGACAGGAGTTCGAGTCGGGCAGTGGCCGAGTGCACACGTGTTAACGCCGCCACTCCAGCTTTTAAATTTAAAACTGCGTTTGTCACCGTTTGAAAAGACAATTTTAGTGTAGATCGCTCTTAGAGTGATCATCAAAGTTAGTAAATTAGTACCTTTGGGTTATCATATCAGGTAAAACAGGTAACATCGTAACGCGCGCACCCGGAGAATATTTGTTTGGTCAGCGCAAAGCAGGTGCATTAGTGTGTAACATGCGCCAGTTCTCAAAAACAATAAAACAAAAGCGCGAGAATTACCAGCGGGATTTAACGTACCACCTGGATTACCTGCTGACGTAACAACAGATGAAAGGAAACAGGAAAATGGGTAATCAGCAAACAGTTAAAGCTTAGTTATAAATATAAGTACATAGTTATTTCTAATAGAGAATAAATAGATAAAACACCCAAGATAAGTTAAGAACAGGCGGCTGTAAGTAGATATTATACAATACAAATGATTATGCAATAGAGTTTATTTTCGTCCGAACCCGACAATAGAGAACGTCAACAGATGAATTCCTAGAACTCGACGCTAAAGGTCTTGAAGCAGGTAGATTTCTAAGAGTCTTTTCGGCAGAAAAAGGCAAACGAGGTTACAATTTAGCAAAGTTAGAACCAAAATAAATTCACACTCAACAGGCGGAAAAATTCAAGCAAACGAATTCTTTTACGTGCGCCGCCATACCTACAATAAAGTACAATAATTTTCCATTAGATTAATTAATTTAATTACCGATATTTGTATTGAAAATACACTTTGTTTAGTATTATTTTTGTATAAATGGTTATTTATTACCTATATAATCTAAGGTAGTGATACACACCTAACATTAAGAAATTTTATACATTAAGTTATAGAACAGAGCATCTGGGGAGTACGTTTATGTTCATGTAATTTAAGTAAGGTTTGGAGCGTAATGTTGAATTTAAGGCTCAGAACCGGGTATGTCAAATTAGATTGGTTCTAGTATCAAACTTTAACGTCTGATGTCAATCAGAACAACTAGTATTATTAAAAGGTGCGTAAACATTTACAAGGAAGTGTATACACCAGAAAACAACGGAAACTACCAGAAGTAGGAAACATAATACCTACCATAGAACAGGAAGTAGCATTCACGGACAGACACCGATTGACAGTGCGGAAAATCAAAGAAAACCCACAAGGTTTCTAATTGCAACTGGAGAAAAATGTTTCAGAAACCATTACGGCAGCATCGTAGCCAAAGAAGAAACGGAATCTATGAGTAGTGGGAATGGACATCAAGAATTAGATATTGGGCACATATTCTGAGAAGACATGCCAACCATCTTCTACAGCAAGCTTATGCCATTAAACAGAAGAAAAGAAGATTGAAAGACTATGGTATACGACTATACGTTGAACACGGGCATACCTAAACAGATATGGTAGCAATGGGCAAGAAGAAAAGAAGATAAATGAAAAGAGTCAAGAAGAACATACACACTGGTTGAAGAATCGTATCGAAGAAGAACAGATTGAAGAATCGATTGAAGAAGGAGAAGAGGAGGCAGAAAGGCGGTGAGGAAGGGTGAGAAAACAAGGGAGGAATAACGAAAAACGTACCAGTGGAGAAAAAACGATGAATCTACCTGTCATTTGCAGAGGGAATATTTAAAACAGATGGAAGTAACATCGAACTGCTGGGACCTTAAAAATTAAGTTGTAATAAAATTTAAACAAGTTTTCGGGGTAAATTTTAAGTATCTTATTAACTATTAGAAAATTAAGATATTTGCAGTGTGTAATTTTAGAATCTTAGAAGTGTGACATGAGAATTATGTGCAACTTTGACATCAACGTTTATTAGGTTAAATTGCATAATTGCGTAACGGTCTCGGTTACGTACTCAAAACACCCATTGATGCGTAGCTTACTAACTACCCGGTGTTGCAGCAGCGGTTTCTTGCGGTATGCATTGCAGACATGCTAACGCTGCACAAAACCCCACCCGATCCCAACCTATCACATAAACCCCTACCCACCTACTGGCATGGGGTGGGCCTGGCGTAATCCAGGATCGACCTTCGACTCAGCTCCATGTCAGATAATGATGATGATGAGGTCTTCTATTTTAACTGGGACACTAGAAGAGTATTAGAAACTAGAAGAGAAACAAGTTGGTTACATTACATAAAAGTAGCCTAATTAGGGAAACAATGTAATAGAGATTTTGTTTTTCACAAAATACTCATAGCTTACTCGATACAAGCATAAAATAAGCTGAAGTGTTAACTTTGAGTAGACTTTTCCATACTAAATTAATACTTGCTGTAGTATTAGCAAGTAACCGTGACAACGTTGCATGCCAGAGCGGTCTGTCTAGCCGTCTCCTGGCAGATAGACGCGACACGCGACATGGTGACAGCGGTCGTACCGAAACTGTAACAGCGGGGCTAATTTCGTGCGAAAAAAAAAACCATACGGAAAGTTATCTACCGTATCGGGGTGAAATTTAGCATACATCACGTCTTTTCACATAAACTTTAATTTGTATTAATCGTTTTCAATACCGATTTCAGGCAAACTCAAGTGTGACGTACAGGTGCGCCGGAAGATATCGAGTTCAAACGTTAAAACAAAGTGAATTATCATGAGCGCTGAAGAATATCAAGCTCAATTGTTCCAACAACAGCAGTTGATAACACAGTTGTTGCAAATCCAACAAAACCAGATGAGTTCCAGAACCGAAAATACGACGGCATTGGCTAATGTTCCGGCTCCGGTTCCCCCACCGCCGGAATTCTCATTCCAGACCGAGGATTGGCAGGAGTGGAAAACAAGGTTTTTGAGATATAAACGCATAGCTTTAGCGACATACAAGTCAGAGCAACAAATAGACTACTTGATAGGTCACTTAGGCTCAAAGGCTGAAAATATTCTAAAATCATTTCACCTGTCCGAGACGGAGATCAAGGATTTCGACACTGTACTCAACAAATTCGACGCCTACTATAATTTGAAGAACAATGTAGTCTTCGAAAGAGTCAAATTCTTACAAAGAACACAGAGTTCAGAAGAACCATGTGATACTTTCGTAACAGATTTAACCACGATGCCCCAATCGTGCGAATGGGGAACGTTAGAATCAGAGATGATAAAACTACGCATTATTGCGGGATTAACTGATAGCAGACTGTCAGTACAACTACAGTCACGCCCAGACGACACTCTAGACGAAGTTATCAGGCGAGTACGTTTAGCCGAGTCCTTAAGAAAGCAACAGGTAGTTATACGTTCAAGTGCACCTGCACCCGTGAATTATAGCCAAGTTGACACGCAAGAAACAGCGGCGGAGGTAAATTTCGTGAAAAAGGGGACCAAGAAGAAGGAAAATATCAACAAAAAAAGAGCTATGGAAATAAATGCAAGAAAAATGAGAGTACAAATCAGCAGAAGGAAAACCAAGAAGGAAAAGAGTGTAGAAAATGCGGTTTGATTTCTCGTCATGCTTTCATCAACTGTCCAGCTAGGAACGACGAATGCAAAAAGTGTGGAAGCAACGGTCATTGGGTAGTTAAGTGTTTTTCGAGAACGAAGCACATCAACAATAAAAGATCCGATCACGGCAAAGTCGAATCTGTAGAGATTGGTAACTCAGATGTCGTACCGAAGTCTGTGGTAAGCGATGATGATATATTTTTTCTTGGATCAGTAGATTCTGAAAACGCTGAGTCATGGAAAGTCATAGTAAACGTCAGTGGCGTACCAGTAAAGTTCAAAATTGACACTGGAACGGACGTTACCGTTATAAAATCAGACATTTTGTCACAGTTTAAGAACATTAAGCTAACTGTACCACGTAAACCTTTACTCTCAGCATCCGGCGACAAAATTAATGTCAAAGGCACTTTTAAAGTAAAAATGAGTTGGAAAAATAATTTGCTTGATACAGAAGTATACGTAGTCGATAAATTGCACTCAAATTTGCTAGGTCGAAATGCTGTAGAGGCTCTAAATATGCTTGCTTGGGCTGATGCAATATCTGTAGAAAATCAGTATCCTTCATTATTCCAGGGCATAGGAAATTTAGGAAAAAAATACAAAATCTCATTAAAATCCGGAACAAGACCTTTGTCGATAGCTGTTCCTAGAAGAGTACCCATTCATTTGAAAGATGCGGTTAAAGAAAATTTAGACAGTCTAGAAAAATCTGACATAATCTTTAAGGTCACTGAACCGACTCTATGGTGCGCTCCGATGGTTGTTGTACCAAAACAAGATCATACGGTTCAAATTTGTGTAGACTATACAGTTTTGAACAAAAATGTCTTAACAGAAAAACTTGTCCTACCGGATATATCAGAATCTTTAGCCCAGATAAGTCCTGTGCCCGATATTTTTCAAAACTTGATGCAACAGCAGGATTCTATCACGTTCCATTAGACACAGAATCACAACTTCTGACAACATTTATAAGTCCTTTTGGTCGCTATGCTTTCAAGAAACTTCCAATGGGCATCACCTCAGCCCCTGAACGATTTCAGCGAGAAATGGCGGAAGCCCTTGAAGGCCTCGATGGTATAATAAATGTAGCAGATGATACTCTCGTATTTGGTAGCACACGTAAAGAACACGATGAACGGTTAAAGAAAATATTGCAGCGATGTGAAGACAAGGATATAAGATTGAACAAAAACAAATGTACTTTTGGTGTAACAAAACTGAAGTTTTTGGGGCATATTATATCCCACAACGGTATAGAAATAGACCCCGAGAAACTCAGCGCAACTCTCAAGATGCCAGAACCAAAAGATGTTAGCGGAGTGCGACAACTTTTAGGATGTATTCAAGTTTACGCGAAGTTTTTACCGAGCTTATCAGAGATGGCTAGTCCAATTCACCAACTCTTGAACAAAGACAACGATTTTGTTTGGGGAAAAAGCCAACAAGAGGCGTTCAACAAAATTAAAAAAGCACTAACGAGTGCACCCATACTGGCTCATTTTGCACCAGGTCGACCAACCCGAGTAGCTGCGGATGCAAGTTCGTACGGAGCTGTGCTTGAACAACAACAGAACGACGGTAGTTGGAGAGCAATTTTTTACGCTTCAAGAACTATGTCAGAGACGGAGAAACGATATGCGCAAGTCGAAAGAGAGGCTTTAGCTTCAACATGGGCATGTGAAAAATTTAAGCAGTTTTTGATTCGCACAATCTTTACCATCTTAACTGACCACAAGCCATTAGTAGAATTACTGGGATCCAAACCAATCGCAGACTTAACAGCGCGAATTCAACGGTTTAGAATGAGACTCATGCAGTTTTCTTATGAGGTTCAATATATCCCAGGAAAAACATGATTGTCGCTGACCTACTCTCACGCAGTCCTACAATATCTTCCGATCCCGGCACTGACGCATTGTTTGTTGAAGAAGTCGAATACTTTGTGCGACATAAAATAAAATCTCTACCTATTGCCGACGTCAGACTAGAGCAAATCAGAAAAACACAGGAAACTGATGCTCAAACCACAAGATTATATAGATATATCAATGTTGGATGGCCAAAACTTTCAGAGCTACCAGTAGAAGATAAGATTTTCTCACAATTTCAAAATGACATGGCTATAATAGATGGACTCGTTTCATATGGCAACAGAATATATGTTCCACCTACTCTCCGAACCGAAATGTTGGAAAGACTACATGTTGGACATTTAGGAGTAACAAAATGTCGTAGTAGGGCAAAGGAAACTGTCTGGTGGCCAAAAATCATATAGAAAACAAAGTGGCAACGTGCGAAAAGTGCATCGAACTTCGAGCAAAGCCTGTTGAACCGCTGAAACCATCGTCAGTACCACAATACCCATGGCAAACCATCGGCGTAGATTTGTGTGAGGCAAAAGGAAAAACCTATCTCATAGTTGTCGACTATTTTTCAAGATACTTGGAAATAGGATCACTCAGCTCTGAAACAGCAAAAGAAGTAACTGCAAAACTAAGCTCGATCTTGGCTAGATGGGGAATACCCGAAACGATTAGGTCGGACAATGGACCATGCTTTGACAGTAGTCATTTCAAAGAATTTGCAAAAAAATATGGTTTCATCCACACCACCAGCAGCCCGCTCTTCCCTCAATCGAACGGTCAAGCAGAGTCGTCAGTGAAAACAGCAAAGAAAATTTTACTAAAGTGCGATGATCCAAATTTAGGACTTCTGAGTTATCGCACATCAAAACTAGAATGTGGTTTCACCCCATCTGAGTTAATAATGGGAAGAACACCTAGATCTACATTACCCGTCAACAAAAACAAATTGATACCAACATGGCCATACATTGAAGAATTTAGACAAAAACGAGAAACGGAATTAGAAAAGTACACAGAAAACTTCAATAAACGAACTCGAACTCGTTCTCTATCACCTCTGAAAATGAATGATCGCGTGTGGATAACAAATGTCAAGAAATACGGAGTCGTAGTAAACGAAAGCCCAGAGCCAAGATCATATGTTGTAATTGCTGACAATACTCCATATAGAAGAAACAGATCACATCTCGTTAAAGCTAGCAAAATTTTAAATACAAACGATCCAATTAACGAACATGATTTTGACTTGCCCGACGATTTTATGGAACCCAATCCTGAAACAGAAGGGGAAAGAAGGGAGGAGAATGAAGACAGAAGAGAGATAGAGGATAATAGAGAAATCGACAACGACACTCAAAACAATATAGTGGATGCAAGACCTGCAGAACAAAGAGTTATTCCAGACAATGCACAAAACTATATTACGCGATCTGGACGTCTAGTGAGACCGCCGCGTAATCGTTGTGGCTGCACTTCGGGTTGCAATCATTAACTGTTAGTACCGATAATGTCGAAACAGTAAAGACTCGAAATGGACGAGATTTGTAAATAATAAGTGCAGTTTAACTCATTAGTGTTACAATCTACAACATCCCTTTGAACTTTTAATATAAGGGGGGATGTAGTATTAGCAAGTAACCGTGACAACGTTGCATGCCAGAGCCGTCTGTCTAGCCGTCTCCTGACAGATAGACGCGACACGCGACACTTGCCGTATTTGCAAAAGTGTAATTTTTTATAATTATAATTTTTAAAGTAGAGCTAATTGATAGGCGTACTTAAAATCACGTAACTGCCGGAATATGCGTTGTTGATATTAAAATGTATGTTTTTTTTTTTAATTTTTAAAATAGTTGAAAATTCTTGCTGATCCTAATAAAGTACTTCAAATAGTCTATCAAACTGATAAAAGTTTATAACGATCGGCGTTTGCGTTTTTGAATAAATAAATAATCAATTTAAAATTTTTCAAAATTTCCTGGAAGGCGTTAGAGTATAATTTGGGAGATTAGTAAACACCGCATTTGTAGTTCAGCGCAAGCTCTATCAACTCAAAAAGTTTAAAAAAATCGTGTAGGCAGTTTTTGAAAAATGTTTTTTTGAAAATTTTCAAAATTTTGGAGCAGCGCCATTGCAATCGTTTTCGGATTTTTCAAAATTAATTATACTTCATCGTATACTACCCATAAAGGGTTCCCAAACAAGTTATAGCTGATCCCAATCAGACAACTACTTTTTGAGTAAATGGGCGTTAAAGTTGAGATTTTCAAAAAGTTGTAGCGACCGCCTTTTTAAAGCTAGAGAGTTCGATAAAAAAGTTTTCGATTTGCCTTATGTTCTTCTCTCCGATCTCGTATTCAAATTTCCAAAATTTATCTTTGGAGAAAAAAGCTACCAAAAAACATGTCTAACTAACCGGTTTGGGATTTTTTGAAAACTTTAAGTAGAACTACAACTTTTGATATACCTCTTGATTTAAAAATTTCATCAAAATCGGTCCAGTACTTTTGCCTCTAGAGGCGTCACACACCCACAGACATATTTTTTAAAAACCACTTTTTTAGATTCCTCGAGCTCCAAAACATGTATTTCCCTCAAAACCTCGATTTCGAAGATTTTCATGAAATCAATACTTCCCTATATCAAAGGTATGAGAAAGTTAAAATAAAATGAAATAATTTCTTTCAGATAAAATATCTCTGTTCATAACGGGTGTCCAGAAAGTCTTTCAGTCCTGGGCGGCTATGGATTGTATGACGTATGACTTTGGATATCTTTGTCGAAATTCTTGTTTACACACACATTGATGGAATAATTCCAATTTCCGTTTTCTAATTGTTGACCATTGCGAAAATAAGATTTCACAATAAAGGTTTTTTGTTCTTGCTTAAACATTTTATAACAAGAAATATGCAGAAAGTAAGTAATTCAAAATAAAAACCTTTTAATTTAAATTTACTTTGACTTATGTCAAGTAAATTACTTAGATATGACTGAATAAAAGACATGCATTATACAATCCATAGCCGCCCTGACTGAAAGACTTTCTGGACACCCGTTAGTAAAAATAGAAAAAAAAACACGCAGGAAAAAGTTGTAGATCTATTATTACGAAACAATATTTTCCTATATTTATAAGTTCGAGCTTTACTTCGTTGAAGTTCATTTTAATTTATTGTAAACAAAACAATTCATAACTTCAACAGGTTTTGTATTTTAGTTTTATACTTCAACGTGTTTACACGTCGAAATACGTATAAAGCTAAAATACAAAACCTGTTGAAGTTATGAATTGTTTTATTTACAATAAATATTTTCCTAACTGTGTTTTGTTTTGTTATTTCAAAAAATGCATGTTTGTGTTATATTTCGAAAACAAAACAAAACACAATCGTTTTCTTAATACATAGAAGTGCAAGAGATCTACAACTTCTTCCTTTACAATTTTATTCTATTTTTACTATGAACAGATATAAGATATTTTACCTTACAGAAATTATTTTTTTAAGGTTTCTTGCTCGTATCTAGTAAGCTTTGGGTATTTTGAGAAAAAATAAATTACCTTTACATTGTTTCCCTAATTAGGCAACTTTTATCCGACTTTGTATCTCTTACAGTTTCCGATATCCCTATAGTGTCCTGGTTCTCAAATAAATTAACAATTTTAGTATCATCAATATTTATTACAATCATAATTCTATTTATTATATTATTAAAATAGACGACCTGTATATATGCATCTTTCGCAACAGTGCAGTGGCACGAATCACGACTGCTAAAGACGTAATAATACGTCCATAGCAGCGAAAATGTTTAAAAAGTACATACAAAATACAGAATATAACCACAATATATGAATAGATTAATTATTCATCATGAAGATTCAGATTTTAGATTGGTAAATATTGATGTTAATGTAATATTTGAGCATGCCATATGCAAGGATTATCTTTAGAACAAAGGTTACCGTTATACATCAGAAAACTTCATACTAAATATGCCACACAAAACATTTCCTCTATTTGAGATTTTTTCTATGGTCGAGTAACATTTCCGGAAATGTTCCTGATTGACCAGCATTATTTAAGAGAGAATACACCAACATTTAGACACAAATGGCACACACTTAAGCGATGTAATTATCAAAAACTTATAACAATATAAAATTGCATTGTTTAAGTTTTGTTCTTTTTTTATTATAATTCATTAAGTATCTTGATTTAGTACTACACAGTGTTTTTCAAGAAAGTTGAACTATATGAAAAATGTATGGGAAATTATATTTTTCCAGATTTTATGTCCCCAAGACACTTTGGCTAAGAATTTAAACTGTATTCGCAGTTAGTACAGCCTCTCTCTTCGTGGTGCTATAGTCCCATCTGGACCTTGGCCTCCCTTATCCTTTGCCTCCATTCGTCTCTCTGTCTTGCTCCGGCTTTCCAGTTCTGCAACTTTAGTATTTTCCGTGCATCTTCCTCTACGTTATCCGTCCATCTTTGTCTTGGCCTTCCCCTTGTTCTCCTTCCTTCTATTTGCCCTTGATATACTTTCCTTGGCACTCTGCTGTTGTCCATTCTCTCTACATGTCCAGCCCACTTCAGTCTTAACAGTTTTGCAAATTCTACTATGTTTGCTTCTTTATATAGTTGTTTCAGCTCGAAGTTATAGCGTATCCTCCATACCCATCTTCTTGTACTGGCCCAAAAATTCTTCGTAATATTCGTCTTTCAAAGCGTAATAGCATCTCTTCATCTCCCTTTGTCATTGTCCATGTCTGACAACCACATGTTACAATCGATCTGATTAGCGACTTATATATCTTTAGTTAAGTTGTTCTTGTTACATATGTAGCTCTAAAGATCTGTAATAGTGAAAAATATGTCCTATTACCAGCTGTAATTCGCATTTGAATTTCTTGTCTAATTCTATTTTCGCTATTTATTTGGGCTCCTAGGTATTTAATTTGCTGGACTACTTCGAAGTTTTTATCCTCTACCGTGAAATTTTGTCCCAACCTCCTTACTGGTTTTACTGCTAGCATCTTTGTTTTCTGTTTATTGATTTGTAATCCTACCCTTTGTGCTTGTGTTTCTATTTTCCTGTATATTTCTTTAGTTTCCCTTTCGGATCTCGTTACCAGATACTCGGTAACGAGTTAGTACAGCCATGTAGTCAAAAAATAATTTTTACATTTAAAATTGAGCAAAAATTTAAATATTAAATAATTCAAAACGTGTCATTTTAATATGATAATAACCTCAATGCTTTCTAATGCCTTGGTAGCCACATGCTTAAGGATGCTGTCTTTTATGGAGAAATCCCGGGTTCTAATCCTGAGTAGGACAGACAAACTTAATTTTTTTTTTATTTATTAAATTTTTGAACTAATCTCATCTTCGCTTATATGAAGTTTTAATGTTTATTTATGTTATAATAATGAAATCAATTTAATTATTTCATTACCACATGTTAAAATTACAATTTACTGTACAAATCGTGTTCTTTAAACTATTTGATTGTAAAAATGGTGTGAAAATTAAAAAAATAACAAAAACATTAAAAGAAAAGTTTGAACCCGGGACTTCTGCATAAAATACAGCACTCTTTAGCACGTGGCTACCAAGACATTAGAAAGGATTGTTGTTACTCTCGCAATAAAAGGACACTTCTTGAATTTATTCCTATTTATTAGGTTTTTGCTAAACTAAATGTAAAAATTATTATTTTTTGACTAAACGGCACTAATAACAGCTAATAACAATAATACAGTTTAAATTTTTAGCCAAAGTATCCTGGGGATATAAAAAGTCTGGAAATATATAATTTCTCGTGCATATTCTTGCATGTAGTTCGACTTTCCTGAAAAAAAAACTGTATAGCAATTTATTCTCGGATCTTGATCTCTGCAATATACTATTACTGAAATACACCCAGACTTTCTCGGTTTAGTCTGTGTTGTTTCTTGTGAACAGAAAAGGATGTAAGCTGCAATGTCTTTAAAATGTTATGAATTCACAAACGACAAATTATTTGATTGGGTTCATAAGGAATAACACAAGGCAAACCAATAAAATCCGGGTTTATCTTTAAACGACGAAAACACTGTAAGCTAAATTGTTTTGAAAAAAAAACATTAAAAACTGAGTGCTTAAGTAAAGTATTAACACTTGCCTATACTTGTAAGTACTGGAAACACCATTGAATATACTTCAGCAGGTGTCTTGTCCTTCAAACACATAAGTGTTTTTAAAACAAACTGTCGCTGTCGACCAATGGAGTCATTTTTGAAAGAAAGAAGTAATAAAAGAAATCTGACTCCGTTTCTTTCCTGTATGACATTTTTCAAATTTAATAAATCGGCTTCAGATAACATTACACTGTCATAAGAGTCAAGGTGGGTATTAGAACCTTCAGTCTTCATTTCATTGTGTTTCTGTGGCAAATCACATTTCTCTGGTGAAGTCATGACATTAACAATGTCTTTATCAGAACTTTTAAAATGTTCTACGATACTTGAAGCAGTAGATGATTCAACGGTTGCAAAACTTCATGGGAAACAGTTTCGCATTTATTATATAAATTACAAACGTCAGTGGAAATGCAGCCTTTTGTCTTTTCCTTTGTTAAATTTCAGCCTACTACAAGAAAACAGTTTTTCGCAGCTTACTATAAGAAAACACATTTCGCTTATAACCACAGTATACTTATATATACAGTAGCGAAAGTAAAGGTCATTTATGGTAATTATAGCACCAAGCGGTGAACAAGTTACACTAAAATCTGACAGCTGATGGTAGTAGTGTTTCTCTGCTTTTTAAACGTTATAAGAACAATTTTCAAGTTGTTTGCCAGTGTTTTTATAAAGATGTGATTAGTGATATACCAATCTATTATGAGAGTCTCGAAAGGGAGCTCATGTTCCGCCGTAAACTGCGAAAACAACAAAGGAAAGAATCCTAACCTTAGTTTTTTTACATTTCCCAAAGATCCAAAAAGGTAATAAATTCTAATAAATATTAATACATTAAAGTTTGACTTTCTCGTCGTTCTAGATCAAAACAGTGGGCTGTAAACTGTAGACGTGAAGATTTACGTGAAAAGGAGGTGGGATATTTGAATAAAAACTGCACTTTGTGTACGCTGCATTTTGAAGATTCGCAGTTTATAAATGTTAATAAATCATATTACTGGCATTATCTTTGTATTATTTTAAAACCATTATATAATGTAGCCCGTAATTTTTCTGTTTTGCTCATTAAAAATATGGTAACAACAACGAACTGGATTAGAATTTAAAACCCGCCATAATTTAAACGATAGTTTAACTTGTCAACCGCTTGGAGCGCCACTAGTTATAGCTTACCAGGCGTTATATGGGCGCTTTCGCTACTGTATATATAAGTATACTGTGTTATAACTCTGTTATTTGTGGTAATAAACCCATCAAACTTTACAGCAAAGCCTTTGATGCATATTTATAAAAGCAAAGTTAATGTCAATATCTTGAACATTTA
This sequence comes from Ctenicera cuprea, assembly GCA_958336395.1. NCBI lineage: Eukaryota > Metazoa > Arthropoda > Insecta > Coleoptera > Elateridae > Ctenicera > Ctenicera cuprea. The sequence goes on along the minus strand of OY284494.1, from coordinate 14,157,875 downwards.
ATGATCTATAAAAATTTTTATCATATTCAAAATCTGTATATAAAAGTGTCTGAATAATGTCAAAACCGCTTTGAGCTATTTTCAATAATAACCAAATTATACACGAAAAGCGAAAACTGAAAATTTTAGTTTTTCAGTCTGCACTGAAAATAAAGCAGATTCTAGGATTTAAATGTAGATCATAGTTCCTAAAAAACAATGCTGACCATCCGCCCTGCTGCTCCACCTGTGTATAACATAAAATGTTCGGAATTAACTCAAATATGCTCGTGGAATAGTCTAAAATCAAACATAAGGAACTGAAACATGATCATTTAACGTTTGCTTCATTTCACATTCCTAAATCAGAAATATATAGATAGATATAACCATACATAAAAAATATAATACGTTTGATATAACTATTTTATTTATTAGAATAATAATGACGTACATTGTATGTTGTTAAAAATTTATTTGGCGAGTGTTAATTTATAGGCGCAACGAAGATTTTTATGGAAATATGTCTATTTCTTGTTATATCTGGTCCATCATCATGTTATCAACACACATAATCATATGACCTTTGATTATATACCTTTACAATGATATGACTAAGTTGCTCTGCATCAGAAATAACCGTAAAAATTGACAAACTTCAAAATTCGTTTAGTCGATTATAAAGTTTTACCCACCAAAACCATTAAAAGGGCGTGGTAGGAGAGACCTTCGACTAGAACTCTACAAAAGCGGTTTTCCGAAAAGTTGCTTTTTTCGGGAGAAAATAATTTTTTCCCTCGACTCTGCGCCAGAAATAATCGTATAAATTGACAAACTTCAAAATTCGTTTACTCGATTATAAAGCTTTGCCCACCAAAACCATTGAAAGGGCGTGGTAGGAGAGACCTTCGACTAGAACTCTACAAAAGCGGTTTTATATACAAATTACCAAATACTTAATATATATGTATATACAATACAAAAACAGAGATACATATTCGTAGGAAAACCACTATATCAAAATTTACAGTATTATTTTTCCAGTTATGGGAATTTCGCTTTTGCGATTTCGCGCTGGACTTTGCTCGCCATTTGTTACAATAGTCGCATTATCAATTGGATCAATATGCTGAATAACATTATCAATTGGACCACTATTATTCTGTAGTTTAGGATTGTGAATTACTGTTGACCGCGTTTCTTGCAATTGTCTTTTCATTCTACTGTTACTTATTAACAGACGTCGTACTGCAGCTTCAACAACCTTCAATTTTTGTTCAAGATTTTTAATCTTTTTTTGATAAATCGTTTCCCATTTCCGTTTTCGACTGGTTTTTTTAGTATTTATCTCCTTTATGTTATCTGCGCCCAAATTTTCACTTAGTGATTTGTTTTTATCGCTGCTTTCACTATCTTCCTCGATAAAACTGCTGTTCAGCGCTTCTTTAAGTCTAAACATAAGTTCGTTTTTATTACCGGTAGTACCGAGGTTAAGAGATGATAGTTGACGTTTTAATTCGATTACTTTTAACTCGCTTATTTTAGCCATGAGCACAAAAATACATAAACATAAGAAACACAAAATAAAATCTCTGGACACAGAATAAGGCACGTCCGCACACGGACGTTGTTTAGTTCAAGTATAATTTAACTGCTAAAGAAAGCTGGAAACATATGAAATGTGGTGTTATAGGAGGACTCTAAAAATCAGCTGGATGGAGAGAAAAACCAATGAAGAAGTTGCAGCACTAATGGGAGAAGAAAGAAAAATATGGAAACATATTAAAAAAGAAGAGACCAAATGATATGACATGATAGTACGAAGAGAAGGATTACTAAAACCAATTATAGAAAGAAAAGTAGAAGGCAAAAATCCGAAAGGAAGACTCCGTTTGCAATATATAAAACAAATAATTGAAAACACAGGAAGCAGAAACTACCAAGAAAAGCTTGGAATAGAGAAGAATGAATTGCTGCGACAAACCAGTCAGGACTGAAAACTGCGGAGGAGGAGAAGAACTGCATTTCATTAGATATGAATACAAACAGAAGCATTTTATTGGCATATTAAAACTAACCACAAAAATGTTTTCTTTTGAGCATGTTTTATAGTTCAACCAGCACCTAACTCTTTTGAATAACTTTAAGCTAACAGGTTGACTGCTAAACAAGCGCGCGGTCATTTTAAGGTTATCGCATGGAGGGTTTAAGTGGGACAAATTTCACCATTGGGTCTACTTTTGGATGCTCTATGGTCACACCTGCAAATCCGTTGCGGTTACCTTTTTCCCAGCTTTTGGTTACTTTTGGCTGTTGGGTAGAGTTCTCTGTGGTGGTGAACTGATTATAGAATGGTTATTTTTTCAGTATCTCTTCGTCTTCTGTTGGTGCACAAATATGAATTACTGTTATCTGTTCTTCTATGTCCAACTCTATAAAGTGGCTAGGAAAACCCCGGCTACTTTTCTTGCGGTGGTCAAGAGATGGCGGTTTAGTAAAGAAAAATTAAATTAAAATACTGGCAACAACGCAGAATCCAAAACGTTTTAGTTATTAAATACGCCCCATATTAAATCAAAACAACTAAAACGTCTTTGATTCTGCGTTGTTGCCAGTATTTTAATTTAATTTTTCTTAACTAAAGGGCCATCTCTTGAGCGCCGCAAGAAAAGTGGGCGGGGTTTTCCTAGCCACTCTGTATTCTTATTGCTGCATAGAGTAGTTGCTTCCCATATGCTGATTATTTCATTAAGTTCTTAGAGTATTATAATTCGTACTTCTATTTTTGCTTTTTGTCCTACTGTCTATTCCTGAGTTTCTTAGCGCAGCCCGAGTCCATGGTCATCTCGCCGCATTCTTTCTTTATTGTTTCACTTATTTCAAGAATTTATATCTTGTATTTGGTAATTTCATCATATCTTCCGTTTCCTTTCCTGCTGATGTTCGTATGTTCCGCGTCCTAATTTTCATTTTCTTTTTTCGTTGCGTTAATTGTGGTCGTTTTGTGAAGCAATGCATAACTTCCTTTACCTAGTGAAAGTACATTGATTCTCTAAATTGTTTAACTCGATAAATTGTTTAAAATAATTATAACAATAATCAAAATGATTTGGTTGCATACACTTTGATTAAAATGCGAGTGATGAGGAGTTTTAAAACAACGTAAATGTGTTAATTCAGAGACTCCGTAGTCTATTAGAAATTAAAAACAAATACAAATTCTTTTCATATCTTTTATTTTGTTATCATGATCTTTATTCACAACGGTTTACAGTTTGCTTAAAATAAAGCCGATGCAGATGCGTATGGGTAGCCTATTGGATAATAGCCGTAATCAGTTCCAAAGCCAAAGAGAGTAACAATAACATTCTTGAAGAAACTAAGACAGCTTAGCGGAAAACTGATAATTTTCCAGATGGCAAATTTGATGAAACGGAAGATGGAAGCAATGATACCAGATGATCCATCGTATGGGTAACCATCATGCACTGGATATGGAGGATAAATTGCTGGAGGATAATATTGAGATGACCGCTGTACTCCAAGAGGGGAATATGCTGCAGCACTTTGAGCTGGCCTCATTCCAGCGGGGTTTTCTACGACAACTGAAAAGGCAATATTATCAAAAAAATGAAACTAAATTCTGAAGTACAACAAACATTTTCATTTTGACATCTGTCAAACTGCCACGATTTGTGACTGTTTAATTTAAAACGTAAAAAAAAAGATTTATTTATAACTATAATTTGTTTGTTTATTTACGTAACTAAGGCGTAGACATTTTTAAACGCTTGCTTATCGATTGTTAAGAAAGCTATATGAAAAATTGCCACGGCAGTACCATTTAGGTTGGTAAAAACTGCATTCTGATTGATTCGTTTAAATAAAACAATAACAGGAAATGTAAACATTTAGAGACAGTTTAATTAACGAATAATATGCAGCACAGATAATGCAAGAATTATAATTAGTAGTAGCCGAAATTGCCGGTACTTAATCGTCTAATCGACAATAGCCGTAAAAGATGAGTGAGTGTTGATAATGAACCCACATTTAGGAGCACTTTTCGAGAAAAAATAAAAATTGAAAGGTCAAACGGAACATATTTCATTTATGCCATACAAAATTGATTAATTTGGAACTGCACATAATGATTGATAGTTCGCAACGCATGAACAACGTGTTCTAGAATTTAATTGATTATAAATTGTAAGTGTTCATTAAATGATTTTATTAATTATTATACACTTCCTCGGCCATAGCAATCTTCTTCAATAGAAGTAATCTAAACAACACAATCAAAATTTTACGCAACATGTTTGATTTAATATAATGTGTGCCTACACAAAAATCCACTCATTTTATGTAGGTCTGAGGTTTTTTAATATTTTGCTATTGTATTATTAGAGCAGTGGCGTGTAAACGAGCGTAATTGCAAAAACCGTAATGTCACTCACAATTTAATTTATTTTATGCCACACCCGCGCAAAAGACAATGAAAGATTGTATTTTATAGTTTAATATGGGTTTTCATCATACACATAAAACTACAAAAAGAATTAAGATAAGACATTGTGGAAAAGCACCAAAACCTAGAATGTCAAATTGGTCAGCGGTCACTAGCGAGGAAAGATTCTGAACATTTATTTCTAAAATTCCTGTCACTGCAATAGTGCCAAAATTAGCTTAAACGTGAAATTTTATGTATCTACACTTTATTAAATAACAAGCCACTAATTTTTAAATTTTAAATATTTCTAAAAAGTGAGACAGAAATTAAAGATTTAGGAATGAATCAAATGATAGCCCCCCCCCCCCCCCTTTCTAATTGATCAAAAAATTGAAAAGCAACCTTACGGTCAGTTTTGCGACATCATGATGTGACAGTTTTTATGTTATAGTTGAGCTTTTCTAGAGCTATTACAATACAGAATTTTGTGCCGTTCTGGCAACTCCCTTTTGAGGAAGCAGGTGGTAAACTTTCAAAAATTTTCAAAAAATGTAGGAAGCGCCGTTTTAATGCTCCATTTTTTGTAAATCAGCGTACTGCTATTTTTGCAAATTTTCGTATTTGTGAACAAAATTGAAGCAGTTCAAAAAATAACCACGCTGCTTTGTCCTAATATTCTCTATCTGATCCTGCCCTTATGTATGGAAAATTCCGTTTTCAAAGCAATGATTTAAAATAACATTTAAATTTCTATTTTTCGGTTTAATATTTTAAAATTTTCATATTGCTGATGAATTCCTGCACGTTTTTAATTTAAGGGCCTGGATAGTACCCCGGCAGTCGGGATACTAACTTTCTTGTTAAAGCTACGACAATTGGAAAGTGTGCACTTTGCGACGTCTACTGCGGGAACTGCTATTTTTACCGAAAACATCCCAGGTAGCATAAACAGTAGAAAATAACAACAATTACTAATTAATTAAAAGAAATTGAAAACAGTAGTTTTTTATTTTATTTTTGGTTTATCTGAGAAAATATACGTTTGCTTTTTTACACCAATGGTACTTCTACTATAATTTAAAGTGAAAGTTGTAACAATCGTAATAATCGTTTTCTGCTAAGATACGCATTTGTTGCATTTACATTTTGTAGTAATATTGTCTTTATTATCAGAGAGAGAGAAACCGTTGTACGATTGCAAAAAACAAAATTTTTGTAGACTAACAAAGTAACTAAATACACGATACTTTGCATTTTCCCAATCATAACGAATTTGTCCAAACCCCAAATGTGTATAAAAGTGAACAATGGTTTATTTAATTAGTTAATTGTAATTATCTATATGTTGTGCATGTAAAAACTAAAAAAAAAATAATTTTTAAGAAAACCTTTGCATTTATGCACTGTACAATCGTCTTTAAAAAAATAGTGACAAATATCTACCGGGTAAAAAAAATTTGTTTCGTAAACGAAACAAATTCTTCTTTTTTTATTAAGATAATTAAATAAAACTTAGTATGCGTAATATATCCTTAAAATTCAAAGCAAAAGAAGATAGCAGTTTATTAACAAATACAAATACAAATCAAGTAGACAGTAAATAAACAGCAATTGAGAACGTTTTATTTATAATAATGTAAAATTGAATTTTAAATTTAGCGCGCGAATCAGTTTAAAAGATTTTCGTTGTTTTAATAACATTCGATTGTTTATAATAGTTTCGTTAAACATAAACTATTTTCGTCTTTTGTTCGTTCATATGTTTCAAACTGATTTGCGCGCTGAATTTAAAATTCAATTTTACATTATTATAAATAGAACGTTCTCAATTGCTGTTTATTTAGTGTCTACTTGATTTGTATTTGTTTTTGTTAATAAACTGCTTTCTTCTTTTGTTTAAAATGGCGTGACGCTTTTTTGTTTGAATGTATAACCGTTAGAAAGCGCTGTTTCTAGAAAGCAATATGAACTAATATTAATAACAGCTAGGCTTCCGGGTTGGAGCCGCGTCATCGGTGCATGAACTGCCGACGTTTCGTCCTCGGTTCCACGGGACATCTTCAGGGCTGTGGTCACTTTGGGATCTGGAACACAGCAGTTGTGTTCCAGATCCCAAAGTGACCACAGCCCTGAAGATGTCCCGTGGAACCGAGGACGAAACGTCGGCAGTTCATGCACCGATGACGCGGCTCCAACCCGGAAGCCTAGCTGTTATTAACAACGGCCGCGGAAGCCTGCAACTTAGATTATGAACTAATATTGTTGTATTTGAAACTTTTGACATTTTCTCAAAAAAACTGTTTTCCAAATTTTTAATGCGCTTGGGATCGACAGATACGGACAACAAACGATAATAAATAACTATATGGTAAGTACAAGTTCTAAAGTTGTCAAAAAACAATGGAAGTACACAATTTTTTGCAGAATTTCGACCAGATTCGAAATACAGAGAGAGTTAAAAGTATGGAGACACCGATTTGCTGTCGTTAATATTCATTTTATAAGAAAATGTTCAATACAAAAGTTTTTTATGAAATTTTTATCTACATATTGATATACACGAAAAATTTTATTATTCAATTGTTTTTGAGTTATCACTTTACGCGATATTTTTTTAAATGGCAACCTATTAATGTTATACTACTATTCGATAGAGAATTCTTTTCTCTTTACAATGGTATAAAAATTTTTTGGGTTTGTATAACATTTCTTCGAGAAAATGCCCGTTGAAGTTGAAGTATTTACAATTAATTAACTTCCTTATTCGTAAACGATATAGCCATGATAAACAAAAGCGAAGCGATAAACAAAGGCGATATCACTAAGGCTGAATTTGTTTGTTTACAACATTTTTCAATTTTGTGCAATTTATTGCTGTTAGCATTAGCAATGGCGAGTTTAAGTGAACGTGAAAGAATTGAAATACTTATGATGCTGGGTTATGGAGATAGACGTAGAAGTTTACAAGACGTTTGTAATTTATTTAATGATACGCATCCAAATAGAAATCCAATTTCTAAATCTGTTGTTGGTAAAACTTTACAACGTTTTGAACAAACAGGTAGCGTTAAAAATGTACCAAAGAGTGGTAGACCTAGAACATCGACAAGTGATGATAAAAAACTGGATGTTTTATTGGCTGTATCTGAAGATCCCCATTTACCAACCAGGCAATTAGCGGCCAATCTCAATATTTCACAGTCTTCGGTCATTTCAATTTTAAAAAGTGAAAAGTATAAACCTTATAAGGTACACTTTATACACGAGTTGATGGAAGATGATTTTGATAGGAGACTCCAACTTTGTGAGAAAATGTCGAATATTTGCAATAATAATGAAAATTTTGTCAGTAATATTGTTTTCTCTGACGAAGCTACGTTTTGCCTTAATGGTGAAATAAACAGACATAACTGCAGATACTGGTCATCGGAAAATCCTCATTGGGTTTTGGAACACCATACGCAGTATCCTCAAAAGGTTAATGTTTGGGCGGGCATTCTAGGGGGCCATATAATCGGTCCCTTTTTCATCGATGGCAATTTAACTTCGGCTCTGTATTTGCAGTTATTGCAAAATCAAATTATACCTGCTTGTGCTACTCTCTATCCCCATGAAAACAATGAACACCTCCCCAATAACAGTATCTGGTTCCAGCAAGATGGCGCGAAGAACGTTATGGTTATTTCCGGCGAATCCAAAAGTGTTAAAAAATTTCTAATACCATCAAATAAGTTTATAAATATATTACCCACGCCCAATTTTATTCGTGTATCTTCATAAATAAAAAAAAGGGGAGCGAAGCGTGTTTCATTTACACCAGGTGTATCCGCTGTACAAATTTTTAAAATTTCTCGTATAATTATGCGCACAATTAAACTGAATATTTCATGGCTATTTAATCAATTTGTTCCTTTTTTACTTCATAAACGTTTAAGTGACTTGATATTAATCAATTTCCATTAGTTACATCAAATAGTACCCACTTATGATGTAAGTATTTCCAATTAAATGTCTAGAGTACATCAAATTTACCTTGTGCTCCAGCTTCGTTGCAGATCATCTGAAAATAAAGATGATTCGCAATCAATAATACAATCACATACAGACAATAAAGTAAATTGGCAGAAATTAATTACCTACAACGAAGAACACTTACTGACATGCATTGATTAGAATTATGTCATAACAGGTAAGAATGGATGAGTATTGGCTATTTAGTCTTTATTAGCGTTAAATTGCCGTAAAGTAATTTGCGGCAAATTGGATTATATCAATTTTGGAAACATTCTTAAAGCTGATAAGTTGAAAGTTAACAGACAACTCCGAATTTAAGTGTAGGCGTCTACTATTCAGTAAACTAATACATAAACATATTTTTTTGACGGTGGGCTGCACACACACAAGGTTTATTAATGTCATTCTGTACAAACAATTATACAGGGTGTTCTGAAACTCGTGGACACGAACTACACTAAAAACTGAATAAAACGTTCCTCTGCGATTTTTCGATTAGGTAAATATTTTTGGAGTTATTAATGTTTTAGAAATTGTAAAAATAATTAAAAAAAAAACATTTAAACACAAATTTAGGTTTGGTCAAGTACTGAAAATTAATTCATGATACATTACAAAAACAAGAGATAGTTCAGAACGACAACTTAGGGGAAAAGTTACAAATGTTGTTTAAAGTGTCTGAAAAACTCAAATTTACGTGTTCAGTTAAGCAGTGGCCCGTTATACGCTGTTTCATAGTTTGTCATATGTTTGAATTTAGCTCCTAATTGTGCATTGTGCAATACCATTCATTATGTAGAAAACGGTCCAAAGTGCAAAAGAATAGCCGCGTATAAACGTACCGCTCGTCCTACTTCTTTATTAGAACCCCCCAGTGCCATCAGCATATAATAATACTCTTGGTTCCAATAATTCGCGGCCATTCTGTCGCTTTTTAGAACTAAATTAAAACAAATGACGAATTACGAAACAAATAAATAATGACGTGCTGTTTTCAACATCCAATAGCGTGCCACTGCTTAATTGAACACGCAAATTTGAGTTTTTCAGATACTTTAAACTACATTTGTACTTTTTCCTGTTAATTATCGTTTTGAATTATCCCTTGTTGTTGTAATTATCATGGATTTATTTTCAGTACTTGATCAAACACTTAAATTTGAGTATGAATGTTTTTCTTTCTATCATTATCAGATTTTTCAAAATTTAAATAGCCCCAAAAATATTGGTTGAATCGAAAAATCGCACAGGAACTTTTTGTTCGTAGAATACCGCCCCATTGTAGGCGTCTGTTTCGGAACATCTTGTAAAAAACATTATATTATGTAGCATTTATGAAAAAATTAGCTTTGAATAAACTAAACGAGGCCTTCTGGTTTTTACACATTTTAATAATATATTTACAACTCTCTTTTTCTTTTCTTTCTATACAATTTCTGTTATTCTGAAAAGATTTTAACAACTATTTTTAACATTTTAAAACCTTATTTTTTTCAATTTTAAAAATGTTTCAAATTTGATTTTGAGTCTAAGAAAGATTTCTGTTATATAAAAAAATTTTAATTTAAATATATTTGTTACTAGATCAACAACATGTGTCTGTTATGCATGCTAGTATATTAAAAAATATACAATAAGGTTTATTAGTACTTACCTGTAAAGTTGCTACTAAGACCAATAAACTAATGACACCCGAATGCATTTTGGCACCTATCGTCTGTTGCGATTGAAATGGTAGAATGGATATGAAAGAAATCTCTTATTGCTTCAAAACTATATCACTTCTGCAACACGTAGCCGAAATCGGTGCTTATATGTGTATCTTCTGAACAATAAGAGAGCTGGATTAAGATGTCTAGGTAGATATTAATGGGTATATATAGGTGGTCAGGACTAAAGTCCGTTCGGATAGTAGGACGCATGTTTTGTGGCCAAAGCTTTGCGGTGGGCGTAGAAGATTATACAATTATTTTAACTATTTGGTTCAATGTCATAGTAAATATTGAGTAAGTTTGACTTCCTCTTGATTGTTTATACCATTACTTAAATTACGTTTGTTTTTAATTCTTTGTATTAGCATATTAATTAACTAATTAATTTGTCGAAATAAATAATTTCGTTTGTTATCAATAGGTATTAATTAAATTTTGGAATATGGCATGAAGAAGCTTATTAATATTAAGCACCAAACTTTCATTAAGAACAAAATTTGAAATTTTCAATAGTTACCAAAATAGTAGAGAGGGTGGCACTTTTGAAACATTATATTTTAACTTGTAATTTATAAAAAAACAAATCAAAGAAAGCTGAAGTGTGGAAGTGGCCTTTCCCATACTAAAACTTATCGTATTTGCAAACGTGTAAATTTTATAATTACAACCTTCCATTCCATCCATCCAAATTCATAGAAAGCGCCACAGTAAAATTAAAGATTTCAAAGAAAAACAAATTGTAAATTGCCGTATTTGCAAAAGTGTAACATTTGATAATTAGAACGATATACAGTTCAGCGAGTATTAGATTTCTAAGAAAACAAGCAGCGGAAATTTGAATTTGCGATAGCCTGTTCAATTGGTTTCCGTACCGTAACTCTACCCCACAAAACTTACACGAAGCTCTACCTATAGAAGCAGCGACTACCTGCATCACCAAAGCAAGGTAAGCGCCCGTCGGCGCGACTATCGGTGGATTACAAATTCCGCTTCGGATGTCGGACAAAAATGACAATATTAGCTTTATTTGGGAAGTTATCAAAAATATGCAAACATTAAAAAATATATTTTTAACTAGAGCTAATTGATAGGCGTAGTTAATATCACGTAAATGCCAGAAAACGCGTTGTTGATATTAAAAAGAATCGTTCTTTTTTACAATTTTTAAAATAGTTGAAAATTTTAGCAAACTCTAATAAAGTACTTTTAATAGTCTATCGAACTGATAAAAGTTTATAGCGATCGTAGTTTGCGTTTTTGAATAAATAATTAATAAATTTCAATTTTTTCATAAATTCCTGCAAGGCGTCAGAGTAAAATTTGGGAAATTAATAAAAAACAAATTTTGTAGTTCATTTCAAGCTCTATCGGCTCAGCAAGTTTAGAAAAAATCGTGTGGACAGTTTTTGAGAAATTTGTTTTTGAAAATAGTCAAAATTTTGAAGCAGCGCTGTTGCGATATTTTTTAGATTTTCGAAATTAATTTTATTTTATCGTATACTACCTAAGAAGAACTTTTGAAGTAAGTAGTAGCTGATCCCGATTAGACAACTTTTTGAGTAAATGGGCGTTAAGAGTTTAGTAAAAAGTTTTCGATTTGCGTTAAGTTCTTCCCCCAGATTCCGTGCTCAAAATTTCAAAATTTTGTTTTGAAAAAAAAACGCTACAAAAAACATGTCTAACTTCCGTTTCCGGTTTTGGATTTTTTTTAAAAAGCTTAACTACAATTTTCGATATACTTTTTGATTTAAAATTTTATCAAAATCGGTTGAGTACTTTCGCCTGTAGAGGCATCACCCACACACCCACACACTCACAGACAAACATTTTTTAGAAACCACTTTTTTGGGTTCCTTGAGGCCCAAAACGTGTATTTCCGTTAAAATCTAGATTTCGAACATTTTCATGAAATCAATACTTCCCTATACTGAAGATATGGGAAAGTAAAAACGCCATAGATGTTTCTATATTTGGTATACCAAATCCTAAATAAAATTGCAAGAAAATTTAATTCTATATTTGATTGTATTAAAAAATACTGAGTGTTCTATTTGAAACACAAAAATTATTGACATCTGAAATTTTATAAAATGGACATCAAATTATAAACACCATTTGAAATAATCTACTGTTTTTAACATACTGCCGAATACTTTATAATGTCTTATTAACAGTCTGTGCCAAAATAACAATGGGTGAACGTCTTTGGTATCTAAAATATGAATTTTGTATTCTTCTTCTTCTTTTTCCTCAGCCCCTTTGACTCCACTCCTGAACATAGACCTCCTTTTGTCGTTTCTGTTCTACTTTGTCCTGTGCAGTCTGATACCATCTTTCTTCATTTTTGATAATAAAAAATTTGAATTTCCAAAAAATTTTAAAAAACATTGTTAAATATTTATAAAACATCCGGTATACTTGAAATTTTTTTTAGAATTTAAAAAATTTTCTAAGCTTCCATAAAATTGTAAGATTTTCGAATAATAAAAAAAAATTCAATAAGTGCGAGGAACGTTTTGTAGCGGTTACCCCACAGCGTTTTATTTTTATTTGTAATTTACGATTTATTGATATTTATTTGTCTTTGTAGCCTACTCTTTAATCATTCGCTATAATTGAAATTCATATCATGTATTGTGATTTATCAGTATCACAGTTGCCATAAAATTTTACAATTGCATCTATTGTGATGTGACATTGCACACAGATATTGATAAGTAAAACAATATAAACACCGAGATAAACACTAAAACACAGTAGGCAAAATATTAATCCGATTATGTTGTTTAGATATATTAGAACCAATTACAATGAATTCTTGAACTACCATCATGGTATTACCCTGTCAATTTATCGGCAATTTTTACTTTCCGATACTTTCAGTATAGGGAAGTATTGATTTCATGCAAATATTCAAAATCGAGATTTTGACGGAAATACATGTTTTGGGCTTCCAGGATCCTAAAAAAGTGGTTTTTAAAAAATGTCTGCCTGTGTGTGAGTGGGTGTGTGTGTGTGTGTGTGTGTGTGTGTGTGTGGGTAACGCTCATATCTCCGGAACGGCTGGACCGAATTCGATGTGCTTTGGAATGAGGGGGTATATCAAAAATTCATCGACAAAATAAGCTTTTAAAAAGACTCCGAAACCGGAAGCGGAAGTTAGACATGTTTTTTTGGTAGCATTTTTTTCAGAAACGGAATTTTGGAAATTTTAATAGTGGAAATTATAGAAAGCCTTAGAACAAATCAAACGTTTTTTTACCGATCTCTCTGGCTTCAACATGGCGGCCGATACGAATTTTTGAAAATTTCGAATTTAACGCCCATTTACTCAAAAACCAGTTGTTTGATTGGGATCAACTACAACTTGTTTGGTAGCCCCTTAAGGGTACTATACCATCAAATATCATTAATTTTGAAAATCGAAAAACGATCTCAATGGCACCACTCCAAAATTTTTGAAATTTTCAAAAAAAGATTTCTCAAAAACTGCCCAAACGTTTTTGTTTAAACTTTTTAAGCTGATAGAGATAGGCATCTGCTACAATTTTGTTTTTTACTCATTGTTATAATTTCACTGTGACGCCCTCTATGAATTTTTTAAAATTGAAAATTGGTACCCTTTTATTTATTTAACGGGGGGCAATAAAATATTTCTGTTAATGTGAAAGACCTCACCATTAATAGCAAAATCCGAATATCATAATATTTTTTTGATAATTTAATATTTAGGGGGGCTACTGTTCCCCTTCCCCCCAAAAATTTTCGCTACAAACTTAAAAAATTGATTTCTTCTTTTGTTTGCTCTAGGAGAATCTTTTTACAAAAAATCAAAAAATCGAATTTTTTGCCCCTTAATAATCTTTTTGTCCTTCGAAGAATTTCACATACTTTCTACAGCAGTTGTATTCTTGTACTAGTCGTTGAATGTTCAGTGTAGCCTAACTTTTTTATTTTAATAGATAGACTCGCAAACCCAGGAGCAAAGTTGTAGGGCAAATTCTTCTCGATTGTATTTAAGAAAAAAACTTGAGTTTCCAATTTTAATATGGCGGCCACGGTAAAAATAACTTTTTTTAAATGGAAACGTGGCATTTTGGCTTTAAAATCAGAAAGGTTTTGAAATTCTAAATACAAATTAATAAGAGTAATTTCTTGCTAAAAATAATACTTCTCGAGTTATTAATACATTTTCAAACATCAACACGCTTCCTTACACGTGCTTCCGGTTCATTTCAGTTCGGTTGTTTTACATGTACTCAGTTGCGGGGCCAGCGTGGTAATGGTACGTTTAAGTTACGCTCTTCACGCTTGAAGTTTTTATAAACGCTGTTTACTTTTACTAGCCGGGTCTAGACAGGTGTACATTAAAAGTGTTGGAAAATATAAAACAATGTTAATTTATAAGTATAGGAAAGTCCAGGCGAAGTGTTTCGCTCATTTTTCATATTGCTTTCTTAACAACCAATAAACAAATATTTAGGAATGTCTTAACAACGTTTTAGTAACCTAAATCAACAAACAAATTATAGAGTTATAATTTAGTATTTTTTCGCATTTCAAATTAAATTAAGAACTAAGACGACTAAGTATCATTGTAATAGCTTTCTATACTTAAAATATTTGCTCTTTGAAAACAACATGCTGCAAAATGTTGCCTTAAAGAAAAGATGGTCATCGTACCATATTTAGCCGCGCAAACAACAGTATTTTGGAATTTTTGCCTAGAATATAATCGTGGTAATAAATAAATAAAATCACTTCTTACTTTTCAAATATATTTTAAAATAAAATTGACATTTACAGTTGCGCCATCTGTTGATAAAATTTACAAGGAGCCCTGAGATTGTCAAAGTTTGGACATGAAAACAATTGAATAGAGTGCAAACGCCAGTCTTTATTACATCACTGTTCTAGCCTTTATTTTCGTACAAAAATACAAGTTTCTCAATAGTACCCTTTCTTTTGCTAGTTACTATTGTACTTTCGTGATCTCAAATCGCCGTTTCAGTAATTTCGCATTAGTAAAAGGTGTTTGCTTCAATGTTGCTCCCCACTGCGAAGTCAAAAAATTAAAGAGATACAAGTTGGTTGAGTAATAATTCAATTCAGTTTCAAAGTTTATATTGAAGCATAATATAATCATGTCACACTTAACTAAAATTTAATTTATATATTTGATACACATTTATACTACAAGCCACAAAATTAAAATCGAGCAGTCACAGACATGCAAGTTCCAGCAACATACATTTTTGGATTCTTGATCTTGTTTTTTAAATTTGACCATCGAAAATTTTCATATAATCAATACTGTGTTATACTAGAAATGTGGGGTTAATAATAGGCATGTATGAGGAATAAGAAAGTATGTTCAAGATACTGAAACGACAATTTTATATTTTTTAAACTACTATAAAGTTGTACAAAATAACAGCATAGGTAACAAATGTTTCTTCATTGCTTATTTCCAGTTAGTGTGTACACGCTAATGATTACGCAAAGGTAGCTATTTTGAGCATCCTGAAATAAAACAACTTATATAATTACATAGAACTTAAGAAAAATGTATTTTTTGTCCAAAACAATCAATAAGTTACAGTTTAAAATGCATATCACAATTTTTAGTTCATATTACTTAATAAAAAAAACTTTTAGTGTGTTTATACCGTCTCAAAAAGGCTAAACCCTACTGAAAGTCACCTGACACAACCTTATAGAAATATGTGTGTAAGGTTTATATGAGGTTTTTGAAACAGGCAATTCCGAGCTGATCCTATAGAATATTCTAATGTGGTTTGATCGGGTTGCGTTTAAGAGGTTAAACAAGCATTTGCCTTGTTGAATATTAATATGGTTTAACCAGGACAGATAGCGAATGCTTTTACAAGGTTTTACCGTAATTTGACAAGTTCGAAATTTACAACATTTTATCAGGTTATTAACGAACTTTTTGTAATGCGGTTGTATGAGGTTATATTTATCAGGTTGAATAATCGTTTACCTTATTGAATATTAACAAGGTTTGACCAGGAAAGATAGCAAATGCTTTTACCAGGTTTTATCGGAATTCGACAAGTTCGAAATTTACAACATTTTATCAGGTTATTAACGAACTTTTTGTAATGCGGTTGTATGAGGTTATATTTATCAGGTTGAATAATCGTTTACCTTATTGAATATTAACAAGGTTTGACCAGGAAAGATAGCAAATGCTTTTACCAGGTTTTATCGGAATTCGACAAGTTCGAAATTTACAACATTTTATCAGGTTATTAACGAACTTTTTGTAATGCGGTTGTATGAGGTTATATTTATCAGGTTGAATAATCGTTTACCTTATTGAATATTAACAAGGTTTGACCAGGAAAGATAGCAAATGCTTTTACCAGGTTTTATCGGAATTCGACAAGTTCGAAATTTACAACATTTTATCAGGTTATTAACGAACTTTTTGTAATGCGGTTGTATGAGGTTATATTTATCAGGTTGAATAATCGTTTACCTTATTGAATATTAACAAGGTTTGACCAGGAAAGATAGCAAATGCTTTTACCAGGTTTTATCGGAATTCGACAAGTTCGAAATTTACAACATTTTATCAGGTTATTAACGAACTTTTTGTAATGCGGTTGTATGAGGTTATATTTATCAGGTTGAATAATCGTTTACCTTATTGAATATTAACAAGGTTTGACCAGGAAAGATAGCAAATGCTTTTACCAGGTTTTATCGGAATTCGACAAGTTCGAAATTTACAACATTTTATCAGGTTATTAACGAACTTTTTGTAATGCGGTTGTATGAGGTTATATTTATCAGGTTGAATAATCGTTTACCTTATTGAATATTAACAAGGTTTGACCAGGAAAGATAGCAAATGCTTTTACCAGGTTTTATCGGAATTCGACAAGTTCGAAATTTACAACATTTTATCAGGTTATTAACGAACTTTTTGTAATGAGGTTGTATGAGGTTATATTTATCAGGTTGAATAATCGTTTACCTTATTGAATATTAACAAGGTTTGACCAGGAAAGATAGCAAATGCTTTTACCAGGTTTTATCGGAATTCGACAAGTTCGAAATTTACAACATTTTATCAGGTTATTAACGAACTTTTTGTAATGCGGTTGTATGAGGTTATATTTATCAGGTTGAATAATCGTTTACCTTATTGAATATGAACAAGGTTTGACCAGGAAAGATAGCAAATGCTTTTACCAGGTTTTATCGGAATTCGACAAGTTCGAAATTTACAACATTTTATCAGGTTATTAACGAACTTTTTGTAATGCGGTTGTATGAGGTTATATTTATCAGGTTGAATAATCGTTTACCTTATTGAATATGAACAAGGTTTGACCAGGAAAGATAGCAAATGCTTTTACCAGGTTTTATCGGAATTCGACAAGTTCGAAATTTACAACATTTTATCAGGTTATTAACGAACTTTTTGTAATGCGGTTGTATGAGGTTATATTTATCAGGTTGAATAATCGTTTACCTTATTGAATATGAACAAGGTTTGACCAGGAAAGATAGCAAATGCTTTTACCAGGTTTTATCGGAATTCGACAAGTTCGAAATTTACAACATTTTATCAGGTTATTAACGAACTTTTTGTAATGCGGTTGTATGAGGTTATATTTATCAGGTTGAAATCGTTTACCTTATTGAATATTAACAAGGTTTGACCAGGAAAGATAGCAAATGCTTTTACCAGGTTTTATCGGAATTCGACAAGTTCGAAATTTACAACATTTTCTCAGGTTATTAACGAACTCTTTGTAAAGCGGTTGTATGAGGTTATATTTATCAGGTTGAATAATCGTTTACTTTATTGAATATTTACAAGGTTTGACCAGGAAAGATAGTAAATGCTTTTACCAGGTTTTATCGGAATTCGACAAGTTCGAAATTTACAACATTTTATCAGGTTATTAACGAACTTTTTGTAATGAGGTTGTATGAGGTTATATTTATCAGGTTGAATAATTGTTTACCTTATTGAATATGAACAAGGTTTGACCAGGAAAGATAGCAAATGCTTTTACCAGGTTTTATCGGAATTCGACAACTTCGAAATTTACAACATTTTATCAGGTTATTAACGAACTCTTTGTAATGCGGTTGTATGAGGTTATATTTATCAGGTTGAATAATCGTTTACCTTATTGAATATTAACAAGGTTTACCCAGGAAAGATAGCAAAT
This sequence comes from Ctenicera cuprea, assembly GCA_958336395.1. Lineage (NCBI taxonomy): Eukaryota > Metazoa > Arthropoda > Insecta > Coleoptera > Elateridae > Ctenicera > Ctenicera cuprea. Next base: position 14,139,504 of record OY284494.1, on the reverse strand, counting down.
GCTTTTACCAGGTTTTATCGGAATTCGACAAGTTCGAAATTTACAACATGTTATCAGGTTATTAACGAACTTTTTGTAATGAGGTTGTATGAGGTTATATTTATCAGGTTGAATAATCGTTTACTTTATTGAATATTTACAAGGTTTAACCAGGAGAGGTAGCAAATGCTTTTACCCGGTTTTATCGGAATTCAACAAGTTCGAAATTTACAACAGTTTATCAGGTTTTTGACGAATATTTTGTAATGAGGTTGTATAAGGTTGAACAATCGTTTGCTTTATTGAATATTAACAAAATTTAACCAGGCGAGATAGTGAATGTTTTTATCAGGTTGTATCGGAATTTGACCAGTTTGAAATTTGCATAAACAAAATATTGTCAGGTTAATCAGAACTTTTTACAATTCGGTTGTATGAGGTTGACTTTCAAATATTCAACAATACTTTACCTTGCTAAATATTAATAAGGCTTTCCAAGTTTTTTCTGAATTTGGTAATTGCAAAGTAGAAAAAAGCATTCAAAGTTAATGAGCATAGGATAAGAATATAAATAAGAAGAATAAACTTAAACATTAGAATTTATATTCTTTTAAACAGATACTATGTTGTTTAAATGAGGCTTCGCTGAATTTTTTGCTCTTTAAATAACGGAATTATTGGATTTAGTAGTAAATAAAGAATATGATATATTAATATTGCAAAAGGAGAAACTACTGGACCAGGAAATGTTATGAAATTAACCCTAACTGAAGAAACCGAAGATCGTGAATTGCACTTCTTTGGCTTTGCCAAATCTTGAACCTTCGGTGAACTTTTTAGATTTGTTTAATACTGTTTCATACTTACTTATTAAAAAAAAATAAAAGATTAAGAATTAAACGAAATGCTTTTTGTTTTAGATCAAATGGAGACAAGTCCACAATAAGTGTTATTTCAATATTTGAATGTAATTAAAAAATTATATATTATCTATATGTTATAAATGGAAAAATATCTACAAAAACGCTTGCATGTATACAGAAAAAGTTACATATATTTTTATAAAATTGGAATCGGATTATGTATCAGTAAATTATTATATAGTGCATCGGGATTATCTTCGTTAGCCCTACCTCCACTAGTTTGTTTATCTCTTGGCGCAGGGGTAATAGAAATCTTAGATAAGAGATTAAAAATATCAGAAAGGATTGAAGAATATAAGTTAATTTATAAATTTTATAGACAGTTAATGCATTTATATAAGTCTGATAAAATAAATAAAAAAGAAATAAATTTACGTGAAGAAGAATTTGTCAGCAATTTTAATTATTTTCCGAGAGAAAAATACTTAGAAAAAGTTCACTTAAATGGTAATTGATGATTCTTATTGTAATAAATGAGATGTATTACTTCGGTCTGCGACTATTTTTGATATTTCTCAGTATTTCTTTTTCATCAAGCTTGGAAATGAAACATAATGGTTAATTTTTTTTAATAAATGACACATCCGAAAGAAATTAAAGTATTTGAATTAGAAGCTGAGGAGTGTTATGATATTACTGCTATAAGAAAATCTGATGGTGTTGGACCAACTAATGGATTAGTCTTTATTTTAGAGAAGGGGGCTAATATGAAGTTGAAGTTATATTTATCCGGTACAGCATTATTTTCAGATGTGTCAATAATTAATGATTTCTATGATTTTATTTCTTACTTACTTAATAACAAACAAAAAGTGTTTCTGAAAAGAAATCGCTTGTTATTTAAGTCCAGATATGAAGATTGTTTTTGTGATATTGATATTTGGGAATATATTCCAGAAGATAATTAATATTGTTATAAATGAAATATATTATTCTTTTTTTATTTTTCACTATAGTTAGATGTTCACAAATTAATACGATTCTAAATATTACTGACTATTTAGAACAATTTGGATATTTAGAGAGTAATACTTCATCAATAACAGACACAAATAATGCTTTAATAAGATTTCAAGAATTCTATAATTTACCGGCTGATGGAACATTAAATCAAGAAACACTTGCTTTGATCAGTAAACCTAGATGTGGTGTTAAAGATAATCCTACTGCTTATAGAGTACATAATAAAAAATGGACTAAAACAACTCTCAAATAGGATTTTTCATTAGCTACAAATGAAATGAAAGAATTGACACGAAAAGCTTTTGATCAATGGCAGTCTGTTTCAAATTTAAAGTTTGAATATAATAGTATTAAACCAGATATACTTATTTCATTTTCTAATACGCTGTTTCAACATAATCATAATACACGGTGTCAAAAAGGAGTTTGTTCTAGCAGTTTTGATGGAAAAGGTAATGTTTTAGCACATGGTTTCTTTCCAAATAATGATGAATGTCTAGGCATTCATTTTGATAAATCAGAAAATTGGTATTTTGGTGAATCAAGCAATACACCTGATGGTCAAACTAATTTTTATTCGGGCTTTACTTCGTTGAAATTCATTTTAATTTATTGTAATCAAAACAATTCTTAACTTCAACAGGTTTATTATTTTAGCCTTATACGTATTTTAACGTGTTTACACGTCATTATCAAAAGCAAGATTAAAAGTAAACAGTTGGTGTTACTATAGGAACAATAAATCTTTACAACTTGATCTTGGTTTTCTATATCTGCGTCCAGATGACTTGATTTCTCATTCCAAAACGTCCAATAACAGTGCATTTAAAAGATCAATTTGCTCATTTATTGAAGGTACAGAATATAAATGTTTGTGAATTTTAAAAAGTGATCAAGAAGCAGAAGAATTTTATAGTGCACTAACATCAACCATAAAACAACTCCACAAACACGATATGAATGTAATAATGGGCGATTTTAACGCTAAGGTGGGAGAAGGAAGAGATGGAGAATTCGTGGGTCCATATGGATTGGGAGTAAGGAATGAAAGAGGAGACCGTCTGAATAGCTTCTGCATAGAAGAACAACTTGTAATTACAAACACCTTCTTTAAACTCCCAAAAAGAAGATTCTATACATGGAGATCACCTATGGACGAACCGGAGAACATAGTCAGAAATCAAATAGACTTTATATTAGTAAATAAAAGATTCAGAAACTGTTTTACTTTAGTCAAAACCTATCCGAGCGCAGATATATCGTCGGACCACAACCCAGTAGTTGGCACATTTAGAATTAAGCTGAAAAAAGTCAAGAAAGCGGAAAACGCGAAACAATGGCAGATGAGAATGCTAAAGGAAGAACCAATAAAAGAACAAGTACAGAATAAACTCAGAAACAGATTTAAAGACATAAACAAGACGGACCAAATAGAAACTGAATTAGAAAAGATCCAACAAATCATAGGGGAAATGAGTGACGAGCATCTGAAACAGAAAAACAATAAAAATAAACCATGGATAACAAAGGAAATACTAGAATTAATGAACGAGAGAAGAATATACAAAAATAAAGATGAAACAACGCCTGGCGAAATTACATAAAAAACCTTTTTAAAGAGGAAAGACCACATTCCCCTAACTTACAAAGGGAAACAGGTCCTTCAATTACAGAAGGAGAAATTCAAAAAGCTAGTAATCATATGAAAGACGGAAAGACCCCAGGACCTGATAAGTTCCATTCAGAATTTTTGAAATTATTTGACGAGGACGGAATTAAATGGCTGTCTAAAATATTTAATAACATGTATAGAACTGGAAAAATACCAGCAGCATGGCTAAAATCAACCTTCATAATTATTCCTAAAAAGACTAGTACTAAACAGTGTAGTGATTACCGGACGATCAGCCTAATGAGCTATTTGTTAAAGCTCTTCCTGAAGATCATCCATCAAAGAATATACAGAAAATGCGAAAAAAACATAGGAAGGACACAGTTCGCTTTTAGGAACGCAGTAGGAACAAGGGAGGCGCTATTCTGTGTACAAGTCCTATTCCAGCGATGTAGGGATATGAACTGCGACATATACGCTTGCTTCATTGATTACAATAAGGCATTCGACAGCGTACAACACGAAAAACTCGTAGAAATAATGCAAAACGTAGGCTTAGATGATCGCGATATGAAAATCATCAAAACCTTTCTTCTTCTTGTGCCTTGTCCGTTACCGAACGTTGGCTATCATATTGGCTATGATAATTTTATCCACAGCCAGCGGCCCGAAATAATGTTGTTGTAGATCTGCCATACCAGTCTCGCAGGTTTCGAAGCCAAGATGTTCGTCTTCGGCCTGGGCCTCTTTTTCCGATTATTTTGCCTTTCATTACTAGATGTAAGATATTGTATCGTGTGGGATTTCGCATTACATGCCCGAAGTACTGAAGTTTTCTTATTTTTATAGTTTTAATTATTTCTACTTCCTTCTCCATTCGACGCAGTATGTCTTCGTTGCTGACTCTATCAACCCAACTCACTCGAAGTATACTCCGGTATACCCGCATTTCAAAAGCTTCTAGTTTTTTTAATAGTGTGTCTGTTAACGTCTAGCTTTCTACTCCATATAACAGTATTGGGAATATATAACATTTCACCAGTCTTATCTTCAGCTTAAAGTTGATATTTCTGCCAAAGAGTATTTTTTTAATTTTAAAGAACGCAGTTCGCGATTTTTCCATGCGGACTTTTATTTCATTGGTCATGTCCCAGTTATCGTTGACTTGGCATCCCAAGTACGTTATTTTAGCTGTTTTCTCGAGTGGTATGTCATACGCTGTGAGTCTTGGAGCATTCTCCGGTGATTTGCTGACGATCATAAATTTGGTCTTCTTGGTATTAAGCTTTAGGCCGTAGGTGTCACAATTTCTTGTCAGACTATCAACAAGAAGTTGTAGTTCTGGCAGGCTGCTAGTTATTAGAATAATAAAAATAAACCTTTACTGGAACCAAACCGCCAATATACATGTTGAAGGGCAAAACTCAGAAGAAATACATATACAACGGGAAGTAACGCAGGGCTGTGTGCTGTCCAATCTATTATTAAATATATATTTAGAAGAGATTTTAAAAGAAGCCCTGGAAGATGTAGAAGAAGGCATAATGATTAACGGAGAATGCCTAAACAACATAAGATATGCAGATGATGCGGTAGTGTTTGCAGATAGTTTAGAAGGCTTACAACAGCAAATGTCCAAGATAGCCGAGACAAGTCATCAATACGGTCTGACGTTAAACATAAGCAAAACCAAATACATGGTTATAAGTAAAAATAGAATACCAACAACGCAAATAACAATCAACAACAGACACATAAAAAGAGTAAATACATATTACCTATCTTGGCACAACAATAAACGACCAATGGGACCACTCCCTGGAAATTAAATGCAGATTAAAAAAGGCGAGAGCGGCAGTCGTGAAGATGAAAAGCCTCTTCACAAGTCATGACCTAAACTTAAAACAAAAATAAAACTCCTCCGAACATATGTCTTCACGGTATTGCTATACGGGGTCGAATCCCGGACCCTCACTGAAGCGACGAGTAAGAAATTGGAAGCTTTTGAGATGTGGCTATACCGACGTATACTAAAAATTCCGTGGACAGACTACATCACGAATATAAACGTACTAGAACGATTAAATAAGGAAACAGAAAACTTGAGAACTGTAAAGAGAAGAAAATTAGAATACTTGGGCCATATCATGAGAAATAGTCAAAGATACGAATTATTACAACTGATTCTTCAGGGTAAAGTCTGTGGTAAACGAGGTCCAGGGAGAAGAAGAATATCTTGGCTTCACAATTTGAGAAAATGGTACAGCACAACAACAACTGGCCTATTTCGCGCAGCTGTTAACAAGGTAGAGATCGCCATGATGATCGCCAATATCCGATAACGGATGGGCACGCGAAGAAGAAGTGAATTTTAAATGCTTCTAGTATATCTATCTAGCTTACGTTTATCATCACAAAAGAGTAAAAATTGTATAGTGTTATTAGATGTCATTAAGTGATTGTGTTCTAGTAAGTGTTTACAGTTGAATTTATGTGGGCGTTTATATTTGAAACAACGAACGTGTTTTTTGTACCTAAAATCAAAATTTCTGATTGTTTGTCCTATATAAACTGAATTACAGTGCCAGCAATTTGATTTGTAAATGCCTGATTTTAGTAAATTGTCTATTTTTGCTTTAGCATTAAACAATGGTTTTTGTTGTTTGAAAGTTATTTTACATATATTTATATTTGTTTATAATTTAGGCATTTTTTACTGATTTATTGCCAAACTATGGAATTAACGCATATTTCATTTTATCTGATGAAATAGTTAGATAAATTTTCTGCATAGCTAATTTATAATTTTGCACTTTAATTAGTGTGTCAATAAGTTGAGTATTATAACCATTATTCTATACAATTTGTTTGATAATAGAAATTTCTATATTATAACTAATTTTACCTAAAGGAACCGCTAAAGCCACAAAAATAACATTTGCACTAGAAACTGAACAAAATATAATAAATAATTAACTTTTTAAAATTAAAAATAAAAATTAATTCAAATAATAAACTTAAATACTCTGTTTATAGAAAACCTACACAACTCACATTACAATACCACACGGTTCTAGTCATCATAAAACACAGAAATTACAACACACAAAGTTAAGAATTGTTTTAATTTACAATAAATTCAAATAAGACACGTTTGGTTTTTGACGCTGCAGCTACAGTCAGGTGAAATAAACCCAAAAGATATGTAATGTTTATGAGATGAAGATTATGATGTTCGTGGTAACTTGCTCAACTAACTATTTTTAAATTGTTAAAAACTTAAATGCAAGTCAGCAGACAAAATCTGAAGAAATCTTAAGCGCAATATTAAAGTGCTATGTAATTCTATCGTGTTTCACCTAACAAACAAAAAATTATAAGAGATCCGTTGAGATTTTCTTACAGTTGCAGTTTTGGAAAAAATATAAATGAAATTTTAGCGAAGGTTTTATTAATTGAGACAACGAAATATAATCACAGACGACGAAAAAATTTTTAATTTTAAATGTAAAAACATTGAGCAAAATCTAGGAAATTAAACCATCAAATACGTACTCTGTAACAGCATGTGTAAATAAATCTTTCAGGTTATAATTACGATAATCATAAATGTAATGTATTGCAGCACCCATGTCGGCTAACGTATTCATCCAAATCCGACGAAGGTCCGCACCAACTTTTTTTATATCTGTATATATGGCTTTGAGATCGGCCAGATTGGCTGGATCTGCAAATATTTAAAACACAAATATACATAAATATTGAATTTTATGTGTCGTTAATAAAAAGTAATAAAGAAGCTAGTATACAAAAATAAAAACAAATAATAAATTGAATGCAGTGAAAAAGTTAAATTACCACATTTATTATTTATGTAATGCTTAGTTCATGATTCTGATAATGCTACTGTACAGAAGAATGTACTAGCATATAAGGATAGTTGATATTTCATTGCCAATCATATATCTGCTGCAATAGTGGAGATTCAATAAAAAATCATCCAAACAAATTTTCTAACTTGACGTGATCTATGACAGCGCCAAGACTTTTTCACGGCTTTTCAAAAAATATCTACATTTAATGTTTTTAAGTAGAACTCCCTGTATGTTTTTACGGCGGAAGCCTCTACATTAAATATTCTTTACTTTAAAGGACCATCATAAGTAAGCGTTTGCATTAAAATTGTAGATAATAATTCAATTCACCTTGTTAAACTATTTGGCAATTAAGTAAAAAAATATGTTTTTGTTGCCAGTAGATACAACAAAGTTCCGACACCAATTTGAAAAGGCAACAATGGTGATAGACCATCCAGCAGGTGACGCTAGTCCGCCACACCGCACTATACAGGGTGGCCCACCGAAAACGAAACAGGCGTGTTTTGTACCTCAATTTTACTAAAAACGCTCAAACGGGTCTTTTTAATTTGCAAACGGGACATGTAATATGGCTATTTCCGTTCGTCTGTCTATCAAGATTAATTAATTAATTATTTAATTAATTGAGGCTAGCCACGACTTTTATAATAAAACAAATCTACTTTAATAGCAGCTAGCCACGACCATGAGTATTATAAACAATCAATGTTATGATGTTATAATGTTTATTAAACAAATTTATTGTTAGTTTGATTTATTTGTTAAGGGTTTTTTTAATGGAAAATGGTTGTAATATTTTAAAAAGTAAATCATTCAGTAGATACAGTTGTTAATGCTGAACAAATTGTCTATCATCTATTTTGCTGTAAAATAATCAAGGGAGCCAATATTTGCAACATTTTTTTATATTACGAGGTATGGGTGGGTACATGTGTAAATAACACTATAAAAATAGAAAGTTCATAAAAAATTGAAAAAAAACACGCGGTCTCTACCACGTGTCTAGATCAACCAATCATTAATCAAAAGCAAGATACTCTGTTTGTTGTCACTGTTCCTGTATAAAGTCACTGTCGGGCAAATGATCGTCAGCACCACCTGGTGGCAAATTTTTTTTTGTCGTGACAACATAACATTGGCGACAAACATACATATATGAAAAAAGCTAATAATAATTATTTAAAAAAAGAGCAATAATCACAATGATTTTCATTATTTAAAGGAAGCTGTTTCAAAAATAACATTATAAAGGATATTTACTGCCACTTTGGGTTTCAAGTCAGAAGTTTTACGACGTTGCTAATGTTGGTTATATTACGCTTGCGACGGAGAAATTCATGTCTGATGAAAAAGCTGCTAGTTTTACTAAATTGAGAAAAAATTTTAAATTTACTGTATGTGTGATGTGTAACATTAAATACAAACTATAAAATTAATATTACCAATTAAAGATCTCCGTGTGGCACCACCAAAGAAACTACGTTTCGTCACAAAGGATAAACTTGTATTTGAAATGTCTTCCACAAGTGTATTTATATGCTTCTGAAACTTTTTCAAGGCAGATACGCGATCTTTAATCATATTATCCAACCGATTGTGATTCTTGTGAAGTTTTGTATTTTGTATTGGCCATGGTGCTTGAAAATGACCATTTACTACTTCTAATGGTTGAATATATTCCGCATCACGTTGCTGCTGATTTTGCACATCGTTACTAAATCTGGACTGCGGCACAAATTTGTGCAAAACTGGAAGTTGTTGTGGCTGTATTTGCATTTCGTACTGTGGCGGCACTCCTTTAGGAAACAGTGGAAATTGTGTATATTTGTTTCCTGGTAAGGCAAGACGTGGACTTCTCAAAAATGACTGAAGATTAAACGATTGTATAGGATTGACATCATTTGTAGTGGCAACCTAAAAATTAAATAAAGAATTACCATGACTACATTTTATCAAATCGTATTTAAGTTTTCATTGGATATTAATTCTCCACTATAGGCGCAATCTTTGTATTTAATATATTTTTAATATTATTTTTGTCATTTTTGGTCTCATATTTTACGTTTTAATTTTTTGTTAAAGGTAAATTTGTTATGACAATTTTTAATACGCGCGCTATTATACATATAACAACAGCGGCACACACAATTTGTGTATTTCTATACAATTACAATACATACAAAAATGAGCGATATACAGAAGACAAAAATAAGAACGTACAAGCTGAGAGAAGAAGAAACAGCAAATAAATGTACAGAAAAGATAGAAAAATAAATGGGAAAAATAAAGCGAAAGGCAGAAAATCACAATCTAGAAGAACTATTGATGCAATTTAAAGAAACTATAGTAAATACAGCGAAACTAGCATGCGGAGTAACGAACAACAACAAAACCAAAAAGAAAACACACTGGTGAAACGAGTATATAAAAGCGGAAACAAAGATGAAGAAAAAAAAATGGGAAAAATACCTAAGAAGCAAAACCAACGAACACTATGCAGAATATAAAGAACAGAGAACCAGAGTCAAGGAACTGGTGAAGAGATCGAAGCAAAAATCGTGGGAGGAATTGGGCGAGAAGATGGAACAGGACAGTGTAGGTAACCAGAAACTGTTCTATAAAATCCTAAAAATGCTGAGAAAGGGTAAAGAAAACAAATGCCAATACACATGTGTGACATGAGACACACATGGAAGAGTCGCAAAGTGGATTCAGAAAGGGGAGAAGAATCCAGGACCACATATTCACAATAAAACAATTGATAGAAAAGCAATACAATAAGGATATGTATGTTGCGTTTATTGACCTACAAAAGGCTGTCGATAGTGTACAGCGGAAAATACTCTGGGATAGCCTGAAGAGAAGAAGAATTGGGAGCAAACTGAGGAAAAACATAACTAGCTTGTACAAAAACACTCGGAGCTATGTTAGGACAAACAGCGCAGAGTCAGAAGAATTTGTGACAAAAGAGGGAGTGAGACAGGGAGCCCAACACTCTTCAACATTATATTAGATGACATAACAAAAGAAGTTAAAAAACACATCAAGAAGGTTCAGGTGGAATACAGATATATGGAACCAATATACATAACAGAGTGTGCGTTCGTAGACGATTTGATGATATGCGCCAAAAACGAAAACGAATTAAAAGCAAGCTTAGAAACATGGAATAGATCACTACAAGCACGCAACCTAAAGATAAATACAGAAAATACGAAAATAATGGTAATTGGAAAGAACAATATACAAACAAAGATCCAACTTAATGGGAAAGAGATAGAACAAACAGACAGTTTCAAATATCTCGGGGGCACAATACAGAAAGATGGGAAAAACGAAGCTGAAATAAATAATAGAATACAGAGTGCCAACAAAGTGTACTACGCCCTAGGTAATAAATTCATCAGGAAAAACGAAGGAAATAAAAAGACAAAACCAAAACGGTATATAACACGATATTTAAACCAATATTTACGTTTGGGTGTGAGAGCTGGACGCTAACTAAACAGCAAGAGAGCAAAATACAAGCAAGCGAAATGAGGAATCATGGGAGTAACGAAAAGAGATAGATTAAGAAATGAAGAAATAAGGAAAACATTAGAGGTAGAACAATAAGGAAGGCCATAGAAAGACAACAGCTGCTATGGTTCGGGCACCTAAGTAGAATGGATAATAGCAGGCAAACCAAAACGATATGGCAAACTAAAACAAACATAAAGAGGCCAAGAGGAAGGCCAAGGAGAAGGATGGGACGAGGTGATAGCGGAGAGCCTGAAGAAGAGAAACCGAAACTGGCAAGAAGCTAAAGCACTAACACAAAATAAAAGAGAATGGGCAAAATTTGTACATAACTACAATGGTTAAAACTTAACTGAGAAAGGAAGCAATAGATTTGGAAATTAGTAAAGACAAGATGAGTGTAAATAGTGTGGCTAAAGACGTATAGTGAAATGCGTAAAATCGAGGTTAAATAGTGTAAATTTAGCGGAATAATTATTAGAGTGGATATTGATTTAGAATAGTAATTTAATTTTATCTGTATATTGTTAACTACAGTATAAAAAGTTTTAGTAAGTATGTAAAACACCCTACACCGAAAGGTAAATGGGTCCAGATTATATATACAAAAATGAGCGAAAAATTTTGCCTAGACTTTCCTAAACTTATATGATAGTTCAAAAGTATGTTTGTATGAACGTTTTATGCGTGAAAAGTAACTTAAACTAGTAAGGTCGCAATAGTGCTGCTACTGCACCGGCGCGTACGCCAGCAATCTGCGGCTATGGCTTCTTGTATTTTGAAATACAATTTTTCCGTACTTTATAAGAAAAAATTTTTTGTTAATTTGTACGTAAAGATTCATTGGGATTTAAAAAAAAAGCAAAAATGGAAATAGAAACGTCTCTTAATATTGCTGCAACGAAAAATTAAGTTGCAAATTTTTTTCTACTATCACTCATGAGCAATTTGGTCTAAACAAAAATATTTTACTTGTGTTTGCTAAATAACGGGGCATAAATTTTTGATTTTTAAAAATTTATAGAAGGCGTCACAGGGGAATTAGCGGACTACAACAAAAACAAAATTGTAGTCGATCTCTATCTCAATAAGCTTGCCACCGGCTGCAGTTTTCATTTGTACAAAAATTCTCTTACATATTGACATTGTTTTATTTTAGGGTTTTACTTTGTCGGTAAATTTTTGATAAACTACCGAGGAGTAAACCCAAACCGTAGGCTAAAAATTGCACATCGGCTTCCCCTCAGTAAAGGACTTCCCCTGAACTTTCCTTGGACTTTTCCGACTTTCCTTGGACTTCCTCGACTTCCGTTACACTTCACCAAGAGTACCTTCGGATTATCTCTTGTAATCGCGAAATGAATTGCCAAGATTGACAAGTTGGTATACAAAACAATATAAATAATTATAGGCCATACGAATCCGTATTACTGGCTGACCAGGACAAGTAGCAAAGCCACACACAACATTAACATACAAATAAAACACATGTGCGTATGGCTTGAATGAATGTGCATGAAGGGTGGCATAAGCTTCAGGAGTGTGGTGGTTTAAAGGCCAAAAGCTCCACTACCTCCTACTACACAAGCGAAGAGCCTATCCGGAGTGAAAGATCTCGACACCTTCGGGTATATGAGGATAGATTATGATGATGATGATGACGAAGCCGTATAATTTTTTTTTGTAATTAATGTTCGTTTTGTAGTTGCAAAATTATAGGATAAAACAGTACTAAGAAGCTTAAATACAACAATACGTTCTGAGTATACATATGGCACTTTGGGAATGTTCGCCAGATTGTAGGCCTAATATTTAGTATTAGGACGTGAAAGACGGGCCAAATACTTTCATTGGGCTTCTCCGATTTCTCTTAGACTTTTCCCGACATTCTTTGAACTTCGCTGACTTCCCTTGGACTTTCCTGAATTCCCTTGGTCTTCCCCCTTGGACTTCCCTTAAATTTCTCCCGCCTTCTTTTGGAGTTTTCCGACTTCCCTTGAACATACCTGAGACTTTCTTTAACGTGTACAGACTTCCCCTGCAGCGGCTTACCCCTCGTACACTAAATTCCAAAGTTTATCAACCTATCAAAAATTTTGGGCAGCTAAAAATAATTACCATTTTATATCTCCAAAAATATTTTTTTCTTTACTTGATTATACTATTAAGGGCTGCAAATAATTTGACAATTGGTAAAAACATATTGCTTCTAGAGCTAACATTTTGTGGGTGTCCCAGTCCGTTAATTTTTATGTAAAATTTTTTATGCTTTATTGCAGGTAACTATTCATCTCGCACTGGATACAGTTAGAAAACCCTCTGATAGGTGGCGCCATTTAAAACAAAGCACAATTCACTTTAGTAAGTGTTGAAAAGAATATGTTAATGTAAGTCAGTCTAATTTAAAGATGTGATCGTATAGTACCTCTTAGTACTACAACTTTGTTACAAAAGTAGCACTATTTAAGTACTTAACTTGTTTAAATAAAAATAAAAAAAAGCTTGTAAAAAATAATACCTAAATAGAATAAGGTACAGAAAAGAAAACTGAAACGAGGAATGTTTTAATCAACAAAATAATTATACCAAGTATGCCAAATAAAACTTCTATGATAACTCTTTGACGAAATGCAGATATTACGAATTTTCATAGTCCTGTAAATTTACTTTTCATTTTATTATAGATTGTTTCAAATTAAATCAAAACAAAGTGAACCCGTTTAAAACTATTGCACGTTTTTAATACATGGGTTATTCCTCAGAGTCATATCATTTTCTGATTTAAAAAAGCTTTTCAATTTGATTTATCGCACAATATTGTTCAGACAGATAAGTGATAACAAGGATTCAATTATAAAATACCCAGATAAATTTAACAGTTTATTGTCATTGGAGTAATAAACTTTTTTAATCTGATCATATCAACAACGCCTTAACTATAACGAAAAATCAACGGAAACTGTTGCAAGGAAATTGCTTTTGCATACTTTAAAGAAGTTTTAAAGTGCAATAATTTCGTAATTATACCGTCATGTATGTTTTTACAAATATTTAAAAAAAAAATTTTCAAGGTAATAATTATACGTGTATTCAGAGGAGCTGACATAAACAGCAATCATTATCTGCTAATACCAAAAATAAAACTGAAAGCTGGATGGTGTAAGAACAGCAAACCAACCAATGAAAAACAACACATAAAAGTCCACCGTTTGAAAGAGGATTCTGTTAAAACTTTATACCAACAAAGATTAGCTAAATATAATAGAGAAATAACACCAAGCAAAATTGTCAATAAAGAATAGCAAAACCTAAAAACAATAATAGTAAAAGCGGCGTCTGTATCCCTTGGATATAGAAAGCAACGGACTAAAAGAAAGATATTGAAATATTGCAATGACGAAATCAAAGAAAAGATAGATAAGAAGAAAAGTGCATATCTAAAATGGTTACAGAACAAAACTGAATAACACAGAGAGCAATACAAGAACATAGCAGCGGAAGTAAAACGGCTGTGTAAAAATACTAACCAAGAGAGCTGGGATAGATTTATCTCAAATGTAGAGGACGATATACACGGGAGACAAGAATTCGCTTACAAACTGATGAAACTAAATAAAACTGAAAAAGATAATACCAAGATCGAAATCATAGACAAAGATGAATGGTTGGAATACTATAGAAAACTTTGGACAGAAGATGAGACAATGGCAACCGAAGGAGGTAATAATGAAGACATAGAAGAAGAGGAGGAAAGTGTAGACCAGATAGAACTAAATGAACTTGAGAAAGTACTAACACAAACAAAAAATAGAAAGGCAGCCGGACAAGATGATATAATGCCGAACTCCTAAAATATGCAAACATAGACATTAAAACCAGACTTTTGGAATTGATAAATCGATGTTGGAAAACAAAGACAATACCTAACACCTGGAATGAAGCTACTGTAACCTCAATATTTAAGAAAGGAGATCGAACAAATTGTGAAAATTACAGAGGTATCTCACTACTAAACACAGGATACAAAATATATTCTAAAATAATAACAAACCGATTAAACAAAATAGTAGAATTATACTTTTAGACGAACAAACTGGTTTTAGGAAAGGGCGATCTTGTACGGATAATACATTCACAGTCAAGCAGAGAAACTCGCCTACTATTTGTGGATTATAAAAAAGCTTTTGACAAGGTAGTTAGAGAAAACCTATGGCAAATTCTAAATAAAAGAGGAATTCCATCGCATTTGATAAAAGTAATAAGAAGCATGTACAGAGCATCGCAAATTGCCATCGTCGGAAATGAAAGCAAAACAGCATATGTCAATTTAGGACTAAGACAAGGACGTAGCTTGTCCCTTACACTTTTTAATATATGTATTGACGACGTGTTGCGACAATGGATGAAAACTATAAACTCGTGCAATTATAACTTAAACAATCAAAAATATTTAATAACGCTACTCTTCGCTGATGATCAGGTATTAATCATTAGTAATGAGGACACACTCCAGAAAGCCGCCATTAAATAAAATAAAATTGCAGCAATTCACAATTTAACAATATCCACACAAAAAAAACGAAAGTTATGGCATTTGAAGGACTCGAACCAATTAGATCTAAAATAACAATTAAAGACGACACAATAGAACAAGTATCAGCATTTAATTTCCTTGGATCCGTATTATCGTATCAAAAGGAGATTGATATGCACTATAAGATAGGGAAAGTGAACTACATAAATGGCACAATATACAGAACATTAAAAAATAAGGTTTGAAAAGACACGTTAAGAAAATTTTACAATACAATGGCAATCCCGTGCGGTATATATGGAAGTGAGAACTGGACAATTACCAAAGCAAACGAACAGAGAATACACACATCAGAAATGCGTTTTTTGAGAAGAGTAGCAGGTTATACACGAATCGACAGGAAAAGGAACACAGATATAAGAATAGAATTAGGAGTGCGCAGTGTTAATGAAATAATAAAAGAATACAGAAATAAATGGAAAGAACATGTTGAACGAGCAATATCCAAGAAAATATCGCAGTATAGAGCAAGAGGAAGAAGATCTTTGGGGCGACCACGGAAAAAGTGGAAAGATCAAGGGACGTAACAGGCAATTAGCCTAATACACGTAGTAAGAAGAAGAAGAAGATAAATTATACAGATATTTTGAAGTCAATAAATAATTATTTATTTTTCCCCAAAAATAGATCTTTTGACGTCAAAAAATTCATTTGTTGAGGTCTGAAAATCTCTTATGCAAATCAGAATTAAATAATGAATCGACATAAATGCTATTTACTCTATAACCATAATTACTTATTATCAACGGTCGGTAAATGATTTCTTTACATTAAAAACATGTATTTGACGTTAAAACACAATTAAAAGTAATAAATAATTTTTTGTAGTCGAACACGTATTTTTGGGCTTGAAAAAAAAACATTAAAATCGAAAAATCATTTATTAATATCAAATAATAATTTATTTATAGTTTACGAATATTTTTTTCGTTTCGTCATTATTTGAAATTGAATGAAAGATTTTCAGACGTCAAAAAATGATTGTTTTGACGTCATAATTAAGGATTGCAATACTGGTTTATCGGTAAATAGCATAAAAATCATTTTAAAAATGGGCGAAACAGGCAGCTGGTACTTGCCCATAATTTTTACGTTTTAAATGTTACCGCACTAATAACTGAACCAATAATATTGTTTATACAAAAATTACAACAAGAATAAAAAATGGTAACGCTCCACGGTGATTTGAATTTGCGACAGCCTACAGCCTGAAGATTACCTTACGAGTCATGATGATCCCCCCTCCATGTTGTAGAAACGGTTTCTAGAAATTTTCAATATCTCTTTTACTTCCACAGATATATCATTGTACGTTGTCAAATTGACATCCGGTATATGCTGCACAAGGACCGCCAATTGTCTTTTAAAAGGTGAGGCCCACATTTGTGCCGTCGCCTGTGGGTTAACAGCAAGACCGAAACTAAAGGTACATCTGTAGAAGCGCGACTGGACATTCAAAAACGGTAAAAATTAGTTCCTAATTAGCCGTTTATCCACAGGCGGCGCCATAGATGTGAGCCTCAATTTTTATTTTGAGTTTATGCAGTAAATAACGGCGCTAACGGTATATTATACTGTGATTTTGCGAAATAGCTTATTATTCGTCGAAACAATAGCTAGTGTTTATGCGTAGTACTGCAAGCAATTTTTGCAGGCGTTCTGTAACATTTTACAAGCGCTCGAGCGCCTGCGTCAAGAATACTGACAACGCCACTATTTTATTATTTTTGATGACTTTTTAACTAATGGGATTTCTGCTAGCGGAATTTTATATAGTGAAACTATTACCAAGCGAGGTGTGTTTTGTTGAGAGAACTTTCCCCGCGGGTTTGTGTGGGGAGCCTATCAACTTATTTATCAAGTCAGCGAAAAATAGCAAAAACAAATTAATACCACAAAGCTGTCATTCGTGCTGCGTTTCATGGTTTGTGCTGCGTTTCTCGTAGATCTGCAAATTCGCCTGTGTGCCGAGATATTTCTATTGCTGAGTGATTTGAATTAAACGGGAAAATAGGTATGTAGTACATTTACCTGTAGAATCTTTAATTTCTAATTTTCTATAACATGGGTTTCTTGCGTTTACCCAACCCAAACGTAACCTTATCGCCCTTTTCGCCGCCTGCGGTGATTTATGAGAATTAACCGACCTGGGGTCGTTCTCGCAAATCACCACCGAGGACGCGACGGCTTTTTAATAATATACCTAAATATTCAAAAGTAGGTACCTACATTGCAAACCAGTGCAGCTTTTGTCTGTATTGTTCTTCCACCGGGGTAGTTTTTTTAACGAAAGGCGATAGCAATAAAAATTTCTGATCAAAAATATAGTTAAAGCATAGCTTAAATCTCTTCATCGTAATTTGACGTTTTAAAACAATCTTGTAATACAGTCGTTACATGCACTGGTTCATCTTTTAGTATCGATTTAAAAACAGCCACTGAAGATGCTGATCTCTTAATTCAAAATCAATCTAGTTTCTTCTCTTCAATTTCGTGTTTTGTTATATAAACGAAATAAATATAAATTTATGCATTGTACCTGCAGCAAGTAGGTCACAAGTTGTAGGTATAAAAGAATTTTAGTCGAGCCGGTCTCCCTTTTAATTAACGTAATTTGTTTAACATGTTTTGCACATTTCGAAAAGCACTGGTGTGGTTTTTTCATTTGGTCGCATTTTCAGATTGTGTCTATAAAAAATATATTTCAGGCATTTTCAACATAAATTAATACCGGATTCGTATTCTGACCGCTATCTTATGTCACGTATTAAAAATTTGTGTGATAAGGGAAGCCTTAAAAAATAGTATAAATATAAAATTGACTTCTTCAACAAGGATTATTTTGTTAGAAGACAATAAAATGTTAATCATATTTTAAAGTGCAATTTAGAGCTTAAATGCAAAGGTGCTGACTTACCATAATGGAGTTGATCAAATTTGTTTGATTGAAGAGATACTAGCAACTTCTCAGTCATACATAGTTACCTGTTTTATACTGTTTCTGAGACAATAAAAAAAACATTTGTTAAATCCCTGTACGGCAGGCAGAGGGGTTGTTGGAATAAAGTCGAATACTACAAGTATAGTACATGGTGTCTCATTTTCGATGTAGTTATATAGGTAACTTGGTTAATATGAAGAACAGTTTGTATCTTATTGGGTCAATTTTTAAGACGATTTCAATGGTAGTAACAAACATAGAACATCTACTTCTGTTTTTGAACTACAGTCAAAACGTGAAATTTTCAGCATTTCTATTGGGTGTTATAGCTAATTTATTTCTGCAGATATAAAAAAAATATTAATGTTTTTATTGGATTTTATTTGTGTAGATTACAGTTGCACACTTGGATTTTTCATATTTGCAGTTGTTTTTGAGTTGATACACAAACATGCTTTTTGAAATAGGTAGCAATCGGTTTGGACATCGTTCAAAGGGGGTTTTAAGAGCTTTCAAAAATATATAGTTTGCCACATTTTTTTTAACAACTGATATATTAGATATACTGTTCAAAGTTAATGTAATTTAAAAATAAATAGTGAGCCAGGAATCATAAAATTTACAAAAAACAATAGCAAGTGGTAGATTTACATCAACACTTAAATCTGTGGACCTACATAGAAATGAACACAGAACAGCTTTGTTAAAATTTGTTTACAAGTCTCCATCAGCTTATATTGCCAGATTCCAAAAACAACCTGAATTTGCTCCACTTCACCAATGTACTTTCTTTCCAATAGAATTTTTTCCATAGATTTTGTACCAACTAGTTAATTTTTGGGGTCTATTACGTTTTAAGTTGTAATTTTTGAAACCACATACCAACTATTTCAAAATACTTTGTGATTAGTAAAGGTACTCTCTAAAATAGTCTTATGTAACTAGTTATTGTATAAAGAATGATGTCGTCATGGACACCAAATGTATTGAAATATTAAAAATTTTTATTAATTGAGTATTTGTATATAAGCTCGCCCAAAAAATTTTAATCAAATATAAACATAAAGTGTTTGAAAAAGTTGTGTGAACATTCACAGTTTGAGGGCAGATGTAAGTTTGATTGTATACATATAGTTTTTCATTCAGAGTGCATAAAACAATTTTGAAAATACATCTTGTCATTTTGTGACATTTGCATGTTTTTTTGTTATTGTCTACATTCAAAATAATACTTTGTTTCAGAAAGTGATAGATTTCAATCGAGCGCAGCACAGATGAACCAGGATCGGAGCAAGAAGACCTCCAAATGGCGAGCACGGAAGCTCGTATCATGACAACTATATTTACACGTCGAGGAACATTTTCTAGAGAATCTGTGAACGTACTGGTGAGATGGGTGTGTAAACATCAACAGCACCCATATCCCAATCAAGCTGCAAAAAAAGCTTTAGCTAACGAAGCTAACCTAACAGTTCGGCAAGTTTCGAATTGGTTTAAAAATATACGACGTAGAAGACCACATATCATTGGAGCAGAAATGCCAAAACAACAGAACTTCAAAAGCGCTTTGGATATTAGCAGCCACATAACCATTTTTGTACTGTACCGTCTTTGTTTGGAACAAATAAGAAATATCTGTTCACGTAAAAACAATGTCTGTTTAATTAAATGTTCTTTACCTTCTTCATATAACTTTTCTTTGAGAAGTTGTATGTCTTCGTTTAAATGTAGTAAAAATGAATCAATGTGAGTGGAGTTGTTTTTATTCAAAAGATATTCTAGGATTTCCCGTAATTTTGAAAACTTATCAATTTGAGTTAGACTACAAAGCATGTGTTGCTGTATTTCGTTTACAGATAACATTTTAATAATTTAAAATATGTAGGTTGGAGGTTTCTGTCTATCTTAATATAAAACTTGCATGTGACCGAATCAAAATCCATTTTATAAATACTGATGCAGTTATTATCAATTTCAACAAACAAATTTTTATGCACGCTTTTGGCTAATTCTTTGACGTTCTGAATTAGGTTATCATAATTTTGTACCGCATCTTCTATTTGTCTCACTTTATCAAGTCTTTCTTCAGTTTCTATGTTTCTTTGTTGTATTTCTAAACGTCTTTCTTCTGGAGTTTTTCTTGTCTGGGTTGGGCGTCTACTTAAGTAATGAGGTAGGCCAGGAAAAATAATGGGCAATGATTGGGGTTTTAAATGTGGCTGATCGTAATAAAACGTTTTTGTTTCTCCTCGATGAGTGTATGTATAGCTCCTCATAATAGCGGTGGAGGTCCAGTCTTCACAGGGAATACATTTTGACCACTTATTAAATAACTGTTTGTCTTTGGGAAATTGAAACGTCTTAATAGTATTATTATAATTGCTTTTACAAGCAGGTACGCAACATCTTCTAGGCATTCTCTAGCACAATCAAATTGCACTGAATTACGCCACGATCGCGCCCTGTTCAAATGCAACTAAATGCATTTCGTTCTAACAGACTCGTGACGTCACGCTCCCCTCTGCCACGCTCTCGCCTGGTAAATAGAGTACGCCGTGTTTCTACCCAAAATATAGGCCCTCAGACGGTACTTAAACTCTAATGGATCTGGGCGATCGTGGAGGCCTCCTTTAGCTCTCATTACCCCAAAGAAATTTTCTAAAACATCCTGATTCAACCAATACGTTAGTATGTACTTGATATTAAATCTTTCTTTGAGGTCATTGAATAGCAATTTTAAAGAATTGTTGGAGATTACAATGCCTTTTTGAAAAGGTAATAATGAATTTTTGCCTTTCACTCTAAGGTTACTGATAGTCTTGGTTATTGTATCTAATATACATATGTACCCTCCAATTAAACAATGTGTCTCAGGACACAGTATGTGTGAGATTTGCTTTGGAAATGTGGGAACTTGTCCTACTTGCAGGGGTGCGCTAGGAACCTGCCGCAACTTTGCTTTGGAAAATATTCTTTCGACAATTCAATTTCCGTGCAAGTATAAAATGTCTGGATGCACAGTTGTGGAAGTTGGTGTTGCAATCAAGGTACATGAGGAATTTTGCGAACATGGTGAAAGATGTTGCCCTCTTAAGGATAGCACTAACTGCTCATGGACAGGAAAAATAAAAGAATTTTTAAATCACCTCAAAGAAAACCATGATCACCATTCACCAGTCATTAACGATGATGAAGTTCGTATAAGACATTTTCTGAAAGAAACTGGCGAAGTAAAACATTATGAGTTCATATCCGCTCATAATGAAATATTTAAATATTGCATTAATATGAGCTTCAGTCAGAACATTATACAATGGAGTGTGCAGCTCGTTGGACCGCCAGAAAAAAGCCAGTAATTATTCCTATACCATTAGTTTTATCGACAAAATTAAGAAAACAGAAAAGTACATTATTACATCAACGTGCCAACCATATGTTAAAGATAATCAGACTTTTGATTTAACAGCAAGTTCCACTGTTCATTATGATAAGTTAAAACAATTTTGTAACGATGAAGACAGCTTGCATTTTTACTTCAAAATTGCTTTATACAGAGAACTTCACAATTGATGTTCACTGATCTATATTAATCATATGTTTTCGTAGTGACTAGAATAGAATTAGATAACTTTTTCTTTTTGATATTCTTGTTCATATTTTTCCATGAACATTTGTTGTTTAATTATCAATATTGTTATCTATGTGTAAGCATTGGGATGCTTCATTGTGCTGCAGTTTTGTGTTGGTATTATCAGCTAAGGAGTTCTACAATTATTGTTTTAAGTTGATATGTAACAGAAGAAATTTTTTGCTGTTATAACAATTATATCGTATTCTCACAATATTTACCAAGTTGAAAAAATTACCCATTTTTGTATTTTGAATTGATTTTATTAATAAACTATTAATTTTTAATAGTTAAATATTCATTTCTGTATTGTTGATTAAAAATTTTGTTTTTCATGGAATCTACAGGGTTTTTCACGATGTCCGTTCACGAAGAATACCTTTTTCATTTGTACAGATGCCAAAAAAAAGTATTAACATGATTTGTACCTGTGTGATAACACTGGGCACTATCTGTGATTTTTTAAATGGTCCTACATACTTTAGATGCTGGAAATCGATAGAATTTTTTGCTCTCCTTTCAATCATGTCAAACTTTAAAATGAAAATTTATACGGTAGACGCAGTTCTCTTATATTGGGGGAAAACAGCATCTGGCAGTCTAGACTATCTTAAACGTATATCCAAAACTCTCAAAAACACCAGCAAAGCCTTTAGTTTAGATGTTATTAACGTGACCACTGTCTCCTGGATTAATATACATTGAAGTCTCTATA
Source organism: Ctenicera cuprea (assembly GCA_958336395.1). Classification (NCBI taxonomy): domain Eukaryota; kingdom Metazoa; phylum Arthropoda; class Insecta; order Coleoptera; family Elateridae; genus Ctenicera; species Ctenicera cuprea. Next base: position 14,116,752 of record OY284494.1, on the reverse strand, counting down.
CGGCTTGCTGCATCGCGTGTTTTCCAGCAAATGCCGGGTGCTGCCAATATCACACTAAAGTGGCAGTGGGCTGGGCATCTAATGAGAAGACTGGACGACAGATGGAGCAGAAGGGTGACAAAGTGTTGGCCGAGAACAGGGAAAAGATCAGGGAGAAGACCTCGTACACGCTGGAGAGACGACATCGACAAAATCGCCGGAACACAGTGGATGGGAATTACAACAGATCATGAAAAATGGAAGCAGTTAGGGGAGGCGTTCGTCCAACGATGGAACATTATACGCTGATTTATGATGATGATGATGAAGATAATCTAAACTGTGTTTTCCTAAGACATTTTCTAACAAGCTATTAAACTTTTATGTGGTTGAAGAAAGGAGAAAAAATGCTATTGATTTCCAACGTAAATGTATATGGTGCTATTTAAACAATTAAAATTGAACAATTTCCTCCATTATCCAAATTATATTAACAATTTTTTTGGATATCTATACAAAAGTTATTCTTCGTGAGTGGTCATTGTGAAACACCCTACAGTTTCTAATTCGCCAACATTCAAGCTTTTTCTTGTATAATTGCTACTTTTTTTTAGCAAATGATATGAAACTAAAACATCCTGTACAAATTATTTAAAAAAACTGTTGGCTGCTATGCGTATAATTTTAAACATACATTTTTCAAATTTTTTTATACAAATATTTCGCTACTCTACTGAATTTGAACTGGAAGCGTAGCGAGTTTTTCAATGGACGAGTGCGTCAAGACGCCTTATGAAACGAGTTTTTTATACTATTTTTTCTATTGAGGAGAATTAATGAAAAAACGTTATAAAAAATTGCTGCGATCAAATTTGGTAAATTTAGTATGTATATGTTGGCATACATACTAAATTTACCAAATTTGATCATGAATACCAATCTTTGTTGGTGAAATTTTACTAAAAACAATGCTTTAAAAGACTCTCTTAAAACACTGTTTTTTAGCTAAAACAGTGCTTTAAGAATAACCTTAAAAAACCGAAATAGAAAAAGTTTTTTAAGCAGAGTATCCTGTTTCAGATTATACTTTTGGGGGGTTAGATATATATGAAAATAGTAAGCAATTCCAGTAAAATAGTTTATTTTTAATATCGCTACCAGTTAGTTAGCCAGTTTATTCTTTTATACCATTCATTATTAAACGATGTAGATTTCTTCCTACTGTCTGTCTGTAACGGCTCTGCTCATTTTGGAGTACATCGCTCATGAGTTTTTATTTTTATATGTTTAATGTTTTTTTTTTTAAATGTTTAACGAGGGTTTCCATATTTACTGCAAATTTGCAAACTACGTATGAGATAAACACACAATAGCTGCACGCTGCAACTAACTGCCGCCGACCGACGCAAATAAAGTGCTACAGAGGCCGTGCCTTTGTGATACTTATTTCGTTCTAAAATCCCTACTATTTCTTTGCATCTGTCCATCTGATCATCGCATTATTTGTATTAATGTTCATGCAAACGTATTAAGAATAATAGATTGCTTGATTGTGTCGTAGCTGCAATCGCATATGCGAAACTCTGTTTGAAGAACAATATGATTTTTATATGAGTGTTGCAAAGTACAATTAGACACGGCAAAAACCACATTTTTTTTTTCTGTGGGTTGCTTGTTACCTATTTTCGAAAGTATTTTCAATCGATTCTATTTTTCCGGAGATCTATTTTCCCAGGATGCTTTTGCCGGAAATGTTTTGATCGTAGATGATTTTTCCAAGAGATGTTTTTATATGGGGATGTTTTTTGCGGGATTTTTTTTCTGGGTTTTCTTACCCGGGTTTTTTTTTCTGAGTTTGTTTTCAGTTTCTTAGTTAATTGGTTTTTATTGTGAGAAGAATTCAAAACTGTTTTATTGCAGTAGCTTGTTGTTTTAATTCTGGGCCTGATAACATGAAGAAGCCTTTCGCGTTTTTCTCAAAACTTTTGTTATGTAGAAGCATACAAGTTGTATTTTAAAAGAGAATTAACAGCTGTGGTGCTATTTAAAAGCAAATGAGGACGTGTCACTGCGCTTACGGCATTGGTCAAACATTTTATTGAAATATACAGAAAAGTACGTACAAATTTACCCAAAAACCTTTATTAAAAGTATTTTTTGCAAAAGCAATGTTAACGTCACCACAAGCATTATTCCATATTTTGAATTTCAAAAGAAAGAAAAATGCCTTGCATAGTTCTTGCAAAAATGCAAATACAAAATACATTTTCTGTTCTAAAATTAGACTAAAACCAACGAACGTAAGTTTAAACTCTGAACTAAATAAACGTAACTTAAAGTTATATACAGGGTGCGGCAGCTAAAGTGTTACAAGGTGATATCTTAAGAACCGTAAGATGGAAGGGACCGTATATTAGGCTAACAGTGAGTTTACAAAGCCGTCCCATTTTAGGAAGAGGGTGGTAATTTAAAAATTTTAAATAGCATTATATGTAATTTTTTGCATGGTTTTAATATACGCATCAAAATAAGTAACGTCTATTTTTCTCGGATGCTTTGAAAAACGTTTACTACTCTTAAATAGGTTGATGAAATTTATTAAAAAGCGGGACGAAATTAGGGTTTTTTAATTTAAATATGCCGGCTAAAAATAAGTCATTAAAATTAGATCAAGCAAAATTTAACAATAGTAAAAATATACGTTTACAACTCGTCACTTTACGGAGAAGGGGGGTAAATTTTGCATATATTAAAAAACGGTACGAAATTATTTTTCTTTTAATTTAAATGTGCCTATTAAAAAGAGGCAATCAAAATTACATCAAACAAAATTTAATACAAACAAAAACTGTACGTTTACGACCACTAATAAATTGGGGCAGGGGTGAAATTGTGTTAATATTAAAAACCGGAACGAGGTTATAATTTTAATTTAAACATTAATAATATAATTTAGTTCCCCCATTTATTTCTTTCTTTCTTAATCGTATTTTCATTTACTGGACCGGCGCGGCGGTGTAAAGATAGTCCCATTCTATCCGGGTTTGGCTTATTGCTATGTTGTGAAGGGTAGTGGGGCTATTAAGCCTTTAACCACTACATTCACTAGTCCATTTGCCCCTTTATCTATACTTCAAATGGGATTTCAACCCCTCTAACGACTGCCGCGTTGTTAATGCGACATCCGGGACCACCTATTTGCGTGCCATTCCCAGAGCACGAGGTGCCGCATTGATTATCAATTTATTTATTTATTAAGAGTTACAAAGGTACATTTTTTATTTTTATTGCACTTTGCGTAATCTAATTTTGGTTGTTTATTTTTAGGAGACATATTTAAATTTAAAAAAATATGTTCTGTTTTTTAATATCTACGGTATTTCATCGCCCCTATTTATAGGGAGTTATAATCAATACATTTTGAATAACTTTTTTGTCCAATTTTGGTTGTTTATCTTTAGTAGGCACATTTCAATTTAAAAAAGTAATCTTGGCCTGCTTTGTAATTATTTTCATCATAGTAAACGTATTTCAAACAATCTGAAACAGTAGGCTGTGCCTATTTTGATTTGCCCCCCTCCTTAACATAGAGTGGCTTTTCAAAACTTAACCTAACACACGACCTCTTCTGTTTCATAAAATTAAAAAATAACAACTGTTGCTCAATTTTTTATAGTCTTGTTAATATCAGCATGTGATACTTTAATTGCCACACCCTATAAAAGAAACTTTTTAAAAAACTTCAGTCCTATTTGAGTTTTGTTTTTATGTTTACATTTCTATCAGTGTATTTATCTACGAATTATTAATACCCTTGTCAGTATTTAATTTGAAATCTTGAACCTACTGTTTCTAAAGAAAATTAAATGTGAAATTCACCTACGTAATGTACTCCCATTATATCATTACTACACAACTACCGGGTGATCGTAAAAAAATTATTCAGAGCAGGCCATGACCGAAGTGTTAAAGTTGGCAATACTTAATATAAGCCAATTGTCAAATGTTGACAGCTGTAAAAATGTTTGGTTAGATACATTTAACTTACTATCTAACCAAAAAATTTTACAGCTGTCAACATTTGACAACATTTGGCTTATATTACGTATTGCCAACTTTAACACTTTGGTCATGGCCTGCTCTGAATCATTTTCTTTACGATCTCCTGGTATTAACTGAAATTAAGAAAAGCGTTAACTAATTAGTTACTAGCACTTACATGAAACACAATAAACAAAAGAAGATTCTTAATTAGCAACTCCATAACTTGATTGAAGCTTTATCTCACAGTGCAGGTGCGCTCAATAGAGCATTGGTATTTATCTGGACCCCTCTTTTCTCTTTCCGGGAAGATAAAAGCTTTATGAATTTCGTAAGCTTGGGAGATTGGAATTTCCCAAACGTTTCATCAAGCACGTACTTTTGCTGAAATCATATACATAAAAAAATATATCTGGACTAATAACTGATAATTGTCTACTAAGCGGCAGAATAATATAGAAAAAGAAGAAAATTGTTCTAATATAGGAAACCTGTGGTTTCCAGAACTAGGTTAACACTAATTAACAATAAAGAAACTCAAGTGCTTCTACTATGCTAAAACGTAAATTATCATTAAGATGAAATAAACTCGATTTTGAAGCATAGTGGGCTCAAGGTACTATCTTATCACTTTTAGCCCACACAGATTATTTAATTATTGCACAATTATTGCATTCTGCACAGCATCAACTTTTTATAGGTACTACGCCAACAAGAAAATGATTTCTTGAGCAGTTAAAAAAATAAATATATTTCGATTTAAAATTACATTCTGAACATTTATGTGCATTTTTACTATTTACCAAGAAAATAGTGCTGCCGTAAAACAATCCTTATCGATATTTCAGTTCTGATATACAGGGTGTCTCAGAAAATAGTGCTGTAATTCATACAATGGACTTCTGACCTAAAAATAAAATGGAAAATTTTAATCGTAATAAATACGGGCTTCGAAGTATGAACCTTCAAGGGTGGCTCTTAAACCTACTTTCCACTCAGCATAAAAAGAAAAAAAAGGTGGTTTAAATGGGTACAGATTTTTTAAATTTTATTAGACTTCTACTTTGGCCAAAAATATATACTACAACTTTTCAATGTGCTAAATGTAACTGGTTTCGAGATAATTCAATTTTTGTAATTTGATATGCTGTGGTTATTCTATAACTGGGTGGGATTGGCACAACCGTGGCATCCAAGGCCCATTTAACCCTTTTTTTTTTAATTCGTTGATTTTCAAAAACTTTCTGTAAATTTGGAACCGGCAATACTTCTTTACGGAGTTACAACTTTCAGTCTTATAACTTCAAACGGTCCTCTGTCTTTAGGAAGCTGTAACTTCTCAAGGAAGCGGTTTTAAGGAAATTGCTTAGACTTAGACCGTCATGTTAAATCGATTTTTTAACAAACATTAAATTGTCTCGAAACCAGCTGCATTTAGCGAATTTTAGCAAGAGAACCTTATTATGTGTTTATTATTGGAGAGGAAGTCAGCGAGTATTCCACAGCACGGCTTATTGACGTATGTATTTTAAATCGTAAAAAATATGAAATACATAGCTTGAATGAGAACCAAATAAAACACGAAGTTAATAGTTTTCTTCCTAGTAGATGGCACTACTGAAAATACGGATAATAGCTCATATTTTACAAATTTAATTTGGCTAGCAATTATAAAACATTCAAAGCATATATCATCATCTATATATTAAAACCGGGTCCCTTCCGCCTGCCTCAAGTTTTAGTGATGAACTTTTCTCTCTACTACAACCTACATATTTACGCGCACACTACAGAAATCACGAGTTTCGGTTGCACAGTGCCCCGCTACACTATAGAGATAAGGTTTTTTAAATGTACAATATTTGTTCACATTACTGGAACATATGCTGAAAGCTCATTATCAGGACACACTCGGAGAACGAAATGTTGCGGCTTGACCGCGAACTATAAATATCGGCGGCCGTGGCAGTTAATGCAATATTTCATTTCACAACCTAGTTTTTCTTTAAGATTCACTATTACTATTCATAGATCAATGCGATAGCATATCAACGTTGAGTAAATAAAATAACAGTAATTTTTTGCAAAGCCCGCATTATTACATGCCGAAGCAAAGAACAATATGACCTCATTCTATTTTACACAAATAATCAACAATACAATAGAAGCAAATCAACTGTTCGGCCAGGTAGACGAAAACATTCCTAGAACACAGATGTGTTCATAATTATTATAATCACAGGTAAAATGGAACGTTTCTGGAACATGTGAAACGTTCCAATAATGGCACATTTGTGTTCCAAGTGGAACGTTTCGCGGGGGTTATTTCAAAGAGTATCTTTGGAACGTTCCATCAAAATGTTCCAAAATCGTGCTGTTTTGAAACTTTCAAATGCGTTATTGCGTTTACACAATGCAATTTTTTGATCACGCGGTCGCTATGTTGGCAGGTTGGCTTGGATTCAGTCATGGTTTTTTGCACAGACCATCGATTGCTGGTCTATAATTTTATGTGACATAATAGTAAGTGTTAAATAAGTGTCATTGTTTTAATTTCTTACGAAAGCTCGGTTATTTTTAATGTGTATGTACCAACAGTGATATTTCAAAAAATTTAAAATATGTGTTTGCTGTGAAATAAAAGTCATGTGTTAGCTAATTTTCACCAACATTTTTTGATAAATGTCGAGTTATAGATTATGTTTGTTTTTTGTAGTTATTTTTTTATTTGCGATTTTTGTTTTATTTTAAATTGTGATACTAAATCAATACTGTGTTATGGGTGGTTATTGACGCAGTATGCCTGGCAACGGTTATGATACTGCATTGTCGGCAGTTTTCTGAGCAGCAGCAAACCAAAACTGTAGCATGAGAGATTTAAACAGTTGTTGAAGGTACATTAACTTAATTTGCTAAATATTTAATTAATGAGAACGTAAATTGACTGATTGTGGAATTGATTTAAATGAAGTTTTTGCTTAATTCCGTGTTTGCCAATCTATTTTATGGTTAAAAGTTTATACAGTTTGTTGTATTAGCAAACTAAAGAAAATTTAAAGAATGGAAAATTTTAAATAATTTTCTGTTTATAGGTGTGCTCAAGAAATTCCATCCCACCATGATGGAGGACCCGTTCAAATTGCACGTTTCGAACTGGTAGAAGCTCTGCATAACAAGGCTTATTCGGCTATAAAAACAGAAGAAATAGGACAAGGATCGATATATCAAATGCTTGTTTCTTCTTATTTTATCGTCTAGTTTATGTCTATTTTTGTATTTAATAAAATCAGATGTACTTAACTTGCTTATATTTTCTTTAGTTTTATTGCTCAATAAACTACAGTTACACTCAACGGCTTTGTTGTTTTGTAAATTGTAGTTAATTGTAGTGGTGACTACTTCCAAATAATTCCTTACTTGTTTCAAAAATGTTCTAAAATGTAATATAATTTTATGGTTTATTGTAGTTTTGAAAAAGCTTCTGAAACAATTTATAACTGTGTTAAGTGTTCCATTCGAGGCCTTTTTCAGAGTACTTCTGTGCAATATGTTTGGAACGTTTCAAGAATGTTTTTAAGGCGTCTCGGTTGAAAAGTTCCACTGAGAGCTTCCAAAGATGTCTTTGTTACGTCTCATCTGGAAGGTTTCGGCTAAGGCGTTTCTGAATACCTCTTTGGAACATGTTTGCAACGTTCCAAGAATTTTTTTAAACGTATTGGCTGGAACGTTGGATTGAGACGTTCCTGCGATAGGACGTTCCAAAGACACTCTTTGGAACGGCTTTGGAACGTTCCATAGAATGCTTCATGTTCCCCTGAAACACATTTGAGATTTTTCCAGAAACATAATTTTTCTACCTGCGATATATGGATATGGTGATAATTTATGTATAAAGTATTGCAAATATTTATTCCCTTAAATTAATTTAAAGCAAAATAGAACAAAGACATCGGATTCAGCATAAAACCTGCATCTAATGAAGTAAGAAAAAATAGAAATAAATATTTTCAAAAATCACAATTATTTTCCATAAAAACGAGCAACACCGGATAAAAATTAAGAAAATTTTTAGCGCCCAGTCACGAACTCAACAACTACAAACATCATCGTGATACTAATATTATAAAACTTTTTAAACGTTACTAAACCAAAATAAAATACAAAAAAAATTAATAACGTAAATATTATTATCGGCACTAATCAGTTTTAATTATTCTGCTTAAAATTCATTTATTAAAATAACGTATAATAATAGTATGCTACAAATAAGGTCACAATACTTTTGAACATAACTGCATTGATTCATAGGATAGCCTATGACAGGTATTCCCAGGCTAATTGCAAATCTGGATTTACCATAGCGCAATTGGAGCAACTGCTTCAAGGTTCCAAAGCGCTAAAGCTCCCAAAACCGCAAAATAGTACCCTCCCTACAGATCAGTGACATAACGAAAAATATTCCATCGTTCATACAATAAAAATATAATTAAGTATAAATAAGGTCCCAAACCTGTTGTGGGTTTTGTCAAGTACTACTAATACGTAATAAAAATGTAAAAATGCAAAATGATTTAAAGGTGGCAGATTGGTAGGCGGAAAACCGCTACAAAACGAGGTTCGGCCGCCAAAAAACCGGAAAGTTCCTCTACTTCAATACAGTTGCGCTCGGAAAAGAACCTTAGATTCTTATTCTACGCCTGTGGAATAGAAAAGCTGCGATCTCACCCCACTGCCCCCGAAACCGATTGTTTGTAATTTTAAAAATTTACGAAATTTGGCTTCATAATTGGTATCCGCATTATAAATGACGACACAAACAACTTTTCAATGAGAAAACACCACTAGGAGATTTCCTTTTGGTCGTTTACTTGAATGGTTTAATTGAGTAATCGTCAAGAAAACGACCACGCAAAGAAAGCGTGTAAAAAAATAGATTTTGAGATTTCTCAAGCAACGCAACCGAGCGTTGGTAATACAGCAAATCAAAAGTTTGGTGTTTCTGGCGACATTAATAACAGAAAACGGTGACTGGTGTAACGAAATAGAGGCAAGAATAATAAAAGGTGACGGTTCGTAAACCCCCCTCCTTTAAATAATTCTGAGCTTGAGCGCGCACATCGAGATTTAGTAAGGGTAGGAATAGTTAATAACGCCTAGTCGCGTGGACTTACAGCCGATCCTACCTCAGATGACTTGCGCACCTCTTCGGCATGCAGTTGGAATGTGTGTAGACCACAAGTTCGCAGTATTCGGGTGAACAGCTTTTTTTACTGCATAAGTAGTTGTGGGGTCGAATCTCGGTTGGAACCAACATTTTTTTTGCTGTTGTTGCGTTTTGCTGTTTACGCGAGGTTATTTGTTAATAGCAGTTATATTTTTAAAGAAAAAATACGAAGACAAATTTGCATTCACTCACTGATTGACGGCATACTAACACGCAAGTCTGGTAAAAAATTAAAAAAAAGGATTTGTTGTTTTCTATTGAATGCAATTTATTAGCAATGAAAAAATCGGCTTTAACAATGCAAATCTCGATGTAAATATCACACTCGCACATATGCGAGCCAATATTAGACGATATTGCGCAATTCAGGATTGGCTGTGAAGGCCAGGCGTCTAGACGCTAGTGGAGTAGTTCACCCTCTCGGTTAGTTTCTCTTTAAAACGCGATAAAAGTGGCTCCAATGTTAACGCGTCTGCCTTTCATTAGGAGACCCTGGATTCCATTCCCGGCCAGGCCGACTGTCCTGGCTTAGGGTTTTTCCGCAGTTTTCCTTCACGGGGAGTGAACCAACACTAATTTTTTCTTTTTTTCAGAAAGTAGACAATTCGCTATCTGAACTTCAAAGAGCTTGCTCCGGTTTTACTGCTAACTTGAGAATTTCAGAAATCAAAGTTTTTTTATAATAATTCGAGAGAACCCCTTGAAGACTGAATCTTTATTTAAATCGAAAGTTGAGATTTACTGCCTGCTAGTACTGAATATGTTGCAAGTCTGAATAATCGAGCAATCATAGTTCGTTTGCAATATTTCACCGAGATCCTGTTCAAAACTTTAGTTTTTAATTCCTTTACTTAATTGCCCGCTAGTAAACGTAAAAATTTTATACGTTTGAAATCCGTCAAACCCTTTGAATTGTATTTCAAACCGAAGGTTAAAATTTACCGACCACCCTTGCTGATTTCATTGCAAATTGTAATAATTGAACGTTCATAGTTCGTTTGTTGTATTTAGTATTAAAAACTGTTCAGAGAGTTCACAATTTCCAGTTTTATTACGCTCCCAATTCGTGAATTTTCAAAAAACTTACTATTTTCGTAATAAAAAGCCGGCACGGAATAATAAAGTGAAATTGATGCTTTTTCCGATTATTCCCAGAAATACAAGATTACGTTTGATGAGTGGATTTGGTAGAAAATATTGTCCTAAGCCACACTTCCGAAAATAAGTTTTCCGAAGTAAATAACAGCCTAAATTCTTTGCAGTAGGTAGGAACAGCAAGTAATTGTCTTATAAGCATACCTGTCCCACTTGTATTCTTAATATAAAAAACAATTTGGAACATGGGAAGAATTTTATTAACATACTATGGACTGTATACAAACATTGCAAATATAACAAGCTATACACACTTTCAAAAGTTTTGCTCTTAATCAAAATAATTAATATTCTTAGAAATAGTTATTGTTGTTCAATTACAAACATGCTACAACTATTTTTTCTATAATAAAATCGTCTTCTACGCGTGTTGGTAAACTTGTAGTCCAGCCAATGCATATGGAACGTGTTGAGATTGCTGTTTTGTTTTAAAAGTTTTTATAAGTAGGTTTCTTACTCCTAAGACTATTTGCATGGGAATATAATTTATTGCATCCATAATCCCAATCGACCTTATTAGAAACCCTATAACAGGAATGTTATAAATATTTCTAAGAATATTTACTTTATAATTTTGAAATTTCTCGAAAGACTGCAGTATGCTATCAAAAGCAACATTTAAATTATCAGCCGCTGCTCGCAGCCTATCGCTACGATCAGCGTCTGTTAAATCTAGGACACTTAACAAGAAATATCCAGTGTTTTTTGCAGAAGCAACTAAAGATGTGAGGAGAGAAGGTGTTACATTTTTCTTATGCTTTAATCCCGTAGAATACTGCAACAAAGAAATAAGTTTCAATAAAAAATTAGAATTCGAGCAAGAGTATAACACAAAAATGTTAAAATATTCTCAGATACATAAAATAGTATCATCTTTTTATTAACAATTATCAAAAGATACTATGGTTTGGCTGCTAACGATTTTATCCGATAAATTTAAAGTAGTCTTATACTAATTCGACTAGTCTAGATGCTGTGTTTAGCCCGCTCTGGTACTGAATATTCCAGTCATATAGTAACAGCCAATGGCAGCCGTTTATTTTCAGGCTCTTAACCAATCGCACCCTGACTGGCCGCGATAATGCTTTTTTGAGAAAGCTCCGGTGTTATTGCTGTTATAACCATAGCAATCACATCACCTGAGCAACATTTTCTTGTTTTTGCATGTAATAATTAATTAACGCGTTTGTACGTCAGTAAGTAACAAATAATTAAAATAACTTAGTGTTTTAATATTTAGTTCGAGGAAAATTCTAAAAAAATCTGGTGGTGAATTAAATTTTTTATACAGTTAGAGTTAAAAGTATGGAGACGCCGATTTGCTGTCGTTAATATACATTTTATAAGAAAATGTTTAATGCAAAAGTTTTTTATGAAGATATGAAGATCCCCATTTACCAACCAGGCAATTAGCGGCCAATCTCAATATTTCACAGTGTTCGGTCGTTTCAATTTTAAAAAGTGAAAAGTATAAACCCTATAAGGTACAGTTTATACACGAGTTGATGGAGGATGATTTTGATAGGAGACTCCAATTTTGTGAGGAAATGTCAAATATTTGCAATAATAATGCAAATTTTGTCAACAATATTGTTTTCTCTGACGAAGCTGCGTTTTGCCTTAATGGTGAAATAAACAGACCTAACTGCAGATACTGGTCATCGAAAAATCCTCATTGGGTTTTGGAACACCATACGCAGTATGCTCAAAAGGTTAATGTTTGGGCGGGCATTGTAGGGGGTCATATTATCGGTCCCTTTTTCATCGATGGCAATTTAACTTCGGCTCTGTATTTGCAGTTATTGCAAAATCAAATTATACCTGCTTGTGCTACTCTCTATCCCCATGAAAACAATGGACACCTCCCCAATAACAGTATCTGATTCCAGCAAGATGGCGCCCCACCACGTTATGGTGGGGCGCCATGTTCGTTAACATCTGAATAACGTGTTTCCAAATAGATGGATTGGGAGACGAGGAAACATTGAGTGGCCAGCCCGTTCGCCGGATTTAAGCCCTTTAGATTTTTTTCTTTGGGGATACGTAAAAAACAAAGTTTATAAAGATAGGCCCAATAACATAGAAGATTTAAGAATCCGAATTACCAGAACGATGGAAGAAATTCTCCGTGAATTCTTAAAAATCCTCTTCGGGGTTTTGTAAATCGATTGGGTCATTGTCAAATTGTAAATGGAGGACAGTTTGAACATTTAATTCACTAGAATTAAGTGTTTATTCGTATTTATTTATGCTTTACTTGTTTTTGTTAATGTTTTTGTAGTTTGCAACATCATTGTATTTTTTTTTCGTTGTTTAATTTAGTTACCTATTAATTTCTTTCTAACAAGAAGATTTTGACCGACAACTTTGATGCAAATAATTTTTCATAAAATAAAAATATTAAACTCGCTCGCCTTTGTTTATCGCTTAACTTTTGTTTATCACGGCTGTATCGTTTTAATTGGGAAGTTAATTAATTGTAAATACTTCAACTTTAACGGGCATTTTCTCGAAGAAATGTTATGCAAACCCAAAAAATTTTTATACCATTGTAAAGAGAAAAGAATTCTCTATCGAATGCCATTTAAAAAAATATCTCGTAAAGTGATAACTCAAAAACAATTGAATAATAAAATTTTTCGTGTATATCAATATAAAAATTTCATAAAAAACTTTTGTATTGAACATTTTCTTATAAAATGAATATTAACGACAGCAAATCAGTGTCTCCATACTTTTAACTCACTGTGTATATTTCTGCCTTTCATTGACCAACTCAGCTGTATTGATGAACGGCAACATCGCTCCACCTTTGGACTTGCGATGTTTCTCAGCAACAACACAATTTCGATAATTTTTAATTGCTGTATAATAACGTTAATCAAACCGACTGATGCCATTAACGCTACGACTCAATCCTTAGGAATAACTCTTTACTTTTAATTTCACATAGAATGCCTCGAACATGAAAGTGGCTTAGCAAAGTAGCAGCAACATATGAAAAGCTTTGGTTAACAAAGCCCAGAACTATATACAGTGGTACCAATTCATTTTATTTTCACAAACAGCGCAACCCTTGAGATGATAAATATTATTTTTGACAAAAATGTAGAGCTTTGAATCAATATATATTGCTCAAACATAGAAAGTAGTAGGACCTAATGTCTAATAAAATGATACTTTCTACAGGAAAATATAAGGCATTTAAACTAAACTTTCTGATGTTTATACTTTTTTACCCGTAAATACTAACTATTTAAAACTTAAAGGTATTATACTACTATCTGATCTTGCTATCAACAATTATCTCTTTAAAAAATTCTTAATTTAAGTATTGTATAACAATGCAAAGATATTACATGGTGTCAAAAATATTATATTTTTTAAATAATAAAAATATCTTAGATTTGTTCTAATTATGCAAAACTGCCTTTGATATTCATAAATATTTAAAATTATTTCTAAAATATTTTTAATTCGGCTATTTAAAAATATCTTAGATATACTTTAAATTATTTTACAGCATGTCCGTGATATTCTTTTATTAGTGAACCTACGTTAAACTCGGTAGTTAATATAAAATTAGGAAATATTGATTGTTTATTAAGAAATACTTCTTAGATATTGGTAAATAGATAAATAAATAATATCTTAGATGTTTTTATCTAACACTATCTTTGATATTCTTTATTATATAAAGTTGTCTCTGAGATCGATGTAAATAAAAAAAAGAAAACGATTATACTATTATTTGATCTTTAAAATGCTATCAACAGTTTTCTCTTTAAAAATTTCTAAATTTGAGTATAGTATAAGTGCGAAGATATTACAAGGTGTCAAAAATATCGTAATTTTTTAAACAAATAAAATACCTTACATTTTTTTTAATTATGCAAAACTGTCTTTGATGTTCATATATATTTAAAATTATTTCCGAAATATTTTCAATTTGGCTATTTAAAAATATCTTGGAGATATTTTAAATTATTTTACAGCATGTTCGTGATATTCTTTTATTAGTGAACCTACGTTAAACACGGTAGTAGAAATATTGGTTTTTATTAAGAAATACTTTTTAGATATTTGTAAATAGATAATTAACTAAATAACATTTTAGATATTTTTAGGTAACATTATCGTTGATATTTATTATATAAAATTTTCTGAGATCGTTGTAAATAAATAAATTGAAAACATGTTGAAGTTGAAGTCGTCATTATTAATTAATTAAGTTATAGATTGTTCGGAATTATTAACAATATATTAGATATTTATAAATACTTTATATTCATAAGGTGTATTAAAAATATTTTAAAAATTTATACTTTCTTGGAAGGAATCTCTAGAAGTTTTAATCCAATTTAAAATATCTAAGATATTTTTAGTATTTAAAATTATTTCAAGGCATCAGTGGGTAGCTGCGGGCTAAAACGCAAACGCCACGCAAAGCATTGTTGATGACGCGCTGATTTTTGCGGGGAAATATAAATACATTTTTAGATGTTAATTATTTTACTGAAAATAGAGAAATAATGCATGCGACAAGGAAGAGATAGGCAATTAATGAGTACGACAAAGACGGGTTATAGGGTCGGACCAAATGGGGATTCACGAATTCATGGATACTTTTTATAAATTAAGAGTATCCACTAATCCGTACTTTTATTAAATTATATTTATAAGTATCTATAAATACGTGAGTCCCCTATTGGTCTGCCCATTTTCGTCCTTTATTGCTGCCTATTCCTTTCTTGTCGTACTCATTACTTGCTTATGTTTCCTTTAAGCTCGTGCCAATCCGTATAAATCAAAATGAGGTTATGTATGTCCTTGAGCACGCAACGCTGCCATTGGAGTTTGGCTTACCGGCAATACAAATTTTACAGATGGCGGTAAATTCCAAATATCTTAAATATTCGACAACTCTTTTATCTAAAATATCGAAAATACATTTTAATGAAATAATTCCCAAATCTCTAAGATATTATGAATTAAAATTATTTTTATTTTTAAAATATTCAACATATGCTTGAGACCTCTCAGATATTTTTTAATAATTTAAAATATCTTTGATATAATTAATTCATACGGAGCGAATTTTGGTTGTGGAACGCTCCAAATAAAAAAATCTCGTTCACCTGTGGCCAAAATCCTCGGACACGTCGACCTTACTTTTTTAAGACGCATCTTTTGTGATAGTTGTCAATTATTTGTTATCCCCCCCCTTTCAGTAATGTCGTTATAAACATTTTTTTTAAATGCCATTTTTTTCTTTTATTGACGAATTCTGATTTCCCTTTTCATTCCTGCATACGGCAATATGCACTTGTGTGATATTGATTTGATATTTTAAGAGATATTGGCATTTAAAATTCGAAAAAATGAGAAATCGAATCAGTCGAGGAATTTTTACGGATTTGTTTTAAACAAATTAATAAAACAAATTGCGGTTGCTAGCTGTTAGTTATCATTTAATAAATCAGTGACGAAGAGAGCGGTAAAATGTTAAAAGCGCGCCGCGCCGAGGCACACGACACAGATGGCGCTAGTATAGACATCATATAGGCATTTTTATATGTACTCAACGACTTAATTAAAAAGAAAACGAAATGATTCAAATTAATAGATGTTACTTAATAAAGTAACTTAGATGCTCAGATAATTATTTTCTTGTGAAACATGCAAATAAGGTAAAAAACTTACTTTTCGTAGCAAACATAAAACTATAAATTTAACACTATTCTTCATTTGTATTTACGCTGATCATCTAGATACTGTTATAATAGGTACACCAATTTAAAATTTTTGTCAATTATTTAAACTATGTGCCAGCTGAGTAAATATAAAAATTCGATGCGAGTAACGTCAGCCATGTTTTTGACCAAAAGTTCATAGGAATCAGCACGGATGGCGCTACGGCGAGGCATTTGGCGCGTTCATTTAAAACTTTTAACAAATTTCGCACATAAATAAGAGATTAGTTGCACACAAACCCACGAGCAAGTAATGCTGAGAATTGATTTTATGCGAGAAATCAATAATTCTGCTAGTACAGTCCTATAAAGAAAAATACATGCACGTCAACAGAACGCATGTGACGCTACCTGTTTATGTTTAGTAGAACCATCAGTAATTAAATTCAAATTTAGAATGACTAGCGCCTCTAGCGTCAAAAACAAAAAGGTGCCACGGCGGCGTGCTCTTAAATAGTCAGTCAAGCTCTTTTCTATTTTTCTTTTTATCTTTCTGCTTCTGATTTGTTAATATTTTCTAAGAACTAATTGATAGATTGGTATTATTATTATTCTACGTGTCATTTCGAAAGGCTGCAGAATTCTAGTAATGAGCGACATGAATTGATATTCGTTCAAAATAATATTATTTTAATTCTCTAAATTTGTTATTCACGGCTCTCTCTTTGATCATTTTAAATTCAGATTCACAAGTACCATATCAAAACATCCGAGGTAATATCAGACAGAGCTTTCCTTAAAGGCACATTCAAAATGTGTACCTTTTTACCATTTTTTAATAAACATAGATGATAAATGACGTCGCAATGGCACAACTTACCACGCCTTTGTCTTTCAATAAATTAAATATTTTATAAACAAATACTGAAAATTACCGATTGTGATGATAACGCTGGAAAGGATATGCCATGATAAATCGAATTGTCGGCGTATGCACTCTGTGGAAGATTTTGTAAAGTAAGTGATCCTTGTGGAACTCCTAGAATTGCCGAAGAACGAGAATTTCCTTGTACCGAATTTGCTGGAAGTTGAAGTGGTATTTGTCCGTAGCAATTCTAAAAATAAAGTTGTTTAATTAGAGCAGAGGTTTAATTTAAAAAGGATTTTTAATTACAATACTAATTCGTTACTATATGGAACGTATCTGTACAATAACTGAAATACATAATTACATACTTCTAAATAAAAAGTTTAAACACTCAGTATAACTAAAACATTTTATGTAATTTATTGAATAAATTATACTAACCACTTCAAGTTGTAGGGTAACTACTAATTCACTAAGGCATGTAACAGTAAAACTACAGTTATTAGAATTAGTACACAATAACAATTACTTCAAAGTGTAAAGTAAACAGACACATTTAAGCTAATACTTCTTCAAAAATGTTAATCGCACTGATCATCGAGGTTCAATTTAAGATAGGCAGGTGTTCCACGCATTTACTGCCCTAATTTTTTCTTGGGAAACCCAATTTCCAAACTTACAGTGTCGGCCAAGATTTCTTGGTATTATCGCCTCTGTGCGGCGGGAGCAAAAGTAAGTTTTCTTCCCGCTAAGCGGCAATTGTCAACTTTAGACCACAAAATGAAAATTGAAAAGCCAACTTTCTAACAAAATCGACGAAAAAATAAATTTCCTGCACCAAATATTGGGGGGGGGGGGGTAAGGAAGGTCTGGCCCCTAAATGTTAATATAACTAAAAGAGCATGTATGTCTACTGTCTTTCTTTATCTAGCTTAAACGTTTTTTTAACACCCATTTTATTGCATTAGAAGTCAATTAAAGCATCACAATATTGGTTTAAAAAAATTATGTAGCCAGTTTAACAACATTTTGAAATTTTCAAGTTATGAAATCGAGATATGACTGTCAACTCGAAAAGCATTCAACTTCTTTATTTCCTTGGTTTCTCTCAGACCTTACGTTTCTATTTCTGAAGAAAATGATACGAGAGCGGATTGAGAAGTTTGGTAAAATTGCAACGGAAAGCGTCACAATCGCAAATCCCAGATGACATTTGTCAATAAATACATCTGTCAATGGGCCACATTAAAATTGTCAGACAGATCTGTCACTAGTTTAGTATTGACAACCATTGAAAGCAAATTACCTCTCGTATTTTTGCAAACATGGAAAAAAGTGAATTTTGTGTTTTAATTAAACTTTATTTTTGCGTGAAAAAACCATTACGCAAACCAAAACAAAGCTTGATACATATTATGGGGACTCTTCACCATCGATTAAGATGATTCACAAGTGTTTTACTGATTTTCGTTGTGGTCGTACAAGCACAACTGATGCCGAACTTTGAGGAATGAGACCACCACACCCAAAATGATTGACAAAATACATGATATTGTACTGCAAGATCGCGGAGTAAAAGTGCGCGAGATAGTTGAGATAATACGCATCTCAGATAAACATGTGCGCAGTATATAACACAAACATTAGGATATGAAAAAACTATCCGCGCGATGGGTGCCGTGTTTGCTCACAATCGACCAAAAACACACATGTGACAACTTCAGAGGCAGGTTTGGCGATGTTCAAGCGCAATAAACAAGACCTTTTGCGTCGATTCATAACTATGGATAAAACATGGATCCATCATTATTCACCGGAGATCAAGGAACAGTTTAAACAGTGGATTTCTACTGGCGAACCTGGGCCGAAGAAGGCTGAGGCAGTTTTATCGGCCAACAAGGTCATGGCCACAGTTTTGTGAGATGCACGCGGCAACATTACATCGATTACCTTAAAAAGGAAAAAACGATCAACGGCGAATATTATTGCAACTTATTGGACCGTTTCAACGACGTTTTGAACAGAAAACAACCACATTTGGCAAAGAAAAATGTTCTCTTCCATCAAGACAATGCACGGGTGCACACGTGTGTAGTTGCCAGACTTAGCCCCCTGCGACTCTTTCCTATTTTCGAACTCGAAGAAATGGCTTTGGCGGAAAGAGATTCGGCTCTAATGAGATGATCAATGCAACAAACGCCTATTTTGAAGGGTTGGAGAAATCGTATTATTCGGAAAGGATCAAAAAATTAGAAAAAGGTTGGAGTAAGTGTATCGACCTAAGAGACGACTACGTTGAAGAATAAATGTTTTTTAATATTTTGAATTGATTGTGTGGTAATTGTTTCACAAATTGTGAAACAATTACCAAGCGTTTTATTTTATTAATAAACTATTAATTTTTAATAGTTAAATATTTATTAAAAATGTTTTTAGCCGAAAAAATTCTTCCTTGTTTCATTTTTACCAGACTTCTTTCTCACTCCGCTCTCGTACAAAAAAAAGTACTATGGAATTATTTTTAAAGTTATTTCATTCCGTTGAATTTTAATAAATAAGATCGATTTGACTGTGTTAGTATTATGAAGTTTGTTGGTTAGTGTTTATGCATTTATGTAATATTATTTTTTTCTACTGCCGTCAATACTGAATAGATTTCTAAATGGATTCAAAAATAAAAAAATATATTTGAAGAAGACTACTTACTCTGCTACAGAACAAAATTAAAACTAATGCTTGTTTCACGACACTTGTAACTTCCATTGCGACTGATGAGCTTTTGCTATCGAATCAGGAAAAAATCGATATTATATTGACCTGTTATCGTATGCTTCGTATGTACGTATAATTTAAGGGGACACCTTCGGTGTTTAGTAACGATGATATGGATCCTTTGTGGGCGTTGATTGTTATGCACGTTAACTTTGTTGAGAAATGCTTTTGGTTTTCGAATAGCATTATACGAAACAGCTCGTTTTTCAAGTGCGGTTTATAGAAAACCTCATCATTTTTTGGCTGCGCATTTGTGTACGTATCTCCGCTTGCAAACTTCCAAAAACGATAACAAATATACAGCTAAAACTAGTAACTATTAACTGCTAGCTGCTGTTTTAATTACCTGTAAGTCTAAAAGCATACCGAAATGAACTAAAGAATCAATTAAACCAGGAGCGCCAATAAAATACTTATGAAAACCTGGATATACAGGGTGTTAATGAATTGTAGGGACAAACTTCTAGGGCTTGCAAACCACAACAAAGCAAACAACTTTTGTTAATAAATGTGCGGTCAAAAGTGTTTCCTTTCACGGATATCAGGAATAGAGCTTCTAAAAAATTTTTTAAGAAGCGCCTAAATGTAGGTTTACTACCTATTATTTGTTTCCATAAGGACGGAAATTAATACAGGATAAATAAAGCCCTCTTCCTCACTTTTCAGATTCAAATTAAATTTAAAATAAATTAATTAACAAAATGTTTCAAAACTAAGCAATAGAAAAAACCAACATTACAAAGCAAAAATCAACTATTTGAAAAATTTACAAGAACTAATTCAAATTTAACAAAATTATAGTAAATGTTCAAAATGTCGCCCCCCAGCTTGAACCATGGCTTGTACCTTCTGTGGATGGTACGGATGTAGCAGTTGCTCATGTAGTACCTCCAATACTGAAACATGGTTCACTCCCATTTCATGATGGCTCTTGAACTAGTAGAAGGATTTTCAGCCACTCTTTCCAAAACTTCTTCCTCAAAATCCACCGTTCGCCTTGTTCTGGTAGCTCCACAGTTGTGTCTGTTGACAACGAATGTACCTTCCTCCCGCAGCCGACGTGAAACTACACTAAAAGCTTGTGCGATGGATGACTCCTATTCGGGAAATGTTCTTGGTACAGGCGAGCAGCTTCGCGTGCGTTACCCCAAGCAGCTCCATACATGAACATCATGTCATGCTATTCGGCAAAAGTATAATTCGCCATAACACAAAAATACGAAACACAGAACGAAAATAACGAAGAAAGTAGTTATCCAAAAAATAACAAAACGAAAAAAACTAATTATAAAACGCACAGAAAGAAACGATGCCAGAAAAATCAAAAAATATCACAAAAATGTCGAATTGTATCAAAATTGACGTTATTTCAATGCATGTATGTCTAGATTGTTTTTTTTTCAGAATTCCGTGTGACCTGTGCAAAATAATTGAAACTGCAATTTGGGTTGCCTATTTTCAGGTACTTCTTAAAGAATCGTTAAAAGGCTCTATTTTCTAAAGGAAACACTTTTGACCACACATTTATTAACAAAAGTTGTTTGCTTTGTTGTGTCTTGCAAGCCCTAGAAGTTTGTCCCTACAATTCATTAACACCCTGTATATTTAAATAATCAAATTGTTGTTTATTATCGCTGACAAATATAAAATTATCTTTTGCCTATCTCGTGGCATACAAAAAGGGAAAAACATTTACCACAAATTTTGCCTACCCGAAGTTGTGCGATTACCGCTGGTTTAGTGTATCCAAGCATACCTCACAACTGGATTGTCGAAATATAGTTAATACAAGATTAGTTCAACATTTACTAGTTAAACTCTGCCATACTTTCAGATTTAACCGAAAATACATGTTCTATACCGCCAGAAAACCAATAAAGTGGCTTCCGAAAATGTGAGGCGCGTGTTGGATATCTACACATAGATATGCGAAACCTTAGAAACTACTGCATCGGGTGAAATGATCCGGAACAGGAAACTGAAATTAAATACATTTTTGGTATCACATTTCTTTTAAGATATGAAATGTTTTAAGAATAAAATGTTATACATGGCGCTTAGACAAACTTAACGCTTTTTTCCTGAACACTGTATTATTAAAATAGCGGTGTGTGTGTGGGTGTGCGTGCGTGCGTGCTTGCGTGTGTGCGTATGTGAGTGTATGAGTGCGTGCCTCCGTGCGTACGTGCGTGCATGCTGGCGTGTGTGCGCGCGTGCTTGCGTGTGTCCGTGCGTGCCTGTCTCCGTGCGATCGTGCGTGCGATCGTGCGTGCGATCGTGCGTGCGTGCGTGCGTGCGTGCCTGCGTGCTAACGTGGTGGCGTAGAAGCGTGCGTGCGTGCGTACGTAAGTATAACGAAAATGCATTAAGTGAAATGATCCTGGAACAGGAAACAAAAGTTAAATACATTTCTTGGTATCACTGTTCTTTTGAGAATGGAATGTTAAAGAATTTAAGAACACAATGTTATTCAGGGCGCTAAGACAAACTTAACGGTTTTCTCCTGAAAACTCTTATGTTAAATAAGCGGTGCGTGTGTGTTCTGTGCGTGTACGCGAGCGTGCGTGTGTGCGTGCTTGCGTGTGTGCGTGTGCGTGTGAGAGAATGCGTGCGAGCGTGCGTGCGTGTGTGTGTGCTTGCGTCGCTGCGTGGGCCCGAACGTGCGTGCATACGCCCGAGCGTGCCTGCGAACTTGGGTGCGTGCGTGCATGGGATGTAGGGAGAGGGCGGATTTAATACGTTGAAAGAGCAATTGCTATATAATTCATAAAGCTAGGTTTTTGATCGGCGGTTGAATGCACTACCGACTTAACTAATTTATGTATTATCTAAAGAAAAACCAGATAACCAGAACGCGCCATGCACCCTCTTTTGCCTATTGGCCAGTATTGCAGTATTGTTTCACTACTACCATAAGTATCTCGTTAGGTGGCAGCATTTCCTGAGATTTTTTTAAATTGATTATTTCGTTTTTTTTTAATGTTTATTTTTTATTTATCTGGCGGATTTAGACGCCAGAATATTAATTTTACGGGCGTAAAATCAATTTACGACGTCTGAAATTTTATTTGTAAAATCTAAAATTCAATTTTTGAGGTCAGAAATTATATAAGAAGCATTTTCCAGAAAACGTAATTTAATTTTCCTTGATTAAGAATAAAACGTAAATTAGCGTCCCATAATTACGCAATTATTGTGTTTGAATGAAACCAAAGCAGTAATTCAAAATCCACAAAATTTTAAATATATTTCGTATAATTAAAAAATACGCACTACTTCCATAATGTTTTCCCGAAACTGCTATTATGCCTTCCTAATTTTATTATATTTAACCACACGTTTTTCATTTTGCGTATATTAAATTGCCGTAGGTATCTAATTCTGCGGTTAAAATATAAAATTAATGTTTATCTTTGAAATTGCATCCTGATGAATGCGCACACTACACAAAGCGCTTCCAATTAAATTTATATGAAAACAGTTGCAGACTAACTTCTTTCATTACTCTTATTTGCAAAATGTAAAGCCCTATTATTCACGCCACTCCAAGTAACTAACCAGACCTCGGCATAAAAGCATTGAGGAGTAAAATTGTTACAGTTTTATTCTACGCTTATTTCTATAACCCGCATTCATGCTTCGTTGTAGCTTGAATAACGTCAAGAGCTCGCTTTACTTTATTTTACAAAAAATATAATCTCAGAATTACTGCTTTGCTTGAAAAATTGCAACTGAAATTCCACTTTTCCAGGTTGAGTTTTATTTTATCTTCGGGCCTTTGTTTAACCGATTCAATACAAACTTCAAACAAGCAAATGTTATTTGTAAAATTGTCATTTTAGAGCAAAGATATAAAAATGCATCGCTTATTATTGTGAAAAGTGGTTTTTATATAAAAATTATGAGGGAGTTTAATCTAAAATTAATCAAGGGGCTATTTGTGATTATACAAAGACCAGGTCTAGAGAGTCAAATGTATACATAATTATAGCATGTCATTATAAAGTTTTATGGGTTAATATGTCCAATTAGACAGAAGCCAATTACATCGTCTTTGTTAATGCCTACAGTTTCACTATAAGTATCATTGCTTATTGTACTAAGACATCCGAAGTAGAATTGCAAGATATCATAATCACTGGTCAGATTTCTATTAGTGTTTTCATTACTAATAGGTTTAATCAAAAACTGTAATTATACATTTATACACGCGATTGATCTTTATTAGATACTAGAACATACTGAGATTTTTCAATTAATACACTTTTTACTTTCCCATACTTCATTCATGCGTGGATGCGTTCATTTCCCTATATCTGAGGAACCCCGTGGCCGATTTTTATAAGGTTTGGTGTGTGTAAGTTTTTTTGTTGCAGGTAGTTCTTTGTAAGGTCGTTAATCGGAACCGGAAATCAGAATTAGAATTGTTTTTTTGGTATAGATTTTTTTCTAAACGCTTATAAAATTTTAAATACACAGCGTTTATAGAAAAAATGTTTTTTTCCAAATGTTGAATTTGTAAAATGAAGGCCGATACAAATTTTTGAAAATTTTAACTTTAATGCCCGATTACTCAAAAACAAAGTATCCAATCAATACAAATTATTATATTATTTGATAGCTCTTAATAAGTATAATCAAGTGATTTAATAGTATATTAAAACACAAGTTGCATAAGGCATTGTCTTAACGTACGAGTTTTTCAATGGACGAGTGCGTCAAGACGCCTTATAAAACAAGTTTTTAATACTATTTTTTCTATTGAGGAGAATTAATGAAAAAACGTTATAAAAAATTAAGAAAGTAAGAAAGAGAGATTTGGTTTCAATTATAGCTAGAATAGATCACTACATGCATGTTTCGTTTTTATTGAAACTCATCAGGTGAACATAATTCTAACCATAATTGAAACCAAACAAATAAGCATATATAAATGCTAGTAGAAATAAAGTTAAAGGCGAATTACAAGAGTAAAGCCCCCTATAGTGCAGCGAGGAAACGTTGCAAAGCAAAGCAATGAACGCATATAACCGGCCAGTTTAGATCGGAACCATAAATAGGTGACACGACCGTACCGCCCTCTGGGCACAATTCTTAAAACACGGTAGCCCGTGTAGTAAATAAAATTAAGAAAGTAAGAAAGAGAGATTTGGTTTCAATTATAGCTAGAATAGATCACTACATGCATGTTTCGTTTTTATTGAAACTCATCAGGTGAACATAATTCTAACCATAATTGAAACCAACTGGCCGGTTATATGCGTTCATTGCTTTGCTTTGCAACGTTTCCTCGCTGCACTATAGGGGGCTTTACTCTTGTAATTCGCCTTTAACTTTATTTCTACTAGCATTTATATATGCTTATTTGTTTGGTTTCAATTATGGTTAGAATTATGTTCACCTGACGAGTTTCAATAAAAACGAAACATGCATGTAGTGTCTATTCTAGCTATAATTGAAACCAAATCTCTTTTTCTTACTTTCTTAATTTTATTTACTACACGGGCTACCGTGTTTTAAGAATTGTGCCCAGAGGGCGGTACGGTCGTGTCACCTATTTATGGTTCCGATCTAAACTGGCCGGTTATATGCGTTCATTGCTTTGCTTTGCAACGTTTCCTCGCTGCACTATAGGGGGCTTTACTGTTGTAATTCGCCTTTAACGTTATAAAAAATTGCTGCGATCAAATTTGGTAAATTTAGTGTGTATATGTTGGCAGCAAGTTTCAAAGGCGCAATTTTGATGTTCAAATGGTGACCTTCAAATTTTTACAAGTATTAATTTGTGTAAGTTAAAAATCAAATTACTCATCTGTAATTTATCATGAGTGATAATGACTTAAGCTGTACCCCACCCGAGTTACGCGAAATGGCGGAAAAGGCTACTGAGGCCTTAATACCTTCGAAATCAAACAAGGCTTACAAGAAACAATTTGATATATTTTCCACTTGGTGTGACCAAAACAAAGTTAAAGGAATTACAAAAAATGTGCTTATGGCGTATTTTCTATCCATTAGTGACAAGAAAAGCTCTACTCTTTGGACAAATTATTCTATTTTACGAACAATGATCAACATCCGTCACAACATCGATATATCAAAATATTTGAGACTTCAAGCACAACTGAAACGGCATTCGAAAAAATATGTGCCAAAAAAATCAAAGATATTGGAACCAGAACAAATAGGACGATTTATTTTGGACGCTTCAAACAAAATATATCTAGTAACAAAGGCATTTTTTCTTTAATAATAACAAAACTTCTTTTTACAATCGATCTCACTTCAGGTTGCGCTAATAATGGGTTACTGTGGAGCTTGTCGCCGCGAAGAACTCACCAACATGTTAACAACGGATATTGAATACAAAACTGACACAATTTTGATAAGTGTACCAAAAACCATGACCAATACGCCAAAACTATTTGCTGTAACAGAACGTACTTGGATTAATTTTATAAAAGAATATGCTAGCCTTCGGCCAGAACATACAAACCATCAAAGATTTTTTGTGAATTACCGGAATGGACAGTGTACCCAGCAACCGATTGGGATTAATAAAATGGGGCAAATGCCAAAAGACAATTGCAACTTTTTTGAAGTTGCAAAATCCAGAATTGTTTTCTGGACACTGTTTTAGGCGCTCCTCAGCATCTCGATTAGCAAATAGTGGTGGAGATTTGTTAACAATTAAGCGGCATGGGGGCTGGAAATCCTCTGCTGTGGCTGAGGGATATATCGAGGCCTCTCTTAAAAAGAAAATTGAACTGGCAGAAATGATGGCACCGGGATATTCTCAGGCTGTACCTTCCACTTCAGTTGTAAATTCTAGTTCAGCTGTACTTTCTAAGGACTTGATGATGCGACTGTCTCCAGCAGACCTCAGGCTTTGATAGCCTCGGCTACAAATTCCAGCACAAACGTAAAGGCCTACGAAATTCCAAATATAAATATGAATACTGGCAGCAACTGCAATATTACGATCAATATTTATAACCATAATTCTGGTACAAACTAAACCACTTGGGAAATACGTCCGTTTTTATAGGTTATGTCAAGTTGTCTGATTAGTGTTACCTTCAGCAATAATTGTTTTCTAGGTATTAATTAGTTCTCAAATAAAATATGTTAGTGATTTATTATTATTGTTAGTAATTGAAATTTGATAGAATTTGCTTTGACGAATATTAAAAAAAATACTAAAGAAATCTATTTTATCGACTTAAATCTGTTATCATGAATACCAATCTTTGTTGGTGAAATTTTACTGGAAACAATGCTTTAAGAGACTCTCTTAAAACACCGTTTTTTAGCTAAAACAGTGTTTTAAGAATAACCTTAAAAAACCGAAATAGAAAAACATACTTTTGGAAATATGAAAATTGTAAATACATATAATAGCGGCTTAAAGTTTTGGACATTTTCAAAAAACTATTCTTCAAAAACTGCCCACGCCATTTTTTTTTAAATTTTTGAGCCGATAGAGCTTGCAATTAACTACAAATACGCTTTTTATTTTCTCCCAAATCCTACTCTGACACTCTCCAGCTTATGATAACTGTATAAATAAAGTTGTTATAACCATTTTCGTAATAGCACAGATAAAGTTAACACTACAGATATACGACCCTTTATACAAAATGTCCGCCCATATTTGGAGACGAAATTAGCGTTAGTTTGGCTACAACGCGCCGGACCAATTTTAGGACGCTGCTGTCGCTATTTGTTTATTACTGTTGAAATGTGTTGGAAACTGTTTTATCGCGGATTTGAGTGCATCTGTCACATCATGAATATAATTTAAGTAGAATTGGCTTCAATATTAATTATTTACGAAAAAATGCGATTTGACAATTAAACATGGCAGATGGCTGTCTAACTTTTGGTTTGAATATGTGCTAAGTAATCTGCTCAATTACAGTCATCCGTGACTTAATTATAAATTGTCATTGTAGCGCCATCTTTTTCAGATTGTTAATCATATAAAACAAGCTGCCGATAGCTCACATATTTACCGTATATCTGTAGTGTTAACCTTATCTGTGGTAATAGCATTAACTATCTTAGCGCGTTTTAGGTAGTAGGAGCACGCCCGCCAGTACGTAACCAACGCCCTAAATCTGCAGCGGGCTTATACCGGCTAGAGATGACTAGATGTAAACTTCCATCACTTCTTGACGCGAGAATATTTAAAACGTAAAAAGTTTGGGAAAGTACCAGCGACTTGTTTCGTCCATTTTTGTTCGTAATTATTTTTTGCCTTATTTACCCTGTGGTGTCGAGGCATGCGACTTACTTCTTATTTCTTATAAGAAGCGTTCCATTCTTTTCTGTTAGATGCTAAATGCTCTGCTTGGTGCCAATCTAGTCTCTTGTCTCTAGTCATTTTGGAAATGCGATGTTCCTCGTTCCGTGCAAGTGCCCGTACCACTTGAGTTGGCTTACTGGTTTGGTTTTCAATCTTCGCCTAATCTCTTCGTTTCTTATTTTGTTTCTGCGTGTCACTCTTTCTACGTTTTTTAAGAACTTCATCTCTATTGCTTGTACTATATTCGTAGTTTAGTTGATAACAGCCACGATTCACTCGCGTAAGTTAAAGTCGGTATGTACACTGCCCGAAATACACTTAATTCAGTCTTTTCTAGACACTTATTTTTTATTTATAAGCCGGTTATGAAGCGCGTAATACTGTCTAGCTGCTACTTCGACTTTAGCGTTTACGTCATTATCGAACTTTACATTTTCGAACACAATTGTACACACAATATTTGAAATTATACAGTTGTTCTGTTTTTATACCTTTTATGTTTTGTTTCTAATTTTATTGAGTTTTATTTTCATCCTTAATAGTTTCTTATTCCAAATTTCTAAATTTTTTATATGTTATATTTAGGGGAGTTAACTTTCCCACTCCGCTAATTTCTCTGCAACACCTATGGATTTTTGAAAATATTAATCATATCTCTTTGTTTAATAAACGGGGCGACGATCAAATATTTCGAGGTTAAAGTTAAATTGCTGAAGAGTGATAGTAGAATAAAATTTACAAAATAATTCTCAGGGGAGGCAATATTTAGAAAGGTTGATTTTTCTCTTCCTTCCAAATGTTTAGTTGATCAATTTTGCTGTATTGTTTCTGATTTTTTTAATACCGTAAAATCTTTTTCCAAAAAATAAAAAAAATATTAATATAATTTCCTTCTCAAAACAAACGTAGAAAATTTTTCGGTCGCAACGTAGTCAGGTATACTTGTGGACTCTATAATACTCCATGTGGCTGAACACTACTACAGCAGTAACTTGAGGTAGAACGCAAAACGCATAGTGCGTAAGAACAGTATAATTTCGTAGCAGTAGCCGTATACAGGAAGATGTCAGCACAACCAGTTTATTTTTACTCTGTTATAGTTCAAGTGCGCTTATCTTGCAGGTAAGCGAACCGAAAGCTGTTGAAGCAAAACGGACACTGCTTGACCACTTTTGTGTTTATCACACTGCCGTATTAAGAAAAAATGTCTTATGTACATACTCTTTCGAACTATGTGCGTTTGTTGATTCACTGGTACGCTCATATATCTCGAACGAATGGTTAGATTTTGTTGAAAATTGGAATGAGAGGTATATTAAAAACTAACCAACAAAACAAGTTTCAAAAATCCAAACTCGGAAGTGGAAGTCAGACCTGTTTTTATTGGGTGTTTTTCTTTCAAAAATTAAATTTTTCGCATCTGAAACAGAATCTGATAAAAAAGCTTTGGTGCAAATCGAATAATTTTTTCGAACTTTATAGTTTTAAAATGATAGCTGCTACGATTTATGTTTTTAACGCTTTATTACTCAAGAACTAGTTGCCAGATCAGGTGAAAAATATTTTAAAGTTTTTGGAAATTTTCGTAACAGTGTTACTCTGAAACCGGCAATGCGATTTTTTAAATATTGTAGGCCCATAGAGCTATGGCTGCATTACAATTTATTGTGTGTCGTATTCCACTAATCTTTATAAGACGCCTTTTATGAATTTTTGAAAAGCACTTACTTGTACCTTTTTTTTGGTAATAAATGAGAGAACAAACTATTTATGTTTATGTAGGTTAAAGTGCTCATGAGCTATAGAATATAAGAAAGACAACTTATTTTTTGGTGCAGCAATATTTAGGGGGGTTAATTTTGCTCTTCCCACCTATTTTTTAACGAATGAATTTTTCCTTCCATAATTGAAATTTTGTAATCACACGCTATTGTTTCTTAAAAACTCAAAAATGTGTTTTTTCCGAAAACATTTTCGGTTGTAACTTAGTATTCCTGACCAGCCGACGTAATGCTCCAAACGGAATATTCGGTATTCACTACCGAGTTTGCACGGCAGGGATACCAGTTACATACATACCTCTGAATGCCGCGCTCAGTTTTCAATAGAAATGTCAATAATAAGATAGGGAAATATTTGTATAGCTTTTTCGAGTCTTGGTTATTGTATTTAACCAAAACCAATACTTACGAATACAAATTCCAGATTAAATTATTCTACTACATTTTTCTTAAATTTGCTAGTATTTTGTAATTTTTGTAAGAACTGCATACAGTGTTTACAGAACGTGCAATTCTTTTATAATCAACCATATTCTAATACAAAATTTTCAATAAAAACCATTTTTGCATTTAATTTACATACAAAGATTACTTATGAAACTGAATCAATACAATAACATATGAAGTAACAGATGCAAAAACAGCAAGAATTAAAGAATAGTCCACGGAAAAGAAACCCGCGGCTGAAAACCTAGGACAACGATTTATTGCCAAGTGATTTAGTAAAAATAGCTCATGTCGTAATGCGTTCTCTTTAGGATTTGATGCAACTACAGGCAATTTAAGGAGTATGCTGAAGCATAAATCTGCTGTTAGCTGTGCCTCTTTTACTGTATTGCTACAAGAAACCGTCATGAAGGCTCCCAGAAGCTGAAACATAATTAAGACATTTAGCTTTCAGCTATTATAGTTAGCGCGAGGATGTCTTAGAAAATATTAATATATGGAAGCTCAAATTAGAAATAAGTATAAAAATTTTAAGAAATGTAAGCCGGTAGCTTTGTATCATTAATTGATCCATTGTGGATAGTCAAGAGACCGTCAGTTAGAAATACAATATACTACGTTTCAATGTTCAGTATTAACAGAAATATTCGCCTTCTGATGCAATTGCTTTTACTAATTTACTCCCAAGGCACGTATTTTATACAAATGCATATTTGATAGTTTTAATAAGCCAATAAAATGCTTCTGTTTGTATCTATATCTAATAAAATGCAATTAAATTACAACAATTTTAATTTGCATATTTTGGGCTTTTGAAGCATATTTTTAAAATAAATGCATATTTAGATATATTTCTTTATATTCGTAACAAAAACGTTAAGTTTTAAAATATAAAAAGGGAGAAGATGATAAATACATTAGGATTTTCAATAAGTGCGTGCTGTTGCTAGGTATTCCTGGGCGGATGTCTCGGATTATACCAGGTAGAACGCTATTTTCAAGTTTCGGAATTTTTAAAATCATTTTTTAAGGTTTGTGCAGTTGCGGTATTTCTTGAAAGTAGCAGGTATTAGTTTTATTGTTTTTCCTGCCAACCACGTCGTAAGAAATAGCAAAACAGTGGTTCGCCTTGTGTGTGTCTCTGTTTATACCAAAAAAAATGCC
Organism: Ctenicera cuprea; assembly: GCA_958336395.1. Classification (NCBI taxonomy): domain Eukaryota; kingdom Metazoa; phylum Arthropoda; class Insecta; order Coleoptera; family Elateridae; genus Ctenicera; species Ctenicera cuprea. The sequence goes on along the minus strand of OY284494.1, from coordinate 14,085,320 downwards.
AAAAAACAACAGCTTGCCTTTATTATGGATAAAAGGTTATCCCAAAATGGTGCAACAGGAAAATATCGTTTTCAGCAAGGCGGCATTGTTCAAATTTATTGAATATGCATGTAGGTTCGAAATAACACAGAATTTTTATAGTTCTAGATTTCGTGCGACAAAAAATTCTAAGTGAATCAACATATTAAAACGGCTTTCCAAGATAAATGTCAAAAATCTCGAAACCTACAAATGCCGATCCGCGAGTCTATTGCTGGTATTTCTAAATTAAACGAAAAAGATGAATTTAGTTTCGATTTATGCAATGCTTTAGTGATTGCTAACATACCACCAACAAAATTATCAAATAATAATTTTTAAGTTATTCTTAGAAAAATATACTAGCAAACATGTTCCAGATGAAAGCACTCTCAGGAAAACTTATATCAACGAAATTTATACAACACGTGACGTTCGCGAAATTTTAGGAACCAACTATATTTACTTTTCTGTTGATCAAACTACTGATAAGTGTGGACGTTATATAGCAAATTTAATTATAGAGGTTTTAAATGTTGACATACCTAGTACTTCTTATAACCACGAAAGAACTAGATAAAACTAACAATGTCACTATTTCTAATGAATGAAGGTCTTACAAAGTTTTTTCAGCCGAAAGCAATTCTTACAGAAAAAATAATAATAATGCTATTTGATACTGTACCATATATAATAAAAGCAAGGCGAAATTTAAATATTTTTGATCAAATTTAATCTACACAACTTGTTGGCTTATGGTGTAAATAGAGTTGCAGAAAACATTAAAAATCAGTTTTCTATTGTAAATGATTTAATATCTAATGTAACAAAGATAATTGTAAAAGCGCCCCCTGAGGGTGCAATTATTTAATGAAATATTGCTAAATATTCCAATGCCTCCTAAACAAGTGCCTACCAGATGGGGTGCGTAGTTGGATGCTGGTTTTTGTTATTCAAATTATTTAAAAAATATAAAAAAATTTATTTTAAATTTGTATTATAAATTCAAAAACCATAATAAACAAATCTCAACTTGCAAAACAATTAACATTTATTTAAGTTAATTAAAGTTTTGGGTCTCGAGATGGCGCAGCTAGAATACCCATTCGAGTGAAATCAGCAAAGTTAAGCATAGCTCTGTGTGGTCGGTACTTGGATGGGAGTCCTAACGCCGAGTCAACGCGGCGCGTCGTGCTCTCGGAATGGCACGCTAATAGGTAGTCCCGGTTGTCGCATTAGCAACGCGACAGTTCTTAGAGGGGTTGGAAGTCCCCTAAAAAATACAGAGGTACGAAAACGTCTGATAAGAGTTTGGCATAAGCTGATGGAGCGTGATGGTTTAAAAGTCAAAGGACTCTATCGCCCCCTGGAACATAGCGATATAACCATTCTCTAGCCATGAATAATCCATAAACCTTAAAGGCATGAAGAGCTGCTACACAGATAGTTTTGGAAGTACAACACTCAATCAATTACAAAAGAAAGAAGTCTTGCAATCTTTTAACTTTTAAAAACGTTTGATCAACTTAAATACAATATTAGAAAAACAGTATCGCAGAAACTAACAGAGGTATTAAATAAAAACACTTGTTGAAGTGAATGGAGTTCTAACTGGCAACTTTAATGGTAATGATAGGCAACTAGACTTGGGCATTATTACTAATTTAAAAAAAAATGCACCGATCACTTCAGTTGACGTTAAAAAGACCTTTTCCGCTTTTAAAAACAGACTGTCTGATGTTGAAAATCTTGAAAAACATGTAATTCATTGCTGTTATGCTGCAAAGTATATAGATTAGGTATATGTTTAAATTGTTATACTATAATGTTTTAAATTTGAAAATTGCTTCTTTTAAATAATAATTTTAAGTGTAATATTATGTTCTAAGGTTCTCCACATGCGTTTTTATTAATAAAAAAATTTAAAAATCTTTTGTTTGCTGATTTCACTTGCAAGTTTTGTATATAATGCTTGCCTATTGTGCATCAAATGGTGCATACTTTTCATATAACGGTGCATATTTTGTATATATTTGGTGCATTTATATGCCCATATTTTGACGTTTTTTTATGCATATAAATCCGCGCCTTGCCGGTAATTTTACTACTTACTATTTCCCAGATAGCCCAAACAGTATCCAACATAATCAATCCAAATCCAAAATCCACTTCAGGCATGTTGTCAAGGTGTTTAAATGTCAGGAATGCTGTTAATGTATCCATTGAGTTGAGTAACCTCACAAATATGGCAAATGTCAGGAACAGTATTTGCCAACCATAAATTTTATTAAACAAAGCAATTTGCTCTATCTGGATTTTGAACTGTTGTGAAATTTGCCTCACCATGTAATGAGTTTCGTATTTTTGCATCTTTATCTCAAGTTGTGTAATAGTGTCGTTTATGGATGGCGATGAATCATTTAAACTTGTTAAAGCGTTGTTTATTATTTCAAATCGATATTTCATTGATAACGCAAAATTGTACATCGACATTACTGTCATGTATGCGTGGTAATATTGAAATTTTCTAAATATAAAGTGACGATACTTGTTAAATCCCAATTCTGGGGCTATGAACATGCTAGCATCATAGGCAATTATAGCAAATAGAACCAAGTGACCGATAGCAAGCTCCATATAAAAGGTCTTACATGTTTTTATATTCACAGATTTGCGCCTCAAAAGATAATTATTGGTTTTGTCAAACAATTCAAAAAACTTTTTTAAATCGTGCAAATACCAAAGTGACGGTGCCAAAATCGCAGTAATGTTAAAAGCAGTTATGCTGAGAATTACTGCCATATCAGTTACTATCAACGTAGTTGATGGTAAGTAACGGTAACTGATACATTTCTCCACCATATCTAATCCACTTCCAATGAGTATCACCAAGACAATAAATATTGTGTAGCATATATAAAAAGCTCTTAGCTTGCTGTGATGAGATATGAAATAACTGTATGAAGGAGAAATCGCCAAAATGGTACCCAAACGTCGCAATGGATCAATGAAGTTAATATCTTTCCGAAGTGACATTTGACTAAACTGTTCGAACTTTTATATCAGCTTGTTCGGATTCCTGTAAGTTTAAGAATACACTAAGTACTATCCCAAAAACACTTTTAATAGCAAGAAACCATTGTATCGACTTTCAATTTATATTTTCATTGTTTCTATTACTTTACTGTAATTATCTAATGTAGCATTTAATAAAGCACATAGATAAAAGAAAGTGGCTCTTCGCTTTTACTTGTAAGTGATTTGATAGACTAGGACAGCAATGAAGCATATCCGTCCCCCCCCCCCCAGGCGGTGAAACCCTTCGGGACCCCATGATCGAGGTACGCTCAATCAACGCGCCTGCCCTCAATACAAGAAAGAGAACAGGCTACTAGTCCTGGCATCAGGCTGCGAGCCCTAAGCCCCTACTGGTGGAAGGAGACTATCTAAATCTCTACTGATTCTGCAGATCAGTGCCTTATCTGTAACGCAGCTCACCCGTCGAACCGCACTAAGACAGCCCTAACCTCCACTTAGGCTATACCACTGCCACCACGAGTCCTACTCCGCGACCAAAAATGGTGGGGTGTGAATCTCCCGAGGGCTCGGCATTGGTCCCCATGGTACCAGTCAAAGAAAGTCACTGGTTGGACTTGTCGGAGCAAGCGCGTGCCAAGCAGCGCTACCCCTCCCAGTTAGGGCCTCGCAGGTCCCAGCACTGGTGAGCTACGCACCGCCCAGACTGGTCGGCAAGCGGCCTGAGCGGGGGTCAAGGAGCGGGGTTTCCACTTCAGCGATTATGTTGTCAGCTGCACACCACTCCATCGTTACAAAGCACCATCACTTGCCGGAACCCTTACCCCTACATAAGAGTTTACCGGTCAAGGAGCGGGGTTTCAACTTCAGCAATCGTACCTGAGGCGTTAGGACCCATACAAAGGGCTGGCTGCAAGCGACACCCCTAGGGCCCAGGTCCCTTTGCAGCAGCAGCCACTCCATCCTGGAAGGCACCATCACCTGTCGGCCGACTATCATCCGGTCAGGGAGCAGGGTTTCCATTCCTGAGAGCGCTACCGCTCAGGTGTTAAGACCCATATACTGAGGGCTAACTTGTTTACACCTCTAGGGCCCAAGACTCTCATACCAGCAACTGCGCTTCTTCATCCTGGGGTGCACCTTCACCCGCCGGACCCCCATCACCCAGTCAATGCGAGGCTACCCTGTTAGGGAGCGGGGACCCCCTTTTACCTGCCGGACCATTTGCCATCCAGCTGACGTCGAGAGAAAACGGGCTGGTACGCTCCCGGTACCCCGGTCAGGTAGCAGGGTTCCAGTCCAGAGAGCGAGCTACTGCCGAGATGTTAGAACCCATCTTAAGGGCTACACTTCACCTGGTAAAGTCACTCATCCAGTTTCCGTGGTCCCAATTAAGGAAACCTTGAATCTCTCCGAAGAGAGGTGGGCGTACCAAGTTGAAATCACCGAAGTGACCGTTACAACGCCGACCCCGCACAAGGTGTCTAACTAAGAAAACTTATGAAAAAAAATTTTATTTTTAAGACGACCGCCACCGAAAAAAACAATATTTTCTTAAATGGCAGCATGGCGTTATTGGAGTATCGGATATGCGGTTTCATTCGCTATAAAACGAAAAACCTTCGAATTATTTGTCGGATGCTTCGTCAACCATGGATGGTTGTTTAAAAATGTTCAATCAATCAAGAAACAAAAGAAAACTATTGAAGGCAGTTAAACAACAATGAAAATAATAACAAACAACACACAAACGATCCATTACATAACATTTCCTTAGATTACATGTTCAAACTGATGTTCCTGTTGATCTGTATACCAATCGTGTACATTGATGTAAAAATCAACAGAAACATCAGTTTGAACTCGTAATGTTAGGTTATCTTCATTTCGCGCGTGCATGCGTGCGTGCAAATTGGGTGCGTGCTTGCGTGCGTGTGTTCGTGGGCGCGTACGTGCTTGCTTGTGTGCGTGCGTAAGTGCGAGCGAGCGAGTGTGCGTGCGTGCATGCGTGAATGCATGAGTTTGCGCACGCGTGCGAGAATGAGCGCGTGCGTGCGTGCCTGTATGCAACGTGCATGCATTTGCATGATTGCGTTCGAGCGGGCGGGTGTGTGTGTACGTGCAAGCGCGTACATACTTGAGTGCGTGTGCGTGAGTGCGTGTGTTTGTGTGTATACTTTATAGCTCAGCGACGACGCACAAAACCCAATGTAGGTTTCATAGAGTGGTAGTCACACTGGGATGAAACCGCAACAAAACAAGATTGGTTTATAAAAATTCTAATAGTTTTCAAAACTTGCAAACAATTTGCAAAATTTTCCATAATTTTCATATTTTGTTAAAGATTTCACGTTTTCAAAATGACTGAAAAATTGCATTAATTTAAAAATTTTAAATTATCAATATAATAAAATTTTTGACAATATTTCCAAATTTATTAAAATTCTAAAAACTTTTAAAAGTTTATTTTAAATTTCAAAATTTTCAGGTTTGTAAAATAACTACAAAATTTCAAAAAGTATATTTCTAAAATGTACAAAATGTTTAACAATTTTCAAATATCACTATTGAAAAAAGTTCAAATAATTTTCTAAATTTTAAAAATTTTTTAAATTTTTAATATTTCCAAAATTTTAAAAATTTTTAAAAAATTTTTGTGTTTATATATTGTCAAATACATAAAACTTTAAGATTTCAAATTTTCGAAATATTTAAATTTTTTTAATATTTCATTAAATGCGAGATAGGTCATGTGGTTGTTGCCCGACAGCTTTGCTTTAAGAACTATATTATGTCTGTATGTTCAAATAGAAAAGTAAGCTTATGGCAATTTTTAAATGAATACCCTGTATAACTGTAACGAAGCTGTCAGGAACTTGTAACATTTTGTTTTTAAAATTGTTTCAGAACATAAATCCTAAAATAGTAACTTTCCTGTCTTCGCAGATACACACAAAAGAGAAAATATTTGTCGTTACAAACTTCATGTATGCTTACTTAATGCAATTAATGTGCCATTAAGAAAACAATATATTTTTATAATTGCAACAATAGCTCAACCGAAATGTAAAAGAATTATATTTAATTTTATTACCTTCGGGTAGATTAAAATAAACTAGTTTTATTTATTAAAGCTGGAGCAAACATTAAAGCTCTAAACCCTTCTAATTCTTATACTTTTATTAGAAAATATTAGAAACCTTTAGGGAAAAGTTTATTCTTTATTAATATGCATAACCCAAAAAAATTCTAATTATAGTTTAATATTCACACAGACACCAAGTTCTTTGTTCTAGTAGTTAATGACTACTGGGACTATTCGAAACCGTTCGTTAAAAATCCATTAGATATTTACTAACAAAACATGATGTTTGTTACAGTTTACTAGCGTGATGCGCTAATAAGTCCTAATTTTCTAGTATTAAATACGAAACGGTGCTTGTATATAAGCAGGGCTGTGAAAAATAATCGTTTAGTCGATTGGTCGATTATTAGATGAATCGATTAATCGATTATTTGAATAATCGACAAATTGGTCATTTGATTTTTTTATTAAACGATTATCCGATTGTTTGCTTAATCGACTAATCAATTATTTAATTAATAAATTATTTGATTAATTAATTATTTTTAATCGACAATAAAATTAATTGACAGTTTCTTTCCTTGAACATAGGAAAGAAATTATGAGTGAATATTGACGATATTCTCACTAACAAATCCCATGAAAGTATTAAAACCCTCAGAGCAGTATTTTATGTTTAATCTTCCTATTATATGATTTGGTGGATTTTATAACAGAACGTAAAGCATTTACGCACGCGGATTATATTTTTATTGTTTTATCTAACGCTGATTCAAACGAATTATATTCTAATGTTGTGAATACTGTCAATAAATTTAATTAAACATTATGTGACACAGTGACGGCTCATGGTGTGTTGCGCCTTTCTCTATCGCTCTACCAAAGTATGTGGTTACCATGACAACGTATCCCCCACCGGCCCGATGTACTGCTATCATGACTCGATATTTACAGCGCTTCGCTTCTGTCTTTATGAGTAGTTCTCAGACAATAAAGTGAGAGTGTTCCATTGTGAGCAAGTCTGTTAATGTTAAAAGTGGCGGAAATTCGTACAACAAAGAGTTTAAAAGTTTGTGATATCAACAGTATCACTGTATACAGTATACTGTATGGGAGTCATTATTTAGAAAAACGCTCCTCTTCTACCTTACGACGTAGAGATGTAATAGGATCTAGTGGGGTCAATTGACCTTTAAACCACTTACGCTCCTACAACTTATGCCACCCTTCCTGCACATTCATTCAATGCCATTTGTACCTGTTTTTATTTGTACGTTATAATGTTGTCTGTGGCTTTGTTATTTGTCTGGTCAGCCTGTTATGAAGGCAAGCGGCGTTAATTGTAACCCAACGTACGTCGAATGGTTACCGAGCTCGAAACCGATCCACAAAATTACAGAAAATTTTTTTGCTTCTTCCGGGGTTTGAACCGAAGACTTACGCACTTACGCATTGTGAGCCTGATCCTCTTACATACCATTATCAAAAGTTATAATAAAAAGTAAACAGTTAGTGTTGTTACGGGGCAACAATAGCACTTAGTGACTTGATCTCGGTAACCTATGTCTGCAGATGACTTGATTTATTATTCCAAAATGTCCAATAATGTGTGAATTTAAGAGATCAACTTGCTCGTTCATTAACGGTACAGTTTTTAAATATTTGTGAATTTCAAAAGCTTCTATATACCTAATTTACGTATATCATCACAAAAGAGTAAACATTTTATAGTGTTATTAGATGTCATTAAATGATTGTGTAAGTGTATAGCGTAATTGAATTTATGTGAGTGTTTGTATTTGTAACAACGTAAGTGTTCTTTATAGCTAATATCAAAATTTCTAATTGTCTGGCCTATATAAATCGAATTACAATGCGAACAATTTAGTTTGTAAATGCCTGGTTTTAGCAAATCGTCTGTTTTTGGTTTTGCATTAATAAAAGTGTTTATAATTTTTTTAGTTGTTTTAAAACTTATTTTATATTTCTTTGTCTTGTTTATAAAGATAGCAATTTTTTTCAGATTTGTCATTAAAATATGGGAACGAAGTATATTAAACTGTATCGGATGAAGTTAAAGTATTCGGATAAATTGTTTAAATGGCTAATTTATAAAAATTTTTTACTTAATTTTACAATAAGGTTAGTGTACTATAACAATTACTATATGCAATATGTTTAATAATTGAAATTTCTCTATTATAATTAGTTTCATCTAAAAGACTGTTAAAGTCTTATATATCATAGACCTGTATACAGCTAGTTTATATGTTTTATGTTGAGAAGAATCGTGTGGTATTGTAATGTTTGTTAAAATAAATAAATAAATTGTTTAAAAAATAATTATTATTTTATTTATACTCAATAAAGAAAATAATTGGTTGCTTTCTAGCTTGATTGAAATTAACCAAGGCTATAGGGTATTGAATATATTTTACATGCAATTTCTTGTTTATTGGAGTTCTCTTTGCGATAAATTAATAACATAATTTGAAATTGTAATTACATTTAAAAAATTTCGCGTTTAACAATTTCTATTGCCAAATGAAACTTTAATATTGTTGGTTCTAAAATGATTTCTTTATGCCATAACGTTGTTTACTAAATGTTATTTATGTTATATATTTTTAAATTAAAATATGTTAAATAACAGAGTGGCATATCTAATTTTTTTATTAAAAAAAGTAATAAATAATAGAAATAAATAACTATGTCATATTTCACTAAATGTATTTTGCTTTTAGCGAATTTTTTATTTCCATTATTTATTGTCAAAAAATTTTAAAAAGTTACTACCGCAATCATCAGCTGTTTAAAGCAATACATAAAAATAATGCTTGTATTTATTTACACCTTTATTTAAGGTGTTAATTGTTTTCTAAATATTGTCAATCCATTCATCTGCTATATTTATAAATTATAACAGATTAAATGTTTGGTCGATAAGTTATCTCACCTGCATTATTTATTTATTTCTGATCTTATACGTCTAAATTATTTAAATTTTAAATTATGCCGAGTAATGAACAGTAGCAAAAATTTAAAGCTCGATGTTAACATTTTCCATTCATTATCCGTTAATTCGCTATTCATGAAAGTAGCAAACATTTCTAAAACGGAAAAAATCAGTCCGCAAACTCAAATATAACTTCTGTAATTTAGCTTCTATTACATTCAATTGATGCAAATCAGGGCAGAGTAAAATAAACGTAATTGAAAGCTTCCCCGGTAGAGTTTTATATTCCAATCAGAGCCCATTATGTGGAGGCAGAGCGCTGAGTGGTGATCCTGCGGCATTGAGAGGCTGCGAACTGTAAGTAACGAGCACAAACACTCAAATGATATGTTAATTGCTGTATAACTAGAGGGTAAACTTCCCTCAGATTAGGGGATGCTGCCTGAGGATATATAACCGGGCTTGTTAGATGACTGGAAAGGCACGTTCACGAATAATATGAATATCAAGGATCATATTTACATTGTAATAGCTGTAAAATGAAGACATTTCAGTTTGCAAAAGTTCTGACTTTTTGATTTGTTTTATTGCGTGCTTTAGTGGGTATGTATGAGAATCGGCTTTTCAAATTTATGCAAATTTAAGAGCTACGAAACTTGTTTTTTTGTGTTCTAAAAAATATCAACTTCAATGTATATTTTTGTCGGAATTTTAACATAATATAAATTTACAATCGAGCACAAAATAAACATTTCTTTGAAATCATCTAATTACTGAAGATTTTCAATCAATGAATTAATAAATCTATTCTGTCAAAAATTATTCAAATTTGATTCATTCAAATACTAACAGAAAACATTTTATGTTTCTTAAATTACATATAAAAAAAATTGTTATGAACAATAGTCTTTAATGGTTAATTTATAATATATTCTTTGAGGCTTCCGCGGTTTCTCGAATTGTCAATATTACAATTTACTTTCGGCTTAGACCGCGTCGTCATTTGGGGATTACACCCAGCATAATCAATTAAGGTCCGACCTGTAGCTTGTATGCCTCTACAAGCATTTGCTCTAAAAGTTTGAGCCGTTCTGTCCGACTGGCTCAACGGGGTTTAAATACTAAATACTAAATAAACTAAAAAATTTACAACACCATCGTGTTGAGGCCGATATTTATCAAGCTTTTGCATAAAAACACTTCCAGCGTCCTCTTGACGCAAGAAAGGCAGTACAAAGATATAGCTCAAGTGTTGACAAATTTCTGAATTTTTGTCTTTGTATTCAGTGGCGAATCCAAGCTGTTGAATTTTGTTAAACCTGTAGTTGAATAACATGAATAAAAATTATATCCAAAACAATCACATCTTTTCTATTCGTTTACCACGCCTGACGTAAATGAAGCCGACATCCTCTTAAAACTTCTTGGGGGATATTACAAAAATAGATAAGTTACTTAAGCTTAATCCTTAATAGCTCTACTTGTCCTGACGGAAACCAACTCGACATTTAGGTGGGAAACAACTTAAGCCTAATTATAAGTAGGGCTGCACCGAGTAGGCCAAGTACTCGGTGCTAGGCCAAAATTTTCGACGAGTTATGAGTACTCGGTACTCGGTCTTATATTCACTACTCGGCCGTGTAGCAATAATTAATAAGAAAATAGAGAAAACGACGTTTGTATTTGTAATTCTCAACAAACAACTACAGAACGAACAATCATTTGCTGAAAGCTGTAAGTTACAAAAAACAATAAAAAGCGAGATACCTAATAATAATAAACACATTTTTATAGTTTTTAACATACCTAAGTACTAGTAAGTGCCTAACTAAATATCACTAGCAAGTAGGATGCGGAATCACAGAAAAATTTCTGCAGCACCTACGGGTTATGCGACCAGTGATACACAGTCAAATAATACTCAAAGCGGGGAAATTTTCACTACTTGGCGGCCGAGTACTTGGTACTTGGCTAATTCCCTAAACTGAGTACTCAGTACTCGGTCAAGTAAAAAAAAACAGAGCTCGGTGCAGCCTTAATTATAAGGAGATAAGCGGATTGAGATCCAACTTGACTCTGCAGAGTAATTCACAGTACTTCAGACATCTCATTGCACTTTCATCGGCTACATCGTAATGGTATAACCCCGAAAAGGTCAATAGAGGTGGCAACCGATCGCCGATGTCATTGTGACATCGCGAGAATTGCATAGCGCGTATCATGTCACGGTAGCCAAGGTTTTTAGGCCCCGTGGTTATAACCACACTTGTACAAGTACACCTGGCCAAAACTTTCACTTTTCAAACAATACAGAACACTGTAGCTACAGCTATTAGAATATCAGACTAATCATCTACCAATTAACCACTAGTGCACTATATAAATTTACCGGTAAATCACAGAGTATTTATGCAGAGCAAAACCAAAAGCATGCTAAACCGGCCCGTTTAGCTTGCTAAACTCACCCTCTGGCCGAAGTCATCTTGACTCAAATGTCTAATAAGTTACAGCAGCGAAATATTATGTGTATTGTATTTACGACAAACGTTACATTTAAAAATTACAATATAAAAATGATTTACTATAAAATTTAACCCTAACACTATCATAAGACTTACACCTTTTAGAGGTCTAACGGTATAAATGAAAACGCATAAGATTTAATTTTATACACACACAACATAGATAGTTAGCAGATGATTTCTAAATATTTCGAAGAACATTCAATTAGGCAAGGCATTTTGAGTCTAAATTAAATTGATTCAGCATGATTTAACCGCATTTGAAGCTGCACCATTACACAACTACAGCAGCAGTTGTGATGAGTTTTACTACAGCATATATATTCACTTTTATTGTATATCCTACCATCATGTATTTAAATGAGTCTATTGTGTCTTGGGGAAACACATCATATTCAACCTTTTAACAATCACACAATAATTTCAATTAAACAAAATGCTAAATAGTTCTTAACGCCACACCAAATTAAAACTTTTACATGAAACTGTTTGGTCCATTGGGCAATAAACTTACAAAATTATCTACTACAGATAATCGTACCTAATACAAAAAAACACTGCACACAAATCAAATCAAAATGAACTTTATACGTACAAATGTATACGATTAAGGTAGTCCTTAATAGAAACAAAACTAACGGGGAATTAAACTAATAACGCCCTCTATTATGTGCGGCGAGAAAAAGTTGCAAAGCAACAAACCGGCAAAGTTGCGATCGGAACCTGCTAAGCAGGTATCTGCGATCGCACCGGCCTCTAAGCACAAAACACAGAAACGCCCGTGTGGCAAGAAATAAGAAAAGATTTGGTTTCAATTATGGCTAGAATAGACCACTACATGTTTCGTTCTTGTTTGAACTCATCAGGTGGACATAATTCTAACCATAATCGAGACCAAAAGCAAACAGGCATATATACGCCAGAAAGTATAAAACTAACGGGGAATTAAACTAATAACGCCCTCTATTATGTGCGGCGAGAAAAAGTTGCAAAGCAACAAACCGGCAAAGTTGCGATCGGAACCTGCTAAGCAGGTATCTGCGATCGCACCGGCCTCTAAGCACAAAACACAGAAACGCCCGTGTGGCAAGAAATAATTGAAACCAAATCTTTTCTTATTTCTTGCCACACGGGCGTTTCTGTGTTTTGTGCTTAGAGGCCGGTGCGATCGCAGATACCTGCTTAGCAGGTTCCGATCGCAACTTTGCCGGTTTGTTGCTTTGCAACTTTTTCTCGCCGCACATAATAGAGGGCGTTATTAGTTTAATTCCCCGTTAGTTTTATACTTTCTGGCGTATATATGCCTGTTTGCTTTTGGTCTCGATTATGGTTAGAATTATGTCCACCTGATGAGTTCAAACAAGAACGAAACATGTAGTGGTCTATTCTAGCCATAATTGAAACCAAATCTTTTCTTACTTAATAGAAACACCTTATCTTTACAACCTCATAGTTATCCAACTTTAAACACACTCAGTCCTCGAAATTTTTATTGCCTATGTCGTGTAACTAATCCATCCATACATATATAAAAGCACAAAGGGTTTTTTTCTCCCCTTCCTCCAGCGGCTACCGCTTCACCAATTTGGACCATTTTTTTTTAAATGAAAGGTCCTTATCCACAGATGGAACATGAAACATTTTTGTATTTTTATTCTACGTCGATTTTTTAATAATAATTATTTTAATTTATAATATATATGAAGGTCGGCTAGACGCGCGTCACTTGGGGCGCCATCTATAATAACGTCGCGTGTCATTATTGGAACTAATGCATCACGTGACTTGACATTTCACCGGTTCTGTCAACGCTGTCTGTCAGTGCATTGTGCGGTTTTGAGTATGGAGCGACATATTGTTTCTATTATAGGTGACGAAAACTGTTTATTTCGCTCTGTTTCGCATTGTGTACTTAATAATGACGAACATCATTGCGAAATACGCAAGTCGTCGAAAAAATTAAAAATGAATGGGAATATTATGAAGGTATTATTGTTGGAGATTCATCGTATAGGTTGCCGATTAGTAATTCCACTGATTATGAAAATTTGTTATCTTTAGATGGTGAGTTAGCCGGACATGTCGAATTCCACTGTATTAGTCAGCTGTTTCCTGATCATCTATTAATAGTGTATAGAAATGACAATAACGAAACTCTTGACTATGGTACTGGAAATATTATTTCTAATTTACTTTTTTCTGGTAATGTTGATGCAGGGCAATATAGTGTTTTGGAATTTCGTCCAGTTCAGTCCAATTCAGTCACTAATGATGCGGATGTGGAAAACGCAATCTGCAATGTTGTGCAACATAATGTTTCAAAAAAAAGGAAAATAAAAAAGACGTTAACTAGCGGCAGGGAAAGGAGACGTGAACGCACACAAAAACGTATAAAATACGAAGAAAAAACATGCTTTACGATTCGATATAGATGTGCCGTTTCTGATAATATTTCAAATGTAACTCCATTCAACTTGGGTAACTTAAACAACATATGTAGTTATTGTTCAGCTCTGTACTTTTCATGTGAAAAAAATTCGTCTGGCTACTTTGGGCTTTGTTGTTGTAATAAAAAGTTCAAATTACCGGAATTTCGGATTCCTGATGAAATAAAAGAATTATTTGCAGGGAATAACGAGATATCGAAAAATTTTCGAGATAATATTCGACAATATAATAATGCTTTGTCGTTCGTGTCATTTGGTGCAAATATAAAATTACCTCCCGGATATGGTCCGTATTGTTTAAAAATTCTCGGTGTCGTGCATCATAAAATTTCGTCATTATACCCTCAAAATGCAGTATATGCTTTTTATGGACAATTATACATTTTAGACTTTTCTGAAGCCAATCAAATTAGACTTAAACATGCTGCGAACAGTTCCTTGAGAAAAGACATTCTAGAAATAATAAATCGTGTCTTAAATAAATGTAATCCTTATGTGATGTCATATAAGACAATGCATCAGAAGATATGTGAAGAAAAGGAGTTGGCTTTAAAAGAAAATCGTGTACCTATTAATTTGGTAATGCGTTTTTATCACGAACCCAAATCAGATCCTAGACGGTATAATGATCCTACATGTTCTGAAGTTGGAGCTGTTTTTGAATCAGCCGACTGTGCTCCACCTTCTCATGGACATATTGCTGTTTATGCACATGACGGTGTAATAAAAAACAGACTTTGACAGTATGCATTGCGATCCGATGTCATATGTATTGATCTGGCCGTGCGGGGAACCAGGATGGTATATTTCTATGCCAACTGGAGGAGAGCGCAAAACTAAAATTCGCCAAAACATTTCTATGCGAGAATATATATCTTACAGACTTATGGTTCGAGGTTCTCCTCCTGTAGGAGACTTCAACCCAATAATTAATGCTGGGAAGTTAACGCAGCAGTTGATTGTTGACTATTACTGTCGCGTCGAAGGCGACAGATTGAAATTCATCCGTAACCAACAGATGAAATTGCGAGTAGATACATACGCTGGTCTCGCAGACGCTTTACATGTAAGAGCCGACAACGGTAACTTAAAGGCTGGACGCGTTGTTATTTTACCGTCATCTTTTACTGGCAATCCTAGAAACATGATTCAAAATTATCAGGACGCAATGGCCATTGTAAGAAAATTTGGTAAGCCAGACATCTGTAGCATGGACTGATATTGCTGCTATGCTGTTACCAAATAGTCGTACGGTACATAGTAGGTTTAAGTTATCCCTAAAACTGAATGAGACTTCTATATCATCTTTTAAAGTTAACAGTAAAGCAGCAGCTGATATCAAGTCAGCAAGACTGATTATATGGGATGAAGCACCCATGGCCAATATACATGCATTAATGTGCGTTCATAGACTTCTGAAAGACATTATGGGTAATGACATACCTTTCGGAGGAAAAATTATTGTACTTGGGGGAGATTTCAGGCAGGTCTTACTAGTAGTTCCACATGCTTCAAGAGAAACAATAATCCAAAACTGCATAAAGTTTTCTCCCCTATGGTCAGAATTTAGGGTATTTAAGTTGTTTAGAAACATGCGAGCAAGACCAAAGGAATTGGAATTTGCTAATTTTCTGCTTAAAATTGGTAATGGAAATTATCCCTCCGTAAATGACGAATCATCACCATTATCAGCTATTATTGATTTGCCGTCCAGTATAATTGCGAAAGAAGACATTGTTTCTGAAATTTTTGGGAAAGAATTTGTGTCACCAAATGCCGTAATTAATTTTTCAAAATATGCTATTTCAGCCCCAAAAAATGAACACTGCGATGAGATCAATTCTACAGTTATAGACCTTATACCCGGAATGTGTAGAACATATAATAGTGTAAATAATTTGATAACGGAGGAGGAGAATGAAATTTTTCAGTTTCCTATTGAATTTCTAAATAGTTTAGAGTTAAGTGGTTTGCCTCCACATATCCTCAAATTGAAAACTGGAGCTATTGTCATGCTGTTAAGAAACCTAAATGCCTCCCAGGGGCTCTTAAATGGTACCAGATTAATTGTTCGAAATATGTACGACAATTGTTTGGATTTCGAAATTATCACTGGCGAAAGAGTGGGTCAAAGAGTTTTGATTCCTAGAATCGACTTAACGCCATCAGATACAACGCTTCCTTTTTCTTTCAAAATACGCCAATTTCCTATTGTCTTGCGTTTTGTATGACTATAAACAAATCGCAAGGGCAAACTCTTGATCGTGTTGGTATTTATTTACCCCATCCTGTATTTAGCCATGGCCAGTTGTACGTAGCAATGTCTCGAGTGCGATCGTTCGACAATTTGAAAGTACAAATAATTCCAAAACAGAATAGCACTTTCAATGTAGTATTTAAGGAGGTGCTGTAACATATGAAACCTTACTTACATTTTCAAATATGCCTGCCGTCGTATTTCGACGGGGTAACACTAGTTTTCATTTATATTATGAAAACTATCAAAACGTTTTAGCTCATGCAATACTTAATATTTATTAGTAAGTGTCGTCATGGTTTATTACTATGCTATGGGGCCATTGTTGAGCAGCCCGTTAATTGTGGGCGAGAGAAGCGATGGCGTAGTGAGGTTTCGCGTTGAGTACTGCCAGAGAATACCAAAACACCCAGAAGGGTATCTTCGTTATTTTTTTGGTCTTTAGTCGGCCATATTGTAAACGGCTTTCTTGTCAATCTGATAGATGTGGCTGGCGGCTTGACGTACCCTTTTCTGGCGCTTATTTAAATTTAATTTAAAAGTGTTCCATGGCATATTGTGCGGTAAGAGGTTGCAAAAATTCCATCAAAAGTAGAACCACAAATTTATGTAGTTTCCTTTTGGATATCGGGAGGTAAGTATGTTTTTCTACATTGTATTATACATGTGTGGTTTATTTACTGATTCTAAAGATTCAAAGCAAAAGGTATTATTACATTTTTATTGTAAACAATATTTATGGTGCAATTTTATTATATCTATCAATTCCATCTCATCAACATAAAAATAACTCGGTAAAATAGGGTGACCAAACGTCCTTTTTTTATTTTTGCTTTTGATATTCTATTTTCAAAAAATTCTAAACGGCCCTTATTCTGAGTGTCTTTTTTGACTTTAATATAAAACCATTTTTTTTATGTCTAGCTATAGGTCAAAATAAAAAACTCATCTGCTGAAGTAACTGGAGGTACCTATCAGTGACAACAGAGAAATTTTATGTACATTTCAAGTAATAACAATCCTACTAGATGTACAGAATTATATTTACTTATTACGAGGATCGTTCGAAATGTACGTGGCCTAACTCAGAGATGGCGCTAATTCGGCGGAATTTGTATTACCATTTTTCAGAACCATCCTTTCTTAGGTTAAATAGAACAGTTTAGAGCAATCTGTCAATTAGTTTGTGTTTGACAGTGCGCCAAAGTGACCGTCTCGACTGATTTCGTAAATAATGGAAAAAACTAAGTTGCGAGCAGTGATAAAGTACTTTCATTTGAAACCAAAGCAGAGTTGGATTCAACATTTTTGAAATCCGCTCCTTCGTTTTCAATGGTTAAAAACTGGGTTACCGAGTTTAAGCGTGGTCGTGTGACGAACGAACCCTGCAGTGGACGCCCAAAACCGGCTACTACCCCGGATATGATTAAAAAAGTCCTCCGTATCGTATTGGATGACCTTCGAGTAAAAGTGCGCGAGATAGCAGACATAGTGGTCATCTCAAATGACAGTGTGCACAAAATTTTAACTGAAAAATTGGGAATGAAAAAAAATCCGCGCAATGGCTTACACGGAGCAAAAACTGAATCGTTTGACTGTTTCTCGCGACTTTTTGGGTTGTTTTCGCCGCAATCCGAAAGACTTTTTGCACCGTTTCGTAACCGTCGATGAAACCTGGGTCCACAATAATTACACTCCCGAAACCAAGGAACAGTCCAAACAATGGACACACAAAGGTTCTCCGCCAGCGAAGTAAGCAAAAACGGTTTTGTCCGCAGGAAAGGTTATGGCAACTTTGAGATTCTCATGGAATTATCTTTGTCGACTACTAGGAAAATAGAAAAACAATAAATGGCTAGTATTACGCCAATTTGTTAGCAATTGAGCGAAAAAATCAAAGAGAAACGGGTTCATTTGGCGAAAAAAAGTGCTTTTCCATGAAGATAACGCACCTGTACACACGTCTGGCATCGCCATTGCCAAAATTCATGAATTGGGATTCGAATTAGTGCCTCATTCGCCCTATACACCAGATTTGGCTCGCAGCGGTTTTTATCTATTTCCAAACCTGAAAAATGGCTCGGCGGTAAAAGATTTTCATCCAATTCCGAAGTAATCGCTGCTGTAAACAGCTATTTTGAGAATAGACTTACAAAGACGGCATTTCTGCTTTGGAGCATCGTTGAAATAAATGCGTTGAGCGAGTAGAAGACTGTATTGAAAAATAGAAAAAATTTTTGACCAAAAAAACTTGCGTTTTCTTTGTAAGGCCACGTACATTTCCAACGATCCTCGTACTTTATTTAATGCGTGCTTCGGTTTGCTGCAACAGCAATATTGGTTAGTTCTACGTGTTGTAAATCTGCAAGTTATATTTAAAGTTTGTGCCATTAAATGTTGACATTAAACATTTTCAATATGGCGAAGGTTGCCCAAATTGATGCTCAAAACATCAAAGGAACCGACACAAGTGGCGTTTTTGTAACTATTTGTATTCTGTGGTACTGCTTAAACTGTAGCCAGTATGCTGGCGATTTCTACATGTCCCTGTATCTTAGTCGCTGTAGGATGTTGCAGGATAGGTTCTCGGCTTTAGCCATGTGCTCCACTAAAAGCGATATGATATGATTCAGAATACGACGGATTTTGAACATTCCTGTTACAGAACAATTTTCTCATCAAAACAAATGACGCATTAAATTTTGTTATTAATTACATAAATAAGGTCTGCATAACTGCTTTTTCTTTATTTTATATAGTGGCTCTTCCATTATAACGAATCACGAGTCGACATTGTATATAGCATGGGTCACAATAAGGCAACATATTTCATGTTGTTCTTTTAACAAGCACAGCTTTGCTATTACAGTGTACTTACTTTATTTGAAACTTGCATTATCAAAGTATTAGAATTTAGGCTTATTCTAACTTACAATTTGTAAAGAAAAAATTCATAACTGCGTATTAGATAGACACATCGTAAAATCAATATTTTCGATATTCATAATTTCAAAACTAATAAAATATATTCATTATTTCTGGAACATAAAATTTACTATAATTTGACCAACACAAATAATATTCTGTACAATTTTGGCGTTTATGTATTAAACAATGAAGTTAAAATTCACCTAATTCTAATATTTAAAAGTAGACAAACAAGCAAAAAATTAGAAACTATTTGCAAAATATTTTTTTTTAATTTTTGGCGTAAACATATACTTAGTTTTGTAAACAGCGCGCGTTTAAAGCAGTGCAATTACAAGCTAACTATAAATCCAACATAAATGCATTTGTAGGAAGCTCATTGTGCTTGTTATTTGTGAACACCCCAACAGTTAGTACGATCTATGTAATGGTCTCGTTAGGGGTCTAATTTGTGCAAATTGAAACTTGCATCCCGCCGCGCTGTCACAAATTAGAGCCAATCAAGTCTGCATTTGTGTAGGAAATGGATAGAAATTTAGCGTTGAAAGCTCTACTCTGAAAAGCATAACAAACACGTAATTCCTCTCTGTTTATGTAAATCTTCTTTTGGGCGTTAATTACTGTTTATTCGTAAATCAGCGTAAAGTGTGTATATACGTAATTGCTCATTCTACTCTAACAAGAATCAGAAATTGTATGTAAACACCACACAAAATAACGTACAAATAAACACAAGTTTTTTAAAAAAACATTAAAAAACTAGCAGACCCGTGAGGTATGCCCCACGTTTTGGTAGTTTAGCGGAGCGCGGATCGATTTATTTTTTGCTACTATTTTAATTCTTTTAGTGGCATTTTTAAATACCAGCTGGTTAATATAAACGCAGCAACCACGAATTGTTTGTTCTATCGAAACCCTAGAAAAAATCCTTAAGGAAAAGCGGTAAAAAATTAAAAATTAATTAAACATTATTTTTTCTCATTTAAAAAATGTTTTAAACACGCAAAAAACCAATCTGGTTCGACATTTGCTTGTAATTCCAAACTCAAATTCGCCGTTATTCACATAATCGATCACCAAAGAACAAAAAGAAATGTTCGCCTAGTCAGCAAGTTCTAAGTGAAACTTCTTTGCGTGTTTTCACTGAAAGTGTATTTTAAATTTTACGATTTAACAGAAAAACAAAAACGGTTATGTCATGTTCTAGTTAGTTGTAGGAAGCGCTATAAAAATATATAATATGTGCAATTATTTTTATCTTGTATCTATCTTGGCGCAATTCCGATACTGACAGATTTTCACCTTTACGTACGTACCTCGTATTAGTTATTAATAATTAAACCACTGATTGCTGCTTTATCAATATTTCGTCTGTGACATTACCACACTAGTAAGCACTAACGGACGTTTACAGTAGAACTGTTAGTTGATAAGATGTTTAAATAATTATTAATATTTCCGAGAAAGAAGTTAGCTCTGTTAAAACAGTTTTGGAAACATTTTAACTTTCTCCCAAGGAACTTAAATTTAAATGGGTATGGTTACGGTCACATATATTTTTTAAAACTCTACAGACAATGTTTCATAGAAGTTCCATTAAATATAAAAAAGCATCCCTACCAACAAAGATACAGTTACAGATTTCTTTCGTCACATAACAAAACCAATTTTCATTCAAATTCAATCAACAGTAAGCGTGTTCTTACTATAAACCGCATTCAGTTTGCAGTATGTATTCAATGCAGCGCTAATGGTCCTTCAGGACCATTATGTGTGATCCCGCCGAGCTCTTTCTTATAATGGCCCCGTGCGGACACTTGACTCCTGGCGCCCGTCCATTGTCCTTCGATATACTCGCTCCCCTTCTGGAAAACCTTTCCGTTATTCACTTCGTTTACGGGTTACTTATTTTGCGAATATTGCTTGTAAAATACCAAAGCTTTCTACATAAAGTGGAATATGATGTAGATGAAATATAAATATAATAGATATTAAATGTTTCTGAAATATTAGTGTCTTACCTTATTTTATTTACTTTAAAAATTACGTATTTTTATGTCCAATAATGAATCTCAAAAAAAGTGTGAAATTGCTTCCTTCCTACACACAGCACATTATACCCACTACTGTTTCACTTGCTTCTTTATCATATAATGAATGAAAAAAACGAATTGGCTCGTCAGAGATAAGTGCCATAGAAAATTCTATATACGACGATAGGTTGAAAAGCTCGTGGGATGACAGATAGATGGCGCTGTTGCAAACAGTTTTTGTGGCGCGCTGGCAAGTTCACTCCTTCAGACCGCCAACTGTCAAATTTCAGATTGCTGCGTTCATTAGTTTCGTTTTGACAGCTGTTTAATAAATTTTATTAAGAGCGTGTCAGAGTTTTTGACAAAATAGAGAGTGTTGAAATTCGTGCTGTCATTAAGTACTTTTTCTTGAAAGGCTTATCAGCAACCGAATTCATAATGAGATTAATGATGGTCTGAAGGCCTCGCCTCTTTCATTTTCCACTGTTGATAAATGGGTTCGTGCGTTCAAATGTGTTTGTAGAAGTGTTAAAGATGCACTCCGTAATGAACGCACAAAATCTGCCACTACATCAGAAATTGTTGAAAAAGTGCATGCTATGGTGTTAATAGCCGTCGGTTGAAGACGTCTGAGATAGCGGAGGCTGTAAACATCTCCAAATAACCCACAACGTACATTTTGAATGAAGAGTTGCCCATGAAGAAGCTGCCCGCGAGGTGGGTACCGCGACTGCTCAGTGTTGATTAAAAATTGGTGCGGATGCAAATTTCTCGTCAGGGTTTGGAGCGTTTTTAAAACAACAAAGCGGATTTTATTCGCCAATTTATCACCACAAATTAAACTTGGGTCTATCATTATACGCCGGAAACAAATTAACAATCTAAACAGTGGCGGCACAGTGGTTCTTCTCCTCCAAAGAAGGCAAAGGCTGTTGCATGTGCAGGAAAGGCAATGGCTTTCATTTTTTGGGCTGCAAAAGGTATTCTTCTAATTGATTACCTTACAAAAGACCAAACCATCACAGGCGTATACTATTCGAGTCTTTTGGACAAATTAAAGCAAAAAGTTAATGAAAAGCGTCCTGGTTTAGCCAAGAAAAAAATCATTTTTCACTAGAACAATGCACGGCCCCACACGAGTGTTATTGCTATGGCAAAAATTCACGAATTAAGCTTCGATTTGCTACCATACCCGCTTTATTCGCCAGACTTAGACCGTCGGACTACCACCTGTTTCTACGTCTGAAAAAATACCTAGCAGGCCAGAAATTGTCAACAGACGACGATGTAAAAGCTAGTGTGGATGTCTATTTTGAAGAACTTGACAGTTCTAAATTTTATCAAGCCATAGAGGCTTTGGATCATCGCTGGTCCAAATGTATCGAGGTGCCAGGGAATAATGTTAAAAAATAAACGTAATTTTGTAACGGTGCAGGGACGGTCTTATACCGGTGCCCGTGTTTTAGCCTTATCGTTAGGGTAAATGTCAATTTATTTACCTTTATTCACCTATTGACGAGTTCTCATAACTCGCCAGAATGTTCTAATAGACCTTAAGTTGTGTTATTTTATCTTATTAAAACCCACGGTTGACGAGGGCAAAAGGAAAAATTATTTTAATGATGAAATTAAATAAAACACACTTAAAACCGTTTAATTAGCATTTATTCAATTCTTTCGTGGAATTCATTAAATGATGGTTTGCCGTATCGTATGCGTGAGGAAATTGTGGTTTATTATTTCCCTCTTTTTCTATTTATTTTTAATTTCTAATGTTTCTGTGTAATGAATGTAAGAGCATTGATATATTTTTTTATTTTCTTAAGCTTAACAGCACCTTGTGTGAAAACCTCGTCTAATTCAGCCTTTCACCCTGAACTAAACGTGATTATCGATTTGACGCTAGAATAGCTTCCTTTGTAATGATTTACTCTCCTTTCTTTTTATGAGTACTTTTATTTTCTTATTTTGCTTATTTTGGTTGTATCCACGAAATCTCGTCGATTACCCCTAAGTAACACCTCCTCTCCGCACCTCGCCTAATTCAGGTTTACCCTGTAGTAGCGTCGCGACGCCTAACCAGGACTCCCCTAAAGAGTAGCGATTGGAGAGAAAATGCCAGAGTAGCGTTGCAAGACGTCTCTTAATTCCGCCTAATGGTAATAAGTCTCGCCTAATTCAGGTTTGTCACGTAGTAGCGTCGAGACGCCCAACCGCAACTTTCCCAAAGAGTAGCGATAGTAGACCTATTACCAGAGTAGCGTTAATAATAATCAACGTTCAGCTTTTTATTCGCTGCAAGTTTGTCCAATTCCGCCTAATAGTAACAAGTCTCGCCTAATTTAGGTTGGTTACGTAGTAGCGTCGAGACGCCTAACCGCAACTTCCCTAAAGAGTAGCGTTAGTAGACTTGTTATCAGAGTAGCGTTATTTATCAAACTTGTCGGACTTGTACACGGATAATTCCTAATAATCGTTTCAACACTAATAGTTGACAGAGCTTCCAGTCTTAACAGTTCAATCTGATCGTTTTGCGATCTGATAAATTCAATCTCCCTTTCTTCCTCTAGCTCGAGGTTTTATCAACTTTTTTAACACCAACCCTGAAGGTTGTCAATACTCAAACGTCCAATCACATTAGAAACCCCACTTTTTGAATAATTTTGGTTGGTCAAAGTTTCATTTTAGAACTGCCCAAACTTTAAGATTCCCACCAAACACTTGTTATGTTATTGACCTACTTAACTTGTCAATATCACCCCAATTTATGATAATAAATGTCATAAACAAATTTCTTAGGAAAGCGTTGGCCAACATTTGCGAACGACTTGATAATCCTCAGACATACGATACTACAACCCCAAACATGTGTCGGTCAAAGCCGACTTGACCATCTTTGTTTTTCCAGTTAATAGACTGAAGGTAATAAAATGTAATTTATCTACATTTGGCACAAGAAACACAATTTCTCACGAATGCGCTAGCACACGTGTCCAACATTTCATTAGCAATCAGTTACAAGTACAAGATATCATTTCTTATAATAAATATAACCACTTTCCACTTTAATGCACTTATAGTCTTTAATAAAAATATCTACCTGACAAGAAAAACATTAATACACCTGAAAAATAAGATTGACCTGAAAAATAAAATATTATTAGATCTGAAAAATAAAATTCACTGTAAAAATTAAATTAACGCGTCAAATAAAATAGTTTTGAATATTTGTTTCTAGTTGTGGTTGTGCACCTTTACAATTTCAAATCGTAAAGTTCTGTTTTCATTCCACAAACTTTTCAGCCCATCCTCGTATTTACCATTTTCAGAATCGTTTCCAAATATTATTATTTTAGCTTTCTTATAAGTAATACCAATGCTTTTTTGATATTTTCTTTTCAAAAAAAAATAAGTCATTTATCCGTAGCCGAAACCTTATTTGAGTATTTTCAGTTTCAAATAAACGATTTCACAAACACTGGTTGTACATATAATTGGTATAAAACTACACGTGGTATTTTTATTGTAAATAGATCGTGCTTAAAAGCTTCCTGGGAGGAACGAACACTGAAGAGCCAACGTGCCCACGAATATAACTGCAGATCACTTCACAGGAGTACACCGTTGGAAACGCTTCTAATGACTTCCTGAAAACTGAACGTGATCCTTACTAAAAACGCTTTAATGTTTTTTATGCCATACACATAAATTATTTAACCTTAAACTTTAAGCCTAGACACACTATTTTTTATTGGAAATACCTAAATGTCTTGTTTTTAGTATCTACATAATTTCTTTCAGAGATTGTACGGATTACAGAAATACCTGCAAGCTATTCGTATTACTGAACATTCGAATTAGACGTTGTACTTTCACTGGAATTTCTGTTTTCTAATATCCTCACAAGGAACAGTTGAATTTTTATCAAGTTTTAAATGATAATGATAACAATCGCCAAACAAACGTTTGGAAAATAAATAAGGGTGATAGTAGAGTGCAAAGCAATCGCTATCTTGACTGTCATGAGATATGAGAAGTAAAAAGCTACGACTTTGAACAAAATGTTCCCTGATGTCTTAAGGATTAAAAATTAAGTTACCAAAAAATCGTCATGTGCAAAAAAGCGCTAGACAAAATTTTCGAGTTAGAAGTACAGCGAGAAATTTCAATATTACAAACAACTGTGGCAAAAATTTCAAAAGGTTTTCTCTAGTTTTTATATTTTTTTTAAATATTGAATTTGTGAAAATACACGAACCTTTAAAGAGCTGCAATTTTCTTAATGTTATTTTCCAGCACAAAATTTTAATTAGTTTCAAGTGTTTTGCCGTTATTGCGGTCACCAAAAAAGTATTGATGGTAAGTTGTATCTCGATTTGTGCTGAATCTGATGTAAATTACATAATTTTGCAAGGTGTAATAATAGCACAAATATTATAAACAAAGAAAATTGAAAATAACTCAAATCTACAAGATAGCTGCTACCACATGTATGAGCCACGAGTTCTCGATGCTTTCCCCTCGCTGCGCCAATTCCTTGCCATCATTTTAGTAGGGTACTAGTTGGCATCAAGCTTCAAACGACACGTTCGTATTCAAATTCTTAATATTGTTGGTATTAGCAATTCTCTTTTTTCATCCACTGTTTTTGCACATGAAGAACCGCCTCAATGGTTGGACGATGTCAAATTTAAATTTTGTTTTAAACCCACTATCTGAGCTTATACCTGCTAAAATATCTATGCTTTTGGATTCTTGTAGAAAATTACAAATAATAATAAATGTAAGTGGGAAACTATTATTTGTTATTTACGAGGACGGGGAAAGCTCAAGTTAAATTGAATTGGCATTTTAATCTTAATAGTCTAGGAGCTGGAGTGATATGGTAGGACTGAAAGTTAACCCGATGGCACTATGGTTTATTGTTAGAGAACGGTTCAATGATCAATTCATCTCACAGACCGAATCTTCACTCTCATTTAGTTCTCGAGATACAGCCTCCGCAAATTTTTAATTTTTTTTACTGCAGGTCAACCCTTTTGAAGTTGCGGTTACTTGAAAAGCATGCCATTCTTATACACTTCCACCATGTGCCATCATTTTTTATCGTTTTCGTTTATCGGGCTAGCCAGTTAAAATGGGAGCAAAAATGGATTGCGAGTTAACCCTCCCAAACCTGGTGGAAAATGTTTATTGGTGTTGCCAATTGTTAAGATACCATATGCCATCGAAAGTTACCGGTCCATTTTAGAGTAATTGGCCATTGTTTGGAGAGAAAATGGACATTTTTGCCATTTTGTAGCTAAAACTTACGGATTACAAGTTAACATGATGGCACCGTGTCAAATATGTTAATTTGAGGTCAAATAATAATATATATGAGTGCCATCATTTTTTTTCCAATTCGACCGAAGAGTCGAGAATAGGCCTCAAGCCGTTTGGGAGTTATGGAGCGCACACATATACACACTCACACACAAACATTTTTAAAAAATACTTTTTTGTGTTCTTGGAGGTCCAAAACATATATGTCTCTCAAAATTTCTAATTCGAACATTTTCGTGGTATCAATACTTTCGTATATAGAAAAAAAAGTACAGGAAAGTAAAAATCACAAGCAAAACACGTGGTAAGACAAACTAGACAGTGCATGATGCATGGAGTTACCAAGCAAAGTAAAAAGTCATATTTTTCAAAACACCCTGTATAGGTTAAGCTAGGTAAATTAAGCAGAATACGATTAAAATCGTAAACGTTTAGCTGTCATATACTTAACTACAAAAAAACAATAACAGCAGATGTTCAATAAATAATTTCAATACTATTCCCCTACACGAATTAACAATGTAGTAAATTCGTGTTCGAGCGTAATTAGCCCTAGTACTTTCTATTTCTACAACACCCTTAATTGATGAGAGCTGAATAGCATGAACGTTCTCTTTAATAATGTGCTTATAATTGTTACAAACCAAGGGTGTCGCTAGAAATCAAATCGATTTGGCAGTTAAACAATGAGTATTTGGTATTGTTATTAGTACAGAGCCTTCGTTAATTACTGATACCCACGTGACCTTTAGTCCGCAGTGACTTAGGAAGTTTTAGATTTAGATGTTGAACTCAGTTCAGGATTGGTACTCGTGGTAACTAAAAATTCCCTGTAACTGTCACTGTCAACACTCAAAGTGAGGTTATGTATGTAAACAAGCAAGCCTTGATAAGTTAACAAGCGGCTTGGTAATTTTTAGATAAAAGGCTTACCAACAGTTGGGTTGCCTATATTTTGTGGACACGTGGGTATCAGTAATTAATGAAGGCTCTGTATTATCTGAGGTGCTTCTACCAAACATTATATTTTTTTTATGTCTGTGTATTATTGATAACTTTCAGCAAATTTTAAAATAAAACGATGGTGCTGCTACGATTGTCATTAAAAATGTTCTAGTAATTTAGTCATGAAATTACTAAACATTATGGTGTGTAAATTTTTGATAACGGAAACAGATTCATAAGTTATGAAAATAGTTCCTATTTTGAATTGATTGTGTGGTAGGCACATGGTGAAACATTATTAATAAATATTTAACTATTAAAAATTAATAGTTTATTAATAAAATAAAACGCTTGGTAATTGTTTCACAATTTGTTGGTTTTTATTTACTCAACTCGAGTTTCAACCATCCCGGTCATCGTCAGAAAACAAGGGCAAACGTTTAAATAAATTGAAAAATTTAGAAATAAAAAGGCAATAAATAATAATAATAAAAATATAGTAAACGACCACACCGATTAAGGTTATTCACCCCTCCTGGACCTGCAGTATACAAAGCTTAAAAACACGTGTTAACACTTAAAATCGGCGACGACAGAATGAGTAGGATTGTACATCTGTAGGTTTTTAGTTTTAGTTGTGTTTGTAAATTCCTGACGATGACCGGGATGGTTGAAACTCGAGTTGAGTAAATAAAAACCAACAAATTGTGAAACAATTACCAAGAGTTTTACTTTATTAATAAACTATTAATTTTTTTTAATTAAATATTTATCAAAATAGTTCCAGTTCCAGTTACATTTGTCGCAAACATTTTGATAATATCAGCATTTTATTTTACGGAAAAATATCAAACCACACGCGTTAAAACAATGGTGTTTCTAAGTGTGTGCCATTACATGTTGGAAATCTAATTTCCGTAATTTTCTTATCATATCATGTACTGAGAAACAAAATTGTTGCATTTGCAGTTCTTTATCTTGCATTTAAGGAAGAAACACTCGAACTGTAGAATAACAACACTTGAAAAATACAGCACCCTTCCACACAAGTAACTAAATACCAGATTCGTATTTCGATAGCGAAGCTATCATCATCAGTGGTAAACTGACACAAGTGTCAGTTTACCACTGATGATGATAGCTTTGCTGTCGAAATACGTGTCTAGTATTTAGTTACTTGCGTGGAAGGGTGCTGTATTTTTCTAATCTTGCATTTAATATATACTTGACGGTAAAAAGTTGGTATTATTATGTAAACTCATTACTCAACTACATTTATGCATTAATTAATGTTGTTCAAAAATAACGTATTAACTTTGGCACGGTAATAAGTATTTAAAAATAGGAAATTAAGCGTTTAGTTGTGATTCAATTTATAACACCTAAAAACACTATTAGAAAAGTACTAACACGCATTGCATTTATTTTCTAAATTTTCATTCTATACAGTATATTTGTACACAAAGTTTATTATTTAATTCATTTACGCATAATATATAATAAGTCACAAATATACAAACTACGCACCATAGTCATATTACAAATCTACTCAATAAATAAGAACAATTACATTGTTATTAACTAAACAACATCACATAACGTAAAAAACAGATTTTATGCAGAGCGAGCTAGACAGAGAACTACAATAAAATTGTAATAGGTATGTTAATAATACAAAACAGGAATTATTAATTTAAAAAATCAGTTTCATAGTCTGTTAAGCAAAGACTGTTTAATATTTAGTTTTGTTATCGATGTGGAAGTATTCCTTTACTGTATTGTAATGAGAAAGTAAAAATCAAATTTTAAACCTTTCGTACCGAATTTTTGATGAAATATAAACCAGATGTTATTACGCAGTCAAGCCCAATTAGGAAAATTGAAAAGGTATAAACCCATCTTGAAATACAAATACAAAGCTTAGTAAATTACATTTAAATCTACAAATTATATATTTATATCACTTGTAAAGAAAACATTCTTACACTTGATTGCACCGAAATTAAAAATAAATAAAGAGCTAGTGTCGGATTTTACAAATTTACAATTGGCAACCATGCACATATGTGACATTGTGAAAAATTGCTGCAGCGGCCGTCGTTAAAAAACTACAGGGAGACTGAGCGCCATATCTAGGAATTCCTGAAGGAGGACAGCATGGCACAGAATCGTTCGGACTTCGCAAAGCACCTGTGGATAATAGTTCTTTTTCAACTGATGCTTGTTGTCGAAGTTGCTCCAGACGAAGTTGATTTTGTCTTTTCCATTTTGTTCTAAACAATTAAAATTTAATTAATTTAAAAAAATCGTTATTTCTTTTCTAATCAATACTGCACAATAATTATTTTATTCTAACGAAGCCTGTGAGCTACGGCCTCGTTTTTTTTATTTTGTTGATTGCGAACAGGGCGGATACGGGGGGGGGGGCTGCGAGCGGAAAAGATAATCGATCAATTTGCAAATAAATTAAATTTAAATATATCTAGTTCTGTTCATATACTTTTTTAAATAACCTATTTTGTTCCTAAATAGTTTAGAATATATTGCTATATTTCATTACATAATATTTAATGTATCTATTTGTAGTTTGGTATATTATTATATTTTAGTTTGTTGCAAGCCACAAGACTGTATTATCACCATTCAAAAAAGTTTTATTTTGACTTCCTGTTTTGTAGCTTCGTTTGTTATTTTTGTGAAATAAAATAATTAAATTCAGTCTAAACAAAATGGCTAATTTGGTGCGTAAAGTTGTGTATTAAGCGTCAAATGTTTTAAAATTTTACAGAGGAGACCCAGACCCCAAATCCCCTGAAGCAAGCTCCGTGACCCGCAGGCATAGGCGACTGGTTCAGCTAGCTTTATAAAATAATTTGGGATTGCTTTAATTCTTGTTATCGTAAATTCTAACGTTGGTGTTTTCAACTGGAGCTGTTAATATGTGAGTCAATAAAGTTTGGAATTTCCAAACATAGTCGTCCGCTCTTGTATGTAGCTGTCCGATATGCTTACAACGTTTTAAGCAAAATATTGTGTATTATTTGTCCAAATATTGCTTTTACTTGTCATATTATTTTCACACAACTCGCGGTGAACAAATCCTGTTTGGAATAAAATGATAATAATGTTGCAGTGATTTTATTACATTAATTGTCTGCTATTGATAAAATGATATCAAATGTACCGTGCGAAATGCCCGACCCGCCCGAATAGAAGCAATATTATAGTAGACTACCACATAAACAATCGCCGAAAACAATCAATAAACTGAGCAGACCACCATTCGTCGCCGTATTATGGTGATCAATTCAGTCGAGATGCAAGAGCTCGCCGTCGCGTCGGTCGTACTATAGTGAGACAGTTAGGTAATTTACTGTATACATTCGGTGTACCTATGTTCGTTATGTAAGCAGAAAAAATATCCTGCATATTTTTATATTTACTTTCACTCTAAGGGCCATTTTTTGGAGACAAAAAAATACATTTACGTCGATGAATCTAAATAATTTATCATACAAAGAAATTAATTTTTCTATCGAATTTTTGATATAAACACAAATCAAACGTGATTATACAGAGCGATTCACAAGAAATAGACTAGGCATAGACCGGTGTGTTTTACGTCTTATATAAAAACAGAAAACTACAATTACCATTAACTTTATTATTTTTAATTGTTTAAGCTAAGACGTAATACCTACACGCTGGTCAAGACTTACTCTAGACTGTTTTTTGTTGACCGCTCAGTATTACCATGTATTGAAGAACGACAAAAAATAATAAAAAAAAACATTGCACATGAAGATTTTATCGTACCTACAATGTTACAACTGGTAAAAATGTGAAACATATCTATTTGTTAAATCCAGATCCCTTCTACCTTCTTCTCAACTTTAAGTGGTCCTTATATAAAAACAATTTTTCTTTGTACAGTGAACTGCTATAATATTACATAGAAATATGTTCCCTTCGTGTATTATATTTCTGTTTGCTGTTACAGCACAATATGCTGACAGCTCATTGTCAAAACAAACTCGAACGCGGTCACATCGCAACAGGGAGGCTGCAGCATCAAGCTCGCTGGCGGCCAAATCTGGCCGAAGCAGATCACGCGACAGTTCATTATATTTCGAAGGCCTGCGTAGAGTGGTTCCTCAAGACTCTGCTCTTAATGTATAAAAATAATGGCTAACTAAACTCAAAGCCTTAAACAAATAGAAAATAAAACAATATGATATAAGTATTTTATAGAACAAAATCAAAGATTTACACTAAAGAATCAGTATATCACGAAGCTACGAAAACGGTCTTGCGTAACATTACATCTTAGTCCCTTCCAAAAATAAACAGCTGATCGCGACGAAACGGTAAATACACTTATGATATTATCGGCAGATTATTCATGTGCGGCCTGTTTATTAATTTTATCTACGAATGCTTGGATAAGAACTTACTATGTCATTCATTCATTAGGTAATGAAGTTCATTATCACACTAATGTAATATGAGTAATGTAATGAATTCATTACCCAACTCATTTTATTTACACAAACGAAACTGAATCTTTGTTTATAAACAATAGTCCGGCAAGTGACATATTAAAGTAGTAAAGTAGAGTTTAGATATTTGCGGACGAGGCGACGAAAGGAGCCGAGTCCGAAATTTCTAAACGAATGCTTTAATAATCACTTCACGGACGTGTATCGTACAAAATTTTATTTCATTACTGCCAAAACCATTTTTTATTTGAATATTTTCTTTTTATAAAAACGTCATTTTTAAAATTTATATTCTGTCAAATTAAACATTCGCTGTTGGTATTTCTCGTTGCTTAGCTACAAATAGATGTCTTTGATGAATTTTTCTCCGAGCAGTCCGGGAAGGGCTGCTAAGCAACACTTCCCGACCTTGGCCTGTAATGTGCCATTTCCCGGCTCAAATCAATGACGTAAAGTGGTATATAGCGTACAGTATGAAATAAAAGTATTTTAAAAGTGACTGACATTTGCAAATAAATTAATGCGAATTGTCAAATATCATTTCAAACAAAAAAATTCGATTTTTAACCAATTTTGAGCAGTCGTACATATAAAATTTTGTATGTCACACGTGGGATAACGCATTATTATGGCACTCATTTGATCACACATCTCGGTCTACGACCTCGTCGCGCATCTTTCAAACTCGTGTTATAATAACGCCTTTATCTCACTAGTAACATAAATAACTATTATTCATGCTAACAGTGGCGCCTAATTTTGCTTCTGTTTATAAACGTCCCTGAACAACTTTCATAAAGGAAATATCCATGGAAAAACCACCCACCGACAAAAATCTATCGGAGAAAACGGTAAAAAGATCTAAAGAGTAGAAACATTTCCCTAATGAGACGACTCTGTATAATAATTTTTCGGTAAAACAAAACTCTAAAAAAACATTCCACAAACAAAAGCACGTCTATTTTCTTGCTTAGGGATCAGTGTATAATAAAGAAAGAAGTTTCCTCGAAAAAGATACTTCTTGCTGATTGTTAAGACGATTTATATGAATAAGGACGAATTTCGTTTTGAAATTATATGCAAATGTCAACAACCTTTTATTACTGCGTATTTATTTATTTCAACGGCATTTTGAAAGTCTCTGTTAAGGCAGTTCGGTGGAAATAGAGACAAGTGCTAAATTCCACTAACCATTTTACCGTTTTCTTTAAAAAACATTTTTTCAGGGGATTTTATTAGATTTTTTTTGAAGATTGTTTTAATAAATACTTTTTTAAGAAAGTGTTCGTTTCCTAAAATTGTTTTACAACTCTTTTTTCGCGGACTTTTCTTTCCGCTCATTCCCGAGGCGTGCCTTACTGGCGTTCTTTAAAGGAATTTTTTTAGGGGGTATTATGGGATGTTTTCTGGTAATTGTTTTCTTAAAACTTTTCTAAAGATATTGTTTTTTCTTAAGATTGTTTCGGCCTTTTTCCGTTTTCGTGAGTGGCGCTCATTCCCGATACGCACGCGGTGGGTATGATATTTAAAAAAAAAAGCTGTCGTGTAACCGCTACCGAACCTTCCTCGCATTGATTGAAATGTTTGAAAATTTTTTGAATATTTAGAAGATGTTTTAAGTTTTTGACGATTCTATAAAAATGTTATACATTTTTTTAAAAATTTCATGTTTTATACCGGATGTTTTTCTAAACATTTGAATTTTAAAAATTTTGAATCACACAGGTGATCGTCGTAATATGATCGTACGACAGTTTATCGCGCACGACAATTTATTGCACAGGAAAATCTGTCACGGAGCTGAATTGTTGGTATGTTTGCTTAAAATGAAAAAAAAAAACAAATAAAAATGCAGGAATCATCGCGCTATCAATCGTCTGTGGTCAACTGTCAAAATGCCATTTACACATAGGGTTATCGTGTTAGCATTTACAAAAATTAATTTGAAGGACCAAAGCAAATTTATAAATTCGTTCATAAACTTAATAGACATTTTTACCCGAAACACAGTTATTTTTTTTAAAGAAAAAGGCTTAAAGCTTAACTTTTGATAAATATTAATTAAGTTCAGTTTATTAACAACACTGACCTTCTGTTTTGATACCAAGTTTTCACTTGAGTTTCTGAAAGATTAAGAGAATCGGCGACATCGCTGCGGTCCGCCACTGATAAGTACTTTTGGCAACGAAACTTTCGTTCCAAATATGCCAATTGAGCATGCGTGAAAGCTGTCCGTCTACGACGCGGTTTTCGTCCTTTAACAGCGTCTCCAATTCCGGACTCCGGAACGCCCATTCCTAGATATCGCTGCTTGCTTTCACCCTCACCATCTTGATGTACGTTTTCCGTTTCTTCACAGCCTGTTAAAGTTAAAACGTTCTATTTTAATAATAAATTTTTAATAAATATATACGGTTAGTTAAAAAAATGTTGAAGTTTTTTCAATACAGCTTTCGTCAATAATTTAATAACAGTAATTATATTCTTTGTTATAATTATTATTTTATTATTAATATTATAGTACTTATATATGTATATAATTGATAATTGGCTTGATTCGTGGGAGATTGGGTTTTGTAGAGAATTTAAAAAACACTTTATATGCTGTGACTTATAGCTGTTTCGGTCTATTTACCTTCTTCAGACTCTACAAAGTTTAAACAAAGATCAAAGGGTGATAAAATATAACCTTACCTATGCACAAAAATAATTAATTGTCGTTAAAGTTTTTTATAAAATGGTTCATGTTTTGACGGTTTATTACAATAAAACAGTAATTATGCATAATTCGTTAAAAATAATTTGAAGAAATTGAAATGTCTTAAAAAGATTCACATGTAAAATAAAAGAAACATTGAATACCTTCGAGGTTATTGTTAACAATTACAACTTATGGTACGGAAATTTTAGACGATCTAAAACAACATGACGTTAGTTTCCAATATAACAACCATGGGAAGTCCAATTTCACCTCTTTTAGCTAATATATTTATGGAAAATCTAGAAGATCAAATATTCGAATCAAATCAATCTGAGAAAGTTGTATTTTGGTTTCGTTACGTTGATGACAATTTAGCATGTTTTGACAGTTCATTCAAATTAATTAATGAATTTTTAATTTTTATTAACAGCTTGCACCCAAACATAAAATTTACACTAGAAACTGAACAAAATAAGTCCATTAACTTTTTAGATTTAAACATAAAAATTGATTCAACTAATAAATTTGAGTAGGGGACGGCCGAGTACAGTGGCCATGCGGGTACAGTGGCCACTTCTTTTTAAAATTCAAATATATGGCCTGACAGTGCTGCCACCTAGTGTGTGAACAGAGAACATGTAAGTAATCATTTGTAACGCGTGGCGTCCTCAGTTCTCTTTAAATTGCGAGGAGACGCGTATCGCGTGGCTTTTTACGTTAAAAAGTTACACTTCGTAGAAGTTTAAAGTGAGTTACAGGCAATCTCGAAAGGGTTATGTTTATCTACCATTTATAACATATACGTGTGGTCCTTGAAAAGTGTTTTGGAACTCGCAAAAAGGTAAGGTGTTTAGTGTTAATATTTTAGGTTATGAGTTTGGGTGGGGCTGTAATTTGGAACAGTGGCCATAGTTCTTTAGTCTACAGTGGCCACTGCTTTTCGTATTTTAGAAAAGCAGTGGCCACTGTACCCTCACATTTAATTTATTAAATTGTAAAATCAAATATAGCTTAATTAATTTTTTCAGGGGTCGTTATACCACGACAAGGCGCTAAAAACACTGGTATTGGTACGACCAGTGAAGAAACAATGAAAAATGCTGTTTTTGCAGTCTTTAATGGGCTTTCCACTAAAGCAGCTGCTACCAGGTATGATGTTCCTCGGACTACTTTACGAAGATATATAAAAAAATGCAGGGACTCTAGGACAAAAATAGATTGGAGTAGTGCTATTTTAGAAGGTTGCCCACACATGAGCCCTAACTATACAGTACGAAAAATTTTTTCGACTGAAGAGGAGCAGCAATTTTGTTATTATTTAAAAACCATGGCTAATTTACATCATGGATTAACACCCAAAAACTCCCTTAAATTGGCATATGATTTAGCCGTTGCTAATAAAAAGAAAATTCCCACGTCTTGGAGTGAAAAACAAACTGCCGGCAAAGACTGGTTTACAGGCTTTCTTAAGAAAAACAAAGATATATCTATTAGAACACCCGAAGCGACATCTTTAGGAAGGGCTATGGGATTTAATAAGCCAGTAGTTGACAAATTTTTTAATAACCTTAAGACGCTTATGGAAAAATATAAATTCGATGCATTTCAAATTTACAATGTTGATGAAACAGTATTG
The DNA here is from genome assembly GCA_958336395.1 of Ctenicera cuprea. Classification (NCBI taxonomy): domain Eukaryota; kingdom Metazoa; phylum Arthropoda; class Insecta; order Coleoptera; family Elateridae; genus Ctenicera; species Ctenicera cuprea. Next base: position 14,048,932 of record OY284494.1, on the reverse strand, counting down.
ACGACAGTACAAAATCCAGGAAAGGTTCTAGCCACTAAAGGCCAGAGGCAAGTAGGTCAGATCACTTCAAGCGAAAGGGGTACACTCGTGACCATGGTGGGAGCTATAAACGCAATGGGAAACACAATTCCTCCATTGTTGGTATTTCCTCGTAAATATTTTAAAGACCATATGATTAAAAACTCTCCACCCGGCACTATCGGAGCGGCTTCTCAGTCCGGATGGATTACATCCGATATATTTGGTGAATGGTTCAGGCACTTCATCAATCATGCAAAACCATCTGCGGATGTCCCTGTACTTCTAATAATGGATAATCATGAAAGCCACATTTCACTAGATATTATAGAACACGCCCGACAAAATCATGTAAAACTGCTGACACTCCCGCCGCACACCAGCCACAAACTTCAACCACTTGATAAATGTGTCTACGGCCCACTTAAGAAATACTATAATAACGCTTGTCAAACTTGGCTTCTTAATAATCCCGGGAAACGAATTACAATTTACGACATAGCTGAGATTTTGGGCACTGCATATCCACTGGCATTTTGTGCAAAAAAGTGCTTATCCGCTTTTAAAAACACTGGCATTTTCCCTTTCGATAATACGATAGTGACGACGATTTTATGGCTGCGAAAGTCACTGACATGCCAGAAATGGCTCCTCAATCTAACATCAGTTTAGAGGAACCTAGAACCACTGGTGCGGAAAACATGGAACCTGAACCTCAGCAAAAAACTCCAGAAAAAAAATCGATCCATCGTGAACAGTCAATTTTGGTTCAACATAAAACGCCAGAAAGAGATTTTATATCTCCAGAAATGTTACAGCCTTATCCATCAGCTCAAGAAAACCGAAATATTGCCAGGAAAGGTAAAAAGAAATCGACTGAAATATTAACGGATACCCCAGTTTATGAAAAACTGAAGGAAGAAAGTGTCAATAAAATATCTAAGAAGAGGATAAACAGAGCAACTCAGATGAAACGTAAATGTTTTGACGCCAATAAAAATTTAACAATTGTTAAAAAAAACAAATTACGAAAAAGTGTCGATTCATCAAGTTCGGATGAAAATGATATGAACTTATCTGATTTAACGGACTCTGATGATGTCGATTATTTTGAAGAAATTGATAATAATACCACGTTGAAGGATTTTAAGGATCTTGATGATATTAGCGCTCAATCTTTTGTCTTGGTGAAATTTGCTACAAAGAAGACATGCAAGTATTATATTGGAAAGGTATTAAAGAAAATCAACAACCAAGAGTATGAAGTAAGTTTTCTAAGAAATAAAGGAAGTGCCTTTGTTTTTCCATTGGTTGAAGACATCAGCAATGTTTTGCTTCAAGACATAGAGCTGCACTTACCTGATCCTGATTTTACTGGAGGAACGCCCAGAACAAATAACACTTACAGATTTGCCATAGATATGTCCTGTTATAACATTAACTAATTTTTACAATGTTTAAATAATGTAAAATGCATTTCTCCACCCTTCTTTCTGTTGAGTTAAGCTATTTTATGTTATAAACCATTAAAATCTTAGAAGTAATAAGTTGTATTACTATTCCCTTGTTGATTTTGAATTAGGGAACAGTGGCCACCAAATATGGCCACTGTACCCTATATGGAGGGTACAGTGGCCATCTTACACGTAATTATAAAAATGCAGTTAGACAGAAAAATAGCGCAAAAAAATGCTTGTGATAGTAAACGATTATTTATATAAAGGGATAGAATGATCACAGCTTAAGAAATACCCAGAAATTGTATTAGGCTAAAATTTAGGAGAAAAAACCTGAAAAGGTGGCCACTGTACACGGACGTCAGTTTATAGAAAACCTACACAAACAGACATTACAGTACCACAAGATTCTTGTCATCATAAAACACATAGATTACCAGCATACAGGTCCCTGATACACAGGGCTTTGACGGTCCCTTTAGATGAAATTAATTATAATAGAGAAATTTCAATTATTAAACAAATTGCATACAGTAATGGTTATAATACTTATTAATACATTAATTAAAGAAAAAGATTATAAATTAGCCATTCAAAAATTTATCCAAATACCCTAACTTCATTCGATACTATTAAATATGCTTGGATCCCATATTTTGGTGACAAATTAAAAAAAATTGCTAAAATTATAAACAAAACAAATAAATATAAAGTAAGCTTTAAAACAACTAAAAACATCTTAAACACTTTGTTTAATGCAAAATCAAAAACAATTTGCTAAAATCAGGCATTTACAAATTAAATTGTTCGCATGGTAATTCGGTGTATATAGGCCAGACAATTAGAAATTTTGATATTAGGTATAAACAACACGTACGTTGTTACAAATACAAACATCCACATAAATCCAATTACGCTAAACACTTACTAGAACAAAATCATTCAATGACATCTAATAACACAATAAAATGTTTACACTTTTGTGATGATAAACGTAAATTAGATATACTAGAAGCTTTTGAAATTCACAAACATTTAGAAACTGTACCGTTAATGAATGAGCAGATTGATCTCTGAAATTCTCCTCTATTGGACATTTTGGAATAAGAAATCAAGTCATCTGCAGACGATTACCGAGATCAAGTCACCAAGTTCTATTGCTATAACAACACTAACTGTTTACTTTCATATAACCTTTGACAATGGCATGTAAACAAGCCGAAATACGTATAAGGTTAAAATAAATAGATATTGTTAAAGTAATTTAGTATTTTATATACAGATACTCATTAAATACGGACTTTAACGAAGTAAAGCTGGAATTTATAAATAAATATAACAACTGTTTTAAAATGTGTTGAATTTTAATCTTAAGGACATTATTGTAAGATATTGTTATACTTATAACATTTACTTAATTTTTCTACATCATTTCTGTCACTAATCGAATGTGGATTCTTTTTAATGTGCACCATCTCTAGAAATATTCTTTTCTTGTAGTTTGTTTCATGTTTTAGGATGTTTACGGTATCAAAATTGAAAGTATACCCTGTTTCTATTTCGGTATGTTTACATGCCATTGTCAAAGGTTATAGAAAGTAAACAGTTAGTTTTGTTATAGCAATAGAACTTGGTGACTTGATCTCGGTAATCGTCTGCAGATGACTTGATTTCTTATTCCAAAATATCCAATAGAGGAGAGTTTAAGAGATCAATTTGCTCATTCAGTAACGGTACAGTTTTTAAATATTTGTGAATTTTAGAAGCTTCTAGTATATCTAATTTACGTTTATCATCACAAAAGTGTAAACATTTTATGGTGTTATTAGATGTCATTGAATGATTGTGTTCTAGTCAGTGTTTAGCGTAATTGGATTTATGTGGGTGTTTGTATTTGTAACAGCGCACGTGTTCTTTATGCCTAATATCAAAATTTTTAATTGTCTGGCCTATATAAACCGAATTACAATGCGAACAATTTAATTTGTAAATGCCTGATTTTAGCAAATCATCTGTTTTTTGATTTTGCATTAAACAAAGTGTTTAAGATGTTTCTAGTTGTTTTAAAACTTACTTTATATTTATTTGTTTGTTTTATAATTTTAGCAATTTTTTCTGCTTTGTCACCAAAATATGGGATGAAATTCACAAACATTTAAAAACTGTACCGTTAATGAATGAGCAAATTGATCTCTTATATTCTCCTCTATTGGATATTTTGGAATAAGAAATCAAGTCATCTGCAGACGATTGCCGAGATCAAGTCACCAAGTTCTATTGCTATAACAACACCAACTGTTTACTTTTTTATATATCAAATGACCAACTTTTAAAAGTGGAAGTGTTTAATTGTTGATCATTCCAAATGTAAAGAACCGTATGCTTCAATTTCAAAGACTTATAACGTAAGTATTTACCTACGAAGCCATCGGAGTTGCGCCGATATTTCTACGATCCTGCATCGGAGTTGTGCCGGTGATTAGCAAGCTAAGGATTACCGTCATTACCGATACGTTTTAGGTTTAGATATTCCAGTTCGTTAGTTTTTTAGAAACCAGGTGACCCATCTTCATATATACAAATTTTTACTTACTTACTTACTTATTCTTCTTATTAGATCATTAACCTGTTCTACTTCAAGATTTTCAAGCCTGCTCTTGGGATGTAAATGTCCAGGAATGTTTTCGCCTTTTTGGTGGTCTTCTTCTTGCTCTTGTTCCATAGAAGGTGCGTTCTTACATATCTTGGCAATTCTGTGATCCTCCATTCTTTGGATGTGTTTGTTCCATTTCCTCTTTCTGTTCCATTTCCTCTTTCTGTTTTTGTCCCATCTAGCTACACCCTTCACCCCACAGTTTTCTCTTATTTGTTGCTGCTCATTAGACTTCTTCCAGTGATACACCTCAGAATCTTCATTTCATTTGTTCTTATATTTTGTTTGGTTTTTCGAGTGTCTGCTCTTGTTTCTATGTTGTATGTTAGTATCGGTCTAATGCAGGTTTTATATATTTTTACTTTGCTCTCTTTGTTCATTTTCTTGTTTCTAAGTGCGATATCCCTTAACGCGCCTGACACTGCTGCTGCTTTATTGACTTGTTTTGTTACTTCCTCTTGTATGTCTCCATAGCTTGTTATTAATAACCCGACATGGAAAAATGACATCACCTGTTGAACTATTTTACCTTCTATTTCCAATTTGTACCACTGTGGTTCCTTAGCGACAGTTAGACATTTAGTTTTATCGACGTTTATGATCATATTATATTTCTCTGCAGCTCGTTTCAATGTGTATAAAAGCCTTTGTAATCCGTTCGCAGTTTTCGCACTCAGAACTATATCATCAGCGTAACCTATTAGTTTAATGGTCTCGGTTCCCATTCTATTTTCTTCATTACGGGTTTGGTCTGATTAATTATTTTATCTATTAATAAACAAAATATTAATGGGCTCAAACTATCACCTTGTCGTATTCCAGAACTATATCTTTAAGTCTTCGGTCAGCTCGTTGTTATATCGAACTTTCGCATAGTTCTCTGTGTTAAGTGCCTGTATTATTAGTGTTATATCTTTCGGTATATTTAGTTGTTCTAATATAGTTAGTATATCTTTTAGCTGTACTCTGCCAAAGGCCTTAGTCAAGCCTACGAAGCATTAGAAGGCAGGTTTTTGATATTCTATCGCCTTTTTTCTTATTTCTCTAGTTATAAATATTGCGTCAGAGGTTGATCTATTATGCCAAAATCCTTGTTGCTTTTTGTTTATAGTTACGTGTATATTTATCTCGTCTTTTAGAATCACAGTGAATAGTTTCATTGTAGATTCGAGTAATGTTATTCCGCGATAATTTTTTGGATTCTTTCTGTCGCCTATTTTGTATATCAGGATAGTTACACTGCTTTTCCAATCTACTGGTATTTCTCCGCTCTTCATTATTTTTTGAAATATTATCGTTATTTCTGATGTTAGTCGTGGCCCACCATATTTAATGGTTATTTCGTCTTCGCTAGGCGCTTTCCTATTCTTAAGTTGCTTTATCGCGGTTCCTACTTTCTCTTCACCTATATCGATAGTGTTCTCTGTATGGTCAGCATCTTCTTCTTCGTATACTGTCTTTTCTTCTTTTTTGTAGTCACTTTGTTGATTCGAATATAGTTCTTGAAAATGCTCTTGCCACTGTTCTCTGTTATCGACATTTATTTGTTGGTATTCGCTGACAATACTTTTTCGCTTATTTAACATTTCCATATTCTCTCTTGTGCGCCGTAGAGGTTACTCTCCATCCCTCTAGTAAAGGCTTCCAATAGTCTTTCTTTATTTGTCTTATTTTGGGGGTTGCCTTGTTTCTCACTCGTACATAGGATTGGCGTTTGTTTTCATCTCTATTAGACAAGTATCTCATGTATGCTTGTCGCTTCTCTTCTGCCACTTCTTTAATGTCTTTGTTGAACCACGGAGTTTCCTTGTGTTTTGCGTTGACATTTGTTTTTCTTGTACCCAATGATTCTTTTGCTGCATCCAGTATACTTCCATAAATTTTCCCTAGCTTTATTCGGCTGTGATCCGTGATCTGGTGATTCATCGATTCGATCTTAAGTTTTGTTATATATTTAGGGGGGGTCGCTTTGATGGTTGTATCTTGATTCTAGCTTTACGTAGTACCATGTTGTGATTTGATCCTACATTAGGTAAGGTGAAAGCCCTTACGTCTATTATTTGTTCTGGTAGTATTCCTATGTTTGTGATTATATAGCCAATCATAGATTGTTGGTCTCGTGATCTTCATGTGTAATTGTGCTGTAATTTGTGTGGGAAGTAGGTATTGTTAACACGGAGTTGATTGTGTGCACAGAAATTTATTAGAGCTTCATCATTTTAAAATTAAAGCAAAAATTTTTTTTAACAAAATTAAATTAAATATACAAATATGACATTTAGACGGTTGGATTTTGTAAAACAACCTTTTTATCGATATGCGAATATAATTTTTGTTTGCTTGTTTAATCTTTCACTTCTTATACCCGCAGATGTCAAGGTCTTTCAGTCCAGGTAATAATAATAAATAAACAGTAATTTTTTTTTCTTTGTATGCATATTTCTCCGTTCTTTTTTCTTTCTCTGTTCTTCTTTGTGGTTGGTATTTACAACTCTTAGGTTCTGAGACCTCGTAGCAGAATTGCCCCCTCCCCTCCGTATCCATTGGGGTTCCCTCTTTGTGAGGTGTGGATTACCTCCCGGGGAATTTTCTTCCTTCAATTTTTCATTCTGCATTTGATTTCTCTTGGCCTTTATTTTCTTTTACGTGTATTAGGTTGCTTAGGCCTAACGCCACAACCCCCTCATGGAGGACCTTAGACTCAGCCGCCCACTCTGGGTCAGACGCTGTTTGCAGCCGCCCATTCTGGGTCAGACGCTGCTGCTAGTTTTGGTCCGCCCCGGTATTTAATTTTTCCGGTACCCACCATATCTGGTGGGCATTCCCCTATCCGCCACCTGGGGAGGCGCCCGATGGGGGACTAGCAACCCCACACGTGGAAGGGAAAGGAAACTCACGAACATCTTTGAGACAACAAAGGGGTTGCTACAAGGATGTCCCACGTCACCCACACTATTTAAAATATTTATAGAACATGCTTTAGATAACTGGAAAAGAAAATGCGAAGGGATGGGAGTACCCGTTAGAGACGACCATATTTATACTTTAAGTTTGAGGAAGATCTGAGTTACATGGTACGAAAGCTTAAAGAAGAATATACCAAAGTAGGATTAGACATTAACTTTACGAAAGCAGTTTAAGTACTTGGGGTTTACAGTAACGAAAGAGGCAACGACCGAGGAAGAAATTAAAAACAGATGGGAGCTAACTAAAACCTGCATAAGACAGCTAAACCCAATCTTATGGGATAGAGACATAACTAAGAACACCAAAACCCGAATATACAATACAATGGTACAGAGTATAATGACATACGGGGGAGAAGTATGGGTTACCAACAAGAAAATTAAGGGAAAGATAGCAGCAACGGAAATGGAGTTTTGGAGAAGATGCTGCAGGTTAACCAGACTGGATAGAGTAACGAACAAAGAGATACGTAGAAACATGGGAAGGGAAAAAGACGCCAACGCATACATAGAAGAAAAACGATTGTTGTGGTACGGACATGTTAGAAGGGCGGAAGAACACAGATGGATAAAAAAGATGACAGAATGGAGTCTTATGGGAAGACGAAAACGAGGAAGGCCAAGAAGATCATGGCAGAACGAAGTAGACAAAGCAATGGAGAATCGAGGTCAATAAATTTTTGTGTTTATGATAAATGCATTATTTCTTATATTACTTCCTTTTATAATTTTTTTCCTATACGCGTACTTAAAATATTAGACTTAAGCAGAACCGGCACAACTCCAAACTAAACATAATTCCTCATTAAAGAATTCACGAATTATTTTTACAGTCATCGGCGTAGCTCCGATGCGCCCTTTACAAAATAGCTATTTAAAATGCTGAACGTATTTCAGAAAACCGTTGCTAACATTGTTTACGAAAATCGAATGCGATGTCAATATTTTCGACAAAAAATATAGCAACTTTTCGAATCAAACCTTTCTCAAACGACTTGCAACAGAGGTGTTTACATGTCTATAAATATTATTACTCACTTTTCATTGCAGTGCAGCATAATTTGCGCTGGTTATTTAGACGCGGAAACTAAGGAGTAAGGACTCTTGCCAAGGAGATTCTGGAAGACCATTACTAGTGACTAACCAACTGGAGGGTACTGTTACTTGGGGATACACAACTGTGCCATGCCTGGCTATCCAGGAATATATACATCAACATAAATAACTTACGTACATGGATAAAAGGTCTTTCTAGAGTGTAATGTTCTACATCTCTGTTTAACTTTGGCAAAAAAAACAATGAAACAAAATGACTTACTAAAAGAATCTATAAACTGCTGCCAGCATTTTGCGCATATTATCCATATCCTCTAACTGTTTTTATATAGTATTACAAGGATCGTTCGAAATGTACGTGGCCTAACACAGAAATGGCGCTAATTCGGCTGAATTGCATTACCATTTTTCAGAACCATCCTTTGTTAGGTTAAATATGACAATATAGAGCGATCTGTCAATTAGTTTGTATTTGACAGTGCGCCAAAGTGACCTCTCGAGTGATTTCGTAAATAATGGAAAAAACTGAGTTGCGAGCAGTGATAAAGTACTTTCATTTGAAAGGCTTAACACAAACCGAAATCAAAGCAGAGTTGGATTCGACATTTTTGAAGTCCGCTCCTTCGTTTTCAATGGTTAAAAACTGGGTTGTCGAGTTTAAGCGTGGTCGTGTGAGCACAAAGTACGAACCCCGCAGTGGACGCCAAAAACGGCTACTACCCAGGATATGATTGAAAAAGTCCTCCGTATCGTATTAGATAACGGGCGAGTAAAAGTGCGGGAGATAGCAGACACAAAAGGGCATCTCAAATGACAGTGTGCATAGAATTTAAACTGAAGAACTGGAAATGAAAAAATACTCCGCGCGTTTGAGTGCCGCGTTTCCTCACACTACCGGAGCAAAAACTAAATCGTTTGATTGTTTCTCGCGACCTTTTGGCTCGTTTTAGCCACAATCCGAAGGACTTTTTGGGCGGTTTCATAACCGTCGATGAATCCTGGGTCCACCATTACACTCCCGAAACCAAGGAACAGTCCAAACAATAGACACACAAAGGTTCTCCGCCACCGAAAAAGGCAAAAACGGTTTGTCAGCAGAAAAGGTTAGGGCAGGTGTATTTTGGGATTCTCATGGAATTATCTTCGTCGACTACTTGGAAAAGGGAAAAACAATAAATGGCGAGTATTATGGCAATTTGTTGCAGCAATTGAGCGACAAAATCAAAGAGAAACGGCCTCATTTGGCGAAAAAGAAAGTGCTTTTCCATCGAGATAATGCACCTGTAAACATGTCGCCAAGGCCAAAATTCACGAATTGAGATTCGAATTAGTGCCTAATTCTCCCTACTAGCCAGACTTGGCTCCCAGCGATTTTTATCTATTTCCAAACCTGAAAAAATGTCTCGGCGGTAAAAGATTTTCATCCAATTCTGAGGTAATCGCTGTTGTAAATAGCTATTTTGAGGACTTTGGTTAATCGACCTACAAAAACGGCATTGCTGTTTTGGAGCATCGTTGAAAAGACTGCGTTGAGCGAGCAGGCGACTATACTGAAAAATAAAATGATTTTTTGCCCAAAAAACTTGCGTTTTCTTTGTTAGGCCACGTAGATTTCAAACGATCCTCGTACCTAAAAATAAGATGTTTATGTGTGTATATCTACCTTATTATACGCTTACAGCGAAATTATTTTAAATCTAGACAATGATACAATGTCTGCTCTTCTATTAGCCTAAAGCAAATTAATGAACACAAAGCAGTTTATTCTTCAAATTAGAAAATAAACTGCTCAAAACGTATATAAGACAAAACGACAGGGGTCTAATTGGAGCAGCTCTCGGTGGGTTTTTGTAAAGATAAGTATTCAGAGCACTTTGCTAGCAACAAAGCATAATTAATGCCGGGAGTAACATGCCCTCTTGAAATTCATACTGATTGCGTCTCCTGCTGAGATGCTTTTGAAGAACATCCTGCCTATGACGAACAGCAGACTTTGTTGAAATAAAGCGAAATTTTTTAATATTCACGCTACAGTTACATTAATTTTAACACTGTAAAAAATAATAATGGTCATAATATTATAAGAAGCATTTCATAAAAGTATATTTGGATATCTAAGTAAAGACAATTATGTAAGTCGGATACAATAACAAAGAATCTATTGGATAATCCGAATTCAATAAAACTTTTACTAAGCTTAGTAGTAATATAATAAAATATTTTTTCCTTTTTATCTGAATCTGCGGATATTTGCATTTGCTGTTAAACAAATTTATACCAGCTGTTGTAGTGTTGTCACTTTATTTCCAAACTAACGCAAATTAAAAATTCCCACAGAAAATATCAAGTTTGAACAGGTTAAAGCTGCACTATACATACATACCAAACTAAAATTCAAAATTAGTTAAATTAAATTTGCTGCGTAGATGATGGCGTGAAACGGGTAAGTCGAATGTAGTAGTATACGCCTGTGATGGTTTGGCCTTTTGGAAGGTAATCAATCAGAAGAATACCGTTTGCAACCCAAAAAATAGAAACCATTACCCTTCCTGCAGATACAACAGTCTTTGTCTTTTGGAGGGAAAAAACCACTGTGCCACCAGCGGCACCCACCTCGCGGACAGCTTCTTCATGGCCAACTCTTCATTCAAAATGTATGTTGCGCGTTCTTTAGAGATGTTTACAGCCTCCGCTATCTCAGACGTCTTTAACCGACGGTCTTTTAACACCATACAACACACTTTTTTTAACAATTTCTGGTGTAGTGGCAGATTTTGGGCGTCCACTACGGGGTGCATCTTTAACACTTGTACGACCACATTTGAACTCACGAACCCATTTATCAACAGTGGAAAATGAAGAAACCGAGTCTTTTAGACCATCCTTCATGTCATTATAAATGTCGGTTACTGATAAGCCTCTCAAACAGTAGTACTTAATGACAGCACAATTTCAACACCATCTATCTTGTCAAAAACTCTGACACGCTCTTAATTAAGCAGTTGCCAAAACGAAACTAATGAACGCAGCGATCTGATATTTGACAGTTGACGGTCTGAAGGAGTGATCTTGCCAGCGCGCCACAAAAACTGTCTGAAACAGCGCCATCTATCCGTCATCACACGAACTTTTCAACCCATTCTCGTAATATAGCTCCGTAATCGGCCAAACAATTCGTTTTTAGTAGTTTATTCTACAGTTAATAATAACGGCTGTAGAAGAGAGTTTCCACGTTTTCTTCCAACTTTGTATGCTACGCTAAACTACTACTTGATGCTACTTACGAAACCGTTTTCGCCGGCTTAAAATTTGCTTCCTACTTTAACTTCTCAAAAAAAATTAAAGTTCATGGTCGCCTTATAGAGTGTCTCATAAAAAGTGGGTTGCAATTTTAGAATAGATTCAGAAGTTGAAAACAATAAAAACAGATTGTACAAAAATGCTTTCTTGTATCATGCTTTCTTGTGGACTTACAGCCTTCTGAAGATGGAACAGTCGAATCACTTTTTGTCGATTACTTTTGTATTTAAAACATTTAAAAACATTTAAAAACATTTAAAACATTTAAAAATATTTAAAAACATTTAAAAACATTTATAAGCATTTAAAAATATTTGAAAACATTTAAAAACATTTAAAAACATTTAAAAACATTTAAAAACATTTAAAAACATTTAAAAACATTTAAAAACATTTAAAAACATTTAAAAACATTTAAAAACATATAAAAACATTTATAAGCATTTAAAAATATTTGAAAACATTTAAAAACATTTAAATAATACAAAGATCGTTTTTACTTTATAATTTAATTTTTCGGATTTGTATTGCCTTTTTTTCCTCGGCCTTTTTTGCAGGTTTTTTTTTCGGCTGATTCTTTCTCGCGGTTTTTTTCTGGGCTTTAAGCCGCGGCATTTCTTCTTCGGCTTTTTTGTCGCTTTCCACAAAAATCTGGTTTTAAGAAAGGAATTACAATACTAAACAGTTTTTATCTCTTCGTTGTTGCCAAATATTTACATAGATTATAGTCGAGGGGTAAACCGTGCTTAAAGATTTTGTACACCTACTTCCACTTGTAGTTCAGCGTACTTCCACGTACTTCCACCTTTTTTCCACCTTACTTCCACCGTACTTCCACTCGCGGTTTACCCCTCGATTATAGTGTCGTCTTTGCAGGCCCAAATTGACACATTTTCTCTGCAAACACAGAGTCATTACCTGGCCATAGCTACCGGATTAAGCATGTCAGGAAGTTAAATCTTTCACTACCACTGGGTCAGGACCGTACTAAGAGTAGCAACAAATGTTAACAGGAGCTCAAATATGCCGTTTAAAAAAATTGTTATTAAATTATAATTAATAATTATAATAATTATTTATTATAAAAAAAATGTCTGTCAAAATTTAACAAAAAAACAGTGTCTTGAATTTTTATGAAAACTGTTTCACTGGGTGGGATTTTTTTAAATAATTTAAAGTAGGTGAGTGAATAAATAAATTTTTACATACTATTTTGCATATGTCTAAAAATGCAACTTTACTAAATTAATGTAGGTATTAATTTGTAGAATCTTTAGTTCTTTCCCTATGCTAATACCGACTACTTACACTTAACCGTTTTGTAATGAATGAGATTCAATGAATTTCATTCTCCATTAATTTATAAGCAATTATAGAGAAATCTCAACCTTTATTTTTAATCTTTTATTCATGGCGAACCATTGACTGACCGTGCGATAGAGATAACCAAATTGCCATGAGATTACTACAAAACGATGTACAAAATCGTTAATCTTACTTCGTCATTTTCTAGTTCAGATAGGGCAACAACAAAGAATAACGATTTCTTTTCATTCAAAACTGTTAAGCGTCGCAAAAAACTAAAGTACGGATAAAACCGATGTCGTGTGCATCATCTAATTTGACTGCATTGGCTAAATTTCCCTTAATTAAAGAAATATTTTTGAAACATAACACTGCAATTTCCTCCAGCGCTCCAGTAACAAAATTGTTCAGCAGTACGGAAGATCTTTTCCATTTCAAACCGACCTAATAAACAGACAAAACATTTTACTTTTAAAAAGCAACCGATTTTATGAGGAAGTTATGAAAATGTAGTTTACTAATAAACAATTAGTATATAAACATGTATTCTTTCTGGTTATTAAGTTAGCAGTCATTGCATTGTTAAGCTGCTATCTCACTGTAAAAATTCTCGTATTTATTTTTATAAAAAAAATTTATAATAACGATTTTGATAGTGTGATGTCGTCATTTTTATGGAATCATAAAAAATTTTTTGGCGGACTGTATTTATGTGACGTTATCACATAATAGTATATTATAATACAAGTGTATAAGCATGCCTTTAAAGCACGCGCGACGGGTTTAAAAGCACGAGGCGAAGCCGAGTGCCTTTTACGGAGCAGTGCTTTAAATGCTCTTATACACGTGTATTATACGCTATTTTTTATTATACCTGCATCATAATCTAGAAAATAAGAAGAATATAGCTAGGAAGCAGCATTCTGATTTTGATTCATCTTACATAGTATAGTCTATGATGTGACGTCATATCATTTACCTGAAGATTGGCTAGCATTTTTTAATTTTCGATGTTGTGTGCCTCTCTGGGCACTGGCAAAGCGAGGACAAATTAAAGCAGATTAATCTTTTAGGCTTTAAGTTGATTAGCTTTTTTTGTAGGTTTGATAATATTCATGGCGGTGTTGCAATATTTGTGAGAAATAACCTTACATATAAGTCCTTAAATTTAAATGAGTTTAGCAAAGAATTTCACTGTGCGTTTTGTGGGGTTGAATTGCCTAGCATTCAGACCATTATAATTACCTACATTGTATAGATCAGATATAAACGGTAATTATGATATATTTTTGAATAATTTGGAAAATATTTTAAAGAGAATGTCAGGAATAAACAAAAAAGTGATAATTCTGGGTGATTTTAATGTAAATTTTAAGATAAATTCCAGTAAGTTGTCAGATCTCATGTACTTAATAAATTCTTTTGGGCTGGATCCAATTATTACGGTGAACACCAGAATTACCGAAAAGTCTGCGACTGCAATAGACAACATTTTGACAAATTTTGGAAATGGTGGTGAGGCTGGAGTGTTTGACCCCTGTTTGTCAAATCACCTTGGTCAGTACATAGTTGTAACGGGTAGTCAAGAGATTAGTAAACCGGTACTTAAAAGAAAATTTACTGAGCATGGGATTAACAAATTAAGGGAATCTTTGTCGGAAATTGATTGGAAAGTTTTCGAGCATCCAAATCAAAACGTTGAGTTTTTAGCTGATTTTTTAACTAATGCTTTTAAAACCCTAATCCATAAACAGTTTCCTCTCAAAAAATGTGCCACTCATTCGAAACCACCAATTGTTTGGTTCAATGATTCCTTAAAAAATATGAGAAACACATTATCTTGTTTAAAATTAATATGTGATATTAGGGATGCAGCGAGCAGTACTTTTTCAAAATGCCGGATAACGGATATTCGGTATCCGGCTGCTCAGCCGGATAGCCGGATACCGGATTATCCTGCATATTTTTTACTTTCGTAGTAGTTTCAGCTTAAATGCAGTAAAATTTAGGTTTTAATCACAGAGCATAATATATACTTAAGGAGTATGCAATGCACGAATCCTATGGTCTTATTCTGTAGTGTTTTAGAGAGAGATCACCGAGACATGAAAACTACTAAATGTAATATTTCAAGGATGTGCTGATTCGCTCTAATATTGTTTTTTGTTCACAATTACGATTGGAAATATGTCAACGAAATTGATTGTAATTACAAGAATTAATAATTTTCAACAAATGTTAAAACTAAGACGTGTTCTGTCCTGATAGATCCGACTCCATCAAGAAATCAACTGACATAACCTAACATATATGGTTTTTATCGACATTTAAATAAAATATTGACGATTGACGATCGAGTGCTTTGTATAGGTTCCTTGTCTCGGATCTCTCTATCACACGTACTGCAAAATTGAGACCTGCATATCATAGCAACAGGCGGTTCATGCAAACCCCTTATGTTATACATATATTACTTCGTGGTTTTCACAAATAATACTTATTTATGTTGTTTGAAATCATTTCAAATTTTTAACTGGCATAAATGCTGATCTCAATAACATAAATTTAGTAATTTTATGCAGATCTGCAAAATACTGCACTTATGGGGTTTTTGCTCTCTTACGTTCAATTATTTTAGTCTATACTTCCAAATCAAATTGCATCCATAATCTCTTTTATTTGAGGGAAAATCCCCGGCCGGATATTTCGTATTATCCGGCCAAACCGAATATTCGGTGAAATGGCCGGATAGGCCGGATAACGGATAAAAACCGAATATCCGTTGCATCCCTATGTGATATTACTCGCGATCCAATGGATAGAACACGCTACAATAACTATCGGAACATTTATAACAACGAAATTTTTAGAAGCTGGTAAATTCCGAAAGAAATAATGTGATTACTTCTAATAACGATACTGAATTATCACACGATGTATTTATTGACCATTTTGCAAGTATTGCAGATAATACTATTAAATCAGTTGCTAAAACTGACTATAATCCGATTGATTTATTAAGAAACCATTTAGCAGCTCCTGTTTGCAGATATGTCCTTGAGACGGTTTCAGCGGAGGATGTGCTGTGTGCTGTGAGTGCTTTAAAAGATTCAAATTGTCTTGATGAGTATGATTTGAATAGTCGAATTCTAAAAAGTGTAATAGATATAATTATTTACCCGTTAACTTCACTTATAAATGCCTGCATTGTTCAAGGAGTTTTTCGAGATGCCTTTAAAGTCACAAAAATACTGCCTCTCTTCAAAAAAGGTGATGTTTCCATGGTGGATAACTACCGTCCTATACCTATTGTACCAGTATTTGCCAAAATTTTAGAAAAGATATTAAAAAGTAATTTAGTCATTTATCTTGAAAGTAATAATCTTTTAAACCCCAGTCAATTTGGTCCACAAGTCAAGCAGTACAAAAAGTCGTGGGTGACATAGTCGACGGCTTTGAGGAGGGTAGACACACAGCCCTTACGTTGTGTGACCTTTCCAGGGCTTTTGACTGTGTTGCTCACGATGTACTGTTAGAAAAGATGAAGTTCTATGGAATAGACACTTTAGCTCTTAAACTTTTTCGGTCTTACCTTATAAAGAGAAAACAACGTGTATTTATAAACAATAATTTTTCAAAATTTGTAGCAGTAAAACATGGTGTGCCCCAAGGATCTGTCTTGGGGCCACTATTCTTCATTCAGTGTCTTTTAAAACAAAACTTAAAAGTGGCTGAGACCTGGTTTAACGCTAATTACCTTCAATTAAATGCTGATAAGACACAGAGCATTACCATTTCCACAAATCCAAATGTTGTCAGTGGGATGTCCGTTAAACTCCTAGGCATGGTTTTGGATGATTAATTAAATTGGTACTATCATATTGATCAATTAACAAAAAGTCTTTCAAGCGTCATTTTTCTGTTGCGTAGACTTAAGCATTTTTTGTTTCTCGATGTGTTATGATATCTACCTGTTATGATATCAACCTTCCTTTACATATTTTATATTTTACTTAGTAATTAATATTTTATATTACAATTTATCTATTGTGCACTTATTTCTGTCAATGTTATTCATTATTGATCTCTGTACTGTTTGTTGTGATTTCATCGTTCAACTTGTTTGTCACTACTTTGTCTTTTATCACATGTTTACTTAAATTCTTGGAATATTCACGTTGATGTTATTGTAATCATTAGAATAATATACTTTAATCATGTTTATTCTAAAGTTCATCCTTTTACAATAGTATAAATGCTTTGCACTCATTCTTAACAGTTAGTCTTGCCACCAACATAAATATTAAAGTAGTCTTGCTACTATTGTAATTGTTATTACATATATTAAATAAAATTACTTTCAAAACTTATTACAAGTTTTATTTAATTAAATTATAACAACCAAGTTATAATAGATGTGCTAAAGCTGACTTATTATTCACTATTTCACTCTCGCATTAGTTATGGTATTCTGTTGTGGGGGCAATTCAACATACGCGTACAAAGTCTTTCGACAACAAAAACATGCTATAAGAATACTAGCTGGAGTAAACAGCAAGGAGCATTGTCAACCTTTGTTTACTGATCTCAATATTATGCCTATTCCTTCTTTATATATTTTTGCTTCACTACTTGAAATACATAAAAATAAACAAAATTGCTAGTACGTAAATTCCGATTATCATAAATACAATACACGCTGTGCTGATTCAATAAGAGCTCCACGGCTCAGACTTACAAAATCAGTAAAAAATTCTTTGAATTTTGATCTATATAACAGACTTCCAAGGCAAGTTAAATTGTTGGGTGGAGCCAAATTCAAAGAAACTCAAGTTTTTTATCCTTTCACACTGCTTTTACACAGTCGGCGAGTTTTGCGATAGAGTTCATTTAATTGTAAGTTGAATGAGCTTTGTCGTAGAGTTTGTTGACTGTGTAACATGTACTACTGTCACACAACACACTTAAATGAAATTATGTATTTTTGTAAATTGGACTTGCTGTAAATGTTAATTGTAATGTAATGCAGTTAAATTAAATATTATTATTATTATTATTATTATTATTATTATTATTATATTATTATGTTGCTATGTGAATTCGAATTATTTTTTTTCGCGTGTTTGTAATTCTTGCTTCAAAACTTTAAAACACCGGGGTGTTTTAATGTTGGGTTTACGCACGCTTTTTGGTTTGTTTTACAAGGATTATGATGCAGGTATAATAAAAAAATATTTTTACGAAATAAAAACGTCTGTACGTATGTTGATGCAAGTGGCGTTTTGATTGCTTGTTGATGGAAGCGTGGGCGTTAACGTTGTTGTGAAAGAAGGTTTTGTGGTTAAGTATTATTGGCTAAGTTCATTCGTACATACCAGTTATGCAACACATCTAACAATTATTATAAAATTTTTGTAAAAGTATTTTGTCTACTCCCATGTTTTAATTTATGTATTAAGTGTGCGGATGCTTTTACTATAATGATACCTATTTCGATATAGATTTCATTATGAAATTACCCAAACTGACCAATAACATCAAAGCCTTGTTTGTTGACATTTTTCAGTTAACATCGCAAAACAGTTTGAGTTTTTTTTAGGTATACTGTTCAAATAATATTTTTAATGAATATTTTTTGAAATTAACTAGTCGTAAAAAAAAGTGTATGCAACTCTTATATAATGGCTATTAGTTCACTCGTTTGAATTACGAATTAATCTCACTCGTGTTCTAATAGCTAGCATTATAGATTTGTTGCATAATATACTATTTACAGTGGGATAGGGAACTATGGCAATATAACATGACGTCATGTTTATAAAAAAAATTATAAAGCTAAATACGAGAATTTGTACAGTAGGATAGCAGCTTTAAGATAAAGTAACTTAAAAAATAACTTGATCAGTAGCTAATTATTATATGATTGGTAACTTTGGTTCTACAATGACAAACTAGAAATAAATAACTTATCTAGTTTGTACCGAAAATTGAATGTTGCGTCTGATCTCTTTTTCGCACAAATATTCATCAATTCTTACTATAGTTAAAAATTGTGATTCGTAATAGAACCTGCTTAAAATGTTAAAGCAGAAAATGCATGAAAACACAGGTAACACAACACACAATTGACTTTGACATTAACCAAAAAACTATAAATACTTAGTTACTTTTATCTAGGACTGCTTGGATAAGAACTTATTGTCATTCATTTGCGTTAAGTAATGAAGTTCATTATGGCACTAATGTGAAATGCGTTATGTAATGAATTAATTACCCAATTAATTTTATTTGCACAATCAAAAACTAAAACTTTGTTTATAATAAAACTGGCTAGTTGCCATAGTATTGAACAAATCAAATCTATCTCGTTCCTTTGATTTTAAAACAAAAGTATTTTAAAAGTGACTTGACATTTGCAAATAAATTAATGCGAAATGTCAAATACCATTTCAAACAAAAATATTCGATATTTAACAAATTTTGAGCAGTCGTAGATGAAATTTTGTACGTCACACGTGGGATAATGCATTATTAGAGCACTCGTTTGGTTATACGACTCGGTCTACGACCTCGTCTTGCAACTTTCAAACTCGTGTTATAATAACGTCTTTCGCCCACTTGTAACATAAATAACTAATATAGTTTGGTAACTTTGCAACCGACTCAGTTGCTTTGTTGCGTTGTAACGGAGTAACTTACTTAGTTACTTTTATTTAGTATCTAACCAAACACTATGCATCCAAAAATTTTTAGCTATAATGAACCAAAGGCAGTGATAATCAAGCGATAATTTTGTGACAAAATTCCTGGAGCAAAAGCTCCCGGACAGTTACTGTTAGCAAAATTATATGGATTTATAATTGCACAGGGTTCAATTGGTAAGATATTTTTTTTTGAAATTTTAAACATTTATTTAATATAATAATAGCAGTACGAAAGTTGACAGTTGTTTTGCTTGTTTGAAAAGCACCTGTTTAAGCGCCCTCGATAAGCAACCTGGCGTTTGTTATTACCTTAAGAAAATGTTGATTGAAAATTGACTTGTGTTTGAGAAAGAAATTATCTTGTATAATACCACAAAAGCTCAAATCTATGTCGACAATTTTTGGAATAGCACTCGTGCTATTTCCAGACAAAATGAATATTCGCGACACTGACGCAAAAATTGTCTACAATAAAATTGAGCTCGAGTGGTATTCGGGAGACAATAATTTATTAAATAAAATGAATTTTCATAAACTATTAACGTAATTATATCGAGTTACATGCGAATTAACTTCCATGGCGACGGCGACGAAATAAATAAATGTTGTTTATTAGCAACTAAATATTTTAAAGTTTTTTATAAAATTTGGTGTTTAACAGTGTTAAAGTACTTAAAACCATCTTAAAATGAGATTTGGGAATGACCCGATGATGATATTCATGGGGAAGTTGGTAAAAGTGTACCTGCCAATACCATCAAATAACATAAATTAGTGTGCAATCAGTTTACGAAAATTTGCGATGAAAAATAATACGTGCTAACCGAAGCAACTTCAGCGTTGGAGTTAAACAAGGTTTTGGAAAGCTGTTAATAAATTTAATAAGTACAGACTTTTTTCTTTTACAATAGCTAGAAATTTATTAAAACAATAATATATTTTCTTTAATAATAATAACTATAAATATGTAAAATTTCACAATTTTTTGACAGGACCTATCAAAAAATATTGTCGAAAAAATAGCACTAATGCAAATTGTCTCTGTAATTCGGTAAAAATTCGATTTTTCTTATGGCATTATTTACACGTGAAGTAAATTGTCATATATAATACCACAGGAGCTCAAATTTCTGTCGACAATTTTTGCGTCAGTGTCACGAATGTCCGTTTCGATTGGAAAGAAAACTGAACGAGCGAACAAGACGCAAAAATTGTCTACGATAAATGTGAGCTCGAATAGTATTCAAGGAACAATTTAATGAATAAAATTAATTTTCATAAAATATTAACGTAATTATATCGAATTACATTCAAAAAGTTTAGTGTTTAGCAGTGTTAATTGCTTAAAATTATCTTAAAATGAGATTTGGGGATACACCCGATGATGGAATTGATGGGGAAGTTGATAAAAGTGTAGTGTAGTAGTAAAAGTGTAAAAGTTGTAAGACCTCGCACTGTAAGTCGGTTTATATAGGACAACCAATTAGAAATTTTGATATTAGGTACAAGGAACACGTACGTTGTTACAAGTTTAAACACCCCCATAAATCCAATAACGCTAAACACCTAATAGAACACAATCATTTAATGACATCTAATAACACTATTAAATTTTTACACTTTTGTGATGATAAACGTAAGTTAGATATGCTGAAAACATTTGAAATTCATAAACATTTAACGTCTGTACCTTTATTAAACGAACAAATTGATCTCTTAAATTTACCGTTATTAGACGTTTTGGAATGAGAAATCAAGTCATCTGGACGCAGATATAGAAAACTAAGATCAAGTTATGAAGATTTATTGTTCCTATAGCGACACCAACTATTTACTTTTAATCTTGCTTTTGATAATGACATGTAAACACGTTGAAATACGTATAAAGCTAACACAAAAAACATGTTGAAGTTAAGAATTGTTTTATTTACAATAAATTAAAATGAACTTTAAGGAAGTAAAGCTCGAACTTATAAATAAAGTAAACGTCATGGCTCGGATTATAAAGAAATGGTCGTTAATAACATGTGGAACTCAGCAGCCAAATTAGTACAGCAAGTGCCACCTAACCTTGCAAATTTTAGTGGCCTTTGATTCGGCTACTTCCGCTTTGTTTCGTCGGTAGTCGTAACTTAAACTAGCTCTAATTGGCCGTTGGACAGTGTGGTACACTCTACTAAAAAGTAAAAGTCAATTTATTTATGGTTTACGAAAAATTGTGGATTGTTTGACAAATTAAAAGGCCGTGCGCCATAAGGTTAGAAACAGTTTGCTTTGAGAAGGGATTAACGATAATTTAGGTTACGTATAAAAAATACAGCAAAGAAACTAGAAATGTAATAAAAAACCTTGCTTTTGCTTGAGAGTGTAAGGGCTTCTCGCCTTTTAAACTTATCGTCATTTTTTTTGCAAGGTTAAATGGCACTTGCTGTACAAGGAATGTTTTCTAAAAACGAATGTTACGTTCAATCCGTTTACTGATATAATTTTTAAGCCGGCCCGCGATGCAAAAGGACACAGCTATGTAAAATTTCAAAATTTTGAACAATTGTCGTAAAAATAGCACTAGTGCAAATTCTCGCTGCAATTCGGTGACACCTCTATTATTAATATTATAATTTACTTTCGGCTTAGACCGCGTCATTTGGGAACTACGCCCAGCATAATCAGGTAAGGACCGACCTGTAGCTTGTCTGCCTTTACAAGCATTTGCTCTAGAAGTTTGAGCAATATTTGTTCGTAGACCCTGCCTGCCTAAACAGGGCCGTGTCATTAGATTGTTTAAACATGGGGTGGGTAAGGATTTGATCTTAATATGATTTGAATTCAGTGTTCTATTCACTCTGAAGATGCGAAACGTTAGTTTGTGTGGGTTCACAAACCGCTAACAGCCATAAGCCGATTAAGTATTATTGTCCTGACAAACAAAATATATTAAAATCAAATCCTTGTCCGCACTAAGGTTTAAATAATCTAAGGACATGGCCCTGTTTAGGCAGGCAGGGCGAACGAACAAATATTGCTCAAACTTCTAGAGCAAATGCTTGTAAAGGCAGACAAGCTACAGGTCGGTCCTTACCTGATTATGCTGTGTGTAGTTCCCAAATGACGACGCGGTCTAAGCCGAAAGAAAATTATAATACTTATATTGTTCTTATGACAATATCTACATATGAAATAAATTGTCGAGATAATTAATTGTTATCGTAAAATCGAATTGCCATGAAGATCTCAATGTTACCTTAAGATTTCCAAACAGTTTTCATAACTTTGACAGTTTTAACCATCAACAAAATACAAAACAAAAAATTCGAATAAACATCATGTCCGGAATCACTTCTATACGGAGTTACAGCCTGCGAAAGTGAAAACAGTTTCAAAAATTTTTCTTCTAGAGGAAAGCGCTTGCGGACCCATGTTTATCTAAACTCTTTTGGTTGCTTTGATGACTAGAGCTTCTCCTCAAAGTTTGTACGAACTATTTTAGCATATTCAAAAATCACTGAGAACTTCATGGCAACTTGCTTTTCAGAAAAATTTAATTATCTAGAAAACTGTTAAATGTAACGACTTTCAACAAGAGTACTTTTTGTGCTTTTGTATGTAGGCTCCAACTCCGTAAAAACACGTTTATCGAAACTTTTTTAATTGTTTTTAAAAGCGCAATCCACCCTGAAAGCGCGATGTACGTGTTATGATTTAATTAAACAACAAGTATAACCTTGTTATTTGCAATTGGAAAACGTTAAGTTCTAGTTGTACTAGCTATTTTGATGTTCTTATAAAATTTAAACGATATTTCGGTCAAATTTTAAAATTACATCACCCTGTATAACAAAATCTTCTAAGGTGCTTTATTGCAATATTTTAACTTGATTCAAACCAACCTAACTCTAACCTACTTAATATAAAAATCGTTGCATTATTATTTCTTTTATGGTTGCCTCAACTTTTGACCTGCAAATATTTATTTACTAAGTACCTAGTAAGTAAAATTGAAAACAGTTAACAGTTGGCAGAAGTATTACAAAGGTATTTAAAACATTTACCTTTTTCTATTCTTTCCTGTATTCCATTAAGCACATCACCTAACAAGTCTTTAATCAAAAACGACTTATGTTCCTGCATAACGAAATTTTCAACTAGCACAAAATAATAATTTTCAATTTCACATTTTATTTTTAATATTTGTAATTAAAAATAAAACTGTTCCAAAAAATTAAGTAATTTTAGCAATAGTTATCAAAACAATATAATGCAGTTTTTTATAAGACTAACAACACGTGGCTAGAAAAGTAATCTGTTCCGTAACAACAGTTTATAATTCTAAACCGATGCGGCTGTCAACGATAACTATAAATGATAAGTAGCGGGGATGCAAACGATACAAACCGCGGCACCCCTAATATCAAACATCCCCTGCAGAACCGCCCTTAGTAATACTATGCTCCTCCCAACAGACATTTTGTAGATTAACGTAAACACTGCCCACGTTTACTAGTTGAGTTCAAATTATGTCAGGCGGAAAAGTCAACGCCTTTTAAATTTTTACGCGGTAGTAGGTGTAGGAACAAATGCAACAGTAAGATATTTTGTAGATTTTTTCGAAGGTGTATTATATTATCTATGGATTTATTCCATAAGTACATCTAAAGAATCTCTAAATGGTCTGGCATGAATTTAACCACAACTTCTAAGACAAAATTAGGTGGATTTAACCTAATCTAATTTATATATTATGTCGTATTCGAATGCAGTAATTCTTCTTTTCACAAAATATCTAGTTTTTTGCGAAACATCGGCATTTCGAATAATTATATTGTAACAGGGGCGTACGGTGGGATTTAAAGAAAGGAAAGCAAATTTAAAAAACTTACTTATTTATAGTGTAATTCGATCCTCCTGTCCTTTTTAGCAAATTCAGTAATAACGTTGTCGTAAAATCGTGGATGTTCAGACATTTCCTTAACGAGATCTTTTTCTATAGATAAAACTGATAGTTTTGAAAGTCTATCTTGGCCTGTTGAATTTCTTACAAAGTTTTTAATGCGTTTTAGTACAGAAAAACTGCGTTCAACTGAAGCACTAGTGGCGGGAATTGTCACCACTAACTCGCACAATTTAATCACTTCCAAATACGCCTTATTTAACCCTGTCTCGTTTAAAAAGTTCAGTGAGTCACTAGCATTATTTTTTGTATTTACTTCTTCAGTAGTATATATTACGGTAAGTTCAGACCGCAATGCAACTATATCAAAATTATTTCCATAACTGTCAATTAAGGATTGAAAAGCTTTTTCCGGAAAAGGTTTATTTTTAAATTCACTGAAATTACATAGTTCGAGAAATTGTAAATTATTAATATTTTCGAATCTATTATTTAATTGTTCAGAAATCTGGTCTATTATTTCAATCAAAAGTCTTCGATATGAAGTTTTAAGGTCCCCAACATTGTCAGTTCGTATTCGTTTTCTTTGGGGTTGTAGATGTTCCTCGGTGTTAACTGTATTTTCCCAAAATTTATCAAATTCATTTCTTTGTTTAATTATAATGTTTTTAAATTCCTCCACTTTTTTAACACAGAATCCAATGTCATTTGATTTATTTTGTAATATATTAAATAAATTATCAGAAAAGGGAAATATCTCTGAAAAAATATTTAACAGAAAATTAAAGTTAAAGTCTCTTTTTAAACAGTCTAAATAACCTCTAGAACTATTCAAGGTCTCAGTGTCCCAATCACAACTGTTTTCTAAAATATTTTCAAATAATTCAATTAAAGGATGTCGATATTCACACACCGTTAAGAGAAGACTTCCATTGTAGTTCCATCGTGTAGGAGCAACTTTGGGCAATCTTTTTTGTATTATCAAATCTAACGCTCGAGTACGTTTGGAAGATCTTGTGAAAAATGCAGCCATTCCACTAAGGGTCGAAAAAAAGATTTTACATTCCTTAATGTGTGCTACTGACTGCGACAGAACTAAATTTAACCGATGAGCAAAACAATGTACAAATAATGCACTTGGAAAAGACTCCCTTACTTTGGTTTGAAGACCCCCTAATTCTCCAGCCATAACTGCCGCTCCATCATAACTCTGGGCAACGAGTTTAGCACCGCATTCAATATCTTCGACAATATCACACACGATTTTGTATAAAGATATTGCTGTCCTATCCGCTGTTACGTCGAGGAATCCTAAAAACCGTTCTTGAATTTTCCCATCGGTTTTTACATAGCGCACTACCGCAGAAAGCTGACTAATATTTCTAGTGTCAGTTGTTTCATCTAGGACAATTGCAACAAAGCGCGCTTCTGTTATTTCTTGTTTAATTTTTTCCAAAACAACTGCAGCAACAGCAGAAATTAAATCATTTTGAATGCGATTTGATGTTCCGCGAAATACGCTAGACCAGGCATGGGCAACCTTTTCAGCCCACGGGACAAATTAAAACTTTAGGAATGTTCTGAGGGCCGGACCAACACCACTTTCGTGTTACTTATAAAATAAATGACATAATAAAATTTATAATAAATAAACTTTATTTGATGATGATGACAAATTTAAAACATAAAAATAGTCAAAACACATAGTTGTTGCTCAAATTAAA
The DNA here is from genome assembly GCA_958336395.1 of Ctenicera cuprea. NCBI lineage: Eukaryota > Metazoa > Arthropoda > Insecta > Coleoptera > Elateridae > Ctenicera > Ctenicera cuprea. The sequence continues at coordinate 14,022,861 of OY284494.1, read as the reverse complement.
CTCCAATAAAAAGTTAATGTGATCCTTGTAGTTGTGTACCACTAACGAGGCGGTCCATATTTGAAGAAATATTGGTTGTTGCAACACGCAGAGCATTTTCCAAATTAATGTCAGTAAGCTGGCTTCTAGTTTTGGATTTAATAAGTTTCATCTTTGAAAAAAATTGTTCACAACAATAGGTACTGCCAAACTGAGTCATTATTTTTCTAGCAAAATTTGCTATATTTGGGTATTTTTCAGTTTGAAAATATTTTTTATAGAACTCTTCTAAAGTAACTTCATTGAATTTCGCCTTTAGTTCCGCATTTTCCTGAAGTTCAATCAATTCCATTTGAAGTAATAGCGGAGCATTATCCACATCAACAGTAAAAGGCCCAGAAAATATGTTGAAGAGAAATTCTTGATTTCGAAAATCTTCAAATCTTGAAACAAATTCCTCTTCAAGGGACTGAAGTTCATCTGCCAATACATTTCCATTAAATTTGTCTTGACTAGGCAGTGTAGAAAAACGGTAAGCATTACCTTCTCGAAGTTGCTTCTGCCAAAGGCGGAGTTTATTTTGAAAACTTTTTATGAGTGCAAAAGAACAAATTTCCCGGGAGTTTGTAGCTGAGCATTGAGTTCATTAAAATGAGTAGTAATGTCCACCATGAAAGCTAAGTCGCACAACCATTCATTATTTTTTAATTCATCGACTGTTTATCCTTTCATATCCATGAAAAGATACACCTCATCTTTCAGATTATAGAAACGTTTTAACATCTTTCCTTTACTAAGCCAGCAAACATCACAATAAAAAATTAGATTTCCACAGTCTGCTTCGAGGTCATTTGAAAAAACTCTTGAAATTGTCGATGATTCAAAGCTCTCGCTTTTATGCACTTTATACAGAAAACAACCGTTGTCATTATATGGTTAAATTTAATTGTCTTGCCACATAAATTTTCTTGGTGCAAGATACAATGAAATGTAAAAAAATGCGTTGTATCAATATCTTTACTAAATAATTCTGATTTGATTTTAGCAATGACACCTGCGTTTGATCCAACCATTGCAGGAGCTGCATCTGTAGCCACCCCGCTTAAATGTTCCAATTAAAGGTTAAATTTATTAAAAGCCGATCTTATTTCTTGAAAAATATCTTCTCCGGTTGTTGTATGCTTCATTGACTGTAGCGCCAGCAAATCTTCTACAATTTTATAATTTTTATCAATTCCACGAATAAAAATAGCTAATTGTGCTGTATCACTTACGTCTGTACTTTCATCCAATGCAATTGAAAATGATTAAAATTTCCCTGCAAGGTCGTTAAGGCTCAGCTTTATGTCGTCAGAAATAGCATCAATATATCTGCTCAAAATTTTTACATTTTCAGGACGGAATATTTTTACTGCGGCAATTAAACATTCCTTTACAAATTCCCCTTCCGAAAATGACTTTGAATGTTTTGCAATTTTTTCACTTATAATAAAGCTCGCACGAACAGTATCTTCAGCTTCACTGTTGCGTTTAAAAAGAATGTTTTGTTGATTAATCAAACCCTTTTTAATTTTTCTATCTTGTCTTTTCCCAGAGCACCCTTAAATTTATCATAACATTTTTGGTGTTTACTACTGTAATGTCTTTTCAAATTATATTCTTTTAAAACTGATGTTGCTTCGTTGCATATTAGACAAATTGGTTATCTTTGAACAAACATTCTTCTGTCCATTTTTCTTGGAACGTTCGGCATTCTTTATCAACTTTTCTGATCTTACTGGAAGATGGTATGCTAAGTGACATTGTACTACACAGCACCAACACAACACTTTTCAACGTCTGAAACAGACACATCGCAATACTGCAATAATTAAAGTCGGAAGACGTGCACGTGCAGTAGGTAGCTATGATTCATACCTGGGGTAAGACACGAGTCAAATTTCGCCATCGTCGGCCGGATTTATATGTAAGCGAAAAAAGTAATCGCGGGCCGTATGTATATCTAAGTGGAAAAACATTGGCGGGCCGTAAGAAATCGCTTCGCGGGCCGTATCCGGCCCGCGGGCCGTAGGTTGCCCATGCCTGCGCTAGACTGTTCTAAATGGCATTTTAAAGGTTCGTCATATTTGGATAAGAACGTAAGCAGATCCACGAAATTTCCCCTATTTGCGGAACTACTAGATTCATTATGACCTCTAAAAGCAAGTTCACGTTCTCCAAGAAAACAAACAGCATCAATTAACCTTTTTAATATCACACGATTTTTTTCCACCAGTTCATTATGCTGACGATGACTTATTTTCAACTGATTATCTATAACATGCTCGATGCGTGACTTTCCAAATAATTTTTCCCTAATTACCGCCTGCAAGTGAGACCGAGATATTGCATGCCTCTTTATAACTTTATGTACATTATTTAAGTCGGAAAGACCACTTTTATTCCAAACGCCTTTTTTATTTATGAAAAGTAGACACGGCCATCAAAAAAGTTTATTTGAAATATCACAACCCGTTAACCATTCGTTATGTTCGTACATATCCACATTAAAATATCTAGTGCACGTTTTCACTTTAGTTGTTAAATATTTAGCGCGGGTTTTGGTCTACCTTTTTCAATTATTTCTAATTTTTCCCTAAAACTGTATGTGGAAAATCCTTTTTTAATACACCACACACAACACAATTACACGCACTTGGCTGTATCGCCTGAATATTTATCCCGGACATAGAAAACGAAGTTGAAGCCATAGCTATGAGGACAATTTTGTTAAGAAGCAATTCAAAAATTGCTTACTTGAGTCACTAAGGGGCAGCGACTAAATCGACAAGGTCACCAACCTGCAGCTTGCGCCCTTCATACAAAAAGCTTAGGCAGTAGGCAGACTTTCGAATTGCTTCCATAAATTCACCACAACGCACATGCGACACTCGATAGAGATGAGTGTGGGGCTGTGGGTGGGCGGTTTGCATTAATAGAGATTAGTGAATTATGTGGCAGCGTTATATTGTTTTATAATAAATTTTTATTTTCTAACTAAATTTAAAGGGAAGCAATGCTTCCCTTGCTTCCATGGAGCGCACGCCCCTGTATTGTAATAAGTTATACAAAATGCTGTGACCCCGTCAGGCTAGCGTCACACGAGCGTTAAATCAACGTGCGTTCAACGCACGTCACAACGTGCTTTGTATTATATTTTACATTGTAGTTACCACACGGCCAACGTCCGTTTATGCTAACGTGTACGTTTAAACGTCCGTACTGGTACTGTCGACAACAGCCGCAGTTGAGTTATAATTAGAGTTGGGTAAATATGCTGTAAAGATAGTGCATATATGCACTAAAATATGCCGCATAAAACCTTCAATATATGCAAGAATATGCAGTAACCTTTTGCGATATGCACTAAAAAAATTAGTTTGTTTATTTAGTGCCTAATATGAAAATCTGATGTTTATTTGAATCTGCAGTTTAATACTAGTAATTATTATATGAGTTAAAACACGTTTTGCATCAAATGTAATTTTTCGTTGAAAGAAAAAGATAAATACAATTAATGATTTTCATTATTTTTAGTTACAAACACTCAACATTCAAAAAATCAAAAAGGCTTACATAATATAGAAACGCATTATTATTTTCAGTTAAAACTGCATTTTTTATTTGCATATACAAAAATACGGGTAGAAGTAAAATCAATAAATAACACAACCTATTTATTACAATAGATAATCATGTGTTTTTCAATGGTGTCAACGAGAAAATTTTGCCGCTTATCTTTCAATATATTTTTGTAGCGGGAAAAACTTCTTTCTACATCACAAGAAGTTACTGGACAATATTTAAATAAATGTGAATTTTTAACTGCAAAACATTTGTCATTGTGGCCATTGCTTAAGAAATCTCCATTTAAAATATTTTTTATGGAATTCAGAGTTGAAAGTCTGCTGTTTTTCTGAATTAAATCGTCAATTTTGCCGCAAACTTTTTTACATATTTTATTTTTATTTTTATTCAAAATTGAATGAAATTTTTCGATTAATTCTAAAGATTCAGTGAGAAGCAGGTTTTGTGTTTCTAATTTATTAATGATGCTAGGAATTTCCGAAAAATGAGCCTTTATGTAGGACGCAATTCCGGACACTTTAAAATATCTTGACAATCTGCTATAGACTGAGCAGAAGTTGAATCAAAGGTGTTAACAACATTTTTAAATTCACTGTAATTTTCACAATAAAATAGAGCGGCTTCTATCCACGTTCGCGTTCCCCACCTGGTGAGAATTGGTTGTGGAGGTAAGGGCACATCTTTAAGCAAGTCTTTGTAAACTTCGACGCGAAGTGGTGATTTTAAAAATACCTTTTTTCCGTTATTAATTAATTTATTGACTAAAGGAAACTCAGTTCTAACCACTTCGGCCACCCTATTCATCGCATGGGCCAAACAAGTTACATGAATTAAATTTGGGAAAAAGATTTTTAAATTTTGACCTGCTTTTACCATGTATGCGGCACCATCAGTCACCATGTATAAAATCCTTTCTGGTGGTATTTGATTTGGCAAATAAAGTAACGAAAGGGTTTCATTGACAAAACGTGAAATTGTCAAATTGTTGGTTTTTTCTAGTTGTTTAACAGCAATTAAATAACTGAAAGAAGGACTGCTGTTTAAAACACCTACAATAAAATTCGCTATATATCTTCCTTTAGCATCGGTGGTTTCGTCAACACTAAACCAAATACAATTATTCGAAACAACGTTTCTTATTTTTTAAAGATTTTCTTCGTATAATTTTGGAATGCACGTTCTGGAAGCTGTTCTCCGGGAAACGACGTTTTGTTTTGTATATTTTTCTAAGAAATTTCTAAATTCGGGAACGTCCATGTTATTTAATGGAATGTTGCATGAAACCATCATTTTACACAAATCGTCGTTGAAATTGTTGACATTCTTATTTAAGCAGTTCAGCAATAATTGTTGTTTTGGCTCGTTTGTATTATTTTTTCTTTTGTGATGCGGACCGGTGGCTACGTGCTGATCAAGGTGAAACTTTTTATTAACGTTTATCTGTAAAAACAATATTTAAGTACAATTTACTACAGCTTACACAAAGGAAAATAATTGAATGTGTCCTTTGCAATATCACAAAAAAAACTTTCTAATTTTATTCTTAAATTGTTTGCTTAATTACAAAATAAAATAACAAATTAGTATTAAATTTTTAACTTGCTGTTTTGGCTTGTTTGAAGTTTTTTAACTTTAAACAGAGTAAACAGTTTTTTTTAATTCAAAATTAAAATAAACGGATAAATACCTCTTTTTCACAGATGACGCACAACACAACACTTCCATGGTATTTAAAACATGTATACGGCTTCAACCACTTCTTAATTAAATCGTTTTTTGAACTAGCAACTTTAGGCATTTTCAGGGTATAGACTGGACAATTACACTTTAGACTTTTCTCTGTCAAGGCAACAAATGAACTAGTCAAGCACTAAAATTATAAATAACTATTTCTAAGAATAAGTATAAGAAAAATTTCCAAATATTATTTTCAAAGAAATTTGTACCTAAGGAATAAGACCTACCCAAATAATACAACCTTTGTCAGTTAATCCTTTATTTCCTCTACCCCTACTTAAATTTAGAAAGTGCAAGTCTAGGGTTCTTGTGGTTTCACTAGAAGAAATTGTACAATTTCTTCTAAGAACTACGAATATTTTATTTAATAATTTATTTGAAATTTTATTTTTTTTGCTAGAATATGCATTTTCATGCCATTAAAAGCTAAAATATGCACTAATATATGCCGTATGCCGTAAAGTTGTAATATATGCCAAATATGCAAAATAAAATTTACTTTTTATGACTCTAAACATCACGAAACGTGTATATACGAAAAATTAACATTTTATGATCAATAAGAAAAAAGATGCAAATATGCATTTGCCCAACTCTAGTTATAATGCACGCTACTTGTTAAGTTGACACCGCGTGCATCTTGTGGTCAACAGACGTTTAAACGTCGACTGTGTGAGCGGGGCAGCAACGTCAGTTTTAAATGACGTACGTTGATTTAACGGTCGTGTGACCCTAGCCTTAGGCGAGTCGAATAATTCAACTTCGATTATAAATTCTGATTGAATAATTTAGACCGCTTGCAGTTAGGAATATAGGAACTAAAAACATTCTAACTGTGGAATAATATGAGTAACACTTAAAAAACACAGCACCCTTCTACCCAAATAACTTAATACCAGATACAGATTTCGATAGCCCAGCTACCATCATCGGTGTAAACTGTGTTAGTGTTTCAGAAAAAATGACATTATGTGCAGATTAAAGTACAAATCTATATTGCAATGATATCGCAATTACCAATTATTTTTAATAAATTCTCAAAAAAAATCTCAAGGTTGTTATTAAGCTTTTAAAAATAGGATACAATGAATAAAACAGAAACACACAACCGAACATCACGTTACAAAGGTCTTTATTAAATGTGAATTTGAAGTTGTACTAATTTATAGGAAATCAAGAAATTTTAAAATTCTACGTTTCTTAAATCAGACACTTATTTTAGTTTTTTCACAATTACTGTTGTGGTCCTTGACTGGATAACTATTGTATGATATGCTTCTTCTTCTCTAGTTAGATTATTTACAAAAATATACATACCACTCGACTCCAAATAATAAAAATCTTATTACCATTTATTTCTTCAAGATCGTTAATGTAATTTCGCAACTTCCTCCACTGTAGCCTCAAACACGTATTGGATTGCTTTTACACTCTCACACTTTTGAATACTTTCTATATGATTCAAAATACTTTTATCTGTTTTGTTATAGATTTATCTTACTAGAGAACGCTATTTTCATTCAATAGAACTCGTTCTCCTTCTCTTTTCTTTCAGGAAAAAAAATTCTTGTCTCTGTTTACTACACCAGCCGTAACTAATTAAAATTCCACTTTCGTTTTTTTTTCATTCCCTGATCTGCCATTTTTAATAATTCTCATGATCAACGAGTATTGCAGTTTGCACTTGTCAAAGTATTAATGTAAGTTTAAACTTCTTATATTTTAAAACTTTGTAATATTTCTAAACTAGTTCATAAATAAAATTAACATAAACCATAATCGTATTAATCTGACTGTGTTCTTCTATCTTTCAGCGAAGACAAACTCCACAGACGTTCAAAATTATGAATGATATAAAATAACCACGTTATTTGAATTTTAAACAAGAATATATATCAAGAATAAGCATTCCCAAGTTTAAAACTTTGAACAGCAGTTTATAAGCCTGTGATTGTAAAATAAAATGCAACAAGCATTCCAAAGACTGCCATTAAAGAATTACACTACTCCAGTTTAAACTACCCAGCTTCAATATCATAGCAATATATTGCAATGATATATGTGTGGCCATGCACTTACTAGAAAAACATTCTCCTAATGCCTGCAACTTCTGCAATCACCAACTACAGCTCTATGAGACTCTTTCATACAATTTCTCAGGGTCGTTATTTAACTTGGGAAGATATGATATTACTAAATAAAACTCAAAAAGATACACAAACAAATATTAACGTTACAAAAAATATTTTTTATTAAATGTCAATTTCTGACTAGATAAACGTTGTATTTAATATTTCTTCTTCTCTGATTTGTTTATTGTCATAAATCCACACACCGCTCGTCTCCCAGTACAAACTTTATTATTAATTATTTTCTTTAAATATCGTAAATATAACTTCGCAGGTTCCTCCAGTGTAGCGTCCAAGTATTTAATTCACCTACCACACTTTTGAATATTTTTAATATTATTCAAAATACTTCTGTATGTTCTGTTATCGACTTTATCTTATTAGAAAATATTATTTTCATTCAATAGGACTCGTTCTTTTTCTCTCTTCTTTTAGGAGTCCCAAAATTAACATGTCCTTTTTTTACAAACGAGCCGTTAATAATCAAAACCAATTTTCCTTGCTTTTGTCTTCTTCCTTGATTTCCCATTTTATTTTTAAAACAAATAAATCTTATAATCAATGAGTTTTTTCAAATTGTCAAAATGACACTGACATCCATAAAGACATTTAATAATAATATAATAATAATAATAAGTAAGTTTATTTAGCTTGCTATATGCTATTATACAGAAAACATATAAAATAGGTAATATAAGTAAAAACATGCATCATTACAATTAACACAAACACACTTACTTATAAAATACTCTTGTAAACCTATTAAGCTATAAACACAGCCTGGAATTATATAGATTAGCTATTACATTCCGCTCTATGCAATTTTAGGTAGGTACTCCCTTTTAAAAGCAGCGATTGTTTGAGTATTTCTAACATGAATCGGCAGTTCATTATATAGCTTTAAGCCCTCATAAAAAACAGTTTTTTGAGTACTACTCTTAGATGGGGTCTAGGAAATTTGACCGAAAACAGTAGACCGAAAGAAAGTTGACCGAAGACAGTAGACCGAAAGGAAATGTAACCGAACGGAAAGTTGACCGAAAGGAAATTTGACCGAAGAACATTTAACCGAATGGAAAGTTGATCGAAAATATAATTTTTTGACTGTTTAATGCATACAAGCTGGAAGATTATTTTTTCATCGAACTCATTGCCGGATATGACTTAATCGTAAACATATTACCCGAAAGAAATTAGTTGATTGTAAACTAATGACTAGTAATTAAGATGCAAGTTTAACGTAAGGAAACAATTTCATAAGTATTTTAATTTTTATGGTATTTGTGCTTATGACAATTAGGGGTATATATAAGGAATGGGGCGATAATAAATTTCATTTTGCTTACATTTGTGCAAGAGTGAGAATCGAAGTCGTGAAATGGCCCTCGAGTTTGTAACTAGTGTAAAGGGACAGCGTAAATTGTTGGTGGGCGGTTATCTATTCTGCAAAGACAAGGAAAATGAAAAAATTTATTGGAAATGTGAAGATTACCGGAAAATAAAGTGCGGTGCTCGTATTATTACGCAAGGTGACGACATTCTTAAACAAAGTGGCACGCATAACCATGTCGCCGACGCAACGCATGTCGAAAAAACCAAATTAATGAACAATATATGTAACATGGCTAAAAATACTCAAGATGCACCACACAATATTGTATCGACTGCATCTTTTGGAGTTAGCCAGGCTACAGCAGCTATTCTTCCAGCAGTGAGCAGCATGAAGAGGACAATTCGGAATGTGCGGACCCGGCATGAAGCTGCCCCAGCTTTGCCTGTCAACCGAAGGGACATTGTTTTTCCAGAACAATACAGAATAACAAAAAATGGGGGAAGAATTTTTGATGTATGATTCAGGACCAAATGACGATCGGATACTGATTTTTTGTACACGGCGAAATCTTCAAGTGCTTGCTCAAGCTGACCACTGGTACGCTGACGGTACGTTCAAAACTGTGCCGCATCTGTTCTACCAACTATTCACACTACATGGATTAAAGAAACATGTTGCGATTCCTTTGGTTTATGCATTATTACCGGATAAATCCCAAGAAACCTACCTTCGATTGTTACAGCTGCTAAAAGAATTTCTGTCGGGAGTTTCGCCACAGACAATACTTACTGACTTTGAAACTGGGATGATAAGTGCATTAGCACAGGAGTTCCCACAATCGAGACATCGTGGGTGCTTCTTTCATTTCTCACAGTGCATTTTTAGGAAAATCCAAACGGAAGGTTTTAAGAGGAGGTATGAAACGGACGCAGATTTTGCTTTGAAATTACGATTATTACCCGCAATAGCATTTGTCCCAATGGCGGACGTTGTGGACGCTTTTGAAGCATTGGTGGAGGAAGACGTCTTACCGCCAGAAGTCCAGCCAATTATTATTGATTATTTTGAGGATACCTGGATAGGCCGCCCCCAAAGACGCCGACAGCACCGTTTACCAAGATTTCCTCACGATCTATGGAATTGTTTTGACGGGGTGGTAGAAAATTTACTAAAAACAAATAACTCAATCGAAGGATGGCATCGAGGATTCGAGCAGCAAGTTGCTGCTGATCACCCAAATATTTGGAAGTTTGTAGAAGCCATTCAGAGGGAACAGAGCCTACATGAGCTTCACATCGAGCAATATGTCGCTGGAATGGAAGGCCCACCTACTCGAAAAAAACACCGTGACTGTGCAGAGAGGATAGCTCGTTTGGTAGAAACTTACAACCCAGAGAACGTGTGTGAATTCTTGCACGGCATAGCGCACAATCTAAGCTACTGAATCAAATTATTGCAGTATTCGATAAAAAATGTATTTTTAATTGTTTTTAATAATTTTTGTAATAAATAATTATCATATCCGGCATTGAGTTCGATGTACAAAATAATCTTCCAGCTTGTATGCATTAAACAGTCAAAAAATTATATTTTCGATCAACTTTCCATTCGGTTAAATGTTCTTCGGTCAAATTTCCTTTCGGTCAACTTTCCGTTCGGTCAAATTTCCTTTCGGTCTACTGTCTTCGGTCAACTTTCTTTCGGTCTACTGTTTTCGGTCAAATTTCCGGTAGCGGACAAATATATATCGTTTATATAAATAAGAAAACGAAGGGGGCCCAACACACTGCCTTGTGGGACTCCATACTCAATTAGCGCTTTTTTAGAGCCAGTACTATTAAATTTACCTATTTGTCGTCTATTTGTCAAATAGAAAGTCAACCAAGCAAGTGCTGTTCCATTAACCCCATACTTGGCTAGTTTGTCGATGAGAATCTGTCGATCTACAGTTTCAAAAGCTTTTCTCAAAATCAACAAATGTAGCTACAATTACTTTATTTGAATCAAGGTCATTTTTCCACTTCGTAATTATGTATTGAATTGCTGTCTCGCAAGAATGTTTGCTCCTAAACCCAGATTGCATTTCATAAAATATTCTGTTAATTTCAAAAAAACTACGCAACTGTTGGTACACTACACGTTCTAACATTTTCTCGCAAAAGGGTAATAAATTTATAGGTCGCATTTCGCTTACCTTTTTGGTATTAATTACTTTGAGTATTGGCACAACAGTGTTAATTTTCCAGTTTTTAAGAAAAACACCCGTTTTTAACGAACAATTAATTAAGTGCAACAATGGGACCCCTACAAAGTCAAAGAGTTTTCTTTATTAAAAACGCTGTTATTTCGTCTGGGCTATGCTTACATTTTTCAGCTGTAACTAACTTTTTTAATTCACAAATGTCAATTTTTTTAAAGTTTTGTATATTATTCTTATTTTCTGATTTGCCAAGTAGGCTGGTTCGCACAATTCTGGAAGTACTTACATCTTTTACTATATTTAATAAACTGTCTATAAAATAATGATTAAGCCCATCTGAAATTGAATGATTACCAACATTAAAATTTTCAAAGTCAATATTATTAGAGATTGCAGTTTTAGGTTTTCCAATAATTGTTTTTAATGTCGCCCACATTCTACGAGAGTCAAATTTTTGGCTATCAATTTTTTTATTAAGATACATTTAATACGTTCAATATATTATTAACAAAATTATCTAATACGGAATTCACATTATCTGATTCGTAAAGCCATCGCTTTCCTACAAGTTCGTTTCCCATCAGCTCTAAATTTTGCTGATTAAGAAAACGCCTTTTGCCTGTATTTATGTTACTCATCTTTAATTTCTCTAATAATTTGGATTTTATTAGAATGATAGCATGATCTGTTATTTTAGGGAAATCTAAGACTTTAACATCCAAATAGGAGTCATTACAAATTACTAAATCAATTAACGTATTCGTTGTAGATGTACTTTTAGTGGGAACGTTTACTAATTGTTTCATCCCATTAGTTTGGATTAGTAACTTTAATTGCTTAGAATAATAGCAATCTTTTAATAAATCTCCAGTTAGAACCAGCCTACCTGTAAAATCTATTAAGTCGTGGAGCAAAGTTTCAAAAAAATTTGAACGATGCACAAAACAAATAAAATTAAAATCTTCTTACATATTAAACCTTTTAAACATTTCTAAACTAATTTATAACTAAAATTAACATAAATAAAAATCATATCAATCTGATTGTGTTTTTCTTTTCTTTCAGTAAAAACAAACCTCACAAATATGAAAAATATAAATGATATAAAAATAACCACATTATTAGAATTTAAACGAAGAAATTACAGCAATAATACGCAACCCTGGGTTTATAACTTTAAATACCAAAAACTTACAATCTTCACAAATCTGCAATCGTAGACTACATTATTACAAGCATCCCAAAACTGCTCTCGAGGAATTACAATACTTCAGTTTAAATATAGCTCCAAATATCATAGCAATATATTGAATCCGGATCCCTTCCAGCTGTCTCAGGTTTCACTGCCGCTGGGACCCGGCAGCACTAAACCAGTTCTGCACGCATCGGTTATATGAAGCGCATATTTGCATGTGCTAATGGCTACTAGACCACTACAGTTTCAGATATGAATAAGCCAATAAATTTGCAAGGTATACTGAAGTGAGTGTGTAGTGAACGCTGAGAACTGCGAGCATTCATTGGTGATGCAGGATGCAGTTGCACACAAAACTGTGGTGCAAAATGTCATATTACTAAAATGTAAAGATATTAATTGAACATACAGATAATTTTGCAAAAGCTAGCAATCTATAATATATTAAATTTATTACGAAAACATTTTCATACCAACAACGTATATACCTTTCTATTATTCCAATAATAAGAATGGTCGAAGTAGACAAAGCAGTAAAAGTGCTGCAACTTCTATTCCTTTTATAACTTAACTTATATAATGTATGAAAAGCTTATATTTTTGTCTACTTAAATGTGCATAGTAAAACATTGGAAAAGTTTGGTTTTCCCCCTAGGAGGTGAACGCACCCTTTTACAGCTTGACGAATGCATGGGGTTCATAACGGAGTTATAAGTGATCATCTAGAACAGTTCATACATGTTTATCATGTTCAGCGAAACTCCAGAAAAGTCTGCCCGTTTCCTCTACTATTAGCGCTGCCTGCCGTAGACGTACGCGCTTGTCCGTTGTGACCATTAAGATAGCATTTTAGAAACCGTAAAATAAGCTCTATGGCCTCAGAAATACATTTCGTAACAAAGTATTTTTACCACAAGCAGTGATTCAATTCGGTACACTAATATACTCAAATATGAGAGATAATCACAGAGGTACAACGTGCACGTCTTCACAAATATCATCGTCGAAACTAAACACAACTTTCATGTTGATACGATTTAAAAAAGTAGATAACAATAAAAATGACAATATAAAGACTATCAAACAACCGAATTTATGTGCAGAAGCTTCCTACGCCACTGAATTCGGCCGTCAGACGTTCACGGCACGGTACGTCGAATATAGTACCTTGCAAATGCGCTAATCCGGTACCCACATAAAAGTTTTGGAACGCCTATACCTGATCAACGGCAATACCATATGTGAATTAAAAATTATCGATAATTCTGTCGCTTCATTGACAACGAAATTGTGTTGTTGCTAGGAAACATCGCAAGTCCGAAGGCAGAGCGATGTTGCCGTGCATCAACACAATTGAGTTGGTCAATGAGAGATTTTATTTCGCGAGTGGAATTTTTAAATAATTTTATACCGTGAAGTATTTACCATATTAAATTTTTGCATTTTGTATATTTGTAATTAAAAGTGGGTATAGTTTTTCTAAAGAAATTCGTCATTTCAAATATGACTACAATCAAAAATTGCGCAAATAAAAAATTAAGGTCTGTCTTTGCAACATATTTACACAAACAAACAAATACATTTTATATGTTGGATTGACTTCCGTGAATTATTTCGCTTTTGGATTCTTTTTCCTTTAAATTTTTTTCCATAATTTTTCCATGGATTTTTTTCTTAAATTATTTTACACAGATTCGCCTTCTGCAAGGTAGCGACTTTTACCTTGCATTGTTGCTATCACTTCGCTCATTACACGAAATCCACATTTTACATCTCTTCCCTAAGATAGCATCTAACGTAGAACGTAGGTATGTCGTGCCAGTGGCGTAATTTCAGATTTTGGGCCCGGGGGCAAGATACCTGAGGGGCTCTGGCCCCATCCTCAAAAAAACTTTTTCCACTACTAGCATTAAACGATATCATTATTTACTTTGTCGTAGAGCCAAGAAGATGAATTTCTTTCCTAGTGGTTAATAATATTTCATTTTTAACTACTGGTTAATAATGAAAACAATTGCTATCTAGTACTCACATGCCTATTTAAAATTATAAACTTTCATGTAAAATTCTTTTGATTTTACTGGTAATAACTGTTCACCAACACTTTCTGCACCTTCCCTAAGTTCAGGAGTGCAGTTTTCCCTCAAATCATCAAAATTGGACATTTTATAACCACTATTATAAAATATATATTTTACATAAATGTCAATTGAAATTAACTATTCTCTTGTTTTCAAGCAAGGCTACTTTATTTTTGTGCATATTTGCATTTGTAATTTTATTGTTTATTAATGTAAAATCAATTAATTATAAAAGGAATAAAGGTGCTAGTAGTGGAAAAAATAATATATAAACCACGGTAGAGAAGACTTATCAGCCTCGCAACTTATTTCCCTCGATGCTTCGCATCTCGGGAAATAATTCTGCTCGGCTGAGAAAAAATGTCTTCTCTACCTTGGTCTATAATATACCATTAATAAGAAAGTATTTAATAATAAGAACAATTTCTTCAATAGGAAAAAAATTATTTGCAGTCTAGTAAATAAAAGTAAATATATAAAGCCGTGTCTAATTAAGATCAGCGAATCTTAAATTTTCTGAAGGTAATGTGTTTGGGTCGGTACCATAAAGTGTGGGTGTTGTGTTATTACTAAATATAGTCCCACTTCAGTATTTTTATTTTATAAGTACATACTTACTTACATGACATTTAAAATGTGTTTTGTTGGATGTAAAAATTAAGACTCACAAAAATCAAAAATTTTTATTGAAAAAACTTCGTAGTAGAGAAATAAAAAAAAATAAAACTCGTGGCTCGTGGCAGGGCCCCCCTACGGTCTAAGGCCTGGGGTCGTTGCCCATTCTGTCGCATGGTAGTTACGCCACTGCGTACAGCAGCATATTCAAAACTTCAGTTGTCTGAAACCGTTGATTGAAGTACTTCAATCAACGCTGAAACTACCAAACAATGTTAATTTAAAGCTCTCTGTATTTAAGATAAGATAATTCAGGACTTTTAATGCTTTTATCGATAAAACCAATTATAAACTAAAAACTCCACCTAATACAGCATTTTAATCAAAATTGTAAAGCTATGCCAGTACACCATGCCCGTCCAGCTATCATTCATTAAATAAATTTTTCAATAAATATTTATAAAAAGTGAACACTTTCTCCATCTCTACTGCTACAACTACATTACATTACATCAATAGGGCGAGTTCTGTAATATAATACAGACAACGTTCAACCACGGTATTAGTAAACACAAACTTCACTACTAGATGTCCCTTCAATAAAGAAAACCTTATATTGATTCGCAATTTTTAAGTAGAATTTACGATACACCACGAATAATACAAAATCTGTCGTGTTATTATGCATTTAAATAAGTTAAACGCAAACTTTTAAAATGTATATGGCTTCGCGTACGGTTTAATTTTAAAACATAATTATTTTTAGTGCGGAAGTAAATTTTCCTCAAGACAGTATAAATGTAACGGTTATTTATAAAGGTGAGTCATGGATATTATTGTTTTTTGTACCTCTGTTTCTTTCTACCTGCGCTATTAAATAAAACATTTTCGTTTGTGACTCCTAAAAATTCTACGTAAATGTTTTTCGTAAATCCTGTATTTTCAGCTTTTTTATAAACTGTAACGGGACATGTTTTTTTAATAATTGCCATGGCAACGACCGCGTCAACAACCACTTGATAAAAGTCAAAATTTCGCTTTCGTCAAATACCTTAGCAGTTTATTGATTTGAGAAAGCAATTGCTTCTTATTATAATTATTTCTTGTTACTACCTCAATCTTCGGTGTGGAAAAAAACACCGTTGTCATGAAATTTCTGAATTTTTACGATAATACCCACAAGAATCATAAAATTCTTAAGAAATGTTTTTGGGAAGACTTTTTTTTTAATTATGCAACAGGAATAAACGGAGCAGCTTATTAACATACAAATTGTATCTACAGCAATCAGCCTAAATAACTTTTTAACTTTTGCATTTGATATGCAGATTGATTTTAAATAATATATCCAAGCGGCAGCAAGCAACTAAGGACATAAAACAAGGCAATTTAGATTTGGCGTAATTTATCTATGTTGGACTGAATATCTGGTCCCCTACAGAACTATATTTCCTTCCACATGGCGTACAACCGTACAACAAACAACCAAAAATGCAAGAAGTTCGTTCTTTCAATCTCCGGAACGAGTGGTCCTATTTTGATGAAATTTAAAAAATGGAGTGTCAAAAAATAGTCTGCAAAACAAACTCAATAAAGTAAAAGTGGAAGTTTGATTAATTTGTATCATTTTCTGAAAAACGGAAATTTTCAAATAGGAAAACAGAATCTGATAGAAGTTTCCGGAGCCCCAGAGTTTTTTCAAATTTTTAACCTTAACGCTTTATCGTATCAAAAATAATCGCCGTTTTCCACTAGTCGCCCTTGCTGCTAACAAACACAGGTGATTTTATCGTAATTTTATGATAGGTTTTTTGCTACTGATTTTTCACTTTTAAATTACTTTGTTTGATTGTTGGCATGGAAATCGAGCACTCTGATTGCACATCTAACTTGCAGTAATGCTATAAATAAGTAATTGTAGATATTGACCAAGATTTATTTTGCAATATGACGAAAATTATCAAAACGTCAAGTGCGGTTGCTCAAAGGCGAAATTTTGCGAGACGGTATCGTGGAATTTATCGTGAAAAAAGTATAAGCACGAATGGTATTTGGATAGAATAATGTACGATGTAAGAAACGAAGGTACAATCGTTGTCTTTATGACTAAGGTGTAGTTTTCTCAGGTTAAAACGGCATGTAACTGTTGTATCAGTTAAAAAGGAATGTGATTGGAAGAAATTTTATGAATTGTGGATTCTGATTGGCTCCTTGTAGTAAGGTGGAATAATTGTGAATATTGCATTCACATTGTAACACCCAATGGCAGCCGTTTATTTTCAGGCTGTTAACCAATCGCACCCTGACTGGTCTCGATAATACTTTTTTAGGAAGCTCCGGTGTTATCGCAGTTGTAACCATAGCAACCACATCGACAACATATTTTTATTAAAGGGGAATAACACTAGTAACGCCCTCTATTATGTGCGGCGAGGAAAAGTTGCAAACCAAATCTCTTCTTTCTTAACATATTTGTATTTTTACATTTAATAGTTAAATGACACGCTTTATATTTTTATCGAAATATATAATTAATAACTATTTTTTTTATTATGGAATATTCTAAAAGATACTCTCTTGCATTAAAAATGATCTATAATTCTGTGTTTCGTTGACGAAGTCAGTTGTGTTGCTCAATGAAGCGACAGAATTATCGATCATTTTTAATTCACATGTGGTATTGCTGTTGAATATTCCACTCGCATTGTAACAGCCAATGGCAGCATTTATTTTCAGGATTTTAACCAACCGCACCCTGACTGACCGCGATAATGCTTTCTTAGGAAGCTCCGGTGATATCGCTGTTGTAACCATAGCAATAATATAAATTTTTTTTAATTTTGCTTTTAATAAGAAAATCCACCCGTAAATTTAAAATTTTTTATAATTCTGTCTTTCATTGACCAACTCAATTGTGTTGATGCACGGCAATATCACTGCTCCTTCGGAGTCGCGATATTTTCTAAGAACAACACCATTTTGTAGCCACTGAAGCGACAGAATTATAGACAATTTTTAATTCACTTGTGGTATTGCGGTTGATTAGTTTTATTTTATTATTTTATTTTCTCATCTTGTCAAAACTAGTTTTATTAGTGGAAATACTCATTGGTTTGTTTCCAGCATGACTTGGTTATTATTATTATGGATACTCTTATATTATTTACTGAATGTCTCTAAGAGCCAGATTGTAAATTTGAAATTAAAATAACAAAAACCTTGTCAAAACGTCTTTTGTCTGTTGCTAAGCAAAATATTGCTCAACAATATCTACAAATTTTATCTAACAAAATTATAATCACTTTCGATATTACTTACGAATAAATTTAAGCACCTACTCAATTTTTCTATTTGCTAATTTTAAAAATACAGATATTATATTCTTAAAGTAATCCGATATACCATATACCATCATGTAAAGTTTTGTAATTTTTTGTCCGGTTATTTTTTATTTTACTCGTGGTAGGTACAACTGTTTATTATTCCACTTATTATATGTATATCAGCTTGCTCATTAAAAAAAGGCGTTTAATGCTCTAAAATATTTATTGTAATAAATTATCAAGTAAAAGTTTTAATACAACTAATTCCGGTGCTTTGCCAACAAAAGCTTAACATCGAATGCCTTTCTTGGTTTTAAGAAAACCAAGGGGTAGATGAGATCACAGGTCACTGAACCCCATGTTCGAAGCTGGCGGAAGACAAGAAATTTGATGTCACATCTGAAAAACAGATAACAAATTCTAAACACCGGGTCTTATCACTTTATAAGACTTTTTTTTATCATTCATCAATTCGATTTTCTCTCTCTTATTTTGAAATTGCGTGCTTCACATACGCTGCCTGACAGCTTCAGAATCATAAAATAAGGCATCAGTTTACAGATGCGCTGCGTGATGATGACTATAACATTAAACTAGCGTCTAGTCGGCCAAATCAACAACCGTTCCTGCAATGTTGGACTTGCGCAGTTAGTATGCCGTCAATCAGTGAGTGAATGCAACTTTGTCGTCGTATTTTTTCTTTAAAAATATAACTGCTCTTAACCTTAACCTCGCATAAACAGCAAAACGCTTTTTTTTAAAACAATGTAGTTGTTTTTTGCTGTTTACGCGATGATTAGGTTAAGAGCAGTTATATTTTTAAACAAAAAATACGAAGACAAAGTTGCATTCACTCACTGATTGACGGCATACTAACGGCACAAGTCCGACTTGCAGGAACAGTTGTTAAGTTGACCAATAGCGTCTAGTCTCTTGGCCACCAATCGATCCCACCAAGGTCAGACTTTTTATTGGTGGATTTCTATTGCGCACGCATTCAATAGGCATTTTTTTAGCGATAACCGCCAGGTTCGTAGTAGCACAGATGGATATGCGGGTGTGTTCGGGTGTACTGCTTTTTTACTGCATAAGTAGTAGTGGGGTCGAATCTCGGTTGGAGCCAAAATTTTTTTTTTATTTTAGTTTTTTTTTAAAGGAAACACTGTTGTTGCGTTTTGCTGTTTACGCGAGGTTACTTGTTAAGAGCAGTTATATTTTTAAAGAAAATATACGATGACAAATTTGCATTCACTCACTGATTGACAGCATACTAACTGCGCAAGTCTGATGAGGTTGGATCGATTGAGTTCGAAGCGACTAGACACTAGCGTCTATCCCCTTGATTACAGCCGATCCTGAATTGCGCAATATCATCTAATATTGGCTCGCACATGTGCGAGTGTGATATTTACATCAAGATTTGCACTGTTAAAGCCGATTTTTCGTTGCTAATAAATTGCGTTCAATAGAAAACAACAAATCCCTTTTTTTTTATTTTATTACCAGACTTGCGTGTTAGTATGCCGTCAATCAGTGAGTGAATGCAAATTTGTCTTCGTATTTTTTCTTTAAAAATATAACTGCTCTTAACAAATAACCTCGCGTAAACAGCAAAACGCAACAACAGTGTTTTAAAAAACACTATAAAATAAAAAAATAATTTGGTCCCAACCGAGATTCGACCCCGCATCTGTGCCACTACGAACTTGTGGTTTACACACATTTCAGCTGCATGCAGAGGAGGTGCGCAAGTCATGTGAGGTAGGATCGGATGTATTTCCAAGGGGCTAGACGTTAGTCGACTAGACGCTAGTAAGTTGACCGATTAGACGCTAGTTAACCTTAATAATTTACTCGGATTCGAGGCTTACCAGAGGCTGCATGATGGCCTCAAAGCTCAATTTACACCCAACTTTATCATGCGATCAACTAAATCATTACATTACAGGTCTTTTTCTTTATTTATTGTTATTTTTTTTTATTATTGCTGCGAAGCGTTCTGCATTCCAACAACATAAAAGGGCAGAATCAACATCAAAATAAAAAAAAAAAAGATTCGCAACTGCAAAGCATTCTACATTTCAACAGTAAAATCCCAAATTATAACGTTTTTTTTGTTATTGTGTTTTTGTAGTGCTCACACAGGGCATACTGATTCAACTATGTACCTACAATTCACCGTTTATAAGTCTAAATCCTCATAAAATTTAACAGGCCAAGTTCTAACCATGTCTTTGGCAACGACCCTTTTCCTGTTCGTAGCCAAATTTTTAAGTTCGAGTCGGTCATGAGGCAGTAGTTGAAGAAGTTTGCCGAAATGCATACCTATCATAAATGACTAGGTTATTGTGTACACATTTTCATGACACTAAGCATTTCATAAACAACTTTTACTACTATTTACATGTCTGTTATGAAATTCAATACTAGGTGCTAAAGAAAAATGTTGTACTTGCGTAATTAAATATTTTAATTTAATGCTTACAATAAAAACTTAAAATTATGTTTATTTGGAGAATAAACAACGTCTCTGAGGATGTTTTCGAGATAATGCAATTTTCGTGGAAAACCAAGCTGACAGGAAGGACTGAGTGTTTCCTTTAGATGCGCAAATCATTTGGAAAAACTTTAAAGATGAGTTCTACACATCAAAGCAATAAAAACAGTTTGCATAAACAAGGTCGCGCGGAAACGCTTTCATAGAAAGCCTATTCTTACGGGAACTTTTCTTATTGTTTGGTGTGTAGAACCTTCAAAATTTGTACAAACTATTTTCACCTTTCACTCCGAGGAAACACTCAGACCTTCATAGCAACTTCATTTTTCACAAATTTTGAATTATTCCGAAAACCGTTGGAATTAGTAGAATTAGTAGCTTTCAACTAGAGTGCCATCTTTTTGTAATTTTGTATGGCGAATAACATCTTCAACACAAATATACAATAATTTTAAAAATCTACAACAAAAAAGTAAAAAATATTGTGTGATCCCCTCATATAGATGCGTTTTACAAAAAAGTAGTGTCGGATTATATAATTTCAAATTTTTGGCGCATACAGTCAAAGTTATCCGTAAAAAGTAAGCGAACTGTCTCTTCTTCGGATGCTGTAGTTCCGTAAGAAAGCGTCTCCAGACCAATGTTTTAGGAAAAATGTTTATTGTTTTTGAACGCAGAATTTCGTCCTAAAAGATTGCCATGTATTTTAACGCCAAAAAATCATAATCCAACTGAATTAAACTGTCATTCAACTAAATGTTCGTGTGATACCAAATGGTTCCGTAATTTTTAATTAAAACTGCCACTTTTCTAAAATTAAAAAATAGAGTTGCTTACATATCAAACGCGGCGATCTTCAACTTTACACGACCCCTTGACTGCGTCGCACGCCGTCCACCTTCCGTTGCCGGCTGCACGGCCTGAACCTAAGTCACGAAACCGCTTTCGTGGAGAGATGTCGGTCAACAACATGGGGCATAGCCCACAGGCTCCATTAGTATATTATTATTTGTTTATAACAATGTATGGATATTTTGAGGATCATTCGGATTCAATTATAACGAATTTTCTTTGCTAGATAGTTATTCTTGTTTATTTATTGAAGAACGCCACAATTTTTTATTGTTTGCCTTATTATGTAAACCCGGAATTAAAACAA
Organism: Ctenicera cuprea; assembly: GCA_958336395.1. Classification (NCBI taxonomy): domain Eukaryota; kingdom Metazoa; phylum Arthropoda; class Insecta; order Coleoptera; family Elateridae; genus Ctenicera; species Ctenicera cuprea. The sequence continues at coordinate 14,000,986 of OY284494.1, read as the reverse complement.
GTATACAGAAATTAAATGCTAATTTTTAAAGCATGTGCTGCACATTTGTTAAACAAATTCAGTAGAAAATTTACAAATTTGTGTAATGAAACCACGATTCACAACTATAAACAATTAGCCAGCTTGTAGCTGAAAATTTTTTGAATAAATTAATATTCCGTTATACCTTTGATTTCTACCGCCATCCAGTTAAAATTCCTGTCATAGATGGTTTAGATACGTAGTAGTTATTTATACAGTCTGATACGATTTTCAGCTATTTTGCGCACGAGTTCAAAAGTTTTCATTTTAAATATAATTTAAATTTCTATAATTCTTCATTTGAAGTAACGAACTTATCGCTTAACTGTGGTTGATGACGGATCGCTGAACTAATAGTTGCGGCAATATTCAGGAATAGTCACATAACCTTATCTTATTTATTATTGCTTTATTAGAGGTCTTTGTAACGATTTATTTTCGAGCTAATTGACATATTATCGCAGCCTTTTTTTCTTTTTTTTTCTATCCAGTTTGAAGGTATTAATCCATACATATATAAAAGCTCAAAGGGTTTTTTCCTCCGGTTCCTCCAGCGGCTACCGCTTCACCAATTTGGACTATTTCTTTTTCAATGAAAGGTCTCTATCCTCAGATGGAACATGAAACATTTTTATATTTTTATTCTACGTCGATTTTTTAATAATAATTATTTTAATTTATAATATATATGAAAGTCTGCTAAACGCGCTTTACTTGAGGCGACATCTACACCAACGTCGCGTCTCCCTTATGGAACTAATGCATCACGTGACTTAGCATTCAGCCGGTTTTGTCAACGCTCAGTCTGTCAGTGCATTGTGCGCTGTGGTAACACTAGTATAAAATTAATCTTTGAAAATTTTGTAAATCATGAAAAGCAAAATACTTTTTCCAAAAACAAAACAAGTTTTTTTCAATTAATTTAATTTTAATTATAAATTAAATCAATTAAAACACATTTTTTAACGCGTGTACACAAAAGACGTTGCAAAATATAGAAATACATATACGCGTTATTTCACACCCGACTTTTAATTAAATTATGTATCTGACATGACATAAAAGAAATATGAATGTTGCCAAGTTAAATAAAGAACCTGCTTTTGCTACAATTTTTGAATTATCCAAAAAGTAGTTTTGATTTAAAGAACTATAATCTTTAGGTAGCGTGAGCCACTGCTGGTTCAAAATAACATAGACCTCATGCAAGTTAAGGTAATAGGTCTATGATAGGACAAATAAGCTTAAAGAAAAAAATGATTACAGAGAAAATCAATTTATCTATTAATCACGCGTCTGGTTTGTTTTCGTACACAAAAAAAATATTAGTTTTTACTGAAATTCTTTTATTCTTTATGGAAATTCTTTTCTTCTTGAAGAGGTCATTCACCCGGCAGTGCCGAGGTACCACGACGTAACAACGCTGTACTCGTGTCTCCCCGACTGGTGAAATGCAGTTTACATTGAACTTTCGGTAAGTATACCAGTGGCGGCTCGTGGTGTGGCATAGTGGGAGGGCAATTTATCAAAGTATGTGCAAAGTGTACCGAAGGTAAATTTTTTCAAAAGTGTACGTGCCCTATTTAAACGTGTTTTAAGAGCACAGGAGACTTTATGTTAACTATCCTTAAAAACTTGCCGAGTTTTACATTTCTCTCGGAGTAAAATTTAAAATTTGAACAGTACAGCAACAAGTAATAACTTTTGTTGATAATTTTAACACCTCTTTGGACTTTTAACACACACATGACTTACCTTAATTAATTTGTTTAAAAATAAAATAGATGCGCCTTTCTTTCTGATGGGTTCAACCACTGTATCACTAAAATTTCTTTTAGCAAAAGTTTTTATTCTCTTTACGGTTGGAAAACACTGTTCACTACCTGCCGACGTCATTGGCATTGTACAAATTATTTTTAAGTTTAATCAATTCTACATGCGCGTCACCTCACGTCACTTTTTCATAAAGACACTAGTGTCAATTTTATGACAATTCCCAAGAAACTATTGTAAGACCGAAACGTATAATAATTCCAATAAAATAACCCTTCATCTTTCACAACATAATAAGTAATAACGCAATGAGTGCGGATTCCATTCCAACCCCCCTGATCTTCAGCTGTAAATAAGGTCACCACAGCGCGCCGTCTTCAATTCCCACAATGTTTATACAAACTATAAAATATATGGCTTTTATCGACGAAAGAGGTACGTTCGCCTATACTATACCCAAATATAAACAGATTGGCAACGTAGTGTAATGCCCAACCACTAACCCCCGCGACCCTATTAAAACGTCGTAAGTCCCTTATCTCCTTCTGCAGCGTGCAGTTCCTTTTGGGACGTCAGTTTTGCAAACTCTATTCGCTGTTCTAAAAACATTTGTTTTATTTTGTGTGACGCACTTGTAATGTCCGAATTAGGCTACTTCAAACTAAGTTCGTGCTATTAGCGATCTCAATAAAAAAAATTTTCTTACATTTTCAATTATATAAAATTTTTAAACAGTAAAAATAGAAAAAAATAACACTGAATCGTAACCAATAGCTGGGAGGGCCATGCCCCGTTGTCCTCCCCGTACCAGCTGCCACTGAAGTGTACCTGCCACAAGTAAGAAGAACATCTTTTATTTCTGCTCACTATTGTTAGTGGAGTGGACCCCCGCAACTAGAAGGCACATATTTGCGCGACTATTATATAAGGCGCATGTTTCTTTGTACAGTGGTTCGCACAAATTTAATTGCAGTTAACAGTGGCGTAACTTCAGATTTTGGGCCCGGGGGCAAGATACCCTGGCCCCATCCTCAAAAACACTTCAATAATATAATTTATTATTTGCAGTCTAGTAAATGAAAATAAATATATTAAAGCTGTGTCTAATTAAGATAAGCAAATCTTAAGATTTTTGAAGTTAATTTGTCTGGGTCGGTACCAAAAAGTGTGGGTGTTGTGTTATTACTAAATATAATCTTATTTCCGTATTTTTCATTGTACAAGTACATACTTACTTACATGGAATTTGAAATGTTTTTTGTTGAATATAAAATCGAAGACTCAAAAATCAAAAATTTTTATTGAAAACACTTCGTAATAGCGAAATAAAAAAAAATAAAAACTCGTGGCTCGTGGCAGGGCCCACTAAGGCCTCAGGCCCGTGGGCCGTTGCCCCTTCTGCACTGCGGTAGTTACGTCACTGGCAGTTAAGCAAAATTGCATGTATCAGCTTAGTTTGTATTGTTAGTCTGCCGATAGCTGACGTTTCCACATTAGACTCGGCAGAAAGCGCACATGATATCCAGCTTACAAATTCCTTCTATTGGGCTCGATATTTACTTACGGCAGGATCCGTCACAGTTCACTACCGAAAACAACGTTGCGGAAAGATGTTGGTAAAATCATGTAAACAAAGCCGCGTTCGATAATAACCATTTTTAACTTCAACAAGATTTACTTACATTACAAATGGCGTTGCAGCTGAAGTTACAAGAGGGAAGATATCTGAAACTGTTGCAAATAGCAAGTGCCTTTCTTTTTTTCGGTTTTCATTCCCCTTCGTTCTGCATAGTATTTAGCCACTGCTTTTAAATGTTGCATTTGATTGATTGCATTAAATATTTGACCAAAGAAAGAACATCGCTATCTCATTTGTTGATGTTTCTTATTCAGGTGAAATATTTTCCAACAATTACTGTTGTTATGCATTGATTAATTATCTTCATCATGTTTTGTTTGTAAGTTTTTAATTATTCCAGAAAAAGAAATATTAGCTGATTGATTACTTTTATATAAGCACAATATCGAATACTAATCATAAAAAAGTCTGGGTGCTGCAAGAAATCTCACCTACATTCTCAAACTATTAAAATCGAATCTGAAACTATATTTTATAATATACCAGAAGCGTAAATATAACTGCCAACACTATAAATAATGTATTGGATTTCAATTAACTTTCGTATTTCAACCTGTTCTACAAAAAGTAAGTGTGGGCAACCTATTAAAATGCGCAAGCCCTTATACAGAACACCTGCACTTTCTAGCGTTGGTCGAAAACTGTAGGCGCCAAATCGCGAATCTTGTAATAAGTATGTGGGTACATTGCCATTTTTAAAAGTCCCATACCTTTTAAATGCCCTAATTCGGCCCAAGTAAACAATTCACGCCTAACAAATTTCGGTAAATAAGTTACACCCGATAGGTAATTAAACTTTGAAAAAAATGTTCTTGTTTTAATGTGGGTACGCCGAACAACTAGTAAAGGCGTCTTTATAGAAAACAGCACCCACTTAAAAAAATCGTTTTGGTAGGTTTTACCTTAATATTTCAACTTTTATTAGTTATCATCATTTTTGAGGATTTCTTAAAAAGATGTTTTCAATTAATTTGTCAAAAAGCAGAGGCAACACTAACACTATAAATTGTTCACTCGGACAAACTAGTATTTCTTGTGTTATATTGCAGCAAAAAATATCATTAATTAGTAATGTTTGCTTCCTTTTATAGGTTTAACATATTTAAATCAACATTTAAAAATTACCTATTCAATTTTGTATAAAATGAAACTAATTTGTGGCTATTTATATTTAAAAAGAAAAAAATTGTGTGCATAGGTTAAATATAGCAAGGAGCAGGTTTGCTCTGTTTATAAAGATGATGTTAACGTTATGTACTTATCTATCGCAGAGAATTTAATATTTTTACTTGAGCTGGCCTTTAAAACTACGGGTTGAATATCTTTGATTTAGACTTTAATATCAGTATAAATCTCTATTTATTAATATCATTATATATTAATATAAATATTTTATTAAACGAATAAAGCATTGTTTTATTTTATAAAACGCCAGTTTTCTAAGATATTGCAATGATATGCTTGGTCTTGTAACTACTAGAAAACAATCCCTAAACTGTCTGCAATTCACGCAATTAAATTTAAACTTGCTATGAGACTCTTCTAATTTTCTCAGGGTCGTTATTAGCTTGTAAATAAGTTATTAAATAGAAATAAACACACACAACGATATCAACTTTACAAAATAAGTTTTTATTTATTAAATGAATTTCAAAATGCGGTTTCCGAAAGATTAAATGAGTTTTTAGTAATGACTATCGTCTTTTTTTTTAAATTAGAACACTTATCTTAGCGTCTTCTTATTAGGACATTCCTCGCTCTAGCAAAACGCTGAGTGTCCAACCTCTATTTCGCTCTGCTGGCCTCTCGAGTAACAACAAATACTCGCCCTTAATCCGAATCTTCTTCTGATCTGTTTTATATTCTTTCCAACTTGTTTTTACCACTATCACAAACGAAGAAACTTCCTCGATCGCCTTTTACTTGTAATATTGCTGTACTTTTCACAATTCGTAGATAATCACTTATATTTTCTTCTTTTATATTATAATTCAGTTTACATTACGTTTTAAACTCGTTCTTTCTGTTTTCATCCAGAGGATATCAAATTCTCTGTCTTTTTTTTTCAAAGACGAGCCGTAACTAATTAAACAAATTTCTTTGTATCTTTTGTCTTCCTTCTTTGATTTTTATTTTTATAAAACAAACACATAAACCTCATGTCCAAGAGTATCCTTTTATATATTTGTCACAATGACACTGACATCCTAACTGACATTAGTCGACGCACAAATCAAGTAACTCTAAAACTTTTTATAAACTAAACCTTTTTAACAATTCTGAATTAAATTATAATTACAATTAACATAAATAGTCTTCGTATCAATCTGTTGTGTTTGTCTTTTCTTTCAGTAAAAACAAACCATATGAAAAACAACAATTATTAGAATTTATAACAGGAATTCTAGCAAAAATACGCAACCCTGAGTTTATAAGTTAGAATATTAAAATCTTACAAGTCTTCATAAATCTCCAAATGTAAATTGAACTGCAGCAAGCATTCCAAAAATTGCCTTCCAGCAACCACAATACCCCAGTCAAATCAAACACCTCTAAATATCATAGCAATATATTAATTAACTCTACACACACTATGTGCAAATATAAATTATCAAGAAATTTTTAGTGCCAAATACGCTTTTAATTTTGCTATTTAAATTTTACGTTACGTTCCTACAATTTTCGCAAATTCATCATCATCTGACATGGAGCTGACTCGAGGGGCGATCCTGGATTACGCCAGACCCACCCCATGCCAGTAGGAGGGTAGGAATTTATGTGATAGGTGGGATCGGGTGGGGTGTTGAACCGCGTTAGCATGTCTGCAATGCATACCGCAAGACACCGCTGCTGCAACACCGGGTAGTTAGTAAGCTACGCATCAATGGGGTTTTTGAGTACGTAACCAAGACCGTCATGCGATTATGCATTTTAACTTAATAAACTTTGGTATCAAAGTTTCACATTGTTCTTATTTCACACATATCTATTGTTCTAAGATTACAAATTGAAAATATCTTGATTTCCTAATAGCTAATAAACTACTTAATATTACGTATCGTCCGGGTGGTATTGCTACACTTTGTTCCTCTATTCTTTGATCTAGCATGATCATATTTAGCGTTCCATTCCTACTTCTCGTCGTGGATTTCTTTTCTTCTTTGGCTGTGATGCTGTCGTAATGATTTCTGAGACCGTCTCCTGATGTCCTGTACGCTATTTTCATTGCCCTGGGTGGTTCATTGTTGTCTACCGGAGTGTGTGTGGAGGTTGGGCCTGCTTCGTAATGTATTTCTATTGACGCCTTCAGTATTTCTGCTGATGTTGCTATTGATTTGGCTCCTCCCGAAAATCCTTCTTTCCCTAGGTTTTCTAAGTAGGCTTCTGTTTGTAGTGCTGGTCCGTAGGTATGTGCTAGATGGTCGTAGCGCGGAGCCAAGTTACATTTACCTCCAGTTGCAATTGGAAATTTTGTGGGTTTTCTCTGATGGATGACACTTTTTTTTCTTAAGATGAAAACTTCTTTTTTGAGCTGTTCTCGCGTTGCCGTGACATTTGTGTTTTGGTCTGCTATTGACGTGAATAAACAATTTCCATCTCCTGGGATTTTCCGCACTGTCACTTTGTGTCTGTCCGTATATACAGCTTCCTGTTCCATGGTAGGTACTGTGCTGCTTCTGATGATTTCCTTTGGTTTGCTGGTGTGTACACTTTCGTATATATTTACGCCCCTTCTAATACTACTAGTTCTGATTGACATCAAACGTTAATGTCAGATATCGGATCCCACCTAAATTGCGTTCCAAAACGTTATTTATATTTACGTAAACCTATTCGTACACCTCTTATACTCTGCTCTTCCACTCAACGTATATAATTTCTAAATGTTAGGCATTTATAACTACGTTAGATTATATATACATATAACATATATACATATACCTATATACATACATACATACACATTAAACTATGCTAGTATCAATAATTAATTAACTCAATATTCAAAAATAAAAATTTACATTGAAAAAACTACGTTAAATTGCCTGCTGCCGTTTAACAAAGTATTTAAAGTTTTTATTTAAAGTAGTTGGAGAATTATTTTACTGTTTTTGTTCGTGTGTTAACCCTCGGTTTGAAATTCAATAGATCCGGTTTATACAAAAGAATTTTAGTCTTTAGTTAAAATAGCTTGTTTAAATTGTAAACGATCCTTTCTGTCCTCCCCGGCTACATAAAAAGGGCCCTTTCTTAGAAGTATACTACCTGCTCTAAGACCCTTGCCTTTGGCAATCCTATTCCCGGAATGTGTTTGTGTTCGCGGCTGCCCGGTTTAGACAAGTATCGGCTCTATTGCATACTACTGAAATAAGAAAATAAAAGCTTCTACTTTTTACAATTATTTTTGTTGTTTAATATCTATGCACCACTGATCTACCACTATCTTGGAGGATTATCTATATGTTTTCTACCAGGTATTTATTTTTACTTGCCTCGCCTATCTTATTAAGTATGTACTTATCTTTGCGTGCTTGCTGGTTAACCAGTTTCCTTTCATCTGTTGTTAGATGAGCAGGTAATCTAGGTATTCCGCTTCTCCTATCCGGTAACTCTTGCATCTTTGTTTGATTGTTTTTTAGAACTGGCGCACTAAACACTCAAATGCACCTGTTTTGCTCTGGCCAAACAAAGGACCTCCGTAACGCGCTATGTTTTTACCTGTTTTACCTGTTACGTTGAGCCACAGGTATCAATTCACGAACCCTGCTTTTGATGTTCACTCTAGGATCGAACTGCACTAAAAAAATTGCCGTTTTAAACGGCGAAAAATCTCTTTTTTACTTTTAAAAGCTAGAACTGCGTTGTTATACGTCTGCTCTCGGCCAAGGTTCAAACTGAACCACCCGTTCCTACAATTTTCGCAAATTGCATATTTATTATTTTTCATTTTCTTCTAATCATAGCATTTCTTCTCGAGTTTTGTACTTAGATCTCCTAGCTTGAAAATTACAGCCACATATATTTTATTTTTAATTTTTAACGCTAATAGAACTGGGGACGACCTACAATTTGGTTGGCGTCGCAATTTGCTAATTTCTTTGAGACGCCCTCTATGAATTTTTGATAAATCTATAAAACATACCCCTTCGTCTAATAAACAGAATATAGATTATTAAAAATGGAATAAAAGTCACGACTTAATGTTTTTAGGTGCAGCAATGTTTAGGGGGCTTAAATTTAATTCTCATGCCTAGTTTTTGAGTAACGAGTGACGAATTCTATCTTTGGTTTCATTTTTTAAATTACAAGAAATTGTTTTCCAAAAATTAAAAGTTTTTCGCATAAACTTCGAAAAATGTTCATGTTGTTAAGTATAGATTATGAAATTTCCGGTAAAGTGGTAGCCAACTATTATTTTTTACGGCGTTTTTTTAAACTCGTGAAAGATATTTTGTATACCGAAGCCTACAAATGACACATGACTGAACTATATAGAACAAACTACTGTTGAAACTAGACGGCTTCTGCTTCAGCACTTTCTCTGTTTATAGCCTGCACTTAAACAAATGAAAGATTCTCAAAAAGTGTTTACTATTATCTTTACAAGAAACCTTTCTACAGTTGACACGATCCATAAACTCCATCCTCGCTCGTTTTCCAAAAACACATTCGGCCATAATCAAATATAAATTAACTGACACTAAAAGTGATAGCAAATATACAGGACTGTCTGACATCACTAAGTAACAGACGATGTCCGTTTCGTGCTACAGCCGCTACACCTATAAATGTTTGTTTGCTAAGCAACGATTATATCCACACTTTGGAAAACATTAAAATAGCCCCGTCGAAATACGTTTGTTTTAATTAACAAAAACTAAACAAGAGGCGATTTTCGTTACCTGCTGCTGTCACTACACTTGCAAATGCTTGTTATTCTGTTAAGTGACGAAGCTAATGTTTCTTATTTTGCCATGCGACGACCGACGGTCAAAAAAGGGGGGTATAAAAGAGCTGCATTTTCAACGGAAACATCAGTTCATATTCAGGATTGAAAGGAACCCAACCTCTACATACAGTCCAAAATCAAAACTCCAATAGCCCTCTGGATCGCTCAAACGGTACTATACGGCCTTAAAACCAAAACTAGTAGAACTATCTGTTTCTGGATCGATAAAACGGTCTAAAAATGAAACCCCTATTGCTATCTGTTGCTGGTTCGATCCAACGGTCTTACACTCGCTTGTACTGTACCCGATTCCTTCAAGAGCTGCGAAATAAATAACCTTATTCTTTCTGCGAACCCCGCAGCACTGCAGACAAACGCCAAATGAAGTTGTCCAAAGAAAGAGGAAAAAAAACCGCGAATAAATGCCTGAAAAAAAAGCCGGCGGAAATAAAGCCGTGTATTATGGCATTAACCTTACTGTTGCTTGTAAGTACTTACGTTTTTAAAATTTTTCCAAATTGCAAAGTTTTTGATCTAGTAGGTATGTAACATTTATATAGATGAAAAGTATAATATTATAACAAAATATGCATTTTATAATGTGCTTAGAATATGATTAAATGGGAAGTCATTGTATGGGTATTCGACTTTACTTGCAAAAATTTGTTTTTTATTGGTTTTTTCTACCGACGGCTTTTTTTCGTCCGCTTTTTTTTCCGTCGTATTTTTTCCGCGGCTTGTTTTTCACGGCTTCTGTTTTGCCTGTCTAATTTTTCCCAGGCTTTTTCCGCAGCGTTGTTTTTTTCGCGTTTTTTTTATCTTAGATTTCTTAGAAAGCTGTGCAGCTATGCTCCCGCGAAAATTAGGTAAAAGTTGAACGATCTTATAGTCAATGGGGCGCGTAAAACGTTAATAAAACAAAATGTTGACTCTATGATAAGTAGGTTTGTTTTGCTGTTGTCGTTTTTCATTATTAACGAATTTTCACGCCTTCGCGGAAAATTGGATGGATAACATCAATACATAAAAAAAGAGATCGACATAAATGCGATAACTATACATTAACAGCTAAATTTACATTCTAAATATGTATAAGAGGCTTGGAACTAATACCCTTTGAGTAAGACCGCGTTTTGGTTCAAACTGATTTTATATAACAATTTGGTTTCTATTTATACAAAATTTACAAACATAACAAGCATTATTTTCTAGGGTAATTGTACAATTATGTTAATTCAGCAGCAGTTCAAAGTGTTTTTTATTTTGATGAAATGCATATTTATCATCAATGAGTAGTTACGTTACTGTGAAGTGTGTACAAATTTTTATAACACTCAGCATTTCGTAGATAACTTTTACTACTACTTAAATGTTTGTTATGAAATTCAGTACTAGGCGCCAAAGAAGAATGTCGTACTTGCGTAATTAAAACTATTATATTTGATTTTAATGCTTAAAATTAAAAACTTAAAATTATGTTTTTTTGAGAATAATCACGTAATTTATTGAAAACATACATTGAGCAAGCTGTAAATCAATGGAAAAAGAAGCGTCATGGTATGGCAGTAGAGCTGAACAACAGTTTGTATACGTTGCATTTACTAACGATCAGGTATTGATAGCGCAAGACAAAGAAGATTTAGAATATGTGACACGGAAATTGAAGGACGAATACAAAGACTGGAAGGCTTAATATTAATACGGCAAAGCTATATATCTTTGCATTGGAGGCTATGGGGCGCTAAGTGTAAGTGAAACTTTGCTGTACATTTCACGCTATTTAAGGCAATTTGTCCCAATATTTATTATATATACACACATTTAGCTAAATGCTTTTTATTTTAATAAATCATTCTAGATTTAAATAAATTCTTAAACATTTGGTTTAAATATTCCAACATTTAATAAAGCATTAGAGATATAAATAAATCTTAAAACTTTAAATTTTCAAATATTTAGTAAATCTTTAGGTATTTAGATAAATCTGCACATATTTGTTTTAAATATTTCAATATTTTTAAGTATCTACACATTTAAACAAATATTTACAAACATAAATAACTCCTTACAGATTTAAATAAATATTTCAACATTTAATGTTAAGCTGTCATATTTAATGTTATTTTGTCACATTTATTTGACCTTGGTAGACCTGCAGCTGACATAGAAGACCAAGACCGTTTACATTTACACTAATGGTAACGTTCAATAATTATGAACACGTTTTCCGTATTTCAAAAATTTGTACAATTAATATTAGTTCAATCATCAATAACAACATATTTAACAACATAAAGATTGCATAATGTATAATATAATGAAAGTTTTCTCAACATTCCCTTCAGAATGTAATTTTCAGTCTGTTTTGTTTAAGCGTCGAACGCTCCCACCATGACCAGCCTTGCGCCTTACTAGCGTTGTAAACGGTCTTGTTGTCCTAAGTCGGCTGGGCTCACCAAGGTCAAATAAATATGACAGGTTAACATTAAATGTGACAGCTTAGAATTAAATGTTGAAACATTTATTTAAATCTGTAAGAATTTATTTATAATGGTAAAGATTTATTTTAATCTGCGAATATTTATTAAATATTGAAAGATTTAAAACAAATATGTGCAGATTTGGCTAAATACACAAAGGTTTACTAAATAGTTGAAAGTTTAAAGTAATGTTTTAAGATTTATTTAAATCTCTAATGCTTTATTAAATGTTGGAATATTTAAACCAAATGTTTAAGGATTTATTTTATCTACGCTAATTTATTATAACAAAAAGGATTTAGCTAAAGGTGTGTATATATAATAAATATTGGGACAAATTGCCTTAAGTACCGTGAAATGCACAGCAAAGTTTCACTTTACACCTGGCGCCCCATATTGGAGGCCCGTTGCAAAATGTATATTTGGAAGATGAAGAAATAATAGCACCGTGTGAAGAATACAAATACCTTCAAATAAAAATACCCAAAGATGACAGAGATCCACATGAAATAAAACAACGAATGGTCGAACCGCAACCATAAGAATAAATGGAATTTGGCGGAGTAAAGAGATTACTAAAAAGAGAAAAATTAACATCCACAACACAATAGTCAAGAGTATAATAAAATACGGAGCAGAGGTGTGGAAAATCAATGAAACCAAAAGGAGAAGAATGCAATCGTTAGCGCCTTTTAGGCTCATTCGATTGATTTTGAGTGAATCCGTCCTTCGCTGTATTTTGTTTACCTCTTTAAAGGTTCTTATGTGATTTGGCTTTTCTAACAATTTCTCTCCACCCTTTCTTATCTTTGATTTTCTCTCTCAAACTCTTTACACCTATTGTTTTCATATCGTATAGCACTTGGACTTGGACATTAAACAAAAAAGAGACGATCAAGCTAGAAGCATTTGAGATGTGGGTTTTCCGAAGAATGCATAGAATATCATGGGTTGAACACATCACAAACAATGAAGTACTAAGACGCATGAACAGGGATAAAGAACTAGTGAATACGATTAAAAAAAGGAGAACCTCCTATCTCGGCCACATCACAAGAAACCGCTAAAACCAATTACTAAAGCTAATGATAGAAGGGAAAATAGAAGGAAGACGCGGTCCAGGTCGAAGAATATGTTCATGGCTGAAGAACATAAGAGACTGGACAGGTCTAAACACACATACTTTAATCAGGACAGTACAAGACCGAGAAGAATTTGCCACAATTGTTGCCAACCTTCACTAAATGGAGACGGTACCACAAGAAGAAGATAGCACCTCGTCCTTCCATCTGTTTTTCAGTTTTTCTCTTGGCCGTGTTAATCCTGGTTTCCATTCCGTTATATTCTTGATCATATTTTCCTCTTCCGCCCTCTAGGGATGCAACGGATATTCGGTTTTTATCCGTTATCCGGCCTATCCGGCCATTTCACCGAATATTCGGTTTGGCCGGATAATATGAAATATCCGGCCGGAGATCTTTCTTCAAGTAAAAGAGATTATGCATGCAATTTGATTTGTTGGTCTAGACTAAACACAATTGAAAGCAAGAGACCAAAAACCCCATAAGTCCAGTATTTTGCAAATCTGCATAAAATTGCTAAATTTATATTATTGACATCAGCATTTATGAGAGTTAAAAATTTGAAATGATTTTAAATAACATAAATAAGTATTATTTATTAAAACCACGAAGTAATATAAAACATAAGGAGGATGCACGAATCGCTTGTTGCTATGATATGCAGGTCTCAATTTTGCAGTACATGTGACAGAGAGATCCGAAACAAGGAACCTATAAAAAGTACTCGATCGTCAATCGTCAATATTTTATTTTAAAATGTCGATAAAGACCGTATACATATGTTAGGTTATGTCAGTATGCCAGTGTCGGATCTATCAGCACATAACATGTTTTAGTTTTAACCATTGATGAAAATTATTATTTTGTTGTAATTACAATCAAATTCGTTTACAGGTTTCCATTCTTAATTGTGAACAAAAAACAATATTAACGCAAATCAGCACATTCTTGAAATAGTACATTTAGTAGTTTTCTTGTCTCGGTGCTCTCTTTCTAAAACACAACAGAATAAGGCCATAGCAAGCAGGGTTCGTGCATACTGTTAAGTATAGATGATGCTCTGTGATTAAAAACCTAAATTGCACTACATTTAAGCTGAAACTACTTCGAACGTAAAAACGGTAATAACTATGCCGGATAATCCGGTATCCGGCTATCCGTCTGAGCAACCGCATACCGAATATCCGTTATCCGGCATTTTCAAAAAGTACTGCTCGCTGCATCCCTACCGCCCTCATTATATGTCCTCACTATCTTATTCTTTGCGCTTTTATTTCACTTACGATATCCTCACCTCCTTCTTTTATCTCATAGTTCATCTTTCTTCTGTATTCAATTTCATTAATTTATTTTGACTCTAGTAGTGTTCTCAAAATTTTCCTCTCAAAGACCCTAAATTGTTCTTCGTTTTTTTTTGTTAGCCGGATTATCTCTGCTGTATATATCACCCTGGTCTTATCAATGTCTTGCGCACTCTCATTTTTGTTTGTTTACTAATTACTGTTCTGTCTTTTAGTTTTGTTTTATGTACATGGTGGGCAACTAAGAATGGGCGCCGGCCATATCTCAGAAACCAATCATCGCACAAGTTTTCTAAACTTGTGCGATGATTGTTTTCTGAGATATGGCCGGCGCCCATTCTTAGTTGCCCACCCTGTATATTGAAGAATCTTTATCCAGTTTGTATTCTTGTTCTAATATCTTGTTTTTTCTCGTTTTTATGATTTATTTGCACTCCTAGGTATCTGAACTCTTGTACTTTTTCGAAACTGTGGTTACGCACCTTCAGCTGGGCTTGCTGTTCTTCCCCCCCCCCCCCCTCTTCTACATTCCATATGCTTTATTTTTGATTCGTTTTTTGCAAGGCCTCTCTTGATAGCTTCTATTTCAATTATGTTCATATAGTTTCTGTTAGTTTTTCCTTCCTTCTTGCTTTTTGGCGTGTACCTATATTTGTTTATAAAGGTTCGTTTTTCTCATTTCCAACGTTAACTGTTGCTTCTGCTATATCCAGTGCCATTTGCGTTAACTTTACTAATTTCTGTTTTTATCAAAAGCTGTTTAAAAATCTATGAATACTATGTGTAGTTCTATGTTGTATTCATATGCCTTTTTTATGATTTCATTCATCACGTGAATTGCGTCCACTGTCGAGCTGCCTGGGCAAACCCACTTTGATATTGTCCAGTTATCTGTTCTGTGCACTTGATTAAGTGCTGCTGCACTACCGAAGTAAGGATCTTATTTATATGCCGTATTCAACGGGGTAATACCTCTATACTATAGTTCTTACATACCTCTGGGTCTCCTTTTTTCCGTATTGGAATAATTACTCTAAATCTCTAATCGTCAGGCATTACTTTGGTTTTCCATGTTTCTTTAATAATCTCGAATATTCTTTTATGTATGTGGTCTCCTCTATATTTTATCATTTCTCCGCATATTTTGCCTGTGCCAGGTGTTTTACCGTTTCTTTTTTTTTATAATTTGTTTCACTTCGTCATATTTCGGCTTTTCTATTGTCTCTTCAGTGGCTTCTTCTTGTGCCTTGTTTCGTTCACTTTCTTCTTCTACTTCTTCCTCATATGATAGATCTTGGAAATGCTTTCTCCTTCTTTGCTTTCAACTTCTCCATATCATTTGCGTCTGCCCTTGGTTATCTTTTATTCCCCTTTGTTTAATGTTATTTATTCTTTTTCTGTGTTTTTAAATGTTTTTATACATTTTTCTGCCATTGTTTCGTTGTCTATTGTTTTCTATTTTTTCCATTTTCTGATCTATTCAGTCCCTTTTTCTCCTTAAATATCTTGTCTGCTTCTCTTTTCTTTCTATTGTACATCTCTTTATCTTCTTCGTATTCTGTTCTTAGCCAATTAATTCTTGCTTCCCTTTCTCTTTTTCTTTCCGCCTCACATTCTTCATCATACCGTTCTTTATTCTTGGTTCTGTCTGCCCCTATTACTTTTCTTGCGACCTTTTGTATTGTATTTTTTAAGACTTCCCATTCTTTTTTATTTTAGGTTTCAGATATAGATTATGTTTTCTATAGCGTTAAGTAGGAACATAGTTATGTCTTCTTACCCTAACGAAACAATGCTAGCAGAATCATGATTATTTTTCAGTGACAAGTTCTTATCAGTTTACTATTATAAATTCGGTTAGGTTTAATTTCCTTTCTTAGTCGACAACGACAACAAAAGATTAGCTAAAAACAGTTAGTTAGCAGTTCGTAGTTTTCTTACATACTCTTAAATGTACTACACATAAAATGTAATACCAAATTATCGTAGAACAGCGAGTTTAAAAAGATTAATAACAAGGGCATAAAAAATTGCATATCTGTGATTAACCGTTAAAAGTACTATAATGCAAATTGTGCATCAATCTAAGATATGCGTTTTTTTTTACCGCTCCTTGATTAAGAATTGTTTGTTCGCTCTGTACAGTCTAGTGTATAGATTATTCTTAATAGTATGTAGTTCATTAATTTAGTCATCACATTTTCGTCATCAGACGTAATACAGGAAGGCTCAATCTTAACCGTCATCAGTTATTTTAATGTCTACGACGGTAGCTCCTAACTGTAAATAAATATTGTATAACAATACTATTATACTTTTCTCTTTACAATAAACTTGTGAATATCTATGTGGTTATCAGAAGCTATTTTTCTTTAAACAAATATAAATAATGTTTATTTTGTGGATTACACAACATAGTAGTTGAATTAATAATATTACTTGATTTTGCATAATTTATTATCATTTAAGTATGCTTTTAATTAATTCCACTTCATGAAGCAATTAATTATTTCATGGTATTAAGTATTAACGACTTCCTTTTTGTAAGTAAAGCATTAAACTAAAAACTGCATGAGATTGAAAATCTGTAAAAGCTATTTTATCTTAAATCAAATTCAAAATTGTAAAAATGCTTTCGACATTAAAATTAAGTTTGCAAATTTAAAGATTTTGATTCAGCTTTTAAATGAAAGACGGTTACGAATACTGTTGCGACTTGTATCTACAGCAGATCGAGGCGTTTTAACTGTCTGAGAACAACAATTAAATTGTAATTTTCAAAATTATTATACTCTGGTAATTAGGGGCTCCGAAAACGCTTAAGAAATGTTTGTACTTTAAAAATTGGTTTATGTAAACGTCTCTCATTAGTATAGTCCGGATTTCTAGTCTAGTATTTAGTCAGTATTTAAGTTATGAAGCAATCAATAAATAATATTTAAAAAAAATTTTTTAATTAGATATATATAGTTGGCGCCTATATTAATTTGTAAACGAATTATCTACGAGCTTAGAATGATAACACATCCATATGGTTGACCTTAATCTAGCTTGTGCGGGTAGTTATTATTTATTTGGTCAACTGAAATTTATGCTTGTGTAATAGTAAAATAAAATAAATCGGGGTTCATTAGCGTAGAATATAAATTGTC
This sequence comes from Ctenicera cuprea, assembly GCA_958336395.1. NCBI lineage: Eukaryota > Metazoa > Arthropoda > Insecta > Coleoptera > Elateridae > Ctenicera > Ctenicera cuprea. The sequence continues at coordinate 13,983,588 of OY284494.1, read as the reverse complement.
ATGAGTTTTAAAAATTTTATGAAACAAAAAAATATTGTTTTTAATAGCAGCCACGTATTAATGAAAATAGAACGTGTAAATTCATTAATACAACGACAAAGTTTTAGGAAAGAAAACTTTGAACTATAACAGACGGAAAACCACCGCTGAATAAAAAATATAAAAATGGCAGTACACAACAACTTTTTCTAAATTTGCATCCGAAAAATTAGTTCTCTTTTCCAATAGGTTTCACGTTTCAATTTAATGGATTTGAGTGCGCCCATGGTTTTTGTTTACTAATTAAATTTCAAAGCAACTGTTTGCTTCTCTGCGATTAAAAGTCCGATCTTTGCTCATTAGTTTCAGGTTTCAGGTTTCGTAGAGTGAAATTATGTTGGTACTTTAACGTGTTCGAGGAAAGAAAAAATAATTTGATAATCTAATAACCTAAAAATTAATAAGTAAATTGCATCATCATGTTTTCCAGGAGCGCTTACAGTTTCACCCCAGTATGAGTAAATGGAAAACCCTGTTAAGTAATCGTTCGTTAAACTGACCAATTGTTGTGATTACCTAAACCCGCACAAAATTTTTAGTCCGAAGTGTGACTGAAATTTTATATTTGACCAAAAGATACGAAATTCATGAATACTGTTTTTGCAGATATAGTTTATAATCTTAGTAGAACGTGTTTTCTAAATGCAATATAATTCTTACGAAAAATTAATTTAAGAAAATCATTTTAATTGCTGCAAATCGTGTTCTATAATTAACGAGTCATGTCCATTTTTATCCGTAATAATAAATTAGATAACGGAATAAAAAATGTGAGAAAGCATTTAAAGTTCATCATTTCTTAAAATGGGAGGTTTGCTCATGCTTACATCAGGAATTGGCAATTATTTATTCTAGTGCCGCATGCGGGCCACACAATTAAATTGCGTATTTAAGTTATAGAAAATGTACAAGAAAAAAGATAAACATACAAGATACACAACAATTTAAAACTTGTAATTTACTGCTTTAATAAATTTCAATTAAACTTTTAATTAAATAGATTAATTAAAAGAGTCAATCCGTATTTTTTTTCTAATACACTTACGGGGGGCACCAACTGCTAGGGTTGTATGCCCCCTCGCCCATGCACTCACAGTCAACCGCTCCGGAATCGGCTCCGAAAGAGCACGTTTGGAAGTAATGTTTCTTGATATCAAAAAATAGTTTCGATCTGCCTCCATTTTAAGACAAGAACAGTTTTATTAAAATCAAGACAAGACAGGATTAAGATCTTGAAGAAAAAAAATTTCTTGACAAATCATGATGAATTGGTAGCAAGAAATTAAAAATTTAATTTAGAAAACTTCTATCGCGCTATCTAATTTTGTACAACATATTTTGCAGTTCCTTGGTTAAATAATAATTGTTTACAATTTAAAGTAATGTTAATTTCTGTACAATAACATACAGAAAGATTTGTGTTGGCCACCATTTTTTTACCTTCTTGCTATACGGGGTATACCTATAGGAAGTTGAGATTTTGACGGATATGCATGTTTCTGTGTGTGGGTATGTCTATATACAATGTGCAGCCCAAATGCCTTAACGTGGGAGGGGTGTTATGTTTCAATATAGACGGGCTTAAAAGAAACTTAGATTCGTATTCCACGCATGTTGAATAGCCGATCTCTGTAAGCCCAATAACCCTACTACCTCTCGGCCACCCCCGACCGAAACTGGACATTTGGGTGCGGCCGATTGGGCTCGGCCGTTAAGGCGCGATCGTTTAGGCGCAGTTACGTTTCAGTGCAGAGACGTTTGGGCGCAGAAACGTTTGGAGGCAAACGTATTCTCTTATAGTTTATTTTATTTTATAAAAAATATAGTGATTTATTAAATTGAAGTTTAGCGTTTGACTTCGAACAGTTGTCTCTTTGTGATGTACCAGTGCAATCGCTCCAATTTAGCTTTTAGTGCGTAATTTATTATTTTTTGTTTAGTAGAAAATTATTTTGCTATAGATGAGTTGGTAATTTTGCTAATTATGTATGTAAAAATTCTTATTTTCGTGGTAAATGTTAATAATTAATTATAAAAATGTTAATTATTTGAAGAAAAAACAAAAACAAATAGTTTCTTTATTTATAAATTCTAGCTTTACTTCGTTGAAGTCCATATTTATTGATTATAGGGTTATAAAATACTTAATATTTATATTTATTTATTTTAACCTTACACGTATTTCGACATGTTTACGTAACCTTTGACAATGGCATGTAAACATGCCGAAATACGTATAAGGTTAAAATAAATAAATATTGTTGAAGTAATTAAGCACTATATATACCTATAATCAATAAATAGTTTTCTTTGTGGCGCCGAAACGTCCCTGCGCCAAAGCGGCTCGCGCCGAAACTTATTTTCGCCCAAACGCCTTAGCGGCCAAACGGCCCCTAGTCTAAACGTCTCTGCCCTCAAACGTCGCTGCGCCCACACGGCCGCACTCGACTTCAAAATCGGTATGAACATGTTAAATGAAAATAGGAACAACCTTTCATTGAGTAAAGATTATGATTATTGGCGATTGTATGTTGCGCAGAAAATTATATGTATGTACTTATTATGAATTATTGCTAATGAAACGATAGCTTGTTAAAGAAACCATAACTTTATTCAATGTAGGTGTTTAAATCGTATTTGCACAGTTTGTTAAATATTATGCCACAGACTGATAGATGGAACCATATCGAACTTAGAAAGTTTTCGTATGAAATAGTGTTATAGCTGCCCAACCCCAGATCGGATTACAGCAGAACTCCGACATAAATGGCCTTACCTTATCTGCATTTTAGGGCAGTTTCTTAAAAATTGGACTAACAAATCCGCAATTAACATCTGGATATAACATAGTCGACGAAAATCGGCCAAATCGTCTTCGTGCATTAAAAACTAACGTTGAAGAAATTATTAAAACACCTTAACGAGCAAAAAAAATTTATTTATGCCCATGTAGTTTAGGCAAAATATTTTGTGTAAATAATGCGTAAAGATAAATGCGATAAGGGGGAGAGGCCGTTGGGCGCAGGAACGTTTAGGTGCAAGCCTAATTGATTGTAAGAATGAAGAGATTTGGTTTCAATTATGGCTAGAATAGACCACTACATGTTTCGTTCTTATTTGAACTCATCAGGTGGAGTTCAAATAAGAACGAAACATGTAGTGGTCTATTCTAGCCATAATTGAAACCAAATCTCTTCATTCTTATTTCTTGCCACACGGGCGTTTCTGTGTTTTGTGCTTAGAGGCCGGTGCGATCGCAGATACCTGCTTAGCAGGTTCCGATCGCAACTTTGCCATTTGTTGCTTTGCAACTTTTTTTCGCCGCAAATCATAGAGGGCGGTACTAGTGTAATTCCCCTTTAATGCTAATTGATTGTAGTTTATTTTACATAAATTCAGTGTTATTATTAAAATCGGTGAACTATCCAGTTTGATACCATCGTACCATTACAAAAGTTTAAAAAATTGAGAGGAAATGAGACAGTCTGAGTAAATTTAGCAGTTTTTTTCATTTCCTGTTTGACAGTTTTCGCTTTGTGATGTACCGGTGCAATCGCTCTAATTGGGTGCGTGTTTTTTTTAAATTTTTTTTATCAGATTAGGTTTAATGCCACCGCCCGGTCACCCTACCGTCAATTTTTTGTTTTTTCACAATTTTACGAATTTCACTTTCAAAATCGGTATAAACATGTTAAATGACCATAAACACGCTTTCCTATTAAGAAGGCCGTGTTTAGTTTTGGTCGTTCACCTGAACAGTTTAATTGCATAATAGCCAAAAAAATTACTTTCTATGTATTTTGCAAAATTAATTTTAGGCTTTAAGCGGATAAACATCGTTTGCAATTACAAAATACTAAACATCATAAAACCTACTTCAATATAGACGCACTCAAAAAATGAGCTCAGATTTTTATTCTACGCATGTCGGTCAGCTGATCTGCTTAAACGCAATCTTCATACATACCACCACAGATTTTTTGTTTTTAAAACATTTTGATGTTTAACTTTAAAATCAGTATGGACATGTTAAATGACGGTAGGAACAACCTTCCACTAAAAAATAGCTATAATGTATTTCGTTTTGGTCGTTTACCTGAACAGTTTAAGTGAATAACTGCGAAAAAAAAATTTTTATTATAAATTTAAATTTTTAAAAATTTTCAAAACTGACAACTTAGATAACTTTTAAAAGTTTTTATAATTTTCAAAAATTTTAACACCTTTCAAACATTTTCCAAAACACTTAATCTTTCTAAATTATTTCGCATTTCGAAAAAAATGTACTACATACGTAACTGTAAAAAAAATAAAACAAAATGACTCACACAGGAAGACAAAACTACAAAAAGGTAATGCAATTACTAAGAAAGTTATCCATAAAAAATTGCTTACCACATTTCCCGTTTAGAAAGATGTAGCTCCGTAACGTAGCATTTTTGGACCCATGCGTATAGAAAGTTTTTTGCTCATTTTAGTGCTTAGAACGCGCCATATAAATACCCTGTATAAAGTCATAAACACTATTGTCTGCTATGTAAGCTTTTGTGGAAATCCAGAAACAAATTTGATATTTAAACACCATATTCTTAAGTTAAAAATTACATTGTTGCATACAAAATCTGAAATGTGTTTTTTCTTATAGAAATGGGTTCCAAATCTACGCTTATCACCAAACACGCCTTAACTATGATAGGACACTTAAAAACAGCGAGTTTTAGCAAAATTTCGACAATAGGATGATTGGGTAACAGATTCTTCATATGTCGGATCTGCCTCATCATGTCATCATCGGACCCTTTACAAGGTAAGTGCTAATTATCTTGTTTGCTGATTGCCGCGAATTAAATGCAATAATTATGAGAGAAAAGTTCAGTATTAAGTCACTGCAGTAACTCATTAAATTTCTCAAAGATCTAAAATAGCTGGCTTACGTATTTCGCTACAAACGGTGTTTAGTTGCCACAAGATTTGTGTTTAAGATTGTTCTTAAAAGCAAATATTTTAAAGAAATGAATTGTTTATAGTGATAAAAACATTTATTAAATTTTCACCTGTTCAATGACTAATGCTTTTACCACACAGAATATTGTCTCCAATCTGGTTCATTACCCAAAAAAGAACTGAATTATTTGGGTAGTAGGTATTTTACCTACGAAATACACCTCTTCCATTCTTAACAAGCCATCATAATTCATTCTAACACTTCCTCCTCAATATCGCCAAGCACATCGTGTATTTGCCATTGGTATTTGATGGAAACCACTAATTTTATTGGCATAACCTGACACCAGCATCTTGTTTTTTTTTATAAGGCAAGTGCAAAAATATTTTAAACACTAAAGGTCAGATGGGATTAACCTTTAAAATTTATACAGGGTGTTTCATTATTTTACGTTAAAAATTCATGAGAGACTTCGGTGGTCAAAATAGGAAAACATTTTTTGTAAACATGACTCCGGGAACGCCCAGGTCTAAAAAGATACAATTATTTAAAATCGTAAATAGATATTTAAAAAACACGCTGGTGCTGAAAATAAAAACATTGGTCATGTATTAAGCATTAAGTCAAAATTTCCTGATTTACTTTGTCTAGAGGCCGGTAGTGATTGTAGATACTCGCTTAGCGAGTTTCTGTCACACCCAAATATCAGTTTGTTTTTGGTTTTAACTGTAGCTAGGTTTGCGTTCACCTGACGAGTTCCAGCAGAACGAAACAAGTCGTGGTCTATCCTAGCTGTCGTTGGAACCAAAATGTTTTTCTTGATTTACTTTTGCAACACGGCGTTTTGTTTGCTGTACCAAGAGACCGGTAGTGATTGTAAATACTCGCTTAGCGAGTTTCTGTCACACCCAAATATCAGTTTGTTGCTTTGCAACTTTCCTCGTCGCACATTAGAGGGCATTACATTTGTAATTCCCCTGTCATGAATTTGTCTTTTAGGTATATTTTTGGTTTTAACTGTAGCTAGGTTTGCGTTCACCTGACGAGTTCCAGCAGAACGAAACATGTCGTGGTCTATCCTAGCTATCGTTGGAACCAAAATGTTTTTCTTGATTTACTTTTGCAACACGGCGTTTTGTTTGCTGTACCAAGAGACCGGTAGTGATTGTAAATACTCGCTTAGCGAGTTTCTGTCACACCCAAATATCAGTTTGTTGCTTTGCAACTTTCCTCGTCGCACATTAGAGGGCATTACATTTGTAATTCCCCTGTCATGAATTTGTCTTCTAGGTATATTTTTGGTTTTAACTGTAGCTAGGTTTGCGTTCACCTGACGAGTTCCAGCAGAACGAAACAAGTCGTGGTCTATCCTAGCTATAGTTAAAACCAAAATCTTTTTCTTGATTTACTTTTGCAACACGGCGTTTCGTGTGCTGTGCCTAGAGGCCGGTAGTGATTGTAGATACTCACTTAGCGATTACCTTTCACACCCAAATATCGGTTTGTTGCTTTACAACTTTCCTCGCCGCACATTACATGGCATTACTTTTGTAATTTCCCTGTCGTGAATGAGTATTAAGTGTCATTAAGCACTGTAACTGAACACATTTTAACAGATTTAGATATTTGAATATACTTAACAAGAAATGGTGTGCAGTCACGTAATGTATGGTCGTGCATTTGGGAATAGGTTGGAGGCGAGGCGCCTGTACAAAACACAGTTCTCACGGGTTTTAAAGTTACAATACACATGGTATATGCATGATGGTATTCCAGCGCATTTCAGCCGAACTGCCCATAAACATTAAACTAATATTTACGGAAACCATTTAATGGGTTGAGAAGGATTGCCTCCACGTTCTTCAGATCTGAACCCACTCGAATTTTACTTATGGGGGACATTTGAACACTTTTGTTTAGGTAGAACATATGGGTGATTCAAGTTCTCCATCAGAGGATGATAAATGGTTGTGAAATAATTCAAAATAAACCTTAAAGTTTTGGAACGTTTCCAGTAGTCTATATGGTTCGACGTACTCGGTGCTACCTAGGAGTAAATAGCGGTCAGTTTGAACTTTTTTTGTTTATGTATATAGACGGTTTCATTCAGCCTCTCCCAGCTGTTTACCGCAACCCATTCGCCATTCGTTCTTTTTTTATACAGGTATTTTCCTCTAAGTCTCTCTTCTGAATTGCTGTTTTGAGTTGTTCATTCCATTGCAGTGTGGGGCGTTCTCGATTTCTTCTCTGGTCCCGTTTTCATTTCCAGCAATTTATAGGTAGTCTATTTTCCTCCATTCTCCGTATGTACATACCATAGCAGTTGCTGTGTTCTATTTTTATCCATAATGTTGTGTTTATTCTATTACTTCTCTTATTCTTTCATTTCTCATTCGGTCGAGTAGCGTTACCGTACAACATCTACGCCAGTATCTTATTTCCATAGCATTTATTTTTCTTTCTATTTTCTTACTTAAAGTCCCTATACTTTAAAAATTTTATTCATTACATGCGTTATCTGACAGAGTTACTCCTAGGTACTTGTATTTTTTAGTAGTTGACCAGTGATGTAATTAAGACTGGTGTTTGCACTCTATTCAATTGTTTTCATCTCCAAACTTTGACAATATCAGGGCTCTTTTTAAGTTTCGTCAACAGATGGCGCTACTGTAAATGTCAATTTTATTTGCCAAATGCCAAAATACTGTTGTTTGCGCTGCTTATCAAAAGTTCTATTATTCTAGTGACTACTTCTGTTATGAATACAGTTTGCTTTTGCACTATAAAACCAGCTTATTGTGGCGACTTGTTTGTACAATCTTGTTGGTTGTTGGTATTATTTGGATTTTAGTATCATTATACCTTTTTTTTTCTACTAAAAAACATCACAAAAGTAACTACAATAAACTATAAACATTACGTAAAAATGCAGAATAAATGTTTCACTTACTTGCTTGCATATTTCAATAATAAACGTAAAAACGAAAGTAACTAATTAACCTGACCTTAGTAAATAAGTTTTGTATACAGGATAGGTGTCAAAAATGGTCAAGTAGTGATATAATTAATCATCAAACCGCGCCAAATTTGAAATAGACCTTAAGTTTGAAGTCTTAAGAGAGCCATCTGTGCGCAAATCTTATAACGAGTACTGAGATTGTCACTTTTAGGATGAATTTTTTATACAGACAAATAGTAGGAGTTGCAACACCATACTCTTCCTTACATCACTAGTTGACGCTTTCCGGTTTCTATTGCATTTCCATCGTTCCCTATTATCATATACTGGGTTTTTGCATGTTTAGCGCTAAACTCCAGTTTTCAAGATTTTCGGCCAGTTTTTTCGTCATATTGTCGCGTTATGGTGATCCTTCATGTAAAATAAACGACAGCTCGTAATTGTGGCTAATACCTTAGGATGAAACATATTACCAAAAATTATTACTCAAAAACGAAGTGACAGTTCATGATCAAATTTGTTTTGCAACAGCTCTATACAGACACAGTGTTACTGTGCAAAAATTAGCAAAAAGATAAAAACTATGAAGTGACAAATAATTACAAAATTTTAAAAATTTTCAAAAAAATATCACTCGAAAACTGGTCACACGATCTTTTTTTTTAATTTTGTAAACTAATAGAGCTGTAGATAAAGTACAATTTGGTTCGTGTCCCAGTCCACTAATTTCGCTATGACACCTTCTATGCATTTTTCAAAATCGAAAATCCTTTTTTAGTTAATAAACGGGGGACGATAAAATTTTCCTGTTTTGGTCATGAGTTATAGTAGAATAAGATTTACAACTTAATTTTTAGGCAAAGCAATATTTGGGGGGTTAATTTTGTCCCTCTCGCCCATTTTTTGGCTGACAAATTTTCTCTTTCGTCTTTAGCTTGCTTTAATCCTAAGGGATATTTTTTCTAATTTTCTAAAAATAATCTAAATCCATTTCTTTTCTCAGAAAAAATTAGGAAATTATTTAATTAATAATAATAATTAAAATAAAATTATGTGCGGTCATTCTCGCTAGAGTTGTAGGTGTACTGCGATGACTGAGGTCATTGGCGGTGGTTAAAACTTTGATGCTTTTGTAAATATGAGTTACAATTCCTAAAGTAAAGGAAAGTCCAGGCGAACTGCTTCGCTCATTTTTTTGTGCCGTCATGGTTTGATAGAAATAAAATTATCATTTAGGATTTAATTTACACTATCTTTAAAATTTTATGTTTAATATATAATATGGGGCGACAAAATGGAGCTGGCACCCGGGCGGCAACTACTCTTGACGCGTCGTTGCACTTAGGGTTGCTAAGTCGATTTTAAATTGTTTCAATTTGTGAAAGACTTCTTGATAATTGGTTTTGGTGCCCTGTTCACACCAGCATCTTATATTCATTTGCCTTTTTCGTAGCTCTGTCTGATTCCAAACATTCCCGTCCGAGTTCAGAGGCATATTGGATTTTTTTTAGTATTTTAAATATTGTTTTATGGGTGCCGAGGAGCTCGCCCGATGTCCCATTTCCCAACCTAGAGGATCAGGTAATTTTTACTTTCCCATACCTTCGGTATTGCATTCATGAAAATTTTTGAAATCTCGATTTTAACGGAAATGCACGTTTTGGGGCTTAAGGAACCCAAAAAAGAAGGTTACAGATTGCTATCAGCCAGGTCAGCGGAACCCCGATTTTTTCCGAAGTTCTTACTCCTCCTCCTCCATTCATTTGCCTTTTCCGTAGCTTTGTCCGATTACAGACATTCCCGTCCGAGTTCAGAGGCGTATTGGATTTTTTTTAGTATTTAAATATTGCTTTATGGGTGCCGAGGAGCTGGCTCGATGTCCCATTCCCCAACCTAGAGGACCAGGTAATTTTTACTTTCCCATACCTTCCGTATTGATTTCATGAAAATTTTTGAAATCTCGATTTTAACGGAAATGCATGTTTTGGGCCTCAAGGAACCCAAAAACGAAGGTTACAGATTGCTATCAGCCAGGTCAGCGGAACTCCGGTTTTTAAGTTGTTATTCCCCCCCTTCCCTATTTACATCCTGGCTTGGGGCTGGTAATAGCGGAGTTACATTGTTTGTAAAGGAAATAATAAAATATAATTTTTAGTAAAATCGGTATAACCTTTTAAGCGAACATGTGCCACAGAACACGCTCCTAATTTTTTGACATACAATTTTTTTAATTGCATGCTGAACTAAAATTACGCAACAAAGAGTGGCACATGTTTTTTAAAACAGCAATTTTCAAAAAGGAAAAAAAATTCACACAGTGCAAAATTAACAGATATCGTTTTGTTGGCATTAATAAAATTATATGTTTTCTATTTGTATATTTTTTGCATTTAACAAGTAACGCTTCATACTAAATCTCATAAATTATTGTCGTCACTAGCTGGGAATTCTTCAGGAAGAATGAAAAATTCAATTATAATTGGTGACATCTTACTAGTATGAATTATTACCGATTACTCTATGTAAGATAGCCGCTAATTAAGTTAGCGTCAGTTAACTAGTTGATTGAATAAAAAGGTCATTCATTCATCGCCAGCTTTGTTGATGTGGGAACGCAGTTATTAAAGTGTTCTCTCTTTATGATGGTTTAATTCTCATATGAATGACTATAATTTAAATTTAAAAGGCTGATTTCATACTTGAGAAAAATTATAGTTTTTCTTCAAATTTCGTGTTTCCTATTAACTGTTGTAATTATGTATAAGAGCTCGTAAAATTACAAATTATTGTAATTAAGTGTTAAGTTATTCATATTTTTTGTAAAAGATTTGCCGATAAATTTGGTGTTTCTGCCTTATAATTAAAAATCATCAAGGCCTAATAAAAACAAAAAAAAGTGCGATTCTTTTAATGTTTTGGTTTAAGAAACAAGTTACTACAGAATCTAATCAGGAATACCCTCTGGTTATTTATTTAATTACCGGTATTGTACGTATACTAGCAATTATTACTTTTTGACATCCTCGCGAATTGTAAATATTGCTAGGTTAATAGATTTGACCTTTTTTAATTAGAAATAGGCTCGTAAATTGCAGGGTTTTTAAGCTTGAAGTTAAAAGTACTTAGTTAATAGGTTAAATATAAGTCATATGTAGAAATAGCTATGATTTCAATAAAATCTGAACTAATCTTGCCCAGTTCCATTCACTTCTTTGATGTGGTTTTGCGGTTTTCGGCTATTCATTGTTGTATACGTACTAGATAAGATTGTTTACAGAATAACCGTTTTGTATTGTGGTATTTTAAATTAAATCTGAAGTAATATATCATAATGCGCTCATTGGTCATTTTTCTAATTATTATGAAAGAAATTTTTATCCTCTAATTGTGTTTTTGACAATTAACCAAAAGAAAAAAGGATTTTGAAAGTTTTAAATAAAAAAATACTCAATGCTTTACAGAAAATATTTGATAGTTTATGAATTACAAAATCAAAAGCTTAGACAAAAACTCAAAGCTAAAATAACCATTAACCGGTAGTTCAACTTTAGGTTGTTTTCTATTTTGTCAACCTGATCCACAACGAGATAATATAACCGGGCGGCTGCTAAATTAATAAGTTTTAGTTGTTTTGTAGCAATAATTAGTTTCGATACTTAGTTTGCTATACTAAATATAGTTATCTATAAGTTCGAGCTTTACTTTGTTGAAGTTCATTTTAATTTATTGTATCTTAACTAATAACAGGTTTTTCATTTTAACCTTATACGTATTTCAACGTGTTTACACGTCATTATCAGAAGCAAGATTAAAAGTAAACAGTTGGTGTTGTTATAGGAGCAATGAATCATAACTTGATCTTGATTTTTTATATCTGCGTCCAGATGACTTGATTACTCATTCTAAAACGTCCAGTAATGGTGAATTTAAGAGAAATCAGGCATTTACAAATTACATTGCTCGCACTGTAATTCGGTTTATATAGGACAAACAATTAGAAACTTTGATATTGAAACTTAAGTTGGATATACTAAAAGCATTTGAAATTTACAAACATTTAAAATCTGTACCTTTAATGAATGAGCAAATTAATCTTCTAAATTCACCATTATTTGACGTTTTGGAATGAGAAATCAAGTCATCTGGACGCAGATATAGAAAACCAAGATCAAGTTATGAAGATTTATTGTTCCTATAGCAACACAAACTGTTTACTTTTAATCTTGCTTTTGATAATGAGATGTAAACACGTTGAAATGCGGATAAAGCTAAAATAAAAACCTGTTGAAGTTAAGAATTGTTTTATTTACAATACATTATTTTAATGGAACTCTACTAAAATTGGTTTTTTATGTCAGTATTAAATATTTAATTAATTTATATTAATTCTGAAGTGTACGGATTATGATACTTTTGATTAGCTAGGATATTAAAGATAAGTCATTGAAACAAAAGAATGATTATTCCAGGAGCAATTAAGGCCTTATCCGATATACGTAAATAATCTTTTGTTTTTTTAATAATAATAACGCTAATGTGTAAGTTTCACTTATATATCGGCTTTATTTTTATAATTTACATAATCTTTTGAGGAAAAAGTGCGAAATGCTTATAATCTAAATCTGAATATGTACGTATTTTTTTTATACGCTTACTTTTATTTCAAAGACACGTTTTTAATAAAAGACGTGCACCAAAACGTAACCAAAAACCGGAAAATGTTTTGCATCGTAATTCGTAATCCAAACGAAAAGCGAAATTAACAATTTTTTTAACCGTAATTCTAATTATTCTCGGAATTTACGTATATTTTGTGTTTTAGTAAATATCATTTATTTATTGTAGCAAATAAAAATAAGTACTTAACATTTGTGTTTGGGGTCTTAGCCCTTTGGGTTGTCCAATAGGTTTGCAACCAAAACAATGATAATGTTTATGAATGTTCCCAACAATGCAACTGCTTGCTCATTAGATAGTAGGCCAAAATGTATTTACTGTGAACTTGTCTGAAGTGGGTGTGTCAGGATCAGCGACAGTAATTTGTCCTAATTTGAGTTTAAGGTATATGGACAGAAAAGAGTTAAACCTAATACTTCAATAACTTAGACATGAACATAATCTAGATATTGAATTTCAGGTATCTTCTTCTTTTTAAAAAGTTACTTGACCTTGTGAGGTAAAAAGTTACGAATGCGAACAAACAAAATAGTTCCGTCACACTTTTCGCAGATCAACAATTCGACATGCGTAGAATACAAATCTGAGCTCTTTTTTGGGCGCGTCCATATTGAAGTAGAATACCCCTCCCAACTCCACCCCCTGGTTTGTGCTAGAGTTACCATGTTATGATGATGTTTGGTATTTTGTAATTGCAATCAATGTTTATCCGCTGAAAGCCGAAAATCGATTTTGCAAAAATAATGGTAATTATTAATTAAAGTGTTCAGGTAAACGACCAAAACCCAAACACCCTATAGGTATTTTCTCAATGGGAGGTTATTTTTATGGTCATTCAACAAGTCTACTGATTTTAAAGTCGAAATTTTTAAATTTTTGAAAAAACGAAAAACGAAGGGGGGATGACCGGGGGTGGTAGGAAAGTCGCGTTTACGGATTAGGTAGAATACAAATCTGAGCTTCTCTTTTGAAACGCGTCTACATTAAGGTAGAGCACCTCTCACCACCCCCTTAATTCTTTGATAAAGTTACCAGGTTTTATGACGTTTGGTATTTTGTAATTGCAATCAATGTTTATGCGCTTAAAGCTGAAAATTGATTTTGCAAGAAATGGTGGTCATTTTTGTGGCAACTAAACTGTTCAGGTAAATGACCAAAACGAACTCGCTATAGGCTTTTTCTTAATGGGAGGGCGTTTTTGTGGTCATTTAACATGTTTATATCGATTTTATGAAAAAGTAAGTCATCGATGGTGGGGTAATCGGGTAGAAAATCGCGCTTGCGCAAATCGTCTATTCGACATGCGTAGAATATGTTCCGAAATTTTAATACATTACCTGCCTTTAGCTATCGACTACAAATATGCTGAACGAATGCTTCTGTAATTCAGAATTTCCCGAATATTGGAAGAGATTCATAGAAATCACGTGGAATTTGACTATTCCCAAACTTTAAATACAAATTTACAATACATTACAATAATCTACAAATTTATTTAAATACCTTGTCTACTAACAAAACAAAATGGAATACGTTTCAAGAAATAGATTCCAAGCTCCGTGACATAAGATACTTGTTTTTAATTTATTGTAAATAAAACAATTTTTAACTTCAACAGGTTGAAGTTGAAAATTGTTTTATTTACAATAAATTAAAATGAACTTCAACGAAGTAAAGCTAGAACTTATTAAAACTTGTTTTTGTTTTTCAAATTATATACTACAAAGCTAAAATAAACTAAAGTAAAATAAACAATCATTATGGTGTAGAAAAGAAGTTAGTTATTTATAAATTTGTGTCATTACCTGCTTATTCTTTTTACTTTCCTAATTTTTATAGGGCAAATGCTCCCTAATACTTAGCGTCAATAACATCATTATTAGGATCTAAACCCCTTCAAAATTATTGAAGTTTTTTAATTTTCAAATAAATAGATAATACTAAATATTTAAATAACATTTTTTTTTGTAATAAATTGTTTACAAAATAACTAAACAACGAATTGAAATATATGTTTAAAAGCAGAATAATTTTGTGACAGTAATTAAACGAATTTAAACATTACCAGTAGGTGTTTTTTCGTAGTTAGAACAGGTTAAATTGGTAAGAATGCAAAAAGTCGATTGAATAACTTAAATGGTGATTACAGTTAAATTATTAGCCGTGATAATTACTGGTTTCCTTCATTATCTGGTGTGGTTAATTAATTGGCGTATGTTATTTCTTTACATCCAATTAAAATTTAATTAGATGTATGTGCTTCTACTACGCGACGTGACATTCCAATACCGAACGAACATTTGATAGATTAGATTTACGATTATTTAAAATGATTTAGTTGAGAACAAGATACCTGCTGGCATACAACCGGTATGACATCAGCTACAACATGGGTGCCTCCCACATGTGGTTTTCGTGAGCTGAACTCAGCATAGCTGCAGGCTGGCTTTGCCAGTGGCACTAGCCAACTTACGCAAATTGCTAAATGTTAATGGCCTAATGGGCTAAAGTTATTAGAAGAAAACTTCGAGCTCGCATTGCACAATTCGAAGATACAATTCGTCACAGCATTCATTTCGTATTTTTACTACCATTGTCCTAAAATGATTTTCCGGAAATGCCTGTTCTGTGAATAATTTCACTAATTTGTAGCTGATCTTCGGAACTATGAGTTGTAAAAGATATTCTTTGTTATAACATATTAAAACACAGTTTTTTAGTCGATTCACAAATTCAAGATGAACAATGGATTTACATAAAAATTGTTAAGCAATTTGAGTTAAATGCTTGAAAAAATTTCAAAACATTTTGACAAATTTCAGCGAATGTTTCCCACGCATTATGAGCTTTACACAGATAATAGCGCCGCCCATTTCACTAGCACCAAAGTTTATTACACGTGAATTTACAAACAAATAAAGGTAAACATTAGCTGAATATGTAATTATTCAAAAAAAATTATTTTAATAGGAACAATCCAACAATAAGTCACAAAACGAAAATAAATAACAACTAATAAACAATAACTAACATAAAAAAAATTATATAGATTTTTTTTCTTGTTTCTAATCCAGCGAAATCGTCTATTATTTCGTTATAATTCAAAGACTGCATTACCTCTGCTTCTATTTGCAGTATAGATAACGCTGATAATTTAAAGAATAACAATAAGAATGATTTAATTTAAAGTATTCCTAGTAACTATGGATTTAAACTGAATTAACTTATCAAAAAAGTTTTTATTTTCTCATACCTTCGATATAAGAAAATGATTTCATGAAAATGTTTGAAATCTAGATTTTAACGGAAATACGCGTTTTGGGGCACAAAAAACTCAAAAAAGTGATTTTAAAAAAATGTCTGTCTGTGGGTGTGTGACGGGCTAAAGTACTAGACCGATTTTAATGAAATTTTAAATAAAAAGGTATATCAAAAATTGTAGTTTTAGTTAAGCTTCCCAAAAATCCGAAATCGGAAGCGGAAGTTAGACATGTTTTTTGGTAGCGTTTTTTATTCCAAAACGCACGGAATCTGAGAGAAAACCTTAAAGCAAATCGAAAACCTTTTACCGAACTCTCTAGCTTCAAAATAGCGGCCGCTACACCTTTTGGAAAATCTCAACAGAACGCTGATGTACTCAAAAAGTAGTTGTCTGAGATCGGAATCAGGTACAACTGGTTTGATAGCCCCTCGTGGGTGGTATACAATGAAATAAAATTAATTTTAAAAAACAAAACGATCGCAATGGCGGTACTTCAATATATTGAAAATTAAAAAAAAAATATTTTCAAAAACTGCCGACGCGATTTTTTTTAAACCTGTTAAGCCGCGAGAACTTGCAATAAACTACAAATTTGTTTTTTTATTAATCTCCCAAATTTTACTTTGACGCCTTCCAGGAATTTTTTAAAAATTTGATCAGTTTCATAGACTATTTGAAATAATATATTAGGATTAGCAAGAATTAACTAACTTAAAAATTAAGAAAAAAAAACGATACTTATTAATATCAACAACGCGTTTTCCTGGAGTTACGTGATTTTAACTACGTCTATCAGTTAGCTCTAGTTAAAAAATATATTTTTCATTCTTTGCATACTTTTTATAACTCTTTAAAAAGCCTTTATATCGTTTTTAGTTCTATATTCGAAGCGCATCTAATCACCTATAGGGCAGGCGGTTCTGTTCTTACTATTCTTATATGGTATGCGACATAGTAGGGTTGCCTACATAAATTGTATTCTTAGAAATCTAACATACGGTCAATTGAGAAAAGAGCTTAAGGCAAACCCAAAACTTTTTTACGGAACTCTCTAGCTTCAAAATTACGGCCGCTACAACTTTCATAAATCTCCAATTCAACACCTATTTACTCAAAAAGGAATCGTCTGACCGGCATCAGCTACAATTTGTTTAAGAGCCCTTTCTGGATGGTATACGATGGAACAAAATTAATTTCAAAAATCTGAAAGCGATTGCAAAATTAAGAAAATTAAAAAAAGATGTATTACTGGTTTTATAACTTTATAGGCTGTTAGAACGGAAGATTGGCTACAATTTTATTTTTTTCTGAAGGCTATAATTTCAGTTTGGCGCTTTCTAGTATGGGAAAGTCCACTCGAATTCCACAATTGAGCTTTTTTATATCGATGTCGCTTTATATGGGAATTCCAAATCCCAGCAAAATATTATTATGCTTTTAACTTTTTTTATATGTACACAAATAATATGGATATGGCAGGTTTTAAGTTGCGAATCAGAATTTTAAAAATGCACGCCCGGCTTAGTCCAGAACCCGCCCGGGCCCTTTTAAACTACGGGCCCTAAACAATTGTCTTATTTGTTTATGCCTAAGTTCGGCCCTGGCCTTACATGTCGAATACCGTCACGCTGTCATCAAATCGAAGTGGCAACGTAAAGAATTCTCTAGAATTGGAAGCAATATTGGTAAGCGTTTTCGATGGTTCAGAATTGTCAAAATCTCCTGACAAAGTAGCGCCACCTACAAAATATGGCACTTAAACAATACATAATTTTTGCATAAATTAAACATATTTTGGTTGGTACAGGTTAGCTGCGATGCAAAAATATTGAAAATTTTGGATGTGCCCTTGAGAGACGATTTATTTTAATTACATTGGGATGCAATTACATTTACTAACAATTCTCTTGTCCATAAATTATGCTTTTTTCTGTTCTTGTAATTAAACTATCAAAAATTCGACAGCAGAAGTTATGGAAGGTTAAATTAGCATTAATTTTATAAGAAAGTAAAAAATCAAGTCGTGTAAATGATAAATAAGTTTTACAGTTTACAACGAAGGTTTGTACCTTATTGAATTTGGGATTTTTTAAATTGTTGTTTAAATGTAATAAATTAAAAGAGTGTTTTCTTGAACACTTAACTATGTATCAAAAACAATTACTCCTGAATTTTGTCTGTAAACATTATTTGGAAACAATCTCTTAGTATACTTTTTACTTTCCTATACTTTCGCTATAGGGAAGTATTGATTTCAAATAGCGTCTAGTCTCTTCGACATCAATCTATCCCACCAAAGACAGACTTTTTATTTGTGCATTTCTATTGCACACGCATTCAATAGGCACTTATTTAGCGGGTGTGTTCGGGTGTACTGCCGTTTTACTGCATAAGTAGTTGTGGGGTCGAGTCTCGGTTGGGGCCAAAAATTTTTTTTTATTTTATAGTTTTTTTTAAAACGCTGTTGTTGCGTTGTGCTGTTTACGCGAAGTTATTTGTTAATAGCAGTTATATTTTTAAAGAAAAAATACGAAGACAAATTTGCATTCACTCACTGATTGACGGCATACTAACACGCAAGTCTGACCTTGATGAGGTAGGATAGATTGGTGGCCAAGGGGCTAGACGCTAGTCTGATTTCATAAAAGTTTTCGAATTCGTGATTGATAAATATTGCTCAAAATTTGGCCATACCTTTTTATTAATTTCTTAGGCTCGTAGAATTTGAGATGAGCTACAATTTCTTATTTTTAAAATTTTCCGGGCCCAAAAAGGCGCTGGGCGGTGCCTTAAAAAATATATCGTTTTAAACAGTTATTCTTTACAATAACTAAAAATGTCTTTTTAGCTATGTATTTGTTTTTTTTAACTCTTTACAATAATCCCCTTAGTGGATCACAATTGTGTTGGTGCGCCAACTAGTGAAAGTGAAAGTTAGTGTCGCTATCAATATACCAGGTAGACAAAACACTATCTGGTCTGGTTATAAGGCAGTGTGAGTGCGCCTGCGCTGAGTGCGCATTTGTGTAAAAATTGAGTAGAAAGTGTCCGTTAGTGTTCGAGAAGCATACGAGCCGCGCGCTGCGCCGTTTATTGCCCAACTTCAGGCTCATATATAAACCTGTACTGTAGCAGTTGTGTTGTAGTGTGAACTAGTGGTGGTTTGTCTGCATGTTACGGTGTCTGGAAAAAATAGCCCAAGAAAAATAATTTACAGGAGAAAAATCCCCTGGAAAAAGCAGTTTTCATTTCTACAATTCTCTTAGATAGTGACATTGTGTTCCTCTAGAGCTACTTTAATACCAAACTGCATCCCGATTTGTGAACTCATTTTTGATTTATAATGCGTTAAAGTGAAAATTTTCAAAAATTGTATTGGCCGCCATTTTGAGGCGAGAAAGTTAGAAAGAAAAGTTGGATATGCTCTAAAGTCTACCTATCAAATTCCGTTTCCAGTTTCAGATAAATTTGTTTTCCGGTATAAATGCGACAAAAAAACATGTCTAACTTCCGCTTCCGATTTCGGGTTTTTTAAAAGCTTACTTTGACGGTGACGTTTTGATTTTAAACGTTTTGATATTTCGTAGCTCATTAAAATCAGAGTTTTAACGCGGAAGCCACACTCACACATACACCAGACAAACATTTTAAAAACCACTTCTTCGAGTTCCTGGAAGTCAAAAACATGTATCTTTTTTTTTATCAAGGATTCATTTCAGGTTTTTTTCCCCAACGTTTTGTTCAGGGGCTTTTTTTACTGGGTTTTTCCATTGATTTTTTCCTGGTGTTTGTTTCTGGGGCTTTGTTCTCTTGGGGATTTTAATCAAAAGGCTTGTTTTTTCAGGGATATTTTTACGGGAACTTTTTTTCCGGGGCTGTTTTTTTCTGTGATGTTTTTTTCTAGATTCAAATGTTGCCCCTGCTGTTAGGGCGCTACAAATTTTTAGCCCAGGGGCTCCAAATTTCTTATTACGGCGCTGACTTTGATACTATAATCTATAACGTATGTTTCCTATTTTTTGGGAAGCCCTATTGACACGCAACCGATCTCGCCAGCCAGATTTGCATTTTAGTGGATGAAACCAATTTTAGAATACGGGTTTGAAAATTTCCGTGATGAAACTCTGTAGTCTCCGACGTTGCTAGCTCTTAGACTATAATAAGTTCTAGCTTTACTTCGTTGAAGTTCATATTGATTTCTGAATAAAATGCTTTATTTTACTTTAACAATATTTAATTATTTACACCCTATACGCATTTCAACATGTTTACACGCCATTGTCAAAGGTAAGATAAAAAGTAAACAGTTTTTGCATTAGGGACAATAGAACTTGGTGACTAGATCTTAGTTATCTATGTCTGCATACGACTTGACATCTCATTCCAAAAAAAAAGTGTCCGTAGCACCGCATATGACAGTAAAGAATAAATCACTCTATAATACGCTGCCACTGATACACTTTTTGATTTGCACCAAATTTCCCCAAAAAAAAAATACATTTTTTGAAATTTTTTTTTGCTGTTGCCAATTCTATTGCTATGTTTAAAAATTGACACTGTTTCCAATAGAGTCGGTAGTTGAGAACAAATTTCAACCGGTTTTTTTTTCATTCAGAAACAAATCATTCCGGCAAACCATATGCAGTTTTTGTGCACCCCACACAGTGCTGTAGTTTAGAGTAATTTTTTTGACTTACGTACTTATGGCTGTTGTATCATCAGCATGTAACATAAGGATCGACTCCGGCGCCGACGCATCTATATCACTGATGTAAATGACAAAAAATAACACCGGCCCCAGAATCGAGTCTTACGGCACACAAATATTTTATTATTGTATGCAACTTGCTATAGATTGTTGTAAGGTATAATTTGTTGTAAATAAAACGATTCTTAACTTCAACAGGGTTTTTATTTTAGCCTTATACGTACTTCAACGTGTTTTCACGTCATTATCAAAGGCAAGATTAGAAGTAAACAGTTGGTGTTGCTATAGGAACAACAAATCTTATAAAACCATAAAAAAATATTGAGTGTGATATATTGTGTGGGTGCGTTACCGAAATGTGATATCACCTGTCAGTCAGTTTGATAATCAGTAGCCTAAATAGGAGCGTAAATCTTCATGTCAGCAAAATAACTAGGTTATTCAATTTAAAAATAATTAGTTCAGTTTCGGTTTCAATTGTGAACGTGCATGTATCTACATATTAAAGCAGGAAAGTTGTTTCAGCTTTCCAGGGGGCGGGGGGGGGGCACGCGGACGTGGGGCTGATTAAACCACGCTCCAGTACTAGCTTCAGTCGCGGACCCGCTGTCGAGGGGCATGTACGCAGCACGGAGCTGTGTCCCACATTTTTTAACCACTCAGCCTACTGGCTCCACTAGTCTATATATTAAAGGCCGATCTTTGGTTTAACTTAACTTTCTGCTCGGCTGCCTGTGTACGCGGCCGACTTTCTTCTCATTATTCACTTCCACCTGCGTTCAGTCTTGCCTCAGCTGTTGTGAAGAAATGCAGTGTTCGACACGGCTTACTTTTACTAAATTTTTATTAGCAGAAATGCGTGGGGCGTAGTCCACGGGCTCAGCTAATTAAATGTGTGAAATGTAATTGTAGCGCCCAAAAAAAAAGGTTACTTGCTAGAGTGTTATAGTTTTAGTAATACTTAAAATATTTATTAAATTTTTATTTGAAATGCCTGTAAAAAATTGGAAGTAGGGGTGGGGGCCCAGTATAAAAGTTTGCTAAAACATTACTAATAACCGAGATACATATTTTATTTTTAAGAAATGATTGACCTAAGTTAAAATTCTACTGAATTACAAATTTAGAATATCTAAACTACGTGCAATGCAGCATGTGGCGCACATTGCAGACACCGCAATGATTAGATCTTAAGAGCTGCTCAGCAGATGTATATATTCTAGGAACAATATAATTTAAATGCATTGAACCGAAAAAAAAATTTTTTTATTAACCTGCGTATTTGAGTATTGCATCTCAAAGAATTCAAAATTAAGTATGTTGTGCAATATTTAACGCAAAGAAACACGGGCGCTGAAATCACATTAACTGTAAAAAGCACAGCAGTCAAATTTTCTTATTTAAATTATTTAAAAGAAAACTATATGCAAAACTTAGATTTAATAATGATGAGCTTTTATGGTATTTATGAGACGAGGTGTTGTGTCATGGGTTTTTATCTCGTAGGATCTTTTAAACAAGATTTCGATTGATAGAGTGAGTAGCATAGAACCCTGCACGGGCCAAATTTTTAAGGCCCGGTCCAGCCCGATCACAATTTTTGTAAGACCCGAGGCCCGAATTGTACTTGTAAATCATGAAGCCTGGGCCGACCCGGAATATTCACAGGCTCGGCCCGGCCCGGTCCAACCCGGAATCTACTTCTACAGACCCGGCCAACCCAACCCGGAGTCTACTGTAACAGGCCCGGTCCGAAATCTATTTCCCCAGACTCGGCCCGGCCCGGGTAAAACAAGTTACCTTCAAAACCAAAATTCATAAATCTTTGTAGTAATTCTGTCCGTATGTTTTCTTCTTTCTTTTTTCCTTGCATAGGAAATCGCAGGTATACAGCACTTAGTTTCTGGAGTGATATTTCTGCAAACTTCTGTAATGCGTTGCTCCAGTTCTTCAATTGTTTCTGGACGGGTTCTGTACACTTTCGATTTCAGATATTCCCATAAAACAAATGTAAGGAAGTTAAATCTGGGGAGTGAGCCGGCTACAGGACCCCCGCCTACCAATCCATCTTCCAAGAAAATGTCCGTTGAGAAAGTCAGAAACAGGCCTATAATAATGAGGCGGCGCACCGTCTTCTTGGAACATAACGTTTTCAATATTATTTCAAGCCACCTGAGATATTTCTGGGAAAATTTAGTCCTGCAAATGAAAAAGTGGACTACTGGATAAGAATATCAAAACAATTTTGAACTGAGTGAGCCCATTGGTTTACAATCCGCCATTTTGTTATGGCTCAATATTTTTCTTTGAAATTCTAGGATCAGACGCAGAACTAAAAGACCTTTCAAATGAGGTGTCACTCGACCCTGGATAAAAAAATCAAAACAATTTTGAATTAAGTATTGAGAATTGAGTTTAAAATCTGCCATTTTGTTATGGCTAAATATTTTTCTTTGAAACTTGAGGATCAGACGCAGAACTAAAAGACCTTTTCAATGAGGTGTCACTTAACCACCCTTTCCTTTAAAAAAAAAATTTTAATGGCGCCCAGTCACCATTTTGGATGATACAAAATTTTAATATGGTCTGAAAAATAGTACTTAATTTCCGATTACAGCACACCAAATTTTGTAGAAAAATATCAAGTCGTTTAAAAGTTAATTTGGGGGAAGGGGTTACTTTATGGACACAGTGTATAATAAGTGTTTTCAGAATTGACTGTACTACTTATAAAATAAATTGTTGGTACAACCACACACCACAGCACTTTATACACCTAAACCAAAAAATAAATAAATAATATTTGAAAAAAAAAACTAAAACTATTAGCAAAATTTGTAAACTGAAAGTAATGGGCGATTACTGCTGAAGTCTGCTTGAGTCATAAACGATGGAGTACAAACAACTTATAAAAATGCAAATCAATTAATTTATTAAGTAAGTTTAATAAGCGAACATTCTGCCTTTTGCTCGGTAATATATCAGCATTATCAGCAAATATAAACAGTCATAAATTTAATTAGTAAGCTTTCGACACTGTTTTCGTTTATTGCAAATCTTAGAAGAAATTTAATACTTAACTATATCAGCCTCACAAGGTAAGTGTTTGTTTAGCCTGTTTCTTCAGCCTTCTGTTGTTGCAATATTGCTATTGACGTAGTTCAATGACTCCTCTGTATTGTATTTCATGCTTTGTATTAAAATTGTCCTGGGCCCGGCCCGTATCTGCTTTGTAATAGGGCCGGCCCGATCGGCCCGTAGTGTTTTGTATTAAAGTCGAGCCCGACGCGGTGCGGCCCGCGCGAGTCATAGGCCCGGCCTGTTCAAGCCCGTTCCGCGGGCCGGGCCAAACCTGGGACCGTACTGGCTAAGGTTTATTATTATCTTGTCATTAGGTGTTTGATAAACACACAAGGGATTACCGTTGAACCTTGGACAACTCCATGCAGCTATCCGACAAAAATATAAATAATTTAGCGTACAGCAACCACCCAGAGGTTTGCAACGTTACAGTTTGGTAGAACCTTGTTGTCACGAAAACGTTTTAGAAATACCAAGTCTGTCAGTAACTTGGCTTTCTTCTGTCTAAATTGGTTAAACGTTCTCGTTTTAGTATAAACATCTTCGCCGTGGAGACGTGAAATATATTCCTGGAGACTTTCGCGGTTTCTCGAGCTGTCAGTATTACAATTCACTTTCGGCTTAGACCGCGTCGTCATTTGAGGACTACACCCAGCATAATTAGGTAAGGACCGACCTTTAGCTTGTCTGTCTTTACAAGAATTTGCTGTAAAAGTTTGAACCATAGATGTTCGTAGGCCTTGCCTGCCTAAAGAGGGCCGTGTGCTTAAATTATTTAAACCTTGGGGCGGACAAGGATTTGATCTTAATGTATTTTGTTTACCAGTACAATAATACTTAATCGACTTATACCCGTTAGCTGTTGAACCAAAGTTGATACAAAGTAACGTTTCGCAAGACATTACAGCTTCAAATTCAGGAAGCGCAGGTATTTAAACCTCTTTGAGCCAATCGAGCAGAACAGCGGAGTTTTGGTTGGCTGTCACCGTTGGGCGAAGACGGTTCCGGTGGCGCGAGATCGTGGGTCCTTAGAGGATGAACTACTGGAGTCCAAGCTTTACTGAGTCTAAAACCATCCTCTCTGTTTATGTTGTTAGGTAACAGGCATAAGCCGATTAAGTATTCTTGTCCTGCAAACAAAATACATTAAGATCAAATACTTGTCCGCCCCCAAGGTTTAAATAATTTAACCACACGGCCCTGTTTAGGCAGGCAGGGCCTACGAACAAATGTTGCTCAAACTTTTAGAGCAAATGCTTATAAAAGTAAATTGTGATCTAGAAAACTGTTAGATTTAGCGACTTACACCAAGTACCTTTTTTATATGTTTTTCTATAAGATTAATTATACAGGGTTCGCCAAAAGTATGGCTAAATCACTGCTTGCGTCAAAAATCTTTTCTACCCAATGTATTTATGAGGTCATAGAGTATATTTTTTGGTTAAAAAAAATATTTATTTTTTTGCCTCGGGTTTTGCAAGTAATGGTGTCACATGAAATTTTTTAAAATGATGTGAATAATGTGAATAATAACAAAACTTTCTAAATACTTTCTGAAACAAAAGAATATTTTTGCCATTAATACTAAAATTCGTAGTTACGAGAAGTGTTTTTTATTTCTTTAGTCTAAAATCATATAAAATGTAAACAGTTTTTCACACAATAGTTATATTAACAATGTTTGCAGCAAGACAGCTGCTTTCAACATTACCTTTCTCAGTATTGAAAGAAAGAATTTCAAAAGTAGTTTTTACAAAATGCTGTTTTCCATTTACTACATAAGCGACTGCATCGTATGGACTTTGTAAAGTGACTTTTCCTACCAAGACTTCACCTTCGGCATGTATTTTTCCAATGAACAAAGGATAACTGGTATCATATCCGCCCTCGACGAGATTCTTGCGCGACAGTAACTGAGCTTTTGAGATGTCGGTTTCAATCCATTCGAACTGTTCTGGATGTTGTGAGCAAAGAATCTATTAACCAAAAAAAGATGAGATTTTTTAAATTTGTTTTTCTAATTTAACTGTGTTATAATATACGGGTGTAAATGAAACTCGGTACACCCCTCTATTTCTCCACAATTTTCAGTTTAATAAATTTAAACTTGGCGTGTTTACTTTTTAAACGAATCGTATAACATATAGGTCTTTAACCTATCACTTCCGTTTTAACCGGAAATGAAGGCAACTTTATCTTTTTAAACAACAGCCTGTATATATCTTAATAAATTCTAATAGAACGGTTTTCTTTGCAACTGGGAGGTTTCCTTTTGGTCGTTTAGATGAAACAGATTAATTGACTGTCGCCAAAAAAAAGGTATCACCAAATTATGAAATTGATTTTAAGATTTTAAGGGATAGACATTAGTTTCAACTAGAAAACACAAAATATCATAAAACTACTCTACTGCTTGGAGACATGGGGGGGGGGGCTGTCTACTTTAAAATAGAAGCGCTCGGAAAAGAACCTTAGATTTGTATGCTACGCATATGCAATAGCTGATCTGCGCAAGCCCGATCTTCCTACCACCTCCAGTGTCCCTCCAACGAATGTTTGATATTTATAAATGTAGGAATTGCGGCTTTAAAAAAGGTACGAACATGTTAAATGACAATAGGAACAATCGTCCATTGAGAAATCTGAAAGGTTTCCTTTTGGTCGTTTACCTGGACAGTTTAGTTGGATAATCGCCAAAAAAACGATTATCATCAAATTATAAAATCGATTTTAGATTTCAACGAGAAAATACAATTACCAAATAATAAAAACGAAATATTTTTTAATTTTTAAACATTTTCAAAATTTTCCAAAATTTGCAAAAATTTAGTTTATCAAGATTTTAAAAAAAGTTCAAAATTTTTAAATGTTATCACAATAAAAAAGAATATTCAACTAAATTTTTTTTTAATTTGGAATGCTTAACATTTCCTAAAGTTTCAATATTAAAGATTTTGAAAATTTTTTAAAATGAAAGCCTTATATTTTTATTATTTCTTGGAGTAGAGATTTGAATTTTTGCACAATTGTAGAACTCTATAAGGTGCACCTTTGGATGTTCTCGACTCAAATGTAAGTTGTAAACCCAGCCTACTGCGACCTCGCGAATAAAGCCAATTTTCGAAAATTTGCTTCGCGTTGGCAATATCGAAAAAATTTATCAGAAACAATTGTTCAGAATCTAATTTTGACCTAATGTACCGAGTTTTAACGCAAAATTTGCAGTTTTAAGTTTTTAGTAATTTTCTTCTTTCTATTTTATTTGAAAAGTTCACGCACAGCCCGACTTTTGATTTTCAGTTTTAATTCGCGTGCCATGGAAACAAAAAAAAACTTGTCAAAAACAAATAAAAATTCAATAATACGGTAGGTAGCATTTCTCTTATTGTGTCGTGAACGTTCATATCATTTCTAACCGTTTCATTTCTTATACGGCCTCTTCTAAAAACTCTTGCAGACTGCAGATCGCCTTAATACACATACCGTCAATCCCACTGAGCGAATGCAACTTTTTTTTAAATATAGCTGCTCTTAACTATAACCTCGGGCAGACCGCAAAAACCAACAACGTTGTTTTAAAAAAAGCAGTATAAAGTAAAAAATTTTTGGCCCCAACCGAGATTCGACTCTTCAACCATTTATTCTGTCAAAAGCGGTACATTACGAATTTGCAGGATATCGCTAAAACTCTAGAGAAGTGTCCAGCTGCATGCGTGCGCACATAGAAGTGATTATTGCACTAGACGGCTAGACGCTTCTACTTAATGCATCCATCTCTACTGCTTGGATTCTTCTCCTTTCGGCTTTCCACACCTTTGCTCTGTATGTCATTATACTTTTGATTATTGTGTTGTAGATGTACATTTTTTTTTATTATTTCTATACTCCGCCAAATTTCATTTAATCTTCTGGTTGCGGCTCGACCATGCTCGCTATTTTATTCCATGCGTATTTGTGCCATGTTTGTGTATTTTTATTCCCAGGTATTTGTATTCTTCACACGGTGCTATTATTTCGTCACCTTCCAAATATAAATTTTGCGACGGGCCTCCAATGCAAAGATAATTGGTTCTGCTAGTATTAATAGTAAGCCCCCAGTCTTTGTATTCATCCTTCAATTTCCGTGTCATATATTCTAAATTTTCTTTGTTTTGCGCTATCAATACCTGGCCGTATTTATCTTAGAAATTTATGAGATGATTTGTAATGTAAAATAGTAATAGGTACAATTGCATAAGGGGCTGGGGAAACTTTTATTTCTTACTTCTAATACACAAACAAAAATGTTTCAGTTGAAACATGCTCAATTTTTTGAATTTCATTAGAATAAATTGAGGACGTATTAGTGTTTATTTGTACCGACTCGTCAGAATTAAAGTAAGCCATAGATAACCAAATTATACCAATAGAAGTGAGTGCAAAATAAACACTGGCTGAAAACAATGAACAAACTGGTGGAGTTACAAGGGCTCGCCGTCGTATTATCGTAATAAATTTTGCTGAGATGCAAAAACCCGTCGTTTTGTTATGGTGAGACAGTAAAGGATTTAATATATAGATTGACATTATGAACATCTTCAGAAAAACAACTGCAGATGTCTCCCTAATTTATTAACCAATTTCAGATTTAAGAAAAGGGTAGAATTTTAAATTCTAAAAGAATCTTTTAAAAATATATACAGGGTGCTAAGTAAACAGTCAAAGTTAGCGTCATTTCCGGTTAAACCTGAAGTGGGAGGTTAGTGACATATACGTTATATAATGCGGGTTTATGAATAATTAAAATCCTCTTGTCTAGTATCATGACCTTAAAAATGTGGAAGAAATAGGGGATGTAGCTAGTTTTGTTTACACCCGCCAGGATTCGTTACCTAATACCTTGACATTTATTGTTACTTCATATCCATTACCACCATCACCCCAGGCATAGTACATTTTCCACTTGTCTGCATCTATTGTGCCAGGTATTAATTTTCCATTCGGAGGAGAAATGTGCAGAGCTTGTCCAATATAGGTTGTCTTTCCATGCTTGTCTAATCCTCCTGGTACAGCATCGCTAGGAATTACTCCTTTGTAATCCCGCCAATAGTATCCTGAAATAACATAAAATTACGAAAATTTAGTCTTTATTAGTTTTAACTTTATTGACTTTTTTAACGCTTTTTTAAATTAAAGATCGCTTAGTCAAATAAATGCAATAAAGTGAATCATTTTTAAAATTTATTTATTTTATAATTTCAGATGATCATTTAGATAGATGCTACCTTACCCACTTGGCGTACTTGTATCGCACAGGGTTGGGCAAAAGTACGGAACAATGCAAATATCTTTAATACGGCAACCGCGATTTTGACAATTTTTTTACATGAAGATTTCGATATACAGCGGATACAATGAAGGTATTAGCGGTTAAAATGACTTTCGGTTTAGCCGGAAATTCTATCAACTTTTTTATTTTAAATGGAACACTCTGTATATTCTTTGATATATCGATAGAACTCTTTTTTGCTAGTTCAGCGATATAAAGTTTTATGACATTATTTTCAATAATTCTAGAAATATTGAACAATAATGTTTCGTAATTGTTATCTAGCAGCTCATGAAAACAAAAGAATGTGAGAAGCCTAAACAGTTTTGTAAAGTTGTCAAATATGCTTGGTTCGTGTTGTGTTGCTTTAATGTTTGATAGATTGAGCAGTGTGGTTGCAGTAATCAAATAATTAACCAAACTTAATTGAAACTGCTGAATTTAACATTAGAAATGGTTCAATTAACAGCCATATTTGACAACATTACAAAACTGTTTAGGCTTCTCACATTTTTTGTTTTCATGAGCTGCTAGATAACAATTACCAAACATTATTGTTCAATATCTCTAAAATTATTGAAAATAAAGGCATGAAACCTTATATCACTGAACCCGCAAAAAAGAGTTCTATCGATATATTAAAAAATATACCGGGTGTTCTATTTAAAATAAAGAAGTTGATATTATTTCCGGCTAAATCGGAAGTCCTTTTAAACCGATACCTTCATTGCATCGGAACCTTCATGTTGAAAATTTTGTCAAAATCGCGGTTTCCGTATTAAAGATATTTGCATTGTGCCGTACTTTTGCCCAACCCTGTATATAATTAAATAGTTGCAGATAAGTTTGGAAAATATTTCTTTAAGGTTGCTATAGGAATTACATATAACGTTTCTTTGAATTACTTTTTATGTGATTTGTATTTGGAATACTTGAAACGTTTTCGAATTTCTTAGAAAATGCTTAAGGAATTTAATTTACTAGAAACTCGTTGAACATTGGTAATTCTGAATATGTTTGAATTTTTTTAATGCTGAAATTAAATATTGTTTTAAGGGTAATTTTCATTTTATTTTATTTTCAGGTCTCACGGCAAAGAAACTCATACGCATTTACTTTTTTTACAGACTGAGACTAAGCATTAATATTTTATAAACTAACAATTGTTTGCGCACAACGTACCTTCTGTATCGTTAATAATCATCACCTGAACGGCAGCAGCGGCCAAAGAGAAGAGAAAAATAGGTATAAGTAACTTCAGAATATGCATTGTGGTATGCTTCGGAACAAACTTTAAACTTTATATAACAAAATTTATAGCAGGTTACTTTATACATATAGCAATATCTTGTTTTTAAAGTATTAATAAAATATGTTGTATTATCAACATGATTATATTTAGATTTTGACCTTATTTTCTTTTTCGTGATCTGTAACCTCGTGTTCATGATAAAAGAAAGATCTAAATTGTGGCATCAAAAATGCCTAAAATCGATCAAAACTAACTTTTACTTCCCACAATGCACTGCAGTTTGCGTCTACTTCCTAACCTAACTTTATATTTTACAAATGATTTCACATTTCATGGGTGATTTGTTACAGCACTCAATGGCGATCTATCAGTTTTAAGTGGATATTTCCTTATTTTTGCAAAAAAAACTGTTTTGCAACGCTAACAACTTCGACGAGAAATCAGAGGTTTCAATAAGTTTATTGTTTGCCTTTGATATAAGCATAAAACTTACAACAGCTGATCTATAATGGAAATAACTAAAATTTCCAGCGTACGCCAGTGGTTATGTAGGATCCACAAAAATGGGTAAGCGGTACACAAAAGATTGTTATAAAGTTCAACCAATGTAGATCTTTCTATAAAAATGAGCGAAGCAATTCAACTCTACTTTCTCATGCTTTTTTTTTAAAGAATCATGAAGCCGTGCGTGAGCACGACCCCATGATTCCCATCCCATCCCCTTACCCGGGCTCAGCACACAAGTGCTATTCACCGGTCTAACATGCCCCACCCCTGAAAGACATGCAACCCAACATACACACCTACATACACCATCCATGGACCTGCCGGATTTAACTTATTCAGAAAAATTACCGACGGGCAGTGGACTCGAACCTACTGCCATTGGAAGTCTAGTTTCAAAGCCTGGGACTTTAACCACTAGACCACCCGCCGGCCCCCCTCACGCTTTAAAAGCTCAAACTAAATTACCTTGCGCATTGTGCGAGATAAACTATGTTGAAAAATACCTAACTATAGGTACATACATATTTAATGTCGAAACATCGAATTTGTTTGTTTTGCCTGCCGTTTCTGAAATAAAGTTTTAAATTTAATATTTCTAAGCAAATTCGTAGAAATAATCCCAAGGTAACATCATCATGGGTAAAATCAAATTGTGGTCCTTGAGTTTCCTATATCTCAAAAATAATTAGGTATTACCTATTAGTATTTCAAAAAATTTTATTTCATAAGATCCTAGCCTCAACATAAATTAAGCACGCTTAAAAGTGGGTAGGGGTTTGATTGAAATTTTTGAAGTTGATTTTGATGGATAAGCACGTGTTGGCTAGCGAGGAGGCTCAAAAACATATTTTGCTACGACATGTGTTTTGTTTGTGGGTGTGGGTGTGGATTAGGGTATGAGTGTGGGATGTGGGTGGGGATGTAGGTGCGGGTGCGGGTGCGGATGCGGGTTCGGGTGCGGGTGCGGGTGCGTGTACGGGTGCGGGTGCGGGTGCGGGTGCGGGTGCGGGTGCGGGTGCGGGTGCGGGTGCGGGTGCGGGTGCGGGTGAGGGTGTAGGTAGGGGTAGGGGATGAGTGTAAGGGTAAGCAGGAGCGCGGACGCGGCCGTGGGCGTGGGCGCGGGTGTGGGTTTTGAAATGCTTTTAAATGTTCCTGCGTTTGAACGGCCGCTGCTTCAGTAGTCGGTACAATTTACAGCCCAGATGCTTTAATCTAACTACTAAATGTACTAGTTGAAGGATGAACTGATTCACGCTAATATTGTATTTTGTTCACAATTAGGATTGAAAATCTGTAAACGAATTTTTATGTAATTACAAAAATTTCTAATGTTCTGTTTTGATAGATCCGACACCATCAAGAAAACAACTGACATAACGTCACATATACGGTTTTTATCGACATTTAAAATAAAATATTGACGATTGACGATCCAGTACTTTTTAATGGTTCCTTGTATAGGATGTCTCTGTCACATATACTGCAAATTTGAGACCTGTATATCATAGCAACAAGCGGTTGATGCACCCTCTTTATATTTTACATTACTTCGTGGTTTAAAATATTGGTATAATTTCGTAGATAGTATATGGAAGCATAAGCAAACGAAAGTGTTTTAGCAAAAAATATAGCGGTAATAAATAACCGATTTGTTTTTTTCTAAATTTCAGAATTTCCGCGCTAAACTCGGTATGAAGGTGTTAAATAACTACCGAAATAAGTTTCATTGCAAAAAGAATTCTAGGGTGATTCTTTTTAGTCGATTGCCTGTTTAGATAAGGAGCCAGAGAAGCAACAGTCCCACATGGTGTACAATGGCCACAAATCGATTTTAAGACTTCAACGGATAAAATTTATATAGGAAACACCAGAAAGCATAAAACCATCTAAAACTCCACGACAAATAAGTAGAGTGGTGAGGAGTGGTTTACATAAATATTGGTGCACGCGAGACAGAAGCTCAGATTCGTATTCTACACATAACACGTTGCCGATTTGCACAAACCCAATTTCCACCCTTCCAAACTTGATAGCTTATTTTAAATTCGTAATTGCGGCTGATAGTGATGTGAAAAGCCCAGATATGTTTTTATTACGCAGAAATTTTTGGCTGAGAACCTCAATAGGTTGCAATCTATAGTATCGTGGAAAATAATGTAATAAATAGTCATAATAGCGATAATAGTCTGGTCTAAAAACCCAGTTTTGTGGCTTTTAATAGGCAGTTGTTCTAATGCGTGTTTTCCTATGTAGTTGTCTCCTGAATAAGAATTTCACTGGGATCCAGTAAAAAACAACTTGTGCATTCAGCAGCTGGGGGCTAACGTCCCCGCTCTAACATTTTTTTAATATTCGGAAATAAGTCGTGTTTGGTATCATATGAAAGGCTATACAGGATGTATCAAATTGCGTGTTAACTATGGGGATCTCGCTTATTTGAAGAGATACGACTGTGGTTAAATTAGAGAAAAGTTGTGGAATTTCATGCCCATTAATAATCTGAAATTAGAGAAATTAGAGCTATTTTGCTTGGTTTCTTAAAGAACTAAAAAAAAACTGAAATTTTGAATTTTTTGTTTTCGGTTATAACTCATTTATCATTTGTGTTACATATTTCTAGTTAACGCATTATTAGAACACT
Organism: Ctenicera cuprea; assembly: GCA_958336395.1. Lineage (NCBI taxonomy): Eukaryota > Metazoa > Arthropoda > Insecta > Coleoptera > Elateridae > Ctenicera > Ctenicera cuprea. Next base: position 13,950,209 of record OY284494.1, on the reverse strand, counting down.
CTTTCATGCTGAATCTAAATTTTGGATCAGATTTGGTATAACTGTTACCATTGCTCATTTTAGACTGTCAACTTTTTTTCTTATGGTCGGCATTTTAATTTTTTTGATATTTAAATAGTGTTTTTAATTCTGATTTCAACGATGTGTCACACTTTGCATTTTGTTTAAGTTTTAAGCATTTTATTACAGAAAATAACAATTTCATGAGAGTGCCATGGAAAAACCACGTCATTTAATTTATTAAAAAATATATAGTAGGCCATGAACTGATGGAAGTAAAACAAAACACTACTTTTATTTACTTTGGGCTTTAGATACATTAGGTGCGCAACAATTTTAGAAAACTTTGTTTTGAGCGTAGGCAGCAGGTTATGTTATTTTTTACAAAAACAAATGAATGACACAGTTATTAACACACAGATTAGAGAGTATATTTTAGACGAGCTTCTGAGCGTGTTTTGCAAAGGTGTCAAATGTTTTGAACATTTATTTAAGAATTGTTTGTATAAATGCAGTTCTAGTGTTATAGTGTTTTTATATTTGTTGTATTTACGTAACCTGTTATTCAAATTTATTATGTCAGTTGCAAACATAAAAACTGCCAGTAAAATTTTCAGTAAATTGTGTATGTTAGAAAATTTGTCATTTATTTGTTTTTGTGAAAAATAACATAACCTGCTGCCTACGTTCAAAACAAAATTTTCGCGTACCTAATGTATCTAAAGCCCAAACTAAATAAAAGTAGTGTTTTGTTTTACTTCCATCAGTTCATGGCCTACTAGAATTTTTTCAAAACAAATTAAATGACGTGGTCTTTCCATGACACTCTTATGAAATTTTTATTTTCTGTAATAAAATGCTTAAAACTTAAACAAAATGCAAAATGTGACACATCGTTGAAATCATAATTAAAATATGAAAAAAATTAAAATGCCGATCATAAGAAAAATAAAGTTGACAGTCGAAAATGAGCAATGGTAACAGTTATACCAAATCTGATTAAAAATTTAGATTTGGCATAAAAAGTGTCCCAATAATGCGTTAATTGAAAATACGTAATATAAATGATAAATGGGGTATAGCCGAAAACAAAAAATTCAAAATTTTGTTTTTTTTTATAGTTTATTGAGAGACTAAGCAAGCCAGCTCGAATTTATTTACACATTATTAGTGGGCATAAAATTCCACAACTTTTCTCTAATTTAACCATCGTCGTATCTCTTCAAATAAGCGAGATCCCCACGCAATTTGATACATCCTGTATACTTGATCCCTTAACTTTGGCGGGTAGTGTAATGTATATTAAAATTAGTAATGATGTGCACGTAATAGAACATAATTTTACGAGCAGAAAAAGAGACGAAATAGACGAAGCTACAGCTATCCTAAAAAAATAGAACAATTTGAATTTATTTTTATGTTAACATTTCAGTGTGAAATTTTGGAAAATATTCACTTGTGTTCAAAAAGTTTACAAAAAAGTGATGCTAGCTTAGACTCGGCCAATGAACAATTAAAAAATATTTTACAAACAGTTAAAAACATGAGAAAATATTTCGTAAAAATTAAAGAGAAGGCAGTGGACATAGCTAACTCGTACAAAATAATGCCAATTTTGAAAATAGACGAAAGAAGAAAATAAAGAAATTCTTTGGTGACTTATCTGAAGATGAGAGACTAAATAATGCGGAAGAAATTTTTAAAGTAGAAATTCTCTACTGCACAGTTGACATTCTAATTACTCAATTAGAAGAAAGATTTAAAAGTGTTAACGCAATTTTAGAAAATTTAAATTTTTTATCTCCACAAAATTTTATTACTTTAAATGCAGATGCATTATACCGTAGATCAGGAAAATTGCAATCCATTTACGACAAAGATTTGTCAAATGATTTTCCCCATCAAATGATTAGTTAAAAAAAAAATTTAAGCGCCGGAATATCAAAATTAGAGACAATATCGAACCATGCACATTATTTATTTATTGAAAATAGGTGTCTTGCATCCAATTTACCGAATGTAAGCAGTGCATTGTTACTGTTTTTAACTTTAACCGTGAGTGTATCTTCGGCCGAACGTTCTTTTTCAAAACTTAAACTAATAAAAATCTATTTATGCAATACTATGGGACAGCAGCGCCTTTCAGACCTATCTCTGATAAGTATAGAACATGAATGTATAAAAAACTTAGATATAGACACTATTATAAAATAAAACTTCAAGCCTTTCTTCATAAATTTATTATATAGATCATGCTATATGTACATTTCGATTACGATGTAATCATCTACAGTAGCAAATGCTAACTAACTCTAAAATCTAAGGCTGAAGCAAACATAACGGATTTTTTGTAAGAAACATTTAAGAAACATTTACGGACTTGTGATTTATGAGATAACGGTATCCAATTACACTTCTAAGGGCAAAAAAAGGTGTGCTCTTTGAATCGCGTAATTATTTTTCTCTTAGTTTGGCCAATATATTGTTTGGGGCAATTATTACATTTAATCTGGTAAATGCCTGATTTGTCATTATCATTTTCTTTATCCAAGGTGTTGCCGAGTAAAGTTTTCAAATTGTTTTTGTTATTTGAAAAAGCTAAGTCAATATTAAATTTTTTAAATAAATTTTTGAATTTTCTTTCTATTTTTGGGTGGTAAGTGAATTTGTGTTTTTTGAACGCCTTTTTTGGTTCAGGTGAAAATGTAGTAGAATTTTGCCGAAACAGTTTTCTTTTGTGTTTTGTTAAAATTTTTTAATAATATTATTGTTGTATCCATTTGATTCAGCAATTTCCCGTATGTGCTGTAATTCTTTATTGAACCTGATTTCTGAAAGTGGCACTGTCAATAATCTGTGGACTAAACTATGGAATACCGCGATTTTGTGCTGGAAGGGGGTGTTTGAATTTTGTTGTATGTAATTATCAGTGTGTGTGGGCTTTCTGTAAATGTCAAAAGCTAATGTCTTATTTTCTTTAATGATGAGAATGTCCAAAAAAGGTAACTGATTATTTTGTTCAGTTTCATGAGTAAATCGGATTGAAGAGTATTGAGAATTTATATGCAATAAGAAATTATCTAAATTAAAATTATTGTCAATTATAGCAAAAATGTCATCTACCTACCTAAACCAAAATTTCGGAAATTGGGGGGCTGATTTCTGTATACTATTCTCGAAAAAATTCATAAATAAATTTGCTATAAATGGTGAAAGGGGGTTTCCCATGGCTGTACCTTGTATTTGTTTGTAAAACATTTTATTGAAGTTAAAAACATTTTGATCCATGCACAATTTGGTCAATGTTAAGTAATCGTTAATTTAGTCATTTTCTATTTTGTTATGTTCTAATAAATTTTTAAGCATTAGTGAAGTTTCTGATATTGGCACACTTGGAAAAAGAGAAACGACATCAAACGATATTAAAATATCAGTAGTATGAATTTGAATGTTTTTAATTTTTTCTATTAAATCTAGTGAATTTTTACTGTTAGATCGTTCTCAAACTTGAGGTTGTTAAATTCTTTCACTAACCATTTTGCTAATTTGTAAGTTGTGGAGTTAATGTTAGAAACAATGGGTCTAAAACTATTGCCAGGTTTGTGTATCTTAGGTAAACAATACATTTTTGGAATGACAGGATTACTTAGCCTAAGTTTGAAAATAAGATCGTCAGAGATTAAATTATTACAACTTTTAACAGTATTTAAAAATGTTTTAGAGTAAGCATTAATGGGATTTTTTGCTAATTTAACATATGGACCATTATCTAGCATATAACAAACGTTATTAAAATAATCCTCTTTACATTTTCACCTGAACCAAAAAAGGCGCTCAAAAAACACAAATTCACTTGCCACCCAAAAATAGAAAGAAAATTCAAAAATTTATTTAAAAAATTTAATATTGACTTAGCTTTTTCAAATAATAAAAACAATTTGAAAACTTTACTCGGCAACACCTTGGATAAAGAAAATGATAATGACAAATCAGGCATATACCAGATTAAATGTAATAATTGCTCCAAACAATATATTGGCCAAACTAAGAGAAAAATAATTACGCGATTCAAAGAGCACACCTATCATATCAAAAATATTAATATTGACAAATCCGCTTTGGCTGCCCATTTTGCAGATACAGGTCATAAATTCAATCCCCATAACCTTTCCCTTCTGAAGGCAAGTAAAGGATATAATTTAAATATGTTAGAAGCAATTGAAATGAAAAAAACACGAAAACGACCTTTTAAATTTTGATTTGTCACCCTTAAATAACCGTTTACTTGATTTAATTTAAACTTCAGAAAACTGACCTGCAAATTTCACAAGTTGTCCTTTTTTTGCCCTTAGAAGTGTAATTGGATACCGTTATCTCATAAATCACAAGTCCATAAATGTTTCTTAAATGTTTCTTAAAAAATTTCCGTTATGTTTGCTTCAGCCTTAGATTTTAGAGTTAGTTAGCATTTGCTACTGTAGATGATTACATCGTAATCGAAATGTACATATAGCATGATCTATATAATAAATTTATGAAGAAAGGCTTGAAGTTTTATTTTATAATTTATAATATCTTCATATAACTCACAACATTGATAGACACTATTATTAATAACTTTGCGACAAAAACCTCTCGACGAACCTGCCGCTTCTTATGATACTTTTTTACGTTCATAGTTTGGGCCTGGGAGCCCATACTGGTTTGTTGCAGGAAGGCCCTAACGCTTTTTGTTCCGCCACTGGTCTGTACCTACTGTCAAGTGTATAGAGAGAGACACACCGACAAACTCTACAGTGTCCGCTTTATCGGTTTTTCAAGGCTCTAAAACCTGCAAAATGTTTAGGTTCAATATGTTTGCCATAAAAGTACCTTTCTTAGGCATAACTCGTGTATATCGGCCAGTAAGCCCAAAGCGACAAAAACTTCGCTGAATGAACGCATTCGCACAATAGCTATACTTCGTATAGCGAGGAAGGTAAAAAATTGAAAACCGAAATTTTTCTCATCTGCTTCTACTAGATTACTCATTCTCATTACTCATTATCATTTATATTTAATAATGAATTAAGAATTGCTTATTTCAGTGTCATTTGAAACTTATTAAAGACGACAGAAAGAGAGATAAGAAGTGAGCATTTGTTGAGGAGGCGAGACTGGCCGCCACACTAATTCCAAACCAATAAATTTTCTAAAGTGAATAAACACATGGAACTTTCAAACTGTTGATTAATTGAGTTAAACGCTAGTAACCTTACGTTGGTGCCCGTGTGAACCTAGCATGATGAACAACTTAATTGGAATTGCATTTTGAAGACTCGCGTGATTAATATATGTATAACAGCTGATTTTTGTCTGAATATACATAACTTGGTGATGAACTAAGACACGCTAGATTAGATCTTAAATAATCCGCCTAGGTTAAATTGTAAGAATTATAACCAATATTTTCCGTCTAACTTGGCAAATATTCCAAGTATTTGTTCCTCATAAAAATTCAAGTGATAGCATGCATGTGTGCCTTGAATTCCTCAACTTTTACTTCCATAAACTCCAGTTTTTTTTAAACGATGACTAAATGTAACATGCCCTGAAGCACCGAATTAAAAAGATTACGATCAGATACTTGGTCATTAGTGTCTCACACATCACCATCCAATGGTAGTATTATTTCAGTGCAAAAGAATATTGCGGTGACCTCAGTTTAGTGGACATTCGCGTGCCGTGCTGTTCGAGCATTAAAATCACCATCAGTAGGTATTCAATCGGTTTACGATCGTGTTCAGTGCCAACCACTGTTTTCCTAACTGAAACCATTAATCGGTGGAATCTTAAAGGTAAGATTTGCTACTTAAATACATAATTTGAAACGTAGGTATCCGGAAGTGTTTAGGATGTTTTTTTTAATCTCAACACAAGGACAGTTGGGCTTTTAATTTGCCTTATTTAAACACATGCGGGGTCTGACATTTATGAATGTTTATTTTGACAGTATAAACATTGTTAGATGTTAGTTCAAGTTTTTTTTTATCAGATAATTAATTCTGTGGTTGACAGATCTTTTTTATTGTGGTAGTTTTTTTAAATCATAACAATTTTATATATCTTTTTATACTTTAAAAATCACCACGGAAGGAGTAGTTGAATTTATAACCTGGTGTCGTATTTTAAATACTAGTAACGCATGCTTAAAAATTTACTACTTTTATCGATTTATATAGTGCAAAACTTGTGCTGCCTTTTCTACTCCGTATACGGCGAACACAGAACCTTGAAGAAAATAAATAAATTCAGATGTTTTTTGACAGCTATTATGTCTTTCACCAAACGGAAAATGTCCTACTTACTTTTGCTAAAAACATTTGAAATTTATTAACTTTGATATTTTATTGTTTTCAATGGGGTTTACAATTTTATCATTATAGTATATCTGTCGGTTAACAATAATTTTTAAAGCAAACACTAGACTTATTTACTCGTACATCGCTTTTCAAAACATTGCAAAACAATTTTTTAAGTTAATTTCCAACCGTCCTCTATAATTTTCTGAATAAAACAAAATATTTGTATACTGTTTGATACGAATAAGTATCATATTTTATCACAAAAGTACAAAGGGTAAAAACCGATTTATTTTAACAGACCAATACAATATATAAATTAATGTTCACTCGCCGAGGAATTGAACAATTCGGACAATGAAGCTAAGTCGCATTCTTGAAAAACACCCTGCAGGGTCTAGCCAGGTGCTTCTTGTAATTGTTGCGACATTTGGGCGCCGCCGTTTGGGCGCCGAACTATTACCGTTTGAGCACCAGATTATAAATTTAATATTTATTAAATTAGGTAGGATACTATCTAAATACATTTCCAGTATCTTCAATCTGCTCGAATTCTTTTTAATATTATCGACAAGCATCAAATTTAACAACTTTTCCTAATTTAAAACTCATTTCTATCTATTATAGCATGCCAGATCCCCATAGTTTGCTTTGAAAACAAATCACCCTGCATGTTACAATATCACTGCAATAATTGCCAAATTAACTTAAATTTATTCTAAAAAGTATAGTATATAATCTTGTTTTACGGTGATTTTTTCATATTACATATGGCGATTTTTATTATTAACGCCCAAACATCCGACACCCAAACGGCGATTGCCCCAAAAGTCCAACGCCCAAACGGCGCAATTATTGTGCTCTCAAACACGTCAAACATTCATCATTTAGAATATCAAAATGAAAACCAAGCAGATATACGGTATTATATTAGAAAAGCATGTTACTAACGGGCGGGGGGGCGGTATTTCCCCCTGCCAAACTTCCACGTAATTTTTAGTAATTAAGCATCTTCTGCGAGTGTCTTACGACAAATATCATCAGTACACTAACTCGACGTACCTAAACAGCTGCAAAACAAAGATAGGACGCTTATCGCACCGTATACAGGTTAATTGATTAATTGTTAAAGTGATTAATGTAGTTTTGATCTATGTTATTGTGCTCACCAGCTAAGGCACCACCACCATTCCGAAAGCACACAAACCAGACCTCCCCCTCTTCTCCCAAGATATACATTTTGGGGTCACTGGTTAATACTCTTTCAATTGGCCAGGTGGAAAGATCTCAGTCCCACCGTACTAGCTATATCCCAAGAAAACAAGTACTTGCGAGCTTAATCATTTTTCATCAACAACAACTACGAAGAACAATATTATCAATACATCAACAACAATAACAGCACATTAACAATAATAAATGGCGACACATAACAACTGCATATAAAATGGGTTATCAACAGTAGCTTCCTATCTACGCTACATCACAATTAGATAATACCAAACACAACATTGTTATTTGCATACTGGAAACATTCACACACTTTAATTTCACACACGCACCCGTAGTCTACTACTTAAAATTGAAATGCGCTCCTCATATTTATTTAACAATTTTTCATTTTTCAGTCGGCCAAATAAACATTTAACACATTCTTAAGCATACGCAACGTGTATTCCATAATATTACAAAATAATAAAGTAATTCGCTTCTTTAGTAAGACGTATTTCTACACAAACATAATTCAAATTTATCATGAAGCAAAACATACAAATTTTAAAATAATTTATGTTCGAATGTAAATTTGCCCCTTTTTACAGCTGATGCTGCTTAGAACTTGCATAATCTCTATCTAGTTTGTGCGCAACAGTAGTATTCTAGATAGAGTACACCTACAACTTTAGTTGGATTCCGAGCCACGGGAAGCTCTATTCTTGTTACTTCCATTTCCAAGCCGTGAAGTACTCGTGTGCCCTCACAGTTTGAACAGAGCTTGGCTGAGTAATATGAACCACACATAAATCTACGATGGTCTGACTCTGGAATAGAACTGGGGTCGTCTCACTCACTAACCTAGCGAACATAATAGTTTATATATTTGGTGTAAATTACTTTTTAAATGTTTTTCAATAATAAAAATGTTACACTTAAGAATAGATTTATCTTCAAATTGTAATAATAGAAAACTTTTGCGACTAAATTCACCTCTCTGAAATAAATGCAAAAATAAATTTTCATACATTATAAAAATAAGAATCAAAATTTAAAAGTAAAGCAACCATTCTCATAAAAACAAATTTGGAATCGTGCTGATTGGTTTATTTAGACTGCATAATCCTGTTAGTCGAAATTAAACTACACAAATCACAGATTTCTACATAGGTTTAGTAGATATACGATTCTAGCTTCTGAACGATCAAAAAGGGCGGCCATTTTGTAGAAGGTCAAAAGGTCAAATTAAAATACGTTTATTCATTTGCTTACACGTTCTCCGTTTGACAAGAAACGTCTGTTTTAACAAGTAACATAAAGAGATTACAAATATTAACAATAGTCGTATTAGTAGTAGTAGTATTATATATTTAACACAAAATATATCATTATGTAATAAGCGCATACTTAAACCATCGTTTTAAAACCTACTTAGAAAACTGTGAACCGTCTGCTCTTTGACGGAAGATTGGAGTTTACAACCAAAATTTAAATGTAATTGATTTTATTACCGTTGAAATGCAAAACAGTGTTGGAATTTCTTAAATGTCGCAAAATTTACTTTCACCTTCTACAACATAGCGCGTGGCTTCATTTTTTGTATCTAGTACACCTATACAGGGTGTTAATGAATTGTAGGGACAAACTTCTAGGGCTTGCAAAACACAACAAAGCAACAACTTTTGTTAATAAATGTGTGGTCAAAAGTGTTCCCTTTAGAAAATAGAGCCTCTTAAAGATTCTTTAAGAAGTACCTGAAAATAGGCAACCCAAATTGCATTTTCAATTATTTTGCACAGGTCACACGGAATTTTGAAAAAAAAAAACGATCTAGACATACATGCATTCAAATAACGTCAATTTTGGCACATTTCGATATTAATGTTAAAACGTTAGTGTATGCTACCCCAGTTGAAAGTGTAGAAGAACTTACGGCACGTATTCTTGCTGCATGTGAAGAAGTTCAACAGACTCCTGGTATATTTGGAGCGATGCGCAGGAATTTACTTCGTAGATGTGCGTCGTGTGTAGAAGCTAGGGGGCGACATTTTGAACATTTACTATAATTTTGTTAATTTTTGAATTAGTTATTGTGCATTTTTTAAATAGTTGATTTTTGCTTTGTAATTTTGGTTTTTTCTATTGCTTAGTTTTGAAACATTTTGCTAATTAATTTATTTTAAATTTAATTTGAATTTGAAAAGTGGGAAAGAGGGCTTTATTTATCCTGTATTAATTTCCGTCGTTATGGAAACAAATAGTAGGTAGTAAATTGAGTTGCCTAAATTTAGGCGCTTTTTAAATAATCTTTGAGAAGCTCTATCCCTGAAAGGAAACACTTTTGACCACACATTTATTAACAAAAGTTGTCTGCTTTGTTGTGTTTTGCAAGCCCTAGAAGTTTGTCCCTACAATTCATTAACATCCTGTATAGAAATCTGCGACACAAACAGGTTCTGTATGTTAACTTTTATATTTGTGGACAATATAAGGTTCAGTATTTTTTAACCTTCTACTGCAAAACGAATTTCCACTTCTGTTTTCATTTTTTTTTTCATTTGTTGTCTAGAGTTAATCATACAAAGTATTATGCTGGATTATTCACTAGTCATCTTAGGTCATACCCTAGGAGAATTAGTGTTAAGGTGTTTCAAAGAGAGTGGTCTAATTTTTTTTATTATAAATATGTTCATCGAATAAAAGGTCAAAATTAACACGTAAAATTAAAGAGTGCATGCCTCTTCGTGTTCATCTGTATTTAGTTCCGCCTGTTGCTTTGCAGTATTAGTTTTTTTAATTGTGTGTGTCATCAAATTCTGCAAATAATTCAATGCACATAAAAATTGCTGTATCATGTTACATGTCACCATAACGTTGTGAATTATATTTGATCATTAGTGATGAAACCTTTAAAAATTCACATTCAACTCGTTTTCACCAAAAAAATACAACGATCTAAAACCCAACACGCTTTTTGTTGCAGTGTAAATTATATTTGATGCTGACTATTTTATACATTAATTTTGCAAACGCGTGGGTGTTTTATTAACCGGGTACCCCATATTATATCTCCTAATTTCTAAATATGCGAACTTTAAAGTTTAATGCGGTAGGCGTGTTTAATACCTTTTGATCAATTTCTTGTAGTTGTTTTTGGTATTTTCAGAAGTCCACAGTCGTTTATTTTATATATTTATTATAGTAGAATTGGGAAGCAAAAGAATAAAAAGCATGTCGTAAAAAAACGAAAAATAAACAGCATTATCCGAAAATTCTTGTAATTTTAAGTACTTGATTTTAGATTTAGTTCAATTGTAATATGCAGCTCAGTTTTTACTTTCACATACCTTCGGTATAGGATAGTATTGATTTCATGAAAACTTTCGAAATCTAGATTTTAACGGAAACACACGTTTTGGGGCTGAAGGAACCCAAAAAAGTGTTTTTTTTTAATGTTAGTCTGTGGGTGTGTGTGTGTATGTCAGTGTTTGGGTGGGTGGGTGACGCCTCTACAGGCGAAAGTACTAGCCCGATTTTGATGAAATTTTAAATCAAGAGGTATATCGAAAGTTGTTAACGTTAAACTTTTCAAAAATCAAAAACCGGAAACGGAAGTTAGACATGATTTTTTGTAGCGTTTTTTTCCAAACAAAATTATTAAAATTTAAGAACGGAATCTGAGAGAAGAACTTAAGGCAAATCGAAAACTTTTTTACCGAATTCTCCAGCTTTAAAATGGCGGCCGCTTTTTGAAAATCTTTTAACGCCCATTTACTCAAAAAGTAGTTGCCTGATCGGGATCAGCTACCACTTGTTTGAGAGCCCTTCTTAAGTAGCATACGATAAAAAATAAAATTAATTTTAAAAATCTGAAAAATATCGCAATATCGCTTCAAAGTTTTGACAATTTCCAAAAAAAAATCTTAAAGCCTGTCACACGTTTTTTTTTAACTGTCTAAGCCGATAGAGCTTGCATTAAACTACAAATTTTTAATTTATTTTTCAAGTTTTATTCTGGCGCCTTCTGAAAATTTGAAATTTAATAATTTTTTATTCAAAAACGCAAACGCCGATCGTTATAAACTTTTATCAGTTCGATAGACTATTTGAAGTACTTTATTAGGATTTGCTAGAATTTCCCAGTATTTTAAAAAATAAGAAAAAAAACGATGCTTTTTAATATAAACAATGCATTTTTCGACAGTTACGTGATTTTAACTACTCCTATCAGATAGCTCTAGTTAAAAAATATATTTTTTAGGCGACCTTAACAAAAAATTAAATTTATTAGTACTCAAAAGCGGCCAAAAAGTAACCGTTTTTTGGCCGAGGACGAAAAAAAACTTTTTAGCAGTGGTGCACACAAATGTTTTTAGGCGACCTTCATTATAAAATTTACAAATTTGTTAGATTTTTATTTATAATTTATTGATATAATTATTTATAACAACTGAACAATTGTACATATTTGTGACTCCTTCAGAATCGTTTATATTTTCTTTATTTATACTCGAAGTAATTTCGGCATGTATAGCTTCATTATTCGTATGAACAATTTGTGTGCTTTTTGATGTTGCTGCAGCAGTAATTTTATCTTGATTATTTTAAGTAAAAATCTAACAAATTTGTAGAAAAATATAAACGTTTCTGAAGGAGTCACAAATATGTACAATTGTTCAGTTGTTATAAATAATTATATCAATAAATTATAAATAAAAATCTAACAAATTTGTAAATTTTATAATGAAGGTCGCCTAAAAACATTTGTGTGCACCACTGCTAAAAAGTGTTATTTTGTCCTCGTCTGCTTTAAACTCAGACACGGCCGAAAAAAATCCACTTTTTGGCCTTGGTACACAAATAACTATTTCATTCTTTGCATACTTTTGATAACTTCTTAAATAAAGCCAATTAAACAGGCTATCGCAAATTTAAATTCCCGCTGCCTGTTTTCTTAGAAATCTAATACTCGCTGAACTGTACAACTTTATAATTATTAAATGTTACACTTTTGCAAATACGGCAACGGCAAGTATTAGTATCTAGTATTGGCTACAATTTGTTTTTTTTTGAAAGCTATAATTTCACTGTGGCGCTTTCTATGAATGTGGATGGATGGAATGGAAGGTTATAATTATAAAATTTACACTATTGCAAATACGATAAGTTTTGGTATAGGAAAGTCCACTCGAAGTCCACACTTCAGCCATTAGTTTGTTATCATTATATGTTTGTAGAAGTCTAAGAAGAAGAAAAAAACTCCACATCTTTTTAAAGATGTAAATATGTTTTTAATCATGATACAATTATGAGGACAAAAAGTATTTAAATAAATCAAAAATTTCGAAAAAGCGTTTTGAACAAGACGTCTCAGAAAAGAAACCTGTTCTAGAAAGGACATTGTCTAAAATTTGCTTTATTTTCCTTATGTATTCTTCAATCGCATGATCATTATGTAATATTAAAACACGAAAAGCCAATTACCAATAAAATACACAACATCCACAGAATTTGTTTTTATTCTTATCGTCAAACATTACTTTCCAATTTAATTTAAAAATACAATACAAAGAAACAATTGAGATAATTCTCTCGAAGAAATCTCAATAGATATTGAGTATAGGTTATATAAAAATGTAAACAGTTAGTGTTGTTATAGCAACAATAGAAGTTGCTCACTTGATCTTGGTAATCTATGTCTGCAGGTGACTTAATTTTTTATTCCAAATTGTTTATTAGAGGTAAATTTAAGAGTTCAATTTGCTCGTTTATTAACGGGTCGGTTTTAAATTTTTTTTCAATTTCAAATGCTTATAGTATATCTAATTTACGTTTATCATCACAAACGTGTAAACCTTTTATGGTGTTATTAGATGTCATTGAATGATTTTGTTCTAGTAAGTGTTTAGCGTAATTGGATTTATGTAGGTGTCTGTATTTGTAACAACGTACGTGTTCTTTATACTTAATATCAAAATTTATAAATGTCGGACCTATATAAACTGAATTACAATGCGAACAATTTAATTTGCAAATCCCTAATTTTAGCAGATCATCTGTTTTTGATTTTGCGTTATACAAACTGTTTAAATTGTTTTTAGTTGTTTTGAAAACTTATTTTATATTTACTTGTCTTATTTATAATTTTTACTAGAACACAATCATTTAATAACATCTAATAACACTATAAAATGTTTACACTTGATAAATAATAAACTTAAATTAGGTGTACTGGAAGTATTTGAAATTCACAAACATTAATAAATGTTTTTATTTTTAATTATTCTAGCTTTACTTCGTTAAAGTCGATATTTAATTATTATCTGTATATAAAATACTTAATTGCTTTAGAGTAATTAAGTATTTTATATACAGATAATTATTTAAAAAATTTACCGTTAAAGAACGAGCAAGTCGATCTCTTAAATTCACCTCTATTGGACGTTTTGAAATAACAAATCTAGTCATCTGCAGACATAGATTACCAAGATCATGACACTATGTTTCTTTGCTATAACAACACTAATTGTTTACTTTTTAAGATAACTTTTAATAATAGCATGTAAACATGTCGAAATACGTAAAATGTTAAAATAAATATTGCTAAAGTAAAAAGTATTTTATTCATACTCTATAAATATTAACTTCAATGAAGTAAAGCTAGAACTTATAAATCATAAGATATTGTTTAAAAATTATACCATTATGATCCACTTTAAATAAATTAAGTTTTCTTTTGGATAAAACTAAAACGTAACGTTTTGGAAAAATGAGAAATAGCATTGCATTTGAACAAAATTTAAAAAAAAATTTTAGAAATTTGGAGCGATCTAAGATCTAATTACAGTTTTTCACTAGCATTCTAAAGCATTAACGCGGATATAGTCCTTGCTAATACGCAATTATTGATTATTATGTTGAGAACCACATTATTATCATCTTACTAATTTTACTGCCAGAGAAAAAACGTTTAAAAGTTAGATTTACATGACATTTTGTTGTTGTAACGGATTACCTTAATACTTTAATTGATTAAAACACACATGTTAAATGACTGAATGACATAATTAGCCTTTATGGTCACGAAAACACAAATTATACTGTCAGCATGACTATCTAAAACACTACGACTATAGATCAAGCTTTCATCATGTACAAAATCTGTGCATATCAAAAAGGTACCTTACAATATAAGTGTTTTAACCTTAGTAACTCTCCGGAAGCATGATGACATCTCTATTTTAATCCCTTACCTTAATTCTCTGCTGTGGTTGTACCGTGATTCTTATAAACAAAAAACATTTGTTCGATATATAGTCCTGAATCATAACATCCCTTTAATTTTAAAACTGTTGTAGATACTTATATGACTGATGTAATTAAAATTAATTGTGGATTTACATCTTTTTCACATTATTGTTTTTAAGTTTGCAACAGGCTCATCAATATTTATTGGAAAATTAAACAATTGAAATTAAATGTTTTGGAGATATTAATTTCAAGGGCAATTTGAAATAAGTTGATAAGTAAAAATTCTTGTTTTACAACAATTAAATTAAAAAATTGAAATAAAACTTTACGTTGGAATAGGACTAAATTCCTTTCCTCGCATAAAATAAAGGTAAACAAATCAATTGTTTTTACGGAATGAAAAAATGTCAGAAACTAGAAAATAAATTAAGTCAAACGTTGAGTATTAGTTCTACCCGCTAAGATCAAACTTTTATTCCAGAACAGCAAAAAATTTCCTTAAAATTCAGTATGTAAACAAAAACCATGGGCGTACGCAAATCCATTAATTATACATGCTGCACGATTTTGCAAGGTTGGTACAACTACAACTGCAATATTTGAGATACATCGTATCGTTCAGTGTTACTTTATTACTGAGCTAGGCCAGAGGTTTTGCACTCCGTATCCTAAGATGGAGGAAGAAATAAAGCTTCGTGAAATGGAGAAAAAGTGGCATTAGATGAAGAAAGTAGATAGATTAAAATACATAGGTATTCATAAAATTGTTTCGTATAGTATTTTTAAAACTCATTCTGATTCTACGCTTATGAACCCCTTATCAAATCACTGCAAGTAATAAGCCAGCTGGCCAAACAAATAATACCTAACTAAACAAGGCATAAGGTCAAACATATAGTGGCGTTGCTGTTATAATCTCGTACGCAATTCGTTTAAAAGTACATAGCAGCGACAAGTCTATATTTATATTATTTACAGGAATTATGCGGGAATTTATTGTAAATTTGTTGCTTCATACATTCAATACTGACTAAATACTAGACTAGAAATCCTGACTATGGTTCTACAAATATCTGTAAATTATAATCTTGTTCGATCGTCACCGATAAAGGATTTAGTTTAGTAATAAGCAATATAATAAATAAATATAAAATAAGCTTTAAAACAACTAGGAACATCTTAAATACTTTGTTTAATGCAAAATCAAAAACAGACGATTTGTTAAAATCAGGCATTTACAAATTAAATTGTTCGCATTGTAATTCGGTTTATATAGGCCCATATGCGCCGAATACGGGGGGGCTCCGGGGCTCAAGCCCCCCCAGCAAATTATCAGGGGGGGGGGGGCTGCGCCCCCCTGGTATTTTTTGCGTTTAAAAAATCGGATGGTGCAAATGTAATACGCGACCTTTTGCCGGAATTTGTTAAATTTATTAAAGTAGCATTAACGATTCCTGTATCTTCGTGTAGCGCAGGGCGGTCGTTTTCTGCTTTATGAAGGTTAAAGACATATTTAAGGTTAACTATGTCACAAAAAAGACTTAATGATTTGGCTCTACTTCATATTCACAGAAACCAAAATACAGATTTAAATATTAACAAAATTGTAAATTTATTTATCGCCAAGACAGAAGTGAGACGAAATACTTTCTTTGTGGAGTAAGTTTTGTTTTTGTGTAGTACTGTTCTTCTTGTTACTTTATGTTTCTAATTAGATTTACTGTTCATTTTTTGTTTTTTTTTAATGAAAATATGTACTTAAAATAACGCGTTTCAAAACCATTGGAGTGCAACATAGCTTATTTCTGTTAAATTCCTACAAAATCAGTATGCAATAAGCAATACCGCATTTTTTAACAAATAAAGCAAAAACATAAAAAAATCGAAAACTTGTGCCCACGAAACCTATTTTTCCAAGGCAATATAATTTAACACAAATTCCTAACTTTTAATTTAAGACAGTTTGACCTTGAAAAATTCAAAAATTTCGCTTGCGGCGCATTTCTATTAAGCCCCCCCTGAGAATTCAAAAACCCGGCGCCTATGTATAGGCCAGACAATTAGAAATTTTGATATTAGGTATAAAGAACACGTACGTTGTTACAAATACAAACACCCACATAAATCCAATTACGCTAAACACTTACTAGAACAAAATCATTCAATGACATCTAATAACACCATAAAATGTTTACATGTTTGTGATGATAAACGTGAATTAGATATACGAGAAGCTTTTGAAATTCACAAACATTTAAATACTGTACCTACCGTTAATAAATGAGCAAATTCATCTCTCAAATTCTCCTCTACTGGATATTTTGGAATAAGAAATCAAGTCATCTGCAGAAGGTTACCGAGATCAAGTCACGAAGTTCTATTGCTATAACAACACTAACTGTTTACTTTTTTATATAACCTCTGACAATGGAATGTAAACATGCCGAAATACGTATAAAGTTAAAATAAATAAATATTATTGAAGTAATTAAGTATTTTATATACCCATAATCAATTAATATAATAAGAGCATTACATTCAGTCAGACTATACTCGTATCACACACAATCGATTTAGCCAATCAATGAATCAAAGGAGAAAGAGTAAAAATTTTCGTGGCAACAACCAATCAAATCAATTTGTTGGCGAAAAACCACTAGTTATGCGGTGTTCAATAATAATTGAGAGAACCGTGGAAACACAGCTATTGACAAAAAGCCACAAGTTAATATCGTAAAACTGACTTTAATCGAAAGTTGGCGGCTGTAAATTTGACAGAAATGTATGAACTAATTTTTGACGTTTTGGCAGCCGATTAGCGGTACTTTATCTTTGTGTCTAGTGAAATGACTTTAGTATATTTATAATTTAACATTTTGATTGTTCATTTAGATGTGTATGTATTCTCCATTTTCATTTTAATATAGTTTTCACGCTACAGGCAAGGTAAATAGACGATACATCCATAGCTACAAAAGATGAAAATGGCCAATAACATTCGTTTACTTTTTGCCCTTGACTACGGAACTTAATAGTATCATTTACATTCCTAGGATAATAATTAAAGCAACAAGGTACAGATTCCAATATTTTATTTCAACAAGCACAGGCAACTTAGAATAATGGGGCTTTTAAAAAATAATGCCGATGATAGCCGTCAAAACGAACTTTTAAAAATATGATTAAATTTCTACCTGCAGCGTGAAAAATTTAATAAGTAACACGGATTGTATCGACTATTAACATTCTCGGCAGGCCACAAGCCTCGGCCACGCCTCGGCTCGTATTTACTTACCTCGAATGTTATAACGTCTTTACATTCCTTGTTACTTAAATAACTATTAGGCGCTGCTTAGCAGCGTATTACTATCACTTTCACCTATGTAGATAGTTACATAACGCAAGTTTAATTATACCGGGTTTCCCAGCAAAGTCGAACTATATGCAATGCATAGGAAAATACATTTTCTTTTATTTATCTAGTTTCGCTCCTCAATTGAAACACCTAGTGTGGACATCTAAGCAAATTTGTCACACAACCTTTTACATTTAACGAAACGAAGAGATTGGTTAGATTAGATGCTAATCTAAGTTGAAATGTTTAGAGTACTGTTGCACATTAATATGAAACTGTACTCGTATATGTAGTTTAGATAAACTTGAAGGACCATCAAATACGCATTAAATTAACACTAAGCCCTCTTGAATATAAAACAAACTAATAATTTGCACAGTGAAGAATGAATGTTATTATTGTATTACTTGAATGTTTTCTTGGTATTTCTCACCCAGTGGCGTAACAACACCCCCGTACTGCGGGGGCCCAGGCTTTTTAGGGGCCCAGGGCAATCAGGGGCTGTCAGAAATTAAAAAGAAAAAACACGGTGATTGTACTTCAAAACATAAAATATTTCATTTTTTATTCTGGGTATGATACTTTGTCTCGATGCGTTACCAAATAGTATATTACACTATTAGGTTAGTAAGTGCATTCTAACAGAATCGAGGAAAAGTTCCGAGATTCTGCTAGGCACTTAACAACCGTGTAGAGTATAACGTTTTTCGCACAATCGTATTTACAAAAGAAACGGGTCAAGGGAATTTGTGAATAAATGAGCCATCTGTTGGTGAAAACTATTACTAAATACTTACAGCATTAGTGCTGTTATGAAATAGAACAATATTATTTCTTCTGTGTTTCTATGGAGACTAGCCACAGTGTTGTATATTCAATTTACAGCTTGTGTCAACAATAACAGTAAATACATATAACGACACGATTGTGCGAAAAAGTATGATCTTACCTGTCAGTCAGCTTGATAATCAGTAGCCTAAATAAAAGCATAAGTCGCATGTCAGCAGTATAACTATATAGTTCAGTTTCGGTTTTAATCGTGAACATGCATGTATCTACATATTAAAGGCAGAAAAGTCGTTGTCTCGGTTTTTCGTGATGGGGGACACGCGGACCTCGAGCTGATAATACCACTATCGTCTAGCGAGTTCGAGCTACAGCCGTTCCTACTTCTTATTGTAGCTTTCATGCTGTAAAGCTACCGGCCGAACTCGCCGTCGCGACGGCAGAGATCGTAACCTTCCCTAATCACACGCGCGTTTTAAAATTTAAAACGTCAGTTGTACGACTACTTTTTTGGTGTTTTGCTTATATGTTGCTTTAAAAGTCAAATAAAACAACATAAAAAAGACGTACGATATAAAATAAAAATTATTATTTAATAATTATTTTTTTAAAGAGCTCTACAAAATAGATTAAATAGGAAACGGTGTTTTTAATTTTAGATTTCTAACATTTACAATTACTTAATAATTAATCTATTATCAACAAAAAAATTATCATCAAAATATAACAAATAACCATCAATCAACCACTAGCACCCAGATAAATCTTGTATTTGTTATAATATTCCTTTAATGTTCTAAAACACAAAAATTATTTAAAAAACATTTTACTGAAAACTTTTTGTACACGCCAATATGTGATGATATGTGATAAGCGCGCCAATATTAAACGTGGTTGCGCAAGTCATGAAAGCTCCAATAAAAAGTAGGAACGGCTGTTGCTCGAACTCGCTAGACGCTAGTGATAATGCCACACTCCAGTGCTAGCTTCAGTCGCGGACTCGCTGTCGAGGGACATCGGCGCAGCATGGAACCGTGTCCCACGTTTATTAATAACTTATCCCACTTGCTCCGCTAGTCAATACATTAAAAGCCGATCTTCGGTTTGGACTTAACATTCTGCTCGGCTATCTGCGCACGCGGCCGACCTTTCCCTCATTAATGCCCGTTCACCTGCGTTCAGTCTCGCCTCAGCTGTCGTGAGGTAATGCAGTGTTCGACACGGCGTACTTTTAATACGTTTGCTAACAATTTTATTGGGAAAATGTGTGGGGCGTAGTCCACGGGCTCAGCTAATTAAATATTTGAAATATAATTGTGGTTTAATTTTAATGTATACATTAAATATAAATCTAGCTGAACCACTAAGTGGCGCCCAAAAAAAGAAAATTAAGCAAGGGGCGAAACGTTAAAAAACAACAACTTCCACAAATTAGCAGTTTCTGCATCTGGCAGTAGAAGTAGATTTTCTGAATATGCTAGTGTCAATGATGTAGAGAAACCAAATGAAATTGTTTAAGTACTAGATCAAGCTGCAACATAAAACGTACATATATATGATGGCTGTTTATCGAAATGCAGTAATTGACGGTGGTAAAATTGAAAAAAATACGCAACTTGCAAGTCGTTTTCTGTAAACTAAAGTTGTTAATAGATAAAATTGTGTTTTACCGCACAAAATTATTAATAACAAAAATAAGACAAACTTACCTGCTAGAGTGTTATAGTTTTAGTAATGTTTAAAATATTTATAAAAAATTTTGGTATGTGGCTGTTAAACGTAGATATGTCCTTTTTTAATTTGCCTATAACAAAACTGGAGGTTGGGGTGGGGGCCTATTATAAAAGTTTACGGGGGGGGGGGGGGCTTACGGTTTGCGTTACGCCACTGCCCCCCCCCCCCACCCCCAAGAAGGGTCTTGTGCCGAACGTCAAAATGTTGACAATTATATTCTATATTCTGTTGCCACTTATGTAGCAAGTTGCGAACAAGTACCAACAATAAAATCTTCTCTAATTTGACGAGCTGCCTGCGAAATATCCGCTATTACTTACACACTATACACATTTTGTCAATTTGCACTTACTTGTAGCAATATGCACTTTTAAGCATGAACTTTAAATATGTTCTTGATTTATTTATACAAACCGTATACACTCCTACAAAATTCAAATTGTTTTTATAATTTAAATTTATTTAGATATAGATGTTTATGAAGTTGTCACGTCGGTTAATTAAAAACCTATAATAGTGAAGAATTTAGAAGAAGGCGTTGAATTTTGCTTAATGCTTTGTTTAATCAAAAAAGTTCCATGGTATAGAAAAAAACAGCTTAATTTATGGGTTTTAACAATTTTTCCGTCAGCTATGGTGACATCTACATAAAACCGTAACATAACCCTTGAAAGTATTGAATCAATACTAATTATTGTGAAGAGATAATGATGTAGTGAACTTCTATTAATGGTCTGGATCAAGTATTGCGTAGGCAGTGCACGACACGCTTATACATTTACATAGCAAACCTTTTATGTAGGAAGATAGTTCAACTACGTTCATATTGTCTTAACAAACTCTTCTACTGACGTTAGGTGTTACGCCAACAATTAAGTCCCGGATTTATAAAATAACCTCATCGATAGGATGACGACTTCACCATGACCCTGCAATCCTTACAAGGCTTGATTGCCACCACCATGCTTATTGCAAGATTTATTCTCACTTCCTTATTGGCAGACAATTGATGCTTGAATAACGTTTTTTTTAGTCTTTCTGTCATTTATAATAAGTAGTCTAAGTGAAATGGAATTTTTATGTGTAGAGTATGCGTAAAACTGTAAAGCACTTTAACCCACCCGGTTGTCATCCGCACCCACGTTCCGGTGTTTTGTTTTCAGTGCAGTCATGCAGTCTGCGGTTGCATTCATCGGTTCTTTTGTGATTCTTTCTAAGGGAATGCGTTATATGCTAACTGCTTATTAAGTCTGTGTTGTCTTGTTTGTTTATAATTGTATATTCTCAGATATCGTCGGGCGTACAAGCTTGATTTTATGTGCACTACTTGGAAGCGTGGGATTTAATTTTCAATTTTAATAAGTTATAATTTCGCATGAGGTCATGCTTTTATGTTTGCATATAGCATTTAATTATAATCTTGATTTGACTACTTATGGTTTGTAGACAAATACAACGAGATACCGACCACTACGAAAATTTTTTTCATTTCTGGTTTGGACGCAAATTTGAAATTCAGTAACACGTAAAATTGGAGCAATAGATCGGTATGGTAGGTATAGGTGAGTCAATAGTGCAATATTTTTAAAGTTTAATATACTGCCTAGATCATTTTATTAACAAGTTTCCCAACAAATGAGTAGCGAAAGCATAACTGGTAAGTTTGCCTGCTAAGTTGCCAGACCTCACAAGAGTGAATATCTTTTTTTGGGTCACGTATACGTAACTACAAGCGAATATGAGTATTAAAACTATAAGCAAACAAAATTCTTGTTTTATTTCGAATAATAAATGACATACGAGGATCGTTCGAAATGTACGTGGCCACACACAGAGATGGCGCTAATTCGACGGAATTTGCATTACCATTTTTCAGAACCATCCTTTCTTAGCTTAAATATGACAGTATAGAGCAATCTGTCAATTAATTTGTGTTTGACAGTGCGCCAAAGTGACCGTCTTGAGTGATTTCGTAACTAATGGAAAAACCTGAGTTGCGTGCAGTGATAAAGTACTTTCATTTGAAAGGCTTAACATCAAATGAAATCAAAGCAGAGTTGTATTCGACATTTTTTAAGTCCGCTCCTTCGTTTTCAATGGTTGAAAACTGGGTTGCAGGGTTTAAGCGTGGTCGTGTGAGCACAAAAGACGAACCCTGCAGTGAACGCCCAAAAACTGCTACTACCCCGGATATGATTGAAAAAGTCCTCTATATCATATTGGATGACCGTAGAGTAAAAGTGCGCGACATAGCAGACATACTGGGCATCTCAAATGACAGTGTGCACAGAATTTTAACTAAATTGGAAATGAAATTGGGTGCCGCGGTTGCTCACACCGGAGCAAAAACTGAATCGTTTGATTGTTTCTCGCGACCTTTTGGCACGTTTTTGCAGCAATCCGAAGAACTTTTTGCGCCGTTTCATAACCGGCGATGAAACCTGGGTCTACCATTACACAACCAACGAACATTCCAAACAATGGACACACAAAGGTTCTACGCCACCGAAGAAGGCAAAAACAGTTTAGTCAGCAGGAAAGGTTATGGCAACTGTATTTTAGAATTCTCATGGAATTATCTTCGTCGACTACTTGGAAAAATGAAAAACAATAAATAGCGAGTATTATGCGAATTTGTTGCAGCAATTGAGCTACAAAATCAAAGAGAAACGGCCTTATTTGGCGAAAATGAAAGTGCTTTTCCATCAAGATAACGCACCTGTACACACATCTGCAATTGTTATGGCCAAAATTCATGAATTGGGATTCGAATTAGTGCCTCATTCGCCCTATTTGCCAGATTTGGCTCCCAGCAACTTCTAGCTATTTCCAAACCTGGAAAATGGCTCGGCGGTAAAAGGTTTTCATCCAATTCCGAGGTAATCGCTGCGCTGCTGTAAATAGCTATTTTGAGAACTTGGTTCATCGACCTACAAAGACGGCATTGCTGCTTTGGAGCATCGTTGGAATAAGTGCGTTGAGCGAGAAGGAGACTATATTGAAAAATAAAATGAATTTTTGGCCTAAAAAACTTGCGTTTTCTTTGTTAGGCCACGTACATTTCGAACGATCCCCGTACCTATCAAAAAAATATCGCAATATTGTCCCCGCATTAGTTTGAAACTAGGGAAAAGTTGCTATTTTAGATTTGAGTATAATAATATAGATTTTTAAGAGCTATGAGCTATTTTTTAAACGATACCAAGTTACAAGTCTTGAAAACTTAATTTTTAAATGTATCACGGAACCTTCCTTTTCATTCAATTATTATTTTGCTCAATGTTAAATCAAATTATTGAGTAAAGTATCAGAACGGCCGTAGCTCAGCGGTAAGCGTGCGGGCTACTGATGAAGCGGATCCGGGTTCGATTCCCGGCCCGGTCGTTCTCCCTTGCAAGGCAACGGGAAACCATCGAGGTGAATTTTTCCCCAGGAAAAACCTCTCTGGAGAAGTAGTGCATGCACTTCCTGTGGTTCGGAGCCCACGTTAAACTGTAGGTCCCCTATGTCTGCCTGTACAAAGATATCTATCTCCGCGCACGAAACACAAACATAGGAGAGAGGTCGCCAACGCCCTGAATATGGTATGGCACGAGAAGAAGAAAGTAAAGTAACGACTTGGTGTAATTAACTGCGCTGGGTAGTCAAAATGCATGTGTTTATGAAACCATTTAAACTCTTGCTTCTCATCAATTTTAAAGCAAATTTTTACATAAATACTGATTATGTAATGACAAACGTTTGTTACAACCAACAAAAGTTAGCGTTGGCACCCGGTGTTTCGCACTGATAAATTAGTTTTTCTGCGCGGTTCTGTAATAATTTTACAGTGGTACAGTACTTCCAAATTGTGTATTTGATTGTCTGTACAGAATTCTTTCAATTCAACAACACTTGCCGGTTTGGGTATATGGTATTGGTTTCTTATTGTTATTGCAAAGTGAAAATGGGAAGAATTTTTTATAATAAGCGACATATTGCTTTATTCGGGGTTGTGGAAGATGTGGTGTGTGGTGTTCCGCAGAATGCGTCCCCAATCAGATTCGAGAATAAACCCAAGGACCCGGTCGTCAGAAAGGGTTAGATTGGTAAGCCGGATGTTGAAAATGATTGAGATGTAATCGCTCAGGCACATCAGACCGAGGCCGCCACCACAAGTATCAGCATTAAGCACGGCGTTTGGTACGATGCGAGTCAGGTGCAACACCCTGCGGACTAACCTACGTAGATGTTTGTCAGTATTTAGCAGATTTTTACTCACAATACATGGGGCTTGCAGTCTGTGCAATAGTCGTGGCACCAAAAATTGTTTAATAATGGTAAACTTCTGGTATGGCTTGAGTGAAGCGTTCACCACCCGCCTGAGCTCTTCTATCAGAAGGCGTGAGTCAGGACGGTGCATACCAAGACGGCTCAAATAAAAGCCAATATATTTAAAATTGTCATCGATCCTGATTTTTCCAATTGGTGAACCGTTGATGAAAAATCTGATCGCAGGTCCAACCACAAGCTTCTTCTTGAAGGGTACACCTCCGGTGGAGAATACAGTGCACCTGGCAGCATTGAGCGCCAGTCCTCTTTTTTGAAAACAACAAACGGGCACACTTTAGAAGAGCTTGTGCGTAATAAGAGACGCTTCTCGCGAAGAGGGCCAGATCGTCGGCATAACGCAGGAGGTCTAATTCAGTATCATCGGATTAAGGAATTGCCGCTCCAAGTGATTGGAGCTTGCATATTAACTTGTCGATTACCATGTTAAAAAGCTAAGGAGAAAAAACATCTCCTTGCTTGAAGCTTGAACCCTCTGTATAGGTAAAAATTGAAAAATGGGGTATTTTGTAGTTCCCCCTCTCTTGGGGGTCTTTCGCGATTTTGCTGATTGACGAGCATCAGCAACGTGTTCCCCACATATTTTCACGCATTTTCATATGAAGAAAGTCCATTTGAAAAAAAAATTATTTACGAAAGTCAAAATAAAGAATGCATTTCTCCGGACTATTATGTTACACTGTTATGGTGAGAAAATACAATACAACGTTGCACTATTTTAAGATGAAACAATTGATATTTTTGCTTGTCTGACGTAATAGTCACATTTCGTTTTCTTAAACTTTGCGTTTACGTTTATTACTGCGCATATCGTAAATGATGACACTCGTTTTGTCAGCATATGAAAGATATGTTGTAATTTAAAACTGTTAAACGGCGCTATAGCATCGTAGTCTTAAATATTTTATCAAGAAACACAAGAAACTACTATTTGACAGACCTTAATCGACTTGATCATTTAATAAAAGTATCATTATCCAACTGAGTCATACCCAATAATCAGAAACTTGCGGTCGGTCAGTGTTCGAAAGACAAGGTCTCCATTACAACTTGTTGACTTCAAGGCGAAGGTTTGACCACGAGATTTTTCAATACAGTCAAACACATTTAAATTTTTAACAAACGTTACTCAACGTACAATTTAGCAGAAAGTTTATGTACACACAGGTACAAACAAAACACATAAAAACATAAACAATCGTTAGTATATAGTTAACAAAAGATTTATTTTGAACAAGGTTTCAAGGTAGTCACGTTCATGACGAATTTTTACTAGAATCATAAACGTCCAAGGGGCGCCCAATAGAGCAAGTGATTAATTTACAGCAAATCAATAAAAAATTATAAACATGATTTTTGGAGGTCAAGAAATATTAAAATAAGCTTTATTAATTTATTACTCATGTAACGAAATTATTTGTAATCACCAATCACAGTGATAGAATAAAGAGAGAACTGAAGAAAATTTACAAAATTACTTTTTTCCATCACTTTTATTTATTTATTCGCAGGAAAAGAAAATACGGGGAGAAGTAAAAAAATATTATAAGTTTAACTGATAGAGGAAACGCCATTAAAAAATCCAATTGAAAGGGTCTAATGCTAATCCCTTCCGAACTGGAGGATCGGTAACATACCTACAAGTTTAGATGTTTAGAAGTTTCTTGAAAACGGGAACATTTTAATAAATGTGCACGTTTTCTTATTCGTCTGTTTAATGCGTTTTACTGACTTGTATAAATTGTAGTATATAGAAAATATTACCTTCAAGTTGGTGACAAAGTACACCTCTGCAATTTATGT
The DNA here is from genome assembly GCA_958336395.1 of Ctenicera cuprea. Taxonomy (NCBI): domain Eukaryota; kingdom Metazoa; phylum Arthropoda; class Insecta; order Coleoptera; family Elateridae; genus Ctenicera; species Ctenicera cuprea. The sequence continues at coordinate 13,923,398 of OY284494.1, read as the reverse complement.
ATATGTAAAAAGTAAAAAATGGGGTATTTTGTAGTTCCCCCTCTCTGGGAGGGTCGTCCGCGATTCTTTTGATTGACGACCACCAGGAACGTGTTCCCCACATATTTTCACGCATTTTCATATAAAGAAAGTCTATTTCAGAAGATGTTATCACGAAAGTTAAAATAAACGATGCATTTCTCGGGACTATAATAATTCACTAAAAATTAGGGCAACAATCTTTGAGAATAGGAAAGGTTCGATTTTTTTAACAAAAAATCATACGATATCTTCTTCTATCTTGCTATAAATAAAGTTATTGGTATGAATTTTCATACATAGACGTATATACAGAGTTGGGCAAAAGTAGAGAACAATGCAAATATCTTTAATACGCCAACCGCCATTTTGACAAAATTTTTACATGAAGGTTCCGATATACGGCGGATACAATGAAGATATCGGCGGTTTAAAAAGACTTCCGGTTTAGCGGGAAATGATAACAACTTTGTTATTTTAAATGGAACATCTTGCATATTTTTTAATATATCGATAGAACTCTTTTTTGCGAGTTCAGTGATAAAAGGTTTTATGCTTTTATTTTCAATAATTCTAGAGATATTGAACAATAATGTTTCATAATTGTTATCTAGCAGCTCATGAAACAAAAGAATGTGAGAAGCCTAAACAGTTTTGTAAAGTTGTCAAATATGCTTCGTTGGTGTTGTGTTGTTTTGATATTTGATAGATTGAGCAATGTGGTTGCAGTAATCAATTAATTAACCAAAATTGATTAAAACTGTTGAACTTAACATCGGAAATGGTAACAGAAAGAGAACGAAATCAAATCTTAATTATGGTTTGTTTTGGTGAGCGTCGTAGAACTCAGCAAGAAGTTTGTTCTTTATTTAACAATTTGCAATCTTTCTGTTAATTGAACCATTTCTGATGTTAAATTCAGAAGTTTTAATTAATTTAATTAATTAATTGATTACTGCAACCACACTGCTCAATCTAGCATACATCAAAACAACACAACACGAACCAAGCATATTTGACAACTTTACAAAACTGTTTAATCTTCTCGCATTCTTTTGTTTTCATGAGCTGCTAGACAATTACGAAACGTTATTATTCAATATCTCTAAAATTATTGAAAATAAAGGCATGAAACCTTACATTACTGAACTCGCAAAAAAGAGTTCTATCGATATATTAAAAAATATACAGGGTGTTCTATTTAAAATAAAAAAGCTGATATCATTTCCGGCTCAAACGGAAGTCCTTTTAAACCGCCGATACTTTCATTGTATCCGCCGTATATCGGAACCTTCATGTCGAAAATTTTGCTTAAATCGCGGTTGCCGTATTAAGGATATTTGCATTGTTCCGTACTTTTGCCCAACCCTGTATGATGATTCAATAACCGCAATGTCATCGAGTGTTACCTTATAATTTACCTTGATGTTTGCAAACAGTCGTAGAATAACGTTTTGACGCTTCTGTTTGAATTATTGTTACTAAAGTTCTAAAAGGGACATTTCACAAACTTTTAAAATTTTCAGGAAATTTCAGTTGTCGCTAAAATGTTTGTACCGCTTAGATTGTTTTTCTCCCACTTCTTAATTTAGGGCCGAGAATTACTATTTTTTGATAATTGATTATTGGGATGTGCATTGTGCAATCCCTTTAATTGGAATTAATATTCCAAAAAGTTATAAAATTATTTAGTAAACATAACAGTGATTCATAATATGGATAGACATATAAGATAATTTATAAAGACATCTCCTGAAGGTTACGTTCGCTGTACGAAGTACCTTTACCTCAAATTAAATGTGATGTCAAAAATTATCTTAGAAATTAAGAGCCACTGTGTACCTGGAATTACGTTTTATAAATATCTTCTGTTGTAAGATTTGTTGTTAAAGATATTCACAAAAAATATCCAGTTTTTATTTTCGCGGTACTTTCAGTATATTGTATATAATTTTTGATTTATAGTTTTTGGCAAAAAAACAGTTTTGGAGTTATATTTTCTGTAGGGTTTTCTTTGTAGCCAAGCATAGTTTAAAAAAAAACAAAAGAAATTGATTTGTTTTGCCTGTACTGACGTGAAAAGCTTTCGGGTTCTAACTACACGTTTAAATGAGTAGTGCAACGATTTATAACATAAACTGACATGAAGTTACTGTAATATTAATAAATGTAAGGTATAAAGAATTGTATAATATACTCTACAGTATGATTTAGAATTATGGTGCAAAATTTTACCAGTATGTAGAGCGCTAAAAACAAAGCGACCCCTATTTTTTATAAGGCGACTATGAGCACTTAATGGAGGCTCAGCAAGATTGGTTTATTAATGAAATATCTAAAACCATTGATCATCTTGTTTCAAATTTGCTCCACGGTCAAATAATAATTTTTAATATTGTCATTAAGATAACTTTAAGGTCGTGCCTTAAGGCATTTTTTTTAAATTTAGGTTATTAATTTTGATTCAGAATTTCAGATTACACAAAATAGTTAAAGGTGTTTTCTCGGCGTAGGATGTGCGTTTTTGGAAAAAATTCTTCTAATTATAGGCCTGCCAAAAATAGTCAAAAATAGAATATTCCGTACAAACAAATGAGCGCTAAATGACAATTAAGTGCCATACGTGTGTTTTCCCGAATTTTAAGTTATTTTACCATAAGTGTATCTGCAAGCTCTGTAAATGTAAAACCCTCTTCTACGTTGTAGAACATCAACGTATGTTTAAACGAAACAAATAAAAAAAAACACTTAAAACTAGGAAAAAGACACGTATGACTTAAACATTATTTAGCGTTACCGTAATTCATTTGTTTTCAACTAATTGTTTAAATGACAATTTTTATTTTTGATTACCGCTTGCGGTAAGCACTTCAAAGCATTTTCCTCCTAAACGGTGCATCCCGACTAAAAAATACTCCAATACTTTTTTTTTGTAAAATTACATTTCACATTTAAAACTAGTAGAATAGAGCCCTAGAAATAAATGACAGAAAAGTTATTTAAAAAAATAAGAAAGGTGAGTGACATCACCGTTAGGCAACACTAAAAATATCTTAATGACAATACTTAAATTTATTTTTTGAGCCCATTTACCAAATTTAAAGTAAATAGAACGAACGCCAACAGTTTCAGATATACAGGGTGTTCCAAAACTAGCGGACACGGACTGCGGGACGGTATTCTACCATAAAAACTGAACAAAAAATTCCTCTACGATTATAATTAAAAAAAACAATCAAACTCAAATTTAAGTGTTTTATCAAGTACTGAAAATAAATTCAGGTTACATTACAAAAATAAGAGAGTTTAAAACGATAATTCAGAGGAAATACTACATATGCTTAAAGTATTTAAAAAACTTAAATTTACGTGTTCAATTAAGCAGTGGCATGCTATTGGCTGTTGGAAACAGCACGTCATTATTTATTTGTTTCATAGTTTGAATTTAGTTCCTAATTCAGCATTGTGCAATCCCAAATATTTTGTTGAAAGCGGTACAAAGTGCTAAAGAATGGTCGCGTATTAACGTACCGCTCGTGCTGCTTGATTATTAGAAGCCCCCAGCGCCATCGCGTATCATAATACTTGTGGTTCCAATAATTCACGGCCAATTTGTCGAACTTTAGAACTAAATTCAAAGAAATGACGAACTATGAATCAAATAAACGTGCTGCTTTCAACATCCAATAGCGTACCACTGCTTAATTGAACACGTAAATTTGAGTTTTTCAGACACTATAAACGACATTTCTTTGAATTATCATTTGAACTATCTCTTGTTGTTTGTAATTTATAACGGATTGATTTTCAGTACTTGATCCTACACTTAAATTTAATTAAGTATGAAAGTTTTTGTGTCTATCATATTCAGATTTGTATAACTTAAAAAATATTAGTTGTATGGAAAAATCGTACTGGAACTTTTTGTTCGATTTTTTTTTGTAAATTACCGCCCACAGTCCGTGCAGGCGAGTTTCGGAACACCCAATTTAGTGTTCTACACATCTGTGAAATTTTTCATCATAATTCTGAATTAGCCTATATAAATACTTTAATCGAGAAGTTTTAAAAATTAAACTGAAATGTGCTCAAAAATTACTAAAAAAATATTAAAGTTTCTTCCTGTTTTGGATAGATACTTTTTTAAAACAACGTAAAAGTAACGGAGGTGTATCCCGGGAAAAATATTTCCAAATGCAAGTGGTGTGAAAGTTTCTTACCTGAAGTTTTACAGATGTTGTTATCTTAAATTTTAAAGTCTACCGATCAGGATATTTGATTTTTTGTTAAAATTGACGCAATAAACATCAGAAAGTAATATAACAGGAAGTTACCTATTCTTAAAATAGATTATTTTGCGTTACAGTTCATTTACTAAAGCAACCGCGTGCTAGGATCCTACCTAACCGCTTAGCACTTACTATAACGTTAACATTAAATGTAGAAATATTCTTAGTAATTTAATACAGTGAGCTATCCTGTGTTAATTTTTAGACAAAATTGTAAAATTTCACCAATTTTGAAGACACAATTAGAGTTTATAATAATTTTTTTAAGTTTACTTATGTTACAGTTGCTTCCTTATGACTGTTTCTTTTTACACTACGCATTAATATAAGATGAAATAATATTAAATTTGTCTTACATAAAAAGAATTTGAAAATTACTGAAACCTGTGCCCAACTGTGATCGTGCAGTCTCGTAGATATTTTTATTTACAAATTTTAATAGTATTATGCGACAATAATCACGTGCTTATACTTAATTGATTATTATTTATTTGCGATGATCGGTGTCGAACCTACGTTGTGTTTTAATAATTACTCATGTCTGATTTACCCTGTCTTTATCAAGGTTAAAAAGGTTAAGGTGTTAAGCTGATTTAAACAACAGTAAACCTTTTAAAATATTTATCTATTTTTGTGATTCAAATGTTAGTGTTAAGTGCAACCATTTATATAGAATTTGCACGTCAGTCGTGTGGAGTCAAAATGCCAATCCAAATTTGTACCCCGGTTTAACTTATACTGATACTTCTTGTTGGGACTGCTTAGAAATGTCGAGTGTTCTACAGGTTACGCAAGTAACTGGATACTCTTTGAAAGAACACCGTGTGCTATCACTAATTTGCACGCAATACTCTCACCCTGATTAGGTCTCTTCTTAACAGCACCTTGGCCGCTACGCCTAATTCCCGAGGCACAATAGCGCCGATCACCAATACGCCTGAGAACTTAACCCAATAACAGCGATCGAATACGTACAAATGTGTAATAACACAATATGGAAATAACGCCGTCACTCACTCCAATCGGCTTCCCTGCAATAGCGCCTCAATTGCTACGCCTAACTCCCGAAGAACAATAGCGCCGCTTTTGCTACCCCTAATCGGGTACACCGACAAAAATTAGCATCTACGCCTAAGCCCAGTGTGCTAGTTCGAAATGTTTCTAAGCAACGAATGTGCCTTTGCTAATACAATTTGATTTAAATATGCATAATAACTTGCACCTAAAGGTTTTTAATTAAAAGTTAATTTAAGAGAAACCTCAAGGCGAATTAATGCACAAATTGTATGTGGTACGCAATAATTTACATAATCGTAACTGCAACTCGGTGAACTACGAGATTTTTGTCAATTATGCAGCATGTTATTATACATAGTATTTCTGTATACCTATAATTGTCTATGCATTTTAAAGGTGCTTTTATTGATAAGTGTTAAAAGCATTCTACCGATCGCAACTACCTCAAGCTAAACTGTAAATTTCACCTTCTCACTTTCTAGCACAAATAAAACAATAGATGATGTAATTCTGAAGGAATTTTGGCGCGAACAATAAAATAATAACTTTGTTTCTAGTCACAATATGTATTTACCCACGCAAGATTTCCATACTTCTCGTACTACTTGTTTTTCTATCCGATTTCAATTCACGCCATCTCGAAAAAGCGTAGGTGTAATATATTCACTTCCTGACTCTCATTACATTAATTGAATTTTGTGCAAATTAATAACTGATTGTTGAAATGTTGATTGTTGTATGTTTATTGATACAAAGGCACGAGCAACACAAACTTACGAAACGTGACACTGAAGATTAATTGTTTTTTTGTTTTTCTAATATTGAGCTGATGAATCACCTAACTTTGACTAACGGAGGTTTCTGAATATTACAGTAATTATATGTATATGTAGGATGACATTTTTTTGGTATAATTAATTTTCTTGGCTACAGCAAGGTTAGAAGTGCAGCGTCACTGTTATTGAGGCCTAGTACAATAAAATGGATATCGGAATCCGTGGAATACGCCGCATGGTTCTGTTGTATACTTCTTTTTAAAAAATAATAAACACGCTGTGTCGAGATGTTAGACATGTTCTTAATGCACTCAGCAGTATTTAATATTCTCAAATATGCAAGGAGTTGCGATTACAAGCATGCTTTCCGTAAATTGTTTCCTAAAATAATAAGCGCGCATATATTGCGTCGTTTTTCTTCTTTTGTCTGTATGCATTAGATCCTGTATAGGAAGATAGAAGCGTAATGTGTGTAATTGTAAATGCATAATTTATGGAAAGAAAACTTGAAACATGAACTTAAATTAGTAAAATTTGCTTGTTAAAAATATTTCTTTTATTGAACGATGTATCATTTTCATATTTTTGATCGTAAAACCTATTTTGACTTTTAATACTGTGTTTTATTAACACAAAACAATGTTTGGGTTAGCCTTTGGATTGTTTTATATTTACATGTCAGCGATTTATTTCCCACCCGTATTGTGATGTTCCCGTATGTGTTTATATGACATCCTCCTAACCGAGCTAAATATAACTAAACAAACAAACTAGATCAATTTATAATTATGAAGACGTATTAATAACATTTAGTAATAACGTTATACACAGCACAACTTCATAAAAGTTAACATAAATTCGCAATTCAGTAAAGTACAAAATGTGATTTTCATAATAAAAAGAAATGTAATGGAAATAGGCCAAAATCTTCAATTAAAGAAGAAATGTGAAGCAGTGAGGGCCTGCCCGCCGGTATTTGCCGTCTCGCGGCCATGATGTTTCCTTCGCGGAGTTTGTTTTCGTAATGACAGCTATCAGCAGATTATGTTCCTATAATACCAACAAACAGTATAAACCCAAATTAGAAAATGTGGCTTTTAGTAGCAAGAGTCCTTCCCTACTAAAAATTGAGCCAGGTGGAAAGGGTCCTGATTTACTATATGTATAAATAGATTACGTACATATTTTGCTTTACTGTGATCTAATCATTAAGACGTCCTGAATGTTGATAAATAAGTAAGTATAATCGTACCAGTGAAATGCCAAAACGTAACTAATGTTGTTCAATATAAAGCTGTTAAATTGGTAACTAATTAATTTCTTTGTGAAGGGTGATAATTAATCCTTTGTAAAAGGTACTTCAGTACTTAATTATTAAGCACTGAAAACTGTGTGCTTGAAAATCATAGAATTGCAAGATATATTTATACACGAACGGTCTATAATCTATAGTTTAGAGCTCTGGAAAAGGGCGTAAACTAGTACTTTAACGCCCTGGGGCGCAAAAATATATTTAACGCCCTAAGGCTTTTTGTTTACGAAGTTATTGCTGTTGAATTAATTAAGCTTAAATTGACTGTAGTGATTACACCATTTGTTTTCAGAAACGTGGTGATTTTTTTAAATAATTATGTCATTTTGTACGCTTTTTTGCATGTATCTCGGCGCGTAACTAGCGTTTTAGACCCTAGTCATGTTAGAACCCTCGACGCTTTGCAGCTTTGAACTATTAATCATGCCTCGGGCCGAAAACGCCTGTTTACGCCCTTGGTACATAATAGTTATTTATGTTGAATAATCGATTAATAATTTATTAATTGATGTAATTGGTTATTCGTTTATCGTCTGAAAATTATCGATTACGAGATTGTTTTACCATTTGATTATCCAATATTCAGTTTATCGATTATTTGAGTAATCGTTTGTTTGATTTTTTGATAATTTGATTAATCATTTATTCCTTAATCCATTACTTGATTCATCGATTATATCATTAATCGAATATTTTATTAATCAAGTATTGAATTACCATAAACAATTAGTTGACTTAAGCGTTTGATTTTACGCTGTATTATTGATTATGGGTTGATAATCGCACAGCACCTAGAACTACTGCTATATCAATACAGGATTTCTTGTATTGACGACGATTGTTTTCTTCCTATATAGGTTCTCGTAGTGGGGGCCTCTCACCAATAAAAATTAGACGAGTGGAAGGGAACCGGCCTTAATATATAGATTTATTTCTAGCTTAGCCTTTATGTAGCGTTTGAATAGTAAAAGTTTGTATTTTATTTCGCGCTTTTTTTCAGTTAAAAAAACAACACTACCAGTATATTAACAAACGAAAATCTTGATTCAAGACAAGATCAAGAGTACTTCTTGGTTTTCAAGTACCTTTTACCTTGGACACTTCAATTACAGCAGATATATTATTTCTACAGCAAACAAAGTGGCATGCCATTTTAGAGCTCTCTCTTATTAAGACAGGTTAATTGTTTTACAATTACATATACGACTACAGAGCATAATAAAAATGACAGCGTTTTCAATGTTTGAAACTTATTTTTATTTTATAACTGACGTTTAAAATTCTGGCATGTACAAATCCATTTCAGTAACATTTAACACGTGTAATCCAACGCAGGTGTTTTATCAAAAATATTTTACACGTGCAATGCACAATACGTGTTTATCGCAAGTAAGACATTTGCAAGACATTTAGAAAACCATTGTTTTTTTTTCTCCTAAAATTTGGAAGTTTGAACCGATATTTTTGTTAATGTTTCTGGTGGGAATATCAGAGATTTTTGTCGCTAGGTTTTCGTATTTTCTTTAAGACTTTTATAATCCTATGGAAGAAAAAGTTAACGTTTTAATGATTTTCGCTGCCTGCTGCAGATTTTTTGCGATGCAGGTAGAAGGCTTAATGGAACGTATCCAGACAACCCTATTTGCCGGAAATACCTTTGAGCATTCACTGACAAATTTAGAACTGGCAAATGCTAGAAAATCTGAACGGCCATCAGCTGGTAAGAAAATTTCTCTCCTTACAAGCTTTAAATCTTGCAACAACTTGCGAAAGATTCTGATTGACGCATACACATTGCTGACAATCCTAATTACGTTTTACGTCAAACGTATTTGTTTTGCTAACTGAAAATTTTGTTATAGTTTGAAAATAAACAAAACCGGTACTATAACGAAGACCCAGTTCTCACATTTCGCGACGGTGATGCCCTCAAAAACTAAACGTTTCAGTCAATCACATTCTTGTAACTCATTTTAACTCGTTTGCTGTATTTAAATCGGGAAAAATCATAAAGAGAAATTCAATATGGACATCACTTTCCAACAAGACGGAGCTTCTCCTATTACGCAGACTCGGATTAGTTTTGCTTTGCCTTAGAACTTATGTAATGATATCGTTTCGTTTTGAATGTCGAAACTTACTACTGTAATTTTTTATTTGTCAGGAAAATGAAAATAAATTAGAACATACAGAATCAGATTCTTCTTCTTGTTTTAGCATCAAATACAAATATTGGCAAATATTTAAAAAAAAATCGGCTACTCTTGGTAAATAGAAAGCAGTAAGAGACTTTGTATATAAGTTTGGGGTCATAACAGCAAATCAAAAATAGCGCGGTCAAACATAGCGCTTCCAAAATAGCGCGGAGAAAAATAGCGCCATTCAAAAATGTCGACGTCAAAAATAGCGCCGTTAAATATGTCGCCTAGTAATAATGTTAAAGCCAAAAATAGCGAAATAATGGCCATTCTACAAAAACCGCTTCAAGTATAATTTTCAAGCAAAACAAACCTCGTTGCTATGCAACAGGTTTTTGTATTTAAATAATCCGATTATTTTTCAATTTACTCGTGGTATAACTGTTGATTCTTCAAAATTTGCAATAAGTTTTAAGAGTTTTCAGGTTTCGAAAATATTTATAATTTTTATAAATTTTCAAAATTTGCAGAATTTTCAAAAAATTCAAAAATTATCAAAATTTTCAATAATTTTTAAAGTTACTTGCATCAAAAATGTTCGATTCGGAGCGTTTAGAGCTAAACATGTTTTGGGGTTCAAGGAACTTGTAACCCTTTGAAAATATTTTAAGAACTTAAACCTTTTCAAAAATTTTGGCAAATGCGAGGAAAGTTCCGTGGCGGTCAGTTGCTAAGCAAAATATTGTTGAGTGTTCAGAAATTATAAAATTACATTTACATGTGTTCCTACCACTGAACTATACTTATACTGGAACGCGCACTGGCGGTCTCTGCCATAGAAAAGAAGCGAGCCGAGAGAGATAGCGCGCAAGGATCATTCCTGTCCTTTTCGTACCGCTCCGCGCATGCGCTGCGCGAGTGTTTCAAAAACGTGAGTTCCTTTTCAAACGTTGAGACATGACAATCGACTGCTCTACGCATGCGCATACTCTCGAGAGTAGGACAGAGATGATCCTTGCGGCCCTCTCTCTCGGATCGGGCTGGCGGGCCGAGCGCGCGTTCCAGTATAAGTATAGTTCAGTGGTTCCTACTATCGATTAAATATAAGCAAACTACTGAAATCTTAGTTTTGACAATCAAACTAATATGAAACCTAATTTATCAATAATCTAATCACATATCATTCGTGTATTGAAAAAAGTTCTGGTCAAATTACTTAAATTTCCTGCATAGCAATCGTGTGCTGTGCAACAAGTAGTAGTTTATTACCTCGTTTTAGTTTTTAATTCACTCGTGGTATTTAACTATTAAAATTACTTGGCGCACAAAACTTTATATTTTGGCGACATTAAATGTCGGTATAAATTTGATTGCAATTTTCAATGCACTGTTTTTACTTTCTTATACCTTCGGTATAGAACAGTAATGATTTCATGAAAATTTTCAAATTCTAGATTTTAGCGGAAATACACGTTTTGGGGCTAAAGGAACTCAAAAAGTTGGTTTTTAAAACAGGTCTGTCTGTGGGTGGGTGTGTGTGTGACTTCTCTAAAGACGAAAGTACTGTACCGATTTTGATAAAATTTTAAATCAAGAGGTATATCGAAAATCGTAGTTTTAATTAAGCTTTTTAGAAAAATCTGAAACCGGAAACGGAAGGAGACATGTTTTTTTGGTAGCGTTTTTTTTCATTACTAAATTTTGGAAATTTAAGCAAGGGAATTAAAAGAACAACTTTAGGCAAATAGAAAACTCTTTTACCGAACTCTCTAGCTTCAAAATGGCGGCCGCTACAACTTTTTGAAAATCGAGATTTTACCGACCATTTACTCAGAATGTAGTGTGATTGGGTTCATCTACAACTTGCTTAAGTTTCATTTGTGGGTAGTACACTATGAAGTAAAGTTAATTTCAAATATCCAAAAACGATTGCAATGGCGTTTTTTCAAAATTTTTATAATTTTCAAAAAAATATTTTTCATAAACTGTCCACACAATTTTTTTTAAACTTTCTGAGCCAATAGAGCTTGCAATGAACGACAATCCTGTTTCTTACTAATCTCCCATATTTTACTCTAACGCCTTCTCGAAATTTTTGAAAAATTTAAAATTAATTAATTATTTATTCAAAAACGCAAACGCCGATTGTTATAAATTTTTATCAGTTTGATAGCCTATTTAAATTACTTTATTAGGATCGCCAAGAAATTTCAACTATTTTAAAAATTAAGTAAAAAACGATATTTTTTAATATGGGTTTTCCGGCATTTGCGTAATTTTAACTACGCTTATCAATTAGTTCTAGTTGAAAAATCTATTTTTCATTTTTTGCATATTTTTGATCTTTTTAAATAAACCATTTATATCAACTTTTAGTCCGAAATCCGAAGCCCATCTAATTAGCTTTAGGGCGGGTGGTACTGTTCTTACTATTCTTATGCGGTATGCGACATCGTAGGGTTGCGTATATAAAATGTTTTCTTAGAAATCTAACATACGGTGAAATGAGAGAAGAGCTTAAGGCAAATCGAAATCGTTTCAACTAAATTCTCTAGCTTCAAAATGGCGGCCGCTAAAACTTTTTGAAAATCCCGAATTTAACGCCCACTTACTCAAAAAGTAGTCGTCTGACCGGCATCAGCTATTACTTGTTTGAAAACTCTTTGTGGGTGGTATACGATGAAATAAATTTAATTTCGAAAACCTGAAAACGATCGCAATGGCGCTTTTTCAAAATTTTGATAGTTTTCAATAAATAGTATTCAAAAACTGCACACGCGATTTTTTTAACTTTGTAGGCTGTTAGAACGGAAGATTGGCAACAATTCGTTTTTTCTGGAAGCTATAATTTCATTTTGGCGATTTCTATAAATTTGGATGGATGGAATGGAGAGTTGCCTATATAGCTTGCTTTCTTAGAAATCTAACAGTCGGTGAAACGTACAACGTTATAATTATAAAATTTACACTTTTGCAAATACGATAAGTGTTAATATCTAGTATCGGAAAGTCCACTCGAAGTCCACACTTCAGCTTTTTTTCTCTTACTACAGTAAGCATTCATGAATTTAATTTCTTACAAAAAACAATTAAGTTATAAAAAGGCTATGCATTTTAATAACAACACCTAGCAATTACTTTCTTATACTAGTATTAAATGTATAATAAAGTTGCTAGAACATGAGGCGGTTTTCATAGAACTGCGAGTATATGTAAAATACAACACAACAGCAACATTTTACGACATTTACAGTTAAAAAACACCAATAACATTGTAAATATCATTAGCATCTATGACAATGACAAACTGACATTTATAACTAATAAACGTTTTCTGTGTGAAATATGCAAAAAGAATTGTCAGTTTAAATTTGAAACAAAATCCAATAATTATGTAAATGATGCAGGTGTGTTTATTTTTACTTCGTATGTGCCCGGAAAGAACAGATTAGCATTAAATTGCAAATATGCTAAAGTGATGTAAATAGTCTCGTTTACTTTTATTTTTTCTGTTCAAAAAAAACGACATCGTTTTCTTAGAACATATTTTAAACGAAGAAATACCTATTGTGGAAATGGAAATAATTATCACTGTATTAGCAAATATAGAGTAGTTTTGGCAAAAGTATAGAATATTTTTAGACAATGGAGGTGCAACCAGTCTCATTAGATATGTAAATTGGAATACGACCTACAGGATTGCTTGTTTCCATTTTGTTTATTACTGACATTTCAATGCATTAGCATCCAATAATCATAACCTTCCTTATTATTTATGTTTAAGGACTCGCCTATCGATTATTCACACCTAATTAAAGCAAAATGTAAGCGATCTGACAGTTTCAGAACGTCTTTATTTTTCTGAGATATCCTAATTATAAATTTATTTAAGACATTTCATAAATGGAAAACTTAAGGTAGAGCAAAAGAATAAAGTATGATATACCAAGTACTGGCCATAGCGTTTTTGGAAAAAGGTAGTGGAAATATATGACCAAAACTGCATACCCACTAAAAAAGGTCAAGCCAAAAATCAAGTAGATGCAAACAAAATTTACCGGTAGAGCCGTAGAAAACATGGGGAGATTATGAGAAATGTAGAAATTACCGGAGTAATTATTACCACTAACAACAAATGGTATATAGAGAAATAATATAAGAAAAAATAAATAATTACTTTTTGTTCAAGTTCATAACATATTAAACACTATAATATTTAAAAAATACTTTTTGTATGAAATTTCTATGCTAGATCGTTTATTATACAGCTGCCGCCGGATTCGAAAACGTTTGAATGTTTGAGTATTTCGCGCGCATTAAACGAATCTATGCGAGGGTCATTTGGCTGTCAGTCCCCAATTCAGCTATACTCCACCGAATAAAGCCGCGCGCCGGCTTAAAAGGTCTTTAAATGAATAAGAGTGAAATAGAAAGCTCATTGCGGTAAAATTCATATTACACAAGCTAAAAGAGGATAGAAGTATCTGCGTATTAAAGACTTCAAGGTCACGAACCCACAACTTCCGAGAATTATGCTGTAAGCTGTCCGTGATAAGCGCATGCCAATAGCCGCCTAATTTGAGGGATTCACACGTACACGACATAGTAGTGTGAAAACAGTTGTTGGTTGTGTAATCATAATTTAGTGGTGTTGTACGATGTCCGTGCAAAATAATTTTGGATTGTGAATGCCATGTAAAAAAATGCTTTCACTTGTTTCCACTGTCTGCTATTTTGTGATAATTCATTGTGTGATATTGACTGCAAACATTTAAAAACTAAAATTCAAACACATTTTTATTGGTAAACCACGTGAAAAATTTTGTGCATTTTGACACACTGGCAATGTGGGTATCAATTTACAATAATCTTATTAGAAAGTGCATATCGAAAGTCTATTAAAGATTTCAATGAAAATGTTGGTTAAAATAGATCATTTTGCCAACGTAAAGAATTTTGAAATATAAGGCTACCTAAAACTTGGGTAAGAACAATTTTTTTTTCAAAAAAATACTTTAAAATGCCTCCCAGTACACCACACCACGAGCCGCCACTGTGTACTGTAGAAATTGCAATAATATGCTTGTATGAACGTTTCGCCCGAGAATAGTGGCTTGTAAGATCGCACCAGTGCCGCCATTACAGGCTAAACCACAAAACGTTGCAATATTTCGCATTATCTGCAGTATATTCTTTCAAATTTTTTTAAGCATTATGGTAATAGTGAGTAAAAGTAATTTAACAAAATACTACAAGCGAACGGAACTAGCTGTGCATACTCCTCGCACACCGGAGAGATATACTATTCCACACTTATCACGAGCAGACCAAACTGTTCTGCCACTGCTAACACGCTAAGCGTACTGCGTCAACTCACTTAAGCTTATACACTTTGCCTGCGAAGACGTAGCATTGAATTTAGATATCCCGATTTTTATTACCTTAAGATTTATTTACTATACGAAAAGGCTTTCGTAGGAATATGGGCCATATTGCAGGCGCTATCAGAAAGTAGAATTGACTATAGATAGGCAAAGTAAGGAACATACCTACGCTCTTCACAGCGATTCTAGAAATCATTACTAAAGAACTGGACCAGAATAATAAGGGTATAAACATACATGGTGAAAGACTAAATCACGTACGTTTTGCTGATGATATTGTGATAATATCGGATAAGCTAAAAGATGCCGAAGAAATGCCTGAACAGCTAAGCGTATCTCCGAAAAGCAGACCTTAAAATGAACATGACAAAAACAAACATAATAATGAACCTTGTTATAGGCGGGAACATAATGGTTTGCAATGAAATAACAGAAGAAGATGCATGTAAATACCTTGGCCACATGCTTAAAATCAGCAAAGATAATTAAAGATGCAACATTAATAGAAGAATCGGCTTTGGATGGGCGTCTTTTGGTAAGCTAAAACCATATATTATTAAGAGGACAGTATCCAATGTGCGTAAAACGAGTCTAACAAGAAGACTGTGAATAAACTAGGAATAACCCAAAAAAGCTATGAAAAGATCAATGATTGGCATAGCTGAAAGGGATAAGAAAACCAATGAATGGATACCACAAGCAACAGGAATCAAGGACGTAGTGGAAAAGACAGCTAAACTGAAATGGAACTTGGGGGACACCTTGCAAGAATAAAAGACAGTAGATGAACGAATACAATACTGACGTGGCGGCCGTGGGAAGCAAAAGGAAGTAGAGGACGACCTCCAACAAGATGGACAGACGACATGTAGAGAATAGCAGGGAACTGGGCGCAATTGGCACAATTGGATATAGTGAGATAGAAGAACACAAGGGAGGCCTATGTCTAGCAGTGGACGGACGCAAATGGATGAATTAGATAGATGGATAGAATTTTTATTAGAAAAAAATCATTATTTTGGAAAACAAATCTTTAGGATTAAAGAAACCTAAATTTGGTAGAACAAATATGTCCGTCAAAAATTGACTAAAGGGGGAAAAATTAAATCACCTAATTTTTGCTGCAACTAAAAATTTAATCGTGAACCTTGTTCTGCCATCACTTATAAGCAATCTAGCTTAAACCAACTTGTATTGTCATTCGTTTATTAAATACAAAACATTAATTTTCAATTTTCAAAATTTCATAGAAAGTGTTATAGTAAACATGCTGTCATAATTAGTTACACACAGTTCTCTATGAATATCCAAAAAATCGCAAATATTACGGTATTATGATTTTGGTTTGTGAAATCATTGAGTTTCTCTTTAAAATTTTATAGGATGTAAAGTGCCACTTTACTTACACATAGACCTTAATCAACTACATTTACCGTTATTTTCTATTTCCGGTATTTTAAAATTGCGATTACTTCTTTCATGATGAGATGACGTAAACATATAACTTGTATAAAAACATTTACATCACAAGATGTACGTCTTACCAAATTATTATTCTTTGTAGACATGATTTTGCGAAGTATTTTCAGTATAATCAAAATCAATAATAACAATAGCTACGAGACGCAAGCTATTAAATATTAATAACATAAAATCCCTGACATTCAACTCACGATTGTAGCCTTAGGTGAAATAATTTACAAACAATTTATAAAACGTTTACCTTTTGTGGTCTTTAGGAAATCACGACGTGCATTTCATACTTCCGTGAATTTACAACGACCAATCAGAGCATAATGTTATTCTGAAATTATCTTGAAAGTATGTAAAGTTTACACCTTTAAAAATTTTTATTGGTTTCACCATCTAAATTTAAATACAGATTACAGCAAATACGGCAAAAGAAGGTTAATCATTTAGTCAAGTGCATTCCCAATGTCCGAGTTAGAGTCCGATCTTTCAAAAGCTGGAGAATTATTATGCGTAGTTGTTAATTAACTACTTCGCCTTTTTAGACATAGTAGAATATAATTGTACTACTTAATTTACATCTGTCCAGAATTACAGAAGTAAGTGATACAGATTGCTGCCATTTGATGTCTCTAAACGAAATGTTAAATGTAAAACTTCTCTAAATTAGCAGTTTGCTGTGCGATATTTAGATGGTCTAAATGTAACGTAGCAGAGCTATTGTATTGTTATTAATAGTTTTTGAATGTCGGTGAAATCCCTGCAATAAAATATGCAATGTCGTGACAAGGTTTGATCATTTTTTAAGGACAATTTAATAGATGGTAGAAAGAATTAAAACAAAGGTCAAAATTTTCTAAACATCAAAATTAGTTATTACTTCACTTATATCAGGCCATATTCATTTATTACACTTTAAATTGTTTTTTTTAAGAGTCATGAAGCCGTGCGTGAGCACGACTCCATAATTCCCATCCCACCCCCTTACCCGGGCTCAGCGAACTTGAGCGCTATACACCGGTCTAACATGCCCCACCCCGAAATGACATGCAAGTCAACATACACACCGTCCATGGACACGCCGTATTTAACTTATTCAGAAAAATTTCCGACGGGCAGAGGATTCAAACCTACTACCGTTGGAAGTTTAGTTCTAGAGGTTGGGACTCTAACCACTAGACCACCCGCTGGCCCACTTTATATTGTTCATAGGCACAGTTGTACTCGTTAGTTACAACGAAAATTTTACCATCATTTAGTGTATAATACATATAGTCCGGATTTCTAGTCTAGTATTTTGCCAGCATTTAAATTATGGGGCAATCAATTATTAAGCAATTTTGGCATTATTTCTTTAAAGTTATAGTATATAAAAGTTGGCGCATTCCTAAACTTTTAAACGAATTATTTGCGAACTTAGAATGGTAACACATCCATCTGTTTGATATTATGCTAGCTTGTGTAGATAGTTATTATTTGTTTGGTCAGCTGGAATTGATGCTTGTGTAATAGTAAGATAAAATAAATCAAGGTTCATAAGCGTAGAATATAAATGGACATGAGTTTTAGAAGTAGTTTACTAACCAATTTTCTGAAACTGCAAAAATATATTTTCAATTAAAATGTAATATAGCAAATACGAATTAGCGAAAATAGAACGTGCAAATTCATTAATACAACGAGAAAGTTTTACGAAAGGGAGTAAAGTTTGGACTATAAGAGACTGAAAACCAGCGTCGAATAAGAAACTTAAGAATTGCAGTACACAACAACAACTTTTTCTAAATTCTCATCCGAAAAATTAGTTCTCTTGTCCAATATGTTTCACGTACAGCTTAATGGATTTGAGTACGCCCATGCTTTTTGTTTACTTATTGAATTTTGACGAAATTTTTTGCTCTTCTGCGACTAAAAGTCCGGTCTTTAATAATACATATCAAAAAGAGAAAAACACAACAAGATATGTAAATGGTTACCATAAAAATGTACCTGTCTTTTAGGAATAACTCGTATGTCGGCGAGTAAGTTCAAAGCGAAAATCTTCAATGAAAGGCATGAATCCGTAGTTCTTGAAAACGAATACATAATAACGTAACCAAGGCGCGGACTTACATGCACAAAAAAAACGTCAAAATATTCGCATTTATGCAACAAATATATACAAAATCTGCACCATTATATGCAAAGTATGCACCATTTTAAGCACAATATACAAGCATTATATACAAAATTTGCAAGTGAAATCAATAAACAAAAGATTTTTTAAATTTTTTTAATAAAATAGGCTCATGTAGAGAACCTTACAACATAATATTACACTTAAAATTATTAATTAAAAAAAGCAATTTTTAAAAACTATCATTAGTGTAGTATAACATGTTAAACTTGTACCTTATTTTTATATTTGCATTACAATATGTTTTTTAAGATTTTTAAAGTGAAACGACTGGCCTTTTATCAGACAGTATGTTCTTATAAGCGGAAACGTTCCTTTAAACGCCAACTGAACTGATTGGCGTTTTTTTAAAATTAGTAATAATGTCCAGGTCGTTGTTAGTTAGAACCTCATTCACCTTCACAAGAGTTTTAAAACTTTCGTTTTTATTTAATACGTCTATTAGTTTTTGTGATACAGTTTTTCCTATATTGCATTTAACTTGATGAATTGATTTTTCAAATATTTTTATAAGTTCTACTGAAGCGGATAGCAAGACTTCTTTCTTTTGTAATTGGTTGGGTGTTGTACTAACAAAACTATAATTGACTTTAATAATTGCTAATTGGTTTGCAAGTTGAGATTTGTTTATAATACTTTTTGAATCTGTACTACAACTTTAAAAGACTTCAAAATTTAAAATTAATTTTCAATATTTCGAAGTTATTTGAATAATAAAGAGCAGCATCCAACCACGTGCCCCATCTGGTAAGCACTGGTTTAGGAGGCAGCGGAATATTTTTCTTTAAATAATTCAAAAATAATTTAAAAACCTTCAAGGGCGCTTTAACAAATATCTTTTTTACATTCGATATTAAATCGTTTACAATGAGAAATTCATTTCTTCTGCAACTCTATTTTCACCTTGGGCCAAACAAGTTGTATGTATCAAATTTAGATAAAAAATATTTAAATTTCGCGCTGCTTTTATCATATATGGTGCAGCATCAGATAGCATTAATATTATTTTTTCTGTAGGAACTGTTTCCCGAAAACTTTGTAAGACTTTCATTTACGAATCCAGAAATAGTAACACTATTAGTTTTATCTAGTTCTTACGTGCTAATAAGATAAGATGTACTAGGTAGGTCAACATTTAAAACCCCTATAATTAAATTTGCTATACACCGTCCAAATTTATTAAAGTTAAAATTAGTATTGTTTAATGTTGTTAAATACACTCGCTAAAGCATTGCATAAATCGAAATTAAATTCTTCTTTTTCCTTTAATTTAGAAATTCCAGCAATGGACTCGCAGATCGGCGTTTGTAGATTCCTAGATTTGTGACATTTGCCTTGATGTAAAGCCGTTTTAATATATTGATTTACTTGGCATTTTTTATCGCATGAAATCTAGAAGGATAAAAATTCTTTGTTACTTCGGGCCAAGATGCATATTCAATAAATTTGGAAATTGTAAACAGTCAAAGATTGGTTACTGTCTTGCTGCAGACTTTTTCCACAATATTTTGTTTTCCTGTAGCACCAGTTCCAGATAACTTATTATCCATAATAAACGTAAGCTGCTGTCTTTTGGCATTTTTTTTGTATAAACAGAAACACACACAAGCCGACACACTATTTTGCTTACGAAGTGGTAGACACGAAAAACAAAATGAAACTAATATCTGCTACTTTCAAGAATTGCAATTGCATAATTCTTAGAAATGATTGCAAAAATTCCAAAACTTGGAAATAACATTCTACCTGGTATAATTCAAGACTTCCGCTCAAGAAAACCTACTCATTTTTTCCTCTTTTAAATTTTAAAATTATCGTTTTTTTGCGAATTCAAAAAATATATCTAAATATGCATTTATTCTAAAAATATGCTCCAAAATCCAAAATTATGCAAAATATGCAAATTAAAATTGTTATCATTTAATTGCATTTTATTAGATATGGATACAAACAGAAGCATTTTATTGGTATTGTAACGGGGTAGTTACTTCAATGCACGAATAAATAAAACGTTTAGTTGGCAAAACTACAATATTTATTTATTGAACATAAACGACACATTAAAAGTGAGAAAACCAAAAACATCGAAAACCAGGTTCACTATTATTCCGAGGAACCGACCGCACGCAACACCCTTGAGTCTGCTACTTAACTATTGTCCGCACTTTCACTCCCTGCGCAGTCTTTTCTTAAAGCGCCCTTGGTTGCAAGGGTGCGTCACGCTATATCAAAATTATCAAACATACTTTATAGATTCTACCTTGACTTTGTTGAAGTCCATATTTATTGAGTATAAATAAAATATAACTTTTGATAATGGCATGTAAATATGTAGAAATACGTATAAGGATAAAATAAATAAATATTGTTGAAGTAAAAAGTATTTTATTTATACACAAAATCAAATATGCGTTTGCATAAAATTCGTGCCTTAAACATAACCGTCTTATAACTATGCTCCGTATAGCGAGGAAGGTGAAAAAAACAGAAACGTGGGTATATTTTTACAAATCAGTTTTTCTGGAAATTTCAGAAAATGTAGAAATTATTTTGATCTTGTTGCGTCGCCGTAACTTGTGTGTTACCCTTAACTGAATTTTTATTATTCAACAATTTGAAACCCTTTTTCTATAGAAAAGAAAAAAAAATACTAGTTTTGAATTCTTTTCCTTCCAATGTGAATTGATAGAAAGTTTCCCAACAGTCAATTCGTCCTTGTTTCTTTCTGTTTCTGAAACTATTATTATTACCTTCTGCTGCATCACGCACACTAATAATAATTGTTGAATTTAAACTTGGTTGTGTATGTAATTTACATTTTCATTTTTAAATTATGTTTATTTACACACTAAGGACGTTGTGCTAATTAGATAATATTTGTTATTGCTAACTTTAACTGACATAAAACGAAAATAGTTCAGATAATAATTTTTCCAAGGTTGCTAGATATTTCAATTGCTAAGTGTATCAGTTACTCATTTACTATATTCTTCAATCATAAATTATTAATTTTTAATCAATGTTACCAGATTTATAATAATAGTAAAGCGCAAAGCGAACGTTGTCTTGACTATCGTGCGACATGAGAGATAAAAAGCTACGACCTTACAAAAAATGTTCCTTATGCCCTAAAAATTCAGAAACTGTTAGTTGTCAAAAAATCGTCCTGTGCACAAAAGCGTTAGGGAAATTTTCGAGTTAGAGGTATAACGAAAAATGTCAATATGCTAAATACATGTGGCAAAAATTTCAAAAGAAATTCTGTGGCCTTTCTATTTTTAAAATAATATTACATTTGTGAAAGCACACGGTCCCTTAAGAAGTTCAAATTTTTGAAATCTTATTTTCTTGCGTCCAAATTACGCAAAATTCTAATTATTTTCAAAATTTTTGCCGTTAGCACTGTCATATCTGCTAAATAACTGCGGTTACGAAAAAAATATTGGTGATAAGTAGCTTGATTTGTGCTGATTATAATGATGTAAACCACATAATTTTATAAAGTGTAGTAATCACACAAATAATACCACATGTATGAGTCACGAGTTCTCGCAGCTTTATCCTTGCAGCGCTCACCCTGCGTCCACACTGTAGTAGAGTAGTAGTTGGAATCAGGCAGCAGACAAGCCAGACGTTTAAATTCTAATTTTTAAAATTGTTGGTGTTGCTGTAATTTTTCGGTACCGTTTACAAAATTCCCCAATATGTTTTTGCAGATCAAGCACTGCTGCAGTCTGCACGGGTTTCAGAATCTTAAATTTAAGTTTTGTTTCAAGCTCATTTTCTGAGCTTTGTACGTACCAAAATATCCATGCTTTTAGATTCTTTTAGAAAATTGCAAATAACAATAAATGTAAAAAGCAACTATTATTTGTTATTTACGAGGACTAAAAAGGCCCAAGTTAAGTTGAAGTCCGAGTTTTAGTCTAAAAATTTGTGATTAAGTTAGAATGCTAGGAAAAATATCTTCTGACCCAACTGCACCTTTGCAAATACATATAACCTTATTCCATGTCCTTTTAGGTATAATTATAATTACATTCTCTGCATGAAGACGTAGAATTGCTAACACCAATAATAACAAAAATATGAATATAAACGTCTCACTCGTCTGCTGCCTGATGCCAAGTAATACCCTACTAAAGTGTAGGCGCAGGGTAAGCGCGGCAAGGGTAAAGCAGGGAGAACTCGTGACTCATACATGCGGTAGCAACTATGCTATAATATTGAAATTTCTCGATGTACCTCTCGAAAGTTTTGTTTAGCGCCTTTGCACAAGAAAATTGTTCGATAACTTGCAGATTTTGAATCCTTAAGGCATAACAAACATTTCTGCAAGGTCGTAGCTGTTTATCTCAGAGTACCCGCAAGCTCACTTTTTAAGCGACTTTATCTGGTGCTTCTATACTACAATCTAGACCAATAGAGATTGCAGCGTTTCAAAACGAACTTGCAGACATATTTCTAATTAAAGCAGAAGTTAAAGTTTTCTTAAGGAAAAAAAGCGGTATTTTAAACCGTATACATCAGCTTGTAAACAAAGCTAGGTAAACCTCCCACTATTTTAAAGGTAATGAAATTAAACTTCATCATCATCATCATAATCTATCCTCATATACCTGAAGGTGTCGGGGTCTTTCACTCCGGGTAGGCTCTTCGCTTGTGTAGTAGGAGGTAGTGGGGCTTTTGGCCTTTAAACCACCACGCTCCTGAAGCTTATGCCACCCTTCATGCACATTAATTCAAACCATACGCACATGTGTTTTATTTGTATGTTTAATGTTGTGTGTGGCTTTGTTACTTGTCCTGGTCAGCCAGTAATCAAGGCAAGCGCCGTTAATTGTAACCCGACGTCGAATGGTTGCCGAGCTCGATACTGAACCATAGAATCACAGAAAAATTTTCTGCTTCTTCCGGGATTCGAACCGAGGACTCACGCATTGTGAGCCAGATCCTCTTACCACTGGACCACTCGGACTACTCTAAACTAAAAGACTAAAATTAAACTTAAGAGGTGTTTAATGATACATAATTAAAAACGCATTATATGATGTATAAGTCACTAATCCGGCACTTCCGGTTTAATCGGAAATGTCAATTTTATCTTTTTTAAATAGCACCCTGTGTATTTTTAAGAGCTTCTTGAAGAACATAATATTCTCTTTTCAACTGTTTTCCAAATTTGAAATTGGTTAATAAACGAGGGAGAAAACTGCAATTGTAAAATTGATGCAGGAGCTGAAAATAAAACAAATCCAGTTTTTTGGTATTATTAATTAAAATTTAAAACATATCATGACTATAGATTTAAAACAAGTTTGATTTTGAACTATAAATTTATTATAATATATTTTCAATGCCTACTTGTTAAATATAACCAACATAAATATTGATTTCTTGGATATCTGCATGCAGGAAAACAATTGCATTTTGCTCTTCTCTGCATTTTATGTTCTACAAAAGTCTATTTAAAAAATTTAAATATACAAGGGGCTATTTAAAAAATATGAAGTTGGCTTCATTTCCGGTTAAATCGGAAGTGCTAGATTAGTGACCATATAATGCGTTTTTATGAATAATTAAACATCTCCAAGGTTAATTTTGTTAATTTAAAACTTGTGAACAAAATAGAAATGTACCAAGTTTCGTTTCTGACTTGTATTAGAAAAGCCCTAGGTTCAGTTCTAGAGGGCCCTTCGATTCACGTTGCAGATGATTTTTCTACAAGGCAACGATTGTTGTAGATTTAACCTATTTCCTATTTATTCTACTTCTTTCTTCCATACGTTCAATGACTTTACTAATTCTAGCTTTGCATTCTTATTTAGTATATGTTATAGTGGTCCCAAATGTTCTATTAATAACTCAACCTCTTCGCCCTTCACTGAAAATTGCTGTAATACAATTTTGGGAATGACTGTTTTCCTTGACTTTGCTATTTACGTAATATACTTTAAAATTCTAATAATAATTTTATTGCACAAATTCTAATTATACTTTTCATGCATTTTTAGGTACCCTAATAAAGCGATAGAAAAATAACGGATTTTTTTACAGGGAATCTCAATGAATGTCAAAGACGATAAGAAAAACTTTTGGTTACTGAAATTCGCTCATTTTTTAAAATGAAATTTTCTGCATTTTAAGCGCACATTACAAGTGCGTCATTTACGTATGCCATTTTTTATAAATAAAAGTTACGTAACTTCAGTTAATTTGTCAGAGTAATGTAAATCTTTCATAGAATATTTAAATATAAAAATATTGTTACAAGTTCAAGGATTTATTATGTAAAATGTTTTTGTCATCTACATTACATTGCATTTTTTATAGTTTAAAGTTGTAATAATAAAAATCATTAATTTAGAATTTGTTTGTGTTCAAATTATTTTATTATAATAGGCCTTAAAATAACAAAATATAATTTTATTTCTATTATGGAATTTTACCCTGATATTTTAAAACCGAAGCGAATATCCAAACAAATACCATCACTGCTGAAAAAGTAACGATAAACAATATAACATAAACTTTCTTTTTGAGAAAAATAGCACAGTTTACTCAGCTGAGGTTGTAGATGTATATAAACATAGATATGAACTAATTATGCGCTTTTGTTCTTTGGCCATGCAGACCAGAATACAACCAAGGATTTGAAATAATAAAAAAGCTCAGTGAACTAAATTCGGCAACCTTGACTTCGTTGGTGAACTGAAAGTTCCAAACAAAAACTTGGCACCACGTCGCGAAATATGTGAAAGTGTGAAAAGGATATGCAAACTCCTCGTCGTTTGATCATTGATAAATATAGAACCAAACTGTAAATCTGCGATCATGGCTTATAACATTAAACGTTTCGTAATTATCTATTACCAATTCTTGGAAGTGTACGATTACTTTATTGTTATCATTGATCCTGTATTTGGTGGCACAAGATAATTTATGTTTAATATCTTCAACTTTCAGTTACCTCATTTCAAACGATTTGATAAGTTTATATTTAAAACACCTTTAAAGGTGACGGTGTCAATATAATAATTTGCAAATTTTGTTGCAACACTTCGAAATATATTGACCTAACTGCATTTTTTGTGTGGAAGTGGAACCATCCTTTCACAGATACATCTCGTGGATGCGTTAGTTAGAAAATCTACTGACATTTGTTTCTGTTTTTTTTTTCTGGATTACCTGAATCATTCTAATAATGACAGTTAGTCATATTTGTGTAAACTATAAGCCTTTCAGTAAAGAAAATTTGAGGAAACGTTCGATTAGTGGTAATTCTGGAAGTGAAATAAAAAAAATGGGTAAAGCAATTCTCCTGAACTTTCCTGTAATATAGAAATTTTTATTGTTCCTATTTTTAAATGTATTTATGTATAACGTTGTAGCCCAATGCTAAAGTGCGGGCACATTGATTGCTCCGCACTCTGCAAACGTAACACGTCCTACAAATATATCCCATTCAGTGCTGCACTACACAAGCATGGGAAGATACCGGTCAACAAACAAGAGATAACTTTTCGTACAGTCAAAGCGAGCCAAGCAATATAACCACCAGTGGCGTTCCGTGGGTTCACAATTTGGGTAGACAAAATTATTTAAAAATAAGAATAAAAAACAAAAAAATTACGGCGCCTCCAATTTATCAAGACCTGTTGTTAAATGAATTAATCTACGCAAAAATTCCCTATTAAATTTCTCTTTGTCATTGTGCACTTTAATTTGATAACGTTAACCTTCGTCTAAAGCTACGTTAATGCGTGATTTGCCAAATAATTTTGATCTAACAATTACAGATAAAATGTTCTTTGGTCAACGCACGTTTTTTAATTGCAGCTGAAAGGTTTTTTAAATCAGAGTATCCTGTTTCAGACAATACTTTTGAGGCGTTAGATATATATGAAAATGGTAAGCAATTCCAGCAAAAAGGCTTATTTTTATTGTCGTTAGCAGTTAGCCAGTCTATTCTTTTATACCAATTCAGTATTAAAAGATCTAGATTTCTTCCTACCGTCTGTCTATAACAGCCCTAGTAATTTTGTAATACATCACCTATGATTTTTTATTTTTATTTGTTTTTCGTAAGAGTATCCATTAAATTTTTCTTTTAAAAGCTGGTCAATGAGATTTTCCATGTTTGCTGCAATTTTTCAAACTACATATAAAATAAATATTCACACAATAGCTGCATGCTACTCCTGATTGCCGCTGACCGACGCAAGTAAAGTAAAAACTGCAGAGGCCGTGCCTTTTCCGTGCTTATTGCGTTCTGTAATCCTTACTATTTCTTTGCATCTGATCATTGCATCATTTTATTAATGTGCATGCAAACGTATTAAGAATGATAAATTGGTTGACTGTGTCGTAACTGGAATCATTCGGTCCGATAAACTCGGCCTCGCTTATGGAAAACTGTAAGTAAAATTTGATTATATGCTGGTTAATACATTTTTTCATACTTTTTGTTTGGCGCTCAATGTTACGCGGTAGTGTTAAATAGTTAAAATAAAAACTGTATGTAATAGTACCATTTTTTCTATTGAAATTTAGAATTTGATTTTTGTTTGAAAAGTTATGGGTAGGCCTACCCTGCTTGATAGAACGGACCGCCACTGATAACAACGGACACCTAATAAAAAATTTTTTGAAGATTTTTCTGAAATTATAACCAGAGACAAAGGTGTACATTCATCCAACCAAAAATTGGGGAGGGGAGAACATTAATACTCCTAAATATTACGGCACCTGAAAATTGAGTTGTGAATCTTATTCTAATATCGCTTATGGGCAATGTAGCTTAAACAGAAATGTTTATGCAGAATGGATTTTTGTTTTCGAGTAATATTTTTTTGAAAATTTTCTAATTTTTGAAACAATTTTTTACTTTACAGTTTACATTTATTAAAACATGGTTGTGAATTAACATTGTGTCTTTATAAGGCTATAACAATAAAAAATTTGAATCCTACCTGTTTACTGGTTTTTGAATAACAAGGCGTTAAAACTCAAATATTCAAAAAATCGCAACGGCCGCCATTTTAAAAACAGAAAGTTCGTACAAAAAAACTCTAGATTTATCAAAAGATATTCTATCATATTCCGCTGTCAGATTTAAAACATACCCACCCTAAAAGAGACATTTTTAAGAAACATTTTCTTAAATTCCTGAAAATCCAAAACATGCATTTCCGTCAAAATCTCGAAACTATAAATTTTCATAAAATTAATACACTAAAAGTTTAGGAAAGTCAAAATCTGTTTATAGTCTACTCTATCAGGGGCGGCCTGGCCATTGGCAGAAGTGGTCAAAGTCAAAAATATATACAGGGTGTATCAAAAATCGCGCATAAACTCTGCAAAGCGTTACAGGGCAAGTCAAAATATATAAGAAAAGTAACATTAAAATTTAATTTGGGGCCCGGTTTAGAAACTATGGAGGTCCAAAGAAGCATTTTACGTATCGTTTATTTTGCAGCACGGAACGAGTTTTCATCTTCCAGAGGTCGCGTAAGTTTAATAAAAAACTATTATTGTTGTTAAAGTGTTGTAATTTCCTAAATAATAATTACCTTTAAATCTTCGATAATATTCTAAAATACACAAAAAGACAAAAGTGAACGTGGCAACATCATTTCTATTTATTTATTTTGAATGCGAACTAAGTGCAAGGTGTCATTTTCTGACCCAACCTATTGACCTTGAAAATAAGGATGATTTAAAAGAAGATTCAGAAACATCCGAGAAACAATTTTGCGAAGAACCGGCAGAAGTCGAGAAAGGCTGTAAGAACCAATGTAACAAATGCGTGGGCATTTACAAATTTGCGCAAATCTGTTTAGAACTTATGAATACATATTGACAGTTAGTTGCACCGAAGTTTCCTCTGAGAGAGCCTTTAGTGAATTAAAAATTATCAAAAACAGATTAAGGTCTGCTCTTTCTCAGCAATAATTGGAGGCATTTATGGTCAAGGGCATTGAAAAGCACCTGTTAGAATCACTCGATTTTGATTTCATGTTACATCAGCTGAAAATAGCATGAAATTTGTTTTCAAAATTTTTATTCTATTATGAAATTAAAATTTCTTTTATATATTTGCATTTCATTAATTTTTGTGATAAAACAATCCATGGAGAGATGCGAGCCCCTATTGGCCAAGTCCCACCGGGCCTTTTCCTTCCCAGTCCGCCGCTGTACTCTACAGGAAAAAATAAAAATTCCGCAATGTATCTCTGGAACCTTCCAGAGGGGAATAGAAATTGAAGCAATTGGACCAAAACAAAACTCATCATTTATAATAAATTTATGCATCTCATAGTAACGTCATATCGTATTGCCAATTATTCATTTCTGTTATTACATTATTTTATTATTTGCAATATTACAATAAAGAAAAATTACACTGTTAATGTTTTCTCACGATAATAGCTGCGCTAAACAAGCCTTCATGAATCACATTAATAAGTATTACATACAATTTATGACTTATACGTGTTAAGAATTCACATTTAGTAGTAAATTACAAGTTCATTTGTTAGACAATTAGCAGTTATTCTCATACCAACACTGTTATTAAGTTTTGCATAAGTGCGTAGGTACTCTCTGCAGTTGTAATTTATAAAATTGCTGGAAGATACTCCGTTTTAAAAATATTTCCCATAGTTTTACAAAACAAGTAGATAATGATAGGATACCTACTATATCAATCAAATTTTTATGTGGTTCGTAAGTTTGCCCCATTTTCAATGTCTTCAAACTCATGTTTGTTTTTATTACTACCATCGAAATAAGTTACTTCGTTAAGAAATAATTCTAAAATTTATCAAAATAACAACGAGGGTCGTTCGAAATGTACGTGGCCTAACAAAGAAAACGCAAGTTTTTTGGGCAAAAAATCATTTTATTTTTCCCAATATAGTATCCTTCTCGCTCAACACACTTATTCCAACAATGCTTCAAAGCAGCAATGTCGTCTTTGTAGGTCGATGAATCCAAGTCCTCAAAATAGCTATTAACAGCAGCGATTACCTCGGAATTGGATGAAAATATTTTACCGCCGAGCTATTTTTTCAACTTTGGAAATAGATAAAAATCGCTGAAAGCCAAATCTGGGTAATAGGGCGACTGAGGCACTAACACGAATCCCAATTCATGAATTTTGGCCATGGCAGACGTGTGTACAGGTGCGTTATCTTGATGGAAAAGCACTTTCTTTTTCGCCAAATGAGGCCGTTTCTCTTTGGTTTTATCGCTCAATTGCTACAACAAATTGGCATGATACTCGCCATTTATTGTTTTTCCCTTTTCCAAGTAGTCGACGAAGATAATTCCATGAGAATCCCAAAATACAGTTGCTATAACCTTTCCTGCTGACAAAACCGTTTTTGCCTTCTTCGGCGGCGGAGGATCCTCTGTGTGTCCATTGTTTGGACTGTTCCTTGGTTTCGGGAGTGTAATGGTAGACCCAGGTTTTATCGACGGTTATGGTCCGGCGCAAACGGTGTGAGCAAACGTGGCACCCAACGCGCTGAGTATTTTTTCATTTTCAATGCCCACTATGTCTGCTATCTCGCGCACTTTTATTCATGCAATACGATACGGAGCACTTTTTCAATCATATCCGGGGTAGTAGCCGTTTTTGGGCGTCTACTGCGGGGTTCATCCTTTGTGCTCACACGACCACGCTTAAACCCTGCAACCCAGTTTTTAACCATTGAAAACGAAGCAGCGGACTTCAAAAATGTCGATTCCAACTATGCTTTGGTTTCGGTGGGTGTTAAGCCTTTCATATGAAAGTACTTTATCGCTGCTCGCAATTCAGTTTTTTCCATTATTTACGAAATCACTCGAGACGGTCTTTTTGGCGCACTGTCAAACACAAACTAATTGACAGATCGCTCTATACTGTCATATTTAAAAAATGGTAATGCAAATTTCGCCGAATTAGCGCCATCTCTGTGTTAGGTCACGTACATTTCGAACGATCCTCGTATAATGAAAGCTATTATTTCAAATACAAAGTGTTATAAGTTGATATCGTTGCTCTTTTCAAGCTGAGTTTCGAGTTTTAAAATTAAGTTTAAAGGTTAAATACTACTCGTTAACATATTCTTAAATCTTGTATCATGCAAAATAGCGGCTGGACGCCATTTTGAAAAAAAATAATTAAATAACAAGGGGGTCGAGTGACGCCTCATTTGAAAGTTTTTTTTAATGCTGCGTCTGGTCATAATGTTTCAGAAAAATATTTACCCAGAACAAAATAACAAGCAATTGAAAATAAACAAATTTGGTTAAAAACTAAGAATCAACACGAAAAAATTAAATCAAATGTTTAAAATGTTCACCATTGACTTCTTAGCACATGACAAGTCTATTATAAAATTCTTTCCTTGCTTTTCCATGAGTTTCTGGAACTATATTTTTGCGCGGCTCTAGTTCTTCAATTGTTTCTGGGGGGATTGCGTACACTATAGATTTTAGATATTTCCAAAAAAAATCTAAGGGGGTTAAACCCGGGGAGCTTATCGGCCATTCCACAGGACACTTCCTACTAATCCATCTTCCCGGAAAATGTTTCCTTGAGGAAATTAAAAAAACATAACGTTTTCAACATTGTTTCCAGCTACCTGGACTGTTTCTAGGAAACTTTCTTCCTGCAGCGTCCTTACATAGCGTTCTCCATTTAATTTTTTTTTAAATATATTGATCCAATAACATGCCAGTCCAAACGTTAACTTTTTAAACGCGCTGAGTATGGGTTTCTCTAAACTCCTGAAGATTTTTGCTACTCCAATAGCGGTGATTGTGTCTATTGAGATGTTTGTGCGTTATTTTGGGATTAGTAAAATACTTTCACCGCGAACACTATTTCTTCTACGCTCACATAATTAAGCGCCAATAAATGTGTTAAAATTATAAAACTGAAACAAAAGTTTAACACATTTTTAAATCGAAACAGTGGACTAAATTTACGAATATGTAGTTATTTTTTTAGCAAAAATGCGAAAAACGAATGTTCAGTTGACAGTTTGAATTAATACGAGCTTCTCAGTGAGCTATCAAGCAAACAAATGAAAAAATAGCCTACTAGATTAAATACCAACGTGATTTTTAATTTTTAATTAAGATATTCCGTTAGTTTAAGAGCCGCCATTTTGTTCTATATGAATACTTCATTCTGAAACTCTAGGATCAGACGCAGAATTAAAAGACCTTGTAAGTGAGGTGTCACTCAGCCCTTCTTGCTATTTAATCTTCTTTTTTCATAATGGCTCGCAGTCGCCATTTTAAACCCACAGTACTACAAAATTTTGAAAAAATATAAAATGATGAATGCAACTGCCACAGACATGTCAGCAAGCAAAGTAAAAATGAAAGCATTTCACGCGGTATCTTTTTTCGGCGAATGCACGCTAAAGCAAAAGTAGAAAATTGCGCCCGTTCTTCGTAATTGGTCGGCATAAGGCAGAAATTAATGTGTAAAATATAGTTAAAAAGAAATTATTAATAAATGTAGTACCGCGTAGCATAATTTTTTTAAACAACATATTTTATAGGTAATGGCGCGGCGCCCTTTTGGGCCCGGCGCCCTAGGGCTGTAGCCCAATGGTTAGGTTGGTACTGAATAGCCTGAAATTTCGGAAAGACTGTTCAACTATAAATATCACAGAAAAACTTATTGCGGTTCTTATTCTTCCGCCTAGAGATAGGTGAGGGTTGTTGGCGTTGGGGGTGTTAATCTTGTGCTTTTTTTTACCAATCATTAATAGATGCTAGTATTTTAGACGCGAGTTGATTTGAAGCATTATTGGCAAAAATTGTAACTATAAATAAAGGTGCCAACACTGCGCCGTAGCTGCAACTCTTGTAATCTATAGTCAGCGTACCTACCTAATAAAAATTAGTTTGAGAGAACATTTTTACAAGTTTTAAAATATTGTTCATGGATGCTATGCCATATTAAAATACTAACAATGTATTCGGCCGGAATTGCCTTTTCTATTGACTGTTGTAATTCCTTTGTTGCCCATAATGCAATCTTCTAACAACAAAACTATGTAATTCCCTACAATTTGCTATGGCACAGTTATAGATAATCCTCAACGAAAATCCATATCTAGAGGGGCCAGGTAAATTTGTAGGTATTATGCTTCAAATAATGGCAGATGTTTATAGTCTGACAATTCACTTTTTACATCCTACCTCATATCTAATAAAAACATGTAAAAATAACATGTACGTAAATATCCACCATACACAAAACTGCAGCCCATCGTCGTGTGTGACATTACGAGCAAAAGTACAAACACAGTTTATAAATGACGTAATATTTAGAAATGTGTTCGATGGATTAGTACACCGTAGATACGGTGGGGCTCCGCTTATTTTCGTTGAGTTTCGGTTCGGATTAGTAGAACTATCTTGGCGTTGATGCCGTTGTATAGAAGTGAAGCTAAACAGTGCAATAAACAGTTTCTTACGCGCGAGTGTTGAGCCTATCAGTCTCATTTCTTGCTCGTGTTCGGGTAGTCTAGACTGGTGGGATAACAGTGAAAATATCAACTAAAATGGCTCGTGCAGCATTGCCAAACATAAACAAAACTTTGTCCAGTGATAAATGTTTAAAATTTTTAATAAAATTATTATAATCTAGATAATGCTGGATATCGTAGTTGGCTTGAACACACATTTCACAGATGAAAAGTATTTTTAACTTTACGTTGGTGTTGAAATAATTTGTTTTTGCCTCTCTTTTCATTTAAAATATAATAAAAACTTAATCACTTATAAAAATTATCGAAAAAACATGTTGCTAGTTTTATCTTATTTTCACTTTGATAATGTAGTGACGAATACGTGATACCATTGTTTTATATCTTATGTATATTGATTTTTTTGTTTGTTGTAATATGTTATTTGGCCGTTTTGCCATTATTAAAAATTTTGCTTTGAAAAGATCACCACCAGCTGCCTAATTTTTACATCACTGTTATAAACCATACGTAAACATTTAAGTAAAGTATTTGAGCCATTTAAATATCAACAATGGATAGTGTAATTATGACGTCACCTGGTAATAGTACCCGTTTAAAATCACGTTTGCGTAACGCAGCTACTACGTTTTTGGCGCGAAGTTCGAAAAATCGGCAATCTAGTAAAAATCACGCCATAAACCATAAAAATAACCGCAACGCAACCTCAAGAAGCAATTCTTTAAGAAACAATGCTAACCTCAGACAGGTTAACAATTACAATCGTAATATCAACGGAAACCACGAGAGTAGCACTTGCGTGAACAACAATGGAAACACTACTTCCACCGCTAAAAACAACACGTTTTATCGTGGAGCATTTGCAAGGTACGTTTTACTTAAATCATTAAAATTAGTTGTTTTAAATTTAAAACTATCAACCATAAATACTATCTTGATTTTGACCCTGGTTATAAAATTTCAACAAGAGATGGAGATAACGTATGAAGGCAACTCATTCTTCCAACAGCGAATTTAATCATTAATATTGAGAGAATCCGATGAAGGGCCCGGAAAGAAACTTTTTCAAAATATTTTGGTAGTGTTTTGTAAATTTATAAACCCGTTTCAAATACAGCATGGTTTTAAAATTAGTAAAATTGATAATTAAATAGGCATATATCTATAACTGCAGCATATAACTAACTAAATTTATTTGATCAAATTAGAAATTGTTAGATTTACTTAAACGATATTAAAACTCTTAAAACCGCATACCGGGTGTAAACGAAACATGATTCAGCCCTCCTCTAAGTCAATTTTTAGCACTTTTGTTTTAGCCATCATTCACAAATAATCTATCTAAAAACCATAATGAGCTACTATCATTCCATTTGAAATTTTCTACATTTTGTTTTCAAACATTTACAACTTTCGGAAGCTCATAAGTTCACAAATTAATAATATGAACTTTAAATGTCAAAAAGTATGTTGAATAAATAGCTTTTAACGTTTTTTGAACTGCCAAAACAATTTATGTACACGACACGGGCACACTACAATATTCAGCATTTAATGCTGATATTAAAAATGTAAGGATAATGTAGAGGGCGTTTCATTTAAGATGAGAAAGTTGGGATCGTTCCGGCTAAACCAGAAGCTCTAAATATTAACATTGTGAAACAATTACCAAGAGTTTTATTTTATTAATAAACTATTAATTTTTTAATAGTTAAATATTTATTAACATTTGCGTCAAATAACAGGTCTCTACCGATATGTAATCCGCGCCTAAGAATTTTGTATGCCTACACATACATAATTCCACATACTTCTACTTGTAGTTGAACATACTTCCATGTACTTCTACTTGCATCCACTTACATCCACATACTGCCACTAACTTCCACATACTTCCGTACTTACTCCACTTACTTCTATGTACTTTCAATTACTTCCACGTACCTGCATTTCCTTCCACATGCTTCCATTTACCTTCATATACTTCCACCGCACTTCCACTTACTTCCACGTATTTCCACTTCCACGTATTTCCACTTCCACGTACTTTCACATACCTCCACTTACTCCCACCGTACTTCCTCTTACATTCATGTATTTCCACCGTACTTCCACTCACTTCCACTACTTCCACTAACTTCCACATCCTTTCACATACTTCCACTTACTTCCATGTACTTCCACTTAATTCCACGTACTGCCATTTACTTTCACATACTTCCACATACCTTCATATACTTCCACCTTACTTCCACGGACTTCCATGTAGTTCCACTTACTTCCACGTACTTCCATTGCCTTTCACATACTTCCACATACTTCCATTTGCCTTCATATACTTCCACCGTACTTCCACTTACTTCCACGTATTTCCACTTCCACGTGCTTTCACATACCTCCACCTACTTCCACCGTACTTCCTCTTACTTTCATGTATTTTCACCGTACTTCCACGTACTTCCACTACTACCACTAACTTCCACATTCTTTCACATACTTCCACTTACTTTCATTTACTTTCACATACTTCCACACACCTCCTAATATTCATTTGAACGTTACAGAACGTACAAAAGTCAAATGCAGTTACATGTTATGTTAGTACATTTTATTGCCTTCTAGTTTACAAACTAAAAAAATTATTTTACAGAAATCAAAGTTAAGTTTAAGAGATTGGTAATTGTACTCGTATAAAACCCCTACAAAACGTGGTTGGTCCACCAAAAAAAGCAGGGTATTTGGGAAGGGTACTCTACTTTAATATACACGCGCTCGAAAAAGTCCCTAAGGTCTTTCTACCACCCCCCGGTACCCCCACCAACAATTTTTTGTATTTTACAAATTAACGAATTTTGTCTTCAAAATCGGTATGAACATATTAAATTACAATAGGAACAACATTCCATTACCAAAACATCTGTGGTAGATTTCCTTTTGACCGCTTAGCGAAACAGTTTAATGATTAATCGCCCAAAGTACCAAATTGAAAAATCAATTCACAGAGTTCAACGGATAAATATTGTTAGAAAATACCAAAAATATTAAAAAGTCAAAAATATTTCAAAACTTTGAAATTTTAGTTTTTTAAATTATCAAATTATTAGAAACGCAGTTTAAAAAATTTTCAAGTTTCAAAATATTAAAAATTCCTTAAATTTTCAAAACTTTCGATATTTTAAATTACGAAATTTTTTTAGTTTTAAAAAGTTTTCAACATTTGAAATATTCTAAATTTTTGATTATGTTACAAAAAAATTTCAAATTGATTTCTGATTCAATATTTTCCGAAATGTGTAAAAATTTTTAGGCGTTTTTTTTGAATGTTCTATATTGACACTTTTTCTTTCATTACTTATACCGTGCACAATAAATAGGATACATACTTGTAAGTAAGCTATACAAATGCTCAAATTCATGATAAGTTAATGGTTTGTCCTTAGCCTAAAACTTGCCTATATGCGAATTGCAACGCAGATCTCTAACAAATAATATATTTGATTATAAACAACTTGAGGTCAATGAATTCAATGTAAGGATGGCCACTTTCCAATTTTACTGTATACCAGTAATATCATAAATTACAAAAATATGACAAAAACCTAAGTAAATATGGAAAGCTAGTATTTTGAGGTTACATATTTAATGAATAAGAATCCAAGAACTCCCGAATATTGCCATTAATAACGCACATATCGTATATCCTCAACTTTTTTAATTACTGCTATAGTTTTAAAAAAGTCGAAGGTTCAATTAGGTAAATAGTATGGAAGAAAAAAAAACGTATGTAAGGCATCATACGCATTAATGATGGCTAATCGTGTCTAATGGTGGTAAGCCGCACTTAGTCATGTACGCACATTATCAGTGCTTATTTAGATATGTAGCAACATAATCATTAATTGATTATAATGGTTTAAAATTTGGGTAGGCAATTACAAATGCAAAAATATTAAGCAATTCAGCACTTAGATTAAAAAACTAAAAAAATCTTTATTTAAAAAAATTAGCTCGTTATCCTTATCAAATATCAACAAACAACAAAACATTCAAATAAATATTTAAAACATAATATAATGTTCGACGAATTGACCTTCTATACACTACACAGGAAAAATTTATTTTCGGTATACAAGGTCGATTCTACTTCCATTGATAACTGTAACATCAGTGCAAAATGGTCATTACATTGCCGTGCCACTTATTACTTTTTTAAAGTTTAAAAACTATTGCAATTTGTTTTTCGTGAGAGTGTCTAATAAATTTGTCTTTTAAAAGTTGGTTCACGAAATTTTCCATCTTCGCTGCAAACCACATCTAAAACAAATAAAAACTTGCTTGGTGTAGTTGACAGCGGCGCTCCACCCTATTAGGCAGGGTAGGCAGTGCCTCTACCTATAACCCTTCAAATAAAAAAATTCAAATTCAAATTTTCAATTAAAAAAAACGTTCTTACATACAGTTTGTACTTGTGAGCACCACCGTATAACATTAAAAGTTAAGCGCTAAATAAATAGACAGTCGCCTTTGAACCCTGTTTCGCATACGCGAAGGCCAACCTTTCCGCTCCCAGTCATTTTCAGCCACGAAACAATCAACCAATTTGTTATTCTTACACATTGGTAAACGAATACAATGATCAAATGCAAAAAAATAGTAGGGATGTCAGGATACAGTAACTATCGAATAGGCGCGCCTGTTCCTGTAGTTCAGTGTTGCCAGGTCTCGCGAAAAATCATCATATCTGATAATTTTGAAAAATGGGCTGGTGATTGGTAAACACTTTTGAAAAAACGCAAAAATCTAATGATTTTTCAATCATTGCAAAAAGTTATAAAAATCTACTTTTCATAATTCAATAAACAAAATTTAAAAAATGTGTAATTTATCATAACCCAATAATCTAATTATTTCAAAATTAGTGCCATTTGTTAATCCGCCAAACGTTTCGACTACTGGGATGGGAACCCCAGCAGTGGTGCGTTTACAAATAGGTGCAATAAAAATAGTTGAGCGCCTACAAAGCCCATTAGTGGTGGGTTGGCACACAAGGCGCTCGTCTAAACTGCACTAGGGCCTCAAAACAAATAAAGAAAAAACTTAATATTGTATTTCAAAATTTTTATTGTTAGATACTTGAATTAAACCGTAATTTAATGTTTGAACATCGTAGCGGGATATGTCTACAGTATACGCAAACAAGGCAGCATCCGGTCAGGGCTCGCTACGCTTATAATGCATTGGTGAGAGAATGCAGTGCTGTAGACCATCAGTCTGTTTGTCCATTTTAAATTTTTAATAGGCCTCCCTCACGCAATACATTTGCGCCTGAGGCTTAAAATAATCTTAATCCGCCACTGGGGAATTCAGGATTATTTTGATACTGTTATAACCAGGTAATTCACTCAAATATATATAATAATAACCCGCCGGGCGTATTACAGTAGGCATGAGTAGCCGAATCTGCAGATTTACATGAATTCTTGCCTTTTGAGTCTTCTTGAGGCATTGGTCCTTACCATTGCACAATAGTCCTTTACCAACGTAACTATTTTTTGTACGTTAGTTAATCAGAAGAAGTAAATTATAATACGCATAATTCTAATAAAATAAAACTTGTGTTTTTAATAGAGCTATTTATTTTTTTTTGTATTAATGTTTTAATGCAAGAAATGGGGAACTCTATTGAAATAATTTGATGAAATAGAAATTTTTTTTTCTGTAGTTAGGTAAAATTTAAATTTTTGACTTGGCAACACTGCTATGGTTTTTATTTGTATATCAGTCAGCCGCAATCAGCTGCAGCCTGCAGGATAAGTTATACGACACCAGTAAAGTTGTATATTAATTTTATACGTAGTAGTGTGCTCGTTTGCAGCGAAGATCAAAAATCTCGTGGACCACCCTTTGAAAGACAAATACATGTTTTGTTGTTTGTTGATATTTGATAATGATAGCGAATTTTATTTTTTAAATAAGGATTTTTTAGTTATTTAAACTTAATTTTCAAATTAATTGTGCATTTGCCCTTGTCTACCCAAATTTTGAACCCAAGGAACCTCACTGGATAGTATAACGTATCCTGCACGCTGCATACGATTGCCGCTGACTGACCGTTCCCATTCTGAACCAAATAAAAGCTACGGGAAGTCGGGACAGGCGCGCCTATTCAGTGGTTACTGCGGCGTGATATTCCTACGGGTTCTTTGCATCTGATCATTGTACTCTTTATCAATGGGCATGCAGAGGCACTACGAATAACAGATTGGTTGATTGTTTGGTAGCTGGGAGCGTTAAGGCTGTCGCCTTCGCGTATGCAAAACAGTGTTTAAAGGCAGCGGTCCATTTATTTGGCGCCCAATTTTTAATGTTACACGGTGGCGTTAAAAAGTAAACACCATATGTAAAAGTAACTTTTTTTATTGAAACCTAAAATTTGAGTTTTTTTTTATAAAAAAAATTATGTGTAAGCACTGCCTACGCTGTCTAATAGAGCGGACCTCCAATGGTAGAGATCTCGTTATAAATAATTTGAAAAGGCATATTATGAAGTTCGCTAACTGTAAATTATAAGATTTCAATTTTCCGTTTGTAATTATAGAGCTGAATTCCTATAGCAACTTCCGTAAATATTGGTTACAAGTTAGCGTTGTTTTTGTTTAAGCCGTCGCCGCCTCCACATTAATTATACAGGTACCCGCCAGCGGGAACTTTTGTATACATCTAATTGTCTAATTCATGGAGTACATTAATTGTATTCCGGAATGATCTTTAGGTTAATGTTGTAATAAAATAAGTGATTAGTCATAGGAAAGCCTTCTCAAGGCCGCGAACTAGGAAATTTATAAACATCACGAACGCTTGAGGCGACAATTGGTCTGACTGAACGAATACGAAGAATGTGCCAGACCGTAATGTTACCGTGTACTTGTCATATGGTGCATTGCTGATCTCTCAAATATAGTTTGCTTTGGTATACAACTAATATGTAAAAGGACCTCTTTCAAGGTGAAATTTCAAGTAATTGACGAATAGACGGATCCTAAAAGTGCTAGTCACAGAATTGACATGAGAATCGTGATGCCTAAAACTTCCTCATTTCAGAGCAACGTTGTTAGTCATAATCAACAGCAATTTTTTAATATAACTAATAATTAGTTAAATTTAAGTTGAATTGGCACTTGTTACGTTGGGGTTGTGTTTATGCTTCTGCTGCAGCTAAAACTGTAAATTCTCAGTATGATATTATATGATTTGTAAAATTATCATAGTCGTTTTTAACTGATCATTGTAACGCGTGTTGATGAATTACAAACGAAAACAGTTGTAAGAGGCCGTATATTATACAGGGTGTCTAAGATAAGAAGTGCATGCATGGGGATCTTGTAAACTGTAAGAAATAGAGATTTGGTCAAACGAGAAGAATTATTCAGCATCCTAAGTACCTACTATGATCCACATTCAAATTCTACAATTTTTGCTTAAATTTCAGTACAGACCATGGTGCAAAAAATCACTATTTTTTTTAAATCAACAAAATCGATTTTTTTTTATTTAAATCAAGATTTTTTTGATTTAAATCCATTTTTCTGGTGTCTTGAAACCTGTGTTTATATTTATAAAACAGTACATGTTTTTAAGTTTTCCGTCCACATCTGTGCATTTGTAGTACGTGTAAGACTAATATGTTTAAATATACTCAATATATGTCCACTCCAAATTGACAAATAGACTGGGAACTGAGAAAGCCGGAAAACTGGTGTTTTTATTTCGTTATTTTAACCATAAGTATGATGTTGTATTTGACGACTAATTATATGCTATGAGCATGAGCCATGTAATCCTTAGAATTGACCATTTATTTTATGTTTAATTTGTTTTCCTTGTAATAAAAAACCATACCTTTGCGTTTGATACTAAACGTGTAATTGCTTTTTCACTTTTTTTTTGTGTTTCTACAATAAACTTTTGAATAATTTACGTTTTTGATTTAAATCATTCATTAAAATGAAAAAAATCGCAACGATTTAAATCTTGATTTAAATCAAGTTGATTTTAATCTTCGCACTTTGGTTCAGACTCAAAAAACTAAAATTTTCAGTTTTATCAAAGATAGCGCAAAGCGGTTTTGATATTATTAAGACACTTTTACACACATTTCGAATCTGAAATTAAAATTTATATGAGTCGTTCAAGTTTCAAGATATTGACATTAACTTCGCTTTTTTAAATATGCGCAAAAGCGGCCGTGTCATCGTTGGATAGAGCTCTTTTTCCTCTTTTCTCTAACATAAGGTTTAATGGGTTTATTTTCACAAATAATGGAGTTATAAGCAGGAAACCTTGTTTTCATAGTAGGCTGTGAAAAACTGTTTTCGTGAGTAGGCTGAAAATTAACAAAAAAACAAGAAAACCAAAAACAAAAGGCTGCATGGCTTCCACTGAGGTGTGATCAGTTTATCTTCCCAAATAATGATGTTATAAGCGAGAAATCGGTTGCCTATGGTACGCTGTGAAACAACAAAAAAAAACACCAATGTTTAGGGGAATAAAACTGTTAAAAATGTATCTTCGTATAACAATCAAAAGACGATTAACTATTAAATCCTTCTCCTAAGTAGTAAAACACGAAAAGGAAGATAAATTTAGAATAACAATAAACTCGTGTAAAAATGCAGATATTGCCAAAACAAATTAAATAGTACTCATCTCTGATTATCACATTATCACAGTTTTTTTTTGTTTTTTCACAGCCTACCATGAGCAAACAATTTCTCGCTTATAACTTTATTTTT
Organism: Ctenicera cuprea; assembly: GCA_958336395.1. Lineage (NCBI taxonomy): Eukaryota > Metazoa > Arthropoda > Insecta > Coleoptera > Elateridae > Ctenicera > Ctenicera cuprea. The sequence goes on along the minus strand of OY284494.1, from coordinate 13,881,528 downwards.
TGTGAAGAACTGATCAAACCTCAATGGAAACAAAAGCAGCTTTTTGTTTTTTTGTTTTTTTTTTCTAATTTTCAGCATACTCAAGAAAACAGTTGGGCCGGCGGGTGGTCTAGTGGTTAAAGTCCCAGGCTTTGAAACTAGACTCCCAATGGCAGTAGGTTCGAGTCCACTGCCTGTCGTAAATTTTTCTGAATAAGTTAAATCCGGCGGGTCCATGGATGGTGTGTTTGGTGTTTATGTTGGGTTGCAAGTCTTTCAGGGGTGGGGCATGTTAGACCGGTGAATAGCACTTAGTGTGCTGAGCCAGGGTAAGGAAGTGGGATGGGAATCATGGAGTCGTGCTCACGCACGGCTTCATGATTCCTTAAAAAAAAAGAAAACAGTTTTTCACAGCCTACTATAAAAAAGGGTTTCTTGCTTATAACTCCGTTTGTTGTGAAAATAAACCTATTAATTAAACCTTATATCAGAGAAAAGAGGAAAAATCTATCTAATGATGACACGGTCGCTTTTGACGGATATTTAGAAAAGCAAGGTTAATGTCAATATCTTGAAAATTTAACGACCTATAAAATTTTTTATTTCAGATTTAAAATCTGCCTAAAAAAGTGTCTTAATTACGCCAAAGCCGCTTTGCGCTATCTTTGATAATAACCAAATTATACACAAAAAAAGAAAACTGATAATTTTAGTTTTTTTCAGTCTGTACTGAAAATTAAGCAAAATATGTAGGATTTGAATGTGTATATCAGTAGCACTTGAGATGCTGAACAATTCTTCTCATTTAACCGAATCTCTATCTCTTACCGTTTACGAAATCCCCATGAATGCACTCCGTATCTTGGACACCCTGTATTTCCCTGCAATAGGTACTAAATATGAAAATCTCGTACCTAATTTCATAATATTCTAAAGTCGCAAAGCTTCTGCGAAGCGATACTTGTGTTCTACACATTTACGTATGCTTTAAGCAAATATTTGCAGGTAGTATAATAAGTATGCTTTTATGTAGGCAACGAAAACAAGCTCGGCTTCTGCACTATCTTCATTATGATTGCGAACCACACACATATTACAAAACAGGAAATTATATTGTAACTAATAAATACCAAAAGGGAGCAAATAACTCTATTCAAATAAATTGAATAATACAGTACGTTTAGTCATACGTATTCTGTATAAATTTTAGCATATAAACTTTTCTGTTGGTATTTGAATTTTGTATTTTTCCAAATTACTACTTTGGCTTATGCTTTTTATTGAGTGACGTACCTATAGGTCATTTTTTTCTTAGATCACGTAGCTGTCTATGTTTCATCTTTTTGTAAGAAAATTACAAACAACGCAATTTACTAATTATGCAGCAAATTATAAATTGTTGGTTAGTTGGTGTTAGTCAGCAAGATTATTCTATATTTTTCTAAAATATGTAATTTTCAGGAAAAATCAAATTATTGATATTTTTTAATTACCAAGAAATATTCTCTGACCTTATAACTGTTGCGGCGAAATACTGCACAATTCTTGTAAATTATGATGTCTTAACACTAGTAAGATATTACCCATATACAGGGTCTTTCCGGATTGACGCACAAAGAAATGCGTGTGACCAAACATTTTTAAATACCCCAAACACTATTTTATAATCTAGCCTTGCTTGTGATCTGGAACTAATTTTGAGATCTATAGACACAACGGTCGCCAGTGCCGGATTTAACACATTTAGGTGGCCCTAAACTATTAATAAGTATAAGGTTCTGCTGTTCGAAAGTTACTTACCTCCTATGTGCATTGCGGTGGCTACGGGGGGGGGGGGGACAGGAGGTCATGTCCTCATAATACATTCGCTGCTGGCTGGTTATAAGTTAAACCCTTATGCTATGCACTTGCCCGCACAATACTTTTTTTGTTGCACAAAATTTACCTGATTTAAATACAGAAACGGAAATTAAAATATGATATTATAACACTTTACTTCTGGTGATGACAAAAATATACACACGAGCTTACGGACCTAATGATTCCAGCTACGACACAATTAACCAATCTATTATTCTTAATACGGGTACATTCACATTACTAAAATAATTCAATAATCAGATGCAAAGAAATAGTAGGGATTTTAGAACGCAATAAGCACGGAAAAGGCACGGCCTCTGCAGTTTTTAATTTACTTGCGTCGGTCAGCTGGAATCAGGAGTATCGTGCAGCTATTGTGTGATTATTTATGTAATACGTAGTTTGCAAATTTGCAGCAAATATGGAAAATCTCGTTTGCCAGCTTTTAAAAGAAAAATTTAATGGATACCCTTACGAAAAACAAATAGATATAAAAAATCGTGGATGATTATTAGGGCTGTTACAGACAGACGGTAGGAAGAAACGCTCTACAGGCGAAAGTACTGGATTGATTTTGATGACATCTTAAATCAAGAGGTATATCGAAAATTGTAGTTCCAGTTAAGCTTTTCAAAAAAATCCAAAACCGGAAACGGAAGTTAGACATGTTTTTTTATAGCGTTTTTTTCCAAAGCATAATTTTGAAAATTTGGGCACGAAATCGGAGAGAAGAGCTTACGGCAAATCGTAAAGTTTTTACCGAACTCTCTAGCTTCAAAATGGCGGCTGCTACAGCTTTTTGAATATTTCGACTTTAACGCCCATTTACTCAAAAAGTGTTATCTGATCAAAAACGCAAACGCCGATCGTTATAAACATTTATCACTTCGATAGACTATTTAAAGTAGTTTATTAGGATTTGCTAAACTTTTCAATTATTTTAAAAATTAAGGAAAAAACAATACTTTTTAACAACAACAACGCGTTTTCCGGCATTACGTGTTTTTAACTACGTCTGTCAGTTAGCTCTAGTTAAAAAATATATTTTTCATTTTTTGTGTACTTCTTGATAACTTCCCAAATAAAGCTATTATAGCCATTTTTGTCCGACATCCGAAGCGGAATTTATAATCAGCCGATAGGCGCGCCGGTCTGCGCTTACCTTGCTTGGTGGTGCAGGTAGTCGTTGCTTCTATGGGTAGAGTTACGGTACGAAACCAATCATTGAACAGGCTATCGCACATTCAAATTCCCGCTGCTTGTTTTCTTAGAAATATAATACTCCCTGAACTGTATACCGTTATAATTATTAAATGTTACAGTTTCGCAAATACGGCAACGGCAAGTATTAGTATCTAGTATTGGCTACAATTTTTTGTTTTTTGTGAAAACTATAATTTCACTGTGGCGCTTTCTATGAATTTGGATGGATGGAACGGAAGCTTATAATTAGAAAATTTACACTTTTGCAAATACGATAAGTTTTAGTATGGGAAAGTCCACTAGAAGTCCACACTTCACCTTTTTACTTTTTAATCTTATTGTTAAATAAATTCTTGCCGTTGCCTACCCAAATTTTGAACCCACGGAATTATGGGGCACACGAAATATGTGGCCGGTGTGACCTAGCTCCGTAAGATTGAGGCAGCACAGCAAAATCTCAAACAGTTCTTACGTAAAGTGTCTTTTATGAAAAATACCTGGAAACTTTACAAAAAACACTTGTTTGAAATTAAACCTAATGAAAATTGGTTCTACGCTAAGCAAGGATAGAATGCAAAATATCGTTTTGATATCTAAAAAATGTTGGGCAATCTGGGAAGTATTTATGTATATTTAGGAAATACTTCAAAATGCAGTTTTAGTGCCAGAATTTACCTAACGTCAATGTTCGGATATTTATCTCAAATTTAAATGGAAATGTAATTGTTTTGGAAGTTTTTACCAACAAATAATAAGATATATACCAAGGGTAATTTTCCTAAAATTATTTAACAATGATTCTTGATTTTTTTAAATGTGTATGCAGAGAATGCCGTTTTTGTACAGTTTTATGAAACCGCCTGCATAAAAAGTGACATGTATTGAAGTATGAAGAGGTTTGAATGTGTAAAAGTGGCAGGTGCACATTAAAATTCGTTAACGACTGGCTGTTGCACCCGACAGTTTCCTGTAAGTTTTAAGTTACACAACCGCAAATTGGCGATGAATTGCCGGTCAACCAATTACAGTAGCTTTGTTGTTTATGTACACGTGGCTGTGGGTGCTCGTTATTTCAATAAATATTGAATATAAAATTATTTCTACAGGCTTAAAAAAATATCGTACACAAATTTGCATAAACTTAAAACAAAACAAATTTCCATCTAGCGTATATTGTAATCGTCGAGATGAAGTAGCCTAAATTTAAAACCCACAGAAATTTTCCGTTATTTAAAGTTTGTCACATTTCATTAATCATTAGTTTGTGTAGTTATTTATCAGTGGCTTGTGTGGGATTTTCTGAACAAAATTTGTGTGTGTGTTCTGAATTAATCATACCGAAAGGTGCCATCCACTTATTAACATTTCGTATGTAAAAAGCTCACGAACTTGACTTCATTTCTTTGAGAGAGCCAGTGGCGTAACTTCAGATTTTGGGCCCAGGGGTAATTTACCTAAAGGGCCCTGGCCCCATCCTCAAAAAAACTTCAATAATGAAGTAAGTGATAATAAGAACAATTTCTTCAATAGGAAAAAATTATTTGCAGCCTAGTAAATAAAAATAAATATATTAAAGCTGTGTCTAATTAAGATCAGCAAATCTTAAATTTTCTGAAGTTAATGTGTCTGGGTCGGTACCCAAAAGTGTGGGTGTCGTGTTATTACTAAATATAATCACACTTCCGTATTTTTCATTGTATAAATAAGTACATACTTACTTTACATGGAATTTAAAATGTTTTTTTGTTGAATATAAAAATAAAGACTGGCAAAAATAAAAAATTTTCATTGAAAAAACTTCTTAATAGAGAAATAAAAAAATATCAACTCGTGGCTCGTGGCAGGGCCCACTAAGGCCTCGGGCCCGGGGGCCGTTGCCCCCTCTGCCCCATGGTAGTTACGCCACTGTGAGAGACATTCCTTTTTGTTATATGTCCATGAAGTCAGAAACCAATTTAATAATTAAACAATTTTACGTTGCTGTACCTACTTTTCTACATAATTCTAAGAGGTGGACAAAATAAACCGATCTAAAACAAGGAAATACAATTTTACTTTCAACTATTTTCGTTAACGTGTGTTTTAGTGTTGGCAAAATGATTGATTTAAAATGGCTGTGCGGCGGGTAATTTGTTCAGCATGAGATCATATCCTGGAAAAGTCTATCGCGTGAGCCAATAAATAATTGCGATTTACTTTGTTTTTGCATAGGTCCTGCTTGATACGTAATTTTGCCATTTGGAAGAAAAAGAAAACAATAAAAAAAAAGTAGTTGTTAATACCTACGCACAATTTTAAAAAAATTTTTTTTTTGTACGACGTGGCGGTAGTATTTGTGCACATCTTCATCATTCTCTCGCGTAAAATCACGGAGGTGTTATTGTGATGTAAATACCTTATCAATATTTAGTGTAGTGATAGCGTTTTATAGACTTTCTCGACGGCAGTTAATGTTTAAATTTGGTCATGACATCATTGCTTGCTCAAGTTGAGTACTGCATATCGATTACTATACACGTTATTTGAACAACTACGTCTTTACATTTATTGCGTTTGGTTATGCTTATAAGCCGCTGAAATTGTGAAACAATTTTGAATTTGGCCAGTTTGACTTTTGTACAATAAGGAGAAAATCAAACAAAATTAGCACTCAGGTTGCAGTTTACGAAATACGAAAGATATTTGCAAAGGACACGTAATAACTAATAACATTAAATAAACGCCATTTGTTAAATGTTTGTCTTATTAGCTAGCTATACCTGCTAAAAGCATTTTATGTTATGTGAACACATACCTAATGCATAAATTCATTTGAAAGTCCTGCAGGGATTACGTAAGAATACAGACTAATTCTGAATGGTTATTTACAAGAAAGTCGAGAAAAAACACCTGGAATAATACAAAAGCTTATACGAGACTTCCATTTTTACCTTCCTCGCTATACGGAGTATAGTTAGAGGAAAGTATTGTTTAAAGATCTGAAAATTATAAATTTTGTAAGGCAGTAATTAAATAAAAGAAGAAATAACTGCCGTCCACATGACTTAAGAATATGCGAAAATAAGAAAACAATGATAAATGAATTAGGAAATTGAAAAATAAATTAGACATGAAAAAGGACAAGTTGTTAGAAATAACAAGAAAAATTAAATAAATTTAATAAATTGTAAAGATTGGTATAGAAACGCCTTAAAAAAGTTTCCTGTAATTTATTTAAACATAGAAATTAAATATTCTGAAGCTGTGTGTTTGAACATGCTTCCAGTTTAGCATTTTTCTAAGCCTAGTTTTCATATAGATTCATTTTACATACTGGTGCCAAATTACTGAACTATTTTGTTAGCAAGAATCGTGCCAAAAATATTTGAAATCGAATATTTTCTGTATAAATAAGTTTAATTGCAGATTTGCACAGTATTTACTTTAAATTTTACTTAATATAATGTTTGAAAAAACAGATGAATCACTGAGGGATTTACAAATTAAATTGTTCGCATTGTCATTAAGTTTATATAGGCCAGACAATTAGAAATTTTGATATTAGGTATAAAGCACACGTACGTTGTTACAAATACAAACACCCACATAAATTCAATTACGCTAAACACTTACTAGAACACAATCATTCAATGACATCTAATAACACTATAAAATGTTTACACTTTTGTGATGATAAACGTAAACAAGATATAATGGAAGCTTTAGGATCAGCAAGAATTTTTAATTATTTAAAATAATACTTTTTAATATCAACAACACTTTTTCCGACAGCCACGTGACTTGACCTACGCCTGTCAATTAGCTCTAATATAAAAATATTTTTCATTTCTTGCTTATTTTTGATAATTCTATATATAAAGTTGTTATAACAATTTTTGTTCCGAGGTCGTGAACGCATTTTTACATATCTAGGGCTTGTAGGCACGCGCTCTGCGCCATTTTCAACCAACGCATTGTGTCTGAAGCAGGCGCGGTGGCTTCTACCGGCTGGAGATGACTAGATGTAAATTTCAATCACTTCTTGACGCGAGAATATTTAAAACGTAAAAAGTATGGGAAAGTACCAGCGACCTGTTTTTGTGCTTTGGTTCTAACATGATTATTTTTTTATTCTCCTATACTTTCAGTATACGGAAATATTGGTATCATGAAAATTCCCGAAGTCGAGATTTTGACGGAAATGCATGTTTTGAACTTAAAAATGTGATTTTAAAACAATTTATGTCTGTAAATACACTAAAACTGTGAAGTAATAGTATATTGTACAACGATCAAAGAATGGTACTTATTTTTTATTATATATACGAGTGAGAAATAGACATTCCATGCGATTTGTATTCTATACTTTTTCTAGTACTATGACTTTGTTGTTCTTTTAGATTGTATTTTAAAAATAACTTAAAAGGCGTTGACGATTCTTATAAAAAAAACTTTATAATTTTTGTTGCGTTGCTATGATACCGCTTCCTGAAACTCATATCTCACGGGTTGAACTAATACCGCACGAGTTGCCACAGCAACCCGTGCGATATAAAAGTTAGTAGTAGAAAAAACTTAAATTAAAGTATTGTAAATTTTCAAAAACATATTTAATCACAAACGGGAGATAAGATTTATTTTAATTTTTGTTGCTGGGGATGAACTACAACTTAGTGGGTGTGCCAACCGGCGACTTTTTCTGGTTTGTTCTATGAATTTTTGAAAATAGAATATTCATTTACCTATTTTGGAAACAGGAGACGATATAACATTTCTCTTAAAGCTAAATTGCTCATAAGTGATAGTAGAATAAGATTCACAACTTAATTATTAAATGCAGCGATTTTGGTGGCGATTAGTTTTCCTCCTTTTATCAAATATCTAGCGGACGAATTTCGACTTGTTCTCTGAATTTCTTTAATCCCAAGAAACCTTCTTACCAAAAATAAAAAATCTTGTTCATTTTTCTTACAAAAAACTTGGAAATTAGTTTTTGCGCGATTAGAACGGGGCCCTTGCCGTTTATCTACTTTGCGCATAATTGGACCCTAGCACAAATCAGCTCCTCCATAGGGGGTGACTATATTTATGTTCCTTGCAAAACAGTTGCAAAACCCTTGGCTAGTCGCTGCTAGAAAAGCTGAAGTAAACTTCCATTTAAATAGCTAGGGAAGGGATATTTTGTTAATTTAAGTTGATCCAAGTTAACCTTGTGATTTTATAGTATGTTTTAGGCCTTCAAGGTTGTTACAATACTTGCGCAAAAATCGTGATTTTTATTTAAAAAAAAACAAAAATCGATTTATTTCATTTAAATCGGTTTTTGTATTTTACTCGTTTTTTGTTAATTTAAGTTACTTTATAATGGATGTATTTTAAATAAAGTATGTATATATACATGTTACTGTACTAGTTGAAACATTTCACGATGAAACGACATACCACTCACACAAACCAATTGATTTAAATCAACGATTTTTTTAAATAAATCGTTTGATTTAAATCATGTTTCCAAGAAGGTGCTTTGCTCATTTTTTTAGGTACAATGTTGTGCAATGTAGAATTTTTTTTTAGATTAGCACCTTTAAGGAAAATTAGAGATGTGTCCATTTACCTCACCATTACAAGTTTTTGACACTTGGCAAACGCAGTAATTTAACAAAATTATTCTGTAAAATATGTAAATCTCAAGTGGTGCAACAAAATTCAGTTTTAGTTTGAAGTAAAAGTTAACTGTATTAAAAAATTAAACAAAATCCTTGTATTTAAATTTTATTCACGCTAACGTGCCTTTAGCAAGTGGAAAAGTCCTTGTCCTTAGCGAAGTGAGGTTATTGGCTTTATACATGGGATATCTTCCATTTATGGATGTACCTAAGGCTAAAGAAATATCACCTTGATGTGAATTTACAATTTTACACAAAGTAGTTTATTATTAAAAATAAAAAAAACGTGACATAGAATACGATTAAGTTTGTAATCCAAGGAAAGGAGTTGTTCCTTGTTGCTTTTGACCATTCCTGTGCAAGTACTTACGGTAACTGTTAATGAATACGTGTAAAAATAAAGGTCTCATTCGGTGCACGTCTTTGAAGCATGAACATCGTTGAAAACTTTTCGTTTTAATTTGTCATAAGTTTTAATGGTAATATTATGTAAGTATAACATTTCAATATTGTTTTTCTTTCCAGGTAAGCCAGTTTGATTCAGTGTTTCAACTTAATGGACAGTCTGCGCCTCTTTTCTGTTCTATTCTGTAAAATTTTGATTACGGTTCTTGTTTTATTGAAAACAAGTTTTTAGTATCAAAATTATTTTATTTTATAACGTATGGCAATACCTATAGTAAAGGCAAATTTACAAAAATTTTACAGCATAGAGCCAGTAAATTGCAAACGTCTTGGATTTAATTCTGGTAAGCGATTGTTATTATACCATAAGATAATTTTAACATTAGGAATAGTAGTTGTAGCAGAACTGGTCATCATTAAGCTGTGTTTCTAGGTGAATAATTAATTAATTTCTAAAAACTATACGTAGGGTGCCAACGTCCGCATTGAAAAATTTTATATCAATTCGCCCTTACAAAATCTACATTTTGTTAATTGGAGAAATGCATAAATTCGAACAGATTATACATAGTTTTTTAGGTCTACATACTCTTAATATTTTTTTATAGATAGGTTCGATTATCGTAGCTATACGGATGTTTTTGACTTGAGCTTCATGAATAAACATTCAGATTAATAAAAAAATTGGAGTATGAATTATTCATTTGAAATTTTTCCTAAATTAAATTACCTCTTCAAGAAAAAACTGGTTCGTTTTTCTTAACATTTTATTTAAACCAAAAATTCGTTGGCTTTGTGTATTTGTCAGAGAATTTATAGTCGAGTCTGACATAGGTTTTCGCTTGCGCGGTTTGTTCAAATTGCACAGCGATCGATATAATTGGTTCATTCGTAAGAGATACTTTTAGGTCCCGAGTTGGCGCGGCTAGAATACCCATTCGAGTGCGATCAGCAAAGTTGGGCATAGCTCTACCTGGTCAGTACTTGGATGGGTGTCCGAAAAACCGAGTTAACACGACGCCTCGTGCTCTCGGAATGGCACGCGAATAGGTGGTCCCGGCTGTCGCAGAGGTACGAAAAAACGGCCGATAGGAGTTTAGCATAAGCTGATAGAGTGTGATGGTTCACAAATCGAAGGACTCTATCACCTCCTGGAACATAGCGATAAAACCAATCCCTAGCCATGTTTAACCCGACGACGCCCTAAAGGTACTAGGGATGGCTGTAGAAGAAGAAGAGATGCTTTTCCAGGCGGTTGGACGTTATAAGTCTCAACTTTTAAAAAATATGGCGGAAACAAATGGCGACGCTCCGCTACATTTGATGATTAATTGCCACCTTAATATTTGTCCGTTAAACAAAATCAAAAAAAAAATAGAAAATATCTGTCTGATTGATTAGGGAAACAATGAAAATTCCGAAAATGTCTTTTGTGGCTTATGGTCAGTTGATGAATTTTTTTGAAAAAAAAAAGATTCTAATAAAAATTGTGCAGAATTTTATAAGGATTACAACGATACCAAATGACTACACTTTTTATCTAAAGTAGCTAGTATTCTTATAAATATAAAGCGGGTGTTTTTTAATAGCTTTTGTATGCGTAAGATCTGAGTAGCACTTTTTATGATAAATCACATTTTGTTGTAGAAGCTCGCTCCCTACCTGTTTATTTTTTAAACAGCGATTGCAAAGTAATTAATTTGGCTTCTGCTTCGCCCAAAGATAATCTTAGTTGTGCAGTATCGCTAGCTTTCTCTATAAAGTACAACGTCTTAATACAACTTTTACCACTTGCTGATTTTTGGTATATAAAGCATATTTCAAAGTCACTCATCTTACAATAGGTGAAATTTAAATTCGCAAAAAAATGTCTTTATGACTGCAGGCATACAGTCGGTACACGTACAGTATTATTGAGATATAATGTTTAGGGGCAACTGCAACACTAATTACCGTGAAATAAATAATGCTCTGTGATAATTCAGTAATATTATTGTTCAATCTCACGTTAGTCGGCACGACACATTACACACAAAACGTTATATACGAAATAGTTTTGACAAAATTGAACAGTAATTATAAACCACATTAGCTAAGCAGTAATGTCGTAATTCCTAATGGGTGGCGGAAAAAAGTGCGGCGGAAAAAAGTGCTTTGTAGATGTAAATGTGACATTTGCACTTGCAAGATAGAATAATATAAACAATATAGATACCGTTATACTTTATAATATAGTTTAAAATAGTTAGAAGAAATGGATACTAAATACTAACAAAAGAATCATCACTACATGATTTGATCCAGTATTTTGACACCACATACGTAAGTGGTACGTCTTTGGAACGTGCAAGAAGCAACAATAAATGAGAAATGTCGCACGAATAACCAGACGGAAGGCTGGAATAACAGATAATGGAGTTGAGTTAGGTTAGGCACCTACACGGCACTTTTTTCCGCGTCACTTTTTCTTGCCGCACTTTTTTCCACGGCATTTTTTTCCACGACACTTTTTTTAGCGGCCCTTTTTTCCGTCGGCACTTTTTTCCAGGCATTTTTAACTGCGGCATTTTTTACCCGCGGCACTTTTTTCCGGGATTCGTTCCTGATAGCGTACGGGGAGACCCCACCAGAGGTTGCACTTGCATGTGCATCTGGTAGTGCACCACTCGTGGTGCACGAAACGCGATACTTGTGCGTTCACAAATCGGGTACCTCGGGCTCGGGTACAAGCCCCTCGCACGGCTTGCTGTGCGGGTTCCGAGATTGAGGTAGGACTCGCGGAGGCAGTGGTTGACGACCCGTATGGGAAGGTTTGCCTAGATCACAATGCGACGCTCTTTTTCCCAGTTGCCTATTTGGCAACTCTGTAGTCCGGTAGTTAACTTGTATTTTGTTGTGGGCGGGATTATACGGCTGCTTATGCGTATAATCGCTGGGAAATTCTCGGGCGCCAGATTTTATATGGAGTTTACTCTCCAGAACGGCTTCGCTGTAACAGAACGGCTTAGCGAAGACCTGGGTAACTGCAGTTGAAGATGTCGGTCTCCAGGGGTCTGTTTGATGGAATGACAGCCTGCAGGTTCTTGAAGCAGCTCTATTTAACTCGGATATATTCAACAAGTCAAGTAAAACAACGTAGAATGGTTTAAATACGTCTATTACATAATATCCCATCCAAATTAATAATATACAAGCAAAGCGGATAATATTAAGCAAAAATACGGTAGCAAATACAGTAGCAAATACGGTAGCAAATACGGTAGCAAATACGGTAGCAAATACGGTAGCAAATACGGTAGCAAATACGGTAGCAAATACGGTAGCAAATACGGTAGCAAAACAGTAGCAAATACGGTAGCAAAACAGTAGCAAATAAGGTAGCAATACAGTAGCCATACGGTAGCAATACATACATACGGTAGCCAATATATATACAGTAGTCACCAGTATACGGTCGGAAACGGTACCAGTTACTAAAGCAAACAAACTGTTATCTTGACACCAGGCGGACAAATTCGCCACTATGAATCACACAACAAAGCTCTCAAACAAATAGAAAAGAGAAGAGTAAACTTTGCCCAGGAAATGTTGCGCATAGGCGAGTTAGAGAAGTGCAACCTCAGGAAATGTTGCGCATAAGGTGCACTCCGGAAAATAAAAGAGTCAGAGAGAGAAGAGGAAACTTTGCCCAGGAATTGTTTCGCGTAGGCGAGTTAGAGAAGTGCAACCTCAGGAAATGTTGCGCATAAGGTGCACTCCGGAAAACACAGTTTACAAATATACAAGAGAGAGAGAGAGAGCAATATTTGACGTTACTAGTAATGGTGTCAAAACACAGCCTGCTTACCCCAATATCCTGGATGCGGTGGTCGGTTACCTCGGTCGGAGCACTGGTGACTTGTAGAAGTGGCTGGACTGGTACTGGGCTGAAACATCGGCGAACTGAACTCGAAAATTCAAAATTTTGAATTTATAGCCAGTCGGTATGCGCCCGAAATCGAAGCGCATCCCCACTCTACGAGAGCGGGGTTGACATAGCATCTCTGCGGCTCGATCCGCAGACACGCGGTTATCTGATTTCCGGCCGTAAATGAAATGTTTGAAATCAAATATACATTAAAATTACAATTTTAAAATACTGAAACGGTTGCTAAATTACGGAAACTTGCACACAATGAATATAAAGCATTAACCAACGGAATACTACTTATTTTAAATATAAAAATAAACCCCTAACGGTAACATAATATTGTAAACGGAAAACGGCATATAAATTAAATGTAAAAATTAAACAATTCTTATAAACTCAATGAAATTAAATCAAAATTAGTAACGCTTCGTTACACACCCCTCCTTCTTCGGAAAGAAAAGGATTTATCCTTTTCGGCACAAAACAAAATTAACTGGTAATGTTGAAACTAAAACTCACGGAACGAAATTTTTACGTGGAACCCTTGTTCATCTCACTCGATAATGTTGCACTGCACACCCCGGTCACAACACCTGGTGATGCTGGTCGACGGTGGTGACGGTTTCGGTCCCCTCGGAATACACCAGCATGTCCTGGACATCTTCCCTATCAGTCCACAGCCGGAGCTGAACAGAAAAGCTTCGTCGTTGAATCGAGTGGGGTCGGAGCGGTTTCCATACTCGGGGAAGGAGTAATGTCGGTAATAATGTCGTTTAAAACATCGGTTGCGGTTTCGGTGGCGTTATCGGTCAATGGTCTATCGTGGAAAGTCGGTACAGGTTATACATGGGCCGGTTTAAGATCTTTAATATGAACGCGAGGAACACGTTTTCCGGTTATACCTTTTAATTGATAAACTACGGGTGAAAGAACTTTAGTAACGGTATAAGGACCAGAATATTTCGGTGCTAACTTGGCCGCAAATCCTTGAGCTGCGGAAGATAGGTGATGTTCTTTCTTCATCACTTTGTCACCTACATGGCACTTCCAATCTCTTCGGCGTAGGTTGTAATGGTGTCCTTGAGTAGTAAATGCTCTGGCTAAATTGACTCGCACTAGCTCGAACACTTCTTGCAACTTCTTTATTCGGGTCTGATGGGTTTCTGGAATGGTATCATCCTCAGGTTCGGTATCTTCGGTCGGATCCTCTGCCCCTCGTCTGAGAGTGTTCGGTAACTCCAACTCTCTTCCAAAGTTGAGGAATGCGGGAGAAAAACCACTGGATTCATTTGGTGCGGTATTTATGGCTAGCATAAATTCGGATAAATGCTGGTCCCATTTACGGTGGTTACCTTCACAATACTGAGCAATCATGGTCTTCAGCGTTTTGTTGGTCCTTTCAACGGGGTTAGCCTGCGGTGTATACGGTGGTGTAAATCGGTGGTTGATGCCAAAATCTTTGAGGAGCTGACTGAATGTACGGCTATTATACTGAGTTCCATTATCAGTAATGACGGTTTTCGGGGTTCCAAATCGGGTTATAATGTCCTCAAAGAGAGCTTTACTTACGGCTTGAGCGGTAGCTGTACGGATAGCTCTGCACTGCACCCACTTAGTGAACCGATCTTGAAATACGGCAAGGTAACAATTACCTTTTGAAGATCTTGGTAGTGGTCCAACTAGGTCGGTACTAACGGTTTCCCACGGTTGTCGGTTGGCGGACGGTTGCATCTGTCCAGGTGTCTGCTGCTGCGATGTTTTATAGCGTTGGCAGGATAAACACTTCTTGACATATTTGGCAATCTCACGAAACATCCCCGGCCAGTAATATTGTCTGGCAATCCGGGCTATGGTCTTGGCTATCCCCATATGTCCGGCGGTTGGGACGTCGTGATTTTCTTCTAGCACCTTTTGGCGTAGAGGGGTCGGAACGCACAACTTCCATGGGTCGGTAAACTCATCGTCCTTCAGACTGTTGTCGTAGAAGTGACGGTACAGTTTCTCATTTCGGATGACATAATCGGGAAAATCGGTAGGTCGCTGTGTGACTTCTTTGTACTTGCGTTGATACCAGGCGCAGTCTGGCACATTGACAGCACACAGTTCCGGATCGGTTGGATCTTCGGCATTCGGTAACGGTTCACGGGACAGGGTATCTGCAACCTTGATAACTTCTTGCATTCGGGGTTTCTGTAGTCGGTAACGCTGTTTAATCGGTGTGCGGTGCATTAAACGGATTTGATGCTCCACATTCTTGGTGGTACCCTTAATACCTTCAAACAAGGGTAACTCGGTGTCTAGGAAGTTGTTGAGCTGTTGCACTTCTCTCTCGGTTAGAGAAGCCAGTGACGTTGACGCTTCTTGCACCATCCCTACGGATACGGCATCCTTTTTCTTGATGGACACAATGCGGTTTTCCAGAAATACATTGCCGGTAGTTAGGTTAATGTGGAAATTCATGGACTGCAGAAAATCCATCCCTAACAAGATGTCGGACACCATGCCGGGTATGTAATTGAACTGGTGTGTCTTGTTCTGGCGTTCTATCTGAATTGGAACGGCATAGGCTCCTTGTACACGGACGGTTTGACCATTTAATACGGTTGCATTTCGGGTAAGGGGCGGTTGTTCGGTTATCTGCAATTTCTTGCAAATGTCAGCTACTCGTGGGCCAATGTAGGACAGTACGGCACCGGTATCCACAAGTGCAGAAAAGGTTCGGTTGGCTATTAGAACGGGCAGGTACGGACGGTTATCCCCTGGTAGGGAGGCGATATTTGTCGGGAGCGGTTCAGGCCTCCTTACTGAGTGGCTCCTTTTTCGTTTCCCGGCTGTTGACATTTACAGTCCCGGGACATGACTCCTCGTGTACCACACCTGGAGCAGAAGAGGACCCTCCTGTTGGTGCATTGTTGTCGGTAATGACCGGTCTGGCCGCAATGCCAACATACTGCGGGGGTGCTCTTACTCGTTTGGTTACTTGTGGTCGGTACTTCTTTGGAAGCGGTAGCATACGGGTTGTTCTTCCATACGGGTTTCGGATTGGTTCTCGGATAAGTCGGACCGGCTGCTACTACTGGTGTTGGTGGTATGCTAGATCGGGTAGCTGTAATCAATGGAACGGGCTTGCGGATGTCTTCATATTCTTTGACTGCAGCTAGTAACTGGTCTACGGAATGGCATGTGGATCGGTGTATAAATAAACGGTAGTCGGGGAGTAAATTGCGGTGTAACCAGAATAATTCTTGGTCCGGTGACATCGCTCCATGTCTTCTGATCAAGGTTTGCAAGTCGATGATGTAACTCACCGCTGTCTCATGCTTCTGCTGTACCCGTTGGCTGATCTGGGCTTCCAGGTTAATCAGGTAGTCGGCAGGTAGGTAGAAGGCTCGGAAGTCATGAAGGAAATCGCTCCAACATCTCCAACGCTTCTGGTTATTTCGGTACCACAGCAGAGCGGTGCCGGTAAATATCTCCGGTAGCACTGGTAACAATTGCTCTGCCTGTATGTTGTAGCGCAGGCAGATCTCGTCAAGTCGTTCCAAGAACGCTACGGGGTCGGTGCTTCCATCAAATGTCACATTCCATTTATGGACATTTAAATTATCGGTCCGGGGTGGTTGGGTCGGGATTGATACGGTCACTGGCGGCGGTGCTTGGTACATCGGAAAGGCTGTAGGAATATAATACGGCATACCTGCGGCAGCGCTGGTTACAGTTGTACGGGTGTTCAAATAATCCTGTGGTACGGATGCCGATGCTGATAACGGTGGTTGATACGGTGTAAATGACCTCGGATAGTGATACGGTATACCAGCGGTTGTGCTGGTCGTGGCGGTTGACGTCTGGGTATACAGGGTGCTTACGGTCGTAGAAGTCGGTGCGGACATCACGGGTACCTTCCACTGAAATGGATCCTCTATGCTAGTAGCTGTATAGCATACGGTCGTTGTTGGGGTTGCTGGTGGATCGGTCACTAGTGGGGCGGTTGGTCCTTCTCGTATGAACTGAACCAGGCGACGTCTCAATACCTCCGTCGTACCTTCTGGTGACAAACGGAACTTGGTGGCTTCCTCCACTAGTTGTGCCTTCTTAAGGCGGTACACCCAGCTAACCCGGCCATCGGTGAAGTCGAAATTCCTACCTGGGTCGGCGTCATCTTCGACTGGATTGTTCTCCAGGTCGGACTTCTCAGAATCGGTCATAATTGCGGTGTTCACTTGTTGATATACCTGCTGGAACGGAAATGCCCTCCAAGTCACGTTACGGGACGGTTCTTCTTTGGGATTGACTGGACAAACGCGGTCCCTGCTCGGGCGCCAAATTTGCGACGCTCTTTTTCCCAGTTGCCTATTTGGCAACTCTGTAGTCCGGTAGTTAACTTGTATTTTGTTGTGGGCGGGATTATACGGCTGCTTATGCGTATAATCGCTGGGAAATTCTCGGGCGCCAGATTTTATATGGAGTTTACTCTCCAGAACGGCTTCGCTGTAACAGAACGGCTTAGCGAAGACCTGGGTAACTGCAGTTGAAGATGTCGGTCTCCAGGGGTCTGTTTGATGGAATGACAGCCTGCAGGTTCTTGAAGCAGCTCTATTTAACTCGGATATATTCAACAAGTCAAGTAAAACAACGTAGAATGGTTTAAATACGTCTATTACATAATATCCCATCCAAATTAATAATATACAAGCAAAGCGGATAATATTAAGCAAAAATACGGTAGCAAATACAGTAGCAAATACGGTAGCAAATACGGTAGCAAATACGGTAGCAAATACGGTAGCAAATACGGTAGCAAATACGGTAGCAAATACGGTAGCAAATACGGTAGCAAAACAGTAGCAAATACGGTAGCAAAACAGTAGCAAATAAGGTAGCAATACAGTAGCCATACGGTAGCAATACATACATACGGTAGCCAATATATATACAGTAGTCACCAGTATACGGTCGGAAACGGTACCAGTTACTAAAGCAAACAAACTGTTATCTTGACACCAGGCGGACAAATTCGCCACTATGAATCACACAACAAAGCTCTCAAACAAATAGAAAAGAGAAGAGTAAACTTTGCCCAGGAAATGTTGCGCATAGGCGAGTTAGAGAAGTGCAACCTCAGGAAATGTTGCGCATAAGGTGCACTCCGGAAAATAAAAGAGTCAGAGAGAGAAGAGGAAACTTTGCCCAGGAATTGTTTCGCGTAGGCGAGTTAGAGAAGTGCAACCTCAGGAAATGTTGCGCATAAGGTGCACTCCGGAAAACACAGTTTACAAATATACAAGAGAGAGAGAGAGAGCAATATTTGACGTTACTAGTAATGGTGTCAAAACACAGCCTGCTTACCCCAATATCCTGGATGCGGTGGTCGGTTACCTCGGTCGGAGCACTGGTGACTTGTAGAAGTGGCTGGACTGGTACTGGGCTGAAACATCGGCGAACTGAACTCGAAAATTCAAAATTTTGAATTTATAGCCAGTCGGTATGCGCCCGAAATCGAAGCGCATCCCCACTCTACGAGAGCGGGGTTGACATAGCATCTCTGCGGCTCGATCCGCAGACACGCGGTTATCTGATTTCCGGCCGTAAATGAAATGTTTGAAATCAAATATACATTAAAATTACAATTTTAAAATACTGAAACGGTTGCTAAATTACGGAAACTTGCACACAATGAATATAAAGCATTAACCAACGGAATACTACTTATTTTAAATATAAAAATAAACCCCTAACGGTAACATAATATTGTAAACGGAAAACGGCATATAAATTAAATGTAAAAATTAAACAATTCTTATAAACTCAATGAAATTAAATCAAAATTAGTAACGCTTCGTTACAACAACTAGGAAGTCAGACGCTAGGCTGGCGTCCCGATCCCGGACGGGGAAAGTCGATGCAACGGCCTATCCAAAAGGGTACGGCAGCCTTGTGCTGTCGGGCGATGCTGGGCGCTCAAACCTGGTGCCGGGCGTCCCAAAGGGCGGTGGCAACACCGCCCGGAGGGGGGACGGATATGCTTCATTGCTGGGTGCTGTCCTAGACTTAAAAAAAAAGGGTGATAGCGTACGGGGTGCCGTGCATATAGGGTATGGTCTTAACCTCACGCCCAAGCAGTCCAGCCATAGCGTGCTGAACAATATCACACGCTTTATCACCCGTGCTCTTATTTTGAAAAAATACTAGGCTATTTTTATATAAAAAGTGTAGGTAGTTATTTAATGTCCTTGTATTCCTTATAAAATTGTGCACAACTTTTATTGAGGTCTTTTTCCACCAAAAAATTCTTCATCTGACCTATCAGCCATCAAAGGCGGCAGCGTTATTTCGAAAAATAAGATTTTCAAGTTTTCTCCCTAGGAAATCAGAAAATGGATAGAAATTTACTTGATATTCGGAAATACTATTGGCAATTTTGTTTCGGCCATATTGGTTTTTAAGTTGGTTCTCATAACGCCCAACCACCTAAAAAATATCTCTTATAGACCCAACGTTCGATCTCAAATGGTTGTTCAATTTTAACAAATCGTATAAACGAAACCCCATTTTTGGCTATTTCACACCCGACTGAATATACTTCAAAGCAGAAAATTATGCAATCATTATGTGGGACGGTCGTATATAGACCAACACCCTTTCTAAACCTTTTGTAATATTATACGTGGTAATTTAGTAGTACAGTATACAGTCGCCTACATACACGTTAACGTTCTCGATTTGTTGACAAATCAAACATGCATGTTTAATGAAAACCAGTTTTCTTATAGTTAATGCAAAATGATAAACGCTGTTTGCCAGGCTTTTAGAACTGGATTTTTTTTTCTTCTCCGGCTAATGTTTAATATGTTCATTTTTGTATAAATAATTACTTAATTTTGTATATAGCTATAATTGACGATTACCTCCGTAAGACAATATTTTTCTGCAAATTTTGTTTTCCAACAGTATATTGTTTATTATTTTATCATAAATATGATTTAAAGAAATTGCTACAAAACTGAACGTCTGGAATCCCCACTGCATTTATATTTTATGACTTATATATTAGAAAAGTTACAATTATACCCTCTCATAACGGTAGTCCATTATTATAAATTATCTTTCAGAAGAAGAATATCGCTATAAAGTTATAGAGTTTAATTTAGTAGGTGACCAACTTTATTTAAGGTTTTGTGTCCAAAAATGTTAATAACATTTAATTGATCAATATCATTAAATTGAAACCTAATTTTTATAAAGTATAGAAAAAGAAAGTAAAAAAGTCTTATTCGGTTCTTTTATTTTGTAATTTTAGTGTAAAGGTTCGTGCCGGAATTCAGAACTTTCTATTAACCTTCTACAGTTTCTTACGGCATCACTATAAATATCTGTACAGGAAGAACATCCCGAATTTTATAGTTTCCAGATGAAAGATGATATCATCTTTTATAGAAACGCAAGAAAATTGGGAAAATTCCTAAAACCATATTTTAGTGACAACCAGTATTTCCAAGTTTATTTAGTCATTCATAAACAATATTGAATTATTACATGATTAAAACTTAACCTTAAAATATTGTAATAAGAGATCGTGAGAAATACCAATATTTGTTCTGAAATATTCCCCTAAAAATGAGTGGACGAAAATGAGATGAAATTTAGCAATTTTCAATGACTCAAAAAAGTTGTCGAAGATTTAAACAACGAGAATTGTATTTCTGTTGATGATATGATAATCTCTGAATCAATTGCATAAATAATAAGCACCCATTAAATCACCATAATCCAACGGAAACTGTGTGTTAATTTCGATGATGAAATGTAAAGTGCTTAAAATCTAATTTATTACCACCTTCCATTTCCAAGTCTCCTTGATCCATATACAACGTTTTTATAACTTACTTCTTCATTCTTTTGTTTTTATTGGACAAGGTTCTTGTACAGTTTTTTTTGGGAAGACGAGATTATCGTTCAAAATTATCTTGTGTGAGGGAACATGCTATATTATGTAGCTTTTAGTTTATATTAAGTTATTCAGTAGCAAGCAGGTGTTTTAAACATGATGTTGGACCGATTTTTTTTGGAGTGCTAATGCGGAACAAAACTGCGAATTTATATTATAATGGTCCATGGATGAAAGTTTTAACATTTATTAGTTTTCTATTTTTAAAAAAGTGCCAGCGGACTAATGCATGCCGGAATGTCCCGATTATGTTCTAAGTTTAGTCTTGTAGCTTATTTTCCAGGTTAGAACCGTCTTATTCATTTGAGGATTTCGATTTAAGAAATTTCGAAAAACCGAAGTTTGAAATTTTCAAGCAATTTTATTCACTCTGCTAACGTACTTTCTTATGTACTTCTATTTATTATAAATTTCTATTAGGAAAAAGTTAGAACGCTTCTCTTTTTTACACTTTTAATACTTCTAAGTACTTCCACATACTTCCTTGGTACCATAACTTCCACATACTTCGTGGGTACCATTACTTCCACATACTTCTTGGGTACCATTACTTCCACATACTTCGTGGGTAGCATAACTTCCACATACTTCGTGAGTACCATTATTTCCACATACTTCCTGGGTACCATTACTTCCACATACTTCGTGGGTACCATTACTTCCACATACTTCCTGGGTACCATTACTTCCACATACTTCCTGGGTACCATTACTTCCAGAAACTTTCTGGGTACCATTACTTCCACATACTTCCTGAGTACCATTACTTCCACATACTTCCTGAGTACCATTACTTTTACATACTTCCTGGGTACCATTACTTCCACAAACTGCCTGTATACCATTACTTCCACGTACTTCCTGGATACCATTACTTCTTCATACTTCCTGGGTACCATTACTTTTAGTTTTACATACTTCCTGGGTACCATTACTTCTACATACTGCCTGAGTACCATTACTTTCACATACTTCCTGAGTACCATTTCTTTTAGTTTTACATACTTCCTGGGTACCATTACTTCCACATACTGCCATCCACATATTTTAACGTTATATTATTGCTTTGCACCATGTACACGTACGATGTACATCCTCCTTTGCTTTTTTATGTGAATAATTCAAACTGTTTGTTCTCTCATATCAATACGTCGTTCAATTTGTACCACTTTCCACAATTTTTAATTAATATTCTTCAACTCTTAGTGTTGATTATAAATAAGCTCTAAATAAGAATGCTTTTTGGAGAATACGCAATATTGTTATCGTTTCTCGGCTTCCCACGCTTCTAAATATGTTTTATTTTAGACTATAACGTAATATTTGAAGAATCTAGCATTATGTAACTATTACCCATTGTTTTAATTTACTGTTTTTTGTCAATTCATCATGCCATCGTACCGTACATTAAAAAAATCATAGCTTAACTGTTCTTCTAAATTATAATTTAATTCTGTTGGCGGAAGTAAGAGTTCATCAACGAGGTCGGCCTATTCGTTTCAAGCTCGTCATTGAATTTAAGTATTAAATCTGACCTATGTCTTGCCATCCAACTCTGACCTTTGGCGCAGTCACAGGGTCAGTCTGCAACATAAATGAGTTCGTATAGAAATAGTAAATTACGGAAATATACACGTCACGAAGTGAATTAAAGAGGGTGTGTGTGATATTAGACGAGTTGAAGGTTTAACTCGTCTGAAAGAAATTTCGATCATATTGATTTTAATGCTTTAAACTTTTTGTATGTTCGACAAAAATCATAGTTCGTTAATTAGAAAAAACTCGTTTAAATATTTAAGGTTTCTGCAATTTTAGAGATTTTGTTGCACATAATTGTAGGACTTACTTTACTAGGACAATGCATTTTCAAAATGTAACAGGCGCATAAGTTAAACACACTAATTAATATTCATTTACCGAAGGTCTTCAAAAGTTCGAAAATATCTGGAAATTCTAAGTAGCATCTAATAGTTTACCTCTTGAGCCTGTTACAACATTATCTTCAGTGCATTAATTTCACTTGCCTTAAAACCTGTAGGAGATGAATAGGAGGCTTATCACGTCGAATACCGGTTAAGCGATTGTTAAGCTATATTAGTGGAAATCACATCCATATCAATGTGCGGCATCCACCTTCCCGAAACACACGAGCCACAGAAATTTGAAGAAAATAGGCATCCCGGCCCACCCCAAGATATACGTTCTAGAGATCTCGGTTAATATTACTTAATGCAATAAATAACATTATTAAATAATCAGGTCGAGGAATCTTAATTAAACCAAGCAAACTACTTGGAATTGAATCATAGAGCTAACTGTTTCGGTGGGCTTTATCAAACTTCGTATGGACCTAACAACAACAATGTCAACACATCAACAGTTGCATTAATAATAAACCATTACAACATACATTGATACAGGTATCAACAGTTTATCATTTAACACATGAATACCACAAACACAACCTTGCCACTTGCACAGCAACGCAACAGTTTTCAACTCAAAACGTTCTTTAATAACACCCAAGCACGTTCCGACTGCCGTCTACGGCTTTTTCTTAATAATCTGACTGCGCCCTACCTTTTTGCTCCCTGATTCGTCCCCAAACTTATTAGTTTGCAAATATTAAAATGCTAAGTTATGCAACACCATTATCAATAGATCCTTACCATTTTGTAGACTTTTGTTTTATTTATAAACAAAGGCAACATTTATTCACTACAACCACAAAATTTAATATAAAGAAATGTAAAGAATACAAAATAATATACTACTAATTTGCTTTTCGAAAAACACCAGATTTTAGAGTCTTTAAACAGTTTAACAAATTTTAATGTTAACCTTTAAAAAAATTAATTCAGTTGACATATTTATTTTTATTAGCATATTCTAAAAGATTATATATTTTATACTGAAATATATTACATCACGTTCACGTCATTTTGAAGATTCGTGCCAAATTTTATAAACAGAAAATTGGTAGATTAATAGCTAACCGGATAAATAGTTATATAGAGACACGTGGTGTGAAGCCCCCTTAATTTCTTCTTGAGACAGAGAAAATATTACTTTCCTTATAATTTAACAAAATGTAGGTAGACATATTTACTCCGAGTCTGCAGTGCGTTTACCTACGCCTAAGCATCTGAGAATTGTCTATTTTACGATTCGTTTAATGGAAGGTAGACTTGTTGAAACGTTTCTAATATATAATAATCTTATATATTATTGAATAACCCAAAAATTAATTTCGGGAATTCCGGGAATTCTGGGCTATTTATCAGTACTGAACTAATATGTAAATTTTGATAAAAATCTGTTACTCACAATCTTTAAAACAGAAGTTTACGGAGGAACTTCCGTTTAAACTAGTCTAGTAGGGGGTACTAACATAATTTTCAATCATGCTTCATACACAGTTGTAAATTATACTTACCGGTAATATTTACTGTTTGGCGATTATACTGGCATGATATTCTTCAAATCTTTTTAATAGATTGTGTACTGCACCAGTTGTAGTCCAGTATTTTTAGATTTGCTTTTTATAGTTCTTACTGTATTTCCTTTCTTTGAATCTGCGAATAATAATAAATCCATAATACATAATAATTTCAGAACATTGGGTTGATAATTTTAAATTTGAAATTTCCGACCTCAAACAACATTTAAACATATTCTATTTTAACGAAATTGAACCATTGTTTCAAATTCTTAACTTTAACTTAAAACTAGCCGAACCCGTGGGTCACCCCCCACGCAACTGCAGCTCTCCGAGTTGGTTTGGTAATGAGAGGCAGCAGCAGCTAAAAATGTGGCTTCCGTCGTGGCGTAAAATTGAGGCAGTTTCGTATTTAATATTCAGGGTTGGGCAACAGTACGGAACAATGCAAATATCTTTAATACAGCAACCGCAATTTCGACAAAATTTTCTGGTTCCGATATACGGCGGATACAATGAAGATATTGGCGGTTTAAAAGAACTTCCGGTTTAGCCGAAAATGATATCATCTGTTTTATTTTAAATGGAATACCCTGTATATTTTTTGATATATTGTGATCTTGCAGTTTCTCTGATATTTTTATTTACAAATTTTAATTGTATTATTTAAAATTTATCAAGTATTTATGCTTGATTACTTATTTATATGCGATGATCGGTGTCGTACCCTACGTTGTGTTTTAATTATTTGCTCGTGGCTGATTTACCCTGTCTTTATCGAGGTTAAAAAGGATAAGATTTTAAGCTGATTTAAACAACAGTAAACCTTTTGAAGAATTTATTT
The DNA here is from genome assembly GCA_958336395.1 of Ctenicera cuprea. NCBI lineage: Eukaryota > Metazoa > Arthropoda > Insecta > Coleoptera > Elateridae > Ctenicera > Ctenicera cuprea. The sequence continues at coordinate 13,856,298 of OY284494.1, read as the reverse complement.
ATTCATGTGGTGCAAATATTGGTGTTATGAGTGTTAGAACCATTTATATAGAATTTGCCCGTTAGTTGTATCGAGTAAAGTTGCCAATCTAAATATTTATCCCAGTTTTACCCATACTGATACTTCTATTTGGGACTGTTTATAAATGTCGAGTATTGTGCAGTTTACGTAAGTAACTGGATGCTCTTCATAGGAACACCGTGTGCTATCACTCATTTGTACGCAATACTCTCAGCCTGATTAGATCTCGTCCTAACAGCGCCCTGGCCGTTACGCCTAATTCCCGAAGGACAATAGCGCCGCTTGCCAACACGCCAGAGAACTTAACCCAATTACAGCGATCGATTACGTACAAATGTGTAACAACAACACGTGAAAAGAGCGTCTTGTCGCAACCAATATGGAAATAGCGCCGCCACTCACTCCAATCGGCTTCCCTGCAATAGCGCCTCAGTTGCTACGCCTAATTCCCTCCTGAGAGGGACAATAGCGCCGCTTTTGATACGCCTAATCAGGTACACCGACAAGAATGAGCTACTACGCCTAAGCCTATTTGATTTTGGCAAAGTGCTCCTCGTAGCCCAAAACCCCGTGCCGCAACCAATATGGAAATAGCGCTGCCACTCACTCCAATCGGCTTCCCTGCAATAGCGCCTCAGTTGCTACGCCTAATTCCCTCCTGAGAGGGACAATAGCGCCGCTTTTGATACGCCTAATCAGGTACACCGACAAGAATGAGCTACTACGCCTAAGCCTATTTGATTTTGGCAAAGTGCTCTTCGTAGCCCAAAACCCACGAAGATAATATTTTATTTTAAAGTTGCAAGTCCCAGACTTGTAATGTTGTAATAGAATGTTAGCAATAATGCTTTCAAACTGACGTTCAGATTTCAGCGAACTGAGTGATCTTTGAGAATTCGAAGATTGATCCCTTCCTTTAGGGAACATACTCTTTTATTAAAATTCGTGTCCATCCTCCAAGAGGTTGGACTTGTTTCTTTTTCCAATAAAATTTCAGCCCCACTCTTTTTTTAATTTTTGATTGGATAGAAGTATCAATAAAATTTTGTCTCACACTCTCAAGCTTTCTTGAACACTTGTGCTAATTGAAGCTGTCAAGTTTCCCCAATTTATGTTAATTACTACAACCCAATATTTACCCTAATCCCTAAAATGCGAGAGCGTGAAATTTTAAATATTATATTGGCCCCAATAATCCACACAACAGGCGGCAAACTCATTGATACGTGTTAACATGTGTTTTACAATATTTACATTTATGTACAAAAATGTGTGCAGCTGTTCTAAAACAACCACCTGCTTAAAATTAACTATTAAATCACAGCTATTTCGCTAAGTTAAGTGATCACTGTTAATTAAAGTCTGTATTTGCTGAAAGAAAGATAATATTCCTGTAAATAAATCAAAGTTATTAGACAAGTGCATTACGTTTTCGGGGAGCTCCCACTTTAAATTATAAAACAATACAATTAAATCAAAATCAGATACAAATTATTTATTCTCGGGCAGCGCACCTTTACAATATCGATAGACCTCTCTTTTGCGAGTTCAGTGATATAAGGTTTAATGCTTTTATTTTTAATAATTCTAGAGATATTGAAAAAAAAACATTCAACAATAATGATTCGTAATTTGTTTTATTATTTAGCAACACATGACAAGAAAACAATGAAAAACAAACAAATAAAAAAGAAGAAATAACATCACTTTAGAAGATGCTCAGAGTTCTATCGATATATCAAAACTGGGTGTTCTATTTAAAATAAAAATATAATTTAAATTCCGGTTAAACCGGAAGTCCTTTTAAACAGCCAAAACTTTCATTGTATCCGCCGTATATCGGAACCTTCAGGTAGAAAATTTTATCGAAATTGCGGTTGCCGTATTAGAGATATTTGCATTGTTCTATACTTTTTCCCAACCCTGTATATTACTGGTATCAAGCACTAAGACTAAACTACAAAGAAAAGTAATCGTATGAAAAATCTGCCGAGAAGAAAGGAGAATGCAGATAAATGTAACTGTAAAACGGAAGAGAGGCAGGCCAAGGATATTATGGGAGGACAAATTAAAAGAAATAGTGCACAGACGAGGAAGAAACATGCATAAAGTAAGGAACATGGCAAGAAGCAGAAACAACTTTAGAAAATGGGTAGAGTATCCCAACTACACCCCAACGTTATAATGGCCAAATGGGGACATGATAAAAAAAGAAGACATATTAGCAGCATAGCAAAAATGAGAATCTACTAGACCATAGTAAAGTCGATACGAACAACTTGGGTATGAAGGAAAGAAGACGAGAGAGAGTCGAAAGAAAAATACTAAGACAAATCTTCAGGCCGGTGCATGAAAGAAATATATGGCAAATACGGACAGAGGAAGAACTAAAAAGGTTATAGGTACTTATAGATAAATAGATATATAACAACAATTAAAAGACAACGAATTAAGTGACAGGTTGGGATATGTAATTAGAGAGGACCATAAAATAACACCAAAAACTGCAAAGGAGAAAAGACCGGAAGGCATAAGAAAGAAAATAAGGCGTCCGAACTATAAAGTGTATACAGACACACTATTTGGTCAAAGAGCTGTATTAATATTCTACCGAGTATTTGGCCGAGGACCGAATATTAGGTCAAAATGTTTAGGTTAAACATGTTTGGCATAAAAGTGCCTTTCTTTTAGGCATAACTCGTATGTCGGCCAGGAAACGCAAAGCGAAAAAAACTTTCGCTAAATGAACGCATTTGCTTCAAATCCAATTTGACGGTCACAATACCTTCCTCTATAGCTATACTTCGTACAGCAAGGAAGGTTAAAAGTACATAGTTCTCACTAACCCCGTATAACCTGAAAATCACGGAAAAGTCGGGGAGTAAAAATTTCAACCTGGAAGTCATGGATTGTAAGCAAAAATTAGCCGAAGTCTTAATTTTGTCTCTTGAATTACATTAGACATCTGATTTTCAGTAGTGCAGAGTATTAGAAAAAATAAGTTCTTTGCCCGGAATTTTAAATTTTCCTTCCTAATAAAATTTGAAAATTTCCTCTAAACTTTTTGTTAAACCAACGTAAGCGTTTATAATTGACGTACATCGTTTTTTATAAGCTATATTTGTTACACTTGCAAATAAATAGCAGGAACTTATTATTGAGTGCGAGTGAGAGCGCAAAAACAGTTTGTTATTAGTTTGATCAGCTGTAATACCATAAGTGATTATAATTTTGTCATGTAACTATTTTGGTTATTGCTGAGCAATACTTTGTTTGTTTTTCCAAAATTGACAAAACGTGCGACTGCTCAAAAAGAAACTTTTGCAAGACAATACGCATTTAATTTATCCTCAAGCTGTAATACTTGTTCGCATGATTCTTTAATGTCGTTGCTTAGATGAAGAAAATGCGTTTTGTTTACACACTGGCTAGGATAATACGACCTAGTACCTTCTCAACTGAAAACGCCAAGGTGCTATTTTCTCAGTTGAAAACGGCATGTTGCTGTTTTATCAGTTTAAAATTGTGATGTGATTGGCAGAAATTTTATGAATTGTGGATTCTGATTGGATTGAATTTTAGTTATGGATGTCCCACAAAAACATGGACTTGAATTCTTATTGGTTAGTGTGAACCGCGAGGTAGCGACGACGACCTAAAAATACTAAAGTAAGAATGTAGACGAAAAGCAGTAGACAGAGGCGAGCGAAAAAATGTTGTAGAGCAATATGTGGTTTTACTGCCACTGCAATAGCCGAACAAAAGACGAAGAAACGGCTTAAATAAATTTTGGTATAAATTTTAAAGGTTTTTGAAGTATTTCAATTCTGAAACTACTTTTAATATGAAGCTACTGTTGGGTCGTAAATATAAAAGGACCTTTACTCGTACGTCTATCTATTTATCTATATCTTTCAAGTAGTTTGATTAGTTTGTAAGATTTTGTAGTTGAGTACCATTATATCAGGGTAGAAAAATGTTTTTTTTTTATTAAGGCATTGGATATGCAAGTGAATGCAGTGCCTTTCCACGAACAGCTGGTAAACTTCTTTTTGTTTCATAGCTGGAATGAAGGAAACATTCTCCACATTTGAAATATTTTTCTTTTTATAAATGATAAAACAATGATAAAATTCGCTAAACTACTTTCATTGTATGTCCCTTTGTTGTCTGTTCGCTTCCTTATATGTACAAAATACAAATGATTTTTAAGCTTTTTGTATTGTAATTTTAAGTAGGCGGTAAAACGATCTTATGACTAGTTAATTTGCAAATTGTATAGTTGTTTCAAGTCTGTACAATATCATTTATGTAAATGCTAAAAACCAACTTGCAATTTTGGATTAGCATAATGCTTAAATTAATGCTATTAGTATTAATTAATTAGTCCACTAAATGTTGCAGTAGATAAATTGAATAATCTATAACTTACGCTTAAAGGAAATAATTGGCAGCTGTTCTAAAAGTGTAGGTGCATTTTATAAATATTTAAAGACCGCTTCGTTTTCTGGTTTTCATCCATTTACCAAACTAATTTTTCATTATTATTGTAGCAAAGGAACAAAAACATAAAAATGGAAAGCCATGGAGTAAGTAGAGCGTAAAATTTATATTGAAATCGTTTTCGTGCCGTGTAGGTACCTTACCTTTCGTAAAGCTAATTATAGATACGCGTACAACTGTGTAGTACATAAATATCGGTGATGTCATACCGCAAACACTGACTTTAGCTCGCGGCCATCGCCGCCGTCTCTCCTGCGAGTTGCTAGCCAGCGCGCAGCGCCGCAGCTAAAAAGAAAACCTGGTCTTATTACGTGAACCAGCGGTTACAGACGACATTATTTATGTTTTTCAAACGTTCGTTGATAAAAGCTGCTATTAACACTTGTTCTTCCTGAAATTTTGTCTTGTAGAATAGTTTATGATCAGAAATAGGAAGGAGAATAGTCCTTTGTAACATGTTTCACAAACAGAACATTTCTATTGAAGTTTTAATACTGTTTATGTTATTGAGTTCAGCAGGTGTATTTGTGTATAATATTTTTAACATGGTTGCCAATTGCGTCTTGTGTTTCGAAAACATACATTTTTAGTTAGATAACGTTATTAGTTTATTAATTTAGGAACGTTTAGAAAGCATTCGCAAAAAGCCTCTCAGAAATCAAAGCTTCATAAAAAAAAACTTACCCTTGAAGCAACGCCAGAAAAAAAAGTTTTAGGAAATGTGACACTAAAACTAGTTAACATTTGGTTTTAACGTAGAACGTAAAAATTATTATTGTACGGAAGGATAATAAATATAATTTAAATATCAAGGGAAACTTTTCTGAACCCTAAGATTACGTAATCTGTAATTTTACTTGGCTAAAATTACAATTAATCTTTAGTTAATTAACTTCCCATCGTTGTTTCTTTTAAGAGCATCTGATAACATGCTTCAACCAAATTAATGAATATTTGGGCTTGAACGAACTTTGAACATAGAATCAGTGGCGTAACTACCATGGGTCAGGTGGGACAACGGCCCCCAGGCCCGAGGCCTTAGGGGTCCTGCGACGCGCCACCAGTTTTTACTTTTTTATTTCTCTATTACGAAGTTTTTTCAATAAATATTTTTGATTTTCGACAGTCTCTATTTTTATATTCAACAAAAAACATTTTAAATTCCATGTAAGTAAGTATATAGGTTTTTTAGTAACTAATGATCTGCTGCGCTGATTGATACACAACACCCACACTTTTTGGTACCGACCCAGACAAATTAACTTCAAAAATCTTAAGATTTGCTTACCTATCTTAATTAGACTCGGCTTTAATATGTTTATTTTCATTTACTAGACTGCAAATAATTTTTTCCCTGTTGAAGAAATTGTTCTTATTATCAATCACTTTAATATTGAAGTTTTTTTGAGGATGAGGCCAGGGCCCTGCAGATATGTTGCCCCTGGTCTCAAAATCTGAAGTTACGCCACTGCATAAGTTATAATTACAGGCGTCAGTAAAAATGTTTTTAGCAAAAAAACGACGATCAGACAACGTTTCTGTTTCTTGAAATATAAACAACGAAAATTTTCGTGATACAAATATTTTTAAAGTTATGAAAATGCTTTTCGTAAGATCAACAAACAAATCAATTGAAATTTTGCAAATAATCTTTGCATATTGAGAAATAGACTAAAAAAAGTAAAATCAATAAAGAGTATTACGAAATTACACCTTCCTAAACAAGTTCTTTTAACATACGTGACAAACATGTTTATTGTAGAGCAATTTCATTTCAAGGCGGTTCTTGGAAATTTATATCGTTTTCGTAGAATAACGCCGTGATTTCATAGAAGCGTGTTATCTTATATGAACTGATAGCTTATCTCTTTTAAAGAAAGAATAAACACCTCTTTATGCGGAAGGTTTATTGTAAGGTAGGCTGGTCAACACACATCTACAAAACAATTTTTTAGATCTAACTAATTTTACAATAAATAATACAAACTTTTTATGTATTTTAATAAAATGCAGACTTGGAACATTAGACACCAATTAAATAATATTCTGAAAAGACCACGTCGTTTTAGAGTTACTTTACTTTAATTAGCCTTAAAAGCCCTTAAAACACTTTTAAGTTTAGATCGTTTCACGTTATTTTGATGAATTATTTAAATCCTCCTAATGTTCAATTAGGGGCGGACTGGCTCAGGGTGGCAGTGATAAATATCGCATTGGCCTTGGTAGGCGAGTGTATTCGGCGCTTGCAGCTAAGGTCGCAGTGGTTTGCGGGAATCTGTGGCTCTATTTGACCCGGTGTTCGAATCCAGGCCAGGGCAGTTGTCAGCTCCTGAAAACCTCTTAACATAGAATAGTTTAAGTAGTTTTTAAGGACTTAGTTAAGGTAGTACGCACAATGGGCCCGACAATGTGGTCTAAGTGCTGTAAGACCTAAAATACATCGCATTGTCGCTTATTGGTTCAGATAAATGTGGCTTAACAACTTTTTCCTAGATACAGACTGACTAATGAGCGCCGTACTTCGCCTGGAGTTTGCTGTACTTTAGAGCCAGCTTTAGAAACTTTTACTTTTCCTATTTTCAAAAGTATTTTTGTAACAACAGTGGCAGTGGTAATCCGCAAGCACATTAATTACTCCGCAAAGGGCAAACGCAACCCAAACATATCCCTTTGTTTGCTGCACTGCACAAGGATAAGAAGATACCGGTCTTTAATTAAATATGAGCAGAACTCGTGGTCTACGCCCTACGCTTCTTTTAGTATTTTTTTTAAATTTGTAAATAAGCTGTGCGGAGACAACAAATACCTAATCATTAAAATAAATGTATCCAAATTATAATTGTATTATTTTATTGTATACAATATTCTTAGTAAATGTACCCACTGTCCCTTTAAGTTGCCCCTGTTTGTTGGTGGTCTTAATTGTAATTTTCGTATTTGAAACCCTTGTAACTGTAGAAAATGCTGGGTGTGCTGTTCTAAATAAATTCCTTGTTTACTAATGTATGTCTTTGATCTCCAATTCGGAAAGATTGTCGTTTAAATTTAATTGGTAATACAGTAGCTCAGCGATATTAGTACAACCCTGCTCTCACGATTTTCTTTATTACAGTACTTAGTCTGTACTGCAGCTGCCGTGATTCGTGTTGAAGAGTTGCATATTTGTAGACTGAAACCTGTTTGCCGCCTCGCGGCCCTGGTAGGGTAGCCGACGCGACTGTCAAATAAACATCAGCGCGACCGCTGTTTTTGCATGCTTACTGGTCTGAGTTTGTTTTTGGATTGACAGCTGTAATCAAATTATGTCTCAGTAATACAAACAAACAATATAACCTACATTTGCTTACTATCTGCATTGAATACTATAGCGGTTGATTGTACAAAGTAACATGCGGCTTATATAATGGACACATAAATATGTGTTCTGGGAACGCCCCCCTCACGTTACCTTTAAAATAAAGGCGAGCATCTACCTACTTGACCAAAATTTGTTTGTATAACCGATAGTTAAAATTATTCTCTAAAAATTCGAGACTGTTTGAATTAAAAATGCGTGTTTTATTGTAAAACGATCACCTTAATTTACATCATAATTTGAACCGCAATTTATATTAAATCATTTAAATTGTGCGAAACGTGGATTAAAATGAGAAATAACATTGTTATCTGGTTTTAAAATTAATCTTAGTCGTTCTTTAAATTAAATGATTTAATTGATGACTAGTTCCTTAAAGTTTAAAATACAGCAGTGATGTAAATCCCTAAAATCTAATAATTAAAAAAATTAAATAAGTTTTTCTGTACGATACAAAAACCGCTTAATTTATAAATAATGGAGTGTCAATGTAAAACGCTAAAATCAAATTAATAAAAAAACAAATTTAAATAGAACAAATCATGTTTTAGATTTTTTTAAATAAAGCGATATTTTTCTTAAAGAAATCGGTTTTTTCATACTCTGCTTAAAAGAAGAAATCAACAATTCTCGAATTGACATACGTAATTTATTGAAACAGGCATGTATCCCACATAGCCAGCTGTATTCATTTTTAACAAATATACAATAATATGACGATAAGCTGAACTGATTGTATGAATTATATTTATACTAATTAAATGCAAATTAGAAATAGGCTGAGATTAAATAATTGGAAAAAATAGTATCAGTTATTTCACCAATTAGTTTCTAGAAATATTTTAGAAATGTTTTTATTGCAGTTGGATGATATACACAAAATAATAAATTTTATTATCATTTATCTGATGGGAATTACTCGTAGACCAAATATATCTACAATTATCACTGTATCTTTATTTTTCATAATGGAAAATCTATCCTCAACAGGGTTAAGTGCCAAAATGATTAAATTAAGCTGTTTGTTTCATCTACCTAAACTTTTGTATAAGTATCTCAATTTTATTAGAAACTTCGTGACCTTGCTTGAGCCTTTTAAGTAAAAATACTTTAATTTAGTCAAGGAAACATTTTTATTTTTGCACTATGTACGCAATTATAATAATTTAAAAAAAAACATGCTATCGATAAATTTATTCAGCCACACAACTGTTTAAGTATTCTTGTAGTGTGCGTTCTTATTTGTATTATCTTATGGCCTTTTTTTGTGTGGAACCTTGATTTTGTGCTCTTTTTTAAGGACTATTTATTTTAGAATTACTTACCAAAAATTTGATGATTTTTTTTAATATTGCCGTTATGTTATATCTTATTAATGAAATGTTAATTTTTAGATTCATAATTTACATTGAGTCAACGAATAGTATGTTTGCTGTTGTAATTTACTTAACACCGAAGTAATATCTGTAATTCACAAGAGTAATGTCTTACTTTCCTAGTAATCACTTAATCAGTAATTATACAGCAGACAATATTTGTTGCGCTTGTTCTGTGTAGGTACCTACCTCGTGTTCTTCTGTCTACGTCTTTTGTGGTTTTACCCAGAAAGAGGTGTTGGATCATCTTTATTATTATAAATGAACAATGAACATTAGTTACAAATTGTCACCACCTTGTTAGTAATAGCTACGATATTTTGGGAACTGCGGTTTAACTAGTACTTGGTATTATTTTAAGGTGTAAAATCATTTTTTTAAATTCATAAATTTTCTTTTTTATTGATTTATAATCAAATATGTAATATCTTATAATAAACATCGTTGCTACTCTATTGTCTATTAGTATTCAACATCTTTATCGGAGTTATTTTTTTTGTCATTTGTATTAAATTGCTATTTACGTAACTCCTGGTTTACATCAAGGTATAGAACAAATTTAATTAAAAACACAGCCTTTTTGTTAAAGCCACAAAAATCGAGTGTTTATGTTACATGCTGTAGCGTTTGCTCTAAGCAGCCCGATAACTCGGTTTGAAAAGGCGTGTACGACGTCGGTAGTCACTTAACTGTCTACTATTCTTGGATAGCCGTTAAGGATAGTAGACAGTTGAAATATGCCTTGATTATACCTGTAAGTATGTACCAGAATAGAACAATTGCAGGTATAACTATATGACGTCACTGGTGCCGTCTCAAATAAATTAAAATTTTTCAATTTAACTGTCTACTACACTTGGGTAGCCGCCAGATAGAATCCCGGCAGCAAGTTTCTACTTTTTAAAATTCTTTTTACTTAGTAATTATTTTTTATTGTGTACACGGTGTAATGCTACTGTTTATGCTCCTTTATGATCCCTGTCCAGCTTTTAACAAGGCGGTTAGTACACTGACTGTCGGGGTACTATCAAGACCAAAACAAAAATTACCTTTTTTGTTTCCAAAATATTTCGTATTCTATAAATATAAAGGGGGTTGGTTTAGATTAAATCAGATTAGACATAGATTTTAGCATGTAAATCGAAACTGTTGCAAATGTTTCTCCTAATTATTTTACAGCTAAATGGTAAAGGGATAACTTGTTCAGCAATAACCACTGCATCTAACGAATTTTTTATTTCTTTGAATGTTTAATAATTTTTGTTTAATAATTATATTGGCAAATTAAACAGAGCAATAAATGTTATTATCATAACACTGGGTGCTTTTAGTTGTCAAAATCATGGTTACTCCCTGTTAATTTGATTCACTTTTTAAATGTTTTTTCTCATTTTTATGGTGAATGGTTGTAATATTTGAAAAAGTACTTGTGTATTAGATGCAGTTTTTAATGTTAAACAACTTATCTATCTAATATTGCTCCAAATTAATTGGGGAAGATAATATATGTATATGCAATAATTTAATTTTCAGCCAAACATTGGGGGAGGGAAGGGTTGGCCCCCTAAACATTAAAATATGTAAAAATTAAAATTGTAATGTTAGTCATAAACAATTTAGCTTAAAAGCAGTGTTTCCCCCTCTGTTTATTAAATATACCGAAAATTTTGAAAATAATTAGACTTCGCAGCTTACAGGTTTATGCTTTAACATTATATACCCCTAGGGCCATTACGGGTACGACCACTAAAGTGTTACAAGCTGATATCTCTAAAGCTATAAGAGATTGAGCAACGAATTTTTGTTTGATTCTATGGGAGGGATGGGGCCGTATATAAGTATATTAGACTAATAGTTGTTAAAAATCATCCAATACCGTTGTTTTGAAAAATTCGCCACTCCCATCCCTTAAAATATTAAGGGGTTGGGATGACTTGAAAATTATAAATCGGAATTCAAGTACCTCACACCCCTCAAAATTTAATTCTGAAACGAATCAAGACAGCAAACAATAATGTTGATAAAAGTTTTTGGTAACGTTAGACGTACTGTTCTGCTACTTAAAAAAACATTTTAACGAAGGCTGTAGTAGGCGTTGTCACGCGACTGTCATTTTTTTCAATAGCAATCTAGCAATTTTTGTGCTCATTCGATACAGAATTATTTCTCTTTATAACGATATAAAAGTTGTATACCCTTACATAATAAAATTCTCTATCGAATGAGCACAAAAATTGTAGGTTGCTATTTAAAAAAATGACGATCGCGTCACAGCGCCTACAGCCTTCGTTAAAATGTTTTTTTAAGTATAAAGAAAGGCTAGGATAAACGTTACCAAAAAACTTTTATTAACAATATTCTTCGCTATTTTGTTCGTTTTAGAATTAAATAGGGGCGTAATAAGTGTTGGACCACCCTGTATATGACCTCTTCTCTGGCATAAAATCAAATAAAAAATTGGAGACATCAGCTTATAACACTGTAGTTGCCGCACCCTGTGTATACAAAAGTTTATGCCGGTCTGACAACTCAGTTTTGTTTAAATAGGAGTTAAAGCCCATATTAAAAAAAATGTTCGGTAGAAAAGCTTTCAATTTGCTTTGTGTCGGATATCACACCTTATTCTTCGATGTTTTCAAATTCCGCTTCTGAAAACAATGATATCAAAAAACATGTTTCTAATGTCGTTTCCGGTTCTGGATCATTAAAAAACACGTTTTTACTCGATAAATTTCATTGACCCGAAGTATACCAAATTTTATTAAAATTGGCCCATTTGCCATCACAACACATTCCCATACTGGTATCTCATAAGTATGTGAATATAAAAATTGAATAATCAAATGAAAATTCATAATTTCAGTTGAATAATATTGCCTTAAAATTATTAAAACAGTTTTAATATTAAACAATGAAGAATTAATTAAACAACGATTAAATTATTAATAAGTTCTAGCTTTACTTCGTTGAAGTTAATTTTAATTTATTGTAAATAAAACAATTCCTAACTTCAACAGGTTTTTTATTTTAGCCTTATACGTATTTCGACATGTTAACATGTCATTTTCAGAGGCAAGATTAAAAGTAAACAGTTGGTGTTGCTAATGCAACAACAAAACTTCATAACTTGATCTTGGTTTTCTATATCTGTGTCCACATGACTTGATTTCTCATTCCAAAACGTCCAACAATGGTGAATTTAGGAGATCAATTTGCTCATTCATTAAAGGTACAGATTTTAGGTGTTAGATGTCATTGAATGATTGTGTTCTAATTAGTGTTTAGCGCAATTGGATTTATAAAGTTGTTTATATTTGTAACAACGTACGTGTTCCTTGTACCTAATATCAAAGTTTCTAATTGTTTGTACTATATAAACCGAATTACAGTGCGAGCAACTTAATTTAAATGCCTGATTTTAGAAATGTCTGTTTTTTCTTCAGCATTAAACAGAGTGTTTAAAATGTTTTTTGTTGTTTTAAAAGTTATTTTACGTTTATTTGTTTTGTTTATAACTTGAGCTATTTTTTCTGATTGACTGCCAAAATATGGAATTGAGGCGTATTTCAATTTATCTGATGAAGTAGTTGGATACATTTATAACTTTTCTCTTTAATTAGTGTATTAATAAGTCGAGTATTATAACCATTATTGTATGCAATTTGTTTAACAATCGAAACCTTTCTATTATAACGAATACAGATTCATGATACATAAGAGCTTTAACGGTTCCTTTAAGTAAAAACATTTAAAATCTGTACATTTAATGAATGAGCAAATTCACCATTATTGGACGTTTTGGAATGAGAAATCAAGTCATCTGGACGCAGATATAGAGAACCAAGATCAAGTTATGAAGGTTTAGTTCTTATAGCAACCCCAACTGTTTACTTTTAATCTTGCCACTGAAAATGACATGTCAACATGTCGAAATACGTATAAGGCTAAAATAAAAAAACTGTGGAAGATAAGAATTGTTTTATTTACAATAAACTATTAAATTTACGTTATTTTTTACGTGTTATTTGAATATCACCTTTTATATTTAAATTATGAAATTGGGGTTTTTTAATTTTTTAGCCAAATGCATGAAGTTGGTGTCATTTTAAACACAAATATGAACTTCGATCTGGTGTATTTCGGACTTTCTCATCTTATTGATAATGTTTTTCTGATAATTTCTCGACCACTGCTATGAGTACAACAGTACTCCGAAACTACATAGTTTTTACGCACAGAGAAGCTCAACCACGAGTAATTTGCGTCATATGCAACTAAGAATGACTCGACTCTTCTTATAAAACAAATACATCTTATCTTTATTAACTTGCATCGTGGTGACAGTAAAATTATACAAGTAGTATAGAGAGCAACCTGAGCGCATTCACCGATTAACGATTACCAGATACATTAATGAACGCGGTTACCTCATCATAACATTCCTAGAATAGTAAATACACCTTCAGTGATGGTATAGGGTTTCAAAGAGCGTGGTAATGACATTGTGGAGTGATGCAGAAGCTAATCTGGCACAGTTCCGGACCATAGCCAATTTACGCTATCATGATCTCGCATAAACGCAGATAATTACACAGCCATTACCCTTATTTATCATTACAATTGTATCAGATGTAAGTGTAGAGTGTGATTTATCACCTCGATTGTTTTTGTTGCATTAGTTTATGTAATAATGATAAAACTGTAGTTGAAAGTTATCATTAAGTTAGCATAAAGCGACTTTTGTGCTTAGTTTACATTAAATACTGTTATTGTGTCTCAAGTGCTTTGTGGTTATGTTTTCTGAAATATTTAATGAGTTGCGGTCATAAAGTAATTGCTGCTATTTAACTGAAATAAACCGAGAACGACATTGAGATGTATTCTCCCTGGAAACCTGAAGATAGTCCTTCAAACCCCAGTTTATTGTAGACAAGCTAGGTTTTAATTATTTAAATTGTTCACATATTAAGTACCTATATGTAAATTTAAGTTTGTCTAAAAATTATCTGTTTGTAAAGTTTTTGTATATGCTATGTCAACAATCTATTATGAAACTCACCAGAATATTGCTTTGGTGTAGAGCCAAAAATAATAAACACAAAACACGCTTCAGTGATAAATGTGTTCATTTCGCCAAAAGTAGTGCTTTTTGTAAGAATTAAAATCGTAACATTGTGGTATTACGGTAGCTTTACATTATTGAAATTTTCAAACCTGGTTTGAATTTTAGATATTTGTACTAATAAACAATAACAAGCTCATAAATAACTACAAAAAGTGTGCAAGTTCGCTATTTAATATAAATAAATATAAATTAAAAGTTAAAAATATTTCAAATTATTTTTCAGTGTGATCTCATTCGGCATGAAAGCTACGTTAAGCTTAATTTTTTATTTATATTATGTTTTAAAATTTTATAGTGTTTATGAAAATGTAAATGTATATTTATTTTTGGAAATCTCTAAAATCAAAGGTCAAAAAATGAGCCATGCACTTCGTCTGGTCTTTCCTATACTTTAGAAATTGTCGTGTCATACCTATATCGAAAGTTAGCAATTTTGTATCAACGATTTAACGTTTTACGCACGAACAGTTGTGCGTAAGATTGTACCAGTTCTGTCATGCCACTATACCGGCTTGGAACTGTAGCACACACAGTAACTCGTTAATGTATGCCTGCGGACATGTCTTATTGTACTTAGGAACAAAAATGTTTCTGTTTAATGTAATAAAAATAAAAATACATACGTTCACAAAAATTTTCAAATTAATTCCACTAAATATTGCTGCAACTAAAAATTAAGTTAGAAATCGTATTCTCCTATCACTCATGGGCAATTTAAGTTAAACAGAAATTTGTATCGTGCCCTGTGTACTAAACCAAGGGCATTAGTTTTCGATTTTCAAATATTCACCGAAGGCGCCATGTCATAGAGAAATTAGCAACCTGGCATACGAATCAAATTATCATTTTTAGCTCTATGAGCGTACATAATTAACACAAAATCGTGTGATCAGTTAAGGAATATTTTTTGATGATTTTTAAAATATTGAAAACATTTTTCAATTTACAGTTTTTACTTGTACAAAAGTTCTATTACAAAGTGACATTGCGATTTTCTAGGGCTATTATAATACCAAATTTCATCCCGTTCTGCCAACAACTCGTTTACTAGTAATTAGGATTTAAAATAAAATTTAACAAAAAATCGTAGCAGCCGCAATTTTACTGCTAGAAAGTTTCGGGAAAGAGCATACTATTTTCCCTAAGATCTTCTATCAGATTCCGTTTACAAATTTAAAAAAAATTGTTTTACAAAAAAATGCTACCATAAAAACATGTCTAACTTCCGCGTAGTTTGTTCAGAGAATTTTTGATATACCCCTGCATTCCGAAGCTCATCTAAATTGACCCATCCGTTAGGGAGTTACGACTCGCACATACATACCCACCCACAGACATTTTTTAAAAAACTTTTTTGGGTTTGTGGAAGTCCAAAAATGTATTTACGTCAAAATTTCGATTTCGAATATTTGCATGAAATCAATACTTCCCTGAAAGTATAGGAAAACAAAAATGTGAGAAACAGCATCTCTGAAAGTGTTTCGGTTTCAAACAAAATTCCTCATTGAAAGTGTAATTTTACTAGTGCGTTTAACACTAGCATAATATCTGTAGTAAATGATGCATACAGAATGCAATAGTATCAGACACTTCCCACGTTGTTATCAACTGAATACCTCACTTATCAAAATATGACCACTTCCTATAACTACCACAGCTTTGCACTTTACAGGCGCTTCTTTGCGTTACACGGATATTCCTTCCGGAAATATCGTATAATATGAAATGAGATTTGTGCGAACTACATAGTTCTCATCATAATAAAGCTTCACTTGCACAGGGAAAGGTAACTTTGGTCGAAAATGGTTTCTAAACATAAATTTAGATAAATATAACGACTTCTAGCAATTGAGAATAAATAAAATACTTTTTACTTCATTTAACCATATTTTGGTGACAAATCAGAAAAAATTTCTAAAATTATAAACAAGAGAAATAAACATGAAGAAAGTTTTAAAACAACCAAACGTATTTTTAACACTTTGTTTAATGCAAAATCAAAAACAGACGACTTGCTAAAATCAGGCACTTACAAATTAAATTGTTCGCATTGTAATTCGGTTTATATAGGCCAGACAATTAGAAATTTTGATATTAGGTATAAAGAACACGTACGTTGTTACAAATACAAACACCCAAATTAATCCAAGTATTTTAAATACTTACTATAAAATGTAAATAAGGAATTAAAAGAAATTATCAAAACTGAACAAAAACGCAGTGGCATATAGTTTTTTATATTCAATCGTGCAAAGGCGACTAATACGCATACCACTGGTGAATTGAAAAATGTTTCACCAACACAAAAAACTAGACCTTGGCGCTGCATGTGCGCACACCAAAATAGATATCATTATCCCAACGGGTTTTCAAAATTTTCTAAATTTTCGACTTTTTTTCTCTCAACTTCATCACCCTGTATTTCGAAAACGAAGGACTTGCGAACACATGTTGGTAGCAACTTTTTGTCTTAAAATAAGTCGAGGAAATGCCAGTGAATTTTCTACACCTACTTAGGAAACACCCTGTATTGCGAGGCTAATACTCCCACAAAATGGGAATTTTAGGAAGTATTTCACATTTTTTATTTTTTTTTCGGTCTTGTTTTTGCAACTTAAACCACATAATTTTAGTTCTTTTCTTGATTGTACTTAATGTTAATTTCGAAAAGGTTAAACTTGTAATAGAAATTCCATAGCTGTTCTCACCTTTCAGCAGTTATAAAGCAATTCAGTTTCAAACATGCTAGTTATTTGTAGTACATAAGTGTTTATCACTAAGTTGTAACCCAGAAGTAAGTTTTGTTCTATGAAATGTTTATGTTTGCTGTACGTACTCCGTGTTTCCTGTTTGTACTTCTCAATTAATCAGTTTAAATTTTTCTTGAACTTGACACAGATACGAAATAAGCAACTTCTCTAGAAGCAACTGTGAAATCTCTTCTGCGAATTGTGTTATATTTGAGTACCCTAAATATAAGTTCCTTCATTCATGATGGTTACTGCGTGTTTTTCGTTATAATAACATATAAATATAACACAATAACATTGCAAACTGGTCACTGAACTTTGGATATCGGGAAAACCTTAAGAAATTATATTGATTGATTAAATTAAGGAAACTTCTGAAATTTTCTTTTTTGTTTAATGCGTTTAAAGAAAATCTGGTGTTATTGTGTATTACATTTTCAAATGAAAACGTTATGTGCAATAAACGCATAATAAGTTTGAAAAATTTAACGAAACAAATGAAATAACAATTTGATTACTACCTAATCTACCATTAATGCATTGCGTTTGAGGATATTCCTCAGGAAAACTAAAAAATCGAAAAATTAAATTTTAAAACTTAAAAAAAACGAATGGTTGCCCTTAAGTTACTCGTTGCATAACAACTTAAAAATTATGTTGTTCATTACTTGTTTAGTTTTGTAGTTTCACATTATACTTGTGTACAGTGGCGGTCCGTCCTAATAGGCAGGGTAGGCACTGCCCACCCATAACTTTTCAAATAAAAATTAAATTCTAAGTTTCAACAGAACAAAAGGCTACTTTTACAAACAATTTTTATTTTTACTTTTTAACACCACCGCGTAAGATTAAAAATTGGGCGCCAAACAATAAGTGGGAGTAACTGTATTAACCGACATGTAATCAAATTTCACTTACAGTTAAAGCAACAATAGCAGAATAGTTCTGAAACAAAGCAACCGCAAATAAGATAAGCTAATAAGCGTTGCCTTTAAACACCTTTTTGCATACGCGAGGCCGAGCTTATCGAACCGAATGATTCCAGCTACGACACAGTCAACCAATCTATTATTCTTAATACGTTTGCATGCACATTAGTAAAATAATAAGGAACGCAATAAGCACGGAAAAGGCACGGTACGCCAGTTTTTACTTTGCTTGCATCGGTCAGCGGCAGCGGCAAAGGTGATTATTTATACATAGTTTGCAAATTTGCAGCAAATATTGAAAATCTCATTGACCAGCTTTTAAAAAAAATTTAATGGATACTCTTACGAAAAACAAATAGAAATAAAAAAAAACATGGTCGATGTACTCCAAAATGACTAGGGTTGTTACAGACAGACGGTAGGAAGAAATCTAGATCGTTAAATACTAAATGGTATAAAAGCATGGACTTGCTAACTGCTAACAACATTAAAAATAGGCTATTTTGCTGGAATTGCTTACTATTTGTATCTACATCCAACCCCTCAAAAGTATGGTCTGAAACGGGATACTCTGATTTTTAAAATCGTTTAGTTGCAATTAAAAACATGCGTCGACCAAAGAACATTTATATGCAACTGTTATTTGGCAAATCACGCATTAACTTGGCTTTGGACGAAGGTTTACGTTATCAAATTAAAGTCCATGGTGACAAAGTAAAACGTAAAGTGGCCACAGAAAATACATGACTTGATGTGATGTTGCCAGTCCAAGAAAATCCGCACATAACAAGCCGCCAACTTGGGTTGGATCATCAACCATTGAAAAAAGAATAATTTCACCCTTACCAGTTGCGTCTGGCTCATGAATTAGCAGAAGGCGATCCTGATCGCAGACTACAATTTTGCGAAGAGATGATGAAGATCTGCAACAATAATTGAGATTGTTTGAGACATTTACAGTATTTTCAAACGAAGGCATTTTTGGTAAACGGAACAGTAAACAGGCAGCAAAACTGTAGGTAGTGGGCAACAAGAATCCACACTGTATGTTAGAAGGGCATACGCCATATCCTAAAGAGCTTAATGTGTGGGCCAGTATCGCAAAGCAATTGAATTCTTGTTGTACTTTTTTGAAGGTACGTATGTCGGCGGAAGAACCATATCTCATATCTGGTCTTGTTCCTGCTTTAGTGGTATTATTCCCTAATAAAGAGGATCCAGGTTTTGCCAAACAGGAACACTTGGTACTAACAGAACGGAGCTCCTCCTTATTATGCGCCATGTACGCCACAACCTGACAACCTGCACCAAATTTTTCCAGTAAAATTAATTGGGACGAGAATGGGACTGGCCAGCTTGCTCGTCGGATCTAACTCCGTAACCAGACCTACTAATTTAGAAGATCTGAAAAGAGTGCATTCGACTTGAGGTATCACTATTAAAACGTAAGTCCTAAAGATGTATTGCAAGATTTTTTCTCGTCGGTTCGGGCATTGTCAGGTGGTACATTTTGAACCTTATACTTGTTAATTTTGAAGAATTATTACTTTTGCTTAATTTCATTTTTAATTTGCTACCACATAATTGAAATTCAGCGCATTTCAACATCAACTTCAGTATTCTGGTAAATTTACGTATATTCCTACATAGTCTAATAGAGAAAAAGGCTATCAACTGATGGTGGAAACTATACAATATGCTATTTTTTTTTAAAATCGATGACCTCGTTACCTTCGAAAAAATAGCAAAATCTGACAAGCATCAAAGAGTACCTTTTAATTTAAATCGTCATACCCCTTCGAGGCTTTTTGCGATAACACACATTTTGTTTTACAATAGTATGACTAACGCCTGGACAAACTTACCACAACAAAATAGGAAATAAAATTATGTCATCTGTAGTCAAACAATTGAATTTATCACGCCAGATTGGCCTGGTAATGGTATAATACCAGGAGTAGACAGAAACTGTTAGCCTAAGAGCTAGCAACGCCAGAGACTACAGAATTTCATCATGGAAATTTCAATTTTAAATCTCTCCGTACTCTAAAATTGGTTTTATCCACTAAAATGCAAGTCTGGCCGGCGAGATCGGTTGCGTGTCAATAGGGGTGGCTCCGTAAGTACCCCAAAAAATAAGAAATATACATTATAGCACAGATAAGGTTAACACTACAGATATACGACCCCTTATAAAAAATGTCCGCCCATATTTGGAAACGAAATTAGCGTTAGTATGGCTACAGCGCACCAGACCAATTTTAGGGCGCTGCTATCGCTATTTGTTTATTACTGTTGAAATGTGTTGGAAACTGTTTTATCGCGAATTTGAATGCATCTGTCACAGATGACGTTAAAAACCTGACCTTATCTGGGATCTGGTTAAAGCGCGTATTTTATATTTTCATTGAAATGGTAACAGAAAAAAAATAGTGAATATTTGGGCTTAGAATAAACCGTAATGGGCTGGTTCGTTGTGCATGGTTGTGCCTAATAGTACAGATAAGAACATGGCAAAGGGTACAACATTTTTAGAACAACTTATTAAAGCTTTTGCCTGTTAAGTGGCAAGTGCTCGATTATTATGATTTATATGAGTCCTATAAAAATATGTAGATGATTTTGGAATTATTATTAAATTTAATTCACCACAAACAGAAAATAAAGTTTTAAAATTAGACTGTGCAATAAATGTGTATGATTAATGCTTGATAAATTAATTTATTTGCAATAAATTAAAAAACTAGGTACACATCATGAATATAGTTTAAGTAGAATTGGCGTCAATATTAATTATTTAAGCATGACAGATGTTTTTTGGTTTGAATATGTGCTAAGTAATCTGCTCAATTACCGTCATCTGTGACTTAATTATAAATTGTCATTGTAGCGCCATCTATTTGCAGATTATTAATCATATAAAACAAGCTGCCGATAGCTCCCATATTTACCGTATATCTGTAGTGTTAACCTTATCTGTGATTATAGTATCAAAGCTCAGTTTTTTTTACTTAATACCCAGTAATATTAGTAATATTGTAGTTATGTTGCCAGACCATTCATTACGTGCTTGATAAGGCTCTGCAAGACTTATGTGAACTTGCGGAGGTGGGAACTCCATTAACAGTATAATGTGACAGCAAAATGGTTTGTATCTTTACTACATGTCAAATCCTAATTTGTTAACCCAAGATACAAACCATTTTGCTTTGACATTATACTGCCAATGGAGTGCCCACCTCCGCAAGTTCACATAAGTCTTGCACAGCCCTATCAAGCACGTAATGGTCTGCCAACATAACTACAATATTACTAATATTACTAGGTATTAAGTAAAAAAAACTGAGCTTTGATACTATAACGTATGTTTCTAATTTTTTGGGGTACTAACGCAGCCACCCCTATTGACACGCAACCAATCTCGCCAGCCAGACTTGCATTTTAGTGGATAAAACCAATTTTAGAATAGGAAGAGATTTGAAACTTCCATGATGAAATTCTGTAGTCTCTGACGTTGCTAGCTCCCCGTCTATGTACCTGGTAATCATTTACTAGTGTAAGATATTTCTACAGAAGTTTTCCGTTTTTCCGACATTTGAAAAGAAGAAATTTTCCATGTACCCAGACATAAGCTCTTCTAAAACGAACTAGGTACGGAAAAGGTTTTTAAAAACTTCAAAAATCAAACAAGTAAACTTCCTAAAGAAACAATAACATCTAGGCTTCCGGGTTGGAGCCGCGTCATCGGTGCATGAACTGCCAGTTCATGCACCGATGACGCGGCTCCAACCCGGACGCCTAGATGTTATTAACAACGGCTGCGGAAGCTTGCAACTTAGATTTCCTTAAGAAACGTTACAGCAGTACTGAGGAAGCAGCAAGTTTTGAAAAACGTTGTGTGGAATCTTCTCTGGGAACATTTTCTGTTTCGAAATCCTTTTTTCTCGACCGTGTGGCATGTCTTCACATAGAAAAATTCAGTGCCGGTTGGTTGCCCTTATATTGGCGTACATATCTGAAGGCTCCCAAGAATGGAAAGGCGATTGCGAGTGAAAGATACACACTAAATGAAATCATACTTTAATCGCTATAATTACAACGTCAATTTGTAAAATAACTATTTTGCGTGATCTTTTATGTTCTCGAATTTAATTGGCTGTATTTTACGATGAAACTTGATCGTGACTATTTCTTTTTTTTGGTAATGGAATTTAAGGATAATCGTCATACGTACCAATAAATCTTTGTGATGAAGTAATAAATGTAGAGCATATTTATTTTAACACTATTTAAAAGTCGTTGTAGCAAGAAATACAACTGGTTTTATAGTGGTATGCTTTGTATTCTGATTTCCCGTTAAAATCTCTTATACTACTCCATTTTATTTAGCTTTAAACAAATCACATTATAAGTCTTCATAAGTATAATTAAATTCCGTATTTAAATTGCTAAACATTAATCTAGGAAGATTACCATCAAAATCTAGTTGAGCGACCTTTTGTTCTGGTTGAATGGCAAATGCATAATTTGCAGATTTAGTATTGTTCATTAGTTGTTACGTGTGGCCAGTTTATTATTTGGCAACATCATCGTTAACAACTTCACTGGAATTTTCTCTCTGCATTCTAACGATCGTATTTATGAGTGACCAAGAGAAGTGTCATTGACTACCGATAAGCAAGGTGAGTACTGCTACGAAATTTTAAATTTGTAGCCTCGCAAAAAAATGTCAGAGCAGCGAACCTTTATGAAGGTGCACTGTTGTTTAAATAAGTTAACGTAAACATGACATCATCTCAAGCAAGCAGAGAAATTAGCAAATATTACCGTGTGGGCAGTGAATCCATACATTTAGGTACGTCGAGGTAAGGTGTCATTAATTTGCGTTTTGCAATCGCTTTATTGTCGCATTAAAATTTGCAAGGTGTGACGTACCAACTGACCTATTGACAAATCTAGATATTACATATTTGGATATACAGAGTGTGCCCGTTTAGTGGCTCTTGTTATGGTATGGTTATGCCAAAAACAACAACGAAATTTGCACATTTAATTCATTTAGAAAAGTTTTATTTTTACTTAATGAATGGGAGTGGTTAATAAAAAAATATACAGCAATAAACGTTAAATACACCTAAGATGTGGAATACTCGAAAATAGTTTATTTTCTAATCATTGGCGCCAACGTAATCAGACAAAACACTTAAAGCAGTACTACAACTGCTGTAGTTAATGAAAAAGCGGACAATATCATAGAATATCCGCTAAAGTAAACTGCCTTGATTGAGAGCATCACTCCCAGGTCCCATATAAGATGACGAACACCGTTACTCATATGGTAAAAGAATGGCAAAGCAAGGATAAATCTCCCCAAGTATACTGGTACCGGGCCTAGGTTTAAAGCCTCCAACAGCTCCACAAGCATGTCTACGTAACAGCAAAAGTTTCCTGGCAGAACTAACGTTGCAACACTAAACGCCACAGTGTAAAATGACAGTGCTGCTCCTAAAATCAGTACGTGTATAAATTTGATCCAAGAATACCAATACACTTTTGTACCTGTCATTCTATGGGTTATTGATAACATGCTGGGCAATTGCGCGGCGTAAATAGTCAAATGGGGCGACTGTGGTCGTCCAATTCGCATATTATACTCATCATGGGTTTCTTTAGGTCGAGGTCTGTATTGCGACGCTTTGATTTTTACATGGCGTGTTAACGTGAGAAAATCTGGTCTTATAAAATACGCTGGTTGAAGAGGTAATTTGCGATTGGCCAATCTAAAGACAAATCATTGGATTGTACTTTACATAAAAGGTAATGAAATTTAATTACCTGCAAACAGTAAACATTTCTATTTCTATGTTTTGACAGTTACGTTCAATTGTTTAGAATACTTGACTTGTGTATTAGGGCTGTACAATTCCGAGGTTTGTTTTAGACATGACCTTCTAAATTGGGAGCTTTGACAGCTGCCCAAGCTCTCAATTTAGAAGGCCATGGTTTTGGAAACTTAAAATTTGCAGTTTTATAAGTAGTCCAGTCATCAAGTACAAAGATGTGGAAATAACTCAATAATGATTTTATTTGCTTGGACCCTCTATTATGGCATCAAAATAAAGGCTCTTAAGTTTTCGACTTCGGTCGAATACTGCAACTCTTCTACATTTTAAGAAATAGGTGCAAAAAAGTTTTTTTCACGGATGTTTTAAGTATATAAACTTTCCTACAAAACTAAAAAAAAAATAATGCCCTAGCTCAAACGATTTTTCAAAGGTGGCCCTTTTTCGCGATTTTTGGCGAAAAAAACGTACTTTTCTGACTTTATGAAATTGCTCATTTCCTGATTATCCTACTAAAAAGTGGACTCAATTCTTTGTAAATAAAAAAAACAACATTTTTTAACCTTAATACGTTGGAAGTTATGACACATCCCAAGTTGACCATTTTGATGCTTTTTTGACATACATGAAGTTTTTTCGAAATAGCTTGTTTCTAGGGCATCCCACGTAAAAATGTCTTACCACTGGAAAGAAAGTGTATAAAATATTTCCAAAACTGTCTAACATGATACCTACTTCTTGGTTCAAAATATAAACTTAAAAATCATTCTTCGGTTAAGTGCTTTAAACACAAAAACTAAAAACATGAACCCTGTACCATAAAACAGTAATGGATGCACATTATAACTTCAAACAAATATACGTATTTATATCTCAAATCCAGATCCCTGCCACCTGTCTCAACTGTTAGTGGCGAGAGTCCCCCACTACTACAACTTATATATTTACGCCTCCATTACATAAAGCATATTCCTTTATAGAGTGGACTACTTACGTATACACGCCAAAGAAGCAAATGCTTAAGAATCTTAACTTAATTTATTAATTCCAGCTTTACTTCGTTAAAGTCCATATTTAATGATTATCTGTATATAAAATACTTAATTATTTTAACAATATTTATTTATTTTAACCTTATACGTATTTCGGCATGTTTATATTCCATTGTCAGAGGTTATATTAGAAAAAAACAGTTAGTGTTGTTATAGCAATAGAACTTGGTGACTTGATCACGGTAATCGTCTGCAGATGACTTGATTTCTTATTCCAATATGTCCAATAGAGGAGAATTTAACAGATCAATTTGCTCATTCATTAACGGTACAGTTTTTAAATGTTTGTGAATTTCAAAAGCTTCTAGTATATCTAATTTACGTTTATCATCACAAAAGTGTAAACATTTTATGGTGTTATTAGATGTCATTGAATGATTGTGTTCTAGTAAGTGTTTAGTGTAATTGGATTTATGTGGGTTTTTGCATTTGCTACAACGTACGTGTTCTTTATACCTAATATCAAATTTACTAATTGTCTGGCCTATATAAACCGAATTACAATGCGAACAATTTAATTTGGAAATGCCTGATTTTAGCAAATCGTCTGTTTTTGATTTTGCATTAAACAAAGTGTTTAAATGTTTCTAGAAACTAGATTGCAATAAAGCTTCATTTGCCATATTTTTTTTATCTTTTAGTTTTACTGCAGTCATATAAGAATTCAAACACAATGTGTTTATACGCCAGTGTGTTTATATGTCCATGTGATTATGTGCCTCAGTGTTTAAATGTCTATGTGTTTAAATGTCTATGTGTTTAAATGTCCGTGTGATTAAATGTTGCCGTGTTTAACTGTCCGTGATTAAATGTCCTATGATTATGTGTCGCGTGTTTATGTGTCCTATAACCGCTTTATACACATAAGACGTAATACAAATACATTTCATTAGTGGCGCCTAACTTTGCTTTTGCGTATGGGAGCCATTTTTGGTTTAGGGAAAAAACGTTCATGAAAAATGTCCCAGCACATTCGCTAGGAACAACATTGATAGAAAAACTACCTGCACGCAAAAATCGCCTCTGGTAAAAACAACCCCCAAAAAACATTTTCTCGAAAAAAATGACCCCGATACAATAATTTCCCGGAGAAAGCAACCACCAAAAAACTTTACTTAAACAAAAGCACGGGTAGCTTCTTGCTGGTAGATCACTGTATAATTAAGAAAGAGCTTTCTCTGAAAAAGATACGTGTTTTTTTGCTGATCGATTTATATGAATACGGCGAATTTCATTTTGGAATTATATGGAAATGTTAACAAGTTTTAGTGCAAAGGGATGTTTTAGGGGCTATGGTAGGATTTTTTGGGGATGTTTTTCCTGGAGTTTTTAATAATAATAATAATTATAAATGCCTTTATTTACAGAAACTCAGTTTTTGGTCCTTGAAATTTTTTTCGGACTTATTTTCTGTTTTTCATGGGATTTTCTTTCTGGGAGCAGCTCTTATTCTCGAGACCCACCCGTCGGAGGAAACATTCGGAGCGGCAACCACCGGATATGACACGCAACAATAAAAAATCGAGAGGCGTTGTAGCCCACGGGTTATGCCAGGTTAATCTTAAACGCGGTTTATTACTCCCGAATTCTTGCGATGCGTTTCATTTTAACAATATAATAATTCGAAATTTATCACCGAAATATAGTTAGCTTTGAAATTGGCTGCTAGCGATGTTTATTTGTTGTTAATCCGGAGATATTCTGTCTAAACCCGGAGCCCAGAGAGGTAGCAAACCTGGTTCTAAATGAAGCTATATATGTAATCTCCAGTGAACTTCCGTTTAGAATTTTGTGCAATACGATTAAAAACAGCGTTTTCGAAGCGATGAGTTGTATGGACGTAAAAAAAGCGGCACCGCCGAATAACACGGCGCGCCGTGTTATTCTTTTTCATTAGATATATTTATTTGGGTATGGTAACTGTGTAATAAAAATAATTTTTGTGTTCAAGTCTGAGTTAACTGCGATGTGAAAGCTATATTCTGGCTTGCACATAAAGTTTCCTAACTATTTTAGTAGTAGGTACTTTTATAATACATATAGAAACAACCTTCTTAGGTAAGAAATTAATATTTACGCATTCAAAGAATTGTTAGTAAAATATGCAAAATATTAACCAAATTAAAGTCAAGTAGTTGTGATGAAACATGTTTTGAGTACTTTAAGATTCATTTGCGTAAGTAAAGTGCTCTTAAAATAAGCGACACATTTCTAAATTGTGAGAATTACTTCTTAAAGTTAGAAATATTTGTTTTTTAAGCATATTAATTGTTGTTTTTAAATTAAGTACTTCATATTTCATATGCAAACAAAATATTAATAATTTAACAACTTTGACAAGTTTAGTTCGTCAACATACTGCTTTCCGCAAGCTCTGACTTATTGAAAACGTGACGTACAAGAGCAGTTAAATTAAATTTATCTGATAATAAAAGGACACCGTTAATTTGCCATAAATTATGGTATTAATTAAAACAAAGAACTGTTTCACACCTATCTGCTGTGTGGGTGTCACCTGAAACATCAAGAATAATCTTTATTATTTATAAACAACAGTTGTAGTATATTATTAAAAGTGTTTATGATAATTTTATGGCTTAACATGATTTAGTATTAGATTGGTTCGCAGATAATTTTACTCCTTAAACATTCACCGACGCTTGAACGTATACTTACAACTTCGTGACTACCTGATCACGTAGGAAGTATGTAGCTCGTAAGTTCTAAGTACCCTTCGTGGTCGCCGAGGTCAGTACCATTTGATCCAAGGAAATTATAAGTTCAGCTGTTGTGAATTATAGACGGAAGGATTTCTATTTATCAGATGTAAATCAGTATGTGTGGCATATATAGCGGAAATATAAATCGACTTCCTTAAAAATAATTCGAACATTTTATACCTAGTGGTGCTAGGAGCGCTATTTTTGACTACCAATTTCCTTTGTAAACAACAAGGACCCGTATGGAAACATGAAACAAAGAAAAGAGACCCACCAATCTGTCGCTATCTGATATACTGTGGCTTAGCTCACCGGAGGGCCCACTCCTCACGCCTTAGCAGAATGGATAATTCACAGTACTTCTAACATCTCACTACACTTTGATTGGCTGCATCTCAATGGTACTTCCACATTACTTGCCATTGGACAATTAATCTTTCTCGTTAATAGTCAAATTAACACCAGTCAACCATTTTGCACTGCTGCACCCCCGAAAGGGTCAATAGGGGTGGGTAGCCGATCGCCTATGTCAGGTGATATCGCGAGAATTGCATAGCGTGTATCACAGGATCAACGATTTTTGAGCCTTGATTAGCAATTTCTTTTGCCAGCCCGTGGTTAACCACACTTGTACAAGTACACCTCCCCAAAATTCAAGAGCTCTCACCTTCCAAACGACACAGATTACTGTAGCTACAGCTACGAAAATATACTGATCATCTACTAATTAACCACTAGTGCACTAGATTATTTAATACAGGTAAATCACACAGTTACGCACCACTCCACATGCAAGAACGATCTACCCCAGTTCAAGCACATATTTCACGAAGCTTACTTAAGGCGTGTTCCCCTCACCTTCTGCCCGAAGTCGTCTTGATCCAAATTCTCAATTAGTTACGCCAGTGGAATATTATCTGTGTTTTATTTAAGACAAAAATTACATTTAAAAATTACAGTATAAAAATAACACTAGTACAACTAAATAAAGGGATACACAAATTCTTATTGATTTGGGAAATACCTATTTTTCTTCTTGAAAGTCATACAATGTATGGAAAATTCTTAAATGTTCAGGAAATTAAAAAAATAGACTGAAAATAAGGTTATCCATTAATTTTTACATGTGCTGAAATATATTTCCTACTTAACCTTTTCACACTTTTTTTGCAGCAGAAAAGTTCGATACCTTGGCCCAGACTAAAATAAAACTAAGTGTGCATAAAGTTACTGTACTTGAAAATTTTTTCCAGAATTGTGAATGATACTATTAGCACGTGTTTTTCTGGAGAACATCGAAAACAAGATCAACCAAATTGATATTAATTGGGTAGTGTAGAAGAGTTAATGATAAAGCACTTTGAAAAGTTTTCAGCGCCAGTTAATAATTTCTACAACTTGCGCCATTCATCCTACGCTTCTGCACCAAATATAAATAGACGAAAAGGACACATAAATTTAGATACTTCTGAATTCAATCTACAAACATTGGCACTTTTTTTATGAAACAGCTGTTTAGTCAGATGAAGGAATGTATGGATGAAAATAAAATTATGGACCTTTATATCAAAATTAACTTCTTAGAAATTTCTTATACAGATGTATACAGTGTGTATCTAAAATAGGTAAAAATGTAGGTTACAGTATATACAAACCAGAAAAAAATATGTGTTTGTTAAATGGGCACGAGAAAATAATAATTGAAAATTTGATTTAAAACAGTTTGGCTACTACAGGATAATAACAAAACTTTGAGTTCAAAGACATCTTATTGGTAGTAAATCCAAAACTGAAAAGGAGAATAACTTACATCAAGAAATGTTCATCAAGTTAAACTTTCAGTCCGAAATTCTAGTCTCTTATTTAGTCAGTATTTAAATTATGGGACAATCAATTAATAATAAATCCTGGCATAATTCCTTTAAATATATAGTTGGCGCATATATTAAATTTTAAACGAATTATTTGCGGGCTTAAAATAGCAACACACCCACATGTTTGATCTTGTGGAGCTTCTTTAGATACGTTTTATTCATCTGGCCAGATGGTTTATTTTCTCGAGCTATTTGATAACGGAGTTGATAAGCATAGAATATGTATGGTCAGGGATTTTAAAAGAAATACACGAAACAATTTTATGAAACTTTGCAAAAATATTGTTGAGTGCAGAACCTCTGGCCCAGCTCAATAATAAAGTAACACTGAACGAAACGATGTATCTCAAATATTGCATTTGTAATTGTACCACCTTGCAAAATCGTGCAACCTTGCAAAATCGTGCAACATGTTTTTTTTGTTTGCTTATTGAATTTTATCGAATTTTTTTGCTGTTCTGGGACTAAAAGTACGGTCTTTCCTTATCACCTGCAGGGTCAATTTTTACGTTTTTGCCATATTGGTTTTATTTCACAATTTATATAATAAGCTAATTTAACCTTTTAAAGATTAAATGCAAATTCTATCAATATCAGCAGTTTTCAAACAAAATTTCATTTTGCGTTTAATTTAAAAAAAAATACCACTGGATTCTACGTAGGCTAATCCGTTTTATTGGTTTGAATATTTGTATCTAATTTTTTGATGCACTCTATATAATGTATTATTATCAATCGGTTTGACTTTTATCTCAATGATGAATTGGTATTGCAAGCCAAGTGTCTAGAAGGAAATATAACCTTTGTTTCTGTAATACTTGATTCTATTTACCCCCTTACTTATATAAAGTTCTAGTACAAGTTGCAGTATATGTTTACTGTTTCAAGTTTTTAAAACAGCTCTTATGCTAGAACTCGTGTTAGTAAGTTTCTAGAAAATTCAATAATATTATAAAATTTTGTTAGTATTGTTAGGAGTTGCTAATAGACAGTAATCTTTAATGTAAATTTGTTTTGTTCTAGGTAAGCCAAACTTGAAGGTATTATCTCACTTAGTCACTTGTGATTTATTATTGGCGTCCACCTACTAATGTTGTAAGTATAGTATGAATAATATCCAATAACATACCCAATTATTTTAAACCTTTTCCTAAAATTTATTGAATGCGTTAAGTAAAACTTTAACAATAAATATTTATTTCTCAGAACCTTGGAAGGTATCGAATTCATTGCAGATTGCCTATTATCTTTGATTATATACCTTTAAGGGTATAGTCAATGCTATTATATCGCGTGTGGCGTTTCGAAGAATGTATTGTACATTTTTTTTCGTTTTCTGATGATGAAATGCACATTGCACAATAAATAACTCCACATTCTTTATTTATAAATTCCAGCTTTACTTCGTTAAAGTCCATATTTAATGAGTATCTGTATGTAAAATACTTAATTACAGTTTTTAAATGTTTGTGAATTTCAAAAGCTTCTAGTATATCTAATTTACGTTTATCATCACAAAAGTGTAAACATTTTATGGTGTTATTAGACGTCATTGAATGATTTTGTTCTAGTAAGTGTTTAGCATAATTGGATTTATGTGGGTGTTTGTATTTGTAACAACGTACGTGTTCTTTATACCTAAGATCAAAATTTCTAATTGTCTGGCCTATATAAACCGAATTACAATGCGAACAATTTAATTTGTGAATGCCTGATTTTAGCAAATCGTCTGTTTTTGATTTTGCATTAAACAAAGTGTTTAAGATGTTTCTAGTTGTTTTAAAACTCATATTTATTTGTTTGGTTTATAATTTTAGCAATTTTTTCTGATTTGTCACCAAAATATGGGATCGAAGCATATTTAACTGTATCGAACGAAGTTAGGGTATTCGGATACATTTTTTGAATCGCTAATTTATAATTTTTTTTCTTTGATTAATGTATCAATAAGTTTAGTATTATAACCATTCCTGTATGCAATTTGTTTAATAATTGAAATTTCTCTATTATAATTAATTTCATCTAAAGGGACCGTCAAAGCTCTATATGTATCAGCGATCTGTATGCTGCTAATTTATGTGTTTTATGATGACAAGAATGGTGTGGTATTGTAATGTCTGTTTGTGTAAGTTTTCTATAAACTGAGTACTCAAATTTATTAGTCGAATTAATTTTTATGTTTAAATCTAAAAAGTTAATGGACTTATTTTGTTCAGTTTCTAGTGTAAATTTTATGTTTGGGTGCAAGCTGTTAATAAAAATTGAAAATTCATTAATTAAATCAAATCAACTATTAAAACATGCTAAAATGTCATCAACATAACGAAACCAAAATATAACTTTCTCAGATTGATTTGATTCGAATATTTGATCTTCTAGATTTTCCATAAATATGTTAGCTAAAAGAGGTGAAATTGGACTTCCCATGGGTAAACCATCTTTTTGGAAATAAATTTTATTATTAAAAGTTAAATAATTTTGATTGGTGCAAAGTTCAAATAATTGAATCAACTCAGTCCGTTTTATTAACACACAACATTTTTGTTAATAAGAATATTATTTAACAAAGTAATACACTCTTGAGGAGGTATTTGGGAAAACATATTAGTAACATCAAAACTAACTAGCTTGCTTTGTAATTGTTGTTGGCGCCGCTAAATTATTGTTTTACTTTAATAAAAGTTTCGTCTTCATGCACTTTTTTCCTCATTTCTGTATGGATTCCATAATTATAAGTTTCCAGGAGAAACCTTTATTCCTAATTATCCCCTGGCAAAAGGAAATAGTGATGTCAGCTCGTTCTTTATTGTGGTTTCCTGAAAGTAAGAGTGACGTTCTCTGCGATGATGTTGCATATACCTGCGAGTTTACAACAGCTCTGCGTGAAATGAATAATATAATTCAGATTTTAATCTAATAACTCTTTGGCGAACCGAAAATTACATCATTTGTTATTTTATTTACTCTAAGGTCGCTCGGCGCAGTATAAATTATAGTTAGTGAAGGATTTCTTTTTGTCGGTTCGTGATGATACGCAAAACTCTTTGTTTGATGCTTGAATGGTGCTTTTGAAGTGACGTAAAACAAGCAGTGAACGTAAAAAGATTCGGTATGTAGGTACCTACCTGAAATTTTGAAATTAGTCCAACTATCCTGTATCAGTGTTTGATAAAACAGATTTAATTCTGTTGCCGCAAAGTTAAATCCATGGAAAGAAAGCAGATTCTTAAATGTTAAAGATAATATTTTTAAATTTTTAAGAAATGTAAAATTTTTTAGCACAGGGAAGTAGGTATTAAAAATTGAACGGTTACAAAAGCGCTGGCGCTGCTTGGAGCACGTACCTACCATAAAGTTCGAGGATGAATTATAAAAACAGGATCCTGTTAGCAAAAATATGTCCCAGTCCAATTAGCATCGACCTCTTAAATTATCTTGACACGATGCTCTGCGAAAGAAAAGTTCAGAAAGTTTAACACTCCCGCACAGTAAACTTATATTTAGATGAGTTATGGTTTACGCATATTGCCATTGGCCTTCGAATTAAAATAGATAAAGTGAAGTGTGTAAACAAGCCAAATAATAAAGAGTGACGGCCCAAACAGGCCCGGGTCCATGTTATGCACTTCGCATAAAAATAATGCAGTACTGAGAAAGTTGCAAGTTCCTGCTAGATTGTTGACCTTTTTTTCGGTGTTTACTTGTATTTTTGTTGCGTTTATCAATTCACGTTTAGCTAAACTTTAACTGCTAAAGCAAGAAATAACAAGTCAGTTCAAGTTAAAGATTATTTTTTTCTTCCGAATTGCTTTTCCTTTTAACAAAACAGGCGGAATTCGTCTATTTTCGTATATCTGTGATTGCGGGAAATATGTTTTGAACACTTCGAAGGTCGCTGTAAAAAACTATCAGTTCTATTTTCTACCTCACAATTGTTTTGTTTCAAAAATTACGTCTCTTGAGGTTTCGAAGCCAAAAGATTCCCCAATTTTATCTTAAAGGTTTCCTTGCTAGGAATTTTCTGATAATTTAATTTTTTTCGGAACCAAGTAAACGCTAAGCTGTTTTATGACGATTGACAAGTTTAATGTAACATCTTTTTCGTTTCAATTTACAAAGTTTTCGTTGAATAACCTGCACATGAATTTCTGTTGTGGCCAAACAGCATCTATATTAAATCCGCAACTGTCTCATTATAACAAAACGACTAAATCTTACATCTCGAAAAAATTTATCACTACAGAGTGGCTAGGAAAACCCCGGCCACTTTTCTTGCGGCGGTCAAGAGATGGCGCTTTAGTAAAGAAAAATTAAATTAAACCACTGGCAACAACGCAGAATCCAAGACGTTTTAGTTATTAAATACGCCCCATATTAAATCAAAACAACTAAAACGTCTTGGATTCTGCGTTGTTGCCAGTATTTTGATTTAATTTTTCTTTACTAAAGCGCCATCTCTTGACCGCCGCAATAAAAGTGGCCGGGGTTTCCTAGCCACTCTGTATAAAAAATGCTGCCACTTGCATGTTAGCTCAGTTTATTGGTCGTTTTCAATTAAATTGTACGTTTGCATTTAGTTATTTAAGATTCTAGCGGGTCAGAAATGTGTATTTATGCCGTCGACATGGCATCTCACACAGCATATATTTTATATAATTCCTATCAATAACAGATAAACAAATTATATTACTGAGGCTGCTATTTAATGCCATTTAAAAAGAACTAGCTGAATCTGTACGCTTTAATACTTTTCCATACTTTCAGTATGGAAATGTATTGTGATCACGAAAATGTTCGAATATGATATTTTAACGGAAATACACGTTTTGGCCCCCCAGGCACACAAAACAGTGGATTTAAAAAATTGGTGGTCCGTATGTGCACGTTTGTATAAGGCGAAATCGCAGGAACTTTTACACCGATTTTAACTAAATTTGGTATACTTGGTACAACGAAGAGTTGTAGCTAGGTGTACCGAAAAAAAAACAAGCTAGACATGTTTTTTTGTTAACTTTTTTTCACAAACGGGATTTCATAATTGTAAGACAAAGCTGAGCACTCCAGCTTTAAAATGGCTACGGTTTCTGTAAATTTTCGGCTTTAACGCCTATTTACTCATAAATTAGTTGACGGATCAGGAATAATTTTGGTATTAGAAGTTAAAACAGTCCAAGAGCACACAATGTTACTATACAAAATAATTTTTTTACAAATGAAAACTTAAATGAAAATATTTTCAAAGTTTGGACATTGCCAAAAAACTATTGCTCAAAAACTGGCGATTTCCGTAAACTTTATACGCTTATAGAGCTAGGGATGGGCTACACCAGGCATGGGCAACCTTTTCAGCTGATGGGCCAAATAAAAACTTTAGAAATGTTTTGAGGGCCGGACCGAACCAGTTTTCGTGTTACTAGTAAAATAAATGAGTAGTAGAATTTATAATAAACGTACCTACTTTACTGCGCACAAGAGTGGTGGTAGCTCAGAAGTTAGGCGCTTAGCCTCTTACGCTAAAGGTCTAGGGTTCGATTCCCCGCCGAAGCCATGCAGCAAAAAAAATCTATGCCGCAAGCCCCCACTCACATTCCTCAATCCGGTGTAGGCAGCCGTGGGGTCTTAATGCCTGAAACCTTATCTGGTATTTAGTCGTTCGGATTCGACGTTAAACTGTAGGTCCCCCGTACTCCACCGTAGCGGGAGAGCTAATGAGAGTACGTGGCAGAGAAGAGTGCCGGTGCGCAGCAGTGGGACGTTAAGGCTAATTGCTGCTGACTGCGCACACAAATTTGAAACGTAAAAAAAGTCAAAACACATAGTTGTTGCTCAAATCAAACTCAAATGAAAAAAGTAGAGGCGATCCTTGTATTTGTATACCACTAACGAAACGGTCCATATTTCAAGTAATATTAGTTGCTGCAACACGCAGATCATTTTTAAACTAAGTCATTATGTTTCTAACAAAACTTGCAATATTTGGGTATTTTTTTGATGACGTTTATTTTGAAAACTTTTTATGTTTGCAAAAGACTCATGAACAAATTTCCCGGGAGTTTGTAGCTGACTATTGAGTTTATTTAATAATTATTTAAGTAACAAGGAATGTAAAGACGTAATAACATTCGAGGTAGGTAAATACGAGCCGAGGCAAAGCCGAGGCTTGTGGCCTGCCGAGAATGGTAATAGTCGATACATTCCGTGTTACTTATTAAATTTTTCACGCTACAGGTAGAAATTTAATCATATTTTTAAAAGTTCGTTTTGACTGCTGTCATCGGAATTATTTTTTAAAAGCCCCATTATTCTAAGTTGCCTGTGCTTGTTACCATATCAACGAACAGTTTAAATCAACATTTTAGTATTCTGTTTGAAATAAAATATTGGAATCTGTACCTTGTTGCTTTAATTATTATCCTAGGAATGTAAATGACACTATTAAGTTCCGTAGTCAAGGGCAAAAAGTAAACGAATGTTACTAGCCATTTTCATCTTTTGTAGCTATGGATGTATGGCCTATTTACCTTGCCTGTAGGGTGTGTGAGTTTTAATGTCACCATGGAAGCACATTCATTCATTTTTTTTAATTCATGGACTGTTTTTCCTTTCACATCCATGAAATGGTGCACACCATCTTTCAGATCCTAGAAACGTTTTAACATCTTTCCATTTACTGCTGCAATTAAACATTCTTTTGCAAATTTCCCTTCCGAAAATGGCTTTGAATGCTTAGTAGTAGTACACAGCACCAACACAACACTTTTCAACTGCTGAAATAGACACATTACAATACTGCAGACGTGCAGACACATTACAATACTCAGACGTGCACGTGCAGTAGGTACCTATGATTCATGGTCAGTTTTGGACACGAGTAATCGTCGTCGGCTGGATTTATATGTAAATACAAAACCACGTAGGTTTTTTGTGTAAGCGAAAAAAAGTGATCGCGGGCCGCATTTACATCTAAATGGAAAAACTTTCGCGGGCCGTAAGAAATCGCCTCGCGGGCCGATCCGGCCCGCGGGCCGTAGGTTGCCCATGCCTGGGCTACACAGTACACTAATTTCTCTGTAACGCCTACTATGATTTTATGAAAAACGTAAGTTTGTTCCCTTCTCGGCTAAAGTGCTCATGATTAATAGTAGAATATGATTTAGAACTTAATTTTTACGTGCAGCAATATTTAGGGAAGGGGGCTAATTTTCTCCCCTTCCCTAATTTTGGCGAACAAAATTTTCAAAATCGACTTGTAGAGAATTAAACCAATCTCCGTATAGTTCATAAAACTACGACTACGATCTGCGGTCCGCTATACTAGCAACTTCAGTAGTTTATTTTTTTTAAGCGTGAGGCACAGCTCACTGGTTCCGCTAGTTAATTATATTGTGCAAACGACTGCTCATGTTTAAATGATACCTCAGCCACAGCTGTATTTTGTTTTGGTTGGCATCATCCTGTGCATGTTTAGCATATACAGCGTAGTTTGCTAATAAATAATCAATAACAGGATTTAATTTTTTCAAATATTAATATTACCGTTGACGTAGGTATTGTTGCCATTTAACATGATAAGATGAATATTATGTAATCCGTCCAAATAGCGACCTTTTTGCTTGCCAAATTCCTGTAATTATGCATTCTCAGTTCTCACTTAACATATTTAAGAAATTACTGCTAATTGTAGCTTCATAATGTGTGTATCGATTTGCATAAAGTGGCAATGAAGCATTTAAAAAAATTAAACTGTGATTAATGTGCTTGCTGTCATTTAATAGAATATATTAACCGTAGTGCAATGTACTTTCTCCTACATTGACATACACCTGTTAAAAGTAAATGTCTGTTTTGACGTGTATTTCACGTAATGTGGCTTACCTGTTTGTCTGTTCAATCCATATCCAAAAATAAATTTTATAAAATTCATAATAGGTACGCTTAGGTTAGATTCTATAAATACACAAAATTTAATTAAACTTTACTCCATAAAATAGTAATGCTTATCATAACTCTCGTCGTGAGTGACTTAAAATAGGCCACCGTGAGTTCGTGACCATAAAACCGCCTCCAGATTTACTTTGCTGTGGTAACGACTTCTACAGTTGATAGTGTTGATGAACGCTGTAGTTTATGAACAATTATTTTGTATTTTAAAGAATTTTGGAATTCTTGGAAACATATTTAAATTTAAGTTTAATGTGTTTAGAATTTGCACTCTTTCTCTCCATCACTTTTGTAACAAATCAATAGTCATATGCTGCCATGTTTTTAAATAATTCAATTATATTAAGTCTAAAATCTAAATATCCATACATACTGGTTGGTAACTTGGGAAACACACCATAGGGATTTCAGTGGTAAATGTTCAGATGCTTGCTTTCCTAATTATATTAGAGCTATACCATACTTATGTTTTTTTGTAGAAATTGCATCCATATATCGTTTAAAATTTGTAATTTAAAAAAAATCAGGAATTATCTAAACAAAAAAAAATTCCGTAATATAATATTAGATTTTCTATGTTGATGTTATAAGAAAGCAATATACATATGTAAGTAGTCATGGTTTAAATTTATGGCTTCACATTTAGTAATCGATTTCCTTTAAGGTTGTTTTTCTCAATCTAACCAAATCGGGTAGAGGTGTGAGCTGTACTTATTTATACACATCATACGTAATGAGTTTTTATTATCTTTATTCTTGGCATTGATTATTTAAATTTTTCAGGTCATTGGTATTTTACTGGCTCGAACAACAGGAAGATTTTTGTGGCCGTGGTAGTTAATTGTAGAAATGACGGAATTGTAATCTAAATTTCTCTGGCATCTTAATGTTCAAAAATAAAAAATAATGCATACACTCGCGAGGTTATAATGTATATATGATTCAGTATTATTTCTGGCCTTCACTTTTTACACTTGTTGCTTTTATCGTTTTTCAGACTTTTATTAATTCAGGGTTGTGAATTAGTCATTAAATCGTTGTTTTCATTTTTATACACATCAAAAGTTACGCATAAAATTCAGTTTCTAAAGTTCATTGTGTTCCAGAAGAACAGTATCGTTTTCTAAGAAATGTGATCAAAATCGCGATTGCGAGAAAACTGTACTGATCGTTGGATTTGTCACCTGTTACAAAATCTTGTCGATTGCCAAGAAAACCGTGAGTCAGTTGCCAGATAATCTTTTGCTAGGTAAAATGGTAAAATCTCGAATGACATAATAAACTTGCGTGTTTTTTTTTTCATTTTAAAACTTGCAAAATTTTTGAATATTATGACCAGTGGTGGCTGGCGAACTTTTTTTGTTGGGGGGCATGCATTTTTTGTAATAACGGTTTTATATATCGGGTCTCTCCGCTTTTTTGGGTATAAAATTCCCGATAACAAGTTGATTAAAATTGTTTATATTCTGAATTAGTTGTTTTCAATCCAATACATTGCAAACGCACACAAACGGTCTTGCTTGTCTCTAATGTTTTATTTCAAATAGACATATCGCAAATTTACGAATAAACTATCTTTGACATAATTCAAACAACGCTTGGCACAAAATGCTTTCGGTAAATGACAGATTACACAGAAAGACAGTTGGCGGGACAGAATGTAAGCGCGCGTTAGTCATAATAATAATATAATTATAAATGCAGTGGAAGTTAATTGATACTTTGTCACTTTTTCTAAGTTTACTAACAGCAGGGTGCGAAGATTTAAATCAACTTGATTTAAATCAAGATTTAAATCGCGATTTAAATCATTGCGATTTTTTTATTTTAATCAATGATTTAAATCAAAAACTTCAATTTTTCGAATGTTTATTGTAGAAAAACAAAAAATGTGAAAAAAGCAATTACAAGTTTAGTATCGAACATAAAATAAATAGTCAATTCTAAGGATTACCTGGCTCATGCTCATAGCATAAAATTAGTCGTCAAATACAGCATTACACTTATTGTTAAAATAATGAAATCAAAACACCAGGCAGAAGTCTTCAGTCTAAAACTAATTTCTGTAACGTACAGATGTGCGAAATACATTCCCGTTTGTGTTTCACTTTTTCTTTATTTAGGTATATTTAAACATATTAGTCTTACACGTATTACAAATGCAGAGATGTGGACGGAAAACTTAAAAAAATTTACGATTTCATAAAGATATAAACACAGGTTTAAAGGCAACAGAAAAAACGATTTAAATCAAAAAAATCTTGATTTAAATAAAAAAAATCGATTGTTTTGATATTTTTATAAAAATTGTAATTTTTTTACACCATGACTAAAAGAGATCACAGCTATCTATATCTATTTTAAAAGTGAAAATTATGTTGCAGTCTGGCTTATCCTGAATTTTAATTATTTTTTTTATAACTGTGTATTAATAAAAACAATTTCTCTAAAAAAATTAGTAACTGCCTAAAGGCATTATCCATTGCCTACCCAAGTTTTGAACCCATGGAACGCCACTGATTAGTTGTTATGGTCATGACCGAATGTTGGACTTTTTATATAGTATTAGAACTAGGTTGAAAAGTTTTATCCTGCTCCTAGATATTAATCATCTTAATTTATTAATTACTAGCTAATGCCCGGCGTGCGTTGCTACGCCTCAATAAAGCGAAATCAGACAATAAACACACATTTTCGTAAATATCGCCAGCGCCACCTAGCGGCTCCATTTTTTGTAAAACAAAATAACCTTTTACAACCTTCCTCTCCTCAAAACCCGTTGTGTCAAAGTTTGAGCTCAATCGGCAGAGTAGTTTCGGAGTCTACAGGGAACATACACACAAACATTCACTTATATACAGGGTGTTAATGAATTGTAGGGACAAACTTCTAGGGCTTGCAAAACACAACAAAGCAAACAACTTTTGTTAATAAATGTGTGGTCAAAAGTGTTTTCTTTAGAAAATAGAGCCTCTTAAAGATTCTTCAAGAAGTACCTGAAAATAGGCAACCCAAATTGCATTTTCAATTATTTTGGACAGGTCACACGGAATTTTGAAAAAAAAAACGATCTATACGTACATGCATTCAAATAACGTCAATTTTGATACAATTCGATATTTTTGTGATAATTTTTGACTTTTCTTGCATTCGTTTCTTTCTCTGCCTTTTATAATTCGCCTTTTTGTTCTGTGATTTTTTTGATAATTATTTCCGTCGTTATTTTCGTTCTGTTTCGTATTTTTGTGTTATGGCGAATTATACTTTTGCCGAACAGCATGACATGATATGTTCATGTATGGAGCTGCTTGGGGTAACGCACGCGAAGCTGCTTGCCATTTTCCGATAGGAATCATCCATCGCACAAGGCCTTTAGTGTAGTGTGCTTCGTGTGTAGAAGCTGGGGGGCGTCATTTTGAACATTTACTATATTTTTGTTAATTTTTGAATTAGTTACTGTAAATTTTTCAAATAGTTGATTTTTGCTTTGTAATTTTGGTTTTTTCTATTGCTTAGTTTTGAAACATTTTGTTAATTAATTTATTTTAAATTTAATTTGTGTTAGACGTTGATTTTAATATATACTCCTCCTAACATTTGAATTTGAAAAGTGGGAAAGAGGGCTTTATTTATCCTGTATTATTTGTCCGTCGTTATGGAAACAAATAGTAGGTAGTAAATTGAGTTGCCTACATTTACGCGCTCCTTAAAGAATCTTTGAGCTCTATCCCTGAAAGGAAACACTTTTGACCACACATTTATTAACAAAAGTTGTTCGCTTTGTTGTGTTTTGCAAGCCCTAGAGGTTTATCCCTACAATTCATTAACACCTTGTATATAGATAGATAGATCCAGAAAATACACAAAAAATGATTATTATGTTTCTAGACTTTAGTTAATCTGCGTTTGCCCTATTGAGATGCGTGTCCAATAGTTAATAATGTATGGTGCTACTTATAACGTGACAACTGTGTTAATAATGCGTTGACTTATGCATAGTACAATTTTACATGTGTAAATTCATACGTAATTCATACCATTTAAAACATCCAAGTCATTTAGGCAGGGCGCGAGATGTATAGCATGTTAAATACGACGTTTGTATAAATTACCATAGTGAACACCTCGTAAAACTCTTCAATAAAGAAATATTAAAAATTTCTATAAACAGATTTGCACAATCATAATGAACTCCCTAAAAGTCGCTGGGCACGAATTATGAAATGATTTAAACGGTTACGTCAACGTAACTACCATGCACCCAATTTAATTCAACCCACACTTAAAAATAAAATACAATAATGTGTCAGAGCACGCAGAACACTTGAAATATAAGTATAGTGCCACGAGCAAGATGCGTAATTAGAGTAAAATGCCGAAAGGAACCGCCCGCACGCAACATTTGTATTCCTCGGCGAAATCAATTTACATACTTCGTAGTAGATGATGTCATTTTATAAATCAAGCGACACGTGTTTCCGGAAAAGCACTATTCGCATTAACACTTAGAAGCTAATAAATGTTTTTTTTGTTATCTCTATCGTCCGCTAATTTCCTGTTTGATAAATCTGCCACGTCCAGAATACAAGAAATTATCGTGCAATTTGGAAAAATGTGCACAGGAAATCCTTGTTTGGTTGATATGGAAATGTTCAGAAAACAGCCGAAATCAACTTTTTGTTCGTAATTGAAGGGGTTTGGGAAAAT
The DNA here is from genome assembly GCA_958336395.1 of Ctenicera cuprea. Classification (NCBI taxonomy): domain Eukaryota; kingdom Metazoa; phylum Arthropoda; class Insecta; order Coleoptera; family Elateridae; genus Ctenicera; species Ctenicera cuprea. The sequence continues at coordinate 13,814,102 of OY284494.1, read as the reverse complement.
TTCAGACCACCGTGACTTTCTGTAGTTCCCTTGTAGTTACTGATTGGTAATCAGTGATTACTAACTTATGTTGATTGCAAATAATAAAATACAGAGTCTTCATTAATTACTCATACCCATGTGACCTCAAAATCTAGGCAACCCAACTTACACTGTTGGCAAGCCTTTTATCCAAAAATGCCCAAGCCGTTTGTTAACTTATCAAGGCTTGCTTGTTGACATACACAACCTCACTTTGAGTGTTGACAGTGACACTTACATGCAATTTTTAGTTATCACGTGTTCCAATCCTGAACTGACTTCAACATCTAAATCTAAAACTCCCTGCGGACCAAAGGTCACGTGGGTATAGTAATTATCGAAGGCTCTGTATAATGCGAGAGTTCCACTAATAATAAATGACGGTCATTGTAACAAACTTTTTTAAATGGTAAGGTCTGTTTGATATCTGGGAAACGTAATTTTTGATGATGGCCTAACGAATTTTCGTTTCATCAAATCAAAAAAAACGATTTATTTTGGATAGTTATTGCATAAAATGAATGTCTTAACAATACGAATGAGTAGGAGATCAATAATGAAAAATAAATATCTCGGAATTCTGACTTTAAAATCGGCATTCTCAGTCGGAATTCCAAGATTTTAATTGTTGCCTTGTTGATGACGTCATAATTTCAATGATACAAAAATTAGACAAAGTAGAATTTTTCAGGTAATCATTCGAAACTAAAAACAGACGATTTGCTAAAATCAGGCATTTACAAATTCAATTGTTCGCATGGTAATTCGGTTTATATGGGCCAGACAATTAGAAATTTTGATATTAGGTATAAAGAACACGTACGTTGTTACAAATACAAACACCCACATAAATCCAATTACGCTAAACACTTACAAGAACACAATCATTCATCGACATCCAATAACACCATAAAATGTTTACACTTTTGTGATGATAAACGTAAATTAGATATACTAGAAGCTTTTGAAATTCACAGACATTTAAAAAGTGTACTGTTAATGAATGAGCAAATTGATATCTTAAATTCTCCTTTATTGGACATTTTGAAATAAGAAATCAAGTCATCTGCAGACGATTACCGAGATCAAGTCACCAAGTTCTATTGCTATAACAACACTAACTGTTTACTTTTTCATGTAACCTTTGACAATGGCATCTAAACATGCCGAAATACGTATAAGGTTAAAATAAATAAATATTGTTGAAGTAATTAAGTATTTTATATACCTATAATCAATAAATATGGACTTCAACCAAGTAAAGCTAGAATTGATAAATAAAATCATTCTTAGCACTAAAATATTAAAATTTCTTTGATATCTTTATAAAGTATTTGCAAATAGGACTAATTACTAATGCAGGCTTTTTTCTTAGGTCAATTAATAAAAAGCTCATGCAGAAAGCGGAGAAAAGCGATAACCTAGCGTGAAGAAGTTTGTTTCTCTACGACTATTAAATAATACGCTCATTCTTGTTGCATATTAAATTGAATAATAGCATAAATTCTTCACACCGTGATTTCTTACAAAGAAATCACTCTAGATTAGCCAATCACATCCTTTGATTTTTAAGAATTCACGCTAATATGAACAAATGACATTGCTTTGAAAATAAAATCCGACCGTATCTTAGCAACCTCCTAATAAATCGCCATTTGAAACGTCAAATACACCAATTATTTATAACGTCAAACACACTAATTATTTATTGCTGTTGTCTCGCATAATTTTTATTAATATAATATTTACAATGGACGTTAGTAGTGATAGTGATAATAATCTAACATGTACGCCTCCCGAAATTCGGGAAATTGCACAAGCATCCACAATGAATTTACTGCCGGAAAAGTCAAAAAAGCAATTAAAGATTTGTGTTAAAAACTATGATTTAGGTATATAATTTTTTGTAGTCGTAGAGAAAGTATAGTATTCTACTTGCGTAGAATGGCTATTATTCACTTAGATGATTCCAACACTCGCTCGCTGCGCTCGCTCGTGTCGGAAACTTCATCCACGTGAATAATAGCCATCATTCTACGCTCGTTGAAGAATGTACTATTTTTCAACGAATTCTAAAAAACTGGTTTATTTGGCAAAAAATGCCATTCTCTTATATTATAATTACAACTTTAGAATTATATTCTGAAAAATTAAGAAAGTCTACGTAAAATTAAATATTGTTAGTGTAAAAATGATTCTCGTTGGTTACAAAAAGGTTTTGACGTCCTACAAGTAGCGTATCTGACAAAATTGTACAGGAAATTTGAAACGGTTTGTCTCGACGGCTTGACGAAATAGTGTGAACAATTATTGAAATCCAAGATGTGTGGTCTTAACCTTCTTAAAAATATTCTCTCGACTACTGTACTATGTTTTTATTTGAAACAAATCCTTTAATTGTTATTAATTTTGCTGAACGTAAGCTGCGAAAACGTTTTTATTTTAATGCATGCAACAGAAGTGGCACTTGGTCGTTCAGAAATGATAATAAAATAGATAATTTATTTTTGAAGAAATGCCCGAAAATACTGGAAAAATCTGGACAAATTAATATTACTTAATATTTTTAAGTTTTTCCGAATTTAAAATGTTGTCATAAAAAATTTTATTCACAGTAATTTATGGCTTCTAATCACTATAATTTTTTGTAACAATTAATGGGCGTCCAATCTGCAGTTTATAGCCTCCACCAAATTAAATGATCCTTAATTTTTTCCAGGAAATCGTGATGATTCTTTAATCTGCAATTAACACAGAGTATTATCAGGCTGCTTTTAAAATTTAAACATCCTAGAAGTGTAGAGAGATTATCGCCCCTTGACATGACGAAGCTCTACACAAAATAAGAAATGGTGGTGGGTGTATTTGCGAAGTGCGAGAATAATCCCATGGTAAATTCGGTTGTTAAAAATGATCTCATTTTTCTGTCATCATTTTTGTCATGGATCACTACGGATAAAGGGGTCATAGCCCGTGACACTAAAACAACAACAATAATGCGTAAACACTTACAAACCATAACCAGCAGCACTGCGTATTTGGAGTTCTTTCTTTGTATATATAGAAATGACATCAGGGTCTGCCTGCCCTGACCATGACGAGCTTATCCGCGTATATGGAATCCGTTGGCTCTTTCAACGACGGGTGTCATTATACTTTATCAGGGTCTCTCGTCTTTCTCCACTCATTTATTACAATTTGACAGAATAAATGATGTCTTTTTACTATATACAAGTGTGCTTCTGCCTTCAGAACAACAACCACCTACTATCTCAACGATTTGTCGTCATCGGGTTGTTGACAGTTCTTGTGTTTATATTCAAATTGGAAAAAAGGAAGTGACTTTCAGTTTTTCAAGTTTTGTTCTAGCTATTTGAGGAAACTTACCTATTTCATTTATTACAAATCACAGGTGTACAAATAAACAACACAGTGATTTATTTTATCAACAACAAAAGGAAGTTCTGGAAGTTCTAACTTCATCCACAGGCTTATTTAAATTCTTATAAGGCAAGTAGAAAACATAATTAAAGTTCTGGCAAGCATCTATTTGTTGCGAATTTAAATGCATCATTAGGAACAGAGTCGTGCACCAAAGGTAAAAATAATACTTTTACGTTAGATCTTAGACCATATGATTAATATTTATGTATAGTGCCGTGCGCAAAAAAACTAGATCCACGTGTTGTGTTGAAGAAGAAAATAAATTTGTTTATGTGGCGAATCACACCGCAATGGTTAATGGCACAAATAGGATATGAAAAGATATTTATTTATAAAAACAGATGAGACAATAGACAAACTTATTCCTCAGAGGATGTGAGAAGGGGCACAAACTAGACGAAAACATAAGACAAATTACTATCTGTTGAAGGTTACAAGCTTTGATTGTAATAAACAGCAGTGGCGGTCCGCCCTGTTAGGCAGGGTAGGCAGTGCCTACCCATAATTTATCAAGTAAAAAAATTCAAATTCTAAGAATTAATAAAAAAAACTTTTACATACAGTTTTTACATTTGAACACCACAGCGCAATATTAAAAATTGGGCGCTAAATAAATAGAGCGTTGCCTTTAATCACTATTTTGCATACGGGAAGGCGAAGTGATTTCCAGCCACGAAACAATCAACCAATATGTTATTCTTAATACCTCTGCATGCATCTTAGTAAAATAATACAATGATCAGATGCAAAGAAATAGTAGTGATGTCAGGATCCAGCAAATACCGAGTAATAGACGGCTAGACGCCCCTGTTCTTGTACTTCAGTGTTGCCTGGTTTGGCACAAAATCACCAGATCTGATGATTTTGAAAAATGGTCTGCTAATTGGTAAAAACTTTTGCAAAAACGCAAAATTTTTCAATCATTGTTAAAAATTAAAAAATCTACTTTTTATAATTCAATAATGAATTTTTTTTATTTAATTTATTAAGTACAATCTGTCTCACAGAGACATTAAATAGGCGATTTGACAATATAGTAAGATATATACATTTAAAACTGTGTTTATTTATCATAACTCAATAATTAATTATTTCACTAATAGCGCCATTGTTAATCTGTCAGGGCTAGGTTTACAAACTATTAGTGGTGGATTACCGCGCAGGCGCACAAGACGCCTACCTAAGCGTTGCAGGGGCCTCAAAAACAAATAAAGCAGGTACTTAATTTTTATTATTAAATACTTAAAACAAACCACATTTACTGTTTGTGCGAGTAGCTGCATACGTCTGCGGTTTACGCTAACAAGAGAGCATGCGCCTTGCCTAGTACACAGTTTATGTAGATCCGGTCTGGGCTCGCTACGCTTATAATGCACGTGGACGTTTAGACGGGTGCCAGGAGACTATTCGTGAGTCCATTTTAAATTTTTAGTAGACCCCCTCGCGCAATTCGTAGAGGTTCTCAATCCATTTGCGCCTGGGACCTACAATGACCATATTCCGCCACTGGGGAACCCATGATTATTTTGATACTGTTAAAATTTGGTAATTCTTCCAGATAATAATAACCCGCCGGACGTATTAATAACAGCCGTGAGTAACCAAATCTGTAGATTTATATAAATTCTTGAATTTTCAAGTTTGTGTTTATTTTATCCGTAGTTTGCACGTTTGGACCAACTTTTATAAGACAAACAAACGTTTTGTTGTTTGTTGATATTTGACAAGGATGGCGAATATTTTAGTTTTTGAATCTTAGTTTTAAATTATTCGTGCATTTGTCATTGCCTAACCAAGTTTTGAATCCACGGAACGCCACTGACAGAGCGTGAAAAAACCCTGAATGATACAGGGTGTTTTGAAAAGATGTGACGAACTTACCACATAGAAATCTGTGATATTTGCAATTAGGGAAAAATGACAAAAAAGTACGAAGTGATCACAAAATTATGAAAGCCAACTACTAACACAAAATACAAAAATAACAAAAAGTACCGGAAACGTTTATGAGCAAACAAATATTAATTTAAAATGTATAGGGTGTTTTGAAAAGATATAGTCAACTTAATACTGCAGAACCTAGAAGCCGAAATTACGACGATTTAGCCTAATTTACCTATATCAAAAATAAGGCATTGCTACGGAGTTACAGCCCTTCAAATATGCAAGGAAACCAATTAATTTTTTGTATTTTCGGAACGGTTTAAGGTACAATTTCGAATTAAGTATAAGCTATTCAAATTTAGAAATACGTATATTTTGCCTCTTGTATTTTTTTTATTAGAACCAATATTTTCATGTTACACGGACAAAACTACCAATCATGTGTTACAAATTAAAGTTTATGAAGTCATCTGGTAGCAATTGTTTTAAGCTTTGGTTGCTGTTTGTTGTTACTATGCTTTTGCCAATTACTTGCACTCTTAAATTATTTATTCGATGTTAAGCAACAAATAACAAGTTCACCATAATAATGTGTACAACTGTCATTTTACAAAAACAATAATAAATGTTTTAATATGTAACACAAAATTCGTAGTTTTGTCCGTGTTACATGAAAACGGCGACTCTAACCAAAACATTACAAAGGAAAAAATATACGTATTTTTAAATTTTGAATAGCTTGAGCTAATTTATTTTTTCATTAATCGAACGCCGTATGTAATAATTAAGTGTCAGCGTTTCAGTGGCCCCGAATTAACCCCTCGGAATTGTTCAATTGTTTAGAAAAAATCATCAGTTATTTTCTTGACCATCAAACACAATACACCAAATTAGAATTTTGCCTCTTAAACCTTCAGAAGATACAAAAACAATTAAGTTTTCTCGAATTTTTTGTGTAGGTAAATTGGCATAAATCGTCCTATATTTTGCTGCTACTTCCTGCTGTATCAAGTTGGCTATATCTTTTCAAAACAAATTTATATATTTTTATTTGAACCTTCTTTATTTTGTCTTAATTTTCCTGCAAATAATTCCTGCGTTTTTTTACGAATATTTCTTCATACACCTTTCTGGTCTTTTCTGTTATATTTGTATTTTCTGTTAGCAGTTAGCTTGTGTAATTTTGTGGTTTGTTTGTATTTGTCATTTTTCCTAGTTGCAAATACCGCGGCACCCAAATATTTTCTTAATTTTTAATGCAAATCGTTTCTTTTTTACCAGTAATGCACGAGAGAGCTTTTCATGGTACAAAACTTTTTTGAATAGAGTACTGCGATTAATAATTAACTTTTAAAAAAAAAGAAAACCGACTTCAAATAAAAACACAAAAGTGACATAAGTTAACTAAAAAGCAAAAAATAAATGTTTTTTATACAACAGTTTAATACTTATTTGTTGTTTCGTTTAATGTAATTAAGAAATTGTTGTTTATGATATAATTATTAATTGTTTTACAATTTTTAAGTCTGTGCCAAGTAAAACATAAAAATTATATACCTTGCTGCAATAACAAATTAGATTCGAATTTTTATGTTTTACTTGGCACCGACTTAAAAATTATAAAACAATTAATAATTATATAATAAACAACAATTTCTTAATTACATTAAACGGAACAACAAATAAGTATTAAACTGTTGTATAAAAAACATTTATTTTTTGCTTTTTAGTTAACTTGTCACTTTTGTGTTTTTATTTGAAGTCGGTTTTCTTTTTTTTTAAAGTTAATTATTTTACAATTTTAAGTGATGGGTAGACCTAGTAAGGATGCTTCTCGAATGAGGAAATGACGGCTTGTTGAAACGGAAGATGAAATACGGAAACACTAAAAAGTCGGTTAAAAAAATTGATTTTGAGGTGTATCTTCGAAGTTCAAGCTCCAATACCAATGAAATTATACTGGGACCACCTTGGAACTATACTGAACCCAACACAAAAAAATCATTATAATCGGTTCATAAACAAAAAAGTTATGCCCGAACATACATAAAAAAAATAAAAAAAACAAAACATATACAGACGAATTGAGAACCTCCTCCTTTTTTTGAAGTCGGTTAAAAATAAAAACAAACAATTAGAGATGCGTCGAATATTCGCTAGGCTAAATAATTGGCTCAATATTCGGCTATATTTTAGAGTTTGTCGAATATTCAAATAAGCAGAATATTTTATCGAGTCAGCTGACTATTCCCTAAATAATTCGTGAATCGTGGATAATGTAAGTTTGGATCGCATCTCAGTAACTAATAAACTTTTAAATTTATTATTAAAATGTTTGCTGAACTCTGCAAAATTATGTAAAAATTATCTTTAAATTATTTTGCTCTAGCTATCGTAGTTAAAAAGATATTTGCATTTGAGGATTTGGCAGTTTTAAGTTTGTTTTTTTCAATTTACTCCGAAAATTGTTAGCCCCACTTACATTTTTAAACATCAATAATTTTGCCTTTCCATTCTGCTTAACTTTGCTATTTAACCGGTTTGCTATGTCTTATAATAACAACGTTGCCGATGTAACGCGGTAAATTATTGTTACCCTGTTGTATATACAAGTTTAAAAAATATTATATTGGTATCATCAGACTTGTACCAGTTTGTGCCGAACGCACTGCATATACTTTTACGGTTTACTACAAGCGAACGGAACTAGCCATGTATTCTCCCCGCACACCGGAGACAAACACTACCCCGCACCGTTTACGAGTGGACCAAAATGCTAACACGCCAAGCATACACCGTCAACTCATCTAAAGTTATGCTTTATCTGGGGATATCTAAGTTTTGTTCTGATTAAAAACACAATTTTTTCGGAAAAGATAGCCTGGGATTTATAAAAACCGCAACCGAAAGGACAAATTCGTCCACCAAAAATTTGGTGTAAGAGGGAAAATTAAGCAGTATTGCTGCACCTTAAAATTAAGTTGTGACTCATGTTCTACTATCACTCATGAGCAATTTAGTATAACCCGAATTTATTTATCATTCCGCAAAGATGCAAGAATTTTTAATTTTTAAAAATTCATAGAAGGCGTTACAGAAAATTTACCGGACTGGGACACGAACTAAATTATGGCTTTTAGTTTTAGATCTAGTAGTCTATAAAATTAAAAAAAAAATTAATGTGGTCTGTTTTTTGAGCTATATTTTTTTGAAAAAGTCAATGCTGATATTTTTTTCACTTTTACTTTAGTAGTACCAAAAGTTCTCGTAGCTTTTAACATTGTGTACCTCTAGGCCTTTTCCAATATAAATTTTATCCCGATCTGGCTGGCGACTTGTTTTTAAGTTGATGAGCGTTGAAACCCTAATTTTCAAAAATTTATGGAAGACGTCACAGAGAAATTAGCGGGCTGAATTACGAATCAAATTGTAGCTCACCTTCAGCTCTATAAGCTTACAATCATAAGAAAAAAAAACGAAAAGAACATTCAATTCTATTCCATTTTCTGTAGTGTTTCAGAAACCACCCAAGTTTCTACTTTTGAATAAGTAAAGCTTGACGGATTTATATAACAAAATAAAATTTTATAGCAAACATTAAATTGTAAAGTGTACAACTTTGTGGCGTAATTACCAATTAATGAAATTAGCAGATCGCGTGCTCGTCCACAATAATACTTGGATTTTATTACATCATCGTTGACAGCGAGTTAATATCAGTTTACAATAGGAACTTATAATCTGAACAATCAACATCCTTTTCATTTCACATCATTAACTTATAACCTTTGGGACACGCAGCCTTCCTGCTCTTTTTCAATTAAAATAAATTATTACTTATAATTCGGCCAACACATGTATCTGTCGACCCATTTTGGAAGGGTGCCACAAAATATGATCTCAACTTATGTGTAATGCATTTAAAAAAGATGTTTGTTTAATTACTACAGTAGTGGGAGGGAGGTTCATTATTATTATTAGTGATGTTTTCGGGCCGAACTCAATCGTTTTGATTTACATCTATCTGCTTACTTAATATTGTAACATAACGCTACTCAAGAGTTAATTTATTGACAAGCGAAACATTTACTAAGACTAAACATGAATTACAATAGTCGTTAACTAAAAATGGCAATAAAAACAGACACTCTAAAAATGTCACCAGGTCAATGCCTTAATTTTATATTGCTGTTTTAAATTATTAATGAGATGAACAGACAAGCCTAATTTAATATTAATGAATTTTAAGTGCATTTTGACACCGATGGATTACCAAGTAATATTTGATTTTTTGTGTGATGCATTATGTTAATATTGTAAATTCATATTTATTGCAGAAAGAGTGGCGTTTATGCAAATTTTAGTAAAATTGCGAGTTGCACCAAATGTATCCATGCAAAACTAACAATAACTTGAAAAAGAATGAATAAAAACATTAGTAATAATTATTGCATTATTTTTTCTGACATACTGAAAACTGGCTTTCGGATGGTCAGATTTTATAAATAAGTTGCGTTAAATTTGACGGTTTGGATAACTTAAAAATAGTCTTACACTAATCGTATAGTATCACCACATCAAAATAAAATTAAATTTTTTAAATAAAATTTTATTCAACAGAACAGTTGTAAGAATATCTTTCTTGTTACATAAAAACTGGAAGGTCCAAAATAAAATACATCCACCTCTTTAATCATTCTAACTTAAGACCAAATATTCGATACGATCTTCCAAAGTGTAAATGTTCATTCAGACTGTCGTGTTAGCACCTAATTCCTAAAGTTAATTTTTTTAATTACCACATCAGGCCGGTGTAATGTTTTTAGTAACGATGATTAGCTAATTACGATTATATGTCTTATTTACCAATATCCTTAATCTTAGAAGGAAAGAAACACCAGAAGTAGTTTAGTTATTGTGGACGACAGCATATTTCGTATCAGTGCCTGCTGGGTGCAATATTTCTGTGCTTACCCAGACCTTTAATTTTTATATAATAAGTGAAATTTAAAGAAAAGACTAAAATTATGGAGCCCCCCAAAATAAAATCCTGCGTGCGCCACAGCGATGGTCAACCACAAGACACAAGATCAACAGACAAAAAGGAAAATAAAATAACACGGACTTTTAATTGTTTTATTAATTGCAATTACTATAGTTATAATATAAAACTTAAAACTGGACATAATTTAATGCTTAATAAATATTAAATATAATTGTAATAAAATAGTAAATCATCTCCAGACATTGTTGGGACGTGTATAAACATACGACCTAACGAGTACGGCAGTCTGTGGCTTTCTTAACCTAACAACATAACATTAGATTGTAGGGATGCAGCGAGCAGTACTTTTTCAAAATGCCGGATAACGGATATTCGGTATCCGGTTTCTCTGCCGGATACCGGATTATCCGGCATAGTTTTTACTTTCGAGTAGTTTCAGCTTAAATGCAGTAAAATTTAGGTTTTAATCACAGAGCATAATATATACTTAAAGAGTATGCAATGCAAGAACCCTATGGTCTTATTCTGTAGTGTTTTAGAGAAAGAGAGCACCGAGACAAGGAAACTACTAAATGTACTATTTCAAGGATGTGCTGATTCGCTCTAATATTGTTATTTGTTCACAATTAAGATTGGATATCTGTCAACGAAATTGATTGTAATTACAAGAATTAATAATTTTCAACAATTGCCAAAACTAAAACGTGTTCTGTCCTGACAGATCCGACACCATCAAGAAATCAACTGACATAACCTAACATATATGGTTTTTATCGACATTTAAATAAACTATTGACGACTGACGATCGAGTGCTTTTTATAGGTTCCTTGTCTCGGATTTCTCTGTCACGTGTACTGCAAAATTGAGACCTGCATATCATACCAACAAGCGGTTCATGCATCCTCCTTATGTTATGTATTACTTCGTGGTTTTAATAAATAATACTTATTTATGTTGTTTGAAATCATTTCTAATTTTTAACTCGCATAAATGCTGATCTAAATAATATAAATTTAGTCATTTTATGCAGATCTGCAAAATACTCGACCTATTGGGTTTTTGCTCTCTTACTTTCAATTGTTGTAGGCTACACTTTCAAATCAAATTGCATGCATAATCTCTTTTACTTGAAGAAAAATCTCCGGCCGGATATTTCATATTATCCGGCCAAACCGAATATCCGTTGCATCCGTATTAGATTGGAACTATTGCTATTAATATACCTGCCTTCTTTTACGCGTTTACAATTAGATTAATAGTGGGCACATTACACAATTATGAATTATAGCTTTGATTCTCGTATGTCACATTACCGCCTCACCTTCCAACTAACACTGCGGGTGAATACACGGCTAAATTGTACACGTGATGTCGAATGATAATTATAGATGGCAGCATATTTACGGACATGGAGTAATAAAGTAAAGTCTATTAGAACAAAAACTGAAAAAGTTATATACGTGATACGGCAAATTTTAAGTAAGAATATAATATAAGTAATTTTTGTCACATTTTTGTGACGTATGTTAATTTTTGCGGGTTTGGTTAAAGCGAGAGGTCGGATGCGATATAGTACCTCTCTCACCCGCCTAAGACCGGCCCTGTTTGTTGTTGGGTCGACAGTAAAATAGGAAAAGTCGTACAATTGGTTTGAGGAAAGGAAAAAATTAAGTTTTCGCATTTTGTTGTAAAAACATCTAAAACATCATATTTTTGAGATCTTTACTAGGAAGTGAGCTCACGATGTATACATATAAAGACCCTTGCGAGGTCGATGAAAGTCAATTTATCACTTAATTGCCCATCGTACGAATTAAATCGCTGAGAAACATAGTTTTATAATTTTGCGACATTACTAATTGGTCAATTAATAAGGATTATTTAAAAGAATTTTTTTGGCGTCGGTAAATTTTTCAGGAATATAATCGGAGCTGTAACTTATTTAATTGGAGGCTTAATTGGCAGAGATTCGTAAAGTAGAGGCCGCGCCGCTAGCACAAAATAATTTATCCGACTTGGGCGCTGCCACCATTTTGTAGTCATTTAGCTAGCGCTATATATTTTAGATGTATTTTCACGAAGATACGAAGCTTTAAATTGTAGCACAATATAAACGTATCCAGATATATGAAATATACATGGTGTTCCTTAATTGCATGCATTTCGTAGCTGATTTTAAGTAAAATTTTCCTATAAACCTATGTCCTAAATTTCTAAATCACTTCGTTTTCGAGATATACGGAGATGAACTTAATTTTTTTTAGTTCTATAAATTACTACACTTTTTGTGATAATTGGCTCAAATTTGGTGCACAGTCAACTTTATCTATGAAAAAACCGAGGGGTTAATCATTTACGTATTCAGGTGTACACTAGCAGAGCATTCGAATACATATTCATCTGCATTCACATCTTCCTGTGTATTCAACCATATTCGCGTGAATTCCTAGTGTACTCGCGTATTCATCGTGCATTCTCTTGTATTTGTGCGACCTTGGTTAATCCAATCATAACTTTTCCGGCCGATTTTAGCAGATTAGACTAGACTAGTTCTGAAGAAATTGAGGATAATCAGACCTTACATCAGCTGCAATTGTGAGTAGAGGGAGTAGAGGGAGTAGAGTGAGCAACAATGCAGTGAACACTCGAGTGAACAACAAACAGTAAAAACGGAGTTAAAAGCATTAAAACCGTAATATGCGAAGTATCTATAAATCGTAAATGAAATAATGTCGGACTGTGAAAATATTAGAGATAAGGCGAGCTACCGGCAAGCTTTCTGTAAAAGGAAATCATTATTAATATATTTTGTTTTATGTAATTGGATTAGTGTACAACTCGAGGTATAGCACCCTTATCTGAGGACAGTTGCGAGCGTCATCTTAACAAAGCCAATAATAATGATTCAGAAAATGACTTCTGGAAGCGTCTCCAATATTATTTAAAGTGCACGTTTCCAACGTATGTGATCAATTTAATGACATTTTGCGGATTTGATACACCCGTATCGATAAAGGAAATAGAAAATCACGACATCGAAGCCATGGAAGAGTTTGGCAGAAAAGACATGGAGTCTTTCCTTCAGGAAAATGCATCTCGGTCGGACTTATCACCAAAATATATTTAATTTCAAAATTTTGCCAGGTCATATAAAACTTACTAGTGTTACCCCAGCTCACAATGCACTGACAGACTGAGCGTTTACTGAGCCGGCTAAGTCATGTGATGCATTAGTTCCATGAGGAGACGCGGCGTTGGTGTAGATGTCGCCTCAAGTAAAGCGCGTTTAGCAGACTTTCATATATAAATTAAAATAATTATTATTGAAAAATCGACGTAGAATAAAAATATAAAAATGTTTCATGTTCCATCTGAGGATAGAGACCTTTCATTTAAAAGAACTGGTCCAAATTGGTGAAGCGGGAGCCGCTTGAGGAACCGGAGAAAAATACCCTTTGAGCTTTTATATATGTATGGATATTTGGTATGAAAAACTATTTGCTACATAATTCATTTGATTCATTGCCCAAGTCTGTTGCAACAGCGTCAAAAACGCTATTGAATCTGCCAAAAAATCTGCTGAAGAAATGTTGCTTCAGTTAAAAGTGAAGACATTTGAAAGTGACTTTATATCGCAAATTTACCTGTACCTAATAAATATTAATACATAAATATTTATCGTGATTGTAACTTTATTGCAGTAATTCTGCTCTCGTATTTAGGCGTACTCTATCCAATATTTGTATGTATTCTCTTGTATTCCCATATATTCACGAGTATTCATAGGTATTCTTGAGTACACAAACAAATTCTTTGCTATGTACTTAGTCAGGTATTCGGCCGTACTCATTATGTACTTGCTGTATTCATGTGAAATCTGTATTCGGTGTACACTCATTTTTGAAATGATTAACCCCTCGGAAAAAACATTACCAACATTCGGAACAATGTACCGGGTGATGTTTTTTCTGATTACGATCCCTTTTACTCTCCTTAACTTTTTTTACGGCGACACTGACTATCATTCACTAAAAAATTAGGGTTCTCGTTTTATTTTGAAACTTTTTGGTCTCTTGCATGTTTTTGATATCATGTACCGTTTAGCAGTGTCCAATGGGGCCTGCACGTTTCGAGTCTTTTAGATCGATATGGTTAAATTGGCTATATTGTCGAATAACTTCTGAGTCGAGCGAGATATCAAAAAAATTTTAAGAATCAAGAATGAAACAGGAAGAGTCATTATCTAGTGCAAAATAGTGAGTGGCGTGTTAAAAAATAGTTCTGTAAGATTAAATGAACTGCGATCAGAAAAATATACTACGTAGTATTTCCCGTAGAACATTTTTGCAGTTTTTCAATTGGTAACAAGAAAAATTGACTACTAAATTTCAATTCAAAACTTCGTTACAATACAGAAACAAGGACATTTTCATGTTCGGGAAGGTAAAATATATCACCCTATACATTGTTCCGAATGTTGGTAATGTTCTTTCATAGATATTACAAAAAGTTGGCTGTGTACCAAATTTGAGCCAATATTATAAAAATTGTGAGGTATACAAAAAAAACTAAAAAAAAACTTAAAGTTTATCACGAAAACGAAGTGTTTTAGGCGATATGTGTGTGTATAGGAACTTTTCTTGCGTAAAATCAGCTAGAGAATCACATCTTGAAATATCAGCATGCAATTAAGAAACAATTATTTATTTAACCTCTAAATTAATAATAATATAAAAAAGTTTTGGCGAAGAGAATTTGAGCACCTGTTGAAATGACTGACAATAGCACTGAACTTGTGACATTGAGCCATTCACGATGACCAAAAGGATAAAAACACCAAGGGGGATCAGCGTGTAGTTGTTATTAATATTGTTGTTTATTTTATTTTTACTCCACATAATTTAACGAGTCGGCCGGTACCGCCATGACATCACCACCTCTTGGAGCACTGACTTACATCACTTACTAAAAGGTGCTGGCTGCTTCAGGTCCCAGACCTTTCGGCATAAAGGCAGATATAAATTGTAGTTGTTTTGTTTATTTCGCCGGCATTGTGCTTTGAAAATTTCCCCTTCGATCAATTTTCGCTGTATATGTAAATGCAAATGAAGCGTAGATATAAGACGATGTGATTATCGAAACATACCGAATTACTTCTGGAATAATCAATGTAAGAGTGTTTGGATTTACAAATCTCAAGTAAACAAATCCTCCAAATAAAAACACAATCATGTGATACATTTTGCGTTTACTACATCGCTATATTTAGACTTGTTTTCGTTTTTTATATTCTTACATAATACCTGCGTGATTTAAATGTTTTATTCACAATTTGAAACGTGCTGTTGGTCAAAATTATACACTTAATTTAAACCCTATTTAAAACCTGATTCTGAAAATCCTAGGTAGGTATGTTTTACGAAGTAATATGCGTGCAGAAGTACTTGTTTTTTCTGTTATTGGAAAATAATTATTTTCCTATTGCGATTTTATCTAAGATACTCATATTTTAGATCTTTATTAAAATCTTATCGTTCACTGTAGTAAGTAACAATGACAATAACTACATTCTTGTTTCAGTTTCCTATGGTGCTATGCTTGTAATAATTTCTGTATGCAAGCAGCAATTAAAATTCTATTAGGCTTCGCGCTCTGTGCTAAAAGAGGCTGTACTAAAAACAGCTGCAGTGATAGTGGAAATATTTATTTTGGTATATTAAAAATACGTAAATTAATTAATCAATTCCCAAAATGATAAGAAATGTTTATTTAGCATTATTTTGCGTGACAAGTGTTGAGATAAATGAAAATTTTATCATTGAATAATTAAACATTGATTAATTTTTTTCACTTTTATAAATTACCCACAAGATTCAGATATATTTAAGAATGACGTTTTTGGGAATAACATAGGAATTGATCAGTGGCGTTCCGTGGGTCTAAAATTTAGGCAGGCAATGAAAATAATTATTTAATATTAAGATAAAGTAAAACAAGTGCGGCAACTTTAATTTACTAAGACCTGTTGTTAAATGAATTAATATACGCATGAAATCCCTATTAAATTCCACTTTGTCATTATGCACTTTAATTTGATAACGTAAACCTTCGTCTAAAGCCAAGTTAATGTGTGGTTTGCAAATCATTTTAATCTAATAGTTGCACATAAATGTTCTTTGGTCGACGCACCTTTTTTAATTGTAGCTGAAAGATTTTTTCAAACCGAGTATCCTGTTTCAAATTATACTTTTGAGGGGTTAGATATAGATGAAAATAGTAAGCAATTCAAGCAAACTAATTTATTTTTAATATCGCTACCAGTTAGCCAGTTCATTCTTTTATACCATTCAGTATTAAACGATCTAGATTTCTTCCTACTGTCTGTCTGTAACGGCTCTAGTCATTTTGGAGTACATCGCTCATGATTTTTTATTTTTATTTGTTTAATTTTTTTTTAAAAGCTGGTTAACTAGAATTTCCGTATTTACTGCAAAACTGCCGCTGACCGGCGCAAGTAAAGCAAAAACTACAGAGGCCGTATCTTTGCGGTGCTTATTGCGTTTCGAAATCCCTACCCTACCCTATTGCTTTGCATTTAATCATTGCATTATTTTATCAATGTGCATGCAAACGTATTCAGAATAATAGATTGGTTGATTGTGTCGTAGCTGGAATTATTTGGCCCATTTAAACTGTGTTTAAAAGCGACGGTCTATTTATTTGGCACCTGTTTTTTAATGTTACGCGGTGATGTTAAAACATAAAAACTTTTTTTATTGAAAGTTAGCAATTGATTTTTTTTGAAAAGCTATGTGTAGGCACTGCCTACGCTGCCTAATAAGATGGACCGCCACTGAAATTGATAGCCATTTTTCTGAAGTTCAGTGTTGGTACATGAGGGAGAGAAGTAAAACTATTTCTTCCTAGGCCAAATTTAGCCAGTTCGACATTTTAATATTGAAACCGAAAGTGTAGAAACATATTCGTAAAATTAGACATAATAAAAAATTAATCACTTATAGTATAACTATTATGAAATGAAATTTATTGTGGTTATTTCATTTTCGAACGAACTCGTGTAATATGGCAATTTGCATAATTACAATCTAGATTTCTTCCTACAGTCTGTCTGTAACCGCCTTAGTCATTTTGGAGTACGCCCGTTCATGATTTTTTATTTTTATTTGTTTAATTTGTTTTTAAAAGCTGGTTAACGAGAATTTCCATATTTACTGCAAATTTGCAAACTACGTATGAGATAAATAAATACACAACAGCTGTACGCTGCACCTAACTGCCGCTGACCGGCGCAAGCAAAGTAAAAACTACAGAGGCCGTACCTTTGCGGTGCTTATTGCGTCCTGAAATTCCTGCCATTTCTTTGCATTTAATCATTGCATTATTTTATCAATGTGCATGCAAACGTATTAAGAATAATAGATTGGTTGATTGTGTCGTAGCAGGAATCATTTGACCCGATAAACTGTGTTTAAAAGCGACGGTCTATTTATTTGGCACATGTTTTTTCATGTTGCGCGGTGGTGTTATAAAACAAAAACTGTATGTAAAAGTAACGTTTTTATTGAAAGTTAGCAATTGATTTTTTTTTAAAAGCTGTGGGTAGGCACCGCCTACCCTGCCTAATAGGACGGACCGCCACTGAAATTGATAGCTTTTTTTTCTGAAGTTCATTGTTGGTACATGAGGGAAAGGAGGGGTGCTATAAAACTATTTCTTCCTAGGCCAAATTCAGCCAGTCCTTCATTTTTATATTGAAAACGAAAGTGTAGGAACATATTCGTAAAATCAGACATAATTGTGTCGTAGCTGGAATCATTTGGCCCGATAAACTGTATTTAAAAGCGACGGTCTATTTATTTGGCACATGTTTTTTAATTTTACGCGGTGGTGTTAAAAAATAAAAACTATGTAAAAGTAAGTTTTTTATTGAAGGTTGGCAATTGATTTTTTTTGAAAAGTGGTGGGTAGGCACTGCCTACCCTGCCTAATAGGACCGCCACTGAAATTGATAGCTTTTTTTCTGAAGTTCAGTGTTAGTACATAAGGGAAAGGAGGGGTGTTGTAAAACTATTTCTTCCTAGGCCAAATTTAGCCAGTTCGACATTTTAATATTGAAAACGAAAGTGTAGAAACATATTCGTAAAATTAGACATAATAAAAAATTAATCACTTATAGTATAACTATTACGAAATGAAATTTATTGTGGTTATTTCACTTTCGAACGAACTCGTATAATATGGCAATTTGCATAATTAAAAATTGAAAAGCAGAGTTTATTGGGTGATAATTTCGCAACATTAAATATAGCAAAAAATGCAGGTGAGGAAGTGACATTTATTGATAACATCCGCTTTATGATAATTAAACAATTTGTTCGCTATGCAACCACATACTAAACTTACACTTGTAATTTGTTTATTAATTGTTTAAAAACTACTGGAATTGTTTAAAGAAATATTATACACAATGTAAACTACTCTGGCGCAACTGTTTTTGAATTTAACGCTGTCACCACATCCTTTTATAGCAATGTAGCTTTCTCTTTGTATTTCTAATTATGCACTTTAATTTAAGTGCACTTAGTAAATCCTGCTTTAAGAGTTCTTTGGAAACGTAACTAAAATTAAGTTATTGGCATTGATTGCAACATTTTTAAAATATACCAAAAAATAGTTTAAGTGGTAACGATACTATAATGTAATAATGAAGATGTTATTATTTTAAAGTGTTACATTTCTCATGTGTGCAATTTCTTTTCTGGCAAGGCTATCGACGTTTTGTCCTACCGCATTCCATACACGCAGTGGGTATTATTAATTAATTCATAGGTGTAGGAGCATTAATTGATCATGTTGGTGCCAGAGGCGTTTAACCTTTGATTAGATTTTCTTCGCACCTCATGTCCATATTTGCATTGCGTGACGACATCTTTGAATTTGTGTAGACGCTATCATACATACATGCTGTAATTATTATGTATAAAATAAAAACTGGTTTAAAAAAGTTATAATGTACCGAATGTACGGTCTGAAACAACTTAAAAGTACCCGAAAAAAAAAATATAATACTACTGCCTTGGGACACACATTTCTCTCGTAAATACCTGAAGTTTTCTTGTAAAAACGAACTTTTCTTTGGAATAGTAAAGAGAAATTTATGGTTTTATTGAACTCATAATTATGTGTAAGTAGGTTAGCTTCTATCTCTATTAATTTAATTTTGTAAATTAGGCTACTGGTTAAAATGTTTAAATTTTCTCAAAACTTATATTTGTAATTAATAAAGAAATAAAATTGCGTAAATGTTTTGATCAGAATTAATTGTTTGAATAAGAATAGAGATGACATCAGCTTGATAATATACAAAATTGTATCGATATAAAAACAAGTGCTTTAAATCTTGATTTAAATCAATCAATAGTGTATTAATCAAACCATTGTTAATGTTATACGCTATTTGAATTTTGTAAATCACAATGAAAACTTCATTTTTCTAAACTATTGAAAGAAATAGCTAAACTTACATTTGGAAAATTTCAAAAAAAAGAATTTGATGTTTGGGCTGCTACTACCAACTTGTTTAACTTATGTATTCTCCAGTGGCGTTCCTTGGGTTCAAAACTTTGGTAGCAATGGCAAAAATTATTTAACATTAAGATTAAAAAGTAAAAAAATTACGGCAACTCCAATTTACCAAGACCTTTTGTTAAATGAATTAATCTATGCATAAAATTCTTATTAAATTTTACTTTGCCATTATGGACTTTAATTTCATAACGTAAACCTTCGTCTAAATCTAAAGCCAAGTAAATGCGTGATTTGCCAGAGTTGTAGATAAATGTTTTTTTGGTCGACGCATGGTTTTTAAATGCAGTTGGAAGATTTTTTAAATCAGAGATTCTTTTTCAGAGTAAGCAGTTCGAGCAAAATAGCTTATTTTTAATGTCATTGGCAATTAGCCAGTCCATTTTTTTAATACCAGTTCAGTATTAAACGGTCTAGATTTTTTCCTACCGTCTGTCTGTAACAGCCTTAGTAATTTTGGAATACATCGCACATGATTTTTTTAATTCTGTTTGTTTTTTGTAAGAGTATCCATTAAAGTTTTCTTTTAAAAGCTGGTCAACGAGATTTTCCATTTTTGCTGCAGATTTGCAAACTACGTATAAAATAAATAATCTCACAATAGCTGCACGCTACTCCTGATTTCCGCTGACTGTCGAAAGTAAAGTAAAAACCGCAGAGGCCGTGCCTTTTCCGTGCTTATTGCGTTCTGAAATCCCTATTATTTTTTTGCATCCGATCATTGCATTATTTTATTAATTTTCATGTAAACGTATTAAGAATAATAGATTGGTTGATTGTGTTGTAGCTGGAATCATTCGGTGCGATAAGCTCGGCTTCGCGTATGCAAAACGGTGTTTAAAGGCAACGCTTATTTGCTTTTCTTATTTGCGGTTGCTTTGTTTCTGAACTATTCTGCTATTGTTGCTTTAACTGTAAGTGAAATTTGATTACATGCTGGTTAATACATTTACTCCTACTTTTTGTTTGGGGCCCAATCTTTAATGGTACGCGGTGGTGTTAAAAAGTAAAATAAAAACTATGTAAAAGTAGCTTTTTATGGGTAGGCAGTGCCTACTCTGTCTAATAGGACAGACCGCCACTGGTATTCTCTTAGTTTTAAATAAATATTGTTTTTATAATATGTGTTAAATTTCATTATGACAAATTTGAAAAATCGACAACACAAAGCGCTACTAATTATTGTAATAATGGAATTAGTCAATTTAACAGTATGCGTGTTGTGGTCGCGGTTTACTTTGTGGCTTTTACTGGAAGTATGTGTAGTGTATTATTTATTTATAGTTGCTGTGCTAGGTACTTTTGGCTTCACATGTAACATCTGCCCAATTACCTGTGTCTGGCAAATGAAAGGCAAAACTTAATAGTACATAAAACAAAAAAAATCTCCATGATTTTGAACATGTAATCATATCAATAATTTATTAGCCAGCGCCGCCGGTTGTTAAATCATAATGCAAATTTGGTTTCGGACCGAAGAATTTAGTGTGCCACTACTATTTGGAAAGAATTTAAAATGTGTATAAAATAGCCCCAGTATGTACTGGCTAAATTACCAGGTCTACTGTTTATCTGTTTGCCCTCTTGTGTCGGTGGTTAGCTGTAGCAGCAGAAAAAGGCCGACGATTAGCTTATATTTGACTATTAAATTTAAGGTATATTTTGTGGACCATATTTTATTAGTGCTTAGGTATGTTTATAGCTAGCATCGAAGATAATTCGTATTGGGATTCAAAAAAAAAACAATGAAATTCTAACGTTTTTATTATCGCTTTTTATATAAAATTACCACCAGAATAAATCAGTATTAAGTGTCTATGGTTATATTTTACAATTACACAAATTAGCGATAGTACACACAGAAAAACAATTACTTGTTTCAAATAGGATAATCTTAGATCAAGAATATCTCTGTTTTGTATATCCACAAGTAAATATTATCTTACTTGAAGAAAATAAAACTCTTGAATTTAATTGCTTGTGTTAAATGGCTAATAGTTTTAAATGAAAAATATCCATTTGCTTGGATTAAGTAAAAAAGATATAATTACACTAAGAAAAAAAAATATTTGCTGTGAGCAATGTTATTTGCTTACAACAAAAAGCTCAATAGTTTTGAATAGAAAATGTTTATTTCTTTGGATTAAGTAATATAAATATCATTCCAGCAAGTAAGTGCCAACATTTGCCGTGAGTAAAAGAACTTTCTTAGACCGAGTATAGCTAATAGTTTTAAATGAAAATAATGCTATTGTTTAAATCAAGCAATAAGACATGATTAGATTAAGTAAATACAAATATTGATCCAAAATCAAAAACGCAGTTTCTTTCTTGGTTTGTGGCAATTGTACCTCAGCTCCTATAAAAATTTGTTTCTAATGTTATACATAGTATGAACTTATTGAATGTCAAATTGACGCCACATGTCACCGCCAAAAGTTTTTTTTTTTTTTTATGAAAAATAGTCTTTAGTAAGATCTAATTAATTTTGATATTCGTATTATTTTAAAACACGATTTTTTTTGGAACTGAGGAACAATCGCCCACAAATTAAGAAAAGAACTACACTTGTGGTTTTGCATCAATATTGTACAGCAAACTGAATATTTGGATTTGTATACATATATTCCCCAGAAATTCCATCACCTAAAAGGAAAGAAAACCTAAAAACGGAAAACTGGATACGGGAAACGGAATACTATTTTTTAGTGGGATATATTTACAGGTAATTTTTTATATGAAAAAAATACGAGTAATTCAAACGTTTTATTTGTTTACTTTCATAAGAACTACAACATTATGTCTACCTTAAACTTTAGGTCATTTTTGACATAGATACAAACTTTTCGGCATCTAATACATGCAAAATTGTGGGTACATTAGAATAAATATTTTTAATTGGAATAATTGCTTTTTGTGAAGTGATATATATACTTTATAAGCCCTATAGTGTAAATTAGAAATTAGACCATTAAACAAAAAACAAACTAAGTACCCTACTGAAAATATATATAGAAACCTCATATAACCTGATAATGTTTTCATCAGGTTGTATATGGTTTTATGCGGTTTTTGAAACAACCAGGTTCATTTTGTATGAGGTTTTATGAGGCAACTGAGGTGATTTTCAGTAGGGTAATTATTTCTTCCTACAAGGCCTTCAGTAAGTACATAGTATAAGAAAACTCCCTATCATGTATGGTTTTTATTTAAAAATTGCTTGTTGGACCAATGTCCAGATGTGTTCGCTTTGTACAGGATATTTAGCATTGAACACATGGAATATTTTAAAAAGCGTATCAAGACCTATAATTACAGAATTGAACTGGTACCTTATAGTATCCACAACTACAAACACAGACTGTATGTCTTTGAAACTAGTACCAACTATCAACAAATATGGCTGGACTTGTTGCTTTCGAAGAAGAGCCGTTTCTTTTTGTTTATTAATGGTTCTTTCTAGGTCACCAGCAGTCTATAAAAAATCATATTGAAAACGTATTACCAATTCATGGAAAGAAAAATACCGACTTACATTGTATAAACTGTATAATTATGCTTTCTGTGCACTCAATAATTGTAAAATTCCAACCGTCATTTCTTGTGTTTTTAATTCTCCCCTTGGGCGGTATCATGTGGCACAATAAATTAATTTGACAAAACACTTTTGAATCTAAAAGTAAAACAAATAGATGTATGGTTTAAGGAACAACATAGGTAAAAAAATGTAGGTATATGTGCGTACCATCTGACAATTCTCTTTCGTCACAAATTTCTGAATAATTTGATAAAACTTCCTTATCCCTTATTTTTGTTGTTCCAGCAACTCCAATAATAGTGTCAATAAATTTGCACCAATTGTTCAACAAGTTGAGGCCACACCTCCCATAATAGAAATCAAAATCTAAATTAATCTGAAATGAAAATCATCATTAAGAGTGTGCATTTAAAAGCAAGAAATGTTTGTTTTTGTATACATACCAACTGTTCAGCCCGAAGATCATTTAAAATTGGCCACTCACTCAGAAACGCCTCCACAGTATCTTTTTGGGAATTCTTTCGAAAATTTGCTGTTTTTCCAGTTTTTAATTACTTCATCCCACGGTTCTTTAAGTGCTTCAGGAAAGTAATACTCTCTTTAATATCTTCTAAAATAAAAATATAATAAAAATATTTACATTAAAAATTATCTTATTTTAGAATACCATCGAGTGGTACACACGGTTTAACTGATGATGGGCATTCTCCTGCTTCAGCATCTAATTTTCTTTTTACTTTACACTTAACAGTGTCACCGCTCTCATAAAGTAAATTTCGCGCCTTGTCAACCAATCTGCCTTTTGCTAGTATATCTTTGCTGGCACCAGCCTCTCTCTTAGGGGCATATAGTATATAATAAGTAGAAGACTCTCTTGGGAAAAGATCTGTTACTTTGCTGCACAGCAATAGGTATTGATCATGTTTTAAACGACTGTAAAATACATAATATTTATTATGGTATAACGATTGTACACTAGAAAACGTACCCGTCGGTAAATGTTCGTTACAGAAACATAAGGTTGTAAGCTACTGCAAATTATTTTGCAGGGGGCCTCACTAGTACTCATTTCTTTTGATTGAGGTAATTTTTATCTTTAGGGAGAAAAGATTGCAATTTGTAGCTCTAGGGAGAAAAAATTGTATTTTGTAGCTCTGGGGAGAAAAAAATTTACTTACTTAATTCTAATCTACTTTTAATCTTAGAAGTTAAAGTAAAATGCTTACGTGACTAAGAAGACTGTATATTTAATACTTTATCATGAACTTCTTGCGTAATCCTAAAACAGGAATAAGTTCTTGAATATCTTTTTCTTCTAGATTGTTAAATATGTCCTCATCAATCTGATTGCCTTAAACAATTTGTATATAATTAGATTAGGAATATACCCCTGAAATACTAAACACTTAGTTAGGTACTTCGTTTAGTATGGAATGAGTTTTGCAGTAAATGTGTAATAGTCGAAAAACTTTATTCGTTTGGTCTTAGTGCGAGTGCGATGTTACACTAATTTATAGAACAGAAAGTACCTACTACACAAAATTTAGACTTGCGATCATAAATAAAGAAAGAATTTGCGAGATTGCAGAACACCGTCGCATTATATATACATTATACAATGGTAGAAGGTTACGCGACCCTGAAAGGGCTAGTCGCCGCGATCAAGAGATTTATCGATCTAACCACAATTACCTACGATTTCATCATAAACATTACTAATTGCAAACATGCGATTACACATTACTTAAAATTATAAGGCACTGTATTAAACAATAAAGTAGGTACTTACGTTGAAAATCCGCTTGGAGATTTTCTAATTCCCACTCTGCTAATTTCACTTTAACGAACTCGTCCATGATAGGTATATAAGATTAAATCAAAATACTCTTAGTTAAGACGAGTGAAAAACACAAATAACTACAACAGCTTAATGCACCGCGTATTACACAAGACCACTGTTGTAATCTAAAAAGCGTGATTACCGAACAAATCACATATCCGTTCGTCTGCGCAGCGAAAACCGATCAGGGAACCCCCGAGCCCAACGTTTATATCTGATACGTATTACACTTTCTTGCATCAGAAAAACTGTTCAATCATGGAAACCAAGCACAACAACCGCTGTTGCTAAAGTGAATTTAGCAACACAATGTACTACTTGATTTAAAAAAACATGTATTCTTAAATATGAAAAAATATGTTATTTCTCTTCTAGTAAATAGTTGTCTCTGCTCAAATACAATATTTTGAATCAAAACAATATCCTAAGAAAATATTATTCTTGAATTAAGAAATTTGTAATTCTTTAGTTAAGCCTACATTTTCAATTCAAAATTTTATTTGTTTGAATTAAACAAATTATTTTAAGAATATATTTTTACTTGATTTGAAAATGTATTTCTCTGTGTGTAGTACAATTTATGTATGTAGATTATACTGTAGAATTTTATCTAATGCCAATAACATTTCATGGGATTTTATCTGCAATTTGTGTCATTACTATATTTATAAAGATAATATATCTTTACTAAAGACACTAAAGAGTATGTACTCGTTTGTGCAGAAAATTGTTGTTATTTGCGTAGCGGCTGTCATTAGGCCTAAATTGCGTTTACGAACTACAACTTGTAGGAGTATATATTAACGGACAATTTTGGATGCATGGGGGTAAGTGTTATTTACATTTGTAATGGTAAAACTAACTAATTTAGTTGTCTTAAAATTCAGGTTAAATTTGGAAACTTAAGTTTTAGATTTATCGTTAAAGCAGACAAATATTAGCAGTAACAAGATTTATTTTTAAAATTAGTCGTGGTAAACTCCAAAATATCAACTAGTTGATTGTTAATTTCCTTCATCATTAATAAAATGCATTATGGTTTTTGTTAAACGTTGTCTCGGAGGTTAAATTTTAGAATCTTTAGGGTTTTAATTAATTCGACAAACGTGCTTTGTCTTTCGAACAACATTTAAATTTAACATAGTACTTTTTATTGCAAGATAAACATTTTGTTAAATGTTGCGCATCTACACTAGGAAATGCTACTTTGTAAATTATAATGTTATTATTTTACTATTGTCGTATGTTGAGGAAACAAATCAATTGTACTAATACTTTATATTAGATAAAGCAAATTGTTTCGTGGATTTTGTAGGTCATTTTTTTCATATTTTTATTATTTTAAGTGTAATTGCTTTGCTTATATTACATATATGTTATAGAAGAACATGGAAAGTATTAGTAAATAAATTATAATTTTTACTGACAAATGCAAGTGGAATGAAGATTAGTGAACCTCAAATATTTTTATTTTTTTTATGTTATAGCTTGTTAGGGTATTATAATGTTCATAAAAGAGTAAATATTTTATAAGATTTAAATCAGAAGTTTTTTACCTACTCTTTTTACCGTCTTCTATTACATTTGATTATTCTCCGTAAATCAGAAATTACATTAAACAATTGAAAACCTATAAATAATAAAAAAATCTGTATAAGTAAATAAACTGACTATACCACTCACATTTCATTGAACCAATCACAAATTTTCCCTTTCATAAAACGAACGAATCACGTTTGTTTTATACTGATTAAACTGCATGGTACTGTTTAAATAAGTGATTAAACCTACAGTAGCTTCGGATAATCGCTCTTAAGTTTTAAATTAACACGTTTAAAACTGATGCGCGCACTGACTTTTGGGTAGGTATATTTATTATTATTTTATTACAGTTTTTCATTGCTTTGGCCAGAAGCATCATTTAATTATAACATAATTTATGAATTCAAAAAATAATTGTTTCTGTCGTCCACAAACAAAAAACAAAATACGAAAAACGTCGACGGTCGCCGATGATAACAATGTCAATGTCAACCAACTTGAACCGCGAGTGTTCAAATCATAGTTTAAATCATGAACGACCCAAATTTAAGTGTACACCTATAATAAATATAATAATAATATGCGTTAAAAACATAAATATAAATGTACATTAAAATTGTATCTTGTTTGACAGGTAATATGAGCTTAAATTTTAGGCCAAAATAATGTACATACCCTGCATAATTTTATGAAATACTACTTAAGACCGCGCCGCGCCGAGCCACACGACACAGATGGCGCTATTATAGACATCATATAGGCATTTTTATATGTACTCAGCGACTTAATTAAAAAGAAAACGAAATGAAACAAGTATGTTAAGATGTTACTTAATAAAGTAACTTAGATGCTCAGATAATTATTTTCTTGTGAAACATGCAAATAAGGTAAAAAACTTACTTTTCTTAGCAAACATAGAACTATAAATTTAACACTATTCTTCATTTGTATTTACGCTGATCATCTAGATACTGTCATAATTGGTACACCAATTTAAAATTTTTGTCAATTATTTAAACTATGTGCCAGCCGAGTAAATTTAAAAATTCGATGCGAGTAACGTCAGCCATGTTTTTGAACAAAAGTTCATAGCAATCAGCACGGATGGCGCTACGGCGATAGGCATTTGGCGCGTTAATTTAAAACTTTTGACAAATTTCGCACATAATAAGAGATTAGTTGCACACAAACCCATGAGCAAGTAATGCTGAGAATTAATTTTATGCGAGAAATCAATAATTCTGCTAGTACAGTCCTGTAAAGAAAAATATATGCACGTCAACAGAACGCATGTGACGCTACCTGTTTATTTTTAATAGAACCGTCAGTAATTTAATTCAAATTTAGAATGACTAGCGCCTCTAGCGTCTAAAACAAAAAGGTGCCACGGCGGCGTGCTCTTAACGTTTTTTCTCCAAAACGATCCATTTTTACAACATTTTACAGCAACAGTAAATAAGAACGTCAAAATAAATAATTAAGTTTACAAAAGGACGCCACTACAAAACATTTGAAAACAAGCGGACGTTACATGTTAAGAACGCCGATTCCCGAAAACAGCCGACCATTTCCGACTACTTCAGTGTTACCAAAAATGCGTAAAAATTATCGTGAGTGATATAGTCAAGACGAATACGACTCGTGATACGATTTTTCTTTGATAAAAGT
This sequence comes from Ctenicera cuprea, assembly GCA_958336395.1. NCBI lineage: Eukaryota > Metazoa > Arthropoda > Insecta > Coleoptera > Elateridae > Ctenicera > Ctenicera cuprea. The sequence goes on along the minus strand of OY284494.1, from coordinate 13,785,553 downwards.
GTGGTGTAAGTTGACTCGTGCTAGTTAAGATTTAGGTAATTCCACTCCCGCTACGCGGTCATGAAATTACCATCTTAACTAGCACTGGTGATCTTACACCATAACTTTATCGAATAATCGCAATCACTCTATGATTATTTAAACTGACGAATTAATATTTACTTTTTTTACATTTTTAAGTCAAACATTCTGTTCTTTATTACAAAGCACATGTTCTGTATATTACAAATTTTAGTTTATTTAAATAATTTTACTAACACTTGAAATGCACCTTGAGAGTGAAATACTATGCTTATTCATTGCGCTCAAATTTAAGAAAAAGGTCTTAAAATATTATATTTTTTTAATACAGACCTGGGCTTTTTATTCTAAAAAGTCAAACATGTCGGTCTATTATTTCAATAGAAAAAATTATATTCGCCCTTTGCATATGATCAACATCAGCGACTCTTACCGATAAGTTGCAAAACTTATGGTGTGATTGCTGAAAATAAATATCGCTAGTATTGTTATTGTTTATAAGCTTAGCTTTAAATAAGAAATATTATTGTTATAGCCTTTTTTATCTATTACTTATTTTATCGTACAGCTAGTTTTGCTACAAAAAGGCGAAACACAATATTTTGAGTTGTCTTAAAAATATATTATAAATTTCCTGCATTTTTCCTAACTTTTTAACTGACAGAGTAACTCCGGTACAAATTCGTATGGCAAATAAAAGTTTGAAAAACAAAAAGTTGTAATTAACTGGTAAAATAAAACGCAACACACTACATGATAGATTTTATTTGTACTTACTTCAAAAAAACTTTATGGGCACAAAATAAACATAGTTGTTTTTATAGTAGCTGTTGATTATTTTGAAAATTTTTCACATTCCAGCAGCTTTTGGGCTTCGTTCTATAATGAAAAAAGAATCAAAAATTATCAACGGTAATATCCAGAGCACATATAGTTTTACCAATAATTTTGATAAGGTGAAGGCTTGTTGAGAGAGAGAGAGATTGCCCATATCTCAGCGAGAACGAGCGTTCAGCTTGCCAAAATTATCAGAATAAATTGCATAAATGAGTCATATTTAGAATTATTGTTACAGTAATTAATTTGAGAGTAACAAAAAATTGTAAATTGCAGTAAAATATTAAAAATTAATCAAAATATCTGCATCGACTTTAGTTTACGCCCCAACACCCGGACAAATGTGATTATTACAAGGTCACTGAGATTTTTTTAGTTTTTACTAGGGATGCACTGAGTATTCGGTTCAGTGGTCCGAATATTCGGCCATTTTTTGGAGGTTGCCAAATACTCTGATAATCTCATAATTTTTCCGAGTCGGCCGAATATTCGCCGATGTTCTTGTATACTAAATGAAAAACTACTAAATTACAAGTTTTTCGTGACGCAACTAACCCACACATTAATTTCCAATATGAATTCGACACTTGGCCGAATAATTGGTTGGAGTTGGCCAATATTCGGTACTTAGCCGAATAGTTGGCCTAATATCTGAGACTAAACCGAATAATTGGCCTAATGTTCGGCGCTCGGCCGAATATTTGGTGGAATATTCAGTATTTTGGCCGACTATTTGCCATGGGAGACTGGCCGAATGTTCGGTATTCGGCCAGTGACCAAATTCACTACTAGTTTTTACAAAAGAAAATTAACAAAATCCATACATATATAAAAGCTCAAAGGGTATTTTTCTCCGGTTCCTCCAGCGGCTACCGCTTCGCCAATTTGGACTATTTTTTTAAAATGAAAGGTTTCTATCCTCAGATGGAACATGAAACATTTTTATATTTTTATTCTACGTCGATTTTTCAATAATAATTATTTTAATTTATAATATATATGAAAGTCTGCTAGACGCGCTTCACTTGAGGCGACATCTACACTAACGCCGCGTCTCATTATTGGAACTAATGCATCACGTGACTTGGCATTTTGCCGGGTCGGTCAACGCTGAATCTGCCGTCGAATTTCGGCGAGGTAACACTAGTATTAATAATTACGTGAAAGCGGTCACTATTAATTAATACCGAGCGATAGATTGCCGTTTCGTAGAAATGCAACTTATTGATCATTTTCATATGATTGACGGAAAACTTTGAAAACGAGGATTGGTTTGATGGCATGTGATTGCTATAATAAATTATCACCTTAACCCTAACCTAATTGACTCACCTGAATTAGTTTATAAATCAGCATGAGGGTGTCCATAGGGGCTTTGCAGTTGCTTTCGGTGGCTCCTGGAGATACTCCACTTTGAGAGCGCTTCCCCCATCCCGTTGAAAAATTTAGTTGTGCCGTGCAAATACTGACCATAACAAGAACGAGGAGAATCACCACAAAGCGGTACATTGTACTATAAAAAGGAAAGAAAGGATAAAATAATGTTTAACAAATGCGTTTATCACCAACCTTGGTAAAGCAGCGGGGTTGATTTCTTGAACACTTCAGAGCTACAGTAGCTGTGGTGGTTAGGAAACATATCGACAGCTCTTATACACCCCTTTTGATATGGGGGAATCTGTACAGTCTTCGCCCACTTTTGCCAATCAAATTAATCTAAGGAAGCCTTTCTACAAATAATGATATTAACTGCAGGGCATGTTTACTGACGAATACACGGACCTCGTTTTATTCGAAATACACAAAATAAATATATTAGAACAATATAATATTAGATTAGCTCCGCAATATTATTGGATTCGTTATGATATCCCGATAGAACAAAATTTCAGGAGTTTTGATATTTTTGTGTTCAGAATCCAGTTTTGGTATGAATTAAGTCACATTTCTTTCCTTGTTACTTGAAATTTCTGGTACTTTTCATTTTTTTAAAATGACCATTAATGTTAGGATAACAATAGTTGCTAGTGTAACAAGCATGCTATATTTGTATCAAATATCAGTCCGGTTAAAAAAAACATTGCTACAAAGAATGTAAGGTATTCTGATCGTTACAAGATTTACAGCGATCAAAAAGCTAAAATTAAAGGATTAAACGAACTTACCTACTGAAGTTCATTCGTAATTATATCAAGCTCTTGGAGATATTTCACTACAGGTGTTTTTCGCAAGAACCCATCAAAAATAATTCAATTAGTTCTAAAGGGATATGTTTTCCGTTTTCGTCTATCACCTATCAGAATTAGGAATTACATAAATTAATTTTTGCGTCACGTTAGGGGGCAAGGTCAGCTTGACATTTGATCTAATTTGAACTTAATGGCACATTAGGTCTAGATGTCAAACTATTAGTCATTTCTAAAGTAATATTGCGTGTGAAGCTTTTCACTTGGCAATTGCTAGATTTATAATTTATTTGGTGGTTTCAAACGTAGTTTAGGTAAGACTAACTACTCGTATTTTTTATATACCTACCAAGTAATTGTGGCTAGATTTAAAATTGTAAGCATCTGCGTATGAATACGTACAGACATATGATTAGATGCCAATGGTATTAATAAACATCAACGGTGATTAATGACTGATTAATATGAGATTGAATTATGTCATCTGGTATGTACTATTCCATTCAACTTTTGATAATGCTTAGTGCTTAAAGTGATAAGATCCCAAAATTTTTGTGTATCTAATAAATTACCAATGATATTACAAAGAATTTAAAAAAATAAAATTTACGTAAAGTATGTATAAATAAATGTGATGTAATTTTATTTCATCCTGGCATGCTACAAATTCAGAGTTACATTATCATTTGTTTATTACGCCAATCTGGATGATGTTTTTAATTTGAACCAATTTGAAGCGAAATCCTACAAACTCTGAACAACCCACGTTTTCGAAATTGCATACATTATTGCACCATTCGCTAATCAAGAGTTGCTTTGTTTTTTAGGATTAAATAAAACTGCCGATAATCTTGAATTTTAAAAAAATTTTCTGTATAACTGTATAAGTAACAAATAAATTGCTTTTGATTTCTTAGAATTTAGATTGCATATGAAAAAATCTGTAAGTGAATTCAAACTACTTACGTAAATTTTTTTCAAGAAAATTTTAAACGTCTAAAAGAATAGATTCAATAAACATGTTTTTTTTATTACCAGTTTCTTTTTGTTCTAAAAGTTCTCAATGAAAATTAAAATATAGTGTAATTGAGACGACAGGCATGTTGAAAATGTTCCAGAAAAGCTTTCTAAATTTAGCTGATTATGTGTGATTTTGAGTTGTTACAAATGATACGAATTTATCAAGTTTGATAAAACCGCTTCCTTTGAGTTCGCTGTTAGAATTGGGTAGGTATGTGTTTAACCACGTTTGTTGGTAAAAGCAATGCCATAATCAGTATAGTGCTGTTGTTTGTTCAAGCACCACGAAACAGCGTATGTTGCAGTGCTTGAAATGATTTTATTAACATTACAATTATGTTCAGTTATTGTGATCATGTAAGTGAAAAGTTGTTTCAATATCAAAACTTTTTGGCGTAAAGAATAATTCTAACACTAACCCATATGAAAATTTTGCGGCACATAACCATAGTTTTACCATTAACATGTGTAAAATTGGGTTGCCTATCGTTTTGCAAAACTGACGAAATTTTTGAAAATTGAAACTTCTCTTTTTTTTGTTGGGCGAAGCTACAACATGTTATTTGTTATTTTAAGTAACGTACCTAAGTAATTTTACGTGTAAAACTGATTAAAATTTCCTGGAATCTCATTTAATAAAAGCCTCTACTTAGTACCCTATAATTATGTGAGAGCGCGTTATAATATTATAAATTATTGATTTGCAGAAACTTAAAACTAGTCTTCATTAATGTTTTGTATACAACCAAGCCCATATCGTCTGTGAGAATCCATGTTACATGTTCTCTCTAATTTTTTTTTAATTTCAAATATCACACAGATATGTATCATCTAGAATTATTTAATATATCATTCAAAATACCTGCAGACAGTATAAATCAATTGTTAAAAAATAGTGGGATATTAGTAAATTTGCAGTTACCTGTTTAAATAATCTAAAATGTTTTTTTTGTTTTTGGTATTTTCAAAGTTAATTCTGTGAAAAAAATTACCAGCCGTACTTATGTTTTTAATTTGTACAGATCGAGAACAATACTCTTGCGGTACATCAAAAACGGCAACACATGTAGGTAACTTACAGTACATAAATATAATACAATAATAAAACCTAATTCTTATTAGATAAACACATCTTCTATATTTTGAAAACGGCGAATTGCTAGATCGACTGGTAAATCAAATTTTAAATTAGTTAAAGCATCCAAACTTTGTAAACTATCAGAAAATCTTGTCCTCGTTACATAACTCCATGAATGGTAGTGCATTTTAACTAAGGTACGACAGTGAAAAATCATTTTCAACCATGTAATTAGTTTGTTTCCATTAAGAGCAGCGCAGATAAACGCCTTAAAATGAGAATCGTAACTGCTCTTATATACAGAATGTGTAGAAATAATATTTCCAATTTCACTTAACATTGTGTGTTTATTAGAACTACTGCAAACTCCAGCAATATCCAAATTGAAGCTCTGAGATAACTTTCTAGCTGGTGTGGAATTAAATCGTTCTCCCCTTTGAAGGTGGTAATATTTTAAAATGATTTGCCACGCGTGAATAGGAGTATCAGATAATTTAAATTTTTCTTTGAAACATCCAATAAAGGGAATTATCCTATGAATCGGAGCTTCTTTGCACGCCCCGTGCTGCATAAGATCACGTATTGAGATAGCCAGGTGCTTGCGTACAGCCATAGTTACTTGCACGTTGCTTACAAAGGAGGTAGATTCATTATCGCTGTTATAGTCTTCTTGTAATGATTTATTTCTTGCAGCTGCTTCAACTGCATCCAATACTTTTGCAATGGCCATTTCTAACATTGCACGTAAATCACCCCAATGATTCGAAGTTTTCTTATTAAATTGTTGAGAACTACATCCGAAGTATATCATAGCAAACATATTCAGAAAAGTAATAGTACGTTTCACTATTCCCATTATTTCTGATGCTTTCGTTGGTGTTTGAACCAAATGAAGAGCACAACATGTACAAGTGGTGTGATTTTTATTATTTTCTTGCAAATAATGTATAAAGCGTTCTAAATCAGCAACTTGATTCTTTAATTGTGTAATAAGCTCTTCTTTCATTTTCATTGGTGTCGCTAACTGTTTTAAAGCTATATCAATTTTTTGTTTAACATTTGCTGGTGTAAGTTGATAATATTGTTCTTTATTTCGGTCGAAATTTATCCACACTTTAAGTTCATTGAAAATTATTCTTTGATTTTCTAAATTTTCATTTCGTCCAGCTTCCTCACTTTTAAAAATATGCTCCAATTCTCTTACGTGTGATTTTAATTTTTCTATGAGATGCTGCTGTTGTACTCGTCTTATCCATACTGCTTCAGTAACCCTTGCTTCGTCGATTCTTTCCCGAACAACTCCTACATCGGGAATTCCTTGAAAAGCAAATTCTTCCAAAGATTTTAATAAACTTTCTTTATCTGCTTGAGGAGCAGCTACTGTTTGTCTTAGCCGAAATTGTACTTGAGCAAAATGAGTCGTCAAAGCACAAAGTGAAGAATTTAACAACTCATGTTCTTCTTCCAGGTTTTTTAATTTCTCCTCGAATTTTTTTGACTTGTATGGACAGTAAGAGTGCTCACACGATTTGCAGTTTACTCTAGGACTTAAAATTTCTTCAGTAACATTTGATGCTCCTGATGGATCAGACCGGTCACTGCCTGGTTCTTCATCTGAAGATAATTCTTCTTCCATCGTGCCGTGATATTATTATCCAGTTTTTTTATTACGTTAAAATGAAATTAATTTCAAAATTTTTTTTTGGGTATTAGTATAACTTTTTTTGAAAAATCGAATTTTTAAAACTATTGTTTAGTTGGCTAGTCACCTACACACACTTATTTGTTGCTTTTATAAATACATAACTCAAAATTTTGACGTTTTAGTTTAATTACTGATACAAGCAGTAAAATATCAATAATAGGTATTATAGATTATCATGAATTTTTACTTGAATGTTGAGTTTTTCTATTTCTGTACTAAAAGTAATATTAAAAAAGTTCTGTCATGTTTGTAAATTATCATTTGTGATATTTAAACGCACTGTTATTTGTACTATTTCTTGGTTATTTCATCTTGCATATATTCTGACAAGTTCTTCATAGCAAACTTTAATTTTTTTTGAATTTCATATACAGACAGTTTGGAAATTAATGAGACAGGAGATGTTTCTTTACTTAAAATTATACCAATTAAGCCAAACATGTTACGTCCAAATTTGCCTGTTTAAAGAAGTTGCAGTTCAAAGTGTGTATAAGTACTATGTGCAAAATTAAAGAACACGATCATATTTATATAAACAGGTTTAAGTTATAAATAATAATCCTCAATACAGTTTGCACTTTTGATTCCCTGTAACTTCATAAGAAAGCAACTTTGGACTGAGATGTATCGCATTTGGTTTAATGGGCCTATTTTCAAGTACAGGGTGCTCATTGTATCATGTAACCCCTTGACTCTTCAGAGTAGGCAACAGACGTTGCATGCCGTAGATTGCTTTACTGTTAAAATATAATTTTATAAATGAAAACAATGGTTTGCTGTGGTTAAAACACTTTTTTCTATTTTGGTTCTTTACCGACTACTTTATGAAACTTATTTGGATTTCATAAAGCAACTCCTTAAAGAATTCGAAATTTTATTTTGTTAGGTTGGTGACAACCATGTGACAACAATACCTTCACGCGTTATAAACATAACCTTCAAATTGTAAGCTCTAAAAATTAATATTTAGCGTATTTTCCGCTACTTTGCGTAGCTCGGGTGGGATGCAAGATAATTCTTCTACCATCTTATCTTCAAATATTAGGTATTTTAAAAATTAAATCACTTTCAAACACAGTTTGTCTAAATTTTTATTTGACAGTAGTTTGAATTATTTGAAATTGTTTTAAATGTTACCAACAGCCACATAACAAAAACAAAAAACAAAATATTTTCTTAATGGATTATATTTTTAAATTAAAATATAAAATATCGTAATTTTTAACTTTTTTGGACCAAAATAGAAAAAATAGTATAAAATACAAGTTTCATAAGACATTTAAGAGCACTTGTCCATTAGAAAACTCGCCGCTAGCGGCTCGTTTTCTAACTTGGACGCGTGCTCTAAAATCATGTCTTATGGAACTTGTTTTTTAATATACTGTTGTTTGACTTTTTATTATTGAAAAGGAGTATAACTTTGTTATTTATAAAGTTATATTTCAATAGTAAAGCAAGCTATGATATGCAACGTGTGTTGCCTACTCTAAAGACGATAAAATGGGCACATTTATGCAAACCTCTCCTAAGCGGTGTCCCATTAGTTTTCGAACAACTTACACTTCGTGATTTTGTTATTTAATAATATACTGTACACCTTATTCACTGAAAAGTAATCGGGTAAATAGAGGTATACTGATTTTTACTTTGGGCTTGTATTTGGAAGCTGCAAAGTTTGATTGTGAGAGCCAGCTCGTTTGATTCAGCTCTCGAACAAACCTTTTTCTACAGCAAATGGTGAAGCAATACGTCTCATTCGTCATTATTTCCCATTCTTAAGTGAGGAGAATATTAGACTTTCCTCTATCAATCTGTTTCTTCTCAAAAGTTGGTACAACATACAGTAGTAATTATCGTGCAAAACTAACTCGTCAGATAAATTTGGTGATTTTGCATCAGAACAAGTTGTTTCCGTTTTCATTCAGTCTTTAGTCATTTAGATATAATTTATATTGTAGATTAAACAGTAATATGTTTTTATTGTTACAGGGAAGTTTACAGTACCATTTGCAGTAGACTAGGTCATACTCCTCACATTCCTGGAGATTCGGTCCAAACTATATTCAATGACATGCATCTGTATCCGTCCAAATCACAAGGTAAATTTTATTTATAAATATGAAAAATATTTACTGTTAACTATAATTAAGCAGGATAAAAATAACTATTTAGTGTGTTTTGTATGCAGCGCAATGTTCTACTTAAAATTCAAATTATTACGAATATAGGTCACACATGCCCTGGTTTTCCGGGGAAATTGTGAGAACACTCTTACAAAAGCTTGTTTATGTACAGCTTTTAGTATAATAGATGTAGTCTCTGATTTGGGTTGAAAATATCAACATAAAAACATACAATTTTCTATAAGTACCGATAAGGTTTTTATAATATATTCAATCTGTTCATCAAAGTTTCTTAAAATCAAATTTGTTCATACTACAGAATATTACTCATTGCAGATATATACATATTTTGTTAATTTAAAATGGGCAATCGAGTAATTTAATCATTTTATCGTACAGCCAAGGTTATGCTTATTTTTTGTATATACCTAACACTATGTGTATGTATGTCCTTGTAATTTGTATTGATTACAAATAAAAGGAGCAATGTAGTATCAAAAATGTATTTTTTTAACATTTCAGTGAGTATTTACAGTACTTAATAGCTAAAAATAGCATGCATTATATTGTATGTTACTTGAAGTGTATATCTACAAAACCAGTTATTTTATAAACAATAAATTTTAAACATTTTTATAATATAATTATTTATAGAAGTAATATAACCTCACATTTTAAGTTAACTGCAAGGCTTTATTTTATTTTGTAGTATCAGAAATGCTGCAGTGTGCAAGACAATGTGGCCGACGAAATGGAACCACACCGTTTCTCACATTCGGAGAGTTTTGCGTGTTTGCTCGTGAGATGCAGAGACCGAAGTCACAACGAAAAGCTCAACAACAAAGATCTAGCAATAGTAATATTTTAAGTTTTTATCAAATTCTGTTTATTAATCAAGTGTTACTTGCAGAGTGTACAAAAAAGTGTGAGGTATTCTTAGGTGGCTCATGTAATCCGACGACATGGCGTACAGATACTGCTATACCCGAACTGCAAAAACATGGCATTTCGTACTACAATCCGGTAAGAAGATTTAATTTAAGGTTCACACATGCAATAATGTTTACCTATGTGTGAAGTAAATCATAAGAATGACAGTAATTGATTTTTAATAATACATAAAACTGAAATATTTAGAATTTAATTTTAAATAAAATTTTATACACACTTATTTTCTTGAGAATTTTATTTGTTTTAACAGATTTACACATTTCCTACTGAGTGAGGATGGTGCTTGAACGAATGATAAGAATAGGTGGGTGGTTTTTGCAGTTTTGTTTTGGAAGAATGGGAATATTATATACACTTCTACTGTATGTACCAATAATTAATTTCTGTAATTTAATTGTTACAACCATAAATACAATTTTTAATGATACAAAGTGATATTGGTGTGTTGGTGGTATTGAATGGTGTTTTTTAAGAATGAATGTAGTTTATGAACAGATAAACACATAACACCGTATTTTTTTATGTATCTGTGTAGTTTCATGTATACAGGGCGTTTGACTAAGCAGGGCCCGGCCCAACTAATATTAATAATAAAATAAGCTTTAAAAACAAGCTTGTATGAGCCTTGTTTATAAAGCTTATTTTTTAGCAAAAAATAATTAAAATATTTACATGGGGCTGGGTCATATATCCATACTGAAGTTTGGTTTTTTGCAAGTATTGATACATATTTAGCAAAATTTAAAAATTCATATTAGTGGATAGCAAGGCAGTTAACGTATAGTGCTAATTATTTTTTGATATTTAAGGTATAGGCCATATCATGTAATTGGTGTTTTTAAAATGTTAGCTTCTTAAAATATTCTTAATTTGAATGTTGTTTACTGATAATCATTTTTGATCAAGAATTATTTAAAAAAAATCAGTTACTTTCACTTCTCGTAGTACACAATTTCAAACGTTTTATATATTAAATTAAATTTTTGGGCAGTTGTTTGATTGTCAATATTAGACCTGACTACTTATTCCGTTTTTGGAATTGCGGGGTATCTCGGTAACCATCAGTGCTAGGGCAAAACTGATGGCACGTTTTCGGGAAAGTTTTTGTGGCAAAAATTCAATGGTCAAGGCAGAAATCAAATTTCTTCTTTTATTTTCCAATTATTGGTCGTATTTGGCATTTTTGAAATTTTGAGGGTTGCTGTGTAGCTCTGTTATTGAAAAAACAAATGTGCACAATTAAAACAAATGACAGCGGGAGAAATTAATATTGCTCCATATAAAAAAAATCTAGTGGCATCAGGTCGGGCGATGAAGCTGGCCACAAAATGGTCCTATAAGTGCCTATGCAACCTACTACAATATTGTAGATTAAAAACAGCTCTTGCAGTACCTACTTGTTTTGTGGGTCATTTGTTGTTTGCTATATTATACAAGCCATAATCTTAGCAAAAAAAGAATATCAGTTGTAACTCAGTTGTTTAAAAAAATAAATATATCAAACTATATATTTTGTAAATGGAAAAAAGTAAGCATTTTAATGGTGTCATAGTCAACTATAGTTTCCATTTGAAAAAATGTTGATTTGGGTCATATATTGAGAACAATTGAAAGTAGAAAATATCTTTTTGCACTATTGTAATCTACACAAAAATATCGATCAAAAACGTCTTTACGGTTTACCTATATTTCTTCAAATAACGGAAGCTACTGCAAAGCTTCAAAAATGTCAAATATGGCCAATAACTGGAAAACTAAAGAAGATATTTAATTTTTGCCGTACCATTAAATTTGTGCCAAAAAAATTTTCCTGAGAACGTGCTATCAGCTTTGCTCTGGCACAGACGGATACTGTGATACTCTGCGTTTGCATCGAAAATGCCCCATTGTGTACATTTATTTTAACTGTATTGTTAGATATATAAAATTCACTTACAAAATTCTGTACATAATGTTTTGATCATCTAATTATTAAAAAATTATTATTTACAGCAAAAATCTATATGGGGACCTGAATTAGTGGCAGAAGAACATGATGCCAAACAGTCTGCATCGGTATTACTGTTTGTCGTGGACAGCCAAACTCGTAGCGTAGCGGGTATGATAGAAGTGGCATATCTAGTAGCTTCAAATAGATGTGTCGTTGTAGTTGCGCATCCGTACAAAATAGGGCAAAGCATCATGGGGGAAGAAGTGTCATATAGGTAAGAATATATTATTGTATGAACAAAATATTTTGCCTTTTTATTGTTACATTAAAGTTTAATTTGTAGAGAATACATTGATCTTGTGGAAGGGCAAACAGCATTACTAGCTATAGTAAAAAGTCAAGGAGTCAAAGTGCACAGTAATTTAACTGGAGCTCTGCAACGTACTACACATTTGTTACAATATTCTACTGTAAATGGTACTAGTCCCGAGGAACAAGTTACAAGTAAACTTAGGTAGGTTCAGACAATGTTTATACGAACAAAACTAACATTTTCTTAATCAATGGGAACTAAATTGGAAATAGCATTAATATATTTTTTTAAATTGCTGACAAATATTATTAATATTTTTTTTGCAGAATGCTAAGAGATACGTTTGACTTGTATGATTCAAATCGAACGGGGGATCTGCACTTGAAGGATGTATTGGATGCTTATTACCGATTGACTAATAAGACGTTGCAGACATCGGAATTGTACAACTACCTCAGCACATCTAACAACAGTGATACGAGTAAAATGAGAATTTCATTTGAACAATTTTGTGCCTTGGTAGCCGAATTTAGTACAGATGGCTGCAATACCTCCATGTCTGACGGTAGAATATTTGACTCATTATACTGGACAAGTACACTTTTGAAGACTCAGCATCTGTTTAGATTATTCGTTGTTCGACCTATTAATTCTGCTTTAGGTATTTTATTCTTACTAAAAATTGTCTGCACATTAATTCTGCTGCTTCAACTGTATCTAACCAAAAATCTTTTGTTTATTTTCCTAAAACAACAACCTTAAGTAGATTATTAAAGTGTCGTTTTCATGGTTTTATTGGAAGTAGTATAAAAACGCACCCTATATGCTTAAACAAAAAAGTTGAGAATGAATGTGAATAACAGTTTGAAGTTTTTTAGCGTCTTGTATCCTTTCTTGTACAATCAGTGCTTGATTTGCGATCAAAATATGTTTTATCATATTTTTGCAGTGGTCCTAAGTATCGCAATATGGGTTTTACATTACTTTTTGAGTATCGGTCTCGTGATACATTTTTAAAAAGTATTGAGTATCGGTACCACGATGGCGATACATTTTTAAGTTTTTGCAATACCTGGAGACACTTTGGTAGGTAGAAATGAAAATACTGGGAAAAACCTTTAATAAGGTTCTTCAATGTTTATCCTCGCAACTTGGCGAGGATTCACAATACTTCATTGTTGAATTGAAATTTCTTAAGTAAGTGCTGTCTTTGCTCAGTAAGGGTAAATCTGCCAGAGGCATAAATATTAAATTGCCTAGTTCACATTAACGATATCATTATGAAAAATTTGGTTAACTTGGTCCAACCCAAAGTTTGTACTATACCTTTATTTTATTTGTTGATCGATATAATAAAATAAAATAATGGGAATATATTATGCATATAGAACCACGTTATATGATGTCGACTTCAATTGTTTTGCACTTTCGGTTTCGCCGAAAGTGACCTACCTCAACTTTGTTATTTCAAATGAAGCACCCTGTATATTTAAACATTTCTGAAATCAGGAACAAATTCTGAGTATAGTGGTATACGATTATTCTTAGTTTCATTTTGTCATTTCTTGTTGGATCCAACACCGTAAAAGTCCGAGGCATTTGGAAGATTTGTATTCTGTATCAAGAACTTTAGTCTTATACAAGGCTGCTTGCAAATTTGAGAAGACATATTTCGGTATATTAAGTATCCATTTTATTTGTAAAATTAAAGTAAAACAAGCCCTTTATAAATTATTGTTTGTTTTACCTCCTTCCGCTTAAGAAAGTATCATTAAAAGTATACTGATACTATTCAGAGTATCGTTATTGCGATACTTTCAGGAAAAAGTATTGAGTATCGGTATCACAATATTTTTTTGATTAAGTATCAGGTACCACTATCGCAATACTATTAAATACTATCCTTTCGACCACTGTGTTTTTGTGAAAAATTTTGTTAGTATCGTCGACTAATATTAATAAAAACTGATATTTAAGGAATTTTATTATATAACAATTTGAACAATTTTTTATTTCTATTTTTGTTTTGCGTACTTGAAAAGTCGTTTTTATTTTCATTTTTTAATAGAATGCAAGTTTCCAAAAGTGTTACATTTTGTCTTTTTTTGTGTTTTGAGTGGTTTTCCAAAACCAACTATTATATTTTTATTTTTTGTTTTGTGAAGTTAAATATCATTTAATAGTGCACAAAAATTACGTATTGCTGTAAAATGCAAAATTTTAATAAATACATTTTTTAATACAGATTGGGCAAGTCAGCCGCTGCAACGCCAGTGTTCAGCCAACAATAATACGCACTGTGATAATTCATATGCAAACTGTTCTGTCAACAATCATACCTCAAAAGACACGACTAACAGGGAAGCATGGTTGGCCGACGTCTATCTTGGTGGATCGTGTAGGACCTCCTCAACGTGGAGGGAAAACATTGCTATTCCCCTTTTGAAAAAACATGGATTAACGTATTATAATCCAGCTATAAGGGAAACAAATTGTGTAGATAGTTTAGTTAATGAAACGAACGTTATTAACAATCACCTTAGAAATGGCTCTATGTACTTTAATGGTGAAGGCGATGATGTGTCTGTAAATGGTGAAACTACCTTTTTGGAAAATTGTATGTTACAACGGAAAAGAACGATAGACAAAAGCAAAGTGTTACTCTTCGTAGTGACCAACGACACAAGGTCACTGACTAGTATGATTTTAGCAGCTCATTATATTGGTTTGGGTGGAGAAAATGTTGTGCTGTGTGTAGAGCAGCTTCCTTCAGAAGATTGTCAGTTAGGCAATGAAATGGTAAGTTTCTTTTTTTTTGCTTTTCAATACTTCAAAGGCAAGTGCAAATCTCATGAAAGTGTTTGATTTCGGTATTTTGACAGAAATGTGGCAAACCTTCAAGAACCCAAAAAGCAGGCTGCGAGGATTTAAATCAAGTTGATTTAAATCAAACGATTTATATAAAAAAATGATTGATTTAAATAAATTGGCTTTTGAGTGGGGTGTTTTTTTCACGTGAAGTTTTCCAATTAGTATAATAATGTGCGTAACTTGACAGTAGGCTGAATCGAAAAGAATTACATAAAATTAAAATCATTGCAGAGGTACTGCTGTTATCATCTGTGACAAAACGTCCATACAGTTTAAGAGTCATTAATATCGTGTGGGATTAAGTGTCATTTATGTGAAAGAAATGTCTACTGCTGTCTTATCATAGTCACTGGTCGATACAAAAATAACTAATTAATATAAATAGCAATATTTTAATGAATGGCAGAGTCCAGGTGACATCCCTGGTATTGTTAAATTTACTTTAGTTTGCCATAAAGCTTTTCGTAAAATTTAATTTATATACATAAATGGACAGGGCCGTAGCAACACCTATGCGAACCTGTGTGCAAAATTGAATGACCGGGCCCCCCCTAATGTTAGGAGAAAGGAGCCTTTATAAACTTGCATAATTGCATATGAACACATAAAACCAATAGCTAAGAGTCATTGAGTCTGTCGTGTCATTTGAATTTTGAGAACATTTTTTTTCAACATTTTGTCTATTATTTAAAGGCACTACTTAATTATTTAATTAAATAAGTATAAGTTTTAGTTTTGCTTGTAGTGTAGCTGTAATAAACCAGTTTTTAATCATAGTTTTCACCAATATAATAAATCGGGAAAGAATTTTTAGAATGGCCAGGGGCGCCGCCGGGCTCCTTGAGGCTGCGGACCTGTTTTCCATGGAACACATCGAACACTGTTAATTATGGCCCTGTAAATGGAACTAAATTTAATTTATGTACATAAATGGAACTAAGTTGTTCAGGCAATTTATCTACTTTTATATTATTTTATAAAAAATAATTTTATGGTATTGCACATACGCTTGCAGTTGACCGTACCTGCCAGTGTTGCCAGTTGATGCCGGTATGATGTTCTCGATGTGTCATATGCTTTGGCTTGAGTGCAATATTATAGCCACTGTTGTTTCTTGAAGCGTTGGTACGAGTACAAAAATACTTTTGGTTTTTTCGGATAACTTTCTACCCCCAAACTGGAGGCCGCTGTGATTTGTTGCAAATTTTGACTTTAGCGCCTTATCACTAAAATAACGAGCTTACAGATCGGAATGAAATTTAATATTATAATAAACTCTAGGGGAACACAATATCACTATGTAAAAAATTTCTGTAAAAATGAAAACATATATATCAAAGCTACAGTTTAATTTGTCCCTTCAGCGTGGCATCTTGTATGAGTTTTTGAAAAACGAAAATTCATGTCTCTTTATTTAATAAACCGTGAATGATAAAACATTGCTGTTTAGGCTAAATTGCTCAAGAGGAATAGCTGAATAAGATTCGCATCTTAATTTTTAGATGGAGTAATATTTAGGGGAATTCGTTTTTCTCCTCCCACCCAAATTTTGGTGGATGAATTTGTCCTTCTGTTTTTGGTTTTCTTTAACCCCAACAAATCTTTATTCCAAAAATCATAAAATTGATTGTTTTACTCATAAAAAAGCTTGTTGGTTTATAAATACAGGTTGCTGGAGTACGCTGCCACTAGCTGAGCGAAGTGCTTTGCTCATATTTCTGTTGCTTTAACTGAACTTTGTGGTGTGAATTTTGTTTAACAGTTTTTTTACTTATTTTAATTTGAAATTTGTTTACAGTTATCCAAGCAAGCAATTAAAGATTACAACAGAGGTAGAGTGTACCTGATGGATGTTGCTAAACGCAAGCAAGTTTCAGTATTTGAAAACATCACAGAAGCAGTGCAATGTGCAATTGACAAATGTCAACGCAGGTAGAATTAAAATTAAAAATACCTCAATTTTTACTGTATTCATAAGTTGTAAGGAGTTTTCTGTTCATGACAAATCATGCTCATGCTCTCTTTGTTCGCTTCATAATGTAGAGGTTAATACTGTTACCAATTTTTTTTTTCTGAATGTCATGGGATTTTAAAAGAATCAGTAATTGTATGCAAAATCTTATTGGAGATAAAAAAAATTAAAAGAAATAATTAAATGCAGAAAATTCCTAATCACGATTTTTATGATTTTATTTATTTGTTGTTTAAATATTTGTATGTAAAAATCTTATATCTTGTGGACAGGATTGGTTTCTAAAACATAGTAATATTTTTGTGCATTTTTTTAGTTATGTGATTATCATACTATGCTAAAATTTGCATTGTGCGACATTTATATAATCATTGAAAATTTTTACAGTTTCAAATTTGTTACCTACACATAGATGAATGAAAAACATTTTCTATTTACAATAATTTTAAAGAAAATAGAATAATTAAAATTTTGATATTAATATTTTCATCACACATTGTATTTATTGTTTAACAACTATGCTTAAATGTTGTGTTAGTTACATTGTTATTTCCTTAATCGAGATAGGTGTGAAAGGCTTGTTGTGTTTTCAGTATTAACTAAATGAAATGAAAAGTGTCAGAAAATGTAGTCGTAAATGGTTAAATATGTATTAAACAGTGTTATTTGTTAAAATAAGGAAGCTCAAAGATGTACGAGGGAGCATCATAGCTAAACGGGCAGCTGTTTCAACAACTTTTATTAGAGCTCATTTATAACTAAGATAATATGTTTTGGAACCTTTTAAAGAATGTTGTTGCAATAAAAAACACATATATATGGAAATTGTTGAAACCACCGTTGCTTTTTTGAACAAGCATAAAATAATGGCAACTGTTAGAAAAATATGGATATTCTCTAATTAAACGACTTTATTGTTGTCAGCTCCCAATTTTTTTTAGATGGAAAACTATGGTGTACTGACGGTATTCCGTAAGTACTGTTTTATCGTAGAATTTTGTTACAAAAAGCATCACTTGTTTGGCACCCTGGTAGCTAATATTGTAGCAGATGTAGAATGTTGTGTATAGTTCCTGTGTAATATTCATAATTACCGATGATGGCGGCTACTTAATGTTATTTTGTAATTTATTGCCATAACTATGAAAAGGAGAATTTAAGAATAGTTGTTAAACATCCTAGTTACTAAGTATCTAATCAACTGATATTATCATTACATCACCCTAACTTCATTTACATTCATTATTTTTTTTGTAGGTAGTATGTCTAGTGTTGTCTTTATATGTATGTTAATTGTTTATATTAGAATAATTTATATTATACAATAAACATTTATGAAATAATGAAATTAACAAGTGCAATCATTTTGAAGAGTAATAATTAAGATGGTTAATGATTCTTTTAAAACAAAATTCAATGAAGATCAAAGATTTACTGATCCTTTTTAAATTTTTTCTGTCATCTCGTTTTTAATAAGGTCTGTTGAATTAATATCGACTTGATGTCTCTATATGCCCTGCTACAGCATAAAATTTTATAGGAACGTGGCTCCATCCAGCAGTTGGGGAAGTTAGCAAAACATTGAATTGTACTTATTTAAGTCGGGTAGCAATACTTATCTGCCTGTGCAATTTTTTGTTTTTCCTGCATTTTGGCCACTTGAGTGCTTTTGCAGCATGCGAAATTTGTAGGAAAATGTGTGAAGTGGCAAGCCTTATAGAGACGTCAGGTTGATGTTACTCGAGGAGACCATGATTTTCATTATGTAAAATTGTGAGAATGAAAACTCTTGCATGAAGATTGTTAGGATAGACAACTGAGGCTAAAGAAGTTCAACTAAATAAATATAAACGTATTTTAAAATTACTAATTTAATACAAACTTCAAAAATTAAATTAAATTAATAAATTACTTATAAATAAAAATGAAAGACAATTACCATTACTAATTTTGTTAACAAAGAAAATTTGATTTTGTTACCAACTGACTTGCTGGTTATATTTTTGAATAATATAATAAAGTTAAATTTTCCACAAAACACAAAATTAGTAATACAACAATGCATTTATCCTAGAACTTTAGTTCTCTAATCAAATTAAGAAGGATTTTAAAATTAATGTAAGGAAAAATATTTCATTGAGGTTAACAGCCAGAGTTAGAGAATCTCGGATAAGTTCCGCATTATAACCTTAAGAAAATTTGCATTAATTAAAATTATTCATTTAATAAATTTTCTATTTCATGAGATTTTTCTGAAAGTATGGAATATGGTTAATATTCACAAGAGTAATTAATTAATTAACTAGTGGGAGAACATGATAAAAAGGAACACAAAATGAGGTAAATTGGGATTATTGCAGAAATTCTGTCCCATTTTAACAGACAGACATTGTGTTGCAGTAATATAGAAGGGTAATCGTATAAGAAATTTGAGCACTTGAGTGCGAATTTCTGTTTGTGTGAACTATCGCAATTAGAATTTTGGTAAAGAAGATGAGATTATATTCTCATTGGTATGGCTTGTACCTGAGTTTAAATGAAGCTGGATTATTATTAATATTTAATTATGTATCTTATTTGTGTGTTAACAGTAGATAACAACAACCTATGACATAATTATAAAGTTTAGATGTTGCTGCTATATTTTGTAATTTAGGTATATTTATAATAATTATAGCATAAAGCTACTAATACGTTATTTCTTGTACTGGTTAAAAAAGCTATATAAAAGGAATTAAAAACGCTTTCAAATTTAGAACTTTACTTTGTTTACTGTATAATATATGACTGCCATTTGGTCATATCACTACGTTTTCTTAACAGAAAACTGTATAAGATACAATTTGTAAAAATATATTGAAATCAAATTTAAAATAAGTACTTAAATTAATATAACTTTGAAACATAACAGTAACCTTTGTAAAACGAAATAAAATTAAACTTATTTTTTTTTTATTATTTATGTTTGTAATGTGTTAGGTATGTATAATTTTAAAATATATGATTGTAATATCGTAAAATATAAACAATGTCAAAAAATAAACATGAAATTGTTAAAATATATAGTAGTAATATCTAATTATAAAATTATGTTACACATTTTATTTATTACTATTTTTTATCTAATACAATAAAAATTTTAAATTAATTTGGTTTGTTTTTCCTATATTAACGTAGGCCACCAACTGCGAGTGTCATGTAGCCCCATCTAACATGCACAAACATACACATTTCATGTGACATATTTTGAAGTGTTGGGAAGATGAAATATTATAACCAAGACACAGATTTTATGCCAACAAAATCAGTGGCGTAACTTCAGAAAATAGACAGGCACAAATTTAGGGTTCCCTCCCATACCCATTTTCTTTTATTTATATTTATCTTTTAGCATAATCACTACCACTAGTAGTGGTTTTTATATTTTAAAAATATTACAATGTGACAAGCAAATTATTAAAATTTTATTCAAAACGCTATTTATAAACTTGCTTATTATTTCAATTCACAAGAATAATTGATGTGGATTTTAAGCAACAAGTAACATCTTTACACCTAAAGCCCTTCTAGATGAATGACCACCAGATAAAAATTTCTGCTGTTTATGTAAACGTTACTGTGACCATTCAAAGTTTTTTTTTATGTATTTTGGAATTTATCTCAAATAGCTTCTTGTTTGAAGCTCAATCTAGAGATATTACAGATAGCTTAAACTTATATTGATTGCAATTTATTTACTATGGTGGTTTCAATTGACTTACTAACTATGATAATGATGGTGAATTAATTTATTAACTATGGTAATTATAATTAACCTACTAACTGTGATGAATATAAGTGGTGAATTTGAACTTTGATTTCACTTAAATACTTATCTTATGGTTGTTACAATTAATGACTATGGTAACTTGTATAGGTATTATTTCTACTATTCTAAGTTCTCCTATAATACTGTTTAATCTCAGTCTTGTTTGTTATGATTTATTGCACTGATATGATTGCACTATTATACCGTTTGGAGAATCGCTTAAGAATCTGGATGGACACGAATGTGCTTCTGCATTTTCTTCTTGAACATACGCACGCTTCTTGCATTCTTGATAGTTGCCGGCAAGCTGTTGTATAACTTGGTTCCAATGTATTTTGTTGTCCTTAGGCCAAAGGTGGTTGATTCCACCCTTTGTGTTTGTATGTCATTTGCTTTTCTTGTGTTGTTTGTGAACGTGCTTGTTCCTAGTTAATGTCTGGTTACTTCTAATTTTTCCCTGGGTTAACTCAAAGACGTATGTGGCTGTTTCTATGTTGATGATGTCTTTTAATGGGGTTATTCTATTTTCGGAGTACAGTGCTTTTGTGTTGTATCTGAAGGGTAGGTTGTAGAGTGCTTTTATTATTCTGTTTTGTGCTATTTGCAGTTGTTGCAATTGTTTTTGGGGGACGTGTCCCCAAATTGCTGACAGGTAGTTCAGGTGTGAATGAGCTAGCGCAAAGTAGATGTCTCTTTTTTGATTTTGTGGGATGTAGTGAGCAATTCTTCTGAAGAGACCGATTAATGGTGTAATTTTTTTCCTTATTGTTTGTATGTGATTATTCCAGTTCAAGTTAGAATTTATATTAAGTCTTAGGAATTTTGCTTGGTCGACTCTTTTTATTTCATGACCCTTGTAGCGTAGTGCCGTGTTGAATGGGTGATTGGTGCAGAAGTTGATGTATACTGTTTTGGATGTATTTAATGTTAGCTTTTTTCTTTGAAGGTATTTCTCAATGGTTGTTAGGTTTTGTTGCATATCGGTTTTTATTGACTCTTGATGGTTTCCTGTATACAGTATCGTTGCATCGTCGGCGAATAATGTGAGCGTCCCCTTCAAACTTAGGTTCCCAAAGTCGTTTATGTATACCAAAAATAAAGTTGGGGAAAGCACCGATCTTTGTAGAACCCCACATTTTATTATTCTTTTGGAACTTTTTTCGTTGCCTATGCAAACGTGTTGTTGCCTATCCGTCAGAAAGCAGCTAATCCAACTATTCATTATTCCTCGCAGACCTGTATTTTCACAGGCATTTAATAGTTCTTTATGATTTACTGTGTCAAAGGCTTTTTTGAGATCTAGCAGTAGCATTGCACATTGTTGTTTTTTGTCCAAGCTTTCTTGTGCTCTGCTTATTATATCGGCAGCTGCTATTTTTGTGCTGGTATTTGTTCTTTATTCGTGCTGGTTGGTGTAGAAGAAGTTGGCCTGTTCTAAAAACTCCATTATTCGTATTTGCACTATTTTTTCTAGTAGCTTTGCGAGTACCGGTGTGTTTGTTATTGGACGGTAATTTCCCGGGTCCTTTTTGTTGCCTGCCTTGTAGAGTGGTGTAACTTTACCTGATTTCATCTGTGTGGGTTCTGTTCCATGCTTCAGAGATAGGTTGAATATTTCTGTTATTTCTTCTAAAATAGTGGGGTATATTTTCTTTAGTTGTTGTGGTGAGATACCTTCAGGACCTGAGCTGGATTTGTTTGGCATGTTTTTTATAAACGATTGAACTTCCTCTGTGGATGTTGGCTTGATAAATATGGTGTTGGCTGGTATAGGGCTTTGGCTAATTGGGTTTGTTGGTGTATTAATGATTGTCTCTTCAGTGCTTTTTTCTGCAATTTCTATAAAATGGTTGTTTAGAGCGTTGGCTATGTCTTTTTGTTCAATGTTGTGTGTTCCTTTGTAGATTATTTTTTTTATTATCTGTGGTTGGTTGTTTTTTGTAGTATTATTAACTAGCTGATTAATGAGTTTCCATGTTTTTCCGGTGTTATCGCTGGCTGTCTGAAATTTGTTGATGTAGAATTCTCTCTTCTGTTTTCGCCTAAGACTTGTGATTTCGTTTCTAATTGCATTTCTTTGTCTTTTTAGGTCTTCGTTCGTGTTTGTTTTCATCTTGCTGTTAGTTGCGTCTCTGGCTTTTATGAGGTTAATTAGTCTTGGGGTGACCCATTGGCAGTTTGGAAGTTGCCTTTTGATCTTCAGGTGTTTTTCTGTTGTGCTTGCTGCTATTGCTTCGCATATTTTTCTCACTAGTTTATTGTACCTTACGTTGGGATCCGTGCTGTTCTCGTGCGTAGATGTATTTTGCAGCATTGTATATACCTCATCTAGGTTGTTTTTTTATAGTTTATTTCTACATTGTGCCTCAGACCTTTAGCACTTGGAAATTTTGTTTCATAGATGATTATTTCATGATCGCTAATGTCATTGTTTATTGTGGATATGTATAGTTAGCTGTGTGGTGCATATTTGTTGTTATGTGGCCTATGAGTGAACGCTTACCATTGTTTTCGTCTATTCTTGTGGGATATACGGTGTTCCTGACTTTGTAATTGTGATTTGCTAATATAGTGTTTTGTACTCCCAAGTTTCAGCGTTCTCTTGTAGAGTGTCTATATTTATGTTTCTATTCATTTGTGTACATTTATATACAATACAATACAGACTTACCCTACCTAATCGTTGTCATGGATACCTTTCAGATTTAACATGACCGATGCAAATGTCAACTGTATTGTGAAGCAGCATATTGTAATTCAATTTTTCGCTAAGATTTCTCGTTAATAAAGTCCTCAATCCGGCTAAAATTTTGCGTAGACCCAGGTCGCAGTTTGATGAAAGTATGCTTAAGGACTCAAGAAGCCGCAACTATTTTTGAATGGGTTGACTGTTTTCAAAAATGGCTGTGAGATTGTTAATGGCAAGTTAGAGGGAGGGAGGTTCAAGTGTAACAAAAATCATTCCTGCTGTTATTAAACATGGTTTCCACTATTTCAGAGACAATTATTTTGTGAAAGCTTCAACGTGTTTACTGACAGCTTGAATGACTCTTGTTGCAGTTCAACCGGATTGTCACAAACAATCTCACGGTCATATTTAAAATGGTCAGACTATTTAAATAATTTTAACTTTATACGTATTTCAACATGTTTACATGCCATTGTCAAAGGTTATATTAAATAATTACCGTTTCTTGGGTGTACTCTTTTGATACTGGTAGCTAAGTCTGCGTATAATTTCAGTTAGTTTGGCGTTCTCATTAACGAGGAATTGAATTATAATACGCGGCTTCACGATACAGTTGACACTTTTGGAGTGAGGTATGCTTGTAAAATGAGTCAACATACAGCTTAGTACGTCGCTATTCTGTTTATTTTATTTCTGTTTAGGCTAAATTGCTGATGAGTGATAATAGAACAAGAGTCAGAACTTAGTTTTTAGGTAAAGTAATATTTAGGGGGGTTAATCCCCCTCTCTAATTTGGGCTAATGAATTTGCTGTGTCGTCTCGGGTTTTCCTTAATACCAGAAATCTCTTTCTAATAAATTAAAAGATTTAATTTTCTTCTCAAAAAATTTGGTTTTCTAAATCAAGGCGAATAATGTGTGTGTGTCTGTCTGTATTATAGTCGCCCGATCGACATCAACGCCCTACCTGCATTATCCGCCTTGACTTAAAAACCAAATTTTTAAAATAAATATTTACACTAGCGACAGTAGTAGTTGGAACTAAAATTGTAAGTAAATATTCTTGAAATTGGCGTTCACGAATTTTCCGTATATTTACAATCAATACCAAAGCAGCACCATAGTTGAGTGAAGGTGAATGGAGTGAGAACTAAACATTTCTTTTTCCCTGTGGAGTTACTCACACATGTCTGAATTGTCTGTCCGGTACAAAGGTTACATTATGACCAAATAAAGCTGCTAAAAAATTGTGTGCGTGTGATTTCACACTACTGTTTCATTATTGCTACAACTAATAGGATATTATTTTATTTCTTGTTTTAATTTTTTGTTTACTGTAAAGATGTATTGATAAAATGTTGAAGTACTGCAATTTTTTTTAAGTTGTTGGAGCTGCTAAACATTGAGGATCCTAGACGAGCGTTAGTGACTGCTGTTGCTAGCATTACAACGCTGTGCATAAATACTTTTAAAGATATATAATTTAAAAGCATTAAAGTGTAGGCAACTCCAAGCAAAGTGTTTTACTCATTTTTAAAATTTTGTTGGTTGATAAATATAAAGAGGCTGTATCAATTTACTAGTTTTTGTATATCATATATAAATTGTGAGATTTTGAATCTGCCTAATTCAAAAATCAAAAATTGGAATTAATAGTTATTTATGTTACTAGTGGGATAAAGACATTATTATAACACGAGTTTGAAAGTTGCTTGATGTGGTTGTAGACCGAGTCGTATAACCAAACGAGTGCTATAATAATACATTATCCCACGTGTGACATACAACATTTTATCTACGACTGCTCAAAACAAAGCTTGAGTTTTGTTTAAATAAAATGGGTTGGGTAATAAATTTATTACATAACTCACTTTACTTTAGTGCGATAATGAACTTCATTACCTAACGCAAATGAATGACATAATAAGTCCTTATCCAAGCAGACGTAGATAAAACAAAAAACATGTACAGCAAGTGCCATTTAACCTTGCAAAAAAAATGACGATAAGTTTAAAAGGCGAGAAGCCGTTACACTCTCAAGCAAAATCAAGGTTTTTTATTACATTTCTAGTTTCTTTGCTGTATTTTTTATACGTAACCTAAATTATCGCTAATCCCTCCTCAAAGCAAACTGTTTCTAACCTTATGGCGCACGACCTTTTAATTTGTCAAAAAATCCACAATTTTTCGTAAACCATAAATAAATTGACTTCCACTTTTTAGTAGAGTGTACCACACTGTCCAACAGCCAATTAGAGCTAGTTTAAGTTACGACTACCGACGAAACAAAGCGTAAGTAGCCGAATCAAAGCCCACTAAAATTTGCAAGGTTAGGTGGCACAAGCTGTACACGGATTATTGTTAGTAGGTCTGCTTTTTTAGGTAATATGAGCCAAAGTAGTTGTATAACATTTGTCCAATAACGAGTCATTTGCACTAATTTGTTATCTTGGTTTAAAAGCCAAATTCGATTACAAAAAACTTTTAATCTTATGTTCTGAAAACAAGGGCACGTATTAAGAAAGTATACGTGTGTTTTAAGTGCGTAAATACAGAAAGGTTGCAAATCTGGATGAAAAAGCAGAAACTATGATCGCTGCCAAAGATCCACAGGTATGGTGTTTACAAACATAACCTATACACTTTTATGTTTACAGTTTATTCAATGTTATTCATTTAAGGAGTTCATTCCCAGTGGACGGCAGCAATTACTGCGTCACCCTGGGCTTTCAGAAATTTATAATGCACACGAGGGAGAAGCAGCTTTATCCTCGGAGTTTCTGGTGAATCGATTCGAAAAGGTATCCATTGCCGAGGGCAAGCAAGCCGAGTGGTGGATAGTAAGAAAATCGCCAAATTACTTCCACAAGAAAGAGCAAACAAATTTAGGAGAAAAAGGAATACAGAACAAAAGTTGTTTAGGTGTAGATGTAAATAGATCACACCATGCTGAAATATCTGATAGTTCGTGGACATGGAAAAGTGGAGATCCAGCACACAGTTTTCAAAAAATCAATAAAAGGTTGTCAGATATACAAGCCCCTAAAAAGAGATATTCCAGCAATAATGATTTACCCAATGATTCCAACAAATCAGAGGTAACGAGTAAAACTACTTTGAAATGTGGTCAATTGAAATGTAAAAATGTAGGAATTATGGAAGAAGAGCTATATGTTACAGATAATGTTGTTATTTGGACTAAAGGCCTGGCATCATCAGGAAACACTATGCGATTTGATAGTTCTAGAGTTACAATGTGTTCATACACCTCTCATTATCCAATCCAACATGTTCAGTGGTGTACATTTTATTGTGAACGCCCTACTTTTGATCATGTTAATGCTGAAAATCTAATTAAACTAGACGAACCTTCAGGTACTCCATTGCCCAGTATTTGTATAGTAGACAACCAAAATATGCAAGTGTTTACTATTGACAACGAAGATTTTGTGACTACTTTGCCCTTTCAAGTTGGTGCAATGTGGACTACTAAGTTCGGAGTGCTACTAGAAAAAGAGAAAAGTAAGTGTGATAAGTGCAAGTATAATAATACAATAATACTTTATTTATAGATTGCCCGTTAATTACATAACTAAAAGATTAATAGTTTAAACGATCAGGCTGTTTAAGAGGCTTTCCACTACTTATTAATACATTAAATATTTCAGAATTACCGAAACCTATTTTCTCTTCACTATAAACTACCTTTTCGTTGATCCTCCTCTTTATTTATAATTTGTTGCTTCTTTTCTTCTGGTGGAAACTATTAACTGTAGCTATGAATTTCCTGTTACTAATAACACTTTTATCATAGTACTTTTTATAGTACTTCTGTCTTCTGTGTAAAGTATTTGAACCAGTTGGTTATTTAGTGTTCTTGGTTTAAAAAGATGATTCTCTGCTGGCACAGTTTTTTGAAGTCATCGTAACATCAGTAGCGTGATCCGAGATATAACAGACTAGAAGTTTTATGTTGATATTACCTACTGTATTGGGGATTATTTTATCTTGACCAATTAAATATTCTTGAAAAAATAATCAACAACTATTAAAGAAGTTGAATCAAATAGACAAAATAAATCACAAGTTACGATTTTCCGAGGGTGGTGTTTAGATATCTCATCCTTAGCCCAAAAAAAACAGTCTTTAGCATGACTCCTGCATTTAGTAACTCCAAAATGGCTATACTTAAATTGTACTTTTAATTAAATCTCTTGTTGTATGACTCTTGGTATTATTATTTTATTGTCTTTATACAGGGCGTCCAAGATAAGGGGTCCATGCATGGGGATATCGTAAATGGTAAGAGATAGAGATTTGGTTAAATGAGAAGAATTATTCAGCATCTCAAGTACTACTATGATCCACATTCAAATTTTAGAATTTTTGCTTAATTTTCAGTACAGACAGAAAACTAAAATTTTCAGTTTTCACTAATTGTGTATAATTTGGTTATTATCAAAGATATCGCAAAGCGGTTTTGACATTATTAAGACACTCTTACACAGATTTCGAATCTGAAATTAAAATTTTTATAGGTCCTTAAATTTTCAAGATACTGACATTAACTTCGCATATTTAGATATGCGCCAAAAGAGGCCATGTCATCATTCATTGGATTTTCCTCTTTGTAAATTGGAAATAAACTTATCAAAGTTTATATTAGAGAAAGGGGGAAAAAGAGCTCTATCCAATGGTGACGTCACCGCCTTTGACGCATATTTAAAAAAATCAAAGTTAATGTCAATATCTTTAAAAATTTACTGACCTATAGTAATTTTAATTAGAAATTAGAAATCTGTGTAAAAAAGTGTTTTAATAATGTCAAAACAGCTTTGATAATAACCAAGTTATAAACAAAAAGCAAAAACTGAAAATTTTAATATTTTCAGTTTGTACTGAAAATTACTCACAAATTGTAGGATTTGAATGTGGATCATAGTAGTACTTGAGATGCTGAATAATTCTTCTCATTTAACCAAATCTCTATCTCTTACCGTTTACGAGATCCCCATGCACCCCTTATCTTGGACACCCTGTATAACTTTCTATTAACTTTTGTAAGGTTTTCTGTTTATTTATAATATGGCTGAGAGCTAAACTTCTTACATTTGAAAGTATTTATTTTAAAGGAACGTTTGACAGATAACAAAATGTTGTTTTCTATGGTCATTTTTATGAAAAATAATTTCGAAATTCAATTTCTGTTTAATGAATAGTCTCTTTAATACCATTTACACTGAAAGTTAAGTGGGCAATTTTTGTAGCGGTACTACTGATGTATATTGCGCTTGTAAATAGCACTCGTGCTATTTGTAATCAAACGTAATAGACATTCGAGATACCCCTATAAAAATTGTCGACATAACTTTCAGTACTCATGGTATTATAAGTGACAATTCATAGACCAAACTCTAAACAAATATTATACATCACAGTAAAGCGAATAAAATCACTAGCGGAGTTCTTAAAATATACAGGATATTCCGTTTAAATTAAGACAGTTTACTTCACCTTTAGTTAAAGCGCAAGTCAAAATAAACTGCTTTTACATTTTCTAACAACTATTTATGTATATATTCATTGTACACAATTTTTTTAAGATTGGTTTATAAATAACGGAATTATTTGAGGTCTACCAGAATTCAGTTACACCCAGTATATCGTTATTTGAATTGTAAATTTTAATTATATGCACTTTTGTACAGTTTTTGTTAGTTAACTAAGCAACATACTAATATGGCAATTTTAAAATCTTCCTTTTATTTAGAGCACCTTAAAAATCATAAGATGGACACTGAAGAATTATTATACACTGTATTTTCAATGGCTCATCCATTAGATGAAGTTTGCCCTGTAGCAATTCGTCAAGGATCTGTGCGACTTTTGGATGATATTTCACTAAGCATTGTTTTTACTTCCGAAAAACCTAGTATATGCATGTTGTATGATATGCATACAGGTCAGCATAGTGTGTATTGTATTCGCAAGCTTAGAAATGATGAATGGCTAGAAATATCTGACAAGCTAAATAGTACACCATCTGCCCATAATCTTTCAAATCGAGTAAGTACCAACCTTAGTTTATTCAGTGAGCCAGAGTATGTCTCATCTTGAATTCGTTTGTTGTAGCTGAAGAACCGTTTATCAGTTTGGGACGTTAATAAAAGTATACCACACCATACTCCAAGTCCTCTTAATAGTCGTCCAACCAGTGTAATTAGTACACATAGTTACAGTCAACAGCAACAGTCAAGGTCTCAGAGCCCCATGGCAGCCATTAGGTAAAAGAAAGTTGTAAAGTAACAGAAAATAATGATAGTTATTTACTGTAGCCTGAAACGTTAAAAATTCATATTTTTAGCAGAATTTTTACTACACTTATGGATTGCGATTTTATATTTATATAGAAACGGAAAAACTGTTTTCTTGGGAAGTGCGGAAAATGTCATTGATTTCCATGTGCTCAATTCTAACATTTTTGGATTTTTAGGTTGTAAATGAACATTAATCAGTACATCTACAAAGCAGGGACGTGCATTGTAACCAAATTGAAAACCGGAAAACAACGCAATATTTTCCAAACCGTAACCAAAATAAAAATCGAAATTAATAATTTTTGACCTGTAGAGGAAAACCCATAGATGTATTATATTAACATACATCTATGGCAAAATTGCAACTGCAATTATTTTAAGAATGTGCCGGTATTTTGTCTTTCCAACAAATGTAGAACTGATATTTGTCTATGCAGCAAAGAACGACTAGTATTTACTCTTTAATCTTCGCATTTCGCATGTTCAGCCCTTTTGGTTCCTCCTTCGGGTTGTAACCAAAACAATGATTAGAGTTATTAATGTTTCCCAAACTCAAATGCAAAGTTTTTGCCGGTATTACCTCATCGTATAACATGGTATGAACACTTTACCAGCAGGATACATTTTTCTTTTTCACTCCCAAATACTTAATTTTTGTGTTATTGAATTTCTTAAATAGCAGTGGTAGGATGAGGAGTCTCCTCTGTGTAAAACAAACGTTTTTCGAGTTCTACATTAAATTACGTGTAGTTTTGGAAAAACACAACATTTCATAGCTTATATTTGTGTACTTCACTTACAACTAAAAAGCACAGAAATTATCCTGCAATTGCTATTGCGGAAATCCATCCATACATATACAGGGTGTTCATTTGAAAACTTCCCACCCCCAATATCTCGGTGCACAAGGCTTTCTGAAAAAATCGCCGAGACACGTCAACAGTATTAGCGAGGGGGACATATTGTTACATAATAGTGACATAAATCGTTTCATCCCCCTACCCCCCAGAGCCGCCCCCTTAAAAATTTTAAATGGCAAGGGGGGTTATGTGATACCTCATTTGAAAGGTCTTCGTATTGCCTACATTTTGGTGTTTTGTTTTTTAAAATCGGTCGATTAGTTTTTGAGATATTAAGGGAAAAGTGTTTGAGTTTGTTAAAACAAAAAGGAGCGTGTATACTTATTGATAACATTTTTATTTATAATCAGTATTAAAAATACAAATAATTATTGGAAGTAAAAAATTATTTGGAATGTTATTATCTTAATAACTGCTCAAAATGTTGTCCATTGTTGGTTAAGCAACAATATAACCGTTGTTCAACGTGTTCCCTGACGTTTTGGAAAACATGTCTTGGAATTGATCGACATTCTTCAATTATTCGTTGACGGAGCTCGGCTATACTTTGCGGTTGAGGCGTATAAACAACCGATTTTAAATGGCCCCACAGAAAAAAATCTAAGGGAGTTAAGTCGGGGGACCTAGCTGGCCACTCTATAGCTGAGTATGTCCTTCTGTAAAAATGTGTGGATTTTCGTTACTCCAATATCTACTGTTATGTCTATTTACAAATCCATTTAAATAAAATGTGCATTCATCACTGAAGCAAGTATTCTTCAATATTTCATTATTATTATTAATCATGCCAGTCATTTGTTCGCAAAATTCAATTCTCCTGTCAAAATCGTCTTCATTTAGCTCATGGCAGATTTGCATTTGGTAGGGATGAAATTTATGAAGTTTTGCTACTTTATGAACTGAACCTAATGAAATGTCAGTTGCGGCGGCAATTTGGCGGAGCGAACTTCTGGGGTTTATACCAAAATGTCCTAATATCTCAATTTGAGTGGCCTGATTTAAAACTCTGGGTTCAGTACGTTTTCTATTCGAAACAGATCCAGTCTCAGTAAATTTTGCTATAAGGTCTAGGACATACCTATGGGACGTGGACTTATCTGGATGCCGTTCATTAAACGTAGCTGCGGTTTGTCGAGCACATTGATTTTCAGCCCCATAAATTAACACAATTTCAACTTTTTCACCCAAAGTGTATCCCATTTTTAATAATTATCAAGAGAACTTTACAAATTTACTAAATATCAATACGCGCCACACTAATTAAGCAGTTTAAACAAACATCAACTATTAATGCCAAACACTTTGTCAAGTACTGACAAGAAAAACATCCAATAGTGCATTATGACAACAGCCTACTATGCGTTTTACAAGCTCCTTTCTGTTTTAATAAACTCAAACACTTTTCCCTTAAAATCTCAAAAACGAATCGACCGATTTTAAAAAACAAAACGCCAAAATGTAGGCAATACGAAGACCTTTCAAATGAGGTATCACATAACCCCCCTTGCCATTTAAAATTTTTAAGGGGGCGGCTCTGGGGGATAGGGGGATGAAACGATTTATGTCACTATTATGTAACAATATGTCCCCCTCGCTAATACTGTTGACGTGTCTCGGCGATTTTTTCAGAAAGCCTTGTACACCGAGATATTGGGGGTGGGAAGTTTTCAAATGAACACCCTGTATAAAAGCACAAAGGGTTTTTTCTCCCCTTCCTCCAGCGGCTACCGCTTCACCAATTTGGACCATATTTTTTTTAAATGAAAGGTCTTTATCCACAGATGGAACATGAAACATTTTTATATTTTTATTCTACGTCGATTTTTTAATAATAATTATTTTAATTTATAATATATATGAAGGTCGGCTAGACGCGCGTCACTTGGGGCGCCCTCTACAATAACGTCGCGTGTCATTTTTGGAACTAATGCATCACTTGACTTGACATTTCGCCGGTTCTGTCAACGCTGTCTGTCAGTGCATTGTGTGCTGGGGTAACACTAGTTTTCTTTTATATTTCATAAGTAACAGTCAATCTAGTACATTTTGTAAGTTTATGATATTGTTTCAATATAGTGATAATGCAAGTTTGAATAAACAACCAAGAAATGTCAAAATAAACGGCTTGTGTAAGTTTTTTTTTTCATGTTAATATAATAGGTTTTTCCACTTTTCAGCATGCAAAATCATGATGCTTTAGTTGATTTGCAACGGTTTGGCACAAATTCTCAAAAAAATGTGATTTTAGAAGGAAAATATGAATTTTTAATATTTCAGGCTAGCTACAGTAAATAATGATCATTGTAGGTAGCTATTGGTTGCGTTCAGAGCCCTCAGCTATTAGCACACACATTTAGTGACGATGGAAGTCAACTGTTGGAATGTTGCAAACGCATAGTTGTTAAACATTTGCCAATGTGTAGATTGACACGTGAAATTAACGAATAGTTTTTGGTTTAATAATTTTATATTTATGGAAAATGCGTGTAATTTTTCAAAACGTATATGCTTTGGCTATTCATGTTACAGCAATACCCCATGAATGCTTTTTTAACAGGAAAGTAAAGTTAGAATTGCTTCTCGCACTACTTACACAACCTATGCTGTACAACTCAGCATATTATATTTCCGCTTAGATGTTTACTAAGCTGCTTTGTTGCAATTCAAAATGTAAAAGTTTGGTAAATTGACACTTACATTACACTTGCCACTTTGTGTTTTCAATCATAGCAGAAGTTAACTGTGTAAACCATGCTAACTATTTTTTTTAGTGGGTAATTTAAATTTAATGTTTTATTTTATCGGGGGAGTAGTGCATGGTTAATATAATGGTTGAACAAAATCCAATAGAAAAAAGCCTGTCACGTGACTATTAAGTGCCAGCACAGATAACCGATTTACGGCCGAGTGAATGTAGAGTACGTTTCTTACGGCATAGTCACGTGACAGGCATTTCTCTGTTTAAGTTTGTTCTAGTACTTTGCACCCTTTATCCTCACCATTATATTTATGATGAAAAGTAAATTAGAAAACAACTTTATATTACCAAATATTTGGTTTGATAATGTTAAATGTCTTATTTTTTTTAATTCTACCTGAAAACTTTTTAAATTAATATATAATTGAGATATAAATGTATTTTATAGTCGATGTCAATCACCTACTGTATCACCTTTACTTGGTGGCAATACATGGTTGCGCTCATCTCGACTGCATAGTTCTTTTCGCAATGCCAGTGCTAATACCAGTGTCGCTACAAATAATACAAATTTCCAAACAGAATTACACCATCATGTTAACCCTACTTTATGTTTTGATCATGTTTGGACGGACACTTCAACTTCTCAACAGTAAGTTTCTAAATTTGTTTATTCTTTTTTGAAGTAACTCGCATATTTTTAGGGAAGGCATAAGTAATGGTCCAGCTTCTAAAGTCTTTTTAAGTGATGATTTGGTTGGACGATGGTATCTGTGCTACTTAATTCCTTCAAGATTACAGTTATCAATTGTTCATGTAGAATTTTTCAACACAAGTTTGCCTACTTTTGGTATTCTTACAAGTATCAGTGCTAAAGATGCTGTTTCAATACCGGTAATAAATTAGGCTTTGACTTGAAAAATTAAATATTTCTTGATATTAAATAATAGGTATTAATGTAACAAGTAAGAAATGTGAAAGCGAGCCGCTAGGCGAGTGTTGTAATCACATGTGTAAAATAATCACCTGTTTTCCTTACGTGTGGCATACAATATTTTTTCTACTTCCACTCAAATAAATACAAAAGTGCATTTAATATTATGAATTTTTGACATGTGCATGACACTTATAAATCAATTCGAAAAAGCAACATTGCTTATACCTGTTTTGACCATATGATCTCGTTATTTCACTGAGTGAAATAATGGAGTTCATTACCTAACTCAAATTAGTGAAATCACGTGTCTATTACCCAACAGAAGTAGAAAAAGTATTTTTTCTACTTTTGAATAAAATACATTTTCTACTTTCGTAAAAATACGTTAAAAAAATAGAAAAAATATTGTATGCAACACGTAAGGAAAATGGGTCATTATTTCACACGTGTGATTACAACACTCACCTAGCGGCTCGTGTGGCAACTTTCACATTCGTCAAATAATAACCCCATTTCCTTACTTTTTACGTAAATAGCTATTATTTCACTTCAACAATAATTACATGCTATTATCAAAGGTAATATTAAAAATTAAACAGTTGGTGTTGGTGTAGGAACAATAGAACTTGGTGACCTGATCTTGGTTATCAGTGTTAGCAGAGGATTTGATTTCTCTCATTCGAAAAAGATCCAATAAGGGTGAATTTAAGAGATCACTTTGGTCATTTATTGAAGGTACTGCTTTTGAATATTACCTTTGATAATGGCATGTAAACATGTCGAAACACTTATAGGTTAAAATAAGTAAAATAAAGTATTTTATTTAATTTCAATATGAACTTCAACGAAGTAAAGCTGAAGATTATTAATAAGATATTTCTTGTTTTTATATGCATTGCAGCATTTACATATGATTGCAATTTTGGAACACAGTGGTAGTGTAGTTTTATACTCGGGTTTAACAGTTGTTGGAAAATTGCATGTGGGAGGAGTTTTAGCCCAACATGCCCCAT
The DNA here is from genome assembly GCA_958336395.1 of Ctenicera cuprea. Classification (NCBI taxonomy): domain Eukaryota; kingdom Metazoa; phylum Arthropoda; class Insecta; order Coleoptera; family Elateridae; genus Ctenicera; species Ctenicera cuprea. The sequence goes on along the minus strand of OY284494.1, from coordinate 13,750,225 downwards.
CTCCATGTATTATGAGATCTTTGCCGCAATTTAACTCACCTTTTCCCAGGTATATCAGTTTTAATATAATGTGAATAAAATATTGTACTAGTTATATTTTGTTTGTAGGAGGAGTACTTTGTTGCCACATTATGGCACCCCGAAAGCTGATCCAATCTTTGATGAACATTTGTTATCTCCTGTACTGCCTTTAATATCACCTGGTAGAAATTTAAACACCAATATACCATTGAAATTAAATTCATATAAACTAACTGGTAAGATCGTTATTTATAAACCTGGGTTTATACACAAAGAAAAATTATCGATATTCTAATAAAACTGCCCCGTGCTATAGCAATGTTATTTTATAAATTTTAGTTCAATAAATCCTATATCAGATTAAATATCACTAAAAACTTTATCTTTTGGCAATCTTCATTTTTTTTATACCTTCAACTGTTTCGAGGTTATGGTGCGGGTTTCAATGTTTAAATTTCATGGCATGTATTTGTTTCTATTTTGTGGTAGAACGCTTTTTTGTCTTCTAAATTTACATATTATTACATAATAAAATTTACACAAAAAATGCGAAAAACTCCGATTGGGTTAGCCATGAATTTTAATAAAACGAAAACGGGGATGACACAACAATTGAAACATGGAAACAAACAAACATCATAGCTGTCAAGTTAATTGGCTTTTTGTTTCTATCTTTCGATTGTTTTTTTCGCCAGTTTTGTTTTATTAAAACTCATGGTTAACCTGATGGAAAGTTTTTCGCATTTTTTGCAAAAAGTTTTTTATGTAATAATATAAACATTTTCTATGGTAGAAAATAGAAGAAAGTGTTATTGTTCAACATGGCAAATGTAAATGTTAACAGTACCCTGTGAGTCAGCGTAGTATAATCCAATTTCTTGTTAATGCAGGCTGAAGTTTAACGCAGACTTAGTTCACAGTTTCAAGAAAATACACTCAAAAAGTATCTGAATGAGCTAACCGTTTTTAAAATGGCGGTGAAACTGTTTGTGACAATCCAGGAAGAGGAGCATTGACTTTAACATGAGTTATTCCTGTTGTTAAAAAACTTATTGTTGATATCCTCCACTACTTCAGAAAACAGTTCTTTGGCGATTTGCATTGATCAAAGCTTTAACGTGTTTAATGGACAGCAATAATGACTGCAGTTGAACCTCCTCTGTCTGTATTGACATAAGCAGTTTCACGGCCGTTTTTAAAACGGTCAGCCCATTTGGATACTTTCTATTGCTTGAGTGTACATTCTGGAAACAGTGAGCTGAGTCTGTAAAATTTCAGTCGTTGTACGTTTGCATTAACAATAAATTAAATTTTAATATGCTGCCTCACGGTACTATTGAAATTTACATCTGCCATGTTGAATAACAAGTAAACAGTTTTCGTGACGGCAGTTATGTATTATTTTCCGTTTAGGAAAGAATGCATCCAATAATGTGCCCAACACATAATAATTGCATGAATCGTTTTCACTGTTTGAATTTCAGTTTTGGCATAGACTTCCCTCGTAGTAATGTTTCAAATTTTTACTAGTCCTATCTCTTTAAATTACTGTGAAGTAGAAATATGAAATAAGGCTTGGTTTCTTTTTTTAGTCTTACCAAGTTTTTATTTTGTAATTTATTTATTATATTCAATTTACATGTATTATTTAGTGTCTGATCCAGAAAGAACACAACTAAATGGTTTGAGAGATGCCATAGAAGATCGTCTAACATTGCAGTATTCTGATAACACATATTACCGAATTACATTACCCAGTTTAGCATCATCTACACTAGTAGAAAATTGTTTGGTCGCCTTGAGACAAACTTTACAAAGAGATTTTGCCATCACACTATTAACTCGATGGTATGCAGCTCGAAACGCTCCTGGACCCGATGATCTCAGCTTAGAACATGAGTGGAATATGTTTACCTCACTAATTTGTGGTAAGTTTAAAACTGTATACAGGGTCTGTTAAAACCTTGCCGTTTTTTGATAGCTCTGTTAATATTGAAGATACAGAAAAGCCTTAAATACAAAAGTTGTTTGGTAATTAACTGCTACATAACCCAAAATTATTATTAGTTATACTGAGTGTTTGGTTACGCCCATATAGCACTTTACTTTGTTATTTTAAGTAGAATACCCTGTATATTATTACATTTTTAGATTCTTGATTTAATTACAGGTTTAAAAGTATTAACAGTTAATAATATTAAAATAAACAGTTTTCGAGTTATTTGAGTTTTTCCAAAAATTTTAACTTTTGTTGACTGATATTAATTATATAAATTAATAATTTATATACCAAGAACGTTTACGTTTCCCTATTTTGCAGTATTTTTAAGTATTTGGTGTTGTGTTAAAAACAGCAGATTATTATTCATAATTTATTGTTATATCAAAAATTGAAATACCTATTTATTTTAATATTAATTATTATTTTATAAATTTAATATTTAATATTAATATTCCTTTTTTTCGTACTTTCTTTAATTTTTTTGTAAATTGCAAATTAAAATTGGTGTGCCAAGAAAACAAAAGCAAAACTCCCTTTTATTTTGTTGCAAGTGCCAAAACAATGACAAATTATTTTTCCATCTTGCTATGTACTGGGCTCCTAGGTCCCCCGACTTTACATCCATAGATTTTTTTTATGAGGCTACATTAAAAATGTAGTATATCGTGAACCTCCGACCACCAAAAAAGATATGCAAGTTAGGACAGCTTTTATAAGTATCACACCTCAAATTTTAGAAAATGTTCAAGAGTCTTTGATAAATTGCATTTGTGGGCTTAAAGGAAAATGGGCGTAACTGCATTAATAGTAGCTAAAATAACTAATAATAAATTTATTCGTTGCTGTTGTTTTTGTTGTTGTGTTCTTCTTAGATAGTTATTATTTAATTTAAATTTGTGGCTTTGTTCCTACTTCTTTCAACATGTACAGCAAAATGGAAAAATAATTTTACAATTTTTTGTCACTTTACAAAATATAAGAAAGGTTTCATGGCAGACCAATTGTAATTCGCAATTAATTGGAAAGATTTTTAAAAAGTGCAAAGAAAATATAGAAATATTAGTTTTTACTTTTTAGTATACAAAACCTTATCTCAAATTGAAAAAGAATTTAATTTTAATTTGACTGTGTTGCAAACTACTGTGTGTTCTTTTTAAAAAACAAAAGTTATTGACATTTGAAGTTTTGAAAAATGAACAACAAATTATGAACACCCTGTGAAATAGTCTGCTGTTTTTAACATACTGTTGAATACTGTGTAAACAATACTTCAAAATCTGCATTTTTGCTATAGGTATTAAAACCAAGTTTTATTTTTAGAATTACTTGGTTATGACAGTGATCAATCAAGCGATATGCCTTTGGAAACTCCAGTGACACCATCAAGTGCTGCAAAAAAACAAAGGCCCTCATCACTAGGCACAGATTCTGACTGGAATTTGTTGCTTAATACCGAGTATCATAAGCATAGTTCGTTACATTTGTCGGAAATCTTACATTTAAGAGCAAATCTTAAAAAAGTATTTCCACCTTCCAAACACTCTGAAATACAAGTAAATGTAAATGCAGTATTATTTCCGTGTATTAGAATCATTCATTATACTTTACATTTACTTTATGAAGAGCTCAAATTAAATACGGTGCGAACTGAAGAATTACCATACTTAGCCCAGTTTTTAAGCAAATTATCCTGCGATTTAATGCTGAAAGACCACATAATACATTATTGGAAAGATTTTCCTGATCAGTGTGCTCTGAATTTTTCAAACACTACCACCATATCGGCAAATGATTTAAAAAATATATTGCAGTGGTCTGTTATGGATGAAAAACCGGAAAGTATAATGAACCATATATACAGTTTACTCAGTGGTCTCGATGTGTCCCCTTTTCCATACATTTCTAATGTTAATGACAGATCTAAGGCAGTAGTGCAGGTTTGTTAGATATGCAGGGTGAGTCAACAAGGTCACGCTGGTTGATATCTCTTTTACTATAAAAAATACAGAAACATTTTTCAAATAAAACTCGTAGGAAACCAAGAGGATTAAATTTTAAAATTATTTTCAATTATACAGTTGGTTGCATATAAGAGTGGCATATCAAATTTGTTTTTTTAAGGAAACACGCTATATAATTTTGCATATTCTTATTTATCTTGTAATAGCGTTTCTGAATATGTTTTGTTGAACGTAAAGTTGAACGACTTGACCATCGTTGTTGACTCACCTGTATAAATGTTGCATAAATACAGAAATGTTGAACTGCGTGTTTTTAGCTCTGTGGTGTTTTTATTAAGGGAACTAAAAATCCCAACATTGCAATTTGTCCTGATAATTTGATTAAACCTGCAATTCCTCTAAGTGGTAAAATGGATACTTTTTCAACTCCAAAATCCAAAGCAATTGATTTGTCTCAAAATGTATCTGAAAAAGTAGTGCTGCTAATGACTGAAATGGGTATTACATCCAGAGACCTTGATAGTTTTCCTGCTGGAATTAATGTTCTTCTATATGATGCTTTATGGAGATGCCGTGAGAATCCTCCAACAGATTGGACAGCTGATGCTTACAATTTGCTTCAAAGAGCTGACCTCGCTGCTCAAGCAGAACTGGTTAGAAAGGTATAGTAAAAGAAACTAATTAATTATTTGCTTATTATTTAATTTTATTTGGAATTATTTTTAATGTGAAAACAATTTCTTAGAATAAATCAGAAGGCAATATGAAGAAGCAACTAATGGCATATGACAGTGGTTCCTTACCAGAAGTGCTGCCAACCATAAAGCAAGTTGACGATTTGGATCAAGAAGATGGCATGGAAGATATTGATAGTGCACTTATGAAGTTACGTTTTCCTGAGGACCATCGAGTGGCAGAGACACGTCGACTGCTGCAAAGTTCAAAGCCTGTTCCTATTGCATTAGTCCAACGACCTGATGTTTCTGACCATGACTTTATTGAAGAACAGGAAAAGCATTTGTATGCTATTTGTGCCAGAACAATGGCCTTACCCATTGGAAGGTAACTAAAATTCTTATAGTGAAGAAGAGGTGTATCAAATTTTCTCGGTACTACTATTAACTTTCTTGATATTAGAATCACAAATTTGGTTAAATTAGGAAAGAAGTGTATCTTTTTATGCTCATTGAGATGCTGTATACAAAAATGAGCGAAGCAGTTTGCCTCAACTTTCTTATGCTTTAGAAATTGTTACTTATCATATGTATTTTTAAAAGTATTTTTGAATTCACATTTTACACGCCAACAATGATTATTCTAACAATGCAGCAGGAAAGTATGGTAATAAGCCTTTGGACATCACGGCTTTGGGCGCGGTAACCTGCATGCCGTACTGTAGGTTAATATGTTGAAGACTTCATTCATAAGCAGACAATTGGGGGGGGGGGCAAATATTAAATAATTAATGTTTAAATTAAACTAGCAGAAGCCGTGGGCTAATCCCCCTCATTTTTATACTCGGCGCTCGCTGCTTTGAATGTTTCCTCCGTTGAATTAGTCTGAATGAGAGCTGCTGCAGAGAAAATTCGTCAAAAAACCGAAGAGAAGATCGAAAAAACAGCCCTGAAAAAAAAAACCATAAAAAAGAAAGAAAAACTCTTGTTAAGTCTTTATTAGTCATGTAAATCAGAAATATAATGATATAATTATTACATTCTGGAGCTTCATGGCACCAATCACCCTACGTAATTTTAACTTAAGTATGGGAACCCGCAAACATAATAAATATCTAAGCTGTCTCGAGATGTAGAACATATTACTGAATCACTAAAAGTGGAGTCCCTACTGAAGCACCTAGAATTTGTAGTAAATATTTTATAATAATAAGCGCAACCCGTGGGCTATGCTACACACTTTTTAAAATATTAAATAAGCTACTTAAGTTGGTAGTGTAGCGGACCATTTCCTAGTTTTATGAATTTGTATAAATATTGCTTTAATTCTATGTACATCGATTTTGACTAATTTCCTGTATTGTAAATGAAACAATTATCAACTTCAACAGGTTTTTATTTTAGGCTAAAATAAAAACTTGTTGAAGTTAATAATGTTTTATTACAATACATTAATATTAACTTCGACGAAGTAAAGCTAGAACTTATTAATATTTTCACTAAATTGTTCGCCAAAATTAGGGAGGGGAGGGGGTAAGTGAGTCCCTCTAAATATTGCTTCACCTCAAACTTAACTAATGGGTACTTCAGCGTACAAATTATAGCTCATCCCTAGAAGCTTATAAAGTTTTAAAAAATTGTTAGGCCAGCAATAGTTTTTTCACAATGTCCAAAATTTCTAAAATATTTTTACTTCACAGTTTTTTTCGTAGAATAATTTTCTTACATAGTAACATTGTGTTCCTCTAGGGCTATTATAATACCAGAATTAATCCCAATCTGTTGGCAGGTTTTTGAGTAAATAAGCGTTAAAGCCAAAAATCTACAAAAATCATAGCGCCGCCATTTTAAAGCTAAATTGCTTAGAAAAAAGTTTACTATTCGTCTTAACGCCTTCTATCATAATATGTTCTTGCATTTATAAAATCCGGTTTGTGAAAAAAATTCTAGCAAAAAAGATGTCTAACTTCAGTTTCTGGTTCCGGTTCATAAAATAAAACTTCATAGCTCGACAACTTTTCATTGTACCTAGGGTACACGAAATTCCTTGATATGTATATAGATATTCCAACATTAGGAATTTATTACAGATGTTAAAAAATTGAGAAAGAATTAATTGAAGTCTACGAATATCTAATTCATTTTAACATAGTTATATAAATGTGACAGTTCGGCTCCCGCATCATCTTGGTGTGCTACATAAATATGACAGCTAAAGATGAAATGTAGGGCGATCCCAGATTACTGATTATGTGTTCATAAACATTCCCTCACAACAATAATTGTTTTCCAACCCTTGAAAAATAAAGTAAGCCTTAAATAACCAAATTACAGCAACAGTAGCGTTTTAACAGAAACATTTGTTGAAAACAATCAATAAACTCAGTGTAGATGTAAGTGCTCGCCGACGTGTTATGGTGAGACAGTTAGGGATTTATTGATGAACTATGTAGCTTAAGAAAAAATATTTTATCGTCCTTCATTTATCAAATAAAAGATGAGATTGCTAACATCCGTTTTCAAAAAATTATGAGGCGGTAAAGTCAATATTTTCGTAGGGTCTGTCATTCTGAAGCTAGAGTTTGTTTTAATTTTATTTTGAGTGAAAGAAATGCGTTAAAACGCAAAAATAGTTACCCCCAATGCAATAATCAGCATTCTTTTTGCATTATGAACCGTTTTGGAAAATTTACTAAATCATTGAAAGAATAAAATGATGTTGGTGCAAAGTTTATTTTATTTCTTTTAGTGCTGTCAAACGATTCCGAGTCTAGAATGGAAATCGGTTCTTTAGCCTTAAGAATCGGTTCTGCAGCATCGTTAAAACCGATTCTCGATTCTAGAATCAAGAATTGAAATCCGATTCCAGAATCGAGAATTGAAACCCCGTTCTAGAATTGAGAATCGAAATCCGATTCCAGAATCGAGAACCGAAATCCGATTCTAGAATCGAGAATCGAAATCCGATTTCAGAATTGAGAATAGAAATCTGATTCTAGAATAGAGAATCAAAATCCGATTCTAGAATCGAGAATCGAAATCCGATTTCAGAATTGAGAATAGAAATCTGATTCTAGAATAGAGAATCAAAATCCGATTCTAGAATCGAGAATCGGAATCATTTAGTCTTTGATCTCTCCTGTTTTTTAATCACAGTCTTCTTTTTAAAGTAAAAAAAATTGTAATTTTTTTTCCTAAAAATATTTTCTGTTCCTAAATACAGTATGGTATGCAGATGACCTGCTGTCATGATTTCAATGCAACTTGTTGCCATGCTCTTGGGGTTTCAATGTTGGTACAAAACTATTTTTAAAATATGATAAGTAACAATATCTAAAGTGAAGTAATGTTTAGAGAAAGTGCTTTACTTTTTTTCCATAGGCGCATTTATAATTAATTTAATTTCTATTTTTATTTTACATTAAATTTGTTGGGCAATAATTCTGTATCTTATTGTATATTTTTATTTTTGCTAAATCTTCACGCAGTGAAGAATAACAACGGAAGTTGAATCACTTGCCTTTTGTATATTTTTGGTGTGTGCTATAAATAAATTGTTATTATTATATAATACATAACGTTATAGAGGAATGTTTACGCTAAGGACGGCAACACCAGTAGTAACTGAACCTTTACCACTTCCAAAACTATGTATGACTGGAAAGGCACCACCTCGAGGTGTTACTGTTGAGCTCAGTCATATAGACTATCCACAAAATATGCAGCATTGGCCGTTATTTCATAATGGAGTTGCAAATGGGTTACGAATATCTCCTGATGCTCACAACATCGATTCTACTTGGATTATATTTAATAAACCGAAGAATGGCGTTGAAACAAATATGGAGCATGCTGGATTTTTAATGGCATTAGGGCTTAATGGACACCTACCAAACCTTACAGTTTTAAATACTTATGATTATTTGAGTAAATCAAATGAGATGACAAGTATTGGTATAATTTTAGGTAGGTTAAAATTAGAGATGGGCAACACGGAAAGTTTCCAAAAAGAAACTTTCCAAATGGAAAGTTTCCGGGAAGGAAACATTCGTCTCTGGGAAAGTTTCCTCGAAAATTTCCAGAAAGTTTCCTGGAAACTTTCCTAAATACTTTTTAGTACAGTTTCTTTTACTTTACTATATTTTATATGCAAATTATTGTAAAAATGCTAATAATTAAGAGAATTAACTATACTAAAGTGTTAAACTAAAAGTTTGAACGGAAAATAAGAAAAAAATAACATAAATACAAATTTCGCGCCATTTATAATTTTTGTTCTAACCTAAAATCCAAATTCTTAAGTGTTCTTTGTTTTATAAGTTGATGTTAATCTAAGTACTTAGCCGTGGTTTTATATTAAAGTTAAATTAAGGTAAGTACATTGTTATATTTAAAGATTTAAACCAAATTTACATAGTGCTTATTTATTTTAGCCACAATAATTTTTAGAGTTGTTATAGTCTTATAGTTATAATTATATTATAACTTAAATTATAATTTTATTTTTTATAAGAGAAATAATTTTGTTATTGTGTTACGTACCTTATGTAATGTTTATGTTCTTAGTAAAACCACATTTTATGAAATCTACATGTTTTATTTAAAAATGCTTGTGTATCAAAGAGTAATCATGTTTTCTTTTCTACATAATGGTAGCCAATCTTAATAGTCGATGTTCGGCAATCGCTCAATTGATTTATAAACCAACTACATATATAAAATTATGTATTATATTCGTTTTTTATTTAAATGTGAATATAATGCTATTATGAAGATGTATTTGGTATCGATAGAAAGCTTTAACCAAAATACATCCATTTCTGACGTTTAATCTGAGTAAAAAATAGTCCTGGAAACTTTCCGGAAAGTTTCCGGTAATTTTCCCTTGGAAAGTTTCCAAAAAATAAATTCCCGGAATTTGCCCATCTCTAGTTAAAATGTTTGACAATATGTGGTTAAATCATCAAATTATAACAAAAATTTATTTATTGCAGGTTTATCAGCTGCCATGCGTGGCACAGCAAATAAAATTACAAGCGTAACTAAAATGTTAAGCATACACGTGGAAGCTCTGTTGCCACCGACATCAATGGAGCTTGATGTTCCTCAGAATGTACAAGTGGCGGCATTACTTGGTGTTGGTTTAGTCTACCAGGGCTCCGCACACCGTCACATAACTGAAGTTCTTCTGGCAGAAATTGGGCGTCCTCCAGGACCTGAAATGGAAAATAGTGTAGATAGGGAATCATATTCGCTTGCTGCAGGATTGGCTTTAGGTTTAGTTACCTTAAGACAAGGAGGTAGACCTTCAGGGTTATCGGACCTAAATGTGCCTGATACTTTACATTATTATATGGTTGGAGGAAACAAGAGGGCATTGGAAGGTATTTAACTGTAAAGCTTACTTTAGAATATTGTTTTAAATCTTGCTGTTTTGGCGATAAAGGTGCTCAAAAAGATAAATATAAAGTGCCATCATTTCAAATCCGAGAAGGATCCACTGTAAATCTGGATGTAACAGCACCTGGAGCAACTCTTGCTTTAGGACTTATGTACTTGGGAACCGGTAACAAAGCTTTAGCGGATTGGATGTCGCCGCCTAGAACAGAATATTTGCTAGATTTTGTGAGACCTGACTTTTTAATGCTAAGAATTTTATCCAGAGGTACAAATCAAAGTATTAAATAGTTTGTGGAATAATTTAACTGCCTCTATTAAAGGTTTAATCATGTGGGATGATATAAGAGCTGATAGAGACTGGGTAGAAAACCAAATTCCTGAAACTATTCGTCCGTTTTGTATGGTCAAACCATCATCAACATCATGTGATATTGATTATGAAGCAATGAAGTAAGGGTTTATGGGTCCTGTTTAGTAAAAAAAACTAAAATTAAAATTTGGCTTTTTCAGCCAAGCATACTGCAATATAGTAGCTGGAGCTTGCTTTGCCATGGGTTTAAAATTTGCAGGGTCAGCCAATCAGGAAGCATTTGCTACTTTGCTACATTTTTGCCACATGTTTACTTCATTGACTGCAAAATCAATTGCAGAACTAGCTGGGAAACCCACAATTGAAACATGCCTTAATGTTGTTTTACTATCAGCTTCTATGGTATGTAAAAATAACATGGAATATATATGCTAGGTGTAAACAAAACATGATTTAAAATATTTTTTTGTTTATTTATTTAAAAAATGTATAATATAAAAGGTGTTCTATTACAATACGAAATATGAGATCATTTCCAGTGATAAAGGAAACTAGCGTCTAGATGCATGGACTTATAACCGATCCTGAATTGCCCAATATCGTCTAATACTGGCTCGCATATGTGCGAGTGTGATATTTACATCGAGATTTGCATTGTTAAAGCCGATTTTTTCATTGCTAATAAATTGCATTCAATAGAAAACAACAAATCCTTTTTTTTTAATTTATTACCATACTTGCGTGTTAGTATGCCGTCAATCAGTGAGGGAATGCACATTTGTCTTTGTATTTTTTCTTTAAAAATATAACTGCTCTTAACAAATAACCTCGCGTAAACAGCAAAACGCAACAACAGTGTTTAAAAACAAACTATAAAATAAAAAAAAAATTTTGGTCCCAACCGAGACTCCACAACTACTTATGCAGTAAAAAAGCAGTACACCCGAACAGACCCGCATATCTTTCTGTGCCACAACGAACTTGCTGTTTATACATATTCCAGCTGCATGCCGAGGCAGTGCGCAAGTCATGTGAGGTAGGATCGGCTGTAAGCCCAAGCGACTAGGCGTTATTATAAAGAAAGTGCAAAAAATTGAAATGTACATCAAATAATATTTGTGTTTAAATTAATAAAAAAAAAAAGGAAATGAGCCATGTTTTGTTTATACCCAGTATAATATGGTGTGCCATAAATTTTTTAATTAAGTTACTGTTTTCATTTTGATTTAGGTAATGGCAGGAACTGGTAATTTAGAAATAATGAGAATCGTAAGACACTTGAGGCGGAGAGTTGGTTTGGCAAGCAGTGCAGTAGTTACATACGGATCGCACTTAGCAATACACATGGCCCTTGGCTTACTTTTCCTTGGAGGTGGTAGATATGCACTTTCTAATTCACCAGCGAGCATTGCTGCCTTGATTTGTGCTTTTTATCCTAAATTTCCTACTCACAGTAGTGACAACAGGTAACTACATCACACTGACAACATTAAAACATCAAAAATAAATCTGGTTTGTGTCTATTTTGTAGATATCATCTTCAGGCTTTCCGTCACTTATATGTATTGGCAGTGGAACCACGTCTTGTGATTCCTAAAGATGTAATTACTGGTCGTATGTGCTATGCCGGCTTGAGAGTGGTGCATTTAAATGGCAGTTCATCGTATCTTCGAGGCCCTTGTCTTATTCCTGATCTGAATACCTTAGCTAAGCTCTCAGTCGAAGATGACCGATATTGGACAGTTGTATTTGAACGTGGTCGTAATTGGGATCAATTATTGTAAGCTTTTTGTTTATAATTGGTTAATATTTTGATGCCTATAATTTTTCAACAGGATGTTATTAGGATCTTGTGGTTTTATCGAAGTCAAACAACGTGCAGGTTGTTTGAGCTACTTGGAAGATAAATTTGGTTGCCGTAGTCAGTTAGCTAGGACATTAACACATTCTAAAACTGTCCCATGGGATGCACCACCAAAAGTAATCACATCCTTTTCATCTGACTGCACAATACGTCATTTCACGGATAATTTTTTAACTCCTGAAACCAATTTCAGCAGTAGTATTAATGAGACTAAATTGTTGAAAACACTCACAAATGCTACATATGATTGCGTCATCAAAGATAAAGAGGCTGTGCTTTCTAGTTTTATTGCTTTAGTTAAGGTAAGCGCTGACAATGATTTTTTAATATGGTTTGAGTAAGTTACATATAATATAATTTACAGGCAGTTGAAGATCTTGGTACAACACCCAACACGTTGCAGTTATGGCAGTTTAAACTTGTATGTGCGCAAGTGTTAAGGAATTCGTTTTCAGTTAATTTGATTTCTCCAGAGGTAGTTTTAGCTTTGCATCAAAGGGTAATAAATGTAATGAACTGTTGGGAATTTCAAATTGAAAATGCTCTCAAGTTATATGTTTTGGGAAATAGCATAACTTCTGGGTTTGACAATGTAAAAGAGTTAGCTAGTTATGTTATTTTTTATGATATACCATTCGGTGTCTGTGATGAATTAGGCAGTCCTGAAAGCAAAGTAGATTTTCTGAAAGTTTTATGTAATTTGGCTTCCAAAAATTGTTCCCCCGAAACTATCAGTACGGTATCAAGAATTCTAAACATAAGCATGTAATAGCAACATTTTCATTAATATATTTAATACTTGAGTTTGTAATTGTAACCGAATAAAATATGTGTGCTTGATGTATTGTGTCCCATTGTGTATTTAATAAATTGTTACGTAGTGAAAATATCTAATAGAAAACAGTTGCAAATTTTTAGATGCTAGAATGAACATCATTTTTATTCAGAACATAGTGAAAAAATCAAAAATATTTTTATTATATTGAAATCAATTTTTATGATTTTTCTAAATAAACTTTGTTTACAATTGAAGGGATTTTTTTTGTATATTATAAGAGAACTTTCTGTCGATTTAAATGTTCAAATTATTAAATTATAAAGATTAAAAATACAACAATGCATAACTACACTGACCGGCCAAAAAAGAATTTCAAAATAAAATGGTATTACTTTTGGATTATATGCTTTTTATCTACTTTTTACAACATTTGAACAGAATTATGTATTTTTGACTTACATTAATTATCAATTCTTCGATGTAAAGAACCGGAAAAGAATAAATTAAGGAGGAACAATTTTACACATAAAAACAAATCTTAATTTAACAAAGAAAAAAGGCGAAGTGTTAACTTTGAGTCGACTTTCACATACTTGATATTAATACTTACCCTGTTTCCAAAAGTGTAAATTTTATAATTATAACGTTGTACAATTCACCGACTGTTAGATTTCTAAGAAAACAAGCTATATAGGCAACTCTCCATTCCAACTACACTTCGCTGTCAGTTTGTGAGGTCAGCAATAATGATGCCGGTTTAGTAATCGTGCTTGGATCATAACTTGTCCAAGTTCAAAAATGTTTGTGAGAGAAATTCTTTAAAATTACAATTAATTGGAATTTACATTTTCTACAGTAGCCAACAAAATCCTAAATTCGTCGACCAAAAAATTGGAGGGGGGCACATGCACAAAAAAATGTATATCTTAATGATTAGCTTGCGTGTATTATAAGTTATTTTAAACCTAAAATGCTTATTTTAAATAAAATTTACAAAACCTTGTTTGGTTTGACCAGAGATTAACAGACCTCCCTGAGCGACAATAATGAACTTTCTTAACGTCGGCTATAATAAAACCAATATTCATCTACGGACTTGCTCACAACGAGCTAAACCATAACCACCACCTGACAAAAGCATACTGACTTCAGCATAATGTTGTTGGTCTGGCTTGCCGACTGTGGTCTCACTATATCATTTTTTTATGAGAAAAAATTGATTTTGTTTGATTTATAGACAAAGATTCATAGAAAGCTCCACCAACCAATTAGCCAACTGGGACACCAAACAAAATGAACCTCATCCCTAGTTCTATAAGCCTATTTTTTTAAAGATATTTAAGATCATTAAATATTTTTCAAATTTCTTTTTTATGCGAATGTTTTTGTAATTGAAAATATATTTTTATATTAAGAAGAAATAGAAACTATCAAATTTAATAGTTGAAAACCAACTTGTTATAAATTTAAATCTTACCGCCATAATCCTAATTAAATAAATGAACCAATCGCAAGTAAAGGCCATTGGTGTGGTAGAATTGCAATTTTTCTATTGGTGTAATTTGAATTCTGTCAAAAAAAAACAGTATTAACGGACCGACACTTGTTTGTCCAACAGAAGGTCCAGTGTTTGTGCTGCGTTAATTTTCGTTGATTTATTGAGATTTTTTTTATATTAATAAGGTAAAGTTTTGAAGGTAAGCATAAAGAAGTAAATTAATAATAATATTGATAACTTTTCAAAATATGTTATTTGCGATGATTCATAACCTAACACTTCAATTTTATTAATCTACACGTGCATATTTTTCATATTTAATAATTCCTATTGTTTGATCGGGTATAATTTTAGCACATTTTGTTAAATAGTACCTGTTCTTTTTGCAGAAATGGCGGATGAAAACAGAATTCGTTCTTTTAAGAACAAAGGAAAAGATACTGATGTAAGTCATATAAACAAAGAAAGCCAAGGATATTTACATTTTTCTGTACTGAATGTTTTGTAGGAGATGCGTAGAAGGCGTATCGGTCAAACTGTTGAACTTCGGAAAGCTCGCAAAGATGACCAGCTTCTTAAACGGAGAAACATTGCTATCAGCGAGGAAGCTACATCACCATTACAGGAGAATAATGCCTCATCGCCTGTTTCCATGTCTTCTGAGGAGATTCTATATGGTAATGTTATTTATTTACTTTCTTGAAGCATCAAGCTTAAATATTTACTTTGCTTTTATTTTATAATTTCCTTTTTCTCTGCAGGATTGATGAGCCCTGATGAATCAATTCAGTTTAAAGCTACTCAGGCGTGCCGTAAAGTATTAAGCCGAGAACGAAATCCACCCATAGATCATATGATTAGATCTGGAGTGGTACCAAGATGTATTGAGTTTTTGACCCGTTTTTCAAAGTGAGTCACATTGTCTTAAATCTAATCTTCATATATTGTTGTAAGCACTCGAGCTCTGTCTGTTACTTATAAATTTGACGTATTGCAAAATAATAATTAGAAATTTTTTTATATAGACAATAAAAGTGAACATGGCACTGTCCTACTGTAACGATTTCAAAAATTTTGATAATTATGGATGCCATATAAATTTCCCCCCAGATTTTAAAGTTCATCATATCATTGTTTTAATGTATTAAGAATAACAATCATAATCAAAAGATACATTCGTTTTATATTAGTTATTGTAAAAATTAAAAAAGTAAATACAGGAATTATATGGGTGTAAGACCTTAATATTTGGTTATTAACTAAGGTAGTTCCTTATATGAATTTTACAGGGTATAATTTTAAAGGAGGTATCCCACTGAAACTAATTTGGGCGGGTTGCATGTATTTTAGGCTTTGTTTTTTACATTTTTAAGTGAGGGCTGTAATACTTATATTTGTTTATAGTTATGCTAGCTACAATTTGCATAGTTTTTTCCAGCTACTGAAAGTAAGTAACGAGTCCATTAATGCATTGTTTTGCAAAATGTATGGTAACGTTAATGAATTACAAATTTTGGGTAACGGTAACGCAAATTAACGTTACTTTTTAGTTGCAGTAGAACCACTAGGGTCCATGGGAAACTTTAAGAAATGTTTTTATTATTGAAAGAAGAATAAAAAATGACGATCTGGTTAAATATCTATCATTAATTCATTTCATATCATGCACGGATCCAATCGATCATCGCAAAAACACACCTCAAATGACATTTAATTTTTTTGTACACTAGCGTATAAGGTAATACTATATTAATATACCAACTGATTGCAGTCCATCACTCCAGTTTGAAGCATGTTGGGCTTTAACAAATATTGCATCTGGTACAACTGAGCAAACACAACAAGTAGTGCAGGAAGGGGCTGTCCCTAAGTTACAAGCATTGTTATCTTCACCTCGTCAAGACGTTGCCGAACAGGCTGTTTGGGCATTGGGAAATATAGCAGGAGATGGGCCAATAACCCGTGACTTAGTTCTCGAGGGCGGTGTTCTACCTGATCTTTTAAGACTGATTAAACCAGAAGTTTCGGTAAATGATTGGATTTAGATACTTTTTAAAATAATATCTATATGTTCTTATTTTGCAGGTATCTTTGTTGCGTAATATTGTTTGGGCAATTTCAAATCTCTGTCGCAATAAAAATCCTCCTCCAGATTTCAATCACGTGAAACCTGCTCTGCCAACTCTCGCAAAGTTGCTGAATTATAATGATAAAGATGTGTTAGCTGACACTTGCTGGGCATTAAGTTATTTAACAGATGGTAGTAATGAAAAAATACAGGCAGTATTAGAGACTGGGCTTATAGAACGCCTGGTCCAACTTTTACTCAGCGACGAAATTGGTGTTCTTACTCCTGCTTTGAGAGCAGTTGGTAACATAGTAACTGGTAATGATAATCAGACCGACATGGTTATTAATGCTGGCGCCCTAAGTTTCTTGGGTCGTCTTTTGCAGCACCCTCGTCTGAATATTGTTAAAGAAGCTGCCTGGGCATGTTCTAATATTACAGCTGGTAATTCCGAGCAGATACAAAAAGTTATTGATGCTGGTATTTTGGCACCATTATTAAATGTACTGCAAACTGGTGATTTTAAATCTCAGAAGGAGGCTGCATGGGCCGTTACTAATTACACTAGTGGTGGAACCATTGCACAGCTTGGTAAATTAGTAGAAATGGGTGCTCTTAAACCATTGTGCAACCTCCTTAATTCTAAAGACTGGAAGACTGTAATTGTTGTGTTGGATGGATTGGCTAATATTCTCAATGTAAGGACATATTTTTATTTTCATTAAAAAAAAAACAAATTTGTTTTTCTAATAGGCTTTCCAATTAAGATTGTGTGTTTTTAGGCTGCCCAAAAACTAGGAGAAGTGGAAAAAGTAGCTATTATGATTGAAGAATGTGGTGGTTTGGACTGTATGGAGGCTCTACAAGCTCATGATAATGAACAGGTGTACGAAAAATCCTTAGCTCTGATTGAAAATTACTTTTCAGAGGTATGTGTTATAAACTTTGTAATTTTTGCTTTTTAACTATTTTTTTAATATTTAAATCGTCGTCTGCATTGATCTGTGTGTTGGTTGTCGCACATAAAGTCTACAGTGCATCCAAAATTGCAGCTAGAGGCGCCGGTATCACATGCAAATGGAAACTATAATTTATTATACATATATACCATTTTTGTTAAAAGTGGAGTTGTTGTAATTCCCGTGTTTCCAAGGTGCACAGTTGCGAGGGCAGTATACGGTCGTGTGGCACTTGACACACAAATCAACCCAGACAACGACCTAAATCAATGTAATAATTGCTTCTCAGTAGTTTGATAAATAAAATTGAACAAGCTTTAAGATTTTAAAATTTTCATAATGATATAAATTTTAAAAATCACAAAAAGTACTATACACTGTGTCCATAAAGTAACCCCCCCCCCCCCCCAACTAACTTTTGAACGACTTGATATTTTTCTACAAAATTGGGTGTGCTGTAATGGGAAATTAAATACTATTTTTCAGACCATATTAAAATTTTGTATCATCCAAAATGTCGACTGGGCGCCATTTTGAAATTTTTTTTAAATAGAAAGGGGGGTCGAGTGACAGCTCATTTGAAAGGTCTTTTAATTCTGCGTCTGATCCTAGAGTTTCAAAGAAAAATATTCACCCATAACAAAATGGCGTATTTTAAACAAATGGACTCATTCAATTCAAAATTGTTTTGATTTTTTTATCTAGGGTCGAGTGACACCTCATTTGAAAGGTCTTTTAGTTCTGCGTTTGATCCTAGAATTTCAAAGAAAAATATTGAACCATAACAAAATGGCGGATTGTAAACCAATGGACTCACTCAGTCTAAAATTGTTTTGATTTTCTTATCCAGTAGTCCACTTTTTCATTTGCAGGACTAAATTTTCCCAGAAATATCTCAGGTGGCTTGAAATAATATTGAAAACGTTATGTTCCAACAAGACGGTGCGCCGCCTCATTATTATAGGCCTGTTTCTGACTTTCTCAACGGACATTTTTTTTGGCAGATCGATTGTTAGGCGGGGGCTTGTAGAATAGCCGGCTCACTCCCCAGATTTAACTTTCTTAGATTTTTTGTATGGGAATATCTGAAATCGAAAGTGTACAGAACCCGTCCAGAAACAATTGAAGAACTGGAGCAACGCATTACAGAAGTTTGCAGAATTATCACTCCAGAAACTTCTGAAAATGTAAGGCAGGAATTTCCTAACCGACATTTTATGTGCCAAGAAGTGAATAGTAAACATTTCGAATATTGAATTTAATTAATTTAAGCTTTAATTCTTAGTTTTTTTTTAAATAGACTTCTTTGTCTTCAAACATTGTCATTTTGTTATGGCTGAATATTTTTCTTTGAAATTTTAGGATCAGACGCAGAATTAAGAGACCTTTCCAATGAGGTGTCACTCGACTTCCCTTTCTATTTAAAAAAAAAATTCAAAATGGCGCCCAGTTGCCATTTTGGATGATACAAAATTTTAATATTGTCTGAAAAATAGTATTTAATTTCCCATTACAGCACACCAAATTTTGTAGAAAAATATCAAGTCGTTCAAAAGTTAGTTGGGGGGGGGGGGGGGTTACTTTATGGACACAGTGTATATGCAAGGAAATATGCATCATATGCAAGGAAATATGCATCATATGAAAAATAAAAATGATAAATTATAAATCATTAGAAAGGTATTTATAAACACTTGATAAGAAGACAAAACAGTGTGGGTGATACTATTTGCAAACAATAGTGTTAGAGCCAGTAGTTATTTCATAAGAAAATTCAGTTTTTTAGTTTTTTTAATTTAATTTATGATCTGTTCTATTAAAACAGCCGCCTTGCCCAAAAGCGGTTATTACATATTTTAAGTCCAATAAACTACATATTAAATTAAATATCACCAAAAACTCTATCTTTTGGCGGTGTTCATTTTTTTATATCTTCCACTGTTTCGAGATTATGGCGAGATTATGTCGTCAATGTTTTTAAATTGCATGTTATATATTTTTTTCCATTAACTGCTTCTTTCCATTAACTGCTTCTTTCATAAATTAACCACTTGTGTTGTTGTTCATTGTTTTTTAATGCAATGTATTCATTTTAGTATCAGGTTGAAGAAAATATGCCTGCTCCTGAAACCAATGCTGAGGGTGAATTGTGTTTCAATGCTCAATCTGCAAATGTTCCAAATGGTGGTTTCACATTCTAAGTTTTATAAGTAGTTTTTTTTTCTTGTAATTGTTTTCAATTTATTATTAGAGGGATTTTTGAACTGAAATTTTTGCCTTTGTGGTGCTAACATATTCTACAAACTACAATGTGATTTTTAAAATAAAGTGTTCAGAATGTTTTTAATTGAGGCCATGAATTATGTTTGTGTAGTGAATTGTCTTATACTATTTTCAAATGTAAAAAGTTTACGTTCCATTTATACAAGAAAATCCCTTTATATTATTTTGTGTTAGCTGTAGGATTTCTTTTATATAACTTTTTGTAGCCAGTTTAAATATAATGCTTTGTGATTTTCTACATTTATTGTTCTTTTTATTTAACCTATTGATTTTATGAAAATGTTTTCTTTTGAAAAATTAAAGATGTTTGCGCTGGGGCATGCCAAAATATGTACTAAACTTCTTTTCTACTTGAATAGTTGGTCCATACAATAAGATTGAGCACAAGAATATCAAAATCAAATCTGTGACACAAGACGTTATACAGCGTGTCCAAGACAAGGAGTGCATGCATGGGGATCTCGTAAACGGTAAGAGATAGAGATTCGGTTAAATGAGAAGAATTGTTCAGCATCTCAAGTACTACTGTAGCAACCTGGGGTAACTTAGCGACTTGGTTGCTATTTACATTCATCAAAACAAATTCATCTAAATTATTTGTAAAAGTGAAAACTCCATTAAACTTTCTCCTTAAAATCAGTGTTTTATTTCCAACTACGAACTCAAACATTACATTATTGGTATTGCTATTTACATTCATCAAAACAAATTCATCTAAATTATTTGTAAAAGTGAAAACTCCATTAAACTTTCTCCTTAAAATCAGTGTTTTATTCCCAACTACGAACCAAACATTACACTACTATCATTCATATTCAAATCCTAGAATTTTTGCTTCATTTTCAGTATATACTGAAAAGAAATTTTCAGTTTTAGTTTTTTGTGTATAATTTGGTTATTATCAAAGATAGCGCAAAGAGATTTTGACATTTTTCAGACACTTTTTTACACAGATTTCGAATCTTAAATTAAAATTTTTATAGATCGTTCACTTTTCAAGATATTGACATTAACTTCGCTTTTTTACTTTCCTATACCTTCAGTATAGGGAAGTATTGATTTCACGCAAATTTTCAAGATCGAGATTTTGACGGAAATACATGTTTTGGGCTTCCAGGATCCTAAAAAAATGGTTTTTAAAAAAATGTCTGTCTGTGGGTGGGTGTGTGGGTAACGCTCATATCTCCGGAACGGCTGGACCGATTTCGATGTGCTTTGGAATGAGGAGGTATATCAAAAATTCATCGACAAAATAAGCTTTTAAAAAGAATCCGAAACCGGAAGCGGAAGTTAGACATGTTTTTTTGGTAGCATTTTTTTCAGAAACGGAATTTTGGAAATTTTAATAGTGGAGATTAAAGAAGGCCTTAGGACAAATCAAACGATTTTTTACCGAACTCTCTAGCTTCAACATGGCGGCCGCTACGAATTTTTGAAAATTTCGACTTTAACGCCCATTTACTCAAAAACCAGTTATCTGATTGGAATCAACTACATCTTGTTTGGTAGCCCTTCAAGGGTACTATACAATGAAATATAATTAATTTTGAAAATATAAAAACGATCTCAATGGCACCACTCCAAAATTTTTGAAATTTCCAAAAAAAGATTTCTCCAAAACTTCCCACACGTTTTTGTTTAAGCTGATAGAGCTGAAAATCTTCTACAATTTATTTTTTTGCGCATTGCTATAATTTCACTGTGACGCCCTCTATGAATTTTTGAAAATTGAAAATTGGCACCCTTTTATTTATTTAACGGGGAGCAATAAAATATTTCTGTTAAAGCAATATAGCTCATCATTGATAGCAAAATCCGAATATCATAATATTTTTTTGATACTTTAATATTTAGGGGGGCTACTGTTCCCCCTCCCCCCCAAAATTTTCGCTACAAAATTAAAAAATTGATTTCTTCTTTTGTTTGCTCTAAGAGAATCTATTTACAAAAAATCGAATTTTTTGCCCCTTAATAATCTTGTTGTCCTTAGAAGAATTTTACATACTTTCTACAGCAGTGTTGTATTCTTGTACTAATCGTTTAATGTTCAGTGTAGGCTAACTTTTTTATTTTAATAGATAGACTCGCAAACCCAAGAGCAAAGTTGTAGGGCAAATTCTTCTCGATTGTATTTAAGAAAAAAACTTGAGTTTCCAATTTTAATATGGCGGCCACGGTAAAAACTAACTTTTTTTTAAATGGAAACGTGGCATTTTGGCTTTAAAATCAGAGAGGTTTTGAAATTCTAAATACAAATTAATAAGAGTAATTTCTTGCTAAAAATAATACTTCTCGAGTTATTAATATATTTTCAAATATCAATTTCCGCCCTTCCGTTGATTCAGTCCGAATATTTTACCCAACCTTATGCTTGCAGAGCGCAGCGGTCGGTCTTTCTTCAACCGCTTCAAGATGTTACAACTTATAAGAACTATTTACTTTAACTAGTCGTGTCCTAGACAGGTGCATATCGAAAGTGTTGGAAAATATAAAACAATGTTATTTTATAAGTATAGGAAAGTCCAGGCGAAGTGTTTCGCTCATTTTTAAATATGTGTCAAAGGCGGCCATGTCATCATTGAATAGAGCTCTTTTTTTCCATTTCTTTGATATGAGGTTTGATAGGTTTATTTTCACAAATAACGGAGTTATAAGCCAAAAACCTTTTTTATAGTAAGCTGAGAAAAAATTTGCCGTGCCCTACCAGCTGTTCATAGTATGATGGGTTGTAATTACACAGCTTTATTCTTTGGTAAAGGGAAAGTTAAGCCTTTGCAGTTTCTATTTAAACATGCAAATATTTGCGACTGCTATGGCGTTGTTGGGAACATATGTCATTATTGACGAAAATGTCGTAACAGTGTTGAAGTACTTTGTATGTTTAAAGCTAAAAGTACCACCGTAGACGACGCGAGATTGAAAATGGGTATGAAGATGTATGAAAATAAATCAACTAGCAATCAATTACATCCCTTAACAGTAACAGTCTGCCTCCATGTAGGCGTGTTCTGCTACAAAAAACCCAAATCTGCAGTATTTGGTGTTACAGTACTTAAGCTAAACCTAATTTTTATTCACCTGTAGATTAAGGATGGATACAAGGGGACAACTACTTTAAGATTAAGTTATACCGAGAATACCAGATACATTGGATGAGGAGAACGAGATGGAAATGAAACTCGATAGTGATGATGAAAGTGAATATTAGATTATCACATGAATTCATTTTTTCTTTAAGTCATTTTTCTGTTATGCGTTTTGTTATTTTATATCTATTACCTATTATAGTTTTAATAAAGTTCCTACAAAATGTACCTTGATTTGTCTACAAAGCATGTTCAGTTCTTTTTATGTTTTAATTTCATTTATGTTAATATTTAAGAACCGATTATTAACGTCCGTGAAGTGCTAACTTCACGGACGTATTAATTATACCAAAAGATGTTAGGTTGATATTACAGAAAGGTTATGTATTTTGATTTATACAAAAAAGCATTCACAATAGAATAAGGATTTTTGAGACTTTTTTGTCTTTCATTATCTTAACCAAAATTCTTATATTTGGAACAATCATACAACAAATATTTCGTAAAGTGACTTTGCAATACGTATGTATGTATTTTCTTCTGCATAATCTCGTCTGTAGAGAAAGAAGTCGGGGTATTTTTGTCTGTTTATAAAAAGTTATAATACACCTTGACCTTTAACGGTATTAAAACCGTAATTCACCGCTGTCTGTCTGTTGGAAAAATCGTGCAGATTGCCTCAATGTGCGGCGTCTGTTGGATTAGTGACCCGGAATTTTTCGTCTGTAAACATAGAAAGTAGATTATGTAACCTAACAAACGACGTCTCACTTTTGTTTGTACCTTATGAGCTTAAAGAGGCCAAATTTTTGTAACACCACGGGAAACGCATTCACTTCTTCTCCAGAGAGGTTTTCCTGGAGAAAAATCCACCTCACTGGTTTCCCGTTGGCTTGCGAGGGAGAACGATCTCCAGGAGTTGAACGCGGATCTGCTGCATTGGTAGCCCGCGCACTTACTGCTGAGCGACGGTAGCTCCATACATATGGGCCCAAATAGTCGAAAATTTACAATTTTTATCCAAATAAGGTCCCAATCGAAAACCGCCAGACCCGCAGTTTTAGCAGTAGTAAGCACGTGTCTGTAAGTGTAGAATGTCAAAACTTTTGTACCTCATGGGCTCAGTGATTTCGCCGTGGCTCCTGGACTATACAGTCTCTGAAAAAATAGCTGGCGAAAATGTTTATCTGTACTATTCGCAGCTTTTACTGCAGATGTGATTGTGACATCATTTACCGCTCGCAATACTAAGCAAATCTTATCAGCCTCTATCTCCATTTGGTTTTCTTTATTTTAGAAACGGGATCGAACTAAAATGTATACAATTACTCACCCGCCTGGGGCTTATGATTAGCAACAGCCATAAATAAAGCGTGTACATTTCGGTTGGATTGGAATGTTGTACGTAACAATTTTTTCCACTTTTTCCAATTGTAATTGGCTCATCCGACTTTGATTGCAAATATAGTTTTGGTACCATTTCTCTGCCGTGCCAGTTAATTTATTTACTTATTTATTTATTTATAATGCTCGTCGATTAATTCAATCCACTCGTCTACATTATCTGCCGTTGGATTGAATTCAGGAATAACCCTCGTAATAGTGGTGACATCCGTGCGTTCACTGCCTGTTCCTCTTAGGGGTTCTTTCTCTGGTAGGGGTTCATGCTCTTTTGGGTGTCTTTCCCTTCTTAAGCGTTGCTCCCTTTTTAGGTGTTGTTTTCTTTGATTGCTTCTTGCTGGACTTCTTAGTTTTCGCCTGCGAAGTAGACGAACTCGAACAGGTATTTGAAGAACTTGAAGACAAACGTCGTTTTCGTTTTGGAGACATTCTTTGCCGATGTTATACTGGTGCAAGAGGTAATTAACACAGTAACTAACACTACCCTACCGGTGAATCCCCGGATGCCTAACACTAAATTAAAATTTATATAATCAATAAATGATGCTTACCCACTCCCAAACATAGAAACTGTCTTGGGTCAGGTAGGCCGAGCTAAATACTTTACAACATTATACTCGGCTCCAGGGTTCCACCGAATTAGAATGAAAGTAGAAGATAAAATCAAAACTGCATTTACCACACCTCAAGGTCATTACGAATATGATTGTATGCTGTTTGGGCTTAAAATACCCTCGCAGGGTTTCAGCGATTATTCACATATTAACTGGGTTTCACAGTACTAAAAATTTTGTATACTTAGACAATATTGTTGTTTATGGTAACTTATTACAGAAACAATAACAAGCAACACGATATTTTTCAGAAATTAGAACAACATAATCTGAGATTACAAACTGAGAAATGTGAATTCGTGCTAAAAGAAGTGACTTACCTAGGTTTCATTATTACAGACTAGAAATTAAAGCTCCAAAAAACCGTAAAGATATTAAATATTTTGGTATTGTGGGATACCACAGAAAATTTATATCTGAATTTTTCCATATAAAATTAATTAGAAAAAATAAAAATTTTATTGGTCCCCTAAATGGGAAGACTAGTTTCAAAAATTAAAATTTTTTCTCATAAACGAACCAATCTTACAATATCCTGACTTCTTACTAACTACAGGTTCTAAACCAAGCTAGAGGATTCGTATAAGATCGGACATGATCTACCTACTGCATACCATTAACGTTTTAATCAAGCTGAGAAACAATGTTCTACCACCGAAAAAGGACTTTTAGCTGTAGTAGACTCTGTTAAACACTCCAGACCTTACCCTTCCCTTTAAAAATGCGTAATTCTTATCGATCATAAACCATTAACTTGGTTAATGAATTGCAAAGATCCTATCCGCCACCTGGTGATATATTACATGAACTCAACAGCGACATACTAGCGCGAAGATTTTCAGTTGTAATATCAACGAAACCTCCAAATCGAAGAATCCGACATTGATAAATCAGTTATTAACAAAATTTTTCATATCTGACTTCAATACCTATTTTCTGATAGCACTTATAAAATCTTAGATCATGGAAGCATTCTAATTATTAGAACTCCAGAAAAATTATTTTTTAAAAGTTGTGTGCAGTAAAGGGTGGTTTTGAGGTGTTGCATCTAAAAAAGGCAATGATTCTGGTTATTTTAAGTAATTATTATTTTTTAGGGGTGTGCATATACTAGATGGTGGTTTGGATGTGTGGTAATTAACGAAGAGGATGATTGTAGTTCCATTAAGAAAAAGTTTATTTTTAGGAGTATTTATACACTAAAAGGTGATTTGGAGATGTATTTAAAGAAATGGTTGATTTTACTTCTTTTAAGAATTTTTTTATTGTTTAAGGAAATGTATGCATATGCACTAGATGGTTGGTATGTGTTTGTATGCATTAAAGGACCATTTGAAAGTGTTGTAAGAAGGGGATGATTCTAGTTTCTTTAAACTATCATTATTTTTTAGAAGTATGTATGCACTAGTGGGTGGCTTGCAAGTATCATTTAAAAAAAGAGAGTCTTCATTTTTTTTGCCCTTTTCGGTTTTTAGATTTTTAGCGTGCACTTCTGTGTAGCAGCTGCAGCTAACAAATATAGTTCAAAGCAAATAAGTATTATCATTCTGTATTAAATGCGCACAAATAGCTTTACGTTCATCGCGCAACCCAACAGTGGCATATTGCTTCATGCTGTCAAAAATACTGGCACACCCAATGTATATTTTTTTTATCTATGGGTACCTTAGTATATCTACTGCTTTGAGAGGTTATAAGCATGCCAGAAATATAGCAGCCACCTACAATTTTACGCAATAGACTCCCTACTTTTTGCATATTTTTCTGCAATTTTGCGAAACATTACCCGGCTGTAAGTGGGGCCGCTACTAACTCATTTTGAATTGTGGCATCCTGAAATAAGTCGCAATTTGGCGAGCCGCCACAATTAGGCCTATTCCAGCTAAAGATGCCACAATTAATACGAAATCATCACACGAGCGCGTGTTCAAGCACATAGACACGTACGCACGCTGGATTGAATTTGATACTTCCCTATACTGAAGTACCTATAGGAAACATTGAATCAAATATGTATCCCAATTTATGGTGGAGATAATAATTAAAGCATGATTACACTGTTACATATTCGGGAGACTGTAACTGCGGAAGGATGCATTTCCGGATCAATGTTGAAGTAAACTTGCTTACTGTTTTGTTCCCGCTAATAAACAGCAAAACAGAACACGCTGAACGATAATTATACTTTACGTTTATGGTATAAAAACTAAAGTGCCGATATTATCAAATTGGGATATTAAAATAAAAAATCTTCGTGGAAATTACAATTTTATAAAAAAAATTAAATTTAAATATTCTACGCAAACATCTAGCGGCAATACCTTAAACTGTGAGCTTTTATAGCTTTGTAGCTAGAGGGCACACTTGCAAATAAATAAATATACCGAGTGTTTTGAAAACCATGGACCTCCTTTCAGAAGCAAATTGCGTAGGTTTAGTATTACTAATGTATTCAAAAATTAATTTAAATATTTTATAGATATTTCACTATTTATGATTTACAGTTTCATTTCTTTTCGTTAAAATGTATTCACCAACGGCCGGCGTAGATGTAGAGGATTAGCCAAATACGTCCACAAATGCAAGGCCTATCTCCCACATACCGTATGTTCAAATAAACAATACATACGGGTTGGCCATGGAAAATAAAATTACTGCCTTTGCATGCTGTAACTGTCATCACTCTGTCAGTGTCACTTCTAATGACAAATGACAAACTTAACCTAAAATTTTAAGTTACATTATGTTTTGTTTGTTTGAATTCTAAAGCATGCAAAGACAGTAATTCTGTTTTCCATGGCCCAACCCTTATGCATTTTTTATTTAAAAATATAGTATAAGACTCTAGCTAATACATGTATATGAAAACAAGCAAACATGTAAATCATCATTAGGATAATATCCATTCGAAATTTGAGTATCTTGATTTATGACGCGGATCTATATATTAATCCGTAACTGTCTTACCGCAACACGACGACGGGCCCTTACATCGTAACAACATTTATTTATTATTTTCGCTAAATATTTATGCAGCAGTCACGTAGGGCGGCGTTTCTTAGTAGCGGCTTTATAATTTGTTTATCACGAGTTGGGGGGAGGTCGGGCGTGGTTTAATTGCTAATAAATGTTGTAAATCTGAAAATTCAACTATTGAAAACAAGGAATTTGACCACTATATATAATAATTGTACATTTTATAACTATAATAAATAATCAATATTTTTTTAATTCCGGGCTTCATTTGTGAGAAATGATATATTCTAGTCGAATTGGAATACCACTTGACTATCTTAGTATATTCGAAAACTACTTTCCCTCTTTTTCGAACAAAACTTGTGTTGCTTTTTGGAAACACCCCTCGCGTTCCGCTCGGGATGTTTTCAGCAACACAAATTTTGGTTGTTAAAGTCGGGAAAGTGTTTTTCGGATATACCAAGATAGTCTTGTCGTATAATAACTGATAACAACCTTAACTTAAAAAATTGCCAGGAACCAACGAAGCTGGGAAAGCCGAATAGTAGGTAGACGTTCTTAAACCGTCAAAGTGTAGAAATTTTGGAATACAATTTTACTGAAAGTAAATCAAAATGGTTGGCGCGGAAAATTTATATAGAATTACAGTTTATTTAAATTTTCTTTAGCATTAGAGTGCCACAAAGTGTTACAATGTTTATAGAAGAGTACCAGCCAATGGTTTGCAATAAATGCTTTGTGTCGCTAAAGAAACTACCTCATAATATGAAGTTGCGAAAAATTATTTGTATTATTTAATAACAAAATTAAAAAAAAAACGGTTGGTTAATATTGGGGCGCGATTCTCTGGTTCGCCTCAGACACCGAATTTCGACGCGCCACCCCTGTATTATTGCTTTTAAGGTATGAATCATTTAACAACAATTTGGTTGTAAGGTAATATCGCAAGGTATAAAAATGTTTTCGAATGTAAATATGGTCCAGGCACGTGCAACAATCTCGAGCGTCTGGAGCGCCGCCGGTCTTGTCGTTATGATGCGCATGTGGCAGATAAAATCAATGTCGCTTTCATGTAAAATTGCGAAAAGCCGGACAAAATTCACGGTGATAACCTAAATATCGCCCTACAGTTAATAATGATGTGATTAAATAACATAACTGTGAATTTCGAATGCCTTACAAAATGAAGCTTGTCTTAGTTGTGTTTTTGAGACATAATTTCTATATATAAAAGTACGTTACTTGTTAAAAACTATTTAATTCCATTAGATGTTATAGAAATAGGAAGTAGCGTATATAAAGAAAAAATTTGAAAAATTTGTTCTAATTTGATTAATTTCAATTTATTGTGACCGGTTTAAATCTTTTAGCATAAATAGGCGTGTCCGGAGAAGATTACTTGGATAAGTTGTTTTTTAACAATAGTAAATTGAATGAATCTATGTGACAAACCATCAGAATTAGAGGTGTATCAACACATTAGCTGTTTGATGTCCTGACAAATTTTCGAAAGTATCAATTTAAAATAATTAAACTTTGCAGAATGTTACACCAGAGCTTAATTTTAAATATTTAAAAGTACAGGGTTTCAATTTTTAATAAAGAAAGTAGAACCTGTGAAAATGTAGTAATTGGTTACAATTATTTTACATTTCTTATTTTTGAAAACAACATTAGTTGAGGAATTTTATTTGATTTTGCCTTATTTGTTATGAAAAAACGTGCATTTTCGTCAAAATCTGAAAATCTATGGGCAACTATGTGTTATTTACCAATTAAAAATCAAAACGATCATATAACCCTTTTTATCATATTTAATTTTCTTTTAACACAGTTTAGGTTTAAAAATATAATCCTGATTTTATAAGTAATATCTATAACTTGAACACTTTCAGAATTAGAGAAAATTAATATATTCTTGATTTTCTAGCGTTCGTAGTTTATTTTTTTCTAAAATGCCGGATTCGGAGAAGAAGGCACCCATCCTAGACAATAGCCTTGCAGATCAGGCTTTGCCTATACCAATACAAATATTTTTATGGAAGCAAATAAGGTACATGTGAATGTATCATTTTACATTAGAAGTATAGTTAATAAATTACATTTACTCATATGTGTTTCTATTTCTATTCATTTTGTGTTGATATACTGTAGAAACTTACAGAATTTTATTTTAGCCCTTTCATACGACCCAAACTTGGAAAAGTTCATGAAGCATCATGTATGGTAAGTTAGATCACGATTTTAATTTCACCTTGTATAATAAAGCAATTTTTTTACAGTTCTGCCAACATGCACCACCAGGACATCATGTACGTATAAACAAATTTTAATAATAAATAAAGTATAACACTTTGTGTTTGTTTACAGGAACTTAAAGAAGCCTGCAAGGTATGTATTCACTGATGGTTACAGCAAAAAATAAAATGTATTGTAATATTATGTACTAATGCGTGCAAATTATGATACAGAACGCTGAAGTTTATTAAAAATGAGAAATAATGAGAAAATAGTCTTTGCTTAATAACAAAAAGTAGCTATATTTTGACTTTCCCATACTTCTAATAGGAAACCTTTAATTTCATGAAAATCGAGATTTTCAGGGAAAAAATCGTTTTGAGGCTTAATGCACCTAAATAGATTTTTGGAAATTGCCACTCTGTGCGTTAGTTCGTTCTCTTACATTTTCGGAACGGATGGTTTGATTTTGATAAAACTTTAGGACCTAGAAACTTACTGTACAAAATATTTTTAATTTTAAAACACAATTAGATTTAATCTCGTTTTTTGTCATTTTATTTGTGCACTTGTGTTAAAGTGTCGACATAGGAAGTCAAAACCTGTAACGATATATTTATTTCCGTTTTTCGACTGCATACGAGAAATCTATTATATACAGGGTTGGGCAAAAGTATAGAACAATGCAAATATCTTTAATACAGCAACCGCGATTTTGACAAAATTTTCTACATGAAGGTTTTGATATACCAGCCTTTGGTATAAACACCGCCCTGGTTAGTTTCCATATTCTTGGGATGTAGTTCAAAGCTATGCTGGCTCTTAGAACTATACAGATTCTTGTGAACAGGAATTCTGATCTCTTATGCAGCATAGCCGAAATAATCTCATCCGGTCCCGGTGATTTAAAGAGATCAAATGAGTTTATAGCCCATTTGCTTTTTTTAAAGGTTATCATCTTCCTGGCAGTTACCCAGTCCGCCCTTAATGCTCTGTGTTTAGAAGCATCTGGCCCTCGATTTCTTTAGTCAGTCGGTAATTGTTCCATAGCTTCTGAGACAGGAATAGTTTCTTTACCCGTCTTCGTACATTCTCCAGTATTTTCTATTAGAGTGTTTATTGAGCACTCAGGGTCTTTGGAAAGTATCTTGTGGAGTCTAGAACATTCTGGAGTTTTTTCAATCTCTCACAGTGCTCCTTCCATGATGCTCTTGGAGCCCTTCTTAGTGATTTGTTGTACTCAGTTAAGGATCTTTTGAATACCTCCCAGTTTACTGCTGCTTTCGCTCTATTAAAAAGTTCCCTTGTGTTTTACCTCATCACGGTAAGTTCCTGAGTCTACCAGGGAACTTTACTGTTGGAAACTCGTACAGTTGGGGAACTCCGCATATTTTTGATAACTCTTCAAATAACGCTTGTATAGCGAGTTTGGTTCAAAGTACGAAGCGCATGAAATCAGCAGTAAGGCTCGGTTGTGGTGCTCCTATCCTACAGCGGCTAGCCGACGTTATCGTAGCACTATTCCTATACGGTACGCGGTATTGCACAGGCTGTCGCAAGATCAAATAGCCGCTGGGGCGTTACTTTTTCTTATTCTTCTCCTTGCTTTAATTTTTGTTAAAACAAATTTCAAAGATACATTCAAACCTTCATGGCCACCTAATTTGCCCAAAAACCCTCTTTTTGTATACTTTTTTATGGAGAATAAGATGTTCCAGTTAAAAGGCAGAAAATCTTAAATATGTCAAAAATACTTTAGGTGTTACGTTAAACACCCACCACAACTACGCCCCTAGTGGATGAACCTGAATGTAAACAAGTGAAATTGTAAATCATCGTGATTAAAATATCCACACAAAATTTGAATGCAATATGTCAATGTATGGTGGAGATATTACTTAAAACGTGAATTAACTGTTCCATCTTTGGGAAACTGTAACTTTCTAAAGAAGTAGTTAAAGCACGACTAGTTGGTCCTGGTTAAGGACGTACATTCATGCGAACCTAAGAAATCACTTCCTGTAGTTTGCCAGTGTAATTTTCCAACAACCTATATAATAACAAGTATTATCCAACCTGTCCCAATATAATAAATCACGTATAAATAATTAAATAACTAAATATTACGTGGTTGTTATAACCACAATTCATTGTGTGGTCTTACACTATTATCAATTTTCAGTCATTCGAAAAAGTGCTGGTGCAAAATATTCAATTTGGACTGAAACCCGATTTAACTGAAGCAATTCGATCTATACCTAGATGGAGACTTATCCAGGCTTCTCTTCCACATGTAATGCACTGCGCCGCTACATTACTACATAACAAGTAAGAAATTCTCGTTTTCCCATTTTACTGCAGCATTTTTTTAAAGACAAAGGACATAAGTAATAAATTGAAAAACTGTATATGCGTAATATTTTTCCTGAATTTTAAAACTTTCTTTTCTTTAGCGTTAACGAAACATAATGGTAAATTACTTTGTAAATTTAGTATAAAAGAGTTTGTAAGTAAGTAGTACTAATACCAAATTCTTTAATTCCATAGCCAGTGACACCTAACTTTGCTTTTGCTTACGAAAGCCAGATTCGGTCTACAAAGAAGACGTTTCTTGAAAAAAAATTCCAAAAAAATTGCCTGGAAAAATATCCCTGGTAAAAACCACGGAGAAAAAAAATTACCAGCAAACATCCGCGGTAAAAATATCTCTTCTACTTCTGTTAGTGCCGATCCGTTAACGGATATTAGCGATCATTCTGACAATTTGCACTTTATTTACTGCGGCTCTAAATAGTCCCGTTGTTGTGGTATTGTACCATGTTCCTAAATTTTTGAGCCACGATATCCTTCTCCTTCCTGGACCTCTCTTTCCTAATACTTTTCCCTGCAATACCAGCTGAAGCAATCGATATCTCTCTCCTTTTCTCATTAGGTGGCCTAAATATTCAAGTTTCCTAGTTTTTATGGTTTTTATTATTTCTCTCTCTTTATTCATCTTTTGTAACACGGTGGTATTGGTAATATGTTGTGTCCAGAAGATTTTTAATATACGCCTATAGAGCCACATTTCGAATGCTTCAAGCTTTTTTGTTGTTGTTTCATTGAGGGTCCATGATTCTGCGCCATATAATAAAACAGGAAAGATGTAACAGCGCAGTAGTTTTATTTTCATGTGTATATCCAAGTCATGACTTATGAATAAGGCTTTCATTTTAACAAACGCAACTCGCACTTTTTCTATTTTGCATTTTATTTCAATGGAGTGATCCCAATTACTATTTAAAGAGGTTCCTACGTAGTTGTATGTATGCACCCTCTCTATGGGTTTGTCTTTAATTATTAATTGACACGGAGGTATCCCATCTTTAGAGATTACCATCTATTTTGTTTTATTTGTGTTCAATGCTAAACCATAACTTTCGCTTATTTGTGTTATTTTAGTCATTAATCTCTATAAACTTTCCATGTTATCTGCGAATATCACCGTGTCGTCGGCATTTCTAAAATTGTTTAAACATTCTCCATTTATATTTATGCCATCTTCTGAATTTTCCAAGGCTTCTTTGAAAATATCCTCTGAGTATACATTGAAAATTACGGGTGATAAGACACAGCCTTGTCGTACACCTCTCTGGATAAGATATATCTTCCGTGATGTTTCCTTCCACTCGTACATCCGCTATCTGACCCCAGTACAGATTTGTAATTATCCTTAGATCTCGGCAGTCTAATCCGACCTTTTTAAGTACTTCAACCATTTTACTGTGTCGAACTGTGTCAAATGCTTTATGGTAATCGATGCAACAAGCGTATACATCGCAGCTCATGTCACGGCATCTTTGAAACAGCACCTGTATGCAAAAGAGAGCTTCTCTGGTTCCTGTTCCATTTCTGAATCCAAATTGTGTTTGTCCTTGATACTCTTCACAAGGTTTATATATGCGTTGCTGAATGATTTTTAGAAAGGCTTTCAGGAGATGGCTCATGAGACTTATGGTACGATAATCAGAACATTGTCTAGCACTTTGTTTCTTAGGGAGAGTTATGAACGTAGATTTTAACCATGATTGAGGTAATTGTCCTGTGTTATATATGGAATTGAAAATTATTGTGAGCCATTTTATGCCCCCCTCGTCAACAGTCTTATAATTTCTGAATGAATATTATCAGGGCCAGCTGCTTTTCCATCTTTCATTTGTACGATTGCTTTTCTTACCTCGTCTACTGTTATCTCTGGTCCCGAATTACATTCGATATCTAAAGGGCAGAGTGGTCTATCATCGTCTCTGAACAGTTCAGTTATATAATTTTTCCATGTATCTATCTTCTCGTATTTATCAATGATGATAATGTTACTACTATCTACGAGTCGTCCTATTGCGTTGTTTTTGTTAGGCCAGCAGCTTCCTTTATTTTCTTATGCATGTTGAAGTGGCCATGCTTCTTTTTTAATATTTTAATTTCTTCACACTTTAAACTATACCATTCCTGTTTTGCTTTCCTAATATCTCTTCTGATTCGTTTCTATTCTGTTGGATTCTCTTTTATTCTTCTTCTTTGTTCCATTAACTCTAGAATTGCTTAGTCATCCATGCTTGGTTTTCCTTTCTTTCTGGTTTTAAATGTTCATCGCTAATGTTATGTATAATATTCTGCATACCATTCAGCTGTTCTTCGAATTTTCCTTTTGTATGGATATTTTTAATTTCTGTATTCATCTGTGCTATTATCTTCTTCTTTATCGCAGTTTTTTTCACTTTTCTGATGTCCCACTTTTTCTTATTCGTCGTTTTTATAAGTTTTTTTAGTTTTATTGGAAAAGAACCAACTAGTGGGTTATGATCTGATCCCACATCTGCTCCCGGGTACGCTTTAACTGATTTACAGCTATTTCGGAATCTTTTGTTTACTAGCATATAGTTAATTTGGTTCCTGACTATGTTGTCCGGTTGATCCCTTGGTGAGCGCCATGTATACAGTCTGCGGGGTGGTAGTGTAAAGAATGTATTAAGGACGACAAATTGATATTCAGTAACAAAGGTATTCAGACGTTCCCCTCTTGGATTCCTTTCTCCTAATCCGAATGGGCCAACGAATTCCCCATCGCTTCCTTTTCCTAAGTAGTATGCCTGATGCTCTTGTATGTGGCACTGTCCTGTTCCTGGCCATCGCATCTCACTGATGCCCATAATCTCAATACTAAGCCTGTTCATTTCTTGGATAGTGTTTTGAATTTTTCCTGCTTGGTACATTGTACGAACGTTCCATGTACTTATCTTAATGGCTGTTTTATTTATAAATTTGCATTTCTCATTTATTGTACAGGGGTTTCGCTGGCTGACGACCTGGGAGGCCCCGTATTCTTCCCCTGCCGGATCTTGGTTTCCGAGTCCATGATCAGTACTTCTTCTCACTGTGTCGTTATTTGCCATTATGATTAGCCTTGACTCATTAATGACATAGCTGCTTCCTTATGCCATGCTAGTTTTGGTCCGCCCCTGGTATTTCATTTCCTAGGTACCACCCATATCTGGGAGGCTTTCCCCTATCCGCCACCTGGGGAGGTTCCCGATGGGGGACTAGCAACCCCACACGGGTAAAAATATACTGCGATAAAAACATTGCTTAGAAAAGCGACAACACATTTCTCCCAAAAAACATTTCCTAAAAAAGAAATGCGTTTTTTTTGTGCTGATCTGTGCATTATTTTTTATAAAAATTAACAATATACCTTTGTACTTTACTTTCCTATGCTTCTAGTACAGGAGTTTTTGCCTTTAACGCCTTATTACTAAAAACAAGTTGACAGATCGGGATCAAATTTGGTATTGTAATAGGTCTAGGAAGACACAATATTACAAGTACGAAAATTTTGAACAAATTATTTCAAAACATTTGGAAATATTCAAAAAAATATTGCTCAAAAGCTGGCATAATTTTTAAAA
This sequence comes from Ctenicera cuprea, assembly GCA_958336395.1. Classification (NCBI taxonomy): domain Eukaryota; kingdom Metazoa; phylum Arthropoda; class Insecta; order Coleoptera; family Elateridae; genus Ctenicera; species Ctenicera cuprea. Next base: position 13,714,147 of record OY284494.1, on the reverse strand, counting down.
TTTTGCAAGTTCATAGTACTGGGAATAAGCTACAATTTTGATTGTATCCCAACCCGCTAATTTATCTGTGACGCCTTCTATAAATTTTTGAAATTTTTTGTTTTAATGCCTATTTACTATAAAAACAGTAATCAGATCGGGATGAAATTTGGTATAGTAAATACTCTACTGTTATAAAATGTTATTCACGTTTTAAAACTACGCAAACTGTAAATTGAAAACAATTACAAAATTTTGACATTTCTAAAACAATACTGCTCAAAATCTAGCAGCATTATTTCTTCTAAATTTCTTTGTATGCTTATAGATCTAGGAATGAACTTTAATTTGCTTTATGTCTCAGTCCGCTAACTGTGTTGTAACGCTTTCTAGGAATTTTTAAAAATCGAAAATGCACGCCCCCCTCTTCAATAAACGGGGAAAAATAAAAATTTCTGTTTCAGTTAAATTGCTCATAAGTGGTAGTAGAATAAAACTCACAGCTTAATTATGAGATGCAACAAAAATAAACCCACTCAAATTGTACGATGACTTTGTCCTTCCATTTTTAGTTGGCTTTAATCTCAAAATTTTTTTTCTAAAAAGTAAATAATCGAAATTGCTTCTCATTAAAAAATGTTAGCGTTTTAAATACAACAAAACATGTCGGAACAACATTACGGTAAAGTAGACGCCAACTGCAGTTATCAGTGAGGTGGTGGTTAAGTTATGGCTTAGCTCGCACATCGTGTTATATCTTTTTTGTTCAATGAATAAATACCACCAATAACACCAACAAATCTGTAAAAGTGCTTCTAAACTTAGCAGTTAATTTTTAGAAGATGTAAAGCGATTTTTTTTAACGGACACTGGAATTCTGTAGTTGTAGTTAGCACTTCTATTTATTATTGTTTCTCATTAGACATACACATACTGAACTAATTACTAACTATTGTTCTTTTGTTGGTTTGTTTGTAGAATGAAAGATGGCACTCTGTTAAATCTTGGTGCTGTTGAAACTAAGCTACTGTATACTTTACATTGGATCATTTTGGATGCCGCCGAAGAATGTGCAGATGCTGATTTTGAGAAAGGAAATTTCCAAACGTCTAACTTTTATTATTTATTTTCAATTCCTACGATAACAGTAAGTGTTTTATACGTACAGGGTGAATCTAAAAGGGTTTTCCATAAATTGGAGCGTAAATTTCTTGGCCAAAAATAACACAAAACATTCATCTAAACACATTGCAAAAACGCACATTTTTCGAGATACAGCCCTCTTAAGATGTAGTGTTACTCAATTTTCATAAGGATTGAATTATCTCGTCTATATCTAAATGATGAAATTAAACAATTTAAAATATAACTGATCAATGGTAAAATGTCCAGAAAACTTCAATTTAAATATTTCAATTTATGACGGAAATATTAAGTAAACCGTGATTTGATTGCATTGTTTTTAGAAGGTTGACTGTTGTACAGAGTGAGCAAGAAAGGTAAAGAACCACGTGACCACGTCACATATTCAACCCATTGTACATAAGTGGCTACCCTCCTTCAGGAAACTAAATCTGACAGTTGTGGCAATTACCATTGGCGTAGCACGTACAAATTAGGGCACAGAAAACATATTTTTATAAAAAATTAATTTGGCACGTCACAATTTAAAAAAAAACTGTAAAAACATTTAATAAAGCAAAAGTAAATAATAGGATTTATTTAATAATATTATTGTAGTAAAGCATACTTCGTTTATAAATTACAATAGCTGCTTAAATTGAGTGCCATTGCTTTGTAACCACGTACTGAATCGTCATTGTTTAAGTTCTCCATAAACTATTGGCAATACTGTTTGTGGAAAATCATGCGGATACAGTTGTTGCACGCACTGACACCCTGTACGGGTGCATATGCAGATTTCTATGAGAAATACCTGTACAAAAATAAGTTTTAGCTGTAGTTAGCTTAATTTAGTGCAGATAACGTCCTAATTGATTTATGAGGACTTGTTTCAATTCAAGCTTGAATATCCTCTACAACTTCTTCTGTAAGTATAGTGGGTCTACCTGTAAACTTGCCTTTACAAATGCAGTTCTTGTTTTCAAAGCGATGGACAAAAACTTGCTTATGCTTTACAAAGTTTTCATAGCCTACGTTTTCACTCGGGAAAGCTTCACTAAACTGTTCAATACAAGATTGCAACGAATATGACCATGAACCATCTGCATCCCGGGTTCCACTCCGGAAATGGGCCATAAGAATAAATGCGTCTTGTTCAGTTGTAAAAGGCATGATAAATCAAATCTGAAATATAAGGTGTGTTATATTTCAATCTTGAAAATAACTGCATTCGTACACTTGCCTTAAACGATTTAAAGGTAGCTCAATTAGTTCTGAAAAGAACTGCTTCTTTTAAATAAATGTCGCAGTTTGATAATTGTGTTAATTAACAGAAAAAACGTGGATTTAAATATAACCTAAGCACGAACGCCAATGAAACACAATGACACTGCAAAAGGGAATCAGCACGGCAGGCAACATTGGAAAATAAAATTCATTACATTTAAATTAGTAAATGGTCATGTGGTTCTTAACTTTTTATGCTCGCTCTGTATCTCGAAAAGGGTGCGCTTTTCAACATAATATGTTTATACAAACTTTTCGTTTTATTTTTGACTAAAGAACCCACCTGCCAATTTATGAAAGACCTTTTAAAATCACCCGTCTTGTATACTAATAACATACAAAGATTAAACGTGTTAAATACTTTATTTGGTTAAAGATTAGCTCTAGTGATACAAATTTATTTTTGTTTGTTTCAGTTATTTGTGTATTTATTTGCTCCAATTTGTCACATGTTGAAAGAGTCGGATTTTCAAACTTTTCGTCTTGAAAATGGTTTGAAGTTGTGGCAAGCGATGTGGGAATTTCGGCATCCTGAAACTCCCTGCTTTACTGCTCACTGCAAACCTAAACCAAAAAGTTTGCTTGGGAAAAACTTGAAGTGCCTGCATCCACAATTTGGAGATGTGTTCATGGGACGTGAGTAATTTTTATCTTTTTCTTTGTAGAATAGCTTTCGGTAGATTTAATAATTTTATTCTTTTATTAAAGAGAAACACATAATTTCTACATTAGATGTGAACCGTGATTAATTTTACCAAACGCAAGAACTATTATTACATATTTAGTTACGTCCAAAAAATATTAAATGAATTTTCGTGACAGATGAAATTAAGAATTTGAAAGGTTTTTACGTTAGTAATCACATTGCTTTTTTTGCTAACATGTTGTATGGTATACCATTTTCACTCTTAAGAAAACAGAGAAATGTTCTAAATAAAGAATCGTTTAAAACATTCAATCGCGGTTAACGCGTGCGCCTTTCATTGGGAAGGTTCTGCGTTCGCTTCTCGGCCTGGCCGACTGCCCTGGCTCAGGTTTTTCCGCGGTTTCTCTGAACCAAAAGGTGAATACTGGGGCAGTACTTTCCGCGGAAATCCTCCTTTATCTGAATTCCTTGTTCTAACCCATTCTGACCATCCTTTCTCGGCTAAATAGGAGCTTAGGACTCCCGCACGGAGTCCGAAAGACCCTTACAGCGACCCGCCTCTTCACGGGGAATGAACCGACACCGATTTTTGTTTTTTTTTCAGTTATACTATTGAATTTAGTATTTCTCAAAAAAATTTTAAAACGTAACTCGTAAAATCTGGTTTACTACACAAGTCAGTACTTCTAGAAATATGAGAAGGCAGAAATGGGGAAAATCCCTTTCAGTTCTGCCGACAAATTTATTTTTTTTTCCTATAAAAATGAAAACAATCCATTTCGAGGTTTTTTTCGTGGAGAAAAAAAGGAATAAGAGAAGAAAACTGTTATACTTTTAACTACACTATTAGTTATAGACGTAACCGCAGTGTTAAGAGTTGTTGGTGTGGGAATGCTAATATAAAATAATTTTGAAAATTTAAAAGTAAATATGTTGGAGTATGGAAAACTTCAGAAGAAGCGCATTGACCATTTTGACTTTCAGTTAGGGAAGTATTGAATTAACGAAAATTTTAGATTTTGCCGGAAATACATGCAACTCAAAAAAGTTGCTTAAAAAATGTCTGCCTGTCTGGGTGGGTGCAATGAACTTCGGAATGTGGGGTTATATCAAAAATCCATCTACGAAATAAGCTGTAAAAAAATCATAAAAAGGAAGCGTAAGTAAGACCTGTTTTTCGGTAGCTTTATTAGAAATCGAATTTTGTGTGTTAATACGCATAATAATGAATTTAGCGCAAATCCAACGGTCGAATTCGGAAGATTCTGTATTCAGCACACAACAATTTATTTACTCAAAAACTAGCATAACCCGTGAGCTACGCCCCACTTTTTTTTTAGTGACTCCGAATGTTTCGTTCGTTGAGTCGGTTTCAAGTTTAAGATCTGCTGCCGGAAAAAATCCCGCAAAAAAAAAAACGAAGAAAAACGCGCGTAAAGAAACCGGGAAAAACACCGTAAACCAGCCCCGTAATAAAAAATTTTAAGACAGAAATACCCTAGTAAAATCTGACCGTAAGCTCCGGACGATCTGATGGCAGTTCGAGTTTGTGGTATGATTATGTTACAATAATACAAACATTTATTCTTTTTTAAACGTGTCGGCCGGCGGGTGGTCTAGTGGTTAAAGTCCCAGGCTTTGAAACTAGACTCTCAATGGTAGTTGGTTCGACTCCACTGCTCGTCACTAATTTTTCTGAATAAGTTAAATCTGACGAGTCCATGGATGGTGTATGTAGGTGTGTATGTTGGGTTGCATGTCTTTCAGGGGTGGGGCATGTTAGACCGGTGAAAAGCCTTAGTGTGCTGAGCCCGGGTAAGGGGGTGGGATGGGAACCATGGGGTCGTGCTCACGCACGGCTTCATGATTCTTTAAAAAAAAAAAAAAAACGTGTCTGAAATAGCATTGTTTTAAAACTCGCCGCACGCGGTCTCGTCTTTAACCACATAGAATGTATTATTAAAGCACAGCCGATAAACACAATTTATTGCCAATAAACTGTATCGAAATGTTAAGGCTCGTGGCGTGTTGTGGTAAGACAGTTAGGTATTTAATATAATACATTTATAGATGAGTCATCAGACCGAGATTGAATTTGACATTGTAAATGAACACAATAATACAAACTACGACAATTTTTGGAACAATTAAAACTAGGATAAAAATTTCAAAATTTTGATATTTCCAAAAAAATATTACCCAAAAACTGACCATATAATTTTTTTAATTCTGTATGCTAATAGAGCTTGGGATGACCTACAATTTGGTATAACTTCTCTGTGATGCCTTCTATGAATTTCTGAAAATCGAAAGTTCAAGCTTCTTCAAAAAATTTCGTTTAAGCTAAATTACTCATGACTGATAGTAGAATAAGGTTCACAACTTAATTTTTAGGTGCAGCAAAAAGTAGGGGAGCTAATTTTCCCTGCCCGTATATATTTTTATGTCTGTTTCCAAAAAATAAAAAAAATAATTAAAATATCTCTCGTGTTATACTATTTTTAAATTTAAGAAAACATTGCAAGTTTATAACTAAGTGTTATAGTTCTATAAGTAAATAATTAATGATATGGAACCAACTTTTTAGGAAAAAGTCACGTGCTTAATAACTAGGTGGATCGAGTACGTTAAACTACCGCAACGGTTTAATTTCTTAAAAAAAAAATAACAGAACTCGTACACTTCTTATTGGTTGCAATATTTTAAAGGTCCAAAAGTAAATTAAACATTAATGAATAACTGTGTGTAAGTCCGAGGGTAGTGCTTAAATCGTGCGTAGTCTATGTACTGCAATTATTTTGTAATAGTTCTTGTATAGAGCTACTTTGAGATCTATTATTAAATTAATTCAAATGGAAGTCGGTGTTTTATTGATATAATACGCAAGACACCTTTCACGTATGAAAGGAGAGGAGAAACTATTTAACTATACAAACAAATGCATGGACATAGAGTGTATCTGAAATAATAATTTTTGTAAATCCTCCGGTGAGTTGGATGCTAGGACGAATGAAAATGCATATGTAATTAACACAGCGTTGTATTTCGTAGTTATATTTCTGGTTGGTTTGTTACAAACATTATTAATAACGTTTACTAAAGTTATGTGCACATGAAATAAATTTGTACTATATGACTAGACCCTCCTCTAAGAGGACCTCTTACATTATAAAAATAACAAGAATATATTTATTTTCTGTAATTAGTCTTGCCCATCGTACGGATGTGCAAATCGTTTTTTTCAGAAAAAGTAATAAGCAAACAGAGAACTTTATATAAACTTACTTAAAAATTGCTCATTATTGTTATTTCCATTTCTAAAAATTCCAAATTGTAGTTGTAGTCTGCACACTTTTGTTGTTGTTATTACTATTATAAATAGGTAGCCTTAATTAAATTACATCCAAGTATTGAACAAATGTACAGTAACAGATTTAATGACAATAGAAATTTGCCCAACACAATATAACGTACTTAGCCTTTGATTTTTGCATAAAACATTTCAATCAAAAAAGTTAATGTTGCAAGGATATATCCAGTTCCTAAAACGAAAAAACTTCCTTGAACGTCGGTTATAGATAACCGACGATGTGTTGTAATTTTAAGGAAATAACTTGAATGAAAGTTATACATGTACGTTACGTTAAGTTTTTCAAACATTTCTATATGATAATGTTTAATTAAGCCGTTCTCAAAAACCCGGGAAAGATGTATGTTCAAAATTTGAGTAAATGGCGAATATTTCTTTACGGGAATTACTATGTAAGTCGTTAAAAAACAGTCTGGTAATAATTTCAGATTATTTTTTCCATATTGATCCAATGATTCCGTGTTTGTTACATAACCACTATCTAAAGCTTGACCTACTACAGCATTATTTTTATTACGAACTCTTTCATTTCGCTGTTCAGAACTTTTACTAATGACTTGTAGGTTTACTAACTGACGTAGCGTAGGATTAAGTGAGCTTCGTAAAAGAGGTTCGAAATCAGTAAAATCGGTTTCCCAGTGTATATTACGTGTTACAACATCTTCAAACGTCCTTATAGGTTTGGTGAATCTAGGATAAGTTATAATACCTGCAAATCCAGAAGAATATGCCGTGATAAGCAATAATGACTGAACACATAGAAGTGTTAATATAAATCGCAAATGCGTTTGATACGATACAGTTGCGAAATAATGTGCAAATCCAGTGGTGGTTAAATGAATTGTTTCCAATATGCTTAACGTAAGATCTAAATATGGGTGTCTTGGAATTTTCATATTCTTGTAACCAATTGCTATAATGTGAAGTAGTGTAGCGCATAAGACAATTATAATTATTATTAAAATCCATAGTTCTAAACTTAGTGGTTGAAAAACAAAGAGAAAGCGTGGTAGCATTTTTGGTTTTGGAACTAAAAATGTAAGGCATCCTTGATCGTATGGTATAGATACATCTATATCAATGTCGGGCAGACCTTTCTGCCAATGTGAACACAAACAAATATCACTTACATTTGTTACTACATCATTCCGTACAGTGACGTATAAACTATAGTTAAGAGTGGCATTAGTATAAATTGTAAATTCTACAGGCCATTCTTTTGCAAGTTCTTTCAGAATTCGATATTCAATTCCATCGTAGACTTCTCTGTGAGGATCGTATAGTATATACGGTGGACAATTAAAAGCTGATATCTTAAATGTAGATTTTGATGCGTAATTAAATTTAGGTTTCCATGAGATGTCCTCAAAATCACTCTTCTTAATTTTAAATTGTTCTGTGTTATCCCATAATATTAAACGTTTATTGTTTCTCAGAAATTTAACGTACACGTTTTTTCTATTAACTGAGATATTTTGAAAAATATTCTTATAGATGTTATCTTTGAATCCTTCTATGGTTACTATATCGATACCTCTTATATCTACAGAATATGAAAATATTTGTCTTTCAATCGTTTCGTTCCCATTGAAAATTACTAACACTCTTTTATGTGGTTTAAACATATTCTTGGAATTCTCCCCAAATATGCTTTTTAGGAATTGAGTACTTCTAGTTTCAACAATGTAAGCATTACACCTGGCTAGATCTTTATTGTAAATATTTGCTTTGGGATCTAGCACAACCATTGGTGTGTTAAGTTCCATTAATGTTTGTTCTAAGATGTTTGAGATTGCACCTCCATTTGTTATAAAATAAACACAAAATGGTTCTTTAATGGAATATTTTACTATATCTTTGGTAAGTTGCAGTGTTTGCCCGTTACTGAAATGTTTGAGTAATGTAGATGTGATTAAAAACACAACAACATTAATTGTTTTCATTGCTAGTGTTGATGTATAATGCTAAACTTGCAACAAGCACAACGTAACTATTTAAATATCTACACATCACCTAATTTCTATAGGTTTAACTGAAGGTTTTGATATTACATTCATTAATTGATATTTAATGTTATGTTTTGAACGAGCAGTATTTTTGTAATACACGTGTTTTTTTTGTAGCCGGTTTACTTTTGCTAACAGCTACTTAAATTAACCACCTATAATTTTAAGGCACAACAACATTCATTTTTCTTTTGTTTGCATGTTTGAATTCATGGCAATTGTGATCTATGAAAGTTCACAATTTTGATTTTTAATAAGCTCCAAAACCGACATATATCATGGTCGAAAATGGTTTAAAAAAGCTCATTATTTTCGTAACAAAAAGGTCTTTCGGAATGTTTAAAAATACACAAGCTGTTATTTAAAAAGCAAAGTTGATGTCACTTCCGGTTAATTCCGAAAATACGATATGCGGATATGGTAGAAAATATGATCCTAAACCCTCACGAAAATAAGTTTAAAAAAAATAACAGAAGACTTATGCAGCTTGTGCATTTTATTTTTGAAGCGGACGTTATAGATACATAAAAATTTCATTATGTTATTGAAGTATTCTATATTACGTTTGAATTTATTTAAACGTTTTCTATTTAATGTTTGTTTCGTAGGATTTTCATAAAGTAGTTTATTTTACCGTTAGTCCACGGAACATCAGTTTGTAGGAAAAACATTACATTCGATTAGGTAGGGTGTTTGTGTCCATACAAGTATGGATTTAATTTCATATTTAACTAAAATATTTAAGCTATTTCTATTTGTTTTGTAGGGAACTCATATTTGCTTTTATTTCCCTGGCTATGTCTTGTATAATTCATAAAGTTTTTGTTTAATATACTTTTAATAACACCATAAAATGTTTACACTTTTGTGATGATAAACGTAAATTAGATATACTAGAAGCTTTTGAAATTCACAAACATTTAAAAACTGTACCCTTAATGAATGAGCAAATTGATCTCTTAAATTCTCCTCTACTGGACATTTTGGAATAAGAAATCAAGTCATCTGCAGACGATTACCAAGATAAGTAAAAAAGTTCTATTGCCATAACAACACTAACTGTTTACTTTCATATAACCTTTGACAATGACATGTAAACATGCCGAAATACGTATAAGGTTAAAATAAATAGATATTGTTAAAGTTATTAAGTATTTTATATACAGATACTCATTTTAATAAAGTACTCGTGTGTACATAATAATGTTTAAATTTAGAAACCTTAAGAACGCAGCATACGCAATTATTGATTTATGTAAATTAATAACAGATAAAAACCACTTCTAACATTTTCTTTCCTTTTTGAGTTCTTCCAAAGTAATTTATTTCTCCATATTTTGTTAGCATATATTCAGTTCAAATTGTCTTTATGCTGTACCTTCTAAGAACATGCCCTATGCTATCACTTATCAGTATGCCTTTACTGCTAGGTCTTCTGGAGGTGACAATTCTTCCTTAGCCTTGGGCTATTCAGCATTGCGGGTTGCTTTGTAAATTTCTGGGGCTGTATAACCGTTTTGTTGTAACGACATCACGAGATGTGATTTCTCCGTTGCATCTGAGATTCGGACTGCTTTGGTTGTTAGTGTTTTTAGCACAGTGTCTTGTTGCATCGGGCGGTGATGCAAGTTTGCATTTTAACATCTGTCTGTATGTGTCTTCAGTGGCGTAGCGTGGGTTTTCGCCGCCCGGGGCCGACCGGAAAATCTCCGCCCCCCTATTTTAATTATTAGTTTAAAGTTTAAATATTTTATTCAACGGACCTAATGTACATCATAATGTAGCGGTTGGTTGAGAATTGTAAATAAAATACTAGTTTGCAGGAAGAACTTTTTAATGTGTTTAGCTTCTACAAGATAATTTGGATGATTAAAAATGTACTCTTCGTGTTTTTTTCAAAGCAAAATCTTTTACACAATCGTCAATATCAAAATGTATGTCATGTTCAATTGTCAGAATAGCTAAATTTGATAGTCTCAGCGTGGACATAGTCGATCTCAGATAATTTTTTATTAACTTTAGTTTAGAGAAGCTTCTCTCGCAACTGGCATTACTAACGGCAGATGTTAAAAAAATCCTCAACATTATGACAATGTTTGGTAAGCCATCTTCAAGTTTGGACTCAATTATGTATTTTAATAAACCCAGAGAGCCGGACTTAATAAGCTCTTTTTTACAGTCTGGGTCTGTTGCAGCTACGAACGCTCGTAGACGTGCGCGCTCATGTTGGATCTCTTCTGTATTTATGTCCCGAGGAGCTTGATCTAGGTTAAGTTCTTCCGAGCCCAACATTACTGCAGGCATTAAAAAGGCATATTTTTGCGCTAGATTTTGCAGCTGTTGGAATCGATCACGAATTTCAGCAGTTACTCTGTCTACTGAAGTAAACATTGTTCGCCTCAATTCGTTCTCGTACGATAACCCAACATCTACATTTCCGTCGCCAAAAATATGCCTCCTCCTGATTCGTCTTGGGGGTTCAAAAGAAATTCCAAGCTCTTCACATAAACTTTTAGCATATCGCAGAGCGTCATCCACAAATTCCTCTCGTTTTTCTTCTAATACGGTCTGTAAAGCACTTATTTTCTGAGCACACTGATGTATGTTCAGTCCCTCTGTTTGCAAATACTTTTGAGTATCATTAACTTCACGCAGTACCGGTTGCCAGAAGCCTAAGTAACATAAAAATGAAAATGATTGCATAGCGACTAATAAACTTCCTGCATCCGTCCGTGTGTTCAAGCTTTCATTCGTTTCCGTCAGTTTTTCCAGTGCAGTCAAAGTTTCTTTGTAATGATGTCTAATGGAATTTACAGCATCACCTCTAGCGCTCCAACGTGTGTCCTGAACTCTTTTCAAACTTTTTCCTGTGGCTGCAAGAAGAACTTCCCACCGGTGCGTTGACGTAGAAAAAAAAGCGTAGCAGCGTTCTAGCGTGCCAAAGAAAGTCACCGAATTTACCTCCACTGCAGCTGCATGTCGGCAAACTAGGTTTAGTGAATGGTTTGAGCAAGGAATAAATTCGGCATAGGGATTGATATCCTTTATCCGCTGTTGCACACCTGTGTGGCATCCAGCCATTGTGGCAGCGTTATCGTAAGCTTGTCCTCTACAATTCATGATATCGAGCCCGTCAGCCTTAAGTTTGCTTACTATCATGTCACTAATACCTTCCGCAGTTTTGCTTTTAGTTTCAATGAAATCTATAAAAGATTCCTCAACTCTAACCTCCTGGTTTTCAATCACCACGTATCGTAATACTTGGCTTGTTTGATCTTTATGGGAAATGTCCGGGGTGCTGTCAAAAATCATGGAATAATATTTGGCCTTTTGGACACGAGCTAAAATTACTTGGCGAACTTTTTTTCCTAAAATTTCTATCAACTCGTTTTGAATTTCAGGTGACATATAAGTAAGAGACATGTTTTGGCCCATTTTTATCCTTACTAAATGCTCTCTGAGAACAGGATCGTACTTTGCCAGCAGATGCACCAATTCCAAAAAGTTACCTCTGTTAGTACTAGTGTCATCTTCCCTGTGGCCACGTAACGCCAAATTTTGTTTTGCCAGAAATTGTATAATATCAAACATTCGTGTCAGAATTTCATGCCATTTTTTCGTTTCCTTTGCCAATATGCCTTGTTCTTTTTTATCGATTGTTTGTCCTTTTCGAAGCCTATTTTCTAACTCCTTCCATTTGCAAAAATTTTTGTTATGTTGTGCACTTGATTCATGATTGGCTACCTTGGGATTCAATTTCCACCAAGTATTAAATCCGTCAGAAGAGTAAAATTTCGATGCATTTGATGAATTGACGTTTTCAAATAAACGACAACAGAAGCAAAACAATGAAGCTTTCGAAGGAGAATATGCCATCCAAGAGCGTACAACTTTTTCGCCGTTTGGCAATGTGCGGTAAAACCAATCGTTAGTCAGCCGTCTCGATACTACTTTTGATTTTGTAGAGTCCATGTCTGACTGAATCGTGCGTGATACTTACTGTTGACTCTTCAGAGAAATCTGTATTCATGTGTTGAACGACTTCAGGGCCTCTCTGTATCAATAGCAACCTAATGTTTGAATTTACACTTTCAGGCCATTTTCCAATGTCGTTGCTATCAAAATCGGTTATATTTTGTTGCGGTGTCGGAATTTCAGCAGTCACAACAAAAGTATTTGAATCTGACAAATTCGTACTATCAATCAAAGGCTGCGAGTCGTTGGTATCGGGTATTTGTCCTATTTGAGCTTTTTTTTGGTTTCGAACATCACTAGTCTTTGAAGAACTCACACCCGAAGGCCCTGGCGTAGACTCTGGCGAAGCTGGCGTACACTCTGTCGTCTCCGAAACTTTCACAAACTTCAATAAAGCTCCTGCATTCTTCCTGATATTCTCCTCCTTTGCTTTCTTCTTATTCCGATAATATGCTCCACTTTCTTTTGCCCTTTTCATTTTTAGTTAGAGATATGCTATAATAGAAAGAAAACGAAATCATTTTTTATTATTATTTACTGACCCTAAAAGAATATATTCTTAGGTTTAAAAACGTGTTTTAGTTTTTAATTACTCCTCTTAATTCCAATTTTATAGTAATTTAATGAAAATGCTCTAAAAACACGAAACGTTTTTTGTCAATTCTCAAAAGTTTGCAATTTTTAATTCAGTCAGTATTTTATTACAAGTCCGATTGAAAATCTCTTGAAAACAATTAAAATTTTTATCTACTTACCTTTACTCCTATGTACTTGCTCCCGAACCGAAGACAGTAGGTATAAAACGTGTATTTGCATTTGTTTCAAACAAACACCAAACTACTAATAAATAGTAAGTAGGTATTTACAGTGACAAAATTATTTATTATACGTACTTTACACTACAATACAACTGAAACTTTCAAAGTCTTACTACGAATTACCGTGTCGTAGTTCAATTACATTCTGAAATACAAATAAGTCTTCGCGTAATGAAAATGAATTTCTTTCTCTCTCGCACAGAGTCTAGCGCTCGGTGCCCCTTGCCCTTCAATAGTATTATAGTTCAGTGGTGCCGCCGCCGCGCCGGGCGGTTGTCGCTAGCACTTCGGCAGCACTCGACTTCCTCTCGCCTCCTCTCTTTCGAACCCTTGCGGTTTCGCTTGGCACGTAACATAGCGGGCGCGAGTTGGAGTTAATTTTTTTTTAAATTTCCAATTGAAAAAATCGTGGTGCTTGCCGCCGCCCCCTTTCGTATGCCGCCCGGGGACATGGCCCCCCCTGCCCCCCCCCACGCTACGCCACTGTGTGTCTTCTTTCTGTAAATTGCCGTGCCCCAAGCTTTCATCTACTTTATGTTTAACATGTACATTTAGAACGGAATACTGCATTTTTCCTCTACGTCCATGGTAAATTGGATGTTACTGTGAATTGATTTTAGGTGTTCAAGAAGTGTTCTAGTGTTTGACGTCCACGAAATCAAACGACGAAAGTATCTTTTACATAACTGTACCAGGATTTAGGATTTAGAGTGCTTCTAAAGCTTTAGTTTCGAAGTCCTCCATGTATGTTTTTGCAATAACAGGTGATAGAGGTGAACCCAAAGCCGCTCCTGTAACCTGTTTATACAAATTGTCAGGATCTCTAGCACGCCATCTACCGGCACTTTCTTCAAAACAGAGACAACTTCGAAACTCACTAGAATGTCTCCTTCACGCAGCTTGGTTCAGATATATCGACGATACTTTTGTTGCTTGGTGTCACAGACGCCAAACACTAAAACACTTTTTAGAATCTCTTAAAATTAATTCACAATAACATCCAATTCACCATGGAGGTAAAGGAAAATAGCAGTATTCCGTTTTTAGATATATATGTTACACGTAAACCAGATGATAGCTTGGTGCTCGACACGTAGTTTACAGAAGGAAGACACATACAGATTGATATTTAAATGCAACGCGTCACCACCCTATGCAAAAAGCCACTGGGCTAAAAACTCTAATAATCGGAGCAGTCTGAAACTCAGATGAACAATACCTACAACAAGAGACAAGAGAAACATAGCTTTTGATGTGGTTACAACGAAACGGTTATGCAGCCATAGAAGTTCACAGAAAAATTGGAAATGCTGAACAGCCCACGGCTAATAAGGAGGAATTCGCTTATATTTTTTACTTTACAATCACGATTGCTGATAAGATAAGGGCATGTTCTTATAAGGTACAGCATAAAGACAGTCTTTAGAACTAATGAAACCCTGGAAAACTGTTGCAGATTCGCAAAAGATCAAATACCAATAGCTTACTATTGACTCGGATCTACAACATCCCTTGTTCTTGTGATTCCAACTACATCAAACAAACTGGTCATTCTATTAAGTTAAGAATACGGGAACACAAAGGTGGTTGCAAACACGGACACAACAAAAAATCTGCGATGGCTGATCATACTGGTTTAACTGGGCATAAAATAGATTTTAAGAACGCTCGAGTACTCGCCAGAGTACCCTCATTACTTCTCTCGGATCATACGTGAAGCAACTGAAATTGAGATATAACCTAACAACAAACAAAGAGGATGGCTTTAGACTCAGTAAAGCTTAGATTCCAGTAGTTTATGCTCTAAAGACTCATAAGCATTATCGATCTTAAGATCGCGCTCCACCAGATCCGTCTCCGCCCAACGGTAACAGCTAACCAGAACTGCGCCGTTCTGCTCGACTGGCTCAAAGGGGTTTAAATAGCGCTCTGATAACTCTGAAGATGCAAGTTGCAATGTCTTGGGAAACGTTTGATTGTATGGATTCACAAAGAGTTAACAGGCATAAGCTGAATAAGTATTCTTGTTCTGACAAACAAGATACATTAAGATTAGATCCTTGTCCTCCTCAAAGTTCAAAGAGATTAAGCACACGGAATGGGATATTTTAGCGCCGCCGCTTTGGGGCTACCGATTTGGCGCCAGGAGAACGCGCGAGGTCGTTTCGGCACAAAGCCGTTTCGGCGTCGTCGATTCGGCGCAAAGACATTTCAGCGCGAATACATTTAGATTTAGACAAATTATTTATATACCATGGTTTAGACACATTTGAATAGTAGTACTTAATATGTAGATTTATACACATTATTAGTTTTATTTATTAAATTTTAATGTATTATATAAGAATAAAATAAATACAAGGAAAAAACAATATATCGAAAAAAGTAATCGTTGATATGATAAAATTTGATAAACAGCGCAAACAACTTGTATTAACTTACGCATTAAGTAGTACTACTAAAAGGTAGCTGAACCAAACGAACTGCGTTAATCATATTTGCGTACAAATGTTCCTGCGCCGAATCGGCGGCGCCAAAACGGCTTCGCGCTGAAACGACCTCGGGCCGAAACGCTCTGCGCCAAAACGGTCTCGCGCTACCGAAAATCACTGGGTGCAGTTGTCTCCCGTGATGGGGTTGAACTGTCTCCCGACTAAGCACTTAAGCTTAATGCGGAGAAATAAATAAATAAAGAGAATGCAGATAATAAACTCATTTATTGTAAATGAACTAACATTAAAAATATATATACAAAATCAAGTACGCATTGAAACGTATTTCACTATTTTAAATTGGTATGACACTGCTTTAATAAATTCAATTAAATTTATTTAATTTTTGTGCAAGGCTGCAATTTTTTTTCTAAGAAAATTTTTCTGTTTAAAACAGGCCGGTCATATAGTTTTACAGTACATTCATAACACGCTTCGCTGCTTTATACATGAATCTATTTGAAAGTTACTTAAGGCTGTTACAAAATGGTGTATATTCGGATGAGGAGCATAAAAAGAAGCATTAAATTTGGAGTGGAACGACTCGCAGGCATTAGTAGTCCTAAGCAACGATGCTGAATGTTCAGCCCACATATGAGGAGGAAATGCAGACTCTTCTGTTATGTAGTTTTCCACCAAATAGTCTACAAATCAAACTACGGCAGCGTTTTGAGGCTGAAATTCGGCCAAATCCATTGCAAAACAATTCCCAACGTCTTCCGAATTCAGAAACGGCAATGCAAAAATATAAGTTAAATACTTCGAAATTTCTGAATCCTTTTCTCTCTACTCGGTCAAAAGCCCAAGTTGTTGAATCTTTCTGCACCTATTAACGAAAATTGGAATAATTACTCAATACAACAATTACGTATGTTTTCTGTAACTTACCATGCCTGGCCTAAATGAAAACGGCACCCCTTCAAAGTTGCTTCTGGAAATTCTTTATTAACACTCTTATGGTACGGTACATAGTGGCCGTTTTTTACCCCATGAATACTAAACATTTGTAAAAAATATTTTGCACAGTATCGGAAGGTTCCATCCATATCCAACTTTTTTTAAATTCGATATAAAACGTATATTAGTTTCACAGGAAAGCATTATTATGTTATTACAGTAGTCGTTTTTTAAAACGAAGTTTTGGCCTTTGTTGGTAGTTACAGCATTTAATTTTAAGAAATCGTGGACAACTCTTCGGAAGTTTAGACATCACTGTTCTTCTGGCTTTGTATATATTTTTTCTTACTCGATTCAGGTCATGCGTTGTTAAAGTAGGAACATCGTTGCAATTTAATTCACTGTGAATTATTTTTGCGTGTTTTTAACAAATATAGTCAACGGCCTTGCGTTTTAATTTATTACTTAGTATTTGTCGATTTAACAAATCTTCGGAGATTTTTCCATGGTTATGATTTAAGAAGTTTCGATTGCTAAGTTTTCTGCTCCTTCTGGTTTGATAAATGCTTTTGCAGTTTGTTTTTCGATTGAAACAACTCCATCTTTTAACAGTACCACCTGACAGCATTTTATGGAAGGAAAACTTAAACCCATCTATCACTAGTAACTCCTTAGCTTTTTCACTCTTGATCACTGCTACCGAACTCATACTTGCAAAACAAATTAGAGCGCCCACAAATTACTTCTTGTTGGTACAGATGATAATTTGCAACTAACAAGTTGAAATTTTCAAAATACAGGTAAGTAATGAGCTGATTGTAAAATGTTTTTTATTGGTTAAAGTTAAACCACCCCTACAAAATTTCTAGTTTTAAATAACATCAGCTAACAAAATTCGTAATTTTAAATACAATCAGTTTATCTGATTTACATGATATATGGCGGACTGAGCACGCTCGTGCAAAAATCCACTGGTCCATAGTTTATTTAAGTTGTTTTAAGCTAAATATTATGCGAGTGAGCCTATATACAAGTGAAATTAGTAATAACTTAACAATTGATAAACTTTCGAAATTTAAATTTTGATTTATTAGGTGTTTCTGAAACTTGGTTAAATGTAAATATTCCTGATACTCAAATAATATTTCGGGAAGACTACAATATCTTTCGAATGGACAGAACTAATAGGGGAGGAGGAGTTGCTCTTCATTTCAAAAATAATTTAAAAACAGAAAAATTAAATCTTGGTTTAACAACTGCTAATTTTGAATATCTAGCTGCAAAAGTATCAATAAACAGAAGTTTTCTTTTAATTGTTGTTTTATATAGATCGTCATCGCTTCACGATTATAATGCTTTTGTAACAGAATTTGAGATATTTTATTCACAGATGCTCGTCTTATCGAATGAGATTGTTTGCATGGGAAACTTCAACTTAGATATTTTAAATTTGGAAAAACCTGGTGTTAAACAGTATTTAGATTTGCTAAGCTCTTTCAGTATTTCCCAAGTAGTCAATGAACCTACGAGGGTCACTGCATCAACCAGCACTCTTCTGGATCACATACTTACGTCGAATATTGATCTAATTAATACCTCCTCTGTTGACATCAATCATACCATATCAGATCATGGCATTATTTTTTCTGAACTTAATATAATTCGTCCTATAACTTCACAAAAGTTATTCTATATAGACCGTTCAAGGCATTAAATTACGAACAATTCACTACCTAACTATGTATATAGAACCATCGATGTCAATGAAAAAATAGCCTATTTTAATGATAAATTAACGACTTTATTTGATTTACATGCTTCACTTAAAAGCTCTCGTGTCACAAAAAAATCAGCGCCATGGCTTACCGAAAATTTGAAATTAATGATGAAATTGCGCAATAATGCGTTGAGACGCTTTCGTATGTCTAAAAATGAGGCACATTGGAACTATTATAAAACTCTTAGAAATCTAGTTAATGGTACTGTTGTTAGAGAGAAAAAAGCTTATATTGAATTTAGAATTAAAAATAATCCCAAAACCACAAATTTATATCGTGAACTTGCGAATCTTGGAATTGGGCATAAGAAGTGCGGATCAGAATTACCTATTCATTTAAGCGATATAAATGAAATTAACAACTTTTTTACGTCTTCCGCTAAAAACAATAGTAAACCAAATGCCGCACTGACTCAATATTACAACACGCACACTAATCGTGATGTTACAGAACGTTTTTTATTTTGTATGATTGACGAAACTCATATCATTAATATAATCACCTTTATTCAGTCTAATGCATACGGTTCTGACAACATCTCTTTACAAATGCTTAAATTATGTTGTCCTATTATTATCCCTGTGATTACTCACATTATTAATTATTCTATTGAACACTCTATTTTCCCTGATTCCTGGAAAACTTCCTTGATTATACCCATTGCTAAAATTGCTTCTCCGCAAACCCTATCAGATTTAAGACCCATCAGCATCTTACCTGTTTTATCAAAAATATTTGAAAAAGTAATGTTTTTCTAAAATAGAGATTATCTTGATAAATTTAATATTCTGAATACCTGAATTTCAGTCGGGTTTTCGTGGCGGTTACAGTTGTGAAACGGCTTTACTAAAGGTCACAGATGATATTTTTTCTGCTCTAGATAACAATAATTATTTAATATTGATACTCTTAGATTTCTCCAAAGCATTCGACACTATTGATCACGACATTCTGTTATCAGTATTACATTTCATTGGCTTTGATGATTACTCAATTAAGATGTTATCAAGTTATCTAAAAGGTAGATATCAAATTGTTACTAATGGTGGTAATTACTCTGATGATACGGAAATAAAGTGTGGTGTTCCACAGGGGTCCGTTTTGGGTCCTCTTTTGTTTTCTATTTATACATCCAATATTATAAAAAAAATTTAAGTATTGCGATTATCATCTTTATGCTGATGATACACAATTATATTACACCTTTCGTAAAGATAATACAGATATAGCTAATAGTAACATAAATGAAGATCTTAACAAATTTGTTATCTACGCTGCTGAGAATTCTTTAAATATTAATCCTAAGAAGTCCAAGATGATACTCTTTGGTACGCCACATAATTTCAATGCACGGAATGATGTTTGTTCATTAATAAACATTAAAATAGGACAGGTACAGTTGGAGTTTGTTGACTCAGCCAAAAATCTGGATTTAATCATGGATTCAAACCTTAGGTATAAAGCACATATAAAAAAATGCACTCAACGTGCCATTTTAAATCTAAGATATATATTTGGAATTAGGCATTTACTATCACATCGCTCAAAGACTATTCTTTGTAATTCTCTTGTTCTTTCTCATTTTAATTTTTGTAGTGCTGTTTATGGTCCTCGCCTTTCTAGAGAGCATTCAAGAAAAGTGCAGGTTGTACAAAATTCTTGTTTACGCCTTATCTTTGAAATAAGAAAAAATCAACATATTACCTATACTTTAAAAATTATTCCATGGCTTGATATTGAGAATAGGCGACTCCTCCATTCTGCTTGTTTGTACCATAAAATTATCTTGTATAGATCACCTCCTTATTTATATAAAAAAATTACTTTTAGAACTGACGTTCATAATATTAACATCCGACGGAAGGATCTTATTACCATTCCTAACCATAAACTGACCCGTTATAAACGGTCATTTACATATAATATTGGTAAAGTGTATAATTTCCTTCCGTCGGAAATAAAAGAGGCAAGCTTACTTAAATTTTAAAAAAACTGTGCAAAATTTTATAGTTACAATTTAGACTTTTTTTGTTGTTGTTTTAGTTACTCATACACCTTCTTTTTGCTGATCATTTCTATCTTTATTTTTCATAGTCTGCGCTTCCTTTTATGTACTTTAATCATTTTTTATATCTTCTCACATTTGTACTTTACTTCTGTGCTCTGCTACCAATAAATATTAAAACCTTGATAATTTATTGTGGGTTAAGTGGAAGAACATGGGGAGAATTTAATTCTCCCAATGAACTTCGCCCTTGGGGCATTTTAACACACAAAATATCAGCATTTATTGTATTTTGTGTTTGACCCCAATAAAGTCATTTATTATTATTATTATTATTATTATTATTATTATTATTATTATCTTATCGATAATCCGGATTAGTGGAACTCGTATACCTGCTTGACATGGGAGACAATTGAGCTCTTCATGGGAGTCAATTGCGCCCTCATTAAGAGGGATTAAGCTTATCGGGAGACAATTCGACTCGGCCGGTTCTAAGACGAAAGTAAATTGTAATAATGGCAGCTTTGCCATGACTCTATGCTGTTATTCAAACTTAAACTTGGCATAATATTACAATATAACTGCGCTTAACAAAATATTATTTACTACATCCTCTACCTTTCCAAATAACAATTCTATCAAAAAAATCAGCATTGCAATGGTATAACCAGTTCCTAGCAAGAAAAAACTTCCTTGGACGTCCGTTACAGATAGACGACGATGTGCTGTAGATTTTGCTAAGTTACTTGAATAGAAGTTATGCATGTACGTTACGTTAAGTTGTTCAAACAATTGCATATGCCAATGTTTGATTAAACCGTGTTCAAAAACACGAGAAAGATGTACGTTAAAAATATGAGTATAAGGCGATTTTTTTTTCAATGGAATTATTACGTAAGTCGTTAAAAAGCAGTCCGGTAATAATTTCAGATTATTTCTTCCATATTCATCCAATGATTCGGTTTCTGCAATATAACCACCATCCAAAGCTTTACCTACTAAAGCATTATTGTCATTGCGAATTCTTTCGTTTCGCTGTTCAGAACTTTTATCAATGACTTGTAGGTTTACTAACTGCCGTACCATAGGATTAAGTGAGCTTCGTAAAAAAGGTTCATAATCAGTAAAATCGGTTTCCCAGTGTATATCATGTGTTACAATATCTTCAAAAGTCTTTATGGGCTTAGAGAATCTAGGATAAGTTAAAATACCTGCAAATCCAGAAGAATATGCCGTGATAAGCAATAATGACTGAACACATAGAAGTGTTAATATAAATCGCAAATGCGTTTGATACGATACAGTTGCGAAATAATGTGCAGATCCAGTAGTGGTTAAATAAATTGTTTCCAATATGCTTAACGTGAGATCTAAATACGGATGTCTTGGAATTTCCATATTGTTGTAACACTTTGCTAAAATGTGAAGTAGTGTAGCACATAAAACAATTGTAATAATTATTAAAACCCATAGTTCTAAACTTAATGGTTGAAAAACAAAGAGAGAGCGTGGCAGCATTTTTGGTTTTGGAACTAAAAATGTAAGGCATGTTTGATCGTACGGTATAGATATGTCTATATCAATGTCGTTCAGACCTTTCTGCCAATGTGAACACAAACAAATATCACTTACATTTGTTACTACATCATTCCGTACAGTTACGTATAAACTATGGTTAAGAGTGGCATTAGTATAAATTGTAAATTCTACAGGCCATTCTTTTGCAAGTTCTTTTAGCATTCGATATTCAATTCCATCGTAGACTTCTCTGAGAGGATCGTATAGTATATACGGTGGACAATTGAAAGCTGATATCTTAAATGTAGATTTTGATGGGTAATTAAATTTTGGTTTCCACGAGATGTCCTCAAAATCGTCCTTCTTAATTTTAAAATGTTCTGTGTTATTCCATAATATTAAACGTTTATTGTTTCTCAGAAACTTGACCTCCAAGTTTTTTCTATTAACTGAGATGTTTTGAAAAATATTCTTATAGATGTTATCTTCGAATCCTTCTATGGTTACTATATCGATACCTCTAATATCTACAGAATATGCAAATATTTGTCTTTCAATCGTTTCGTTCCCATTGAAAATTACTAAAACTCTTTTATGTGGTTTAAACATATCCTTAGCATTCTCCCCAAATATGCTGTTTAAGAATTGAGTACTTCTAGTTTCAACAATGTAAGCATCACACCCGGCTAGATAGAGTTCTTCATTGTAAATATTTGATTGGGGATCAGTAACTAGCACAACCATTGGTGTGTTAAGTTCCATTAATGTTTGTTTTAAGATGTTTGAGTTTGCACCTTCATTTGTTATAAAATAAACGCAAAATGGTTCTTTAATGGAATATTTTACTATATCTTTGGTAAGTTCCAGTATTTGTGCATTACCGAAATGTTCTAGTAATGTAAATAAAAATATAGCAATATTAATTGTTTTCATTGCTAGTGTTACTGTATGATGCTAAACTTGCAACAAGCACATCGTAACTATTTAAACATCTACACATCACCTAATTCCTATAGGTTTAACTTGGTATAAGACGAAAGTTTTAGTATTACATTCATTAATTGATATTTAATATTGTTATGAACGAGCAGTATTTCTATTACATTATCATTAGTCATTATATTACGTCGATATATTAGTTAAACATAAATTATTTTTGGTTAAAGTGTTTTTTTATGTTTATGAATGTTACCTATATTTCAATCAGAGATACCTAGAGGTCGTAAAAATGAAATTACTATTTGCGGAAAGGTACTTAGAAAAACAAGTAATTGTACCCAAAATTTAGAAAAAAGTCATTAAACATTTATTATTTATTTTTAAGAAAATCTCGAACATGTCTATTTTTATTTTCAAGTAAACACCTATAGGGGTTATTAACAGCCCCCTATCCTTAACCCTCTAAGCCCTAACAACCGCAACTTTAAAACTTCAAATAGATACTCCTTGCGATACCTTGTTTTAACGCATTTTTTATGCTAAATACAATAAAAAATTGTTTTCAAATTTGGTTGATAGATAACGTAGATATGCAACAATAGTATATTGTACAACAAGCATGAAATGGTACTCTTGCCTCACGACTATGAAAAGTTACGAGTGAGAAATTGCCATTCCGTGCGACTTGTACACTCTACTTTTTCATATCTCACGGATTGAACTCATATCTCACGAGTTGCCACGGCAATTCGTGCAATATGGAAATGCGTACAGAATGCACTACATTCACTTATCAATAACACGCATATAATGAGTAGATATCTTAAATTTAAATCTGAATTATGATTGGATGTGGGGATAAAAGGAAAACTCGATCAGAAGTTTGTTTTTTTGGGGAGGTTTTTAAGGTTGTGGGAGGGGTTGAATTGAAAAAAAAAATAATGGCACTCATATATATTATTATTTGACATCAAATTAACGTATTTGACACGGTGCCATCATGTTAACTTGTAATCCGTAAGTCTTAGCCACAAAATGGCGAAAATGTCCATTTTCCGGCCAAATAATGGCCAATTACTCTGAAATGGACCGGTAACTTTAGATGGCATATGGTATCTTAACAATTGACAACACCAATAAACATTTTCCACCAGGTTTGGGAGGTTTAACTTGCAATCCATTTTTGCTCCCATTTTAACTGGCCAGCCCGATAAACGGACACGATAAAAAATGATGGCACATGGTGGAAGTGTATAAGAATGGCATGCTTTTCAAGTAACCGCAACTTCAAAAGGGTTAACCTGCAGTCAAAGAATCAAAAATTTGCGGAGGCTGTATCTCGAGAACTACACGAGAGCGAAGATTCGGTCTGTAAGATGAATTGATCATTGAACTGCCCTCTAACAATAAAACATAGTGCCATCGGGTTAACTTTCAGTCGCACCGTATCGCTCCAGCTCCTAGACTATTAACTGATACAGTTCCGCACCCAAACCGTAAGCAGAACTGTCGGTTTGGAGGTAGAACGGATCTCCCGGATCTGGATGAATTCGCATAATAGCGGTGTCTAAGAGGAGTTCTTTTATTTTTCTGAATGCTTTTCGTTTTTCCTTTCCCCATTGACATTTAGTGTCTTTTTTTTATTAGAAGTTAATTTAGAAGTCGCGTACTTTTACTATATTTGTCAGAAAATCGTTGATAATAATTGCACAGACCCAAGAAGGCGCGTAGTTGTTTTGGATTCTGGGAACTGTTAAATTGCTTGTTTCTTGTCGGGTCAGTCTTAATATTTTTGGCGCTCAGTATGCGCCCCAAGAATTTAATTTCTGGTTGAATGAGCGACTTTTCCAGATTTATCGTAAATTCTTAAAAAATGTTCATATCGGGAAGGGTTGTTCTTTTCATTGTCTTGTAAGAAAATGCTGTTAAATACAACACCACAGCTAAAAAAAAGTATTGGAAGTACGACTGCTAACCATAATTTTAAACTCAAAAACGTACCATGAATTAGGTACCGGTTTTGATTTTGGAACTAAAAATGTAAGACATAGTTGACCGTAAGGGTAAGATATATCAACATTAAAACAAATCATATAGAAAGTAGCCACTGAGAACATAAACACAGATCAGTCGATCTGGTTGCTACTTGGCTTAACGCAGTTAACAATAATCTTGAATCAACAGTTGTATTGGTAATAATTACAAATTGCAGAGGCCATTTTATATTCTATAGCATCATCTGCTTTTTTGTAGATCATATGCTACATAGAGTTTGCAATCAAAGGCAGATACGCTAAATTAGCGAAGTTCTGAACCATAGCTAAATTTTGGAGTCCATTTGGTGGCAGCAAAGTGTTGTTTACTAATATTAAGCTTTTCCGTTTGATTCGAGGAAACTTTTAAGAAAAAGAAAATTTTATTATTTTGAATTGATTCTGTGGTAGGCACGTGGTGAGATATAATTAACAAATATTTAACTATTAAAAGTAAATAATAGTCCTAAAAAATACCCCATCGCGAACTGTGATTTTTACCCCAGAGTTAATAATATATCGGACGTTCAATTTACAAATAAGGAAACATAGCTATTAGAATTATTATTTTCACTACACAACTCAGATTAAAGGATTATGAAACATTGGCAAAAGATGTAGTTTTATTAGATAGATAGATAAATTAGATTTAGATAATCAAACAGTTATAATGGAAAAGTTTATTTGTGCAGATATCATTAAGAAAGACCTACAATCACAATCCAAACAACAAAACATGAAAATTAATAACAGTTCTCACACAAAACACTCCAAGTGTAAAAAAAACTTAAAATAAATGACTTAGTTGTTTCGAAAGCTGACAAAGGTTATACAGTTACAATTATGAAAAAAGATGATTACGTACACAACGTAGATGCATTTATTAATAATAATAGTTTTTCAAAATCAGAAAAGGACCTCACTATTAAATATCATAACGCAGATAACGAAACTCTAAAATTTTGCAATATTTTTGTACTAAAAGAAATCGAATTTAAGTTCAGAATTATTAACCCACGCTCACCAGTTTTATATGGACTTTTAAAATTACATAAAAAAAACCAATTAGACTAGTCGTTTCATACATTAACACACCCACTTATAAGCTACGCACAGAAATCAATAGATTATTACCTATACATATAAACAGTTTCTCAAAGTATTCGGTGAAAAATTCTTTAGAATTAATAAGCAAACTCAAAAATATTCAGGTACCCACTAATGAAAATTTAATTTCATTTGATGTCAGTAATCTATTTGCATTAATTCGAATAAAAAAACAAAAGAAATAACGTTTAATAAAGTAAACAGTGGTAACTTGACGAATATTGAAAAATTAGAAGTAAGAACTCACAACCTGCTCAGAACAAAATTATTTCCAATTTAACAATCTAATTTCCAAACAAGAGGAGGGGCTACCCATGGGATTCACACTTGCACCCCTACTAGCAGAAATATTTATGGCTAATTTTGAAGTTATTAATTCAAACAACAATAATAGTAATAATGTTAAAATCTGGATTAGATATGTAGATGACATTTTTTGCTTATGGTTAGGTACAGACAGACAAATGCAACAATTTTTAGATAACATTAATAAAATTTATAATAATATCACGTTCACAATAGAAATCAAAAATAATAGTATATTAAAAAACAAGTTTCATAAGACATGATTTTAGAGCACGCGTCCAAGGTAGAAAACCAGCCGCTTGCGGCGAGTTTTCTAATGGACAAGTGCGCTTAAATGTCTTATGAAACGTGTATTTTATACTATTTTTTCTATTTTGGTCCAAAAAAGTTATTGTATATTTTAATTTAAAAATATAATCCATTAGGAAAATTTTTTATTTTTTGTTTTTGATATGTGGCTGTTGGTGACATTTAGTAATTTCATACAATTCAAACTACTGTCAAATTAAAATTTAGACAAACAATTTGAAAGTGATTTAATTTTTAAAATACAAGATTTGAAGATAAGATGGAAGAAGAATTATCTTGCACCCCACCCGAGCTACACAAAGTAGCGGAAAATACGCTAAATAATCTTAATTTTTAGAACTTACAATTTGAAGGTTATGTTTATAACGCGTGAAGGTTTTGTTGTCACATGGTTGTCACCAACCTAGCAAAATAAAATTTCGAATTCTTTAAGGAGTTGCTTTATGAAACCCAAATGAGTTTCATAAAGTAGTCAGTAAAGAACCAAAATAGAAAAAAATACTTTAAACTTCTCAGATCTAAGCATAAAGAAAGTAGGGAACAATTTAGAGTACAATATTTTCAGAAAACCCACAAGTACAGAAATGGTTATACATTCAAATTCTTAACAACCACTTAAAATTAAAAAAGCAGCTTTTTTTTAGTGTGATTCACAGAGCCATTCATATCCCACTGCCCACCGAAAATTTTGATAAAAATCTTAGCAGAATTAAATTTATAGCCCTAAATAACGGATACACGGAGCAATTTGTAGATAATATTAAAAAAAAAAACAAAAAGAACAGGTACAACATTGTTTATACAACGGACAAGAGACAACATCTGAAAAAACAATACGGTCAAAAATCACTTATATAGGTAGAGTTATAGTTAGCTATAAAGTTTCTAACATAGGCTCAAAAATAAATATTAACGTAGCAATGCACAATCTTCACAAACTACATAAACATCTAGTAAACAATAAAGATACAATAGAAAAGTATTTACAATATAAACAAACTGTTCTAATTGTGATGCAATATATATAGGACAAACAGGCCGCAGTTTTAACACAGAGCGAGCAAACAAGGTGAAGAACCACGTGACCATTGACTAATTTAAATGTAGTGCCGTGCTGATTTCCTTTTGCAATGTCATTGTGTTTCATTGGCGTTCGTGCACTCATTTTCAGCAGCTATTGTAATTTATAAATCAAATATGTTTTTCTACAATAATATTATTAAATAAATCCTATTATTTACTTTTGCTTTATTAAATGTTTTTACGGAGTTTTTAAATTGTGTGACGTGCCAAGTTCATTTTTTTATGAAATTATGTTTTCTGTGCCCTAATTTGTACGTAAAACGCCAATGGTAATTGCCACAACTGTCAGATTTAGTTTCCTGAAACAGGGTGGTCACTTCTGTAGAATGGATTGCCTATGTTACGTGGTCACGTGGTTCTTCACCTTTTTTGCTCGCTCTGTACAAGAATCAAGAACACATTAAATCAATTAAATACAATCATAAATCAACTGGCATTTCCCAACATTGTATTACACACAATCATTTTTTCAAACACACAGATAGTAAAATTTTAGACATAAAAAACAAAGGCAACCGTTTAAACTAGAAAATTTAGGAATTAAAAAGGCAATAAGTAATAATAAAAACATAGTGAACGACCACAACGGTTTAAGTAATTTACCACTCGTTGACCTACAGTCAACAATAAAGCATGGAAACACGTGTTTGTTAACACTTAAAATGAGGGCAGCGACGACAGAATTCTAGAAATAGGTAGTTTTGTGCATCTTTAGCTGTTAGTTTTATATGTTAACACCTGAAGATATCCGAGATGGTTGAAACTCGAGTCGAGTGAATAAAAAGATTGTGAAACAAATACCAAGTGTTTTATTTTTCAGTAAAATGCTATTAATTTTTGATAGCTAAATATTTATTAAAATTTTATTATTTGTCGGGACGGTATCGCCATTGCTTATAAAATAAGTGGAGATTGTTATTTTAAGAGAGTATTGAATTATCTTTTTTATATTTTGAACTAATTTTGTTGTGACACACCACTGAACAATTGTTATAAGAACAAGAAACATATAAGAACTTTCATTATTATTTTTATTTGTATAGTCACACACAACAGAGCTAGATACATTATTGCGTTTATTTTTGTCGTTACTCGAAACCATTGTATTATTTTAGTATTATTGTAGCCTATTTTGTTTACTGTAGGGTTAATCCGTAGTTAGTAGCTACTAATCGACTATAGTTTTGCGGACACAACAACAAGCAATAAGGTTTTTCTTATGTTCTCGAACAAAATTATGACAGAACCAATATAAAGTATTCATGCTTTCACACATCATATACTAACAAAACTCTGAAACGGGAGTAAATTCGAAAATAATATTACCATTAAATATTTATGTTAATAATTAGATTTTTATTGATTTCTTAGCTTACAACAGAAAGTACAAATTTTCACTCGTTGTTTTATTCTTTTTTGTTGATTTTTGATGCTTAGGTATGAAAGCCAAGATAATCGTGATGTTTATTTTATGCATACACTCTTAGCGCTTTCCCAGCGAATTCAGGCATTAATACCTTATGCGGCAAAATGAATAGGCAAATAAATAAGCAGCAACGTAATCAATTTCAACACTTACAACGAGAATAGATTATTAATTTTAGCTGTGAAATAATGTTTGCTGTTTATTTCTAATACTAAAACTAAGCTGGCCCTTACAGTATACAAAACAACTTAAACATATTTATTGATTATAGGTATATAAAATACTTAATTACTTTAACAATATTTATTTACTTTAACCTTATACGTATTTCGGCATGTTTACATACCATTGTCAAAGGTTATATTTGAAAGTAAACAGTTGGTGTTGTTATAACAATAGAACTTGGTGACTTGATCTCAGTTATCATCTGCAAATGACTTGATTTCTCATTCCAAAAGTCCAATAGAGGAGAATTTAAAAGATCAATTTTTAAATGTTTTTAAATGTTTGTATATTTTAAAAGTTTCTAGTATATCCAACTTGCGTTTATCGTTCCAAAAGTGTAAACATTTTATAGTATTATTAGACGTCATTGAATGATTGTGTTCTAGTAGGTGTTTAGCGTAATTGGATTTATGTGGGTGTTTGTATTTGTAACAACGTTCTTTATACCTTATATCAAAATTTCTAATTGTCTGGCCTATATAAACCGAATTACAATGCGAACAATTTAATTTGTAAATGACTGATTTTAGCAAATCGTCTGTTTTTGATTTTTCATTGAACAAAGCGTTTAAGATGTTTCTAGTTGTTTTAAAACTTACTTTATATTTATTCGTGTTGTTTATAATTTTAGCAATTTTTTCTGATTTGTCACCAAAATATTTATAATTTTTTTCTTTGATTAATGTATCAATAAGTTTAGTATTATAACCATTACTATGTGCAATTTGTTCAATAATTGAAAGTTCTCTATTATAATTAATTTCATCTAAAGGGACCGTCAAAGACCTATGTATAGGGACCTGTATGCTGCTAATTTACGTGTTTTATGATGACAAGAATCGTGTGGTATTGTAATGTCTGCTTGTGTAGGTTTTCTATAGACTGAATACTCAAATTTATTAGTTGAATTAATTTTTATGTTTAAATCTAAAAAGTTCATAGACCTATTTTGTTTAGTTTCTAGTATCAATTTTATGTTTGGATGCAAGCTGTTAATAAAAATTAAAAATACATTAATTAATTCAAATGAACTATCAAAACATGCTAAAATATCATCAACATAACGAAACGAAAACATAACATTCTCAGATTGATTTGATTCGAATATGTGATTTTCTAGATTTTCCATAAATATATTAACTAAAAGAGGTGAAATTGGACTTCCCATGGGTAAACCATCTTTTTGGAATTACATTTTATTATTAAAAGTTAAATAATTTTGATTGGTGCAAAGTTCAAATAATTGAATCAACTCAGTCCATTTTATTAATTCAACGTTTTTGTTAATAAGAATATTATTTAACAAAGAAATACACTCTTTAGGAGGTATTTGGGAAAACATATGAGTAACATCAAAACTAACTAGCTTGCTTTGTGGTGGTAAATGTAAGTTAGATAACTTATTGATTAATTCGGAAGAATTTTTAACTGAATATTTTGGTTTATAATCAAAACTGGTAACTATATCATTTAGTATTTTTGCTAACATGCGGTTGGAGGCATGTATGTATAATACCACTGGTCTAATGGGCATGTTGGGTTTGTTTATTTTTAATAAACCATATAGTTTTGGTGGTTGTGGATTTGGATTTATTATATGTCTTTTTTGATAATCTGTTTGTTTGTTTGTTTTAATTCTTTTTTATAATTTTTGGTGGGATTACTAGTTAAAGTTTTTAATTTTAAGTGTAAATTTCAACGAAGTAAAGCTAGAATTTATAAATAAACTTAAACATATTTTGCTTAGGACGTTGTCTGGCAACTACACGAGTGGACTAACGTGTTTACAAATTCTAAACTTTATTGACTCAAATATTGGGAGCTCCAGTTAAAATAACAAACGCATAAATTTACGGTTACAGGACTTATTCAATCAATCGTCAATTAATTTATAAAACTAGTTGAACCAGTGGACTACGCCTACGCGTTTTTCATACAAACAACGGTGGCAAATTTATTAAAAGAAATATAACGATATAACCTGTTTAGAGATGTAAGGCATGCCACTACAAGTTGAGAAAACGGAAAGGATTCGAATTTAATATATAGAATAGAACTTTGATGCGCGACCCGCTACGCTACCAACAATATAATAATAATAGTATTATTATATGATTAATTATACAGGGTGTGTATAAATTGGTGAAAGAACTACACGTGGCGATGTTGGTCAGTCGAAAATCTTAATACCAAAATGTTGGACAATGCTTTCTCTGTCCTCAGGAACCATTTTAAAGGAACGTACATTTGACAACATTGGATCCACACACCACAGTTGTTTTGTTATAATGCACGGTAACTAAGGATCATTGAACGTAAAATCCATTGTTAATGAACGAATATGGTTTTACAATGCTGAAAGAAATATGATGAATACTTCAACAATATTTAAACCTTATACGTATTTCTATATGCTGAAATACGTATAAGGTTATAATAAAAAAATATTATTGACGCTATAAAGTATTTTATTAATACATCGCTGATTAAAATAGTTTTCAAAATATGAAAGATTGTTGAAGTATAGTAAAGTCCAGGTGAAGTGCTTCGCCCGTTATGAGCAAGTAAAACCGTAAAGAAACGCTTACTTCTAGCGAAAGGAAAATAAATTTCACAGAAGCTTCATTAAGGTAAGTATTTGACAGTTACCTTCTAGTAGATGATTTCAGAGTTACGTATTTGTTGTTGAACTAATAATTTGGAACATTAACGTTGATTCTAGTAGTTATTTCCTAGCATCATTATTAACTAAGCATAATTGCTCATTGTATAACGTCAAAAAGTAGGAGAATACTTAAAATTGCAAGGCACTGAGTAAATGGTAAATACCCACAGCCTCGCCGATCTGTAGCAAATCATAATAACATGTCTCAAAATTTTGTAGATTTGCAAAGCAATTTAATGAAAGATTTAGTTACATAAAAACATCTATTTATGCAAATATTCTCCAGTGTATTTAATAATAACAAAGCTTAATTATACAGTATGTCTCCGTAAATATATCCGCGTGATATTTCCAAAAATAAATTAATTGCGGACAAGAATTTTGTTCAATAAACCCAACCGATGTTGCGCCTTAACCATCAAAAGTAGGTATTTGGTTGCGTAATATGATTGCATCTTTAGAAGCATTAATACGATAGTAATTATTTATATAATTTTATAATTACACTTTCAGTGGCAAACAGCCATCAATACCTACGTAACAAATGTTATGGAGGCCATGACATTGATGCAATTACCATTATGGTCGATAATTTCAAAATTCTAATCAATTGGGTCGATCGAGTACGCGAAGTTTAAGCTAATAAAACAAAAAAAAAACTAACAACATAATGTGTAATTACTGGTATGTCCCTGAAGAGGGTAACCGCGATTCTTAGAAATGCACTAAAAGGAAGGTTGTACGCAAGAAATAATTTGCAGCTGCAGCCCTCTTTTCTTATGGTTAAATATTTGGTGTTGACAATTTTTATTGCATTTTGAACACCTGCATAAAAGAGCGGAATTTATACGTAAAAGCTTTTTGCAGATAAAAACAAGCAATAAACTTCAAGAGGGTTGTTTATTAAATACAGCCCGCCCTTTATTGAATAATTGGTGATGACAGGGTTTTTATTTATGACAGCTTTTAAGGAAACATGCATGTGAATTTCCCTATACAATACAGTATCTATCTCATGCTGGTTTTATGAGTTTCGAATTGCTTCACGATGCAATATACAGGGTGTGTATAAATTGGTGAAAAAACTACACGTGGCGATGTTGGTCATAGAATTCTGAGTCGAAAATCTTAATACCAAAATGTTAGACAATGCTTCATCTGTGCTCAGGAACCATTTTAAAGGAACGTACATTTGACAACATTGGATCCACACACCACAGGTGTTTTGTTATAATGCACGGTAACTAAGAATCATTGAACGTAAAATCCATTGTTAATGAACGAATATTGTTTGATAATGCTGCCATATGTATTTTTTACAATAATAAGTTAACGAAGAAATGTTTAAAACACGCTTTTGGGGCTGAAAAACAACATCTATGAAAAAATATTTATTGCAATTCTTATTTCTTCTAATTTGCATCTCTTTCTGTCAACAGATAATGAATTAAAACACTTATTAAAACACTTCATTTTCAAACTTTGAAGATCCCGTGCATACCCAGGAAGCATGGTACAACATTTTGGTATTAAGATTTTCGACCAACATCGCGACGTGTAGTTCTTTCGCCAATTTATACACACCCTGTATAATATTTTATATATTATCATTATTATTGTTATTAAAATTTTAGAAGGCGAGAGGCGTAGCCAAGAGTCCCACTTGTACATCGCTTAATATGTTATGCAGAGTAGTAGATGCGTGCAAATCCGTGTTATTTATTAATTTTTTATTATTTTGCTGTACAAGGCTATATCTTAAAATTGTTTTATAATGAAACAAAACTTCTCTTGGTTTAATATAATGCAGGATTTAATAACACTCTTAGGAGGACGAAAACACAATTTTTAAGACACTAATAAAGTTATTTATGTGAACAGTGAATACCAAAACTTTAGTTGTGATTTTACATTTTACTTAATACAATTTATTAAAAACTAGGTTTTAGTAGATGAAATTTTTAAAAATAGGTTTTACTACTAATATAATTAACAAACCAAATGTAAAATTTGAAAATAAATTACGTATAAACCAGAATAGCTCAATTTCTATAAAGAAAACTAACATTGCAATAATATAACCGATACACAACAAGTAAAAACTTCCTTGTATATCTGTTAGAATAAGTTAGAGAAAGCGAAAGTGGTTTTCTTATTTTATTTGCATATTCCGAGTGGAAACTGGTCACATACTTTCCACCAATATGTTTACTCAGTTCTGGAAGGAGACTTTTTAATTTGGGGGGACAGAACTCTTAACATTTTCATATTAGTTTTGGAATACTCATCAAGTATATCAGTATCAGTTAAATAGTCATAATCTATACTTTTAACTGCTAGGGCAGTGTAATCATTACGAATCTTTTCGTTTATTTGACTTAATTTTAAATTTTTAAATTGGCTGATTTAGCTCGAGCAACTATTTGACTTAAATACCTTTTCCAGCTTATTTCGCTCTCCAAGACATTAACAATATACGTTCTATACCGAGAACTCGGATTATCTTTGCTTTAACTCATTCTGGCTTGTTTCGTCTATAATCCTTCACCCATACATCCTCGTCAACTGCAAAAACTTTATATTTTTTATCATTAAAATATTTTCGATGTAACATTTGTTTACTTTCTACCATTGTAATTGTCGAGGGTAATATTAAATCTTAATTACAGCGTATTTTTCTACTAATTAATAATTTGGCAGCTGCTTTTCAAGTTATCGAATGGAGCTAAAATAAAGCTAAAATACAAAACCTGTTGAAGTTAAGAATTGTTTTATTTACAATAAATTAAAATGAACTTCAACGAAGTAAAGCTCGAACTTATAAATAAAGCGATGTCATCTTCGTTAGAAGAACAAGCTAAATTGTACAAGAAGATTTTAATGACGTGTAGACACGTTGAAATACGTATAAAGCTAAAATACAAAACCTGTTGAAGTTAAGAATTGTTTTATTTACAATAAATTGAAGTACCAAGTCGCCCTACGTGACTGTCAACATAAACATTTACTCCAAATACTGCTAACAAAATTCAAAATAAGCTGTGTGTAAGTGTGCCTGTCGGCACCAAAAGTTGAGACAGTTTCGGATTTAATATAGGCTAGTGAAACCCGTGGAATATGCCCTTTTTTTTTAAATAAATGCGCGAATGAAGCAGCGTAATGAGCCGAGGATGGGAGTCTTAGGTTTATAAATTATTTTGCGGTTAAATTCTTGTTATCGTAGTCCTAAATGCGTTTGTTATTGTAACTTGAGCTCTCCATATTTGGGCTCATGAAGTGTGGTGTGAAATCGTGGCCTATTTATTGACTGCTGCCTTTACCTGTATATATCTTAAGGAGTGTCTTATTGTTCAGTAATAATGTTTGGCATTTTGTAGCACAATTTTATAATTGCGTATCGGATGTGTCGGTGTTCTCGATGCTGTTCAGATTGAGAATGGACGCGTAAATATGTGGGTTCTGAATATTTCTAAAATTTGGAAGTTTAATTTTTTTTTTAATTCGAGATTTTTAAAAATTTTGGAAAGTAAAAATATTGAAACTTAAACATTTCGTGTATTTCGAAAATATCAAAAGTTTAGAAACTATTAAAATTTTTTAAAATTTAATAAAACTATGTTGGATAATTTTTAACTAAAAATTTGAAAATTTTGAATATTTTCTAAATTAAGTTTAAACAACAATTATAGAAATTTTGAAATTGTCGGATATTATAAAAATATTTTAATCATAAAAAAATAAATATTTTTGAAATTTCGTATTTTGGAAATTTCAAAAACAAAACATTCAAAATTATTAGGTTCAAATCTTTCCAAAAATGTCATATTTCAAAAATTTACGGTTTTTATTCTTCTAATTGCAAACAATATGTATCCGTTGAAATCTCAAAATAGACTTTCTAATTTGTTTTTTTTTTCCAATTATGCAATTAGCAAGTGCTCTGACAAACGACCAAAAGAAAAACTGCCAGAAGATTTTTGTCTTTCAAATGTTGTTTGGAGTAGTTTGGAGCGGAAATTCGTACGTTTTTGAGAAGGAGAAAAAATAATGGAAACGGCCGAGGGGGACATTGGGGGATGATAGGCGAATCGCACCTATGCAAATCAGCTACTTGATACTCGTCGAACATTTATCTGAGTTTAATTTTTTGTATGGAAAATGCCTGCCATAAATGTACCTTTCTTTTAGGCATAACTCTTATATTGGCGAGTAATCACATAGCGAATAAACTTCATATAGCAAGGAAGGTCAAAATAAGTACAAAGGTTTCAAAATTATAAATTTATAGATATCATAGACTCCACTTAATTACATTTATAGTTATGTAAGTATCAAGGAATGTAAGGACGTAATAACATCCGAGGTAGGCGAATACGAGCTGAGGCGGAGCCGAAGCTTGTCGCCTACCGAGGATGTTATTAGTCGATACATTCCGTGTTACTTATTAAATTTTTCACGCTACCGGCAATGTAAGTAGGCCTACAGGTAGAAATTTAATCATATTTTTAAAAGTTCGTTTTGACAGCTGTCATCGGAAAGTTGTCTGTGCTTGTTACCATATCAACGAACAGTTAAAATCAACATTATTTTCCTAGGAATGTAAGTGACACTATTAAGTTCCGTCGTCAAGGGTAACTAGTATACGAATGTTATCAGCCACTTACGATCCCTGTAGCTATGGATGTAAGGCCTACTTACATTGCCGGTAGCGTGAAAATAATATTATTAGAAGTTTACTGCAGTAAATTTTAAAAGATTTTTATGTATTCCTTGCGTTAGTTTAAAATATATTTTCAGAACGTATTGTGTATTTAAGCTTCAGAATAGTTTTATATCCTATAATTTTATAACCACAACAACAAAATTTTGCTTCTTTATAACCTATTTATATTGTTTTGTATACCAACTTACACATTAAAAATATATTTAGGGATTACAACGAATAATCCGAGGGTAGTCTTGGGGAAGTTTAGGGGAAATCTGGGAATACCGAGGGAAGTCGGGGAAGTCTTAAGGAAGTCCGGGGCAAGTCCAAATAAGTCCGGGGATGTCGGGGAAGTCCGGGGGAAGTCGGGGAAGTCCGAAGAAAGTCTGGGGGAAGTACTTTACTAGAAAGAAATCGGTGTACAAATTTTAGTCTGCGGTTTACCCCTCGTATTTTTACTCCCAAAAACAATGCCTCATTTTAGAAATCCGATCGGTCTACACGTCACACCAACGTAATCAGAAAGTACCAAATCGTTAGCAAATAACGTTTTATTTTGAAAATGTCTTGAATACAACTTTTCAGAAATCGCAGCGTACGCAAAACCCGAAACTGCTTCAAACCTGAGTGGAATGTTTTCCACCATCAAATTTATATACGTTGGTTTAACGTTTTGATTTTTACGGCCACATACGTTATTACACGTACTTGCTTTAAATTGTCTGTTTGGTGCTGCCCAAGCAGTCCACCCTGCTGCTCGAAGGCAGGTAGTCTACTTTTACGTTGATATTTATTGTTACGTAAATATTGCAATTGTTGCTATAATAAAAGTATAATTGGTGATTGAATAATCCTAAACTTAGAACAGATCTTGCATTCTCGGAATTTAAATAGGAATGGTCTAGTTTCAGAATTGGAAATTCAATTAAATATAAACGTTTTTTAGTAGTTTGTCACTAGTGATATTCAAAAATGTTGCAATAAACGATAACAATTTTAAAACTAAAATTAACAACGACTTTATGCTAAACGTTCGACCAAAAAAGCAAAAATTGCAACACTGTAACCACCGAGTAGTAAGAAAAAAGCTCCTTGTAAATCTTCCATGGAAAAAGAGTGGGGTGTCGTAGTTGTAAACACATATCCAGTGTAGAATCCAGACAAATATGATTCACTATATCGTTCACGTATCGCCATACTCCAGTATTTCAACAAACCATGTTCCAAAACGCGGGAAATGTGAGTATTGAAAAGTCTTGTAAAAGGAGAATTCTTTGTCAAAGGAATCACTATGTAGTTATGAAAAACGCATTCTCTTAATAGTTTTAGATTAGTTTTTGCATAATCATCAAGCATGTCAGTATTTTGTATATAACCATAATCCGTAATCGTAACTGCCAAAGCAGTATTATCATTTCGAATTCTGTCGTTTAAAAAGTTTGAACTTTTATTAACGAAGAGTCCTGATAACTGCTGAAGTGTTGGATTTGTCGAATTTCGTAAAAGCGATGGTAGAATAGAATTATTCGTTTCCCAGTGAACGTTGTGAATTACCATATCTTCAAAAGTGTTGATGGGTTTATTGTACCTGGGATAGGTTAATAAACTTGAAAATCCAGCCGAGTATGCTGTAGCAAGTAACAACGATTGCACAAATAATATCATAAGCACAAAATGTAGGTGTTTAAAATGTGAAACATCAACAAAGTGTTGCAAAGGTCCAAAGGTAGTGCACGCCTTAATAACATCCAGTACACTTAAAGTTATATCTAAATATGGATGTTGTAACATGTTCAGTTTTTTGTAGCACACTGCTATTAGGTGTATAATTAGCGCTATAACGACAATTATTACAACTAACAATAACCACAAATTTGTATTTAATGGAAGGAAAACGTACAACAATCCATGTACAATTTTTGGCTTCGGAACTAAAAATGTGACACATTCTTGACCATATGGGTAGGACATGTCAATATCCACCTTAAGAACAGTAATTTGCCAGCTTGCACATAAAGAAGCATCACTTAATCCAAAAGAAATGTTTTGTTTTGCTAATTTATAGTATACAGCAATGTCACTAGTTGTAAGATCAAATATATTGAAATCCAAAGGCCATCCTATTGCAAGCTGTTTGATGAGACGATATTCTATACCATCGTATATTTCTTTTTTAAAATTGTGCATTACGTAAGGAGTGCAATTACTCACAGATATTCTGAAAGGGTGCCTTCCTGATTCAGATTTAAATTTTGGAGTCCATTTTATGTCGTCAAATATTTTTCGGTTAATTTTAATGGTTTCTCCATAGTTCCATGAAACCAAAACCTTTTTGCTAATTAAAGATACAACACGCAGTGTCTTCTTAGCAATAAAATCGTGTTTTAGCGTATTAATAAACGAACTATCATGTAAACCTTGAACTGTTACAATATCGATCCCTCTTTCGTCAACAGCGTAAGTAAAAGGAGGCCCCGTAACAGTTTCGTTTCCACTGAATATTATTAACACTCGTTTATGTGGCACCCATGTATTATTTTCAAACAGAGTTGTTAGGAAATTAAAATTTCTAGTTGCTACTATATATCCATTGCACTGTGGTAAAACTCTTCCGAATTGTAGATGATATTGGTGGGGTTTGGTTTCGATGAGTAATACAATCATCGGTATATGCATTCCCATTAAAACATGTTGTAAAACATGTGCAATTGTATCACCATTAGTTATAAAATACAAGCAATTAGGCGAATTAAACGAATATTTGACGATATCGTTAGTTACCTTGTAAACTGTTGCTTGTGAAAACAATTTTAAAATTGAAAACACTATAAATAGAAAACATAAAACCATGTTAACCGTTTTCATTGTAAATGTTCTTTATTTTACTTATTTATACAGTGCCATGCTTACACGGACAATTCAGAATTAATAATAAATAATTTGATTCGCAGCATTAGCTGTCATACCAATAACAGGTTTTATTTTTCTTCAATATCAAGCTTAAAGGGTATATTTTCAGTTACTGTGCTATATATTTACAGATATGTATCATATTCTTCAGCAAATTATTCTACAGTAATCATATAAAACTGTGGAATACACCTAAACACGCAAACATTAAATGTATACCGGTAGGTTTATAGTGGTTTGATGTTAGTTCAAAGAGCGGTATTTTTTAATAGCATAACGATTCTTATAAAGAACATGGTTATTTGTACGAGCTGTTTTATTGCGCAATAAAAAAATTCTAAGAGATTAACGAAACTAAAATGACGTTAAGGCGATAACAAAAGGAAATTTATAACTACTTTTTTTAACTGTTCTCCATTCAATCTTGAATATACGCAGCCTTGCCCCAATATCTTTTACACTATATTGTGTGCGTCTTTGATTTTTTTGGATTAGGTAAAGTTCTACAGCCAGTCTATTTTAATCATTTATAATTATAAATAATATGTACTAAATGTGATATTGGATTTTCTTTAAATATTTAATTAATATTTTGTAAATATTTTGATTTTAGTCATCTTCCTTAACATGACTAATTATGCACAATGGTGACAGCTTTATTCATGTTGTATAGGTGGTCTTTAATTAGTCCGCGGTGGATCTTAACCTGTTTAGCATTGCTGTTTCCTATTTATTCATGCAAACTCTGCTAAATCATGTTTTTGTGGAAAGTGTTGGTTGCATTAACTTGTAAAATTTTCCTGTATGGAGAAAAAGTGCTTGCACTGCCTGTGGTTCGGAGCCCACGTTAAACTGTAGGTCCCTTATGTCTGTCTGTGCAAATTATCTATAGCCGCAGACAAATCACAGATATAGGAGAGGGATCGCCAACGCACTAAAAGAAAAAGAAGCTTCTGCTTCTTCTTCTTTGTTAGCCATTTGTCGTCCAACTTTGGACATAGGCCTCTCTCATCTCTCGCCACTGAGTTCTATCTTGCGTGGCACGTTTCCAGTTCAATCCACCTAATCTCTTCAGGTCGTCTCCCCAACGCATCTGTGGGCGTCCTCTAGTCCGCTGTCCCATCCATGGCCTCCAGTTTTGAATTTGGTTATTCCATTGTCCATCTTTGTGTCGTGCATTATGACCCGCAAAGGTCCATTTCAGTGTAGTGACATATTCTACGACATCTCTGACTTTTGTTTTGCTTCTGATCCATTTGTTTGTCTTCCTGTCTGTTAACCTGATTCCCAACATAGCTCTTTCCATGAATCTCTGTGTTTTTGCAATTTTATCTATGTTAGCTTTGGTTAGTGTCCACGTTTGGCAACCATACGTGAGTACTGGTAATATGCATTGGTTAAATACCCTTTTTTTGATATTGTGGTAGCTTGGGATTTTTTAGCACAAATGTTAGCTTTCCGAATCCTGCCCATGCCAATCGGATCCTTCGTTGTATTTCTGCCGTGTGGTTATCTTTGCCCGGCTTTAGGATTTGTCCGAGGTATATGTATTCGTTTACCTTTTCCAGTATACAATTGTCTATCCTTACGTTTCTATCTCCTTGCGTGTTAGTCATTATTTTTGTTTTCTTCATATTCATTTTTAGGCCAACTTTTCGCGATGCTTCTTTCAATTCTTTAGTAATTATTTGCAGTCCTTCAAATGTTGCCGCTGTTAGTATGACATCGTCAGCGTATCTAAGATTTGACATTTTTTTACTGTTAATATTTATTCCGTATTCTGTCCATTGTAGCGATCTGAATACATCTTCCAGGGCAAGTGTGAATAGTTTTGGGGATATTATATCCCCTTGCCTGACCCCTCTTTTAATTAGTATTTTTCCAGTTTTTTCTTCAAGTTGTATCACCATTGTTGCTTTCTCGTGTATATTATGAATTAGTTGTCTATAACGGGAGTCTATCCTACAGTTATTCATAGCCTGCTCCCCCGCCCACAGTTTTACGCTGTCGAATGCTTTCTCATAGTCCACAAATGCCAAATATACGGGCAAATGGTATTCGGTAGCTTTCTCAATGAACGTTCTTATTGTTAGAAGATGGTCTGAGGTACTGAACCCGTTCCTAAATCCCGCCTGTTCTACGGGTTGGTATGCATCCATCTTTGGGGTGAGTCCGCTCTGTCTCCTTTCTTATGCAGGAGGACAGTTATACTTTCATACCAATCGTCGGGGATGACTGCGTTGTGTAGGCACTCGTTTAGTAATATCCTCATGGAGTTTATTATGATCGCTTTCCTTTCTTTTAGCATTTCTGCTAATACTTCATCGGGACCGGCCGCCTTATTATTTTTGAGTTCCTCTATAGCCTGTTCTAACTCATAGTTTTCGATATTTGGTAGTTCTTCTGAATTGATATTTGTAATAGTTCTGCTTACATTTTTTTGTGTGTTATGATCTGGTGTAATTTTGGGTTCGTACAGGTTTTTGTAATATTTTGTTATTATCTCTTCTATTTTCTGTTTTTCTCTTTCCTCCCTTCCATTATTGTCTTTCATGGTAATTATTTTTGATCTTCCTAATGTCGGTCTTAGACATTTCATACCTCTGTTCATTCGATTATCTTATCTATTTTAGATTCGTTGTATTTCCTTAGGTCTTCTTTGATTTTTCTTCTTATTGTCTTATTCAGTTCCTTATGTTCTTCTGACTGTCTTTTTCTTTTGTTAATAAGCTCTCTTCTTTGACTCATTAGGGTTTTTGTTTCATCACTTATTCTTTTTTGTCTTTCTTTTTTTCGTTTAGTTTTACTCCTGTTTCCACTAAATTTTTCTTTAGTCTGTTGTTTATTATGTTAACATCGTTTTCTGTGTTTCCCGATTGTATGTTGGTGTTTTTCAAGAAGAAGCAGTATTGGCTAAATTATCAACTCTTTCCTTTTCTGGAATACCACTGTGTCCTTTAAGCCATGCAAAAACTACCGTTTTATTGCTTAAGTTAAGCTGCCTTAAAAGAGCTAACGCCGATACAATCAAACGATTTTTGTAAGTCATCAAAGTACTATACTATCGTGACAGATAAAAAACACGGAAAATGAATTCAATACTTGTTTCGCGGAAATCGCTAAAAAAATGGCAAAGCAAAGTAA
This sequence comes from Ctenicera cuprea, assembly GCA_958336395.1. Lineage (NCBI taxonomy): Eukaryota > Metazoa > Arthropoda > Insecta > Coleoptera > Elateridae > Ctenicera > Ctenicera cuprea. Next base: position 13,671,399 of record OY284494.1, on the reverse strand, counting down.
CACTCGCAGTATAAATAAAAATTCCAATGGCAAACATCCGTGCATAATCATTATTTTCTTAAAACCAACAGATTTGCATGAGATCCAAGCTTGTATCAAACAACTTAAAATTAATAAAGCTCCAGGTTCAAATGGTATCACTGCTGAAACTTTACAAGATTTAGCAGAAATAATTTCTCCACTAGCTTATATCATTAATCAAGTATTTATAACTAGTACATATCCTGACTTTTTCACAATAGTTATTGTTAGGCGATAAAATGCAAACAGGAAATTATAGGCGTATATTTCTTATATTTAATATTGCCAAAATATTTGAAAACAATCTAGCAGGAACGCATTTTTTATGGAATTCACCTAACATTCGGTCATCCTGCTCCAAGCACGTCTGGGGCCTTGGCCTTGAAACTCATCAAATATAATGCAGTATGATTCTAACACGATGTAAAGATGCTTTTATTTATTTTACTTTCAGAACATTCTGTTAGACTCACACAATGCTCAAACTATCGAAGCTGAATACTGAAAGTTTCTGCATACTCACACAAATTAGAGTAAACAGACACGCTAGCCTATCTGCACTGAGAAAAATAAACTGTTGGGTGAAACGAAAACAGTTTCACCCAACAAAGTTTTAGTGTTGCCTATAAACAACAGTCTTGATGTATTGAAGAAACATGTAAAAAATGTCAAATATATTTATTTGAGTCAACAGCCCGAAGTTATAAACGCACAAGTTGCTGATCCACTGAATTATTTGCACTGTCACAAAACAGCAACAATGTCATATTAAAAGATAATTGCATTTCATCCAAAAAGTTCGCGCATTTCTACCAACAATAACCTAAACTTTTACTTAATACTTGTAGGTTGTTCAATGGACATATATTGAGCATTGAATTAATTACTTATATTTCTTTGACCAATGGATTTATAAACATTTACACAACTAAATTGTTGATTGATTTAACACTTTTTTTTGTTCAACCAAGAGTCCCTTGCATTTGATTTAATATTTAGAGACCATTGAACCAAATTAGAATATGTTTATTTGTAGCCCTCTTCTGAGGAATCAAAATGCACATTAGCTAAAAAGAGTAATAAACACAATTGCATACACATTATTATTTAAATGCAATAAAATGATATCAATAAAGTCATAAGACTTGGCCATGCAAAACAAAGCTTTTGTGGTAATTTAGTTAGTTTATTTTCCATAGACAAGCCTTTACTTTTTTTTGCTCATAGAATAGCATGGCGTGATTCAACAGTGTTTATTACTCTTTGTTTAGCTACTCTGCGTTTTGACACAACGAGAGAGATCTACAAATAAAAATATTTTAGTTTGGCAATAAGGAATATGACAGTGTTCATTCATTTTTTTCAGTTAATAAGTCATGTAATGCATTGAACATACAACTGAAAACAAGTAGGTTGAATTGTAGTATGGATAATTTATATCGCTGAATAAAAAGCAAGATCATATATATTCAGATTTATTTGAAAAACTCTACAGTGTTAATACTAGTATAAAAATTCACACATTTGCAACATAAATTCCTGTTAGACAAAAACAAACATAACGTGCAGATTAATAAAGCTACAATTTTCGAACATTACCATGATATAATGAAAAAAGTCAACAGTTCATGTGTTATGAGGCTCAACTTCTTACACAAAAAAATTTAAAGCAGAATGTAGTTTTTGGCTCATTTAGTATTTATTCAAAAAGAACAGCAAATATTGTCTCATATGCCATAATATGTGCAGAGTAAGGTTCCAAGTTTATTAAATTCTGGTATTTCAAACACTTGAAATTATTTGTTTCTGTCACCTCATAATAAATAAATGTGAAATACACATCAGTACTTTCGTGCACCAAAAATACAAGAAATCTTACCAAATACGGGCAAAAATCTGAAAAATTTATTACAACCATATAATTTAGGCGCTACACAGTATTATTTACTTTAACTAATGACGCTGCAAAGCAAGTATGCTTCCTAAACTGCCCAACTGCAGCACCAAAAGAAAAATATTCCAAAGAATGCTTAGAAAAATTTACATTTGCTGTGCCAAAATCAAAACTATTAATTAAACATTTTTTGGCTAAAATCGTCAGCTGGAGATATGCTTTGCTCGTGGTAAGGTACATCATCTGAACAACGGTTATGTTGTATAGGATTGTGACTACCTTCATTAACTAAATCTATCTCTTTTAAATGTTTGCGAAGAAGATACTCTTTAAATGAAAATATATTATGGAAAAAACAAAAACAGTGTTGCTGCTTACAAGTGATTTTTTCAGAACATATGTTATATTTGGATGTGACATACAAACAGTTTTAAGCTTTTGGACGTACCGTTACAGAAAGGACACAATATCATTTCATAAGCACGTACACCCAACACTTTACCAAAAGCAAATATGAAAAAATAACCTATTAAACATAACAAACAATATGGGAGTGAAATTGAATGTTTAACATTTCAACTTGCACAAATTGTTTTATTTAACCATTTCTCTTTTCTCGGCGTGGAGCGCCACGAAAGGTTTAAAATATATTTTCACATAAGACGAAATTTTTGAAACAATTTTACTTTATAACTTATTTTATTTAGTCACATAATAAGTATTTTTACAAGAAAATGGTATTTAGACTATACAATTGCTACTTCAATCTACATAATATCAAACATGAATCCAAGTATATCTTTCGGAAGATTTATTAATAAAAACCTGATGGTTATCGACTTATTAAAGAAATAAAAACCAAACAAAGTACGTAAAAAAGGTTTACACAGTTTGTTTAATATAACCTTAGCCTAAGTTTTATGTTTGAACAAAACTCACCGTACTGTTTTCTACTTTTTGTAAATTTTTAGTAATGCAAGTTAAATATTTTAATTTATTGTTAATAAAACAATTCTCAACTTCAACAGGTCTTTATTTTAGCCTTATACGTATTTCGACATGTTGACATGTCATTTTCAGAAGCAAGACTGAAGTTAAGAATTATTTAATTTACAATAAATTAAAATGAACTGAAGTTGAAAAAGTAAAGCTCGAACTTATAAATAAATAACATTAAAGGGGAATTACACTAGTAACGCTCTCTATTATGTGCGGCGAGAAAAAGGTGCAAAGCAACAAACCGGCAAAGTTGCGATCGGAACCTGCTAAGCAGGTATCTGCGATCGCACCGGCCTCTAAGCACAAAACACAGAAACGCCCGTGTGGCAAGAAATATATCTGCTCGTTTGCTTTTGATTTCAATTATGGTTACAATTATGTCCACCTGATGAGTTCAAACAAGAACGAAACATGTAGTGGTCTATTCTAGCCATAATTGAAACCAAACCTCTTCTTTCTTATAATAAATATTTTAAGTTTTACTGAAATATGGTTTAAAATGTAACTTGTTAAAACGCCAGATGTTTGTATTCATTTCAGAAATTTCAAGTTTATAACTGTTACTACTGACTATTCTTTAATTGTGTTTTTTGAACTCTGTAATAAAGAAAAGCAATAAAATTTTGGCATTTTTAATTAACTAATCATTACGAAAGTAATTATTATTGAATCAGTGCTATAGAATCATTGTTGGACATTAAATCTTGTTAGCTTTTCAATAATAAAAGTTAACGTTGCAATAAAATATCCAACAAGTAGTAAATAAAGTCCTCCCTGCATCTTTGTTATGGAAAGAGGGAGCCGATCGGTTGTTTTAGTCACATAGCTTGAATAGAAATTAGACATGTAGCTTTGATTAAGTTGATTATGTATCACCAATTGCCAATGTCGAATTAAGCCGTGCTCAAAAACTCGAGATATGTGCGTATCAAAAAGTTGGGTGAACGGAGAATTTTTGGCAATGGGAAACACTCGAAAAATACTGAAGAAACATTCTTGCAAGGCCCTTAGATTATGTTTTCCATAGTCATCGAGTAATTCAGTATCCGTCATATAACCATATCCTGCAGTTGTAACTCCAACAGCATTATTATCGTTTCGAATTCTTTCATTAAACTTCTCCAAACTTCCATTTTTAACCCAAAAATCGGCTAATTTGTTCATGGTTGGATTAGTCGAGCTTCGCAGAACATTTGCTTTTATATATTCTACACTTTCCCAATGGACATTTTGAGTCAGCATATCTTCAAAGGTTTTTATGGGTTTGCTGTATCTTGGCGAAGTCAGCAGACTCGCACATCCAGCTAAATACGCTGTAAGTAGTAACAGTGATTGAACACACAGTATTGTGCTAATTATTTTGAGGTATCTGTAACCCGATGAATAATATTGAAAAAACCCAAACGTGTAAGAGTTCATTACGTCGAGTACGCATAAGGTAAAATCTAAATATGGATGTTTCGTAATTTCCATTGTTTTGTAAAACACGGCCAATAAGTGTAAGATTAGAGCTGCAAAAAACATTCCCAGTATGGTTATAATCCATAAATTCAAACTCAAAGGCTGAAACACATACGTTGACTGAGATAAAATCATTGGTTTGGGAACCAAAAATGATATGCATGTTTGGTCATAGGGAACAGACATGTCAATATCCCGACCAATAAGAGCCAATTGCCAATGTGACCCAAAAGAAATATCACTCTTTTTTGCTTCAAGTTCATTTACGGAACAATTCCATATATTCTTGCAATTTCTAGAAGTAACGGTGCTTTTTGTTAAAATTCTAAATTCTAATGGCCAGTCCTTTGCAAGTTCTTTGAGTATTTTGTAGTCTATACCATCATACACCCCTTTTTGTAGGTCATACATTACGTAAGGAGCGTAGTTAAACGCAGTAACCCTGAATTTGCGCGTTTCCAATTTGTTATTAAACATGGGAGTCCATTTAATGTTATTAAAATCACTTTCATTAACTGTTAATGATCCTGTGTAGTTCCACGAAACCAAGATTTTGGCGTTAGTTAAAGATCTAACTCGTAAGATTCTTGTTGTTGTGCGATTAAATGGTTTGTAAGGTATTTTATTTGACAAACCTTCCACTGTTATTATATCCAGACCTTTTATATCAGCAGCATACGTTAGTGCTGAATGATTGATACTTTGTTCTCCACTGAAAACTATTATAAGTCTTCGGTGTGGTTTAAACTGAAATGTAGCATTCTGGGTTAAGAACTGAACATTTTCTGTTGCAACTATATATCCATTACACTGAGAGAGGATTATTTCGTTTTTTCGATTTTTATTTTTACTGTGTATTAGAAGCACAATTAACGGAATTTGTAATTCTATTAGTGCTTGTTGCAAGACATCTCCTACGACATCACCATTACTTATAAAATAAATACAAAAAGATGATTTAAAGGAGTATTTGACTATGTCTTTAATAATTCCAACAACTTTTGCATTCACAACAGCAATGGTTAAAGAAAAAAATAGTGTCGCAATAAAATGTGGTTTCATTGTAATAACGTGAAAAACAAACTAAAAATCTAAAAACAAAATAAAAACTTCACCTATTATTTAATCTTGTTTTTTACAAATAAAACTTTATCCGAAGACAGTTATGACCTATGGATTAAGATGTTTATATGCATAGTTATATTTGCTGATTTATTTGCATATTCAGTGCCCTTTTCCTTTTGTCTATTGATGTTTCGTAATATTATAGTTATACTTAAACGTTTACATATCTTATTATCCCAGCGCATTATAAACATACCTGTGCTTATTCTGACACTGTATAGACGTAATTTAACGCGCAGTTACATAAATAAGGACAAAATTTAGTTTTATAATTTTGAATAATTGTTGTATTCATATACTTATGCCTTCTGTTAATCTAACCAAATTGTATAGTAAAGCAAATAACAGAGCGTGTTATTGAATGTAGAAACTTCAAAATAACCAGTGTTGTTAGTGGTAACCATAGAAATGTCATCCGAACTATTACATTCTATCGAAAATACAGTTAAAAAACGCAAAGAAGATAATCAAAAAATATAGAAATATAGAAATTTCAATTATTAAACAAATTGCATACAATAATGATTATAATACTCAACTTTTTGATACACTGAATTAAAGAGAAAAATTATAAATTAGCCATTCAAAATATTTATCCAACTACTTCATCAGATAAAATGAAATACGCCTCAATTCCATATTTTTGCAATTAATCAGAAAAAATTGCAAAATTATAAACAAAACAAATAAATGTACAATAACTTTTAAAACAACAAAAAACATTTTAAACACTTTGTTTAATGCTAAAGAAAAAACAGACAATTTAATAAAATCAGGCATCTACAAATTAAATTGCTCGCACTGTAATTCTGTTTATATAGGACAAACAATTAGAAATATTGGTATTAGGAACACGTACGTTGTTACAATTATAAACCTCCCCCTCTATAAATACACTTTTTAATAACAAACGTAAATTGGATATACTAAAAGCATTTGAAGTTTATGAACATTTAAAAACTATACCTTTAATGAATGAACAAATTGATCTCTTAAATTCACCGTTATTAGATGTTTTGGAATAAGAAATCAATTAATCTCGACGCAGATATAGAAAACCAAGATCAAGTTATGAAGATTTATTGTTCCTATAGCAACACTAACCGTTTAACTTTTAATCTTGTCTCTGAAAATGAAGTGTCAACATGTCAAAATACGTATAAGACTAAAATAAAAAACCTGTTGAGAATTGTTTTATTTACACTAAAATATAAATATGAATATAAAGTTTATAATGAGTTACTTACTATATTTAATAAAACAAATATACGTATTTATGATGAAAATCATAAGAGATTCCAACTTCCTACATTTCGTAACGGGAACTAATGTTGCACCCGCCCCCTTCTTTATAATATAAACATTATTGAATTTAATGAGTATCTGTATATAAAATACTTAATCACTTTAACAATATGTATTTATTTAAACCTTATACGTATTTCGGCATGTTTACATGCCATTGTCAAAGGTTATATGAAAGTAAACAGTTAGTGTTGTTATAGCAATAGAACTTTTTTACTTATCTTGGTAATCGTCTGCAGATGACTTGATTTCTTATTCCAAAATGTACAGTAGAAGAGAATTTAAGAGATCAATTTGCTCATTCATTAACGGTACCGTTTTTAAATGTTTGTGAATTTCAAAAGCTTCTAGTATATCTAATTTACGTTTATCGTCACAAAAGTGTAAACATTTTATGGTGTTATTGGATGTCATTGAATGATTGTGTTCTAGTAAGTGTTTAGCGTAATTGGATTTATGTGGGTGTTTGTATTTGTAACAACGTACGTGTTCTTTATACCTAATATCAAAATTTCTAATTGTCTGGCCTATATAAACCGAATTACAATGCGAACAATTTAATTTGTAAATGCCTGATTTTAACAAATCGTCTGTTTTTGATTTTGCATTAAACAAAGTATTTAAGATGTTCCTAGTTGTTTTAAAGCTTACTTTATATTTATTTGTTTTGTTTATAATTTTAGCAATTTTTTCGGATTTCTCACCAAAATATGGGATCGAAGCATATTTAATTGTATCGAACGAAGTTAGGATATTCGGATAAATTTTTTGAATGGCTAATTTATAATCTTTTTCTTTAATTAATGTATCAATAAGTTTAGTATTATAACCATTACTGTATGCAATTTGTTTAATAATTGAAATTTCTCTATTACAATTAATTTTATCTAAAGGGACCGTCAAAGTCCTATGTATCAGGGACCTGTATGCTGCTAATTTATGTGTTTTATGGTGACAAGAATCGTGTGGTATTGTAATGTCTGTTTGTGTAGGTTTTCTATAAACTAAGTACTCAAATTTATTAGTTGAATTAATTTTTATGTTTAAATCTTAAAAGTTAATGGACTTATTTTGTTCAGTTTCTAGTGTAAATTTTATGTTTGGGTGCAAGCTGTTAATAAAAATTAAAAATTCATTAATTAAATCAAATGAACTATTAAACCATGCTAAAATGTCATCAACATAACGAAACCAAAATATAACTTTCTCAGATTGATTTGATTCGAATATTTGATCTTCTAGATTTTCCATAAATATGTTAGCTAAAAGAGGTGAAATTGGACTTCCCATGGGTAAACCATCTTTTTGGAAATAAATTTTATTATTAAAAGTAAAATAATTTTGATTGGTGCAAAGTTCAAATAATTGAATCAACTCAGTCCGTTTTATTAACTCAACATTTTTGTTAATAAGAATATCATTTAACAAAGGAATACACTCTTGAGGAGGTTTATATAGGCCAGACAATTAGAAATTTTGATATTAGGTATAAAGAACACGTACGTTGTTACAAATACAAACACCCACATAAATCCAATTACGCTAAACACTTACTAGAACACAATCATTCAATGACATCCAATAACACCATAAAATGTTTACACTTTTGTGACGATAAACGTAAATTAGATATACTAGAAGCTTTTGAAATTCACAAACATTTAAAAACGGTACCGTTAATGAATGAGCAAATTGATCTCTTAAATTCTCCTCTATTGGACATTTTGGAATGAGAAATCAAGTCATCTGCAGACGATTACCAAGATAAGTAAAAAAGTTCTATTGCTATAACAACACTAACTGTTTACTTTCATATAACCTTTGACAATGGCATGTAAACATGCCGAAATACGTATAAGGTTTAAATAAATACATATTGTTAAAGTGATTAAGTATTTTATATACAGATACTCATTAAATATAGACTTTAACGAAGTAAAGCTGGAATTGATAAATAAAATTATTGAATTTGACTAATAAGATGTTAGGTATAATGTAATGTCAACGATATTTCCCACGAGACTTTACAAGATTTTGCTACATCTTATTAAGAAAAAAAATACATTAAACAGGCTAGCGTATGCCACGTACTAGCTATATTCAAAAAACAATTAAACAATGTCAAGGTTAATTTACCTACGCTGGTTAAAACCTACTCTAATGTATTGTTTGTGGACCGTTTGGTACACTATTAGTATGCTGTTTGTGAGTTTTATCCGTACAATGTGCCCTTCCATTTTCAATTGGGTTGCTTTTATTCTAGGTTTTTTAAATAAATTTTGTTTTTCTTTTATGTATCCCTTCTTCTCTTGGTTTTACTACGGATGAGTTTAGTTTTCGTTTACCAAATATTTTTTAATTCAAATATACTAAAGTATATTTGCAATACAACTTCTTTGGTGTAGGTACTACCATAAATTTTTATTAATTTGTAAATATCTGCCTAAGCCAATATCCTAACGGTTTGTTCATCCTCGAAAAGAAATCTATTAAATACAATACTTAGGCTCGTTTCACATGCGACTGATGGTCATTCCGGACGAGCTTAAACCATTGTTCTAAATAGTATACGATGTTATATGCAATCCGCTTGATCCGTCCCCACATTTCGTTAGCAGAGCCGTCAGCATAGCCCTTCCGTATGACGTACCGTCAGCATGTGTGGAAAGCTGGAAAGCTGAAATCCATTATCTTTATTGAGCTACTTCACATATATCCTGACGGTCTGTTCCAGAAAACCAAATGATCTAAGAGCGAAGTTCTATTTGGGATTCGTCGAAAAAAAGTTACAAAAATAGGGAAACTAAACAATAAGACATGGAAAGTGGCTTCCATAGACACTGACATGATTCATAAATTCTGCCCTTGACTATCGTTAATTCGCATCTTCTATGTCCAAATAAAAATTGGTTAATTTAAAATTGTATAACTGCGTAACGGTCTCGGTTACGTACTCAAACCACCCATTGATGCGTAGCTTACTAACTACCCGGTGTTACAGCAGCGGTGTCTTGCGGTATGCATTGCAGACACGCTAACGCTGTTCAACACCCGGCCCGATCCCAACCTATCACATAAACTCCTACCCACCTACTGGCATAGGATGGGCCTGGCGTAATCCAGGATCGACCTTCGAGTCAGCTCCATGTCAGATGATGATGATCGTTTCGCCGTCCTTTATTCGTAAATTGAATAATAAACTGTATTACTTTTTTTTGTTGATTTGTTACTTTTACATGTTCAAAATTTCTACTTCAGGCGACTTTTCTATTCCTAGATATAAATGCAAAAAGTTTTGAGTTAAGTCATACTGCGTAGGACGCTTTAATTAATTGTATTAAAGTGTAATTGCATTTAGAAAAATTAAAAAAATAGTGTCCGCAGTTTCTAATATTTTTTTATTTGTAGGTAAACAATCTAGTGAAGAAGCTAAAAGTCAAGAAAGTCCCAGTCAAGGAGTTAGCATATCCAGTAATGATCAACAACAATCAAATATAATTTTTCCACCACCTGGAGCTACAGTTACTGTAACAGCTACAATTACTACAAAGGGTTCTGATGATGATGTGAGTATCACATAAAACTCTTAGTTTTTGTCAATATTGGGTAAGCAGTTCCAATTAATAAACCCATTGGCCAATTTGTTTTTCATTGTTTTCTGATTATACAGACTGGTTGGGTGTCTTCTCCTAAAGATACGGTGTTCCCTGAAACAATTCCAGAAGAAAGTTCAAGTACTGAAGAAGAACATGTGGTAATATTTCGTCTGCCATCTTTGCATGAGTCCGATGGTTTTCTTAGAGATCCTTCTATTTACACTGTAAGTACACCTACTTATACTATTAAATATTTGTTAATTTTTGTGAACATAGTAAAGAATCACACTTATATTATTACTCACCATTGGCTACATTTTCAGGCCGAAACGAGTTTATTTCAACTAGCCATGACAAAAAATGGAACCGGTCGGCCAAGTTTTAAAGTGGAGCAAGTTACTGCTATTTCTGCATCTGACACAAAACAAGTAAAACCCACTCCTACTATGCAAAAGCTTGGGTAATTTTGAATAAATGTACCATTTCGATCAATTCAATAATATTTAAAATTTCAGATCTTTAACCGACAAAGATTCAGTAAACAGCAGTAAACGTCCATCAACAGAAGGTCCCGGCGTAGAAACAAGAGGATCCCACAAAGCGCTTATCGCGAATCATACTATGTTTGATCTTTCATCGGCCACCTTCTTGGATGTTGCCGTTCTTCGATGTTTATTTATAACTCATTGGCAAGAAGAAGGCGTTTATTGGGCTCTACATTTTATGTATAATAGGTAAATAACGTCTTATACGTACGTAATGACAATCAAAAATATATTACAAAAATACATGCAGGTTGCGTGATATTAGTGAAGAAATGGTAGGACAACAACAGCCACGTAGGAGAAGCAATTCCTTACCGATTCCAAAAATTGAGGTTTCGGTTTATCAAAGTCCTGAACTCAGAAGGCAAGAATCAAATTTAGAGGTTCCCGAGGTTAAAGACTTGTCTTTACTAACAGGTAAATTGGGTACCATATTATAAAAAGAAGATTAAGTGATTGTTTCTAGAATCGCCATATCATGGACAGAAACAACCTGAAGATAGTCCAATACATTCTAGAAGAGCAAGTGAGAAAACAAAGAAAAAGATGAAGATGGCAGACTTAAAAGCGTTTGTAGAAACAAAACTTCTATCAAAATCAGACAAAGCTTTGGAAAAGATAGGGCAAGATGAGCCAAAACCTCTTGGTGATCAAGTGGTGGGTTCCAGACGTGTACTTAATGTATGTATTCTCTCTTTTCCCCTCTGTCTTTAGAATGTTTCTCTTTTTGTGATTCTACAGATTAGCACAAGGTACATAATTTTAAATCTATCTGCACTTTATTCACAACGTGCACAAGCAAATGTATTTCTAGTTCCTTAACACTTTTTCAATTCTGCTTTAAACAACACGTTAGAGCATAGTTGGCTACAAACACAAATTTGAGTATTCATTTTAATAGGAGTACCATCGAAGTTTGGACACGGGTGATGAACATCTCTCACGGCAAGGCTCTGGAATATCTAAGATCTTTGAACCTTCTTCTAGCAATTTGGTTAAAGGGAAAAGTATGCCTAGCTTAAGGTAAGATTTTCTACTACTTCAAATGTTGGTTTGAATTTGTACTTGAAAAAAAGTATATTTTATATATATTTACCTATACAGAATGCATCAAATTGCGTGTTAACTATGGGGATTTCGCTTATTTGAAGAGATACGACGATGGTTAAATTAGAGAAAATTGTGAAATTTTACGCCCACTTATAATCTAAAAGAAATTGCAGCTATCTTGCTTAGTTTCTGAATAAACTTAAAAATACTGAAATTTTGGATTTTTTGTTTTCGGCTAAAACTCATTTATCATTTATACTATGCATTTTTAGTTAATGCATTATTAGGACACTTTTTTATGCTGAACCTAAATTTTTGATCAGATTTGGTATAACTATTACCAGTTTTTAATTCTTTGCATTTTGTTTAAGTTTTGAAGCATTTAATTACAGAAAATAAAAATTTCATAAGAGTGCCATGGCAAGACCACCTCATTTAATTTATTTTGAAAAATTTCTAGTAGGCCGTAAACTGATTGAAATAAAACAAAACACTACTTTTATTTACTTTTACCTTTAGATACATTAGGTACGCGCAAATTTCAGCAAAACGTTGTTTTGAGCGTAGGCAGCTGGTTATCTTATTTTTTATAAAAACAAATAAATTTTCTAATATACACAATTTACTGAAAATTCCACTTGCAGTTTTTACGTTTGCAACTGACATAACAAATTTGAATACCAGGTTAAATAAATACAACAGATAACAGTAGAACTGCACTAATTCAAACAATTATTAAATGAATGTTCAAAACATTTGACACCTTTATAAAACGTGCTGTGCTCATAAGCTCGTCTAAAATATACTCTCTAATCTGTGTCTTAGTAACTGTGTCATTCATTTGTTTTTGTAAAAAATAACTTAACCTGCTGCCTACGCTTAAAACAAAGTTTGCTGAAATTTTCGCGTATCTAATGTGGCTAAAAGCGAAAGTAAATGTTTTGTTTTATTTCAATCAGCTCATGGACTAATAGAAATTTTTGAAAAAAATTAAATGACGTGGTCTTTCCGTGGCACGCTTATGAAATTTTTATTTTCTGTAATAAAATGCTTAAAACTTAAACAAAATGCAACGTGTGACACATTGTTGAAATCAGAATTAAAAACTCAATTCAAATATAAAAAAATTTAAAATGCCGACCATAAGAAAAAAAAATAGACAGTCAAAAATGAGCAATGGTAGCAGTTATACCAAATCTGATAAGAAATTTAGGGTTGGCATATAAAAGTGTTCCAATAATGCGTAAACTAGAAATACGTAATATAAATGATAAATGAGTTACAGTGGAAAATAAAAAATACAAATTTTCATTTCTTTTTCAGTTTATTCAAAAAATAAGCAAGATAGCTATAATTTCTTTTTAGATTATTAATGGGCATAAAATTCCACAACTTTTCTCTAATTTAACCATCGTCGTATCTCTTCAAATACGACTTGGTGAATGACGCCTTGGTAAGGCGTTGGGTCTGTCCTACTGTAGCCAGATGGATTGACTTCACGTTGAGAAATAGAGAAATAATCTCTTCCCTAAACGGAGTCACAGGAAGAGCCGTCGTCCTACGGGGCTGCCCACAGGGAGGCGTTTTGTCACCTCTCTTGTGGTGCCTAGTGGCCGATGACCTTCTACACCAGCTCCAAAAATGCGGAGTATACTCGCAAGGGTATGCAGACGAAATCGTCATTTTAGTAAACGGGAAGTTCGAGGGCGTCATCTGCAATTTGTTGCAGCAAGCACTCAACACCGTTAAAAGATGGTGCACAAAGGAGGGACTCTCGGTTAATTCCGCAAAGACCTCCACCTTGGCCTTCACAAGAAAAAGGAACCTCAACTTCAGGGGCTTGAAACTGTGGGACCAAGAAGTAATAAGGGCAACAGAGGTCAAGTACCTGGGATTCATTTTAGACACCAGACTTACCTTTCAACCTCATGTTGCAAACATAACAAACAAAGCCACAAAAGCCCTCTGGGCGGGCAGGCGAATGTTTGGGAAAAATTGGGGGATAAAACTCGCAATGGTACACTGGCTATACACCAAGGTGGTACTACCGGTAGTTACCTATGCATCAATTATTTGGTGGCAAAAAACAGATAAGGCGGCAATAAACGCCAAACTGGGTAAGCTACAAAGGCTAGCATGCCTGGGCATCACTGGCGCAATGACAACTACCCCAACGGCAGCCATGGAGACACTACTGGACCTCCCTCCCCTCCGACTGGTAATGGAGTTTGAGGCCCTAGCAGCGGCATACAGGCTCAGAGACAACATCAGGGGAAGGACTCCCTGGAGGAAAGACTCTCACCTAAAGATCTTTCAAAAACTAGCCGAAAACTGCATACTACAAATGCAGTCAGACAAAATACTCAAAAGTTATCACTTCAACAAACTCTTTAAGATTATAATCTCGGAGGGGGGAGAAGTGCATTCACAACAAACCGTACAAACAATTTTGGAAGCGTGTGGTACACAGACGGATCCAAGATGGGAGATAAAACCGGAGCCGGGACATATGAAGAAAGCACAGGGAATGAAATTATCATAAACCTGGGCCGTTATGCCACCGTATTCCAGTCGGAACTAACAGCAATAACCAGTTGCGCACAGGCAATGGTGGAAAGAAACTATGTGAACAAGCAAGTTCTCATTACGTCTGACAGTCAGGCCGCCTTAAAGGCCCTACTGTCAGAGGAGGTCAACTCCAATACAGTAAAAAGCTACCTGGTAGCCCTAACTGAACTGGCTGCCCGTAACAGAGTTACTCTGGAGTGGGTACCAGGGCATCAGGGAATAGCAGGAAACGAAAGGGCAGACTCGCTAGCTAGGAGAGGAGCCGAACACACCCTGATTGGTCCTGAGCCCACCTGCAGTATTGCTTACAGCAGGGCAAAGGGCTATATAAAGGACCTCCTCAGAGAAGCACATCGCAAGCATTGGAATGCGTTGCCTGGACTGAGACAGTCGAAACTGTTTATTCAAGACCCGTCCAGGAAGACTACCAAACAAATCCTGAAGCTTGACAGGAGCAACCTAAAGAGACTAACAAGTCTCCTCACGGGACATTGTAAGATGATGAAACACCTCAACACGATGGGGCTAACAAACGACCCTACGTGTAGAGTGTGTGATATGGAGGAGGAAACCCCATTACATATAATCTGCGATGCGAAGCACTGGCAGTAAAAAGGCTTAGGAGATTCGGAGTCCCCTTTGTAGACGTAGAAGAACTCCAAGCCACCCCGCTCAGGGACGTCCTGGACTTTGTGAAAGATACAAGACTACTTGAGGGAGATTAACTATTACAGGGGGCACAATAGGCCTATTATGGTCGCAGTGCAGTGGGCAAAGACCCCAACCCTTGAGGTAAAAAAAATCTCTTCAAATAAGAGAGATCCCCATAGTTACACGTAATTTGATACATCCTATAGAGTAGGTAGGAGGTATTTTTGTTTTAAATCAAAAGCCAATTTTATAAATTCCCATAAGGGAATAAATAACTATCTTATAACCGACCTCCTAATAAGATTTCGTTGTTATTAAAAATTGATGTTCTGTATTTGGTGTTGGGCAACAATATTTAATTTTGTATGCAAAAAATTGTACCTTTTATATTTCCTATATTTTAAAAGTTCAGTTAACCATGAGAGGAAACGTTTGTATATAAACAAAATTTTCAGTCAAAAACAATTATCCAGGCGTCAATTATTTAGAACCCAATTCCCCAAAAGTTGCACTTAACTCTTTGTCTGAATGTGACATGCATTTACAGTTTTTGATCACTAGCAATCATTAATCACCTATTTTATTTTAACTTCTAGTTTATCTACAACTGTTTAGTTAGTGTTGAACTAAAGTTTCTTGAACTCTCTAGTATTCTATATGTCTCAAGACTTGCAAACGTTTGTTTACTTGCATGTCAATGTTATTTGTGGAACATAAAAATAGATTGTCTAATAGAATATTAATTATTATAGCGTTAACCGATAGTATTTTCTACTTTTGGCACTCTTTTTCTTTGGTAGAATGGCACCATTCAACCAAGTTACGCTAAATATACAAACTTTATTTTTGCTATGATACAGTTAAACATCTTTATTATTATAATCAAAGAAAAATTAATTAATTACACACAACTAATTAATGAGCATATATAAATTTATTAAATTCATTAAATTAAGCAAACAATAGACACAAAATAAAAATTTCTGTATACTATTTCTACCCAAAACCATACACATTTCTCTTTTTTTGTTACTATTCTAGATCTCCATTACTCTATACATCTATTTTTTTGATAATAGTTGTTTAATAAAATTACACTATAATTTGCTCTTAACATGACATAATCCCTACTTTGTCGTTCTTATTGTTCAGTGTTTGTCTTGTATGTTCTTATACTGTGTTCTGTCTCTCTTAGCTGTTTGATAGATGAGTTGACGGCTGGAGGGTAAGTGGCTGTTGTCTCACCTTACTTGTCTGTCTGCAAACTAATTTCAGCCCTGATAGAACACATACAGTTTAAATTAAATACGAATCATAAATAAATACCTATGAATAAATAAAATTATTGTTTGTTTATCTACCTACTCGTGCTGGTCTAAAAAAATCTCGAGAGGTTACAGCAAAATATTTGAATGATTTTACGATTTTAAAATATTCTGCTTTGTGTATTTCGGAAGCGGGCGTTGAAGTGATCCTCCGTAGGCCCGTACAGTAGCAAATGACTAATGCAAATACATGATACAATGTCGCCACCAGTCGTGGTATGACGATTTGAATACACAAATAGACTTCCCAAACTGCGATTGCATAATACGACCTCATCAGCGTGTTTCGCAACACCTTGATAAAAATGTTTAGACGTACACATTAGGATATTACTGGTATTAATAAAAGCAAACACAGCAGTTTGCACTGCACTGTTTTTCTTGGTCATTTAAACGCAGGATCGTATTTGAAGGTTTTAATATTGCTCTACACGGTGTTAATGAATTGTACGGACAAACTTCTAGGACTTGCAAAACACAACAAAGCAAACAACTTTTGTTAATAAATGTGTGGTCAAAAGTGTTTCCTTTCAGTGATAGAGCTTTTCAAAGATTCTTTAAGAAGCGCCTAAATGTAGGCAACTCAATTTACTAGCTACTATTTGTCTGTTGACAACGAATGTACCTTCCTCACGCAGCCGACGTGAAACTACACTAAACGCCTTGTGCGATGGATGATTCCTATTCGGAAAATGTTCTTGATACAGACGAGTAGTTTCGCGTGCGTTGCCCCAAGCAGCTCCATACATGAACATCATGTCATGCTGTTCGGCAAAAGTATAATTCGCCATAAAACAAGAATACGAAAAACAGAACGAAAATAATGAAGAAAATAATTATCAAAAATATCACAGAACGAAAAAAACGAATTATAAAAGGCACAAAAAGAAACGAATGCAAGAAAAGTCGACACAAAAATATCGAATTGTGTCAAAATTGACGTTATTTGAATGCATGTACGTCTAGATCGTTTTTCTTTTTTCAAATGTCCGTGTGACCTGTGCAAAATTAATAAAAATGCAATTTGGGTTGCCTATTTTCAGGTACTTCTTAAAGAATCTTTAATAGGCTCTATTTTCTAAAGGAAACACTTTTGACCACACATTTATTAACAAAAGTTGGTTGCTCTGTTGTGTTTTGCAAGCCCTAGAAGTTTGTCCCTACAATTCATTAAGACCCTGTATAAAAAGTATAAATAATAAAAATATGAAAATATAAAGGCATTTATAAATATTTAGAATAACACTGTATTACTGTTGATAAAAACAAGTGGTCAACTTCAAAAAGTTGATTATTTGTACAATAATTAATAATCGGATACGGTTTTTGTCCCTGATTTCAATTAAATAGTTGATATAAAACAGACAAAAGTATCCACTTTTGCTGTTTATAAAAATATGACTTAAAAAGCAGACCAGAATTAGCCCGTTAGCCTACCTACTTAAATAGTTTATTTATTATTAAGCAAATAAAAAAATCGTGAGGCATAGCCCATGGATTCTGCTAGTATGTTTATAATTTATAATATATCCGGCAAAAAAACTTCTAGCTTCACTTTTCTTTAGTTTCTTCTCTATCTCTAATGAAAAAATAAATTTAAACAATATAACAAAATCTGACCAATTAAAAAAAACAAGGAATGAGTAAATAACTGACTGAATAAATGAAATATCTTCTAGAAATCCTGAACCAAAACTCAAAGCCATTTTAGATATGAAATGGAAATCAGCAGCTTCAAGTTTTCTTACAGTGTTACTATTATAGTATCCCACATGCTATTGAAATGTCATTTATTTTATAAAATTAATTATACCTGATGCAATAGTAGATTCTATGAACCCCTAACAAAGCAGTGCGAGTAAAAAACAAATAAATGAAATTATCTAAAAGCTGTAATAATTTGCAGACAGTTACTTCATTTCTTAGTTTCATACTTATTTTAATAAATACCAAGTTGTATATTGTATTTAGTGAGAATTTGACCACGTTACTGTTTATGTGAATTGTTGACTTAATTTTTATTAACAATTGTTATTGCAAATATAAACCAAAACTTTGTGTTTAGATGTTACACCAATTTTGTTATTAGGTACATTGGAGAAATTCATTGGGATCGAAGGCGACCTAGCAGGTCGGACGGTCCTGGTCGTCGAACAGTTAATCCAATTATTACTGTTACTGAACATACTCCAACACCATCTCCTGATTACTTAAGAAGACAGGTAAAAATATTTACATAGCAGATTCGATATTGCAATTAATAATAACACTGGTAAACAAAGGTTTTTTTTCTTACACTATAATACGTGTACCGTATGTACTTTTTCATGCTGATTCTGAAAACATTTTCAATTTTTTTCTACTACGTCAAAGTTTTGAGAAATTTTCAATTATAGTTTCCTCCTAAAATATATTAATTTTTTACTGGATTGGACATTTTCTGTTTTTCCGCATTCGTGTTAAATACTGAAAAAAATCTTGTGTTGCCTGACTTGTTTGAACAGATCTGAACAAGTTTTGGTATGTTTTCTACGTTACAACCGTAAGCCACGCCTTTGTCTTTAAACCAATGATATTTCGGAAATTTGTAGATTTGCGATTATGGGTGTATAGGAAGGTACAAAAGGATTATTACAAGCATTAAAATTGAATTGAGTCAGTTTGTGATAATCTGTTGTGTTTTATATTGACAATGTCTCGTAAGTGTATAAATGATCCGAATAGTTTTTGTTATGTTTGCGGAGAACTAACTATTTAGAATGCAATAGAAAAGGCGTACTACTACTACTGCTTTGGTATTAAAATTAAAAATCAAGACAAATCTTGCTGTATGCGTTGTGCTGTTACTCTAAGAAGGTGGTTGAATGGTAAGAGCACTGCTATGCCATTTGCGATTTTTATGATTTGGCATGAGCAAACGGACCATACAACGAACTGCCACTTTTGCTGCACCAAAATCTTCGGGATTTCTGGCATAGATAAGAAAAAAAGTGTACTCGTCCAATACCTCATTCGACAGCCTTTCCGGTACCAACATGTCCAAACGTTTTGAAAGAAAAACAAGTTGATACAGAAACAGAAAGAGCAACTGAAGAACTGTCAAACAATGATGATAAATTTTTATCATCTCAAGAAGACAAACCTTGTTTAATAATTCAATTAGAACTAAATGACCTGGTGCGAGAATTTATCAACTAACTCAAGCAGAGATACTAGGATCAAGATCACAAGGATAGAAGTTGTTAGCTTCAGATACGCGTATTTCAGTATATCGCAATCGTCAGCAAGAATTGTCACAGTATTTCTCAACGGAAGAAGGTCTTTCCTTCTGCAATCATATTGACAATTTAATGCTTGCATTAGGCTATGAATACAATGCAGAAGAATGGCGTCTATTCATCGATGCTTCGAAACTGAGTTTAAAAGCTGTTCTTCTACACAATGCAAATATTTACCCTTCAGTTCCTGTTAGACATGCTGTTCACATAAAGGAATCCTATGAAAATATGGTATGCCTTCTTGACAAAATTAATTACAAAAAGTATAAATGGTACATCAGTGCTGATTTAAAAGTTGTGGCATTACACGAAGCATTGTTGTTTCATTTGTGAGTGGGACAGCCGAGCAAGAAATTCTTATTATATTGTTAAACAATGGCAACCAAGAGAGCAGCATATTCCTGAGCTAACGTAATCCATCCGGCACTAGTTGAGCGTGACAACATTTTCTTACCACTGTTGCATATGAAATTGGGTTTGATGAAAAACTTTGTCAAAGCCATGAACAAAGAAGGACGTGAATTTCAATATTTCAAACAAAAATTTCCTAATATCACCGAAAAAATTAAAGAGGGTATTGCTGTAAGACCCCAAATTAATCTATTAATGCTAAATACAGAATTTGAAAAGGCTCTAAGCGAAAGAAACTGTCGGTGAACATCTTAGAAGTTATCAAGCAGTAGGTTGTAACATGAGCCTCAAAATACACTTCTTAGATTCCCACTTGGATTTTTTTCTTCCGAATCTTGGTAACGTTAGTGATGAGCACGGAGAACGGGTCCATCGAGACATTGCCACTATCGAAAAACGTTACCAAGGGAAGTGAAACAGCAAAATGCTTGCTGATTACTGTTGGACACTGATTATAAAGTTTCAGCGCCCCATACAAAACGAAAATAAATAGAAAAACATTCTAATTGTAATGCAATATCTGTGTACCTATTAGTTATTATGCGTAATATCTTTTATTCATTCTTTAAGTTAATTTTTCCAAAACTTGACCTGCTAGAAGTAATTTTTTTAAGATTGTAATTAAAACTTAAAAACAAAAATAAATTCTATATAGATAGTGAAGACAAATAAAAAGTTAAGTATTTTGTTAACCAGTGTAATCACCATTAAAGACAATTAAAAATACTCTTGTTCTTGCAGGGATCAATTGATAGTCAACTAGATGCATTGAGTTTCGGTGGCAGCAAGCAACATCCTCACTGGCAAGAACGTAAAGCTAGCCTGACACGCTCACAAACTGATTCTAATATAACTTATGCCGGAGAAGATATACCTGAAGCTCCTGGTTCTTTTTGCTATATCACTAAGGAAGGTGATATTGATCTACAAGTTGTTCTAAAAGTTAGTAAGATAAATAATAAGCACCCTAAAAACGTTCTTCCACAATTATAAATTTTAATGGAAAGTGTGAATATAACGTCATCAAAATTTATAGGCTACGCACTCGGCTGTTCTAAAAGACAACCACTGCTGCACCCTTCGTGTTCTTGAAGTAATATTAAACTTGGTGGAACTTTTGTTGGACTTGGGCGTATTAAAACAGTGCCTAAGAGATGAAGCTTTAGCAGAATATACTCCAACTTCTATGGGTGATTCGAGTCCTAGCAGTAAGCCAAACAAGAAAACACCTAGTACTACTGGAAATTTGTCTGCAGCGGAATCTGATATCTTAAACAAAACCGTTTCTCCACATCGACTAATCATGAACATCATTGTCAGGTAACGTAATGTTATGTTATCGGGAAGATTTTCCTTAGCTTTAATTAAGAGCCAAATTCGTAGAAAAACATATTTCTGAAGGGTATCTTAGAAGAATTCATTTTAATTCGGAGAAAAATTATTGTGTTTTGCAAGTCTTCCAATGATATTGCCATCAACTCAATCTATTGTTTGAATATTATAACAGACCACATTTTTAGCTGTGTTTTTGAAGAGGCATAATCTAAAGCAAAGTCTATTTAAATAATTGGCAATTCTTTCAAATACAGGGTTGGACAAAAGTACGGAGCAATGCAAATATCTTTAAAATGACAACCGCTATTTTGACATAATTTTTTACTAAAGGTTCCGATATACAGCGGATACAATGAAAGTATCGGCGGTTTAAAGGGACTTCCGGTTTTGCCGGAAATGATATCAAATTTGTATTTTAAACGGAACACCCTGTATATTTTTTAATATATCGATAGAACTCTTTTTTGCGAGTTCAGTGATATAAGGTTTTATGCTTTTGTTTTCAATAATTCTAGAGATATTGAACAATAATGTTTCGTAATTGTTATCTAGCAGCTCATGAAAACAAAAGAATGTGAGAAGTTTAAACAGTTATATAATGTTGTCAAATATGCTTGGTTCGTGTTGTGTTGTTTTGATGTTTAATTTAACCATTTCTGATGTTAAATTCAGCAGTTTTGATTAATTTTGGTTAATTAATTGATTACTGCAACCACACTGCACAATCTGTCAAACATCAAAACAGCACAACACGAACCAAGCATATTTGACAACTTTACAAAACTGTTTTGGTTTCTCACATTCATTTGTTTTCATGAGCTGCTAGATAACAATTACAAAACATTATTGAAAATAAAAGAATCAAACCTTACATCACTGAACTCGCAAAAAAGAGTTCTATCGCTATATTAAAAAATATACAGAATGTTCCATTTAAAATAAAAAAGTTGATAGCACTTCCGGCTAAACCGGAAGTCTTTTTAAACCGTCAATACCTTCATTGTATCCGCCGTATATCGCAACCTTCATGTAAAAAATTTTGTCAAAATCGCGGATATTTGCATTGATCCGTACTTTTGCCCAACCCTGTATATGAAAAATCAGTGATTAATAGGCTATAGTATCTGTAGGTATCCATTTTGTTATAACAATGGTTGATTACTTACAGAGTACTGAAACATCTTGGCTGTCCACATGGATGTGCTGATGGACAACGAGGTCCTGCTGCAGAGTTTCTACGAACACAGTGCCAAAACATCTTTGCAAAGCTGAATCGTTCCAGCAGCAAGCAGTTTACAAAATTTTTACGAGACTATGTTAAATTCCAGTCTGTACAAGAAGTTCTCGACTTATTTCATGGTTATGTTGGGTTCTGTATCGATCCCAGTTCGCTTCTTTCCCCACTGAGTAAGTTTATATAGCTGTATGTAACACAGTGGTACCTCTAACACTCCATTTCACTATACTATTTTATCTTTATACTTCGTAATTTCACAAGGCACTTTCGTGGTTAAACAGCAAATGTGGAATTCGTTATTTGATGCAATTTTATTACATAAATGAAATATTAGGTTTATCACAGGAATGATTAATATTTCAGTGCAATTTAGAAGAAAACGCAATAATAATATTGTTCTTACTGCAGCAACCAACGTACGATTTTATATGAATTTGAATATTGACTGGTGCTAGATCTTACGGTACTATACCGGTTATTGCAGCAGTACAATTACTAAATTACAACCCGGTTATCAGTTTAATGAATTATTATTCAATTTTGCCGCATCCCTAGCCTGCACTTAACCTTTTCGCTACCGGAACCGGAAAAATCTGCAAATCGTTGACTGCCATCGCAACGGGAAACGCTCGAATCCGCGCGCCGTTGCATGACTACTAAAAATAGTTTTTGTGAACGTTGATTGAACGCTACCATACAGTACAAAATTAAAAATTTTTTGTTGTTGTTGGTCTGCTATTTTATAATGTTTTTCATATAGAATTCTACGTTTTTTTTCATACACTGTGTTTTATTTAATAAAACAATAGATTTCAATGAATATGTGGGTTGAATGTAAGTCAACAGCGGGAAACGTACAAATCCGCCTCACTATTTCTTACATTTACTGCGGGAGACGCACTACGGTTTCGTAACGCCAAAATTCACACGCTAACCCAAGGGAGGGAAATTGGTTACCAAATTTTTTTTGCTGCTTAACACAAAAAATAAAGCAAATCATTTTGCCTGAACTATCGTATACTTTAAACACTTTTACTTTTTCTGTTTTTAAAACTATTTACAATCCTAAAACATACTGCACGCACGGTGATTACTTCGCAAAAGGCATACATCATACAAATATATCCCATTTATTTGCTGCAGTACGTTAGGATATGAAGATACCGGTCGTGCACCGAAAAACATATAATATGACCATAGTGTCGTTGGTCCGGGTTCGCTCTTAATGAGAAAAAAATTACACGATCACAATAATAATCATAATTGAAGTATGGGA
This sequence comes from Ctenicera cuprea, assembly GCA_958336395.1. Lineage (NCBI taxonomy): Eukaryota > Metazoa > Arthropoda > Insecta > Coleoptera > Elateridae > Ctenicera > Ctenicera cuprea. The sequence goes on along the minus strand of OY284494.1, from coordinate 13,647,322 downwards.
AATAAAAAAAAATAATTTTAGATTTTCAAGACAACCAAAGACAAAAGAGAAAATTTGTCTGCCAGAACTTGCCTGGGAGAAAGAAAATTGACGCTCTTAAATATTGCTTTACTTAAAAATTAAATTGTGAATCTTATTCTACTATCACTCATGAGCAATTTAGTTGAAACAGCAAGGTTTGTCATCTCCCGGTTATTAAATATAGGGGCATGTTTCTTCTATTTTCAAAAATTTATACAAGGCGTTACGTTTCGCATCCCAAGCTTTACGAGCCTGTAAAATAATTAAAAAAAACTGTGTGGCTAGTTTTCAAGGAATACTACTTTGGAAATTTCTAAAATTTTAAAAGTATTTTTAACTTCTTCGCGGTTATAATTTTTTCAAAAAATCTTTTGCATATTCACGTTATGTTTCACTACGGTTATTGTAATTACGAATGTTAATGCCGATCTGACAACTTGTTTTTAAGAAATAAGGCGTTAAAGTCAAAATGTCAAAAAACCGTGGCGGCCGCCATTTTGAAGCCAGCAGATTTGGAAAAATACATTTAATTTTGCTAAGGCTTTTCATCAAATACCGCTTATAAATTCAGAAAATTCAATTTCTGCAAAAATGCTGCCATAAAACATAGTTCTAACTTCCGTTTCCGGTTTTAGATTTTTTTTAAACTTATTTTTTCGAGTAATATTTGATACAATTCTGCATTCTGAAGCTCATCCATACAGTCTATCCGTTCGGAAGTTATGAGGCACACCCTCCCACTCACCACCCATAGACAGATATTTTTTTAAATCTACTGTTTTGAGTTCCTCCAGATCCTAAATTTTTTCGTCTAAATCTCAAAACCCGAACTTTTTATGATACTGCAAATATAGGAAAGTGAAAAATTAATATTTTGTGTTAGCTAGTGGGCAACATACCCTTCCGCTCCTGCTTTTACAGTTAATTTAGGATTAACGTTTGTTCAACCGCTATCTTTTCATCGTGTTGGTTCCAAAATTGCAATTAATATTATGCAAAAATCTCTTCACTAAAACTTTACAAGAAAACTAAAGGGGTAGAAAAAGTCACACATATTTTTCGCTTAAGCGATTCGAGTAATCTACGGGGTCTTAAAATAGTTATTATTTAAATCTTTTATTCTATCAGTAAATTTCATCATTGAAAGTTTGCAATGCAGCTGGTTTTACCGTCCTTAAAGGTTTTCGAAGCCGTCTCTTGAATAAAATACATTTTAATAATCTAACAAAAAAATTTGATCATTCATATCTCGTAAAAGCGTTTGTGTATATATACGCCCTTGTGATCACGCAAAAGTTGACAAAACCCGAATAACCGCAAAGAAGTTAGAAAAAATACCGTCAATACAAAAGTTTGGAGAAGAAATTTTAAATTCAAGTTTTTGGCATCTAAACAAATTGCGTTGATATTATTTATCATTATACTGGCTTATTCATTGTATATTGTATAACAGTTAACAAAAGCTAAGCTACTAAGCTGCATTCAGTCAGGATCCTAACGAGCCGCAACCGATGGGAACCGAGAATGTATTATATTACGTTTACGCCGCACTTGCACTTGATACAATTTATGGCACACTTGACGTTGGGCAGTCTAGTTTCATAATGAGATTGTTGGAAAATAAGTTGACAAAACCCGCATAACCGCAGAGAAGTTGGCAAAATGCTGTCAACCCAAAAAATTTAGAGAAGAAATTTTAAATTCGAGTTTTTGGCTTCTAATCAAATTGCGTAGATATTATTTACCATTATATTAACTCATTCATTGTATATCATATAACAATTACCAAAAGCACTTGACATTGGCATTCTAGTTCAATAATCAGATTCTTGGAAAATAAGTATTGTTTTTATATAATTAAAATCAGTCTGCAATCTGCCTCTGCAGTCTCTCTTCATATTTGGAGCGAAGAGGTTCCTAAAAAGTACGAGTTTATTTTTTCAATATATCTATATTTTTTATGTTCCCGCTGTCCCATTTTACTTAAAATCTCTATAAAATAACTGTCCGTGTGTCAACAAAAAAAAAGTTTGTGAATTTTAACTAATGCGGTTGGCAAATTGAGGATTCCTCCCCCCCCCCCCTAAAATACGTTGGTTGAGTTCGTCCCTTCTTGTGAACTTGTAACATTCGAGAATATTACAGAAGAATAATAATTTAGGAGTCTTGGCATCCTTTAGCATCCTCCCCCTCCGCCATCTTTATCTTTATCATGGGATATGGTTCTCCATCTATTCACTCTTATAGCTTCCAGGTCGTTATCTACCCCATCCATCCACCTTAGCTTGGGCCTGCCCCTTTTTTTTGCCTTCTGGGAGTTATAATGCTAGACTTTGATTGACTACTTTTCCTGTGTCGATGTCATGATAGAGTGAATAAAGCTCTAAGTAATAGTCTCTTTCCATCACGGGACCGTACATTATACTCAGTATCTTTCTGTCAAAGTTGTGCAGGAGTGTTTCAACTGCCTTGGTCACTGTCCATGTCTCTGAATCGTGGCTTAGGACTTGGCCGCATTAAGGTTTTATATAATGTGCACTTGGATTTCCAGGACAAGTGTAGCGATCTGAAGTATTTTCGTAGGTCATCATAACACTTATTAGCTGATACAGCCCTTCTTTGAATTTCTTCTACCATTTCATGTTTTTTATGTATTATCAAGATTAGTGTATTAAGTAGAGGGATTAAAAGTTTGGATTTCTTTTGCGGGCCAAATTATTCCTAATTCTATTAAAGGGGCTAATCTTATGTGGAAAAAAATTCCGAGTGTGCGAATTCATTTACCACGTTAAAGTTCCGTTCGCCCACTATCAGGTTTTGCTCCACTCTAGATCAATGTGGGTCTGCTCGAGGTGCCATCATAAATTTAGTTTTTGCTTGGTTTATTTTCAGGCCGATGTTATTTGCTGCAGCATCTAGGTTCACGAAGGCTTCGTTATTTGCCAGTAATGTGCGGCTTATAATATCTGTATCATCGGAGTAGCTCAGAAGGATTTTGTAAATATTGTGTCTCTGGTATTAACTTCGGCGTCCCCGATGGCTTTTTCGAGGACTAAATTGAAGAGAAGAAAAGCGAGTGGATTGTCCAGTCTTAATCCATTATGTATATCAAATAGATCGGATGTGTCAGTTTGGATTTTTAAACCCTGGAAGTTGCTCATCGCTATCTTAGTGAGGTTGATTAGCTATTTTTGGAACCTGGAGTTCCGCCATAGCGTCATAAAGCTTTGTTCGTATAACGCTGTCGTTTGCGACTCTAAAGTCTACAAACAAGTGACAGGTAATAATGTTAAATTTAGTTGTTTTTTCGAAGATCTGTATGAGCAGAAATATTTGATTATGTGTGGAATTTCCTCTGCGAAATTCGCACTGGTATCCTCCTGTAGCTTGTTCTGCGAACGGACCAATAGTCCTGTTGCTTTTCTTAGTTGCTTTCTGCTCAATAGCAAAATATCCTTTGCCTTACCCCTAGATGGGTCCCTTATGAAGATCCGCGATGGCCTTAGTTCAGGAGCCACATATCTAGTGTATAAGATGTTGTTGCCATAGCAGGTCCTTCACAGCCCCCTTCACTTCCTGGTACGAAACACCGCATGTGTGTTTGTTGGGTGCAATTGTTAAGTTTTATTATGGCTATCCTTAGTTCTTCTTTGAATGTCTTCTGGGCCTTCATTAGCGATTGGGATTGGACTTGGGTTCTCAAGTAATGTTTCTTGATATCGATATAGAATTGTTTGTTTCTCATTAATAATCTTGCCTTCTTTGTCTTTGCACATAGCGATTCAGGGTTTAAAACTCTTTCCTTGCATTGCTTACTTGCGCATAGAAAATTTTAATGTTATTTTGCCTTCGTAAGTTCTCTAGATTTTCTCTCTGCTCATTTTCGTTTCACTTGCGTTTTCTTGTTTGGTGTATTCTCTTTTCCTCTCTGCGTTTTGATTTGTGTTTATCTACAGTTGTTGTTGCCCGGCGTCTTTTGCTTTTCTACATAGGTGTTGTTTTTCTTGACTGTGGTAGCTGCACAATTTTCGTCAAACCAATATGTGCCACGTTGGCGTCGGGGTAGCTGTATTCCAAGTAATGTTTCTTCACATGTTCCCTCGGTTACTGATCTCAGCCTCTATATGTTGACCATGTTGATTTATTTGCTGGGCCTCTTCCTGTAGACGTTTGTTCAGCTCGTCAATATAGCTTTTGGGAATAGTTTCGAATTTTACCAGTAGACTTGTGTTGCTTTCTTTTTGGTCATGTAGTAGGCGTCTTTATGATATTTGCAATTCTAGCTCCCAATTTAGCTCCAACGTGGTATTCTTACGTCCATAAAGTTGGAGTTGTGACGGGAGTCAATTAATACATAATCAATATGGTTGTAAGTGCGTGTCGGCCAGGTGTAACCCAGACTGCTTTATGTATATTTAGGTGTTTAAATTTGGTGCCGCCAATGATCATATATCTTGACGTTGCTAGGCTAATAAGTCTGACTCCGTTATCATTGCTTTGCTCATGTAAGTATGGCGGCCTATTTGTGAATGGTATATTCTAAAGTTTTCGTATAAGCTATAATATACAAAAGGAATCACTTAAATTGCAAATAATTAATTTTATTTACAAAATAAAAAAAATTAATTAAAATTTAAAAATGCTTACAGTAACGAGAATTATTATACCTTTTTATACGAAATTCAATATTCCGGATGTATAAAGTCCGTAAGTGTCTTTCCGAATACCTACCGTAATGATCCACTAAGCTCTGTGCAACCATGAAAGTGTTTAGATCTCGAGATCCTACAAAGCACCGGCTAGTTGAAAAAACTTTTAACATCACCTCACTTCACACTTATATCTATCCTAAAGACTGGTGTATATGCTATGCTTTGCTCCATAGAGAACTGGTCTTGCTTCCCGTAACTTCATTTCTGGACATGAACGTCACTAGAGTAGTGTAGAAGAGAAAGCTTTGAAAAATGACTGTAAGTTTTGATCTGTAAAACATTTGTTATTGGCAATATCTATCTAATTGGTATCATTGTTTAAACATAATCACGTTATGTGATTCTAATACAGATAATTTAATAAGATTTCACATCAGATTTCTAATTATGTGCAGTCGTGCAGATGATATGTAGTCACCTCATTTCCTAACCAGTGAATGCACTTATTCTTAGTTTCTGGCATTTACAATCTTTTCTGTAGAATGTTTTTCTTATGTACATAACATCTTATCTAGATCTCCAGCATGTTCCATCATTGTTAATATATATTCAATATTAACCCAAAATACTAAAATACGATCTAACTGTAAATAGTTTATTAAAAAAAGCTCTAAAATAACCAGCCCAATAAGAAAAATATAATGTTATACAAGAAGCGCCAAAAATCGCTTTACAATTATTTTGTTGGATAGGTATCGAACAGTTACAATATTGCTATGTGAGTGACATTAACTTGTTTGGTAAACTTTGGAGTATTTGTTTACTTACTCGATGCATTGCAGATAATGGAGTTGTGATCGGTACAAAAAAAAGTTATATCTGGTGTTTATTTTGTGAGTAAGTCGTGTACAACCGTATTTTTGAAATCCGGTTAATGTACGAAAATCATTACAAGATTGACGAAAGACTTTTACGTTCTACAAATACAACTGTTTGTAGGTGTAGTTTTATTTTTAGGAATATTGTCGTTTCGTTTTGTGCTTTTAATACATTACTAAAAGAATACTTTCTGGAAAGTCGCTTACACCCCACGCATTTTTTGATAACTTCTTCTATTTAGCGCAAATAAAGTAGAGGATAGTTAAAGAAGCAGAAGTGCCCAATCTTCTTGTTTTAACGGCGATGTGGAAAGCTGCAGCAGTCATGCCAAGTTGGAGCATCGTGCAACCATCGCTTCTTTAAGGATTGTCTTCATACAGATCAATGTCTAGGACCAAAGTCTAGCAACTTGCTGGTGGAGATATCCCGTAATTCCTCTGGCACCGAAAAAGGGTTTCCTCTGTGCCTCAGTACCGATAGTCTGAGGCAGTGGGTGAGAAGATGGAGGGAACATCCCTACTCTTCTCCAGAGAACCTACACTTGGGGTCATCGACTACTCCCATAGTGTTTAAGTTTTAAAAAGACCGTGGCCAATTAAAAAACATATCACGATCTTAATGTGTTGTCTACTTAGGCGTAGAAATTGCTTGAAACGTTTCGGCGAAGGTTCTCGAATGAGGAGGTTCACCTGGGGCAGTCCTGAATTTTCATTCAGTCGGTCCAGTTAATTTTGAACTGGGAACGAGTCTAGTTCTCATTTTCCTTCCTTGAAATAAACCTAGGAAATTTAAGTGCCGGCTCTAAACCGAGGTTAGCTGTGAGCCCCTGCTCGACAGGGCATCAGCTTCATCATTTCCACCAATAATGTTACAGTTTCCAAGCCCATGAAGCAACTTAACGCAATTATAAGCACCAAGTCTGCCTACGACCTGACAAAAGTCCTTGACCAACATTGGTTTAGTCATGACAGATCAAAGGGCATTGAGGACCTCTGGGCTATCGGTATATATACAAATATGCTTGTTGGAGTAACCCCTAGGAAGGTTCTCCCTAACACAGGTTCAGATAGAAAAAATCTCTTCCTGTTGATAACCATTGAAAAATCGTTGATTATTGAAAATCATAGAAATTAGTAAAAACATGTTAAAAGAACCAAGCGAATACAACAAACGGAAGAAAAATTACAGATAACCTGGACCCACCCAATACATTTAATGTAACGTTTTTATATGCATTGTTGTCTTGAAAATAATGGAAGTTGTATGAAGTGGTATGAAGAAAAGAAAGCAGCTAGGCGTGCTATTAAATTGATACAGGAGCACAGTGTATCGTCTACCCAGGAACCAGTGTATGAAACTGAATGTTAAACGAAAAAGGAAAATGCATAAATCTATGGTAATGCCAGTTTCTAGATTTAAGCCGTTAGGTCAAATTTATTTATTATGTATGTATCATTTATTATATGAGATGAGGCGGCCGTGGGCTAGCAGTTAGAGCGTTGGACTGCTATGCTTGGGGTCTGGGTTTCAAATCCCAGTACCGGAACCGGATTTTTAACGGCCGTTCTCCCTCGCAAAGCAATGGTAAACCAGCAAGGTATTCTGCCTAGAAAACTTTCTCTGGAGAAGAAGTGCTTGCACTTCCTGCGGGTCGGAGCCCGCGTTAAACAGTAGGTCCCCTATGTCTGTGTGATTCATTAAGCGCGCTCACTACAGGCATATGAAAGAAAGTCACTACGCTCTTTCGAGAGCAAAAGGACTCGAAAGAAGAATACGAGATGAACATTAACAACTTCGGGCTTATATTAATACACCCTTACGTTGGTGCAAAAAAATTAGGTCATTATTACGCATGTTATGTCTTCAGGAACATGTCAAAGTTTGGTTTGCCAAGGAAATGCGTATAAATCTTACTAAACCGCGTGTTCGCTGATTTCCTGCCGATCCCACCCGGTATAGCATATACAGCTTATAACACTGTTCACTTACCGGTAATTTTGTCCGTGCCTGTATGTTCATGTTTCATATTTTAGCAAGAGTTATGACCAGACGTAACAGCGCAGTTGAGAAACTTCGCAGGATCGAATCTTCGCAAGCTTTATCATTGTTTACATCTACTGCTTCTTTTGAAACAATGTTGCCAACTTAAAGTGACTGAAGTCACTAGCGTCTAGCCCCTTGAACATCAATCGATTCTACCTCATCAAAATCAGACTTGCGTGTTAATATACCGTCAATCAGTGAGTGAATGCAAATTTGTCTTCGTATTTTTTCTTTAAAAATATAACTGCTATTAACAAATAATCTCGCGTAAACAGCAAAACGCAACAACGGTGTTTAAAACTCGACCCCACAACTACGTATGCAGTAAAACGGCACACCTAACACACCCGCATATCCATCTGTGCCACTACGAACCTGCCGGTTATCGCTAAATAAGTGCCTATTGAATGCGTGCACAATAGAAATGCACAAATAAAAAGTCTGACCTTGGTGGGATCGATTGTTTCGAAGAGACTAGACGCTATTACTGAAGTCTAATATAAAAATGCTACTACCGACAATTATTCAGTAATTTTGAACAATAATTAATATTATGCTACCATGTGTTTTTAGCACGTATTTATGACATCTTCGAATGACCTGAGATATTTCATATTTTGAAGAAATACTTAGAAAAATATTTTAAAAAACAGTAAATTGTTTTCTGTACAATTTCCCGTAAACTGGGATGCTAAGAGGAGTTTTGCCAATACTATTTTTTTTATTTATCTTTAGAATTTAAATTCAGTTTTAATATGCAGTTATACTTTTACAAGATTTTCACAAATATTACGGTACAGAACGTTTGAATATCCCACTAGTAAAAATTTAACAAGTTACAGAACAATAAAGTCGATGAAAATAAAATGCTTCTCAAATAAGTAAGGAAAAATTAATATTATCAGAATTACTACAGAAGTGTATTGTCTTTGTTTGTCCAAATCATTGTTTCATTTTCAAAACATTCCTCGGCAATTTGTTCTACTACAACATATTTTGTTTAAATAAGTCATGCAGATAAGCAGCCCGGACAAACCCCCCAAAAATTTTTAGTGGAATAAGTAGAGGGAATCCTAAAGATCACTTGAAAATGTACTAATAGGTAATAATATACAGAGTGCACCATTTTCGATGGGATTGCAGGGTTTGTCTCGTTAACCATCAACGACAAAAAAAGAATAAAGCACTCTCTATGAACGCAGATTTTAGATAATTATGTTTTCCTGTTAAAATTAGGGCTGGACGATCTTGGAAATTTAATATCGTATATCGATATTGAATTTATGATAATGATATTGATATTATTGATAATACGGATAATATCGATAGTATGATAATAACTATAATACCGATAATATCGCTATATTAAGGATAGTATCTCAGGGGAAGACAATGTTATTATATACAATACGTTACCAAATTTCCGGCCGATCTGAAAACTAATTTTTAAGTAGACGAGCGTTGTTATCAAAGCATTATTATCAAAATTATAAAAAAATCGTATCGATGGTCATTTGGGGGCTACGAGTTCGGAAAATAATCATTCCATGCTTTTTGATATATTTTAATATATGTGTTCTCTTTTCTTATAAAACAAAATCAAGAAAGTCTGCGAACATGTGTCTAATCATTTTGGTTTTTTGTTAACCTAATATTTTCGATGAATTTGTGATGTACACGCACATTTTAAATTTTATCAAAACGGTTTGTTTTAAATACATATGTTTACGGTGGCTATAGACATAATTTAAAAACGTTTTTTATAGCAATGGTAAATACATTGCTTATTAGTAGAGCAAAGATAAATATACATTTGCATTTTGCATGCATAACTGCATACTTCCTCGTTTTTTTTATTATCAAAGCGTTATGATCAAAATTATTTAAAAAAAAATTGTAACGATCGCCATTTGGGGCTACGAGTTTGGAAAATAAGCATTCCATGCTTTTTGATATATTTTAATGTATGTGTTCTCTTTTCTGATAAAACAAAAAAACAGAAAGTCTGTGAACATGTCTAACCATTTTGGTTTTTTGTTAACCCTAATATTTTCGATGAATTTGTGTTGTACACGCACATTTTGAAATTATCAAAACGGTTTTTTTAAAACTACATATGTTTACGGTGGCTATAGATATAATTTAAAAACGTTGTTTTTATAACAATGGTAAATACATTGCTTATCAGTAGAGCAAGGATAAATATACATTTGCATTTTGCATGCATAACTGCATATTTTCCTCGTTTTTTTTTGTTAAAATGCATATTTAGCGAAAATAAGTATAATGTAGCATATTACATAGTTTTTTGATTCTTTGGGCACTCTATAAAGAACACGTATTACGGCTTGTTATTAAATTAAGATTTTCCAGAAACAATTTTTCATTTTTACCTAGAATAGATAATGATAAGAGGATTATTCGTGAAATGTGCAGCTATAAAGATTCCAACTGCACAAATAGCATTAATATTGGATTGATAATAACCAACATATATTGTAGAGAAAGCATTAGCCAATACTACGAAATCACTGATATCTTGTCCACTACAAGATAGCATAGTAATGATTGCAAGAAAAACACCAGAAAATGCATGGGCATGAGCCACTTCATGCGACAATACATTATGTTTCAACCAAACTTCCGTTGCTAGAAATGGTATGGTGACGAAAGGCAGTGCGGATATAGAATATTGATGCAGTTCTTCCAAAGTGTCATTGCATGTAACTGTTTTGAGTAGACCCAAAATGGCGTATGCTGCTATTGCCATTAGCGAAAATGTAACAAATCTGGCAGAAAATCCTGAAGTCTGCAACTGAAGTAAGCATATTGTTGAAGCTGCCGCCGCTGAGGTGTCCGCAAATAACTGAAATAGTCTTGGCTTTGCCATATTTCACACTTTGAACGGGAAACGATTACACACACTTATTAATTTTGAAGGTACTTTAGGACAAAGCTAAATGACAAAAACTTGGATTTTCGAAAATCCAAGTTTTTGTCATTTAGCTTTGTCCTAAAGTACCTTCAAAATTAATAAGTGTGTGTAATCGTTTCCCGTTCAAAGTGTGAAATATGGCAAAGCCAAGACTATTTCAGTTATTTGCGGACACCTCAGCGGCGGCAGCTTCAACAATATGCTTACTTCAGTTGCAGACTTCAGGATTTTCTGCCAGATTTGTTACATTTTCGCTAATGGCAATAGCAGCATACGCCATTTTGGGTCTACTCAAAACAGTTACATGCAATGACACTTTGGAAGAACTGCATCAATATTCTATATCCGCACTGCCTTTCGTCACCATACCATTTCTAGCAACGGAAGTTTGGTTGAAACATAATGTATTGTCGCATGAAGTGGCTCATGCCCATGCATTTTCTGGTGTTTTTCTTGCAATCATTACTATGCTATCTTGTAGTGGACAAGATATCAGTGATTTCGTAGTATTGGCTAATGCTTTCTCTACAATATATGTTGGTTATTATCAATCCAATATTAATGCTATTTGTGCAGTTGGAATCTTTATAGCTGCACATTTCACGAATAGTCTCTGTGAACAGCCTGAAATTGAAGGTTTCTATAATTATTTTATTGCTGCATAAGAGGATTAGACTTAACAAAATTTTTGAAAATGGGCTTCAAGGATCTAATAAGTTAAAAAGTTACTCATTTGGAATTACCTAAAACGCATTATTTAATGTAGGTACTAGACGGAACTTCAAGATTTATGGAGTGTTTTGAATGGTAACAAATTTCTATAATAGAAAACTACGATACTGCAGAAATAGTTAAATTTATATTTGCTCCTATAACATCGTGTGATGTTGATCGCATTTTGTATGAGTTTTATAGTATAAGTACATTTTAAATGAGAGAAGACAAGGTTTTTTTGTTCGAAAAACTAATAAACAGTTTTAACTGTATAATGTAAATTATAAAATAAAAATATTTAGTTCTTGTCGTAGTTTATATTTTGATATTTAAATATAAATTATATTAGAAATAATTATAATTTAATTCTTACTTTTTTTAATGTAGATTATGTAAGTGCAAACAAAAATGTAAATATGTACTGAAAATTTTGTTTTTTTAAAGTGGGTATCAAAGTGCATATTTTACATATTTTTGTGCATAAATGGATGCATATTTTTTAATTTTAGAATGCAAATTTATCCTTGCTCTGCTTATCGGCATTGAAATATGTTTTAGATAAATATTAATTAATATAGTATACATATTTCTCTTATGTTTCATTATCGGTCCATTCCATCTCTGCCTTATAACCAACTGCCTGATTATTTATTACCGCAAATTAAGAATAAATTATCATAGCATTTATGCGATGTTTTATTATAATTGCAAGTCAAAATAAATATGTAAGACATCCGCTTGTTACCCGTGTTTTTACTAGCGCCTTCATGTTACAGGGGAATTTTCAACTCAAGTTTGATTTGGTTCTTAGGCCGGGCTCAAACGACTGGTGTACTTGGCAAGTACACCAATATTGGTATAATTGGCAAGTAACCCAGGTCACGATGGCCACTAACAAGTAAAGGCGCTCACACGACGTGTACATGTTTGTTTTTAATACGCCAGTAAATTAATACAATGTTGGTGGGATGAATAGACGAGTATTGGCCAGCATGTATAGCGGTCGTTTATTATTACGGACTGAATAGTAGCGAAGCAAGGCGGCACAAATATGTACAACTCGTGTGAGCGCAATCACAAGTATAGACAAGTATGGACTTGTCAAGTGTACCAATAATTGTGAAGCCTTTGACTTGTGTCATTTTTACCGACAGACGATGGGAAACTGACCAGCACTCACCAGCGACCAATAATTGTACAAGTAAACCGTTCACACGACATGGCAAGTATACGCCAGTAACAAATAATGGCCAAGTACACCACTCGTCTGAGCCCGGCATTATCCAAGCATTAGAAGTTTATATTTTGAATTGATTGTGTGGTAGGCACATGGTGAAACATTATTAATAAATATTTAACTATTAAAAAATGAATAGATTATTAATAAAATAAAACGCTTGGTAATTGTTTCACAATTTGTTGGTTTTTATTTACTCAACTCGAGTTTCAACCATCACGGTCATCGTCAGGAGTTTACAATAAAACTTTTATTGTAAACTCCTGACGATGACCGTGATGGTTGAAACTCGAGTTGAGTAAATAAAAACCAACAAATTGTGAAACAATTGCCAAGCGTTTTATTTTATTAATAAACTATTAATTTTTTAATAGTTAATTATTTATTAGTAGTTTATATTTTTCACTCTTTAAAACTCTGACATCTGACATACGTCGTGAATGAGAATACCATGTTTCTGAACAGATTTCTTTTATTAATAACAATATAAAAACAAATCTGTACCCGCTCGCAGATAAATTACTTCATTCAACTCCTCGTCCGAAGGCTGCGCTTTAAAAAGTCCCTTCGCGTGATTCAACAATTCATAAAAATTCAAATAATAGTGCTGTTTCGCAACCACACTCTAAAAAATTATTGTTGTCGAAACAATAATTTCAATTAAGGCAACAATATACAAATATTTGCTATAGGGATAACTGCAAATATTGTTGCCACTTCAATACGGAAATAGTTATTATCAAATAGTCATAGGAATCAAACGAAGTGTTACGTTTACTAAGCAGATGGTTAAATTTGTATAGTTATTTCTACTATTTAAGTGCTTTTAGCAACAACCCAGTAAGGGTTGCATTTACTAATAACATAGTTGATTCCACTGCGCTAGTAAGGTTGTGAAATTAGTTACCTACTATATTAAATTGTTACTTTTACTATTTATATAGTTTCAAACAACCATAATATATAGTTAATCCAACCATGCTTGTATAGTTGTGAAATTGTTTACTATATTAAATGGTTATATTCCAGCAGTAAAATATTGTTACATGTGCTCTTGTATATACAAATTGTGCCCTAAAATTTAAACCTATAAGATCTAGCAACAAAAGAATACTACGAGGTTTTTTCAAAATGCACTGTTTTTGATGATAAAATCGCACCTACTATCAATTTCAATATGATCTTCTTAAAAAAAGACCTCTCAAGTTTTTGTTTTTTTTGTCGCTTAACGTTATCGGCTCAAATTTGACAAACTTCGAAAACACCCTCATATATACAATACACGCAATTTGAGAACAGTTACATAATTTTTTATAGGCAAAAATTAAAAAGCTGATTTCACAAACATTAAATTTATTAATTATGAAAACAATTATTATGTTGAACAAAAACTCATGGTTATAACAAAATACTTAAAATATCTTAATAATAATTCTAGAAATATATAAAATAGTAAACGCATTTCCTTAAGAAACGAATAAAACAATACAAATTAACAAACTTTTGCATATGGTTATTGTGTATTCATGTGCAAATATACTTTTATACGTATAATGTATACAACTATCCAAATCAACTAAAACTGTCAAGTTTTATCCTACTCTTATTTCGCATACAGATGGTTAAAAAAACGAGTTCAAATACTTCATTTATTTATGAAACGTTTACCAGAAAGGACGATAATTAAATGAAATATTTTTTAATTATTTAATGCAAGCTCACTAGCTAACATTCAATGAATGATACAGCTTTAAACATATATCGAATGCTTTAAGGGGGCCCTCGAACTTATAAAATAAAGAATCAATTGATACCAGCGCTGATAAATTATCTAAATTACTACCTACTATTATCGGCAAAGGCTGTAATGTATCATTTTTGGATCAACACTTGCTACGTAAACGTAGCCGCTCCAAGGTTGCATCTACTTCGTCTGCATTCTTCATATGTAGCAAAAACGTGTCTTGCCTTCCTGCTTTTGACGGGCGCCACTTTGCTCTTTTCTCTTTTTTAGATGAGATTACATTTGTCGATAATAAATATGGTATTATCAGCAAGGGTTCGGCATTTCTGGCATCTACGACAAAAGAAGAAATAGAAATAACTCAAATTTCATAATTTTTAAACTTACTTTCAGAATTTTGCCTCTTCATTTTCCACTAATAGTTTGTTGATGTACAACTCATTTCTCTTTTCTGCTAGTAAAAGGATTTTGGTTGATAGGTTATTAATTTCTGAATATAGTAATAGTTCATGCTTCGGGTAAATGTTTTGTAAATCAATTTCAAACTGAAACTATTTGAATTAGGAACAATATCAAGTTAAAACCATTAAATTTTCTATAAAAGCCTACCTAACGGCTTCTGCAAAGCCGGTTAATCTTTTATGTATTCATATATACTACAATCACTGCCATTGTAAAGCTGAATTCGTTTTTCAGTCGTTTTTCTCCATTTTTCTTCTGCCTTGGGCCATGGTTAAAAATGGTTTTTGAACCACTGAACAATATCGTCATTGTCATGATTAGTATCGTTTGCTTAAAAATAAATAATTAAATGAATAACATAAAACAATTTTTATACACTATACTCACAATCTTGATGGCTTGTGGAAGCTTCAGATTCTGAAGAGTGACTAGTACTGGAATTTTTGATTTTTCGCCCAGTAGAAACAGAAGTTGATGTCGAAGCCAAGCTGTCGTCGAACTCCTGATTTATTTTTGTCAAAGAGTCATCAACAATTACTTTAGCAAGAAGCGAGTTATTTCGATATATGTGATATTTTGCTAAAAATTTGGCTTTATTGCCTATTTTTGGTATTAATTATTAACATATCAGTTAACTTCAGAAATGCAGTGTAGTCGACCCCTTCGCCTTGAATCGGTGCTATAGCCGGTTGTAGGGAACTGCAGTTGTTTGAACTAACAAATTTAATGATTGCACAACAATGCCTAATGCAAAGATAAAACGTCCCACAGCATTTTACTGGAATTTTCGTTAGAAACGACGTTAAATCAGCAAATGATTGAAAAATAGAAGCCGGGTAGCCGTCCATATAACAAATCCTTTTTTTTATTTCTTACTTTTGTTAAACCAAACGAAAATATGTAATGTTTTTAAGTATAGGTAATCTTTTATTAATCATTTAATGTGTCTCTTTCTCGTTAATTTTAAATAATTAACATTAAAGTTATTATTTACTTACCCTCAAAACGCTCCTACAAGTGTTTCAATCGCCACAACTGCAGCAACTCACATACGATATCACTTTTATCATTGTTCACCTCCATTATTAATAATAAGTACCTAATTCCCGAACAATTGCTGTTTATCCGTCTAAAATCGCTACTCGCATTCGAACTACAACTTATGAAGCAACAAAAGTTGTGATTAAGTGTCAATTACAATATTAGTTTGGTATACAGAAACATTCCTATTGCTAAATTCTTTCCTAAACAGATATTATAGCTGATCAACTAGATGGTATAATCATTGCAACAAAACTTAGTTAACAATTTTTACGCGTTTGTCGTATCAATTCATATTTTTTGTCTTTCGTTTAGAGAATCAAATATTTGGTTGCTGTAACAATAATTTTTTTAACAAACGTGTTGGGTTGTAATTACAATAGGAATTTTTTAGAGTGCAATAAGTGAACAGCATTATAAGCTCTATACTAAGCAGAGTGGGATCGGTATAATTGCGAGCTTGCTGCCAATTACTTTTTACGAATTTCTCTTATTGAGTGGTGGTAGCTTAGCGGTTAGGCGCTTAGCCTCTAACGCTAAAGGTCTAGGGTTCGATTCCCCGCCGAAGCCATGCAGTAATAAAAATCTATGCCGCAACCCGCCACTCAAATTCTCGAATCCGGTGTAGGCAGCCGTAGAGTCTTAATGCCTGAAACCTTCTCTGGTATTTAGTCGTTCGGATTCGACGTTAAATTGTAGGTCCCCCGTACTCCACCTTAGCGCTAAGGAGAGTACGTGGCAGAGACGAAAGCCGGTGCCCAGCAGTGGGACGTAAAAGCTGATTGCGAAGTTCTCTTATAGGTCTATATTTACATGTGATAAATCCAGAAAATATTGGTTTTTAAAAGAAATGCCGTCAACGAATTCGCGCGCTTCCAACGGAAATACTGCATCGAGTTTGACTTCACGTGTTGATTATTGAAAGAGTGTGCTCGGGAAGGACGCGGGCATACTATTTTTCATACATAAACCTATCAACTTTATTCTCCTTGTATCTTCTGTTTAACTTCTGTTTAACTCTGAAACATAACCCTAATATAATATATATAAAAATTTTTAGTATTAAGCAGTTTTTGGCGCTCGCTGTATAATAAAATATGCATTGCTTTCAGGTCGTTTAGGTAACCAAAACGATTATAAATTTGTTCTCCAATAATTGTAGAGATAATCCTTTATTTCACATTGATAAAGTAATAATTGTACCTAATGACATACAAATCAGATTATCAAAAACTGAACTGCATAAACCTAAAATATGATACTTAAAATTAACAAATTAATCAGAAATGTAAATATTGCCATTAATAAGCTACATTACAGCATCAAAACATTGAGTCTTAGTTCAAAGCTACAAACGTGATAAGTAATATTTAATTATCAGACCAGAAGCGGGGCTCTAGCAAGTCGCCAGACAATGTGTCGCAAAGTGGTTATGCCACGAACTTTGGCGCAGGCCTTGGAGGTGGTGGCATTCGAGGAGTCGAGGGTCAAGTCGTTTCCCATGTTTTTAAAACGCTGGTTACCCGGTTTGTTAAATCTACCAAAGAAATCAAGGCTCCGGAGAACTTGGTAAGTGGATTTTCCTCAATTAACTGAAGATGGGTAAGTCATTGGAAGAAACCTAATGTATAACTTACACATATTTTTTATTGTAATTCATTGTTTTTGTAATTACTTCCTTCAGTCAATGTATTGCGAAGTTCGACAGCTAATTACATATGTAAAAGAAGCACATGGAAGCACATTTAGACGTGTGGCATTAAGTGCGCTGCTTGATACCGCCGATCGTCCAAATAAAAAAGATATTGATGTACAAACTACCCGAGTTATAAGGTAAACTTTTACAAACACCAGCAGTTTTTTTTTCATTTAAATTACAAGTGTTTGTATATTTGCATAATTTTTCCTAGACATATACATCAAACAGATATGGAAGAACCAGAACAAGTTGAATCCACAATAGAACCGTCGTATGTAGACGATCGAGGAGCTCGAAAGCTACTGTTTAAGAAACGTAGCACGTCATCTACATGTGCAGTAAGTTTTTTAGTCATAGAGTGTTTTTTGATCAAAATCCTATGTGAGCGCTTAGGAATATTACAAAAATATATGCAAATGTTGTCTTTGCTATTGTTGTAATCACATTTTTGTTTAGAGTCTATTAGAAACCGAGGCAGAAGAAGCTTCCAAAACAAGCCAAAGTCCCCTAAGTAACATACGTAAGAAGCATCACATTTTAACTCCGAGACAAAGTGAAAGGACACTAGGTATTGCTGAAATGGGCCTATCTAAACCTAAGTCAAAATCCCGATTGGTTGGTATAGGTATGAAACAGCTTCAATAGATATTTGTGCAATTAAATTTAAACAATGTTTACTTACTTAATTTTAGTTAATTGGTTTAAACGGGATTCGGGTGCAGCCGATACATCAGAAAATCTTGATAGTAGCGAATCCGCCACAACAGATGCCTCCAGTTTTATCAAACAACCTTCAAAATATCACAGCCAAAAACCTCCAGTTAAAAGTAGTAGTAGCAGGTAATTAGGGATAATGCATTTAATTAAGATGCTTATAAATGACGTACAACCAAGTTTGGTTTGGTAGTGGGTATCGGTGATTAGAATGAAGTAAGCAGTCCCTTAAAAGTATATCAATAAAGACAAAAAGCCTAACATCTAAGCCTAACATCTTTTCTCCCTTGAAATAAAGTCCACATTTTCTTACATTCATTTTCAAAACTGTCCATTTTAAGGCAAATATCAGAGTTGCCTGTTAGCAACCACTTAATGTTCTTTTCCGTAAAAATGTCACAAATCAATATTCTTAGTAATTAACACAAACTACAATATGGGGTCTGTTCAGAACACTTCCTTCTCAACCATTAAATATTTTGGTTCACTACTGAAGTAGAACATCTGCACATCATTCTAAGATGTCTGCGTTACATTCCTAGACTCTAATTGGTCCATTTAAGTGCTTTTAGATACCCCACTCTACACTTCATCTGCGTTTAAGCATACGTACTAGGAAAATACGCAATAAACTTCTAATACATCGTAATAAATTAACGGTTAAATTTCCTACATCAGTGCAGATTTGAGTGTTATCTAAGTGGGAAACCTCTATCTCTTCGACGTTGTCCGTTTTTCAATCAGTTCCTCACTTTTAACATTGATCATCTTCTTTCTTTCTAGTCGCCTTTTTATGACCCCCGTTTTCTCATGTTGTCTTTCGCTTCCGCTACCCGTGATCTAAGAGGCCGGCCTTTTTATTCTTCGCGCTGATTTCATAAATTATTTTTTTACGCGTTTGTGTTATTCGTTGAATGTGGCCAAAACTCCAAACCGTGGTAGTTTCTGTTTTTTTCTATAATATTGCCTCTTTTCCACTTCTAACAGGCCACATATTTCTGATTTTTAACGAAATCTCCTTCAAATTGTACAAGCACGCAAGCTCCTGGATGGTAACAGTCTGAGTCTATCATTTGAATGATGTACGGTAAATCTGGATTGTGTTGCTAATAAAAATCAACTTCGTCATTGCTGGTAGTGTCAAATATATATTTCAAGTATAATACAAATCATTCTAATTCTTCTTATGTGTACAATAGCAATGTTGGACAAACCCTCCAAAAGGCAAAACGTCGAATGGAAGACAGGTTTAACAAATATGTCTTGAAAAAGGGCAAAAAGAAAGACGGGAGCATGGAAGAACCAGCTGGAAGTTGTATGATACGATTATTAGTGACATAATGTAATAGAGAATGATAAAAGAAACATTTTTAGATTTAAGTCGGCGCAATTCTTTAGAATTAGGAGAAACCTCAAAAGAATCTGAGTTTGTTGTTTTGAAAGAGAGGAAATTAGTTTCTACTCTACCTGTGTTAAATGGAATGCTGAGACTTTCATTTCTTCTGGAAACATGTCCACCAGGTTCTGTACCTGATCCACATCTACTTTCTGCAGTGCTCGATCTGGTAAGCAATGTAAATGAAGTGAAAGGGATACATATTTATTTTTAACAACGATTGGAATACTAAAACAAACATTTTAAAGTGTCTAAGAATAAAAAATATATACTGGACATGTCTGACGGGCGTATTTTATAATTTGCAGCCACACTCAGCCATCGTCTCTCGAGCTGCAGTATTATTGGAATGTTCCTATTTTGTTCATTGTTGTAACAAAGGACAGTGGCCTTCTTGGATGAAACTTAGTTTCCCCATGTTCAGACCATCGGGTCCTTTGCCTACTAGAGGTCCTAATTCTGGTATCAGACGTTCACACATTACACAAAGAGCTGCAGGCAAAATGTTTTATCAATGGGCAGAGGCAAGTAATATCAATTAAAAGTACAAATACATATGTATACATTCACAAAAATTACATTTTAATAATATTATGTAGATGTTGGGAAACCGTCTGGAAGAAATGATAAATGAGGATAAGCACCATCAAACCCAAATATTCAATTTAGTATCAGATGAAAGTAAACAGAGAGAGCTCCTTTTACAAGACGAAGAAGAAGACTTTTTAGACGAAGGTAAATTATTGTTCAAAATAATATCTGAATCTAACATAAGCACGAATATTTTATAGCAAGCATTAATACTTATGGATCCTCCTGTCCAATGGCTGTTCGCCTTATAGCATGTATGTTACTATATGAAATTACGACATTTTTACGCGAAACATACCAAACACTTCCAAAGTCTTCTCGTATGTTTGGAAAAGAAAAACCTCAAGCCTGGGATCGCATGTATAGTAAAGAAGCTAATAGGAGATGGAGCATGGCTCTATCATCTATGGGTCATTCACAGACTTCGGCTCAAAGTCTCCAGTCCATTGCAGGTGATCGTGAATCAGGTATGTGAAAATTTCTTTTTATATGTATAATGTGTATAGTAGCTTGTATTATGCATACAGATTGTCATTATTTACTGGAAACATACTGAGCGATCCATTTAAAAATACACAAGAGTAGGTCTTGACCGACGGTGACGCTTGTCGGTCTTAGATACGTTCAGAACACTGCAATTAGGTTTGACATTTATATTTGTAATTATTTTTTAAATAGCTGAAACAATGGTTAAGGTCTGTTGTTCTTATGTACTTTTTTTGCGGATCGTTCTGAACAACTAATGAGTGCAACAAGAAAGGGATTGGCAATGAAACAAGAAAACAAGACAATAATCGGGTCAAGTGGGAATTCACAACTGCATGGATACTTTAAAATTTAAAATAGTTATGTGAATTAAATTAAATTTGAAAATATCCATGGTTACGTAAATTCCTACCTGACCCGCCCAATATCTTCCTTCCTTATTGAAGCCATTAGTTGCATATTCCTTCCTTGTCACACTCATTAGTTTCCTATAATTACAATACCCAGTTTTTAAATATTCCATTTCTGGATGTACGCCTCCCCAATTTGTCGTCACATTATTCAATCAGTGGTTGCTCCCATCAATTATTGTGTTCCTGTCAGCTTGCTTATATCATCCCTTTATCCGCTTTTAGGTCTGCTGCGGTCTATTCTTTCTGTTCTTGGCTTCCACTCGGCCATCTTCTTACTTCTTGTTATCTTCCCTTCTATCACGTGTTTCATTTTAAGCTTGCGATGCGTCGTGCTACGCCCTCCATTCTGGTTTTATTTCTAATCCAACCTTTTAGTTGCCCGTCTTGTAGTCGGGCACTCCCAGCATCTACCTTTGCATTGCCCTTACGCTAAGTCTATGAGGGATGTGTGACCGTTGAAGAACACATTTATTAAACATTCAAGTTTTAAGATGTTGCAGGTATGTTGCTAATTTAAACATTTTTTTTTTGTTTTCCATATGCAGTCTTTCTTCTTCTTCTTCTGTTGCATGGGTTTCCATCCTAAATGTCAAATTCTGTCGTATATAGATATAGATATTAATCAATCACTTCTATCAAGTTCTCGTTAAACGGAATCGGCGGAACATCTTCTTTTGCAATAATTTAGATCCATTATTATCTTTTTCAAATTCTCCAAATTGTCTGTTAACAGAACAATAAGTATCGTGCGCGAATCTTAGATTACTCGGATATTCCCCGTTCATATTAATGCTCAGTTTGTACTAACTTAAAGTTTTGAAGACATCTTCTAATTGATTTGCAAAGAGTTTTGGCATAAGATCTTAATTCAGTGTGTACAGATTGTGGGAAGAGAATAGAAAGTGTTTTCATTAATTCTATTACAACTCGGCTGACCCTAAAACTTTATTAGTTTTAATTTATTTCAAAAAGCAAAAACGAAGGCAATCGTCGTCGATCTTCCATCTCCTCAGCCACCTCCACATTCGACAACGATACCCGTCGCATATCTCTAGGAGATTGTGCACTGGGTGGGGTAGGTAACTCTTCTTGCCACAACGGGAGCCGGTTGATACCGCACAAACTAGGTCTCGACCCCTTGCCTAACATCATCAAGCTCCGAATCGTTTCCAGCTAGCAACTGCGTGAATGTTGGCATCTGCAACATTGCCTCCACGTGCCTTTACGGGTTAATATTATTAGTAGATGATTCTCGTTGCGTAATTGTTTGACCACACAACTTATTTAAACTTTTACGGTTCGTCAGGGCGAGAACCACATTATCAATGATATTTTTATCTCATATTTACTTATTAAGGGTGTAACGCCTAGCCAACGATGCTCTTTTGCCATTTGATATAATTTCGTAGAAAATCTTTATGTATTGCCCATTTTTCCTGCAAAACAGTGACAATCTGTATACCATAGTCAACAGATCTAAATAAAGAATTGGAATTACAATAATGTTGCTTACTTATTCTTATCACCATTTCTAGCCATTGATTTAATAATTTACAATACTTTATATAGGCCAAGCGGAAAGAAAAATTAGTTTTGTATTGCATGAACCCGACAATGAATCAGAGGGTAGCAGTAATGCCACTGTAACTGCACAGGTTTGTTTAACTTAATTACGTATTCACTTTGAATTGATTTTAATTCAATATTAACGAAACTGATATAAAGATAACTATATGAAATTTTAGGGTGAAGATATTAAACGTATAGGTCAACAGCCCCGACCCTACTTGCTTCGTCGAAGCACTGCAGCAGCACCGGCAGGTGGTTCGTTTAAGCGTCGCAGTTTAAAGCTTAGACGTGGTACAAAAGAAGGAAAAGATATGGAAACTGAATGTAAGTTGTATATCAATACTATCAGCTTTTTCTTTCTACGTAAATGTTGCAGGGAAAATTCCAGAAACAGTAAAACGCACAGATTCCATACAATCTAAACGTAAAGTCAGTTCGCTTTCTGATCGTAGTGATAATTCTGAACCTGGAGCACCAGGTGAAGCTAGTGGCGAAGAATCTCCAGGTGTTCTTAGTGATGATCAACCTCCTGAAAGTCCTAGTGACAGTAATGATATTGATGATACCACAAAACATATGCCATGGTTGAAGGTAGTGGTTAATATTTAAAAAAATGTTTGATGTGTATCTTTAATATTATTTATTTTAGGTTATGGTGCAGGTTGCAAATTCCTTTTATTTTTATTGCACCCATCAAAATTTTTGTCATCCATATTGCTACAGACGAGTGATGCGTGGAACTTCAAGACTAATCAAGGCTGTTCGTAAAGTCAGTTTTGCTTTGCGTGTTTTGATTTTAGCAGCTCAAATACATCTAATTTTAGGTGTATGGGGAAGAGTTTGGTGTACTCGCAGAAGATAAGGAAGATATGGAGTTTGATACTAAAGGCAGAAAAAGGAAAAAAGGTAAAGGACAGAATCGAAAAGTGTCTGATCAAACTAGTTCTCAAGTTTCACCGATTCGTAGAAAGGATAGTATGGCGAAACGTGATAAGTATGTAATATACTGTATTTTCAAACTTTATAATCCAACAAAAAAAAATTTTCATATCAAAATGATTTATTATCTTACAGAATTGATAAGAATTTGAACGGATCTCAAATGAGTAAGCTAGCATCGAAAGATTCCTCCAAAGATCTAGCAGATTCTGATATAGGAGATGGTGCAACATCTGGAAGTGACGAGAAACCAAAAGAACAACCACAAATACTGAAATATATTAAAACACAGGTAGGTAACTAATACATTTATTGATTTTGTTAGATTTACTTACCTACCTGTTACTTTTTTTTCTGCCGTCTGCCCTGATCTGTGCGTCAGTTAATACGCCCGGATCTATGCAGACGATGCCTTTTTCTTTGTCAAATAAACAACTTTTTTATTAGGTAAAAGATGGTTTTCACAGTCCATTGGCAGTTCTTTTGAAAGGTGCAGTGATTATGTCTGAAGAAAACTTCTTAGAAATTATGCCAGTAGCATGGGAACTCCTCTTAGAGTGGAATCAAGAAGTAGCTGCTTGTGCAGCATCACTTTTTATTTTGTGTTCTGTTAAAGTTTCTCAGCAAGTATCAGATTTAATGCATCATGGCCTGTCACATCCAGATCCTACTGTTCGCATAAATTCAATACTACGGTATTTAAAATATTTCTTAATATTATAACTTACGAAATCATGTTAATTTTTACTAACAGATTTCAAGTGCTATGGAAATTGAGATATCAAGTTTGGCCACGTATGGAGGAAAATGCTCATATTCTGTTTAAAGTGCCGCCTCCAGGAATTGAATTTACCTTACCCTCGCCCAAAATCGGAATTGAGTGCCTAGAAGTTGTAGATTCACCATGGAAATTACAAGTGAAAACTAAAGTTGAAGAAGTTGCAATTAACCAAGAGCGTCATGTATGTTATTTCAACCATTATTAACTATTTCGGCTAGTTGTTGGTTTTTCAAAAACTGACTGTACAGAAATTTTAAATCATAAATACATATGCAGTTTTTGCTGCTTCGCTATTTGTATTTTTTGTTATCATTACTTTTAGTTACAGACTTTTATACATTGTACATAATACATATTCAGTCTGTTGATTTCATGAAATATCATGAAAATATTTTTTAGAGATCCCTCGTAACTGCTACTAAGACACGAAAAAAGCAACAAGCAGAAATGGTCAAAATGTTTCTGCAATCGGAAGATGACAAAAAACGCGAAGAACGCGAGAATTTTCTCATCACTACAATTCCTATTACCATTCAAGCAGGTCATGAACCAAGTCTATATCACACAGGAGAAGAACACGAGGAGGGTGCGTATATTATAATTTGAGTACTCCAATTTCAATTAAGTTCTGTTGAATAAACGTAAATATATTATTCAAATATTATAGTTATGGGCGACGATGAAACATTGGACGGTCAAACTCGAAATGCAGGACATCACCTACATTCTGCACATTCGCTGTTTCCATCGTGTCTTTGTTCTGCTGTTATTCAGATTATTGGGCTCTTAGATGACGCAGCTGTGTCTCCAGACGGAAATGCAGTTTATGAAGTAGCTTATCAAGTAAGTGTAATATTGTAAATCATTAAGTCTCAAGCATTCAAAATGAAATAACTTTTAATCTCCTTGATTATGAACTTAACTATTCCAAAATTGTTTCTACATTCATTCATCATTCAATAGCCTACAACCCATACAATCTACAGTATTTTATAATCCTCTGTTTTATAGACCTGACCGGCTCATTTCAATCGGTGAGACGTAATGTATTTTACTATAGTATATCCCACGTAACATTCCCAGTGATCCTCACGACCAGTTTGTTAGTCAGCACAGCTTATCAACCACATGGTGTGGGACTGCTGACTCATTCATAGTCTTACTTCATACAGTTCGCCGTAAGCCGGCCTTATGATTAACTCTTCATTAAACGATCTCACTACGTTATAAGTTCATGAGTAGAAACCCTTTTTCATGCTTCTCATATTCCCATAAAAGTTTCGTTTGATTACAAACTAATTCTTTCAGGTCTTGTTGGTATGCTGCCTTTTTTAATTTTATCACGTTTCTTGCTATAATTAACAAGCATATTCTTAGATTTGTCTGTATTTTCTTTTGTAGGATCTTGCAGCGTGCGTAACCTTCCTTTGTTTCTTTCGTCTTGTATCTATTTACACTCTTCGTCATACCATTCTTTGTTTTTCTTTTCAAGGTTTATGGGTACAGCTTAATTTATATTGCTTTTGTTGTTTTATCCTTTATCCCTTACCAGATCTCGTCAATATTTTCTTCTTCTAGGGTTAACTGTATCTTTACTTAATATCGTCCATCAATCTCTATTCCTTTGACAAGTACCTTTATTGTATATGCTCATTTTAATTGCTTACGAGCTTGTGTAACCATTTCATATACATATATACAAAATTGTACCATTATCAAATAGTAAATGTTTTAGTCGTGCAATTGCATATTACTTCTAGGTAATATGGTGCTGTTTGGTTGAAGACAGCGCCTTGTTTTTGCGCTACATTCTAGAACGACTAACCCGCGAAAAACAAGACCAAATTTTCAAAATCTTAAGACATTTAATAAGATTTATTCCAAAGTTACCACAACAAGCAGCTTTTGCTTTGTATAATTACATAATTGGATATGTGATGTTTTATGTACGAACACCTCATGAGGAAGGCCAGAAACTTATTGGAACTGCTCTGTCACTACTGTGGATGGTATTTATATGGTTAACCTTTTTTTGGTTCACAAATTCATAATTTGGTATTATTTTATAGGTTGTGCACAGCGTCCATGGAATAATGTTCAAAGATTTAAAACAAATATTAAGGAAAGAACAGTGTGATGCTTCCATTCTTTTAACAGCTAATGTTCCCTCTGCTAAGAAGATTATAGTTCATGGTCCACAAGGTAGGTCTTACTACACATTTGAAAAGCTAAATAAGGTCATGAGACTTTTATTTCTTTAATAAGTGGTTTTTGTCTACTTCCTTTCTTACAAAATTATTTAATTACATTACATTATAAATATATTGCAGATCCAGATGCAGGTGGAATTCCCTCACAGTTTCCTGTTCAAGAAGACACTCAGTTTTGCCAGATACTAAGAGAATCATTGGATTTCTTTGGTATTGATGAAGTTCGTCATCAAGAATTTTTCTTAGTTGACTACAAAACTCGTAAGTTATAAGTGCAATTTGGTGATGCTACTAAATACACATTTTTTGAGCTACAAAAGACTAAATGGTTATTATGCTCCGTCTATTCCAGATCAAATTCGTAATCCAATATCGTATGTACGAGATTTTTATTTCTTTAAACGTTCACAATACCCACAACTTGAACTCGTACATATGAAACCAGAAGAGGCATTCAATGCATTACAACAACAAGAACTGGTTCACAAATTTGTAGAAATCGGGAAAGTACTTCTCACTTGGGCTATTCTCAAAAATGTTGATATGGTAAGTTTTTTGGTACATAATTTGGGTATAAACCGTGTTATTCATTGTTGAAAGATAGAAGCTAATACTGTTATGTAAGCCTATTTACATTTTGCTTGCTACTTGATGCCAAAAACATATTCACCATGTTTTCCAAATCCTTAATTACCTCAAGACAAATTCGAATTTGCAGGGCTTCCTTTAAATTAACAGAATTTCATAAGTAAAGGAATAACTTCAATATAGGTCACCAAAAAAATATATTTCGCGCTATTTTCTTTATTGAATTGGTAGGGATCAAACAAATAAATATTAACACGAGTTTAGTTGGTGGTCAATAACATGGATCTATCTATTCTACATCTTGCGTAGGTATCCAAGGGTACAATGCCCTGTCAAGATCCCCACCAATAATCTAATTGATTGTCGGAAAGTGTCCATAAAATATCTAAACCTGCTGGAAATCCAATCCTTTGATCATCTCTTTTGCTTGTCTACAGGTGCCTTCCGTGTATCTCCATTCCTTCTGCATTTTATTTGGTGACTGTACTTTCAATTTGGTTCTCAGCTGATACGAGACTCCTGTACCGTATAAGTATTATTCGTTTATACTTTAGCCAATTCATCAGCGTTTTCCTTCCCCTCCACATTACTGTCCCGATACCCAGGCACGTCGTAGTCTCTTTGTTTCTTGAAGATTCTGTAGAGCCTGCCTACTCTTTGACAAATGCTGAATTCACTATTGATGATGTCACTGCTTTCAACGCCGTCAGATTGTCTGGCCATATACAGATTTTTCCTTGTGTTGCCTCCCTCACTTGCTTCAATCTTGTACATTCCATTATTGCAAAGACCTCAGCTTGGAATATGGTTGTATATTTCCCAGCGGTATGGAGATCTACGTCTCCTGTGCCGCTATATGTAATCCCGCTCCTGCTGCTTTTGCTCAATCTTAGATCCATGTGTGTAGCAACGCAGCATAACGTATGGGACATAAGTTTTAAGAAAAAAAATCAACAGGCTTAATCAGCAAAAGTACGAAATTTTATTCAAACTTAAATATTAATGGTTAATTATACGTCTTTTGGCAACATAAAAACTAATCTACAAAACTGATAGCGGACCATGGTCCTCAATGGCACGCAATTTGGCTAAGACTTGTCTCATCTTCCTTTGGACGATGTTCGGGTCCACTTCCCGAATTTTTCTAAAAATTCGTGCCCGCAATTGTTGTTCATTTTGGGCCTCCCAACCGTTTTCATAAACCTTTCGACACAATAATGACCAAAATTCTTCTATTGGCCGAGCTTGAGGGATATTCGGTACATAATTGACGTTATCCTGCTCCAACCATACCCGAGTCCTCATGGCATAATGGCACGAAGCAAGATCAGGCCAAAATATTATATCGTCGTTCTGATGATGGATATTAATAAAATTAAGCATTTTCGGAAACATCTTTGGGTATAAATCTCAGCATTTACAGCTTCTCCCCGAACTCGGCCAACATAGGGATTGTACCAGTCTATTAATCCTGTTTTGTGCCAAAACACGAGGTCTTCCAGTTTTCGGCAAATTAGTACAAGGTATATCCTCTTCGCATTCTCTTATTGTCCTATAAATCGTTGCCTGGCTAACATTTTCATCTCTGAACAAGTTAACAATCTCACGTTTGGGCAACCGTCCAACAATGCGATAGATACTTTGGCGAATTTCAAGTTTGTACGACATTTTGAACTTAGTTATTGAATAAATTTGACATTTATCAATAAAAACAAAACATGATTTGTTTACCGGTTTCATGGTAACTAGATCAGACATCAAAATCGAATAGAAATTTCAAGGCAAACTTTTTCTCAAAACTTATGTCCCATACGTTATCTGCCATAATATATGTATAACACCTTTCATTTGCTGCGTCCGGGTATGGAAACTTTATAGTAAAGTTTGACTTCTTTTTAATATCGTCAATTAGCGTGATCTCCGGTAAAGTTGCCCGTTCTGTGTCCGTCTTGGTATGCTCCGCATGCCCTTTATCTTTCTTCCTTGCTCTCCAATGTCTCCTGAGGGTATTCTATAACAAGGTGACATTACTAGCCTTTCTGCTTCAATATCTACGCAGGAGTCCGTAATACATCAATGAGTTGGTTGGCATTGCTCTCTCCTCTACCACCGTGGTGTACCCTCTATTTCTGCAGGGGTTGCCCATTTGATTCCAGGTTTACAATATCAAATAAGCATCCCAAGGCAAATTCCTTGTTCTCCAATACTCTCAATTTGTAAGGTAATGATATTAAATTTAACAATGTTAAATTGTTTTGAAAACGCATTATACATATAATGTATATGTTACTAATCTACCATTTCCAGTTTAACCGGAAACGACGACAAATACATATTTTTAAATAGCGCCCTCTATATTTCTAATACATGCTTAGAGATCATAACATTCACTTTACATTTATTTTTCTCCAGCACGATGGCCATGAAATCAAAAATTATGTAAGCAGTTTTTAATAAGTGGGTGTTGCAAATTATTTAAAACATGTTTTTATAGTACAAAACTGAAATTACTGTAGACCAATAGGAATATTTCTTAAATTTTAATTAAAAATTCCAGAAAGACTGAATATACTTATGAAATAGTTGACTATACCACCATCTTTTTAAAGGGTTCAGAAAGTATTAAAAAACTGTTAATAAAAAAAAACAAAAAAAAAACAGGTGGTACTAAAAGATGGTGTTACAGGCAACTACTTTATAAAAAAACAGTTTTTTAGTGTTTTTAACTTAGTATTTTAAAAAAATAGCGTGACTATTGATCTAAACTAGTTTCGATTCTGTACTATTATCACGCTACGGACTCGTTTGATTAAATCCATAAGTAATATGTCTCAACACCTTCACACAACTTTTAACAATAATATAATTTGGTTAAATAAAATACATGGTTGCAATAGAAGCACACTTACATAAACACAAGAACACAAACCCCATGTTTAAATATAAGCTCCCAACTCAGGGTTTAACAGGTTTGAGGAAAACGTGACCATGTAGAGACCTGAAGAATTATTATTTAACCCAGATTTATTGAGTTAACTCATACATGGTAAGTATAAACTATACAGGGTTGGGCAAAAGTACGGAACAATGCAAATATCTTTAATACAGCAACCGCGATTATGAAAATTTTCTTACATGAAGGTTCCGATATACAGCGGATGCAATGAAGGTATTGGCGGTTTAAAAAAACTTCCGGGTTAGCTAGAAATGATATCAACTTTTTTAGTTTAAATAGAACACCCTGTATATTTTTTAATATATCGATAGAACTCTTTTTTGCGAGTTCAGTGATATAAGGTTTCATGCCTTTATTTTTAATAATTCTAGAGATACTGAACAATAATGTTTCGTAATTGTTATCCAATAGCTAATGAAAACAAAAGAATGTGAGAAGCTTAAACAGTTATGTAATGTTATCAAATATACTTGGTTCGTGTTGTGTTGTTTTGATGTTTGATAGATTGAGCAGTATGGTTGCAGTAATCAATTAATTAAAAATAAAAGCATAAAACCCTATATCACTGAACTCGCAAAAAGGAGTTCTATCGATATATCAAAAAATATACAGGGTGTTCCATTTAAAATAAAAAGTTGATATCATTTCCAGCTAAACCGGAACTTTTTTAAATCGCCAACACCTTCATTGTATCCGCCGTATATCGGAACCTTCATGTAGAAAATTTTGTCAAAATCGCGGTTGCCGTATTAAAGATATTTGCATTAGCTTAGCTGCTATAGACTAACTAAATATCTCGCAGGAAATGCTTTATATACCCCCTAAAGGTGTTGATTGAAACATGATCTTTAATTAGCTTACTGAACTTGCATAGTTTCAACTTTATCCAAACTTGGTCATGTTTATTTATAACTTTTGAGATGATTAACAAGTCATATTGTACAAGTTGGTTAGTTTGCATTAAATCTGGGACATAATTAAAAAATAATTTAGTTCTTTAGCGTAACCAATTTTCATATCGTGATACTATAAATTCGCTATAACATGTATGATGTATTACAATGATTTGCAACGGCTCCTTATTAAAAATTGCTAACAGTGGTACATTAGTGATCTATCATATATCATACAATACTGTTTAATATCATTAATCTCAAAACTGCGAGAAAAAAGATATTAGTTAATTTCGCTTAATACTTATACGGGTGGTATAGGTATCATTTTGATCATGTTCAGAAAAACTTAAAAAATAAACACAAGGTTAAGTTTAATTTTCATGTTAATCATTCTAGGTTGTTCAGCGAGTTGTTTTTCTACATGAAGAGCTAATGAAGTTACCATCATTCCCTAGAAAAGCATTAGAATCCGATTTAGATCTTTACAAAGGTGGTGAGATTGGAAAGGTAAAAAAAGCTGAATTAATTTTCCAAAACACCTTTTACATTCCTTTTTTATTTTAAATTAGGAATTAATGGGTTTAGACGTGTTGCATAAATTCATGTGGATAAGGTTAATTGCACGTATGTTTGAAGCCATGGCGGGAAATTTCGCGTATTCTGGAGACATACATTTATTTTTAAACGTTCTCAATGGAGCATTTATATTGCATTCAGAGGATTCTTGTATATTGCGATATGTTGTTGCAACATATATTAATGCTGCATTTCATTTTAAGAATATTTTTTCCACAAATGGGTACGTTTCATTTTAAATCATTTTAGTTCAACTTTATAGTTGCTCTTTTTGAATAGGTACTTGTTAATTATGCCAACTTTACTAAAAATATATTCAAATCATCAAACAAACAAATTAGTAACTACCACCGTTGAGTATGCAGTAAAGCAATTTTATTTAATGAATCGTAAACCGTTTATACTGCAAATGTTTGGCTCGGTATCCGCTATTTTAGATACCGATGAAGAAGGAACTTATGGTGATGCACACAAAGTAAGTCAATTTATATATTTCACGTTGGTCCTTTATGATCTTCCTTTTTACAGATTCAGTCAAGTTGTTTATTCAATTTATTATTGAGTTTGGAAACGCCTTCGCCCGATCCACTTAATATTGGTGAGTTAGTAAAAGAAGATAAGCCACTTAAGGCAATTGATTTCTGCTATCATGACGAAAATGAAATGGTTACCATACTGGACTGTATTTCATTATGTGTTATGGTTGTATCATATGCTTCAGAAAGCGTTCGTGGATACCAAATGCTAGTAGGTTCTTACATATTTAATCACAAACATTGTTGTTGTATCATTTTTTCGTTCTAGAAAACTTTTATTATTGTTTTTATTAAGTTTTGTTGAATTGCTAAATATTTTTTTGAGTGTTATTTAAAATAAATTATTTTTCTTTAGATAATTTTAGAAGCAATTTTACCTTGCTATGTACAACATATTCAATTACCGTCTTACAACAAAGAAGGCAAAACGGAAAAAGAAATAATACATCAACTAGCTGTTGCAATCAGAACACTAGTAAACAACTGTGAAGCTCTAACAAAGTAGGTGATGATAAATACCTTAGTAACCAGTTGTTAATTTTAACTTAATTTATGCAGAAGCTATAATGGACCATATCGCTCAAGTCCAGACCACAAAGGCTCCAGCCAGCGAAATTACAGCAGAGGTCCATATTCTCCCGGTTTTGATTTCGAAGATGAATCACATTCCAAGTTCATGAGTGAGCATTCTCGAGCTAAAACCGTTTACGAACATGATGTAGAAGATTCAGAAGTATTGCGTGCTGAATATCGTAGACCACGAGACGTACTTTTGTCTTTAGTTGGAGACTTTATATGCCGCGCTACTGCACGTCTGCAGGAACTTAATAAGAAGACCAGTCAGGAAGGAAAAATTATTGAACTACTTGATATACGTTCTCATATTGTAAGTTGAATGAATTTGAATGGACTAATATACCTACTCGACAATACTGGTTTCAGCGTTTAGCAGATATAGCACATAGTTTGCTGAAAGTTTCTCCATATGATCCAGAATCAATGGGATGCAGAGGTTTACAACATTATATGAGTTATATTCTACCATCAACTGAATGGGCAAATGATGCAATGCGACCAGCTTTGGTTACTATATTAAGAAGACTAGATAAAGTTTTTCAGAAAATTTCCAAAAAGCCTTCAATAAGGGTATGTAATTTGTTGTTCCTATTTATGTACAAGCGTCCTTCGCAGAGGAGTTTTGAGTAAAACAAAACGCTTATGCAACCAAGTTTTACTGTCACTTAATCAGTAGCAGATTTAAAGGGTGTCAAGTGAATTCATTCGAAAGAAACTAAATGACCGAGAAACCCCAAACTAATTGTAAGAGTTAGTTTGTTGTAGTCATCATCACAATCATTTATCTTAAATAATTTGTTTTATAACATTTTCGATTAGTGTTTCTAACTGTCTATAAGTTTTCTCGATTTTCTTTCTCTTTTTGGGCCACTTTCATTTACTTGTGGTTCCGTGCGACGCCTATTGCCAATGTTGTAGCTTACTTTTCTGTATGGGGAAAGATGAACGCCTCTGGATTACTTTATTACAACTACAACACATAACATCTTTATTCTTCTTGTCTGTTTTTGCTTTCTCAATATTTAATTTTGATATTTCAAATTATCTATCAAAGTATGTCATGTTTATACTTTGTGAGCTACAAATCTAGAATGCATAATAGTTTTTCAAATTCTTTTTATGTTGGGGATTATTTAACAACTATCTGGTAACATTACTCAAAAATAACTTTTAATGGGATTTACATTCCTTACACTTCCATTCTAAATTGATAAGCCAAATTGTGAATGTGTTGAAAAATATCTACAGGTTGATGGGGGCTAATGAGAACATAGGGTCACGCAAGATAGTCATGCTCAGTAACGGAACAAGGTTTCTTGGGTCGCCTAGCCACACATTATTTAGGAGCCCCATTTTTCTTTGATGCAAAACTGTTATTTCATTGTTTGACAGAAAGAATAGCGAAAGCAATACAAGAACGGTAGAGTGGGCACTCGTAATTTTTAGTTTCGCAATTGTCGGTTGATCATGGGAAACGTATTGTTTTATATGAAAACGCGCATACCAGCAATGATTGTGCTTACACTCAGCGTGCAGAAAATCTTCTTCTTCTTTTTATTCCTATAGACTAGGAACTTGTCCTGTTTGTCTAGTTATTCATTTGACGATGAAAACCAACTTCGATACCATCTTTTGGGTGGCCTCTTTCCCATTGGTATGCTGTTCTTGCATATGTTTGCTATTCTGTCATAACTCATGCTCTCTACATGTTCATTCCACTTTTTTTTCCTTCTTTTCGTCCACTTTACCATATCTTGCATTTAAAATTGTCTTCTTATTGCGATGGTCTCTTAGTGGAATTTCTAATATTGTTTCTAAAACTCTCATTTCCGTTGTTCTTACTTTTCGCTTTGTGATTGATGTCTCTGCTTTAGTTTCGTTTGCGTAAGTTAAAACTGGCCGAACCATTGTTTTATATATTTTTGTTTTACTTTCTAAACTCATATGTTTGTTCCTCTACACTATACTGTTTAAGCATCCTGCTACATGTGTTGCTTTGCTTTCACTGCTTGCTTCGTGCTTCGAATGTCCCTACTGCTTGTTATTTTAACACCTAGATAATTGAACTGCAGAAAATCAGAGTACTAAATATAGGGAGTGTCGTGTGAAAAAACGAGAAAGAGATTACCCTCCAGAAAACATCGCCAAGAAATCTTGGGCAGTTAAGTCTGGAGATCTACATAGGTTCCCGGATCGCTAATTTCTGCATTGTTGTAAATACGCTAACTATGAATTTCATCATATTTTCTTGTCGAGTCCCGCCCATTGGTGAAATCTTAGAGGCATATAGAGTTGCTCCGGTTCCGTGTTTTCTTAGAAATCTGCTACATTTTCATCTCTTCGCAGTAAAGGACTATTGTTCGACCCTCCTCGTTTATATGGAGGAAATCTTGAGCAGACACAATCTGCCGACCACCACGAAAGTTTTAGCGAGTGAACCACATCTGGAACAGACACCCTGCCGATCACCACACAAACTTCAGCGAGTGAATTACACCAGGAACGAACACACTCTGCCGACCACCCAAAGGTTGAGCGAGCGAACTATACCACGAAGGAAGTTAGAGCAGACACTCTGCCGACCACCTTCAGCGAGTGAACCGCATCTAGAGGAGAAGCCGAAGCAGACCACCACGAGGGCTTCAGCGAGTGAACAACACTAGACCGGAATACGTCGGAGCAAACGCCCCGCCGACCGACCCCTCGGAGGTTTCAGCGAGCGAACTACATTTAGAGAGAACTTGGAGCAGACACCCTACCGACCACCACAAGTGCTTCAGCAAGTAAACTGCACCTGGAGGAAAATTGACGTGAACGTTGGAAGTAATTGAACATTTTTACCATGCAAACTACCAAAGGTCTCAGTGATAAAACTGTTGCCGTTGGAGTAGATTTCTTAGTTCTCTAATAATTTGTAAGAATGGTACCTATTTTTCTTTACAATTTTTAGAACAACAGTATGGTGCAAACTAACCTATTCAGCAATACGTCTGGAAGATTGGCACAGATATTCTTCTGCAGCAGCATAGATCCTTACTTCTTCAAGTACCTGGTCATCATTTCTAGGGTGTAGCGTTCTTTTATGTTTTACGGGAGATACATATCCGTGTTTTTCAAAATTATGCACATTTCGGTGTATTGTACTGGTAGATGGGATAGGGCGATTTTTAAAAAACTACAGTAAATAAATTCCGTGTCTCATTAATTAACTGAACGACCCATTTTTCTATCTATTATAAATGACATTTTCTTAAATTGTAAATCATTTTATAAAAACCATAAGATTCATATCTAATAGGAAATGAAATAACCATTCGCTATGACTAATCCTTGCTGTTTTACGTGTCTAAATGAACATATAAGCATTAAATGTAAGTGAATATTTTATTTTTCAGAGAAACACTGATTGGGATGCTGCAGCTGGCTTATTAAAGGGCATATATGATACAATGATGAAATATCCATATATCATGCACTGGCAACATATTAAGGCTCTTATTAATACGTGTCAGGTAATACCTAGTAGATTTTTATATAAATATAAACATACTCTTGAATGAAAAGTTAATTCTTTCAGTAAGAAACCCGAATTGTTGTTGTTCAACATTTTTTAACAATGTTACTTTTATACATTACACGTTAACACATTTCCATTTCACATTAGTTAATTTTTACAATTTATAAATCACTATAAAAAATATACAACAAATATTTACACAAATAATGATTTTTGTATACATATATATTTTTTTCACTTTACTTATCTACGCAGAATGATAACTGTAGGTAGTTTAAGATACTGCCACTGTACAATGTATTCTGCAGATGAAAGGATTTCAGAAGATTCTTCATGAAGTTTAACGTATTGTGTTTTGTATGTATAAAAATTTTTAATTATATCCACGACGTCCATCATTGGGTGTGCACAATTTTGGTAGAATAGTGAGCCGTTGCTTTCATAAATCATTTATTCATAAAAACTACTATCTCATATCTGTAACTAATTTATAAAAAAATCCTTATATTAATTTTGCAGACTTTAATTGTTGGAGATGGTTATCCTCCTGAAGGTATCTCTTCTGCTACTGCAGCACTTATGAGCCAAACTCCACCACCACATTTTTGTTCCATGGTAGTGCGCCTAATTGCTCAGCAGATTCTAAACATACAGGTAGTAATTTTATTTCTCCATTATGTAATCATCATACGAATTATATGAATATATTATACGAGTTTTCTGCAGGACATGTATAGTTTAGAACAGGTTTGTGGTGGAAGCTCAATCTTACCGAGTCAAGATAAAACTGAAAATATGATAATGAATCTTATAATGCCACTGTGCTTAAGAGTAGGCAGTGGACGAAAAGGTTGTTGATAATCTGTATAATTTACATAGCAATATTAATTTTGATATATTGTTATCCGTAGATGTTGCACAAATGAAACAATCTGACGTTAGTTTCGCTTTGATTTTGGTTCTACACGCCGTCAGTCCTCCTAGTACTAAGGCTGCCACTACAACAGGTCAGAATATAAAAGCTGCTTCTGAAATTCGTGCTGGAAGTCTCACATTTACAGGAACTCGGGACACTAAGACCACGGCCCGCATTAATACATCTTTGTACAAAGTCTCCTTTCTGGGTAAGTTACACCATTAAAATATTTTTACGGTTTTTGAAATTTTCGCCATTTCTTTATCTGTATGTGCCATTTATTGACGTTCAGCTTACACCGCTTCCTTATTTGAAAGACTTTTTTGGCTTGGTACGTGTTATTCCTATTTATTCCAAATACATACCCATTCTATAACCTGATATACAGTGGGTTTTTCTTTTTTGTATACATAATCTGTAGGCAACCAACTATACACTACATTTCAATACTTCAATTTTTGAAAAGAATAGTTTGATGTGGAAACAGTAATCAAATTGTTTAATGTCAAATTAATAGCAATTAGTTTTGATTTTTTGAATTTAGCATAAAATTTGTGTGCTGTTGATATTTTATGTTTTTAAAATAATAGTTTTATTAAATAAAATTTGATATTCAAATAATTTTGCGTTTATTCATAAACATACTCCTTGAACATAACCTCACACAATGAGGAATATCTTTTCTCTCTCTCTCTATTATTTTCTGTACAGTTGGTTGTCTATAGATTGCAGTAAAACAATGCATTGACATGTTTTTTATAAAAGTATACATAGCTGATATGTACACAGAAAAGAAAAACTCACTGTATATTGATTTTACATATAAATTAATTCCAGATTTGGGTTATCACGATACTGATAAACAACCCCCAAATTCTAAATTCAAGTTTCTTATACCAGAAAACCTATTAAATTAATTTAATATTGACGTATTTATTATTTTAGCGCTGAAGATAATGACGATATGTTTTGAGGGTGAACTTGTAACCGACTGGTTAAAAATTTCCCGGACAATGAGAGAGCTAGGAAAACGCAACGAAGCTGCTTCCTATTTGTGGGATTTCTTAGAGTTTGTAGTAACACATCGAACTCCTTTATTTATTTTAATGCAACCTTTAATTTTTCAAAAGGTAAACATGATAGTGTTGTATAGATATTTTCAACAACGCTGAAAACAGCAATATTGTTTTTCTGGGGCTATTTATTTTTTATCTGTATAAAATATATTATTTTGAACGTATTCATTTACAGTTGGCACAACCACCAATTTCTGATTTTGAACGTAATATGCACTCCACAATTCGAGACAAAATTAGAGGAATTGGTTTACCATTACCAAAAAGCCGAGGGGCTTTGTTAATGGAATTGGCCCATGAAATGAAGGAACTAAAAGAAGAATTGGAAGACAGTGTGTTACAATTTTAATTTACTTTATCTTACATTGAAGAGAAAAAGCTATTTTAAGTTAAAAGTTGGTTTACTACACCCACTACCATGTGTGTCAAAATTAAAGGATAATTCTAGTCCCCAAAACAAGGAATAAGGGCTTAGCAAACATGTGCCCGCAAGCCAACCCCATCGGAGATACAGCCCTTTTATGTAAAAGAATAAACTAGAGAAGTATCTACAATTCGTCTTACAAAACCTGTTCAAAGTGTCCTCCACTGTGCCACAAGTTCAAAAATGCCTAGAGTTTTTCTTATTGTTTGGCAAGCATCTTGAACTCTCCCTTGCAATTCCTAAATATTATTCTAAGGAGAGGCGTAAACTAAGGATTATAAACAGCCCCACAAAAATAAATCTAAAAAGTTTGCGTCTGGAGATCGAGCAGGCCATGCTAAGGATCTTCCTCGACCTATATATCTTTCAAGGAATTGTAGATCTAGATATCGGCGATATTACAATGCTGAAATGCGGCAAAGCGTGAACCCCGTAAACATCCTTGTCTGTAAGAAGACAACATCGTTTAGTAATAGACAATGAGGTGGGCGAAGTCCTTCGAGTGTGACAGAGAAGAAATTTTGACAGTTTTTTCTATCATTTTATACATAAACAAAAAAACTGATGTATCTTATAGTGTGGAATGTGGATTCTCGTAGACCGTTTTGCAATATATCGCGCAACCGTGGCTCACAGCTGAAGCAGCTGTTGCTGACTTCATTGTTCGCAGTTTAGGTTTGCATGAAAAGTACAAGCTTTCCCACGTGTTTTTATACGTAATTCTAATCATTCCTGTCGTGTATTTCTACGTTTTTTACGTTCTTTTGTTTGGTAAAACCAATTATATGAAGTTTGCCCCAGCGGTGCAAATTTAGTATGTGGAGCAATGGAATGTTGAAGTTTATCTACGAAAATACAAAATTCAAATAGGACCCGTTTTGCAATCGCAACAAAACATAGCTGAGTAGAGCTCATATTTTCCTAGGTAGGTCATGTTACGAAAAACCTAATACACACGATACAGATTACTATAATACTACATAGGTTAAACCGTCTCGACTGTCATACAGACCATTTTATAGCTGATGGTAGCTGCTGTTTGGTCAGGTTATACACGCGATGTATGACCAATAGTAATTTTACTTAACGCGCACTTTTGATATGCGCCTACTTAACTTACGAATTGTAATTTTTGAATAGAAGTGCTGTATTTCGAAAGGGGTGGACATATGTTTAGTAAGCTCACCCTTGAAATTTTGAGATACACGTTAGCAGACACTCTTATATAAAGTTAAATGTATAGCTTTTACTTTTAAACCATCATAACTGAGTTTTGCTAGATTTAGTCTGTATAAAGTCCTTATTAGTAGAGCTTCTTTAGCATTAGATATAAAAGCAAAGTAAGAGATCATCAAAGAAGAAATATTACGACGATGTGATATCTGATCTGTGGATAAAAATAAAATCAACAAGCAAGTAGTATGTAAGAAGCATCCAGTTTTCATATTTAATCGATACTGCTCATACACATTTATAAAATAACTCTGGAATCATTCTTTTTATTTATGTCTGTATGAACCGTGTTCAAATAATTTATAAACTTTAAAGATATAATTTGATTTATAGATCCAAAATAACTTTTCATAGGTTTGCTAGGTACCAATCAACAATGCAAATGCAGTAATTCCGTTTGCTGATAATTATGTATAAATGTGTACTTTAGAAAATATAAACTAACGATTGTTAGCTTCAGACAGTACTACTGATGCTGGAAAGAAACCAGAACCTACTCAAGCAACGGTACAAATGACTAGTGAGGTTTCTCATGGGCGTCATCAGAGACCATCGTTAATAGAATTCCTTACTGGTGGAGAACTTGGCAGTCGACATGGTTCTAAAGTTATTACAGAACATCATTCACATATGCATCATCACCCACCAAGAGGTATTCAAATTAGAACTATTAGTGTTTGAATAGCAAACAAGATTCTCTTATAGAATCATCATCCAGCGCTAGTTATGTATCAACACCAAACCAAGGCAATGTAAGCATTAGTGAAGCGCATGAAACAGCGGTTAATGGTAGCTCTACCGCCTGTAATCTAACTACTGGTAAGATCACTGTTACTGGGATTTTTTTATGTAAATAATAATAACACTATGTTTACCTACTCAATTACTCACCAAGAAGCATCTTTGACAAATATTATCATCATAAAAATACATCATATTTGAAACAACACAGTTGCTGTTAAAATGTTGATATCACTCCTCCTACTACTTATTGCTTTTTCTTTTAACCATTCATTAAAAAGTGTGTAGGTGTCAAAATTAGTTCTCCTTTTGTTGTTGCCTTTTTACCGACTTTGTGTTTCCATTATACTACACATCTTCATCAAAATATAATTGTTTTCTATCCAATAACTGTATCTTTTTTAATGTTTAGTAATTCCTTCTTGTCGATATGGTATGTACTAAACAAAATTTGTATATATAGATAGGTTGCTTAACATTTCCAATGTACTTTATCATTCCTATGCAATGGAAAATTGAAAAAAATCATCTTATGAATTGTTTTTAAAAAAATCCAAAAGTTCTGTGTATTATCCAGAGGCGCATTAAGGTAAAGGTGCATTATAGGCACGTCCCTAGCTTTCGTGAATGTAGAAATTGACAAATACCTATTTTTTTGCTAGATCAATACGGAAAATATAAGAAGTGTCCATAAATTACTTACAATTAAAAATTAATTTTCAGGTGAATATAATCTTATTCTCAACAAACACTATTTTTAATTTGTGACACTAACTGGGGCCGCTCTTAAAATGTGGTGCCTAGGGCCCAAGGCAAGCTTAATGCGCTGATGGTATTATTTAAACCTAAAATAATTTATTAAATAATGGAAATTAAAAAAAAACGTAGTCAAATCTCACTAAATTTATTTTGTCTATACCACGTAAGTCAGTATACACTTCGCGGCCTAGAACTCGAATAATATAAGTGTTTGTTTTTGTACGATACTCAACGCTACAAAAAATGAAAATAAATCGGGTTTATCTTCCAAAATGGAGGAGAAATGCCGTTAATAATATTTTTTTTTAAATCGCATACTATTTAATTTCCTTCATGTTATACTTTTCTACTTTCCTATACTTACAGTATAAAGAAGTATGGATTTCAAGAAAATTTTTGAATTCGATGCAACGTTTTCATATCAAACTTTCTACCTTCAAAATGGCGGCCGATAGAGAATATAATCAGCGCTCAATGTTGTATGTTTAAACGTAGAGGAACGCCATTTCGAACGCTTCTGTTTTTTTTCCTGTCAAATTCTAGTTGAAAAAAAACAAACTGCGACTTTTTACGCGAATAATAAATTTTTAGTTTAAATTTCCCATTTGCCTATACACAATAGAAACAATGGTTTTAAAAAAACTTAGTCAGGTAACTGTTACGCTGTTTTTTGCGTGTGTGCGGGAAATATTGTTATATAACATAACAAACATTTTTAGAGCGTTAAGCATGGTATAACATTAAAAAAAAACTGTTTTAAAAACGTTCTTTTTAGTCGCCGAGTATATAACCACTAACGACTCACCAGTGCCTATAGTTTCGGCTTTTACAGCATTAAAAGGCAGAGCAATATCAATAGTTGCAAAGATAAAATAGATTTAGTGAAATTTGAACAGTACGTCTTTTTATTTACATTATTTAGCACAAGGCGCGGCAATAGGTTGTGACGATTATCAGAGCGCTTTTGTGGCAAACTGAAAATGATAGGGGAAAATTGCCAGGTACCGGCGTATTTGTTACCCAAAGCAGTTTCAGTCTTTGGTAGTCATGAATATTTAATCTCTGAAGCAACATTGGAATCAACGCGATATCTCTTGGCCGTCAAGATCCCCTGACCTCGAATTTATTTCAATAAACTTCGCACACTTAGAGTTGTCACCTTTATTAGACCGCATTACCAAACAGTAAGGTTGGTAATTTATGAAACTTATAACAGCAATTTTGTCCACAAATGGAGAGGGGTGTCAGTAACTGTGAGTGGTCCGGCAAAAATAGTTAAAAAAATTTGAAGAAAAATATGCTAAAAATAGTCTATTTGCGAGCAGCAAACGATAACACACAAATTAAGAAGAAAATATTAATATGCAACATTTTTAAGGTAGATTTCGATTTAATTGTTGAATTTTGTGGATTTAATAAATTGACCATTAGAAAAATAGAAAGTTTATTT
The DNA here is from genome assembly GCA_958336395.1 of Ctenicera cuprea. Lineage (NCBI taxonomy): Eukaryota > Metazoa > Arthropoda > Insecta > Coleoptera > Elateridae > Ctenicera > Ctenicera cuprea. The sequence goes on along the minus strand of OY284494.1, from coordinate 13,604,552 downwards.
TAAAATAAGTATACACATAAAATTAAAATAACAGTTTAATACATTAATATACATAAAAAAATTAATTTATGAAGACCGTAATATCCACTTTTTTGCTTTTGGCAGCATCTAAACGTTCTGATTATTTTTGATATTAATACAATCTTAAAATTCCGTTCACTGCTTATCAAAATTTAATATAGTCTGAAATTCTTCTCTTCTATGACAGTAAAATGTTAGTCCAGTGGTTCTTCAACTGGGGTTCGCGGAGATATTGACGAAGTCCAGGGAAAAATGAGAATTACTTATACTACCGAATTACAGTAATATGCATATTTCTATTAACAATTACTTTCAAAAGTCTGATATTAAAAAAATTGACTATTTACTGAAATTTTTGAAAAATTAGATTGTTTGTAATGAGATTCTATGTTGACGTGCAAATTTTGTAACTTACAACCCCGTGATTTTGTTTTTCATTCAAAAAGCAGAATATTTCGATTTTATCGAATTAGTTTCAGACTTTACACTCGCACTTTATATATAAGAAATGTAATTTTAAAAAATCATTTACACGTTATTAAACTGCATTACGTAAATAGTTTATTGAATATCTGTATAAATTTCTCTCAATTTCAAAGCCTGTACTATCATGTCAAAATATGTCACAACCCATTGCTGCGTACCGACCATAATGATCAACTATTTTAAAAAATTTACGCATTGTTTATAATTTAAAAAAACTAAACTAAGCCTGTGCCTGCTGATGCTAAAACTGTTGTATTAACATAATAACTGTACTGTGACTCCTACACCTTTAGATTTTTGTGTATGTGTAGAATGTTGCATGTTTCAGATCGTTCCCAGCAATCTTCCGTTAGTGATGAACATGGCATACAAAAAACTGATTCTCAACATAGAGCACATAAATTACGTTTTGTTTCTTCTGTAGAGCTTAGACATTCTTCAGGTAATTTGTTCAATGTTCATATGCACAAAACCTTATAACTGTAATATTTGTACCTGAAGATGGTAGGATCTAATTGTGGTCTCTTATCATGTAGGTACATGTAAAATATATGTATGTACAAGTTTCCGTACCAATTCATCTGTCTATTTCAAAGCTTAATCAGCATAAGTATCTTCAGTGTATCTTGATCCCTGTAAATATCTCTTTGATGTACCTACCTATTACAGTTGGATAACTGCATTTCTCATTTGTCTTTAAAATACAGTAAAATTAAGAATGTGTCAAAACATTTCACATTCATAAAATTGTATCTACCGTCTGTCCCCCCCCCCTCCCCCCGACTAACTTTTAAACGACTTGATATTTTACCACAACATTTGGTGTGCTTTAATGGGAAATTAAATACTACTTTTTAGCCAATAATTAGATTTTGTATCATTCAAAATGGCGACTGGGCGCCATTTTGAAATGTTTTTTTTTAATAGAAAGAGAGGTCGTGTGACACCTCATTTGAAAGGTCTTTTAGTTCTGCGTCTGATCCTAAAGTACAAAAAAAAATATTCAGTCATAACAAAATGGCGGATTTTAAACAAATGGACTGACTCAATTTAAAATTGTTTTGATTTTTTATCCAGGGTCGAGTGACACCTCATTTGAAAGGTCTTTGGGTTCTGCGTCTGATCCTAGAGATTCAAAGAAAAATATTCAGCCATAACGAAATGGCGGATTTTAAAACAAATGGACTCACTCAATTCAACATTGTTTTGAGTTTTTTATCCAGTAGTCCACTTTTTCATTTGCAGGACAAATTTTTCCCAGAAATATCTCAGGTGGCTGGAAATAATATTGAAAACGTTATGTTCCAATGAGACGGTGCGCCGCCTCATTATTATAGGCCTGTTTCTGACTTTCGCAACGGACATTTTCTTGGAAGATGGGTTGGTAGGCGGGGGCCTGTAGAATAGCCGGCTCGCTCCCCAGATTTAACTTCTTTAGATTTTTTTCTATGGGAATATCTGAAATCGAAAGTGTACAAAACCCGTCCAGAAACAATTAAAGAACTGGAGCAATGCATTACAAAAGTTTGCAGAAATATCACTCCAGAAAATGTAAAGCAGGAATTTCATAACCGACTTTTTATGTGCCAAGAAGTGAATGGTAAACATTTCAAACACTTAATTTAATTTCTTTTTGCTTTAATTCTTAGTTTTTTTAAATAGACTTCTTTATCTTCAAACATTGTCATTTTGTTATGGCTGATTATTTTTCTGTGAAACTCTAGGATCAGACGCAAAACTAAAAGACCTTTCCAATGAGGTGTCACTCGACCCCCTTTCCATTTAAAAAAAAATTCAAAATGGCGCCGTCGCCATTTTGGACGATACAAAATTTTAATATGGACTGAATAATAGTATTTAATTTCTCATTACAGCACACCAAATTTTGTGGCAAAATATCAAGTCGTTCAAAAGTTAGTTGGGGGGGGGGGGCTACTTTATAGACACAGTGTATATTATATGCTACGATCATCTTACCAACAATTAAAACATGCTGCACACCTAGTATTTTTTAAGCTGTACAGTTAATTCGTTTTATTGTTGCAACATTCAGAAAAAAAATTTGTTGACAGATGAGACAAACACAAAAAGGAGCTTGGCTTTTATTGTAGGTTCTTATTAATAAGCTAGCGACGCATTCTTTTATAAAAAATATACATTAAAAAACCACTACCATGTTTTAAAGGTGAAACATCTACCACTCCATTGAGTCCTGGTAGCCCAGCTGATGATAGTTCTGGAGAAATGCACCCAAACAAACCTCGGTTGCAGAGAGTTAAAGCTCAGAGTCGTAAAACATTCAGACTCCGAAAAAGTCGTAAGAGTCGCATTGAGGTAATCTTATGTTAATAAAAATGTTTCAGCACCTTGCACTAATCTCGTACTTGCACAGGTATCTCATATAAATATCGAACCTGAAGAGATTCCTCCAGTTGTAACTCCATTACAAAAATCACCGTCTGTCGCAACATTGCAGGAACAGATTCCTGCAGAACTATCTGTAGCATCAATACCACAGCAAGCAACTGAACCACACAGGTTACGTATATCGATGCGCTCTCGACCTGCTGAAGGTTCCTGGGATGAAGACAGCGCTATATCTCAAACTTCTAGTACATCAGGTTATCGAGAGTCGTATCCCGTAATGCAATTAAAAGAATCACTCGACTCCAGTCCTAAACCCTTTCCTCCTCTTGCTTCTCCTGATATTCATGATTTACCATCAACCAGCAGTGCTGCAACTAATTATATACATGGGGACAACAGCTCTCCCGATTGCTCATTAAATGAAAATGGAGAACGCACTGCTCTCTTAAGTCCCACTGAGCGTTCATCTTCTCAACATTCTCTGCTTATGATATTTGATTCACAAGATGAAACTACTCTAATATAAATTTAGATTGAAACTAACTGTTGTACTTTCTCATTGTTACACTAAATAGCTGAAATTGACATGCGAGAAGATGAATTGCAAATAAGTTTCGTATTACGAGAATAAACTATTAGATGTAGCACAAAGTCGTCCTAGTTTACAATTAGACATATTTGTCAGTTTTAAAAATTTAACAATCATAACATAGTTTCAGTTTGAAGGTTTATGTCATATAGATATATATTTTAAATTGCTAAAATGTTCGACAACTGGATGCTGTTTATCTCTTTGCACGTCGTCTTCTTACACAGTAGTTATTTGTTGTTTAACTTAATATTCTGTACTAGTGAAAGCGTCAAATGTTATATTAAAGTACTACACAAATTAAACTAAAACTAAAATTAAATATACCAATTTCTGTCTTTAGCAGTATTCTCTTATTTTAACCCTGCAACTTCCATCTTGAAAGAATATACGAAAGTAAACTTTTCACTGAAATAACCAGTTTGACTGAGCAGAGCCCAGCTAATATTTCAGTTACTTTTGCATATAAAAATAAACTTTGAAAACAAGGTTGTACAAAATCACCTCACAGATTTAACGAATAAACCAGAAAAAAATTAAAAATTAAAAAAGTTAGACATAACTTGTAATTTTTAAAGGTAACACCCTGTATATTTTTAGCATTTGTGGCAGATATTGAAATTCTCTTTACAATGACGTGCTCACAAACAAAGCTTAAATTCATATTCTGCATATGTCGAATAACCAATCTGCACAAGCGCAATTTTTCACCATCTATTTTTTTTTTTTAATTTTAATTTAATCACTTCGACTTTATTTCTTTATTAAGCAACACCCCTTAACCAGCCTAAATTGCACCCCCAACCCGTGTACTAAAAATATTAAAAAATGAGGAAAATCTTCTCTTTATTAATGCAGCACTCCAAATCACCATAAATTGCAGCCCAAAAGTAAAGTAAAGTCGGTGGCACTACACTCCAATGAGGAGTTTGGCCTGCAATGCGGTGGGTCAGGGCCAACGTACCATCGCTTCCGATACCCAGCCGTCTCGCACTTCTTATATGAAGTACGGGGTGGTGTGGTAAGCACCATGCCTTAGACGGCTGCCTTACTTCCCTCACTCTTCGAGGGGTTTGGTTCCCAATTTTTAAAAAGCGACTGGGTAGGCCGCCCGCCAGGCATCCAGTCTTCGGGTTTGAACCCAAGACCTTCCGCGTAGCAGCCAAGTGCCCTAATTGCAGCCCAAGCCCGCACATAATAAAAAATATAATAATAGCTCCAGGAAAATATTATAACAAAATTAAAGTTTCGTCTAGTATAAAAATTATGACCTGAAAATGATAACGGACAGGATGATTATGGAATTGTAATAAAATGTAATGTTGCCTTTAGTCCTTGTAGGCAGTTATTTTGGTAGTTACAAATAACAATTTTGGGTCGATGTTGCGATCAGCATGAATGAGATCACCATACAACAGCACAGTCAGTAATTTGGAGTATAGAATTACATTGATAAAATGTACAAAAATCATTTTAGCTAGTAAAGTAACAGCGCTCAGTATACTTCATCTGCTTTAATAAATTCTTTAAAATCTTACAGAATCCTATTTAAAATCAAACACGAAACTTTTTAAAGAATTTGAAGCAGGAAGGTCTCATGATGATTGCCCGACAGCTTTTCTCACAATTAAGGCTTCATTTACGATAGGTAAATACAGAGTGGCTAGGACAACCCCGGCCACTTTTCTTGTGGCGGTCAAGAGATGGCGCTTTAGTAAAGAAAAATTAAATTAAAATACTGGCAACAACGCAGAATCCAAGACGTTTTAGTTGTTTTGATTTAATATGGGGCGTATTTAATAACTAAAACGTCTTGGATTCTGCGTTGTTGCCAGTATTTTAATTTAATTTTTCTTTACTAAAGCGCCATCTCTTGACCGCCGCAAGAAAAGTGGCCGGGGTTTTCCTAGCCACTCTGTAGAGCCATTTCTAAAGAGAATAATTTTTTGGCAAAATAAATACAATCCAAATTCTTTACGTACTTGTGCACATGCTCAGCAAACCGGTTCTAAATGTCATATCCCACTTTTTGTGATTGTTTTGGTGATGAGCATGTATTGAACATCTTTGAAATTAAATTCAACTTGAATAAAAATATTTTATTTTATTGCTTCAATTCTATAGCTTGTCTGTACCTTATATTACTTCAAATTATCGTTAACTAAACATCAAATATTTAAATTACTGTTGAATTTTAAAATCTCACCACTTTAACGAAATCAACTTAATTTTAAGATCGTAATATGCGTATAATTTGTTCTTTCTTTAATGTACAATAATATAAATACAAGGCACGCTAAAAATCACAATATTACTGATTGCTTACGTGTTTACAAATTGTTAAAAATGATAAATCTCACATAAAATTTTCTACACAGCCTTTTAATATACTTGTAGTAATTTAAAATCTTATCGAATCAAAAACACAAAAAATATACTAAAATTTAAATACTAATTAATATTTATACCTGCATATACTTCTAATGTTAATAAAATATGGACTTATTCAAAAAATTATACATTAGTAATTAAGTACACTTTTGAGATAGAATCTGTAGATAACATTTTAAAAGTTTTAAAGCAATAAAAGCACAATACTGTTTATTAAAATATATTAACGTAAAACTAAATTTGCTTAAAGTGAATTATTTTGCCAAAATTCTTTATAAGGCAAATTGTGAAAATTTTTCTCGTTAGTCAAAAATTCATAAATTCTATAATGGCACTTGCTTCTATATTACTATATAAGGCGTGTTTGTTTTAAATAATGGATGAGGAGAGAGTAGACAAAGCGATATTGAGCAATGGTTTGTACCATAAAAGGACGTTGATGTCGAAGTAAACCAACAACACGAGCCACATCGACTTCCTTAAAAATCACAAGAAGAAACACTTTACTTCAGGCAATAAATGCTCACATATAACTCTACTCATTGCACATAAAATATTCACAATAATACTACATCACGTCTCAGAAATTTTTGTTTTTATCATTTTTGAAAAAAGGAAACAAATAAAAATTATGAAATTCATTTTCAAGCAATTATAGAATTATAAAAACAGCACTTACCTGGTTATGGTCTACAGTATAAAGCAAAAGATCTGCAAGCACCGTTAAACCAGTTCTTCCAACACCAGCCGTACAATGTACCAACACGGGAGGATTTTTATTGTGACCTGGTGGAATCTCTTCTAAAGAGTGTTGTTGTACAGACTGAAGTTCTTCTAAAAAGCCAAGAAAGTGAGACACCGATTGTGGACATCCATGTTCACCCCAATCTGTATAATGTAAATGCCACAACGTTCTATATCGTCTGGAAGTAACGTGGCATAACCGTATTTTACTGGTAACACAATGACCAGTTTTTTGTGAGAACTCCCACCAGATTTGATAATCCTGGAAGAAAAATTTACCACTAACAAAACGACGTGATACGAAAAAAGACATTGTAAAAGTCCGAAAAATGTATCTTCTCAATTTATTGCATCAGTATGAGAAAATTTGTCATTAAATATATAGTTTGTTGCAACAAGTGTTTTAAAAATAAAAACTTCAATTACCTGACTAGCATCAATGCACCGTTGGTCAGCATTAGGTAAATAATTTACATCGTCTGATGGCTCTGTGAGTTGTACCAAAAGATACACTTCAGCTTCCCATACACACTGCCAAAAATGTGGCAATGTAAGCTTTGTAGGTCCCTGTGTAGCAATATAGAACCGCTGCTTACTTCCTACTGTTGCCTAAAATTACTAACTAATTAATTTCAAAAGTACATACAACATTAAGTACCGTTAAGAACTTACAGTTATGTGCGAAGCATTAATATACCCATATTTATTATCTCTAGTTGGTGTTAGTCTTAATCTGTTGTCTTCATAAGGCAACACATCTTTAAAACGATTATATTTATTATTGTCTACATGCAACGCTGTAGTAAAGTCAGCATTTTGTTTTTTCTTAGGAATTTTATCAAATTCGAAAAACAACTGACTGTCTGCTAGTTTGTTTTCTAGAAGTTGGCACTGAAATTAAATATAACTACTGTACTTCACTATTATTCAACAATTTGATTCTTTTATAATTATTATGACATTTTTCAGTATAATAATAATAATAATAATAATATAACAATAAATGTATGACTTCTGTAAATACCACAGAACATAATTATCAGAACTTTTCACTTACAAGATGACATTTATTATTTAAATAATTATACATTTTATTTAAAAAAATTCCACCCGTAATATTAAGACAATCAGAACTGATATTGAGAAGCTGTTTGTGGGAGCTTTTTAGGTATCAAGGGGGACACATTCTTCAAATATCGATGATGAATACCATAAAATCTTAAATAGCACCCCACCCTTATGTGGTATCAAATTAAAGCCCTAGAAAAATGTAGTCTTTTGACGCACAGAAAATTAAAATCGATTGATTCGCTCTCGAATTATTAATTAAAAAGTATTTTTATTGTGTAAAAAATACACTCCCTTGTTATACTTTATACTATTTCTTAAATCTGGAATATGTGCATCTTGTAAACTGCAAATTTTAAGTACCCCTACAAAACAATTCTAGTGGTGTAAGATCTGGAGATCTAGCTGGCCACTCTCCTGCCACTCGACTTATTAGGAGTTCTATCACTTAACTAATGCCGGACAGGTAGTACGCAATAAGCACCATCTTGCTGATAGTGAAAAACGTTTTCATCCAGTTGTGAGTTTCCATGTTCATGTTGGTTTTACAGAGTTTCTGTAGTTAGAAGAATCGACAGCATCTAGGGCTTTAATTTAATGTCATATAAGGGGTAGGGTGGTATTTAAGATTTACAGTTAAGTATGCTGTGGGTAAGGGGGTGAATTGCTATCCATCACCGATACTTAAATAACGTGTCCCCTTTGACACCCTAAAAGCTCCCACAAACTGCATCTTAATATCTCTTCTGATTCACTTTATTTTACGGGTGGGAACTTTTCAAATGCAACAGCCTTATAATTGTATTTAATAAGAAAACGTAAATTTACATTTGAAGAGGTACGGTTCCAATTTGAACTCTGCATTAAAATTAAATAACTTGATGACAGTAGGTATAACTATTATTGCATCAAACATACAATCTAGTCAAATTAGGAAAAAAATTACATATTAAAAAATAAAAAATAATTCAAATGCTAATGTATTCGTTTTGACATAATTCTTATGTGTTATGCATTTACTACTTTAGTTTAAAAATGTAATTTTGCACACTGTTGGAATCTCTCAAACCATAACAGCTACAAAGATGATTAGAAAAGTTTGTATTTTCATTGCTATTTAAAATATCTAAACAAACTTGTCAATACTCATCCTGAAAAAACAATTTTTCTAAATAGGTATGCCATGAAATACATAAACATCTTAAGGCTTTTTTAAATCAAAATAAGAGTATTACATTATGTCGATTTGGTGCAAAACTATCCCAAATCCTTTTTTTTTTTTTTTCAAAAACAGAGTTTTAAATTTATACCATATGATTGGTAGTCTTTCCGACAATCCATATAAATCGTATGAAATTAAACTGCATCGTCTATGAAAATTTGAAAGTTTTTTAATGGCACTTTTAAAAAAAAACGGAATTTTAAAAATAGAATAGAGGAATCTATCTGACAGAAGACCTTAATGCAAAGTGAATGCGTTTTTAGAACGTACTAACATTAACATACCTGCCGCTACAAATTTTTGAAAACTTTGACTTGACCGCCATCATATTACTCCCAACCCCCAACATTGACTACAATAACATCCCTCTACTCTTACTACTGCACCGAGAGCATAGCTGCACAATACTAATAATATAAGAACATACTACACTGCTGGAAAAAAAAAGCCGGACACATATATTTTTAGCTTTAATACTTGAACCCATCGTATTTCATACTGCCTGCAGATATTATGCTATAGTATAACAAAAGAGACATGGATCGCCAACATTTTACTTAAAAAAAATCCAATTATATGAAGAACAACAGTAAAATTGCGACAAAACGAAAAACCAACAACTAAATTTAAAAATCAATGTCTAATAACAACCCTGATAATTCCTTTCAGAGATGACTAATATCGCGTATTTCCTCCGCGAACTCTGACGATCTCTCTCGTGCGTCGAGGCATGCTGTGAATGAGGTCCGCAATCTCCTTCTGGTTGATCAATTGCCATTCTTCGTGCAGAGCTGCTTAGAGGTCTTGTAGTGTTTCTGTGAGCGCTAGCCGGAGTCGCACGCGAAGTTTTAAATTGTCCCAAACGTGTTCTATTGGATTAAGAGGTAATGAAACACCCAATATCCTTGATCTTATCTTATGTAATGACGAAAACTTGATAACGCAAATTGAATATTTACCACCTATAGGAATTAGTGATCATATAGTGTTGCTAACCACGTTTCAATTAACCATTAACACAACTATGCCAACACCTACAGGAAAAAGAAGTTTCTTTAATGCTAATTACGATTTAGTCAACAATAACATTATTAATGCTGATATCAACCAGATAATTAACGAGCAACAAACCGAACTCAAGTGGAAGCTTTTTGTAGACCATATCAACGACGTCATCTCTACAAATATACCTGAAAAACACATCAGAGGAAACCGGGCACGAATGAAACCTTGGATTAACAGGCACATCTTGAATCTCATCGGCGACAAAAAGAGGAGCTGGAGAAATTACAGAAGGAGCCCCAATCAGAATACTTATGAAACTTACAAATATGCCAGAAATTTAGTAACCTCTGAAGTACGTGCAGCTAGAACTCGTTTTGAGCACAGCTTAGTTGACCGGGGACCTAATTCTTTCTACAGGTATGTCTCCAAGAACCTAGTTTCGTCTGTACCCCTGCCCCCTACTATTCGAAGGCTTGATGGAACTCTTATTACGTCACCTAAGGACATGGCGGAAGAATTTGCGGAACAGTTTCAAAAGGCCTATGTGGACGAGCCCGGCGGTCCAATTCCAAGTGTAAATGGTATACCTAGAGTTTCTGAGTCCTTAAGTTTGTTTATTTGTTTATTGTATATTGTAACCAACAGGAATAATCCTAATTATAGGTTACTTTAAGATTTAAGTTTACAAAAATAAAATATTGCAATACAGCCTAGTAAATAAACATAAACAGTCGCAAGACTGGTAATATAATATACATATAAATATAAATATAATATAAATCAATAACTAAATAAACTGAACTAACTAAATCAATAACTAAATAAATACATAACATTTTATTCCACGGAAAGGGTAGAAAGAAGTCTGCTTTTATAAGACACCAGGTTTAAATGGAAAATGTCAACATCTGCAAAAACGTTAGATATGGAACTTAATTTATAAATAGGTGAATTTGTCGCAAGATTTGTTCTCCGGGTTTTTAAATAAAATACCGATTTATTTCTATTTATATAAGATGGGACATTTAATGTAAAGTGTTCAAGCAGTTCAGGGCAGTCAATCAGGTTACGTAAAATTTTATACACAAATACCAAAGAAGCCAAAGTTCGTCTATTTTCTAGAGATAACATCCCAAATTCCAAACATAGGAGACGTGTGGGAATCTGATATGTATACATACCGTATCTCTTATAATACAGAAATCGTAAGAATTTTTTTTGAATCTTTTCTATGCTATTGATATGCAATCCATATTGAGGGGACCAGATAACAGATGCATATTCTAGATGACATCGCACATATGTGTCGTATAATCTTTTAAAGGTTGTAACATTTCGAAACGAACCAGAATTTCTCAAAATAAATCCAAGATGTTGATATGCTTTTTTTGTGCAAGTTACTACATGGTTATTAAAACTCAATTTAGAATCAAAAAGCACACCTAAATCCTTAACCTCTTGTTTAGATTGCAATAATGTTCCACCCATTGCGTAATTATATTGAATTATTTCTGTTTTATTAGAATACACCACAAACATACATTTTTTCAAATTAAACGATAAGCAATTGTTAATTGACCATTGAAATATGCAATTAATATCCTCCTGCAGTTTTTCACAATCCTCTAAAGAGTTAATTTGCTTATAGATTTTAAAGTCATCAGCGAATAACATACATTTAGAATTATTAACGCAATTAGGAAGGTCATTAATTAACGTTAAAAACAATAAGGGGCCTAGATTACTTCCTTGAGGTACACCAGAATATGTTTCAAAATTGCAAGATATTTTACCATCATATACCACATATTGCTGCCTCTGTCTTAAATAAGATATGAACAAAAACAGGAGATTATCACTGACTCCATACATATGTAGCTTCTGTAGTAGTATGTCATGGTTTACACGGTCAAAGGCTTTCTCAAAATCTGTGTAAACAGCATCAGTTTGTGATTTTTCATTTAGAGTATTTGAAACATATTCGGTAAAAACCGTCAAGTTAGTTAAAGTTGATCTATTAGGAACAAATCCATGCTGATTAATTGAAATCAAAGGTTTAATATGGTTGTATAAGTATTTATATAAAATTGACTCAAAAATCTTACATGGAACAGACACAAGAGCTACAGGTCGATAATTTACAACATCATTTTTATTACCCGACTTGAATATTGGACAGACTTTGGTTATTTTCCATGCATTTGGAAAATCTGCATTGTTAAGGATTAAGTTGTATATTAAATGTAACGGGAATACAAAGAACTCAGAACATGCTTTAAATAAGTATGCCGGTAATTTATCGGGCCCAACAGATTTTTTCGGTTTTAGGTTTTTGATTGCTTGAAGGATATCTTCAGTGGTTATTTGATTTATTGTTAGTGTATTACACTGTATAAAACCTGAACGCTGAATTTCTTTCATATCATAACTTGCTCTTTGTTGTAGATAAGTGGCTTGAAAATGTTGTGCAAATGCATCTGCTACCGACATATTTTCATCTAAAATGTTATTGTTTCGATGGGTTACTGCATCTACATTGTTATTATTTTTCTTTAGGGACTTTAAATAGCACCAAAATAAAGTAGGGTTAGAAGCTAAATCATTTTCGATTTCTGTAATATACTTTTTATAAGCATTTTGAATATCAGTTTTAATTTTCGTTCTTAAATATATAAAGTTTAAGCGGTAATTATTATTGTTAGTCTTTTTGTATAATTTTCTATTTCTGTTTTTCCGCTTAATCTCTTTAATTATGTCCGGTGTGAACCAGGTGGGATATAGTCGCCTCCTACATTTAGTCTTTGGGACGGCATTATCTAGAATATTATATAATGTTGTATAAAAAATATCAACGGCTTCGTTCACATCTGTAATATTTTGAAGTTTCCAATCCAAAGATCTTATATCATTATATAATTTTAGAAAATCAGCTCTTTTGAAATTGTATTGTTCACCTCCGAACGTATCTAAGACGTCACCTTGTTTTTTATTATAAGTAAGTTCACAATACAAAGTTGGGTGGTGACTGTCCTCCGGTACGATCGGGGCTCCCAATCCCGCACTTATACTGACATTAGTTAATAGTAAATCCAGATAAACCCCATTAGCATTTCGTATGACGTTACATTGTCGTAAATTGAATAAACTTATAAAATTGAAAAACTCAGTTTCCTTATTTGTTAGGTTGACATTCGTTTTATACAGAGAAGGTAAATTGAAATCCCCTACTATTAACATGTTAACCGATTTATCAAGCAGACTTCTTTCACTGCTCTCGTAAAAAGCTTGATACACCTCAAGAGAAGAATTGGGAGGTATATACTGCCGTCCTAAGAACAGATGCCGTATCTGCAGAGAGAGCCAAATGGAGGAAATGACAGCTAAAGTTTTTTCAATAGCCTTTTTAAGTATTTAAAATTTGAAGGAATGTAATTGTACTTTCTTAATAAAAATTAGTTTAAAAAATTGTAAGTGAAGAAAAATTTGACAAAAATCATCAACTTTTATTTAAAAAAACAGATACGGCATTTTCCACTAATTTAATATCTTGGTTATGCAAAACGAAATAGCCGTATGTGCGTAAATACAACGGGCATCGTACGTAATAATAAGTATTATACTTACTAATTTTGATTTTTCAGTGCTTAAAACATGTTTATGGCGCTTATTTGGTAAATTACTATTATTATAATAATAATTTATTAAATAAGTCCGATAAACTTATGTTTTAAACATTGAAAAATAGTAAAAATAGTAGTTTTTTGAACAGTGGTAGAGAAATATTTGTACGCTTTTTTAATAAAACTACATATCTCCATTATACAAATATTTTATTAACTAATAATATAAAAATAAAAAGAACCATACATATTAAGAACTTAGTAATATTTATTTAACTTAAATCCTCCTGGTTAAACATGAGTTATTAATGCGAAACTAAACGGCTACTAACTTTAACATAAATAATTTTTAATTGTCGGAGCGTTCTGGCAAATTGATCCAAAAGTTATTTCGGTTTTCGGGCATAATGCCACCAAGACTTTTCAACAGCGCTATCTTTTTTGATTTTGGAAAACCTCTAGGTTCATTAAGATGTGGTGATGTGGGTTTGTATACCCAATACTTGACATTTCAATATTTTCAAATCCCTCTATCTGATTTGATTCCTCTAATATTACCTGATCATTTGATATTTGACACGGTGTATTAATTATTATAAATTGACCGTCCTTTAACTTTTTATTGTCTATGATTGCATTAGGTACTTGTGGTCCCTTTTCTAATATTTTTGCATCATTTTGTTCAGATAAAGTGCTAGTATTTTGATAGTTTTTCGGATCTACTAATTGAATGACCTGGGGTTCTTCATACAGGATTTCAGCCATATTCTGATTTGGTATTATTTCATTTAACTCTTGAAAATTGTATTCGACCTGATTATTTAAGGACGTCAAAAAAAACCGTCTTCAGTAATCACTTGTATATTTTCATTACTAGGACCCGCCAATACCTCATTATCGGGTACTTTGAGAACCATAGAAAGAATTTTCTTGGATCTACTTGACATTTTCCTATAAATATTTATATCACGTAATATTATAAAATGTATTAACAAAAATTATCATATATACCTACCTTTAAAGATGATAAATCCAGTGAAAAACACAAATTTTAAATTATATTTATAACAAGCTGACACTCGAAGTGCATTCACACCACTCATGAATAAAATACTAAATGCAACTGCATATTATCGCGCGTTTTCCTAAGAAGAAAGGCGGTACCCAACTTGTCCTAACACGAAACGCCGTATCTGCATAGACGCGCCAGCAGTTACCGCTTTTTTTACTAGTAATATGCATATACCGCATAGTTTCTTAGGAAAGATAATCAATTTTTCAGATACGGCCAAATAATATATACGTTTTTTCTATTCTAGCAAACAGATACGGCGTTTCTGCCAGGTAAATAGTTAATTTATCTTGCCTCGATCCTATTAAGACTAAAATATCAAAATACTGTTTTTTTGTAGATACGGCATCTGTTCTTAGGACGGCAGTATACAAGCAACACAAAAATAATGTAAAGTCATTAACTTTTAATTTTACCCAAATACTTTCACATACGGTTATAAAATCTAATTTTTGACTATAAAATTTTGCTTTAATTGCTATTAAAACTCCACCACCACTTTTTTTATTAGAAAACTCAAGATTTCTATCGTTTCTATACACATTATATAAATCAGGAAAAATCTCATTACTGTATACCGATGAATTTAATTTAGTTTCTGTTAACATAATAACATCATAATCATTTGTGACAACATTTAACTTACATATATTTAATTTAGTATTCAAACCATTAACGTTTTGATACAAGATTTTCAATTGCTTTATTTTACCTTTAGTGCACATCTCTCAGGTCACTGACCGAATTTATCACAAATACTGAACTGTTGTCTTCTTTTCTCATAAGAATTTTCCCGTTTCGGACCCATAAATGCTTGATATTGTTTCCTTTTTTGAATTCACGACACTTCCATAACAGGTGCTTATTATCAACAGTTAATGATTCATTAACATACACTGGCCTGGGTGGATCAGAGGCAAATCTTGAATGAAGCTGGGTAAGTGATCGAGTTGTGAAATTTGGTCGCGTGCGACGAGCTTTTATAAATTCTTCCTTCTGCAGTCTACTTACAAATTTTATAATTATTCCACGAGGTTCATCTGGCTTGCGTTGGTCTTTCTTCAACCTATGGCATGCATCAATCATATTTCGCTCAATAGGGCATCCCAACACAGTTCCTATGATCTGTACCGTGGTCATTATCGTTTCTCCCTCAACCTCCGGAACGCCCGAAATTTCAACACAATTTAATCTCGTATACTGTTCCAACTTATTGAGTTTAGCTTTCATCTCTAGATTCTCTTTTTTAATCACGACCTGATCATTAGCCAATTCATCTACTCTAGTCATACAAGCTGTAATTTTTTTATCCTGCTCTTTTATGAGTGCATTAATTTCATCAACTTTGGAGTGACACAATTCTAAAGAGTCACACATGTTGCTACATTTAAGTGAAAGTTTTTGAATTTCTTGCAGTAAATCTTTTAGTGTTGGTTCCGCAGAGTTACCTTGACCAGCATTACAGGTGCTGCATTTCCAATCTGTAGGCTTATCAGTTCCTGAGGGCAAATTTGCACATTTGGCGTGCCAATATTCTTTGCAGATAACACACTGGAGTTGCTGATTTTGTCTAGAATTGGTGATTTTAATTGAACAAGATGCACAATTATACGACATTTTGACTTAGTTTGCCTATAACCGTTGCAGTTCGAGAATTTGCACTTATAACCGCTATATTATCAACACCTTTGCAAAATTACGAGATATTCACTGTTCAATATGCTTAAAGACTTAACAATTAGTAGATATCACACTTGATGTATTTAGTTAAACACTATTTTCCTTACAAAAACTGTTTATTATGGACGAGGTAAAATCGTGCGTACACGCTGCGCCGCCATATGCAATATTAGTGTGATATAACTTTTAGTAACGAAGTGGTTGAAAAAGTTTTGGCTACTCTTAATCAAAACTCTTCTCCTGGATCAGATAACTTGCCACCTATATTCTATAAAAAAATGTGCAAGGTCGCTCGCCCCTATCCTAGCTGATATTATGTCAAATTCTTTTAATAACGGATCACTTCCTACTCAGTGGAAAGAAGCACTTGTGACACCAATTTACAAAAAAGGAGACAGAGCATCTGCTGGGAATTACCGACCAATAAGTTTGACCCCTGTTGCTTGTAAATGCATGGAGAGAATTATTGTGAATGAAATTATACCTTTCCTGCAAGAAAATGACATTCTGCAGAGCTCTCAGCATGGATTTATTCCAGGTAGATCTACCACAACTAATTTACTGTGTGCTATGCATGAATGGTCTAAACTCGTTGATAGTGGCTGCCCAGTAGATATAATCTACCTAGATTTTAAAAAGGCATTTGACCGAGTTCCCTTCAACAGACTCATAACAGTACTAGAGCACTGTGGTATAAGAGGTAAATTACTAACATGGATTTCATCTTTCCTTCAAGTAAGGACGTATCGTGTAAAAGTTGGATCTTCGCAATCACAGTCTTATAATGTCGTCAGTGGTGTCCCTCAGGGGTCGGTACTCGGTCCAATTCTTTTCAACATATACATATCTCACTTGAGTACTGTCATTGGATCCTGTTGCAGCCAATATGCGGATGATACCAAATTCTTTGGAAACCCACTTACTAGCAGCGATGCTCTTCAAGGAGACCTTGATAGGATCATGGAATGGACTAACAGCTGGTTATTAACTCTAAATAAAGACAAATGTGTAGTAGTGCACATGGGAAATAATAACCCGCAGATCCAATATAGTCTCAGCGGCATTCCTCTTAAGACTACCGATTCGCAACTTGATCTTGGGATTACTATTACAAATAACCTTAAATGGGGAAACCACATTTCTAATGTTGTGAAAAAGGCCAACTCTATTTTGTATTTAACAAAAGTTGCCTTCTCTGCGATCTCGGCAGAATTATTATTAAAAATATATACCACCTATATCAGACCTATCCTAGAATATGGATACCAAATTTGGTCTCCATATTTCATTAAAGATATAGAAATGATTGAGCATGTTCAGAGGCGGGCAACCAAGATCCCATTGGAGCTTCAACATTTAAGCTATCCTGAGAGATTGCGAACCCTAGGGCTAACAACGCTTAAAGAAAGGCGTGAACGTGGGGACCTAATTGAAGTGTATAAAATCCTTTCAGGGAAATATAATAGTGAGCAAATGCCAAATATCTTCATACGCAACACAAATATACATCTACGTGGCCACGACATGAAGCTTAGCAAAGATCATTTTAACACTAATATAAGAAAACATTTTTTGACGAACAGAGCAGTTGATGAGTGGAATCGTCTCCCTCAAGATATTGTTAGTGCCAGGTCAGTTAACGATTTAAAAAATAAACTTGACGGCTTTCTTAAAAATAAAGTGTAGCCACTTGTGAATCAAGTTCCAATGCAAGTTCCCTAAGTTACATACCTATGTGTATTCTTTTTTTATTTCTATTTTTTTAAATTTTGTTCCTATTATTTTTAAGAATGATTATTTTCATGGATTTGTTTTGTTACATTATTATTACATTAATATTATGTGAACAGGGACGCATATTAAGTCACAGCCAAACAGCTCTGCTGCTGCTGTGTAAATGTAAAATAAATAAATAAAATTAAGATCGGGGCTGCGAGCAGGCCAAACTAATGTCTTAATCCCTACATCCTCTAAGTAGCGCCGCACGATAATAGCAATGTGCGGTCTTGCGTTATCGAGCATTAGCACGAACTGCTCTCTAATAAATGGGGCGTAGGGGACAACTTGAGGAGCTAGATTATTGTACCGCATTCCATGAACGCAAGGTCTGCACGGACCTCCAAAGAAATGCCTGACCAGATCATTATTGAACAGCCATAGAATGGCATCCTTGGGGATATAACACATTGTGCGTACCGCTCTCCAGGTCTTCGTCATACACGTTCACGCCCAACTGGTGAACGTAGGCAAACACGGGACTCGTCCGTAAACAGCAAAGAGCTCCAGTCATCAACAGTCCAATTTTCATGTTCACGGGCAAAACGTAACCGTGCTGCACGATGAACTGGCAGAAGCACTGGTTCTGTTGCTAGCTGCCTGGATCTCAATCCAGCTTCATTGAGTCTCCGCAATACTGTCTTTGAAGATATCAGCCTTCCTCGGACCTCGGCCAAATGGCCAACGATGATTGTTCTTGTTCGTCGCCTATCACAGAGCGCTGTGCTTACAATAAATCGATCGTCTCTTTTGTTTATGGCACGACAACGACCCGCCTGACTCTTCTTGTGTATTGCCCAGTTGCCTGGTATCGTTTTATAGCGTCATGCACTGTACTTCGGGCTGTGTTTAAAACAGCTGCGATATAGCGAACACTTCTCCAACCTCATGTAAAGCAACAGCTTTTGCAATATCTTCGCGTCTCATGGTCAAGTTTCAACAAAAAAATTGATTAATTGACAGGAACGAACAAAAACAAAAGAAACATCGTTTATTTAAGCAAGCCCCGGTTAACTTGATTTTCACATATTCGCTGTTTACTGACAATTAAGCAATTTTGATAACAATTGGACTTAAATAATTACTCGATGACTTGTTGGAATTCATAGATAACCTCTAAGAAACTCAAATACCGCCTGAATAAAAAATGTTCAAAAAAATATAAGTGTCCGGTTTTTTTTTGTCCAGCAGTGTACATGATACTAAAGCTTTCATATAAAAATAATAGTATAAACACATATAAAATAAAATCTTATTAGCTATACTTACATGACACAAAAAAAAAATATTTTGGTAAAAGAAAGTACTTATTTTTAAAGTATGAGAAAGTTCAGACGAAGTGCTTCGCCAATTTTTTGTAATTCCAACTACATGATATGTTTTATAGTTATCGAAATCCCAATGGTGAGCAAAATTAAAGTAGACTATAACTGCAACTTACCATTGTTTCTTTACTAATGGAAGGAGGTAATGGATGTAAACGTGGAAGTCCTGTTGACCATCGGTGTCGATTGTTACTTTGATTCTTCTCTTTATTTTTTTCTTTTTCTCTACCTAAAGTTGCACTTTTAACTTTTTCACTTGATTTGCTTCTGCCCATTAAAATTCCCCATCGTTTCCTCTTTGTTTTACTTGAGCTATTGTTCGATGCACAACTATCACTAAATACTTCACTGCTAGTGTTGCTGGTATCTTGAAATACATTACTGGTAGCAGAGGCATTCATCAAAGAAGCCTTATTTATTGTAAACGTATTCATTCTAGCCATGGCGGGAGGCTCACCTGGGCTTGCACTAAAATTAGTACTTGTCGAAAGTTGCGTAGAATTGAGATTCTGCGAAGAAGACGATGATTGATTTAGCAAGCTGCCAGTGCTACCCAAGTTATTTGGATTTGAATTATGGCTGTTTAAGTCAGTCTTTGACGATTTGGCACTATTAATTCCTCTATCAATATTAGCATACAAATTCTCTCTGCTAGTTTGATTATCACCTAAATTATGCTGCACATTAGCTGCTACCTGTGTTTGTACGTTATTTACCAATGCATGATTAATTACTTGACTAATTTCTGGAGCCGATTGTATACTCTGTGTGCGAGAACGCATCTGTCCATTATCATTTTGCCACGGCAAAGGAATATTCTCATAAATAGGTTCCGATGAATTATTCAAATCCTGTGCATGAGTCACTACTACATTTTGATTACGTGTAACAACAAATCCCGTACTTGGCAACTGATTTTCTTGTAATATTTGTTTCATATTAGCAGGCATACAATAAATGATATTTCCATGTTCGTCATATACTTTTTTAATATGTTTCGTAATATTTGGATTATCTACAATAACTGCTTGAGGTCTTCCCAGAAGGTTATTTTCAAAAAATGATGCAAGGTTCTCGTAAGTTCCATGTTGAGCGGCAGGAAGGTAACTCTGAGAACGGTGAACTGGATGTGTTTGCTGATGAGCATACAAAGCTTGTCCATACTGTTTTAAATAATGCTGATTGATTAAATTACCATTTGACACCAAATCAGGACTTGAACCAGAAACGAGATTACTAATAAAGTTATTTTGCAGTTTGGGTTGTTGTGAAATCCCTGCTAAATCGGGGGTCGAATTTGAACTAATTCTATTGCTCGGGTAGGGTGGTGGTGGTTTGTACACATGTAAGAGTCTCATTCCTTCAGTCAAATCAACAACATTATGATGATTTTCATCAGTTAACTGAGTATACCCTGAATTATATAGTGAAGTCATAATATTTTTTTGCTCTATATTGTTGTGAGTTACATCAGGATATCTTAGGTGTGAAGCGTATGCATCTGCTTGATGAATCTCAGGTTGTGAACTATACAACATAGCATGGGTGTTTCTCAAAGGCTCTCGACTTGGTATGGCACCTGAAGAGTTGCGATACTTCTGTTGCACGGCAGTTTCATAATCTGGTGCAGGTCTGTATGAAGGTAAGAGACTGCGTAGCTTATCTATGTCAGTGGGTGTGTTGAGATCAAGACAAGATGTTGATTGAGCACGCTGTGTTAATGCATGAGATGAACGATCCCATTGATGAGAAACATTTGATATTTCTTCATAACTATCTAGTTTTCGCATACTACCCTGTAATAAATAAATGAAGATTAGTAGAAAATAAAATAAAGTTTAGTATAAAATTAATAGCTTAGAAATTCATTTGCCTAAATGAATTTACATTTCTCAGAATAAATGGTTATGAAGATTTTTCCATTGAAAATTAATTTTGTACACTTGTTTTATTTTATACCTCTTTAATGTCAATGTAATATACAGGGTGATTTTGGGAACCGGGCCACTATTGCCAACTTTTTAATTATTAAAGATACAAAGTTGGTTAAACTAGTAAAAAAGTGAAACTTTTTCTTCTGGTTACATTAGCAAAAACGAAAAAACAATTGCGCATCGCGTTTTTCGAGTTAGTTGTTAAAACGACTCTTTTTTAAACGGAACACCCTGTATTTTTTTATACTTTATTTTATTCTCTTTAAAAAAGTATAAGGTCAAACTATGATTAAAATAACAAATAACGCCCTATTTTAACTTTTAATGGTTTAATAACATCGCAACAGCCGTGAAACACAAGCTTTTATGGTATATAAAATATCATTACATAACACAAAAATATGGATATGAGTAATTATTATAATAACTGTTCAAATTGGGCACCATCATTATGTAGACAGCAGCGAATTCTTCTAACTACAGTATTCGAAACTCGACGTAGCATTCCGCGGTCAATGTTTACTAATGCATTTGTAATGGATTCGACTAAATCTTCTACACTGTTGTATCTATTTCGGTAAACATTATCCTTTAGATAGCTCCAAAGAAAAAAATCTAAAGGATTCATGTCTGATGACCTTGGGGGCCAACGTACAGGCCCATATGTTCCAATTCATTGGTTTCCAAACTGATTATTTAGGTAGTTACCTACTATACGAGCGTTATGTGGGGGTGCACCGTCTTGATGGTAGTATGTGTTAATTCGTGTCTGCAGGGGCAAATCATCTAAAATAGGTCCCAAATATTCTAAATACACTCTTGCATTCAAAGTGCCTCGATAAACGTGAAAATAAATGTTATTTTGAAATATGCAAGCCCACACATTTACCTTAAATCGAACTTGATGCGCTCTTTCTCTATCTATCAAAGGATTGTTTTGGCTCCAGTAATGCTGATTTTTTGTACTAAACATTCCATTGTTTGAAAAGTTAGTCTCGCCTGACCACATAATATGCATTCCAAAACTTTCAATTTGGTCATGTTTTTCCCAAAACCAATGACAAAATCGGATTCTTCGTAAGGCATCACCATTGTATAAATGCTGCACTTTTTTGATTGTCCAAGGTCTAAATTTGTACTTCTTCAAAAATATTTGAATTACACTGAAGGAAATATTTAAATCTGCAACTGCATTGCGTATTGAATGTTGAGGATGAGTTTCAAAGTAAGCCAGTACCAAAATTTCTTGATCTTCAGAAATCTGTCGCTGTGGATAGACTTTTCGTTTTGAAAACGCTTTATTGTTTAAACGTAGTCGAGCCGTTCCAGCTTCTTGAAGTAGGTTCTATTAGGAGCGGTGCGTTCGGGGTACAATGCTATGTACATTTCAAGTGATCTCCTTGCATTTTTTTTAGATCTAAAATACACTTCCAACATATCGACTTTTTCATTATGGGTAAAATTATTCATCTTCAATGTTAAATATGATTACCACAACTGCTAAATGTTTAAATGGATACGATAAAACAAGCGAATTCTACCTTTCGTTTCACGGCTGTTGCGATTATGTTTTAAAGTATTAAAAGTTAAAATATGGCTGTCTAGATACTGATGGTGCCCAATAAGAGCAGTTACTATGTTAATTACTCTTATACATATTAATTTAATGATATTTTGGCCTATAACATAAAACAGGTAGCTTTTGTTTCACGGCTGTTACAATTATGTTATTAAACCATTAAAAGTTAAAATATGGCGTTATTTGTTAATTTAATCATAGTTTGACCTTATACTTTTTTAAAGAGAATAACATTTTCAATGCAAAAATATAAAAAAATACAAGGCCTTCCGTTTAAAAAAAAGTGATTTTAACAAATAACTCAAAAACGCGATGCGCAATTATTTTTTCGTTTTTGCAATCGTAACCAGAAAAAAAAGTTACACTTTTTTTCTAATTTAAGCAACTTTGTATCTTTAATAATAAAAAAGTTAGCAATAGTGGGCCCGGTTCCCAAAATCACCCTGTATAAGATGTCGACTGCACCATAGATGTAACAAATAATTTTTAACAAATTTTCCAAAATTTCAAAAGAATTTTTTATTACCCCTATGGGACAGTCTCAATTTTTTGGCGACGCTTTTTTTTACATCTGTAACAGTTTTAAGACTATGGTGCAGTTGTCAGTATTTTTATATTGCATAATGTGTTTTTTCCATTTGGTGGTAGAGCGCTTTCTTCTCTTTTCAACCATACAATAATTTTATATTATTACATAAAATAATTTATGCGAAAAACGATTCCATCAAGTTTATCATGAATTGCAATAAAACAAAAACGGAAGCAAAAGAAACTTTTTTTTTGAAGCGATTTTCGGTGCTAAAGAGTATTCTGGTCCAATTTTGTATTGTAAGGTTTCGATCAACTATTCAAAAAAAAAATGGCCGAGATAATTATTTATGTTGAGCCACAGGTGACATTTTGCGTGCTACATTTAACGCAGTGTTGTTTGTGATCTGTTCGACCGGTCAGGTTCGGGTTTTGATACGTTACAGTGAGGGATCAAGGCTAAAATCTTCCCAAGTTGAATTCTCTGCAATCAATGACGTAAATTTGCGGTTTTCTGTAAATTGTTTTTCTATCAAAAGTATGTCTGAAGGTAGTCCAAAAGGTTTACAACTTTGACTTCTACCATAAGACGTTGGGGCCCAGTACCTTCCCGCCTCGAATGACACCGGTCCTGTTCCCCTAACCAAATTTGGGACAGTCCCGAGCAAAAAAGGAAGATGTTGGCGCCCTCTGGTGGCCGTACGAAAAAGATCCATAAAGGCCAAGTCAAAATCACCTGATCTTAACACAGGGTTTTTCGATTTCAGACAATAATCAATTAGCCCCTTCTCCCCCCACTTTCGTTGTAAGGATTTCAACGCCGTGTGGTGCAAAATAAGTTTCAAAATTTTATTTAATGATTATATCAAAACTCTGGCCTGGCTGGGAGCGCCCTAAGTATAAAAGTTTGATAAAATCTGATGACAGTCGGGTCCGAAATGAGGACCTAATTCGAAGCTACCATAAATTTTTATTTAAAGTCAATTTAAAAATAAAAACCGCAATTGTCAAAATAGTATAATCTAAATAGACACTTCCCAATTTTAATTTAGTCAACAAACAAAAGTTTAAAAACAAAAAAGTTATTCGTAAATTCAGTAGTGGGGCTTATTCTAAAAATGACTAGATTTGTGGGTGTGCAGGAAAAAAACGGCTTTTTTATTTTTTTAAAGTTCCAGAGAGGGACAAGATAGCCACACGGAGAGCAAAAAATTAGAATTCACAGCACAGTCACACCGAGAAGGACCATTTAATATAATAGTGGTTTAGTTGAAAACATTATATTACAATTTCAACTGTTTTATAATTATCACTGTTGACATGGTTTACTGAAACTTACTTCGACATTAGACTGTTGAAAAACAGGCGGACCCTTATCAGTTTGTTCGAGGTTGCTGTCCATTTCGTATTCTCGAAAGAATATGTGTTGCAACACACAAAACCTCCACGCATTTTTGGCATTTTCTACATCAGAAAAATGGAACTCAGCTTTATCGGACCCTATTACAGATTCAATAGTAAAGTCTCTTTTGTGATTTATCACATTGCTGATGTCAACCCATCTGCAAAAATAAATAAACAGTTAAATATGTTACTTTCCTGCTTATTATTTTCTTATTACTAAATTAATATACAAACTATACAAGAAGCGTTCACATCAAAACCAGAAAATGTAAGATACAAATGAGGAAAACACATATTTCTATGAAAAAATGTTAGAACACACAGTTCGTTTTCTTCTCATAATTAACATTCTTCGATAAGTCAAACAAATGGAAATCTAAAGGTGCTAAATGTGAGCTTTAAGGGTGGTGCAAATATTCCAAGTCTATTCTTTTTTCAGTAGTTCTTTAGTTTTAGCTGCAGCATGCATCTTTGCATTGTCTTATAATAATAGGACTTCTAGGGTGTGAAGATTTAAATCAAGTTAATTTAAATTAAACGATTTATATAAAAAAAATCATTGATTTAAATCAATTAGTTTTTGAATAGGGTATTGTTTTGCATGTGAGTTATTAGTGCGAGATTGTTTTCCAATGCCTTTATTACAGCAGTTAGAAACAAAAATTGTTTGTTGGATTACTGTGCATAACCTAAACTTGTTACCAATTATAGTGGGTGTTCAGTTATGCCTGTACAGTGTACAGCACGGTACTTTGTTATTTTAATGGAACACCCTGTACATAATTGAATTCTAGATAGAAAAGTATAGAGGTACTATTTTCTTACTGGTTTTCGAGTCATTTGACTTTCTTCAACAATTTTGACATTTATGGACAAATATTATAAAATTAACATTTTAGATACTGAAAACGTTCACCCATCGCTATTTTGCACAGACAATTAACACACATAAAATATTGATCGGTATGCTAATAGCAAATTATTACATAGGGTGTTCATAATTTAATGCCCATTTTGCAAAACTTGAATTGTCCATAACTTTCATTTTTTAAATGGAACATCCAGTATTTTTTAACACCATCAAATACAGAATTAAATTCTCTTGGCTGGAATAAAACTGAAGTTTAAGTGTCCGAGCGTTTTTACAGTAAAATAATATTTCCAGATATATTCAATTTGTTCCTTACTTTATCCACACACTGTACAGTTTAACTAGATACACGACTGCAACTTATAGACAAACAAATAAATGAAGGTCAAAATTTCATATTAAAATCGTATGTATTACATATTTAAAACGAAATTAACCATTATTTTGTAATAATCGTATACCTAACAAATTTATTATCAAAACTTAACTTGAAAATCGCAAACTGGCTCATTTTCTCTGACAATTTTTGCAATCAACTGCACAACACGCTTGCAGCATAGCCCCCAATTACATTTTACAATAACTAATTGTATGTATTAATCTATTGCAATGCTGAAATGCAAAACACTGTTTAAATTGGTGACATATCACAAACTGACATTGATCTTCTAGAAAATGGCGTCTGGCTTCAATTTTTATATAGAAGTCGTATAGTGAAACAATATAGAAATCTGTGGTGATAAGTACGTAGAACCTTGAGAACGTGCAAATTAACCAAAAATAAAATTGTGGTTCATTTTGAAAAATAAAAATTGAACATCGTATCTTTGATGTTTGAACATGCCGTTGGAAAGAGAATTTTTTCTCTTTCAAATGAATTATTATTTTCATACGCTTGCATAAATATAATTTTAATAAATAAATTTTAATCAGATTAATTAAAGTAGATTAATAATAATAATTACCATTTTCATTTAGCTATTTTTGAGAATTTTCACAAAAATCGCTTTTACGAAAAATTTTAAAATGGCGTAATTTAAAAATGGAAAATTATTTTAAACATTTTATTGTTGATTTGAATGAAGCGTTAAATACTTAAAATATTTTGTGATAATCTTTAAAACTGTATCTCTTCAAGTAAAGAAGTTGTAAGACTGGGAAGTTTTGACTGGGTCATCCGTATATAATAAATTAAAAAGTACTTACCCATAACTACGACCTTCCCTTCCACTTGGATACGTTACTGTAACGCCAGTAAGAGAAACTCCAATTACAACATCCTCCCCTCCATGATCCTTAACTGAGAATGTCTCTTGGCCATAACCATCAAGTCTCTGACATGCACAAATGTAATATTCCTCTGCGGTACCTTGGGGTAAATTGTGAAGCACAGCATGTTGTCTGCTTGCTGCATCAGTCAGTGACTCCAAAAGTCCAGGGTCTGTAAAATTCTGTTAACATTTTTTTTTTAGTTTCTTAATGTTTAGAACTCCCAACCGATATACATCATAACAATATTTTTTCTCTCAAATTCCGTGTTTCAATTTAAATTTATACAATTTATAACAAAAACTAACAATTAACAAATCTATAAAATTAAAATGCACTGCACTTACTTTAGGAAATAGTTGAAAATCCTTGAGATAATGAGCAGTATGACGTTCTGCATCAAAATTTCCAAATTCTGCTTGCATGCAATAGCTCGCTAATTCAACTGCTTGCTGAGGATTACATAATATACGACTCTCTATCACATCCATTTTTAATTGCAAAAAATAATGATATCTGATGAAGAAAGAGAGAAATTAGAAAAATTTCAGTAAAAATTTCAACTAATGAACTAATATTCTACATGAACTACACAAATAATACAAAAAAATTTAAAACAGAAAATTATAATAAAATTCCTTTTTTCTCATTGCAGATAATCAATACAGGGTGATTCAAGTATGTATTCCACGGTCTACAACTCGAAGAGCACATAAGCGTTTTCAAAAATGTTTTTTAAATTTTGTGTGATACGTAGGTAACGTCCTAAAACATTATGAAAATACATCCATTCTATCTTGCAAAATGGCGAAGCTGTGATATTTTTTTTAAATCGCACACTATACTTTAATTTACGCCATTTTAGTTTTATTTTCTCTACTCATCAGTACTTAGAAAACGTTTATTGTTAAATGAACATTTCTGTGCAAAAAACGCAAGCTTTTTCAAACTGTTGTAATCATCATGGGTTTTTATTACCACCAACTAATACGACCTGTCGGGCGAAATATTTGTATTATACAAAAACTACATCTCTACATGTGGCGACATCTAGCGGTTTGCAGTCAAAGCAACACATTAAAAATAAAAATTATTACAGTAAGGTAACCGTACTTATCAATTCACGCAGGAAGTCAGTTTTTTGCTCATAACAACTAAAACTTCAAAACGGCAAGCAATTTTTTTTCTCGCATTTATGTGAACCAATTAGAAACTTAACCTCAGATGACATTTTTGGTTAGTATGACTCTGCACCATGCAAAACTTGTTTAAAAATTTCTGGTGCGAAGTGTGGCAGGTTATCTAGAGAGGTCAAATCGATGTTAATCTAGGAGGCCATGGTCATTAATATTAATATATAATGCGTAATAAGGTAGAAAAGTGCTCTCAATTAGAACAAGGAATAAGTTTATTAATTTTGTTTTATTATCTCATTATTTTCTTTAAACAACTTGCAGTCGTAAACTTTGAGCACCTCTTTACGAGAGAAATTCGGCATGAACTGGCTTTGACCCTCTCACCAACGCCTTGTAGGGTATGGCACTTCAAGAAGAAGATCGCATTATTCAGAATATTTAATGTTAATGACAAGAAATTGTAATCATAAAGTTATAATTACATTGCATTATAATAAACTCATTATTGATCATTTCCTGGTTTGTTTAGGAGCACTGTTTCTAGAAAATGATTTTACTTCGCACCCGATATGGGATACAACAATTCTAAAAGCATTTTCCATGTTTAAAAATAAGCAAAACTTTATATAGTGTAAAATTTTCTGAGTAATTAAAAATAATTAAGTATTCCGTCTTGTTACCCTCATATCGAGACACAGTGGCGTAACTACTGTCATCAGGAAGGGTCCCATAGTTGTGAGGGCCCGATGGCCTATTGTTTTGAACATTACAGTGTGACCACGAGAGAATGCACCACAGGGAAAACATAACGCCAAATTTTATAGAACCCCCTAGTGCGCTAATCAGCAACAATTAAAAAATATATACAGGGCGCTATTAAAAAGATAAAGTTGGCGTCATTTCCAGTTAAACCAGAAGTGCTAGATTAGTGACCTATACAATAATTATACAGGGTGGTCAACACTTATCCCCCTTATTTAATTCTGAATCAAATGAAGAGATAGACTTTGTTAACAGCACTAGCATTTTGTTCTTTCAAACACTTTTGATTGTTCAGAGATAACAAATGAATTTCAAAGCACACTGCTACAATATGAGGTTTTTCTTTAGTATTACTATGTTACTAGAGGGCAACAGGGCTAAACGTTCTGATCGACAGTTCCGAGATTGGTCGATTTAAGAACAGCCTAAAAAACTCCCATTGTCTGGGATTACCGACACATTGGTTGGCTTTTGTTTTAATTTACAGCCTGTTTATATGAAGAAGTTCTTGGCGTCTAGGTCTATAGAGCGCAATTAGCCCAATGGTTAGAATGGTACTGTGCCTACCTAAAATTTCAGAAAGTTATACTGTTACAATATGCAATAAAATACTTCACAATTCACTTTTAATCAATACTTTGATCTTAGTATCTTTTTTATTATTATTAATCTTTAAAAGTTTCTCTATTCAGCAATTAGTACTTGTAAAGTACAATCATATTACAATGTTTAAAAAACTCGTCTACATCACAGACTTATTTAATGTTACATTATATGAAAAACAAAAAAATGTAATTTTTTATCAATAGATTCCAGCTTTACTTCGTTGATGTTCATACTGATATTAAATAATATACTTGAATAACTTCAACAATAATTATTGATCTAAAGGCGCGTCCTCACTGCGTCGGCATTTGACGTTTGGCAAGGCCATTCTGTAATGCCAGACAAATGGGGACGTGCTCGTTGGCTTGTGCCGCGTGGCCTAAAAAGCCGGTTGGCATACCGATCCGTTTACTGACTGACGTCAGTAAACATCAAACAAAGCCAAAATTTATTTAGTGTTTAGTTAACCAAGAATTGGACCAATTTTTGGTCCAATCAACATTAATAAATACTTGAACTCAGCTCTTGACATTCTAAAAAAGTTGCAAAAACCGCCATTACACCTGTATTCCTGATTCTCAGAACATCCACGTCGTCTAAAAGCAAATCCTTAATCAAATCACTTGCACTGTATTTTCTTCTGTTGATTAGACTCGGACGCACCCAAAATCATTGTATCTTTTTATTTTTGTTCTAAATGACAATAAACGTGGCTGCAGCAATTAATACGTCCTCCTCCTCAAACATGTTGTCACGCTATGCCGATTAAGTGTGGACAGGTCAAGTGATCCAACTCAGCCAATCGGCAAAACTATGCGGCCTTGCCAATTGGCAACAATCGGCAAATGCCGACGCAGTGAGGACTTGCCTTTATCCTTATGCGTATTTCAACATGTTTACATGCCATTTTATAAAGTAAAAACTTAATTTCAAATAATAATTATAACAAAACGGTTATCTATCATAATCAAGTCGAGTGGTTAGTCACCCTATGAATCACCTAATTAGAAGTGCGTAATTTTTATTGCTCTCTATTGGCAAAATGATAAAACCAATAGTTCTCTAAAACATCCAAAAATATATTTTCAACCTGAACTCATTTGCATGAATTTATTGACCTCCATATAAATAATAACTATTTTTTCACTAAACAAAAATTTTTTGAGAAAAGCCTTCAAATGCATATATTTTACCAATCTGGTTTAAAACTATGTAGCAATCTTACTACAAATTTTAATTAAGGCAAGCAATTTTTATATCTGGTCAGTCACATCACCAGGTCAACGCCACCTGGGTTTATCATACCTCAAGTATTGGGAATTATGCATATAACACATCTTACTTATAACTCCTGTTTTTTTCATATACATGTCTTGTTACTTACCGTGTGACTTCGTCGTTTAGTAATCTACATCCAGAAATCACATAGTACATAACTCTTAAGCAAACATTCAGGGTTCTTGCATGTTTATCAAGTTGTCTCTTAATAGGCCTATCAAGTTCCAACCAACATAAGCTGCCATCCTTACATCGACTAATATACTGTAATCCAAAAAATTTGGGCTGGTTTAGTCCAAGTTTTTGGCATACAACATCAAGACAGTCCTGTCCTGTACTCTCCGATGATAACGTGCATTCCACATTGGTTCCATCCAACATTTCCACAGTGATTACAAAAAGTGACTTAGAGACTACACTATAGTGACGTGATTTCTTCAGCTTTAATTTAAACGGCATCTTGTAAAAATGTTCTTATGAATCTGTAAAAACATAATGTAGCAAGTATACGAGTAGGAGATTGTAAGGTCTACTCTATATGAACTAATATTTGTAAGGCGAACCACATTCAAGATAAAAAACTGGCGAATAATGTATCTTCATAATATATTATTTTGAACAATAATTAATAGGTAGAATCATCAAAGGTAGAATTTCATGTTCAACCTGGACAAATGGTTCTCAAGGAATTACACAGAACACAATGCTTAAATACATTAGAAAGTGAAGTATAAAGACTATACAATTACCTAATCTACTGAAGACAATAAAATTTAAAGGATGTAGTCTAGCTGTTCCCTTATTTATCTATATATTATTTGTATTCTATTCACATTTTGACAGTGGTTAATACGTTATTACAATGCGGTGCCCTAAGCTATTTGTTGGTAAAATAGATAACAATAGATCAAATACCATTCATCCTTCAGCTTCTTGTTGATTGGGTGCAGCACTCTACGCCAGGACTACGCTATTCAAAATAAAAACTCTTTTACATTCAGAAACATTTAGGCATCCATACACGGTCACATGCGATTATTTTTGCACAAATAGGCAGTTCATTGGCGTAGTTCAGAAAGAGCAGCAGAGAGAAAGAAAGGGAGATAAAGCGATGTATTTCGAAAGATAAATTCAGAACCACTGTTCTAAATAGGAGACAAAGTGAAATGGAAATTTACAGCAATACCATTAACAGTAATGAGGATAAGAAAAGCTCCTTTAGTTCTCACAACGATTATTATTTGTACGTTCAGATGTAGATGTACCTTTCAGCTACTAAGTATAAGGTTATGTAATTAGCCATCTTCAGTGAACTAAAAATGACCAAAGCACTTTGCCTGGACGTTGCTATACTTTTATATAAAATAATTATTTGTATATATCTAATCACAATTACAGCACACATCTTACTAAGAACTGTTTTCAGTTGTAGGGTAGGTATTTTCAATTTCAAAAGCTTCTGGTATATTTAATTTACATTTATCATCACAAAAGTGTAAACATTTTATAATGTTATTAGATGTCATTACATGATTGTGTTCTAGTGTTTAGCGTAATTGGATTTATGTGGGCGTTTGTATTTGTAACAATGTACGCGTGCTTTATACCTAATATCAAAAATTTGTAAATGTCTGATTTTAGCAAATGATGTTTTTGATTTTGCATTAAACAAATTGTTTAAAATGTTTTTAGTTGTTTTAAAACTTACTTTATATTTATTTGTCTTGTTTATAATTATAGCAACTTTTTCTACCTATTGTTATTGAAAGAATTTCACCCAAAATTCCTTTACTCAAATAAATTAACAATTATAATATTATTAATATTTATTATAATAATAATTCCATTCATTTTAAATTCAGTAATTTTTATGATTTGTCCCCAAAATAAGAGATCGAAGCATATTTAATTGTATCGGATGAAGTTGAGGTATTTTGATGAATTTTTTGAATGGCTAATTTATAATCGTTTTCTTTAATTAATGTATCAATAGGTTTAGTATTATGATTTTGATATTAGGCATAAAGAACGCATACGTTGTTACAAACACAAACATTCACATAAATCCAATTATGTTAAAGACTTACAAGAACACAATCATTAAATGACATCTGATAACACTATAAAATGTTTCCACTTTTGTGATGATAAAAGTAAATTCAATATACTAGAAGCTTTTGAAATTACAAACATTTAAAAACTGTACCGTTTACGAACGAGCGAATTGATCTCTGAAATTCACCGCTATTGGACATTTTGGAATAAGAAATTAAGCCATCTGCAGACAATTGGCGAGATCAAGTCACCACGTTCTATTGTCGCTAAAACACCAACTGTTTACTTTTTAATATAACCTTTGATAATGGCATGTAAACAAGTCGAACTACGCAAAATTGTGACTAGGATTTGGACAATCCACACAAACCATTTTGCAGTTGTAAAAAGTAAAAAATACTTTGAGAAAGCATACTTTTATTATCAGCATTTTATTTTTATTAGCATCATTTACAGGCCTTGATTTTCTACAAAATTAAGTCACAGCTCCCTTTCGTTAAAAATATTTACATTCATGAATTTATGAAAGGTTTTTCTTTCAAGGAAACTTATTTGAACTTAAGAAATAAAACTGACACAAAATACAAATAATTTATTTTTTAAAACAGTTATATATACATTATAGTTCTTACAGATACCCCTAATACTGTACCTTACATAGCTGAAAGAATAATGGCCGATGTAAGCGAAGTTCCTAGCATGACATATGCAGTAGTATTAACTCCCTGAATTGTGAGATATTTACCAAGATCCCAGACGAGATGACGAATACCATTGAAAAAGTGATACGTAAAAGGAAAAGCAAGTATGAATTTCATTGTAAATAATGAAACCGATCCTAGTTTCAATAATTGTAATGCATCAATGTAATGAGAAACTTGATCCGGCAAAACCAATGCACCACCACCTAAAAGAAAACAATAGCCACCCAACGCAGCACCTGAAACAACAATTTGTAAAATGTTACACTTAACTTGATAGGTAAATAAAAACCTGTCATTCTGTGCGTTATCGACAGCATACTTGTTAGCTGTGGAGCATAAATGGTTAAATGTGGTGACTGTGGTCGCCCCAATTTCATGTTATGGTCATCGTGGTCTATTTCAGGAGGAGGTTTGTATGGAACTGCCTTCAATGTGACATGGCGAGCTAGTGTGAGAAATTCAGGTTTGTTGTGGTAGACTACTTGAGGGGCTAATTTGCGACTTGCTAACCTAAAATATGTTACATAACGACAGATAACTTCAAGTAAAATTTAACCTATTTTGAATTTTTATTGTTAAGTGCAACTAGTTAAATCAGAAAATTTACCTGCAAATAGCCGACATTTCCTAAATTTTGTACTTTCGAATATAAAAATATAATAATTGCTCGGTTTTGACAGCTTTGATCAAAACCGAAGGATTGCAACTTTACACTTGGTGGGGACAATAAAGAGTCCCACACACGGTATAATAGAAGTAAACTAATCTCCACACTCCACAATGCTAGAATTAAAATAACTCTGAGTCTGAGCCACAGCACGAGGCAAATAACTCAAGTACACAATATTTATCGCATTTATCTGCAAGCGGCTCATTTCGTTTCATTAAACAAAATTGGTTAGTTAATGAGTTCTAGCTTTACTTTGTTGAAGTTTAAAAACTGTACAGTTTTTGAAAGTTTGTGAAGTTCAAATCCTTATTACAGTGTATCGAATTTACGTTTACCCTCACAAAAGTGTAAATTTTTTACAGTGCTACTACATGTCATTAAAAGATGTTGGTTTAGTAAGTGGGTTTAGCGTAATTGGATTTATGTGAGTGTTTATATTTTGTAACAACGTACGATTTTTTTTGAACCTAATAGTCCTAATAACAAAATTACTTACGCATCTATCTATATTGTAAATCCCCAAATGTCTCACTATAATAGGGCGACGCGACGGGCTCTTACATTTCCACTCAATTTATCGATTGTTTCAACGAATGTTTATATTGTAGTCACTACTGTTGGTATAATTTGGATATTTGTAGCTTACTTTAATTCTAGGTCGGAAAAAACAAACAGTAAACATCTTCTGTTCGTGTATTGATGGCGCTTACATAGGAATCTCGCACAGCACATTTTATATAATTTCTTTCAATAACAGACAAAATGAATATAATAAAATCATTGCACACAGTAGTACATTATTACAATTTTATTAGAAACAACATTTATTACCAAAGCTGAAATAAAATCTTTCTTCCTTCTCATTGCAAACTCAACACAATACTCCAAACAGCATAAATTTTTTTAACAAATTTATTTTTGACCTTGAAAATCTATTACCCCTGAAAATTAGTAACACTGAAATTACAATAAAACGATATGATTACTACTGAGAATAAAATTATAGTTTTTTCATTACATTGCAGCAGCATACATTTTTTTACCCTTTTTGATCTTTCCGTATCGACGCCTATGGAATGTAATTACCTAAATTCAAAAAGTGTTAAATGTAACACAACTAAAATATAGAACATGTACTAAAACTTTTAATAAAAACTAAAGCCTGTATTTAAAAATAGAAAGAAAGATTTACAGAAAAAATAATTAAATTCTGTCACTGCACGACTTCGGCGTTGTAACTAACCAATCATAAAACACACAACAAAAACAATTTGGCGTGTTGTGGTATTCGGCGTCGGTTGACAAGCGTCAGTGTTGACTTGCAGGTTTTTTGAGTTAGTTACAAGCTTTTGAGCGTGTAAAAGGTAAGTTTAATATGTATTTATGTATAGTTTCATAGACAATTTACACAATTGTGCTTTAGTAACGCAAAAATATGTTGGTAGGTTTTGCCGCGCTTCCCATACGCTTGCGTAACGCCGTAACCTCTACTCTGAATTCACTGACCTCTATTTACATATTGTTCAAAATATAAACAGATCATTGAACATTTAAGAAGCATCACAAAGATTTTGTTCTTTATCGCAACTTAAGTGTATTGCAGAAGTTCCTAATCGCGCAAAAAGTTTTTAGAGAACACGAGCTAGGTACCTAACTATTATCTGCCATTATCAATGGAAATGATAAGAAATGCATTGGCGTAGCATGCGTTTAAAGAGCTCCCACTGTGCTACTTCTACTTTTAGATTAGTTTGACTTTGAGCAGGCCCCAGCTAATAATTTCGTTATATTTGAAGATAAAAATAAGCTTTAAAAATGAGGGCTGTCTCTCTAATTTAGCTAAAATCAGAAAAATAATTGAAGATCAAATAGAAAAGTTAGGGACATTACTTGTATTTTTTTAATGTAACACACTGTATATTTTCAGTATTTGTAGTAGATATTGAAATTCTCTTTACAATGATGTCACATAAGTGCTGTTTTATCAGCATAATTATTAATGAATCAATTTTAAAAAGAGTTGTAAGGACAGCATGTGTTAAATATTTATTTTTGTCTAAAAAAATAACTGAAATATTAGGTGGGGCCTTCTCAGTCAAACATTCGGTATACAAATATTTTGTCTTAAGTGAAGGTGGGATGTGTAAACTTTTGTTTTTAAAGTTTTCCTCTATCTTCACTATTAACAAGAGCTATGGAAGGATTCCACACTATTGGGGTATCCTGTATAAAATTTATATAAATTAACAAATAAAGATGTACAAAATTATGTTGTTTTAGTTTTCAGTACTTTTTTATACCGTGAATGAATTGTATTATCAAAACCAGTCAGAAATACAATAATTATTTAATTCTGCTTGCTAAACTTAGTCCCTAGAGGTTTATAATTATTAATAGAGCAAATTTTCTCAAAGCAAATAACTGCTGAAATACACTTTATGCAATAGTATAAAAGTTTTACTTCATGGAGAGAAGAAAAAAAATATTTATTAATCTACATGAAAAACATGTACATATACATTTCTCATTTTCGATGTAGTACAGGCTGTTTTAAATTCGAGTCCCTCCATGGGGATCTCGCTTATTTGAAGAGATAGAGAGTTGGTTAAATTGAGGCAAGGTTGCCAAATTTTATGCCTAACAATAATTTGTAAAGAAATTTAAAATAGCCACTCTGCTTTTTCAGATATCTGAATAAAACTGAAATTGTGGATTTTTTATTTTTGGCTATAACTCATTTATTAATTATGTGACATATTTCCAGTTAAATAACGCATTATTAGAACCCGTTTTCATGCTGAATCTAAATTTTTGATCAGATTTGGTATAACTACTACCGTTGTTCATTTTCCACTGTGAATTTTTTTTCATATGGTCGGCATTTTAAATTATTTCATATTTGAATAGATTTTCAATTCTGATTTCAACGATGTGTCACACTTTGCATTTGGTTTAAGTTTTGAGCATTTTATTACAGAAAATTAAAATTTCATAACAGTGCCATGAAAAAAGACCACGTTATTTAATTTATTTTGAAAAAATTCTAATAGACCATGAAATGATGGAAGCAAAACAAAACACCACTTTTATTCACTTAGACCTTAGGGGCTCGAATAGCCTGTATAGGTGCAGGAGCACCATTATGTTGTAGCTACATATTTCTTCTAGTTATTAGTGGTACATCATCTAACAAGCTGTAATGTAATGTAATTGTTTAAATAAAATTAAAATCTTCTTTCTCAAATCACTTTTCATTTGTTTTAAAGTAATACTGCGCGGTAAACTTGAATAGATTGTCTAAATAATATTAAAATCGAAAAAACAAGGAAAACTAGTAAAGATAGGTATAGGGAATGTAATAGACGTTTGATGGGAAATTTACAGTAGAATGCAAAAATTAAATAAAAATTTGGAGGTTTCATTTGAAAAAATCAAGTTATGACACATTAAAGCTAGAAAACTTTGGACCGCGGCAACAAACATCCTGTATAACCAAATTCAACTTTAATATATTTAAAAAATAGCACATGGTCTTGACTAATATTTCCCAGAAAGAAATTGTTTAATCTATAAAAATACGGCTTGTGCAGATTTTACCAGTAATGTCTGCAAATGTCAAATTTACAGAAAAAAGTTGAATAACTTGACAACACCGCAACGGATTTTAAAAACAAAAAAACAGTCGGAAATCAAATTAAAAGGCGAACAATAATTTGCAAAAATATACAGGGTGTTTAATTTAAAAAAATATAAGTTTGCTATCCCGCTCTGATATGGAACACCCTGTATAATGGAAAATATTTTTATCTGATAGTACACACGACCCCAAACAACTCTTATCTAAGAAAGTTTCTTCTATCTCTAATACGTAACCTGCAATCGTCTAATTACAGCGGGCTGCCACACCCTGTATACTTTGTTATACTTATTTTCAATAGCAATCGATCTGCAGCAACTTTTCTTAATGTTTTACTAATAACTAGGCTATGGATTTAAAAGATTTTATACTGCAGAACTAACTGAAGTCAGTAAATACATTTTAAACAATTCTAAGATGTATCAAAAGTGGAGGAGAACAATTTGAGCATCCTCAAAGTTAACATGAATGTGTTTGATATAAAACTGCTATATTTCTTTGTTAAATGTTTTTTATCTGTAGTTTAGTGTTTGTTACTTTGTATTGTTTACTTAAAACTAGATAATCTTAAAATTGTTTATAATATGTTTATTGACTTCACTTGTTTCTACTGATTCTGAAAAATGTTTTAAAACCATATCCTACTTAAACTGAAAAAGTATGGGCATAGTACCAGCGATCTGTTACGCCCATTATTTTTTTAAAGTAATTGCTAGTTTTATAAATTTATAATTCTATTAATACTAGCTGAACCCGTGCTCTACGCACCACGCAAACTTTTGAAATCAAGTGCCGCGTCGCCCTCCGTGACTGTTACATAAACATTTGCTCAAAATACTGTCGAGATGGGAGAGCATAGCCCGTCGTCGCGTAGTCGAGACATTTCCAGATTTAATATATATAGAATAGAATAAATAGATAGATACATTTTTTTCGTATTTGTTTGGGAGATCAATGACTAATTGGCCCAATAGAGAAACCGCCACTGATTATTGGCAGTATTGAATCAGGAATTAGTGGCTCACTAGGTCAGTTGCTTTACCGCTAGCATCATAGGCACCATTGTCACTGTCAATAGACTATTATTAAAAAGGGATGTATGCAAGGAAGGTACTTTTCAGTTTTGGTTCTGATGCATTTATTTACACTTATCTATGGTTATCGTTGATTTACTGTGTTAGGTGTATTAATTAAAGCATTTGATTTGAAATTGTCTTTTTTTTAAGAGGGGCCTCTTGTGTCTTATAAGTCATGGGGCCGCTGCAGTGCAACTGCTGCATCCTTGATTGCCACGCAACTAAAGTAATATATATTTCCCTCTAATTACATTATTTTTGTTTTAGATGGCCAGACCAAAAGCTGAAACGTCGAAGACTGAAAGGGATAAATCACCCAAGAAAAATACAAAAACGGAATCGTCTCCTCCAAGAACATTTCGAAAATCACCTGCTAGAACTGCAAAACAGAATAGCCCTAGTAGGGCTGCAAACACATCTTCTCCAAGCCCATCAGGCAGAGGTCCTATACGTAGAAGTCCAGGTCGTAGAAGTCCAGGTCGTAGAAGCCCAGGTCGTAGAAGCCCAGGTCGTAAAAGTCCAGCACGCAAAAGCCCAACTAGAAAACCACCAACACCTGGTAGATCTCCAGGACGTCCACCTAGAGTTCAGAAGGCGGAGCCTGAAAAACCAAGATCTCTAGGTAACTTATTGACTGTTGAATATTAGCCTAATGGATTTAGCAAAAGAAAGATACTATAGCGTGGGTTTTCCAATATTTTAAAACCAGTAAAACAATACATACACTCCACGATCTTAA
Organism: Ctenicera cuprea; assembly: GCA_958336395.1. Taxonomy (NCBI): domain Eukaryota; kingdom Metazoa; phylum Arthropoda; class Insecta; order Coleoptera; family Elateridae; genus Ctenicera; species Ctenicera cuprea. The sequence goes on along the minus strand of OY284494.1, from coordinate 13,564,938 downwards.
ATGAAAGGAATTATGTACTAAAATAGAATTGGCAAAAGCAACGATTTGAAAAAATAATTAAAAATTGAGATCGCTTTGCATTGATTTTTCTAAGCATTAGAAATTGTAAGCTTATTGCGTCTCCGTGTTTGACACGGTTTACTTTTAATGCATTTGCTAACAATTTTATTAGGAGAAAAGCGTAAGGGGCAGGGTTGCGTAAAAATCAGATTTTTTAAATTTAAATTAGATTTTTTTGATTAAAATAGTTTATTTTTAATAGTTCGAAACAGAAAATTTTTGTATTGGTGTTAAAAACGCATTGAAAAAATTAAAAAGTTATTTATTATCAAAAACTAAAAATTAATTTTTTTTAAGCATTTATATCTTTATAACATTAAGATAATCTCAAGTTAAAATATTCTCATGCTCATAAATTTAAAAAAATTGTTATTTTCTTGCAGTTATAAAGATAAAAAAAATATTTGTTATAATTATAAAATTTAGTTTGACTTTTTGATTAATAAAAACAAATTGTTTGCCGCTGTTTAACTTGGAAAACACGTGCATGCATATAAAATTATGATTTAAATCACTTGAATATATTAAAAAAATTAATGTGACTTAAATCTCATTAAAATTGATGATTTAAACCTATTGATTTGCAACCCTGCGTGGAGCGTAGTCCACTGGTTCGGCTAGTTTTGAATTTTTGATTTTACATCTGTCTTGAGAGTGAATATAACTGCATAATAGTCGTATAATACCGTGTGTTCAAAAAGTAATTACATAAGGGTTGGCCGTGGATAAAATTTCTGTCTTTGCATGCTTTAGAATTTAACTGTCATCACTCTGTCAGTATCATTACATATGACAAATTACAAATTTAACCTAAAAATTTTAAGTGACAATATATTTTTTTGTTTGAATTCTAGAGCATGCAAAGCACGGTGTGTTAAGTCAACTTAAAAAATACAATCGGTAATTTAGTTCTGACTCGAATCACCAATGGCGCTGATTGCAGAATATATTTTGGTTGCTAAGACACGGTAAGAGTGAATTACTTGTTGACAGATCAGTGTTTTGGTATTTTCTGACAGTTCTTGTGAAATTTGAAAATAATTTACACACAATTTAGATTACAGATGTTTTACGTTTAAGTTAGACTGTTTTATAACCATGGTGTTCAAATGTTGCGTTTTAAATTGTAAGTTTACAAATAATGAGAAGAAAATGCATACTTTTCCAAGTAATCCTGATGTAAGTTATTTCTCTACATTATCAGTTTTATGTAGTTTTCTCAAACTTTTGTTAAAATAATTATCGTAAATTAATAGATTTACAAGAAGTGGATTGAGGCTGTAGGAGGAAACATTATTTTTGAGAAGAAACAGAATTTTAGAGTCTGCGATGTACATTTTTGCGCAGATATGAAATTTCAGGAACATCATAACAAGACGAATCTAACATTTAATAGTTTTCCTACTTTACATTTACCAGAACATCTTCAGTTACCTGGGACATCTTCAAATAATTTGGATGCTCTCCAAATTTTACTCTAGATGGAAATACTAAGAAGCCCACCGCCAAGATTTTGAAAATGAAACATTCCCCAAAAGCAACCATTTTTCGCAGAGACTTGCGAAGAAATTAAGTTTATTAAAAGAGATTAAAGTAAGAAGCAAACAGCAATTAAGTCCAAAGGCTAGAAAATTATATCAAATAGCCACTGGTTTAAGGAAAACTGCGGGGAAGTTAGATAGGGTGAATGCCAGCAACATCAAAAGAGTAAAAGAAGCAGCAAAATTGACAGTTTTAGAAGACTTATTCAAAAATAAAATTAATTTAACAATATTCAATTTTATTAAGTCGCAGTTAAGAATGCAAAGCAAAAAAAGCAAGGGCCAACGTTTCACAATTGAAGACAAAATATTTGCACTATCATTGTTAAAGCAAAGTCCAAAACGTTACAGATTATTGCAAAAATGATTTGCATTACCTTCAAGAAAAACGTTGATGTCAGTATTAAATACAGTACCTTTTATTTGTGGACTAAATAAACATATTTTGAAAAGTCTTCAGTTCAGTGTACAAAAAATGGACCCTTTGGATAGATACTGCAGCTTATTTTTTGGTGAAATGTCACTTGAGGCTTCGCTAGCATACAACAAAAAGGTGAATTGCATTGATGGGTTTGAGGACAATGGAGAAGAAAAAAAAATTGTTTTAAATATTCAGATCACACTTCCAAATTTAAGTAGTACTTTTGCTGTAATCAGTGATGTGGGTTGTCTAGAAAATATTAAATCAGAACCTGATTAATGAATCAGTTTTTGTTTATGTTAACGACTCTCATCAAAACAACAAGCTAAGCTAAAGCTCTTTGTTGTCTACATATTCAAGGTGTTCCCCTATTCTCAGATGGGTAATTTTATAAGCAGGAAATTTTCAGTAAAAACCTTGAGCAAATTTTCCTAAAAATTTTTAAATTCAGAATATATGCCTCAGAAAATGACCCTACATCACTGAATGTAGTATTATGTAATCTTAGCTGAACTGATATGGACATGTGTTTGTCAAAAGACCCTGTAATAACACCAGTAACTGTATTGTACAAATTTAACTTATTTCGTAGGTCCTCATTTATAAATTTTTTTATATGGAATTAAAACGCTTTATTTCTGATATGTTTGTAGTTTTACTAATACATTTAAATGGTATAATTTTACCTACAATTTGAATTTCCCGCTATACAATGTTTAGCGCCATTTGCGATGATAGTCAGTACTATTTCATGTATTGTAGTATGTTTATAGAGTTTCCTATCTATATAAACGTATTATATTTTTTATCTATGATGCAAAGACAGAAATTTTATTAGCCATGGCCAACCCTTATGTAATTACTTTTTGAACACACGGTATAAGAACATACTACATGATACTAAAATGGTTCAATACTATAGAACAGTGGTCCATTTAAAAAACCCAGTGCTTTTTTTTTGGTTAGTTGCAATTTAAAAAACCCAGTAGGTTTTTTTGTGGGTTTTATAGGGTTTTTGGGTCGGTACAATTTAAAAAACCGAGTGGTTTTTTTGTGGGTTTTAAAATCTAGAAAATTGCAACATGTTTTTTTTTAAATTGTTAGTTGCATATCCAGGAAGCATAATTTTTAGCCACTGTTTACTGAAATCGTATTTTTGCTTGTTGGACGCATTCTTTTTTATTTTACGGCGCAATAATACGAAAACCTGAAAACTCATACCATGACAGAGGGTTATAAGGTTGATTATTTTAACTCGACTTGCATCTGAACTGTTCATTTGAAAAACTATGTCATGGCTAAACAATGTGACTTATATTGATAACTAAAGAACAAAATTATTCTCCTCGGACAATTTCATCAGTGACTTATTATTAAATTTCTGAGGGTTATTGAGTACACTTTTATTTTCTATGATGTTTGCTTACCTTTATGTTAGTTTTTGTCTTCATTTTACAAAAAAGAAAAGGTGCAGTTTATATTCTTACACTTAAAAATGCAGAAAATACCATAATGCACTAAGTTGGGTATTAAACTGTAATTTTATTTTAGGCAGATCTCGGCAGCAAGTAATTGACTTAGATTCAGATTCCGACAGTGCTGAACTTAGTCAACATGTTAACACAGAGAAACCGAAAGCAGCAGTAAGAGGTCGTGCTAGAAGATTGGATCCAGATTTTATTTCTCCAAAGGTAGCACATCGCTTTTGTTAATTTGGCAAATTAATTTACATTTCACCTTGCAGGTTGTTTTACAGGACATACATACTCTAAGAGACGTATCTCCTGAAGACAGAGAGATCAGTAGCTATGTGGGTCTTGTTCGTCGTTCATTTCGAAAATCACAGTCTCGTGAAATAGACCGTATTGTTCATCTTAAACGTCCTGATTCAATCGTTAAGAAGCTCACAGAATTCTCGGATGAAGATGATGTTTCAGATACTCGATCTAACTCGGTTAGAGAAAACTCTGAACGTTACAGTGAGCCAAAAGTTGTAGAGGAGCTACATCCAAAATCTGAGTTTGGCGGGTGGATTGTAGCACTGATACTTATTCTTACTACACCTCTTGCTGCAATTAGTCTTTTTGTGTTTTGTAACAAAACACAATGCTCTTTAACCAAATTACCAAATTTCCAACAGTACAAATATTTTTCTACTTACATAGATACTACAGCGCTTATTATGTTTTCGGCGTTTTCTTTTCTTATGGCGATTTTAACAGCTCTCCCTTTTGGGGGATTTAAAGTTAGTGGCTTGCCAAACAAACAAGGAAAGTTGAACTACGTAACGAATGGATTTTTTGCCATGGTAGTTACCAGTTTAGTGGTAATTGCTTTGGAGTTTTTCAATGTACCTGTAACTTTATACATTACAAACAAATATTTTCAACTGATTATCAGTTCTATAATAATAGGAATTTTATTTTCTATTTATCTTTATGTGCGAAGTTTCTTCGTACCCATAAGTGCTCTAAATCCATACGCCACCAGTAACAGCAGACTATATAACTTTTGGATCGGCAGAGAGGTCAATCCAAGGCCTCTGGGTATAATCGATGTCAAACTATTTCTGTTGAAGATATTTGCAGTTGGTGTGGTAAGTAATTTTTATGCTATTTTATGCTTGTATAAGGTGGCCTGAATTCGTCGGTTATTATTGTAGTTAGAAAAAAACTGATAGACGTGTTATGGACTAATTTTTTGAGCATATTTCGATAGCGAAAACGAGCTTTAGGTATCTTCTTTTGTTTTTAATTTACGCGCTAAAATTGAATTTTTTCAAAATATGGGAGGGTCTTATATTTCAGTTGTACTCAAAAGATACAAGGAAAGTGTAAAGACAGTTTTTACAAAGAATACGTAAACAGATGTTAAAAACATTAATTTGCTTTTGAGTTACAACACAAACTTACGTTTTTTTTTAATGAAAACCATGGTTGGCTGTGACTATTAAAAAGCTTTTGTTTTGCAAAATACATATTTTGTTATATTTATTTCCAACTAGTGTTACCCCAGCGCACAATGCACTGACAGACTGAGCGTTGACCGACCCGGCGAAATGCTAAGTCACGTGATGCATTAGTTCCAATAATGAGACGTGGCGTTAGTGTAGATGTCGCCTCAAGTGAAGGGCGTCTAGCAGACTTTCATATATATTATAAATTAAAATAACTGTTATTGAAAAATAGACGTAGAATAAAAATGTTTCATGTTCCATCTGAGGATAGAGACCTTTCATTGAAAAAAAATGGTCCAAATTGGTGAAGCGGTAGCCACTGGAGGAACCGGAGAAAAATACCCTTTGAGCTTTTATATATGTATGGATTAAAACATTTTTTAGAATCTGTAGAAACAACTGAAGTTAGTAAATACATTTTAAACAATTTTGAGATGTATTGAAAAAGGAGAACATTTAAGCATCCTTAAAGTTGACATCAATGTGTTTGTTATAAAACCGCTGTATTTCTTTGTTACATGGTTTTTTATTAGTTTAGTTGTTTACTTAAATCTATACTAGTGTTACCCCAGCACACAATGCACTGACAGACAGCGTTGACAGAACCGTCGAAATCTCAAGTCACGTGATGCATTAGTTCCAATAATGACACGCGACGTTATTGTAGATGGCGCCCCAAGTGACGCGCGTCTAGCCGACCTTCATATATATTATAAATTAAAATAATTATTATTAAAAAATCGACGTAGAATAATAATATAAAAATGTTTCATGTTCCATCTGTGGATAGAGACCTTTCATTTAAAAAAAAATGGTCCAAATTGGTGAAGCGGTAGCCGCTGGAGGAACCGGAGAAAAAAACCCTTTGTGCTTTTATATATGTATGGACGGATAATATTTTTTTAAATTGTTTATAATATATTTATTGACTTCAGTTGTGTCTACCGATTCTGAAAATTGTTTTATATCTATAGCCTACTTATTAGTAAAACATCAAAATGTAAAAAAAATATTGTACATAACTCGCTGGAAAGTGACAAACACACTCGTGTGATTTCCGCACTCAGCCTGTGGCTTCATGCGTCAACATTCTCGCTTGTGTGTTAAGTGTCCCTTTCCATGCTCGTTATGTACAATATTTTTCCCACGACCCAAAAATAGCAGTTTTATACCGTTCTTGCTATTTTTTGGGTAATAGATTTAACAAACTGTTTTTTGCTGCTTTGACGACACTCTGTGGGGTAGATTCCATAAAATCATCTCTACTTGAGTCAGTATCCATGCTTTTAAATTGAAATTGCCCAAACTATGATTAGAAATAGTTTTACTAATGTGTAATGTTAAATTTTCGTGACAGATACCTTTCGCAGGCAATCGTGAGCAACTTGCCAGGTATCTCTACAGCGCTCCGGCCAATCAAGATGCCTATAGTGCATCTCTTTTTATTTTCCTAACACACTTGTGAGTTAGGAAAATAACGCACGCATGAAATCGTTAATTTTTGTACCTACTACATTAAATGAATATGGACGCTTTCTTGGGGGGTCATGGAAAAAAACATTCTTCAGAATCGGTAGAAACAGTAAATATATTTTAAACAATTTTGGAAAGTATTATCTAGTTTTAAGCAAACAATAGAAAGTAACAAAAGCAATACCACAGATTTAACAAGTATTTCAGCAGTTGTATAACAAACATCATTTTAACGATGCTCAAATTGTCTCCTCCACTTTTAATACATCTTAAAATTGTTTAAAATGTATTTACTGACTTCAGTTGTTTCTGCTAATACTAAAAAACGTTTTAAATTCATGGCCTACTTATTAGTAAAACATAAAAAATTAAGAAAAGTTGCTGTAAATCGATTGGTGTTGGAAAAAAGTATAACAAAGTATATATTTTCTTAATCGTAAAACAAATGTCTTTTTAATGAAGTCACAGCCAACTATGGTTTCCATTTAAAACAACATAAGTTTGCGTTATAGCTCAAAAACAAATGAATGATTTTAGCATCTCTTCAGATATTTAAATCCTTTATAAAATTATCTGTAAAAAGTGTATTTATAGTTTCCTTCTATCTTTTGAAATATAAGATCCTCCCATATTTTGAAAAAATGCAGTTTTGGCGCATAACTTGAAAACAAAAGAACATAGCTAAAGTTCGTTTCCGCTACCGAAATATACTCAAAAAATTGGTCCATAACATGTCTATCAGTTTTTTTCCTAAGTGGAATAATAACCGAAATAACCTGCTAAACCAACAAATTTAGGCCACCTCGTACACACTAAACTAAAATGTTTGTTCTTGTTTAAGAAAAATTTAACATCGTAATTTTTGTTGTAATTTGGAATACAATAATGCAAACAGAATTCTTCTTGACTTTCCCCCCACTTAAGTATAGGATTTAATAGAAGCTTTTGATTTCGAGATATTGACGGAAATACATGTTTTGGACCTCTGGGAACTTAAAAAAGTGGCTTCTAAAAAATGCCTGTGTGTGGGTACATTCGTTTGTTTCTATCTTCCCTGAAATTTTCTCATACCTAATGTGTCTAAACGTTAAAGTAAATACTTTAATGTGCGAATTTTTTTGTTTTTTTTTATTTGTTTGATTACGCATACACGCATAAATGTATGTAAAACTAAATTTGGTTTGTCATACAAAAAACCTACACGTAGTTGAAGAAAAATGTTGAGTTATGGGTGTCTTACAAATTGCTACAAACTACTCTTTAAAAAAACCACAAGCAAATATAAATATAAATTTAAAAAAAAACTGTTTTCAGCAACTTGTCACACAGCGAAGTATATTATAACGTTTAAATTACAATTCATTTTTAAGTAATATTTAACTGCATATTAACTGTTTTATGTGAGTTATGTCACTCTAGGTGTAAATCATTTTCAGTGAAATCAGAAGTGCAAAACAACTGAAATTTACATCAAATACTAATAATTTTTGTGTACAGGGTGCACCCAAAGTATAGAATACTGGCTGTAACGTCTGAATTACACATTTAAAACAAATGGGTCTGTCATTTTGAAGGTACTCTTACTAGAATTGTACTCAGATTTAAAAAATGTTAAAATACACAGCGTTCCAGTTAAAATACGAAAACTAAGATCATTTCTGGTGAAACGGGAAGTGCAAATATGTTAAATGTACATAATGTATTATGGATTTATATATTTGTAGTAATCATTCTAAATCGCATGTGTTTAAATCAATAAATAAAGGAAAAAAGAGTGACCACTTCTTTTGTTTACACCCAATATGCAGAAAGAAGTATTGCACAATTTTGCATCATTAAATTTACATTACCTAGTGTTAAAAGTTCAGTGATAACATCCCAAATTTGGTATTAATGTAGGAACAAATTTTGTAATTTCAGCTATAACTCTATTTGTATTTACTTTTATTATAACTTGTGTAATAATTATAGTTAAAATTAAAAATGATCAATTTAAAAAAATAGGGGGCACTCGGGTTTGAACCGGGGACCTCTCGATCTGCAGTCGAATGCTCTACCACTGAGCTATACCCCCATTTTGTTATTACCCCTTGTATAATTGGCTTTTATACTATTGTAGTTCAAATTCAAAATAAACAAAAAAAAGCTGATTAGGCTTGGCCATGGAAAACAAAGCTTGTTTCCAAACTTTATTCATATAGTCACAAACTAATAAAAAATAATTGTTTGTATGGGAGTTTGTGAATGTATGAAATAATTTCCAACATGAACTTTGTTTTCCATTGGCAAGCCTTACCAGTTGTTTTTTGTCATTCTATAGTTAATATATCTACTAAAAAAAAGGGGGCATCCGGGTTTGAACCGGGGACCTCTCGATCTGCAGTCGAATGCTCTACCACTGAGCTATACCCCCTGATATGTAAACATAATTGATTAGCCGTGAAGATATCATTATTCCACCCACTTATATCCTTTCCTGGTTGAATAGGTGTGAGTTATGGACAGAACAACTTGAACTTTATAGACTGTTCATTTAAGAAGTAGTTTCAAGCTATAAATAAACTTGCTTGAAATAAGTTCCTTGTACAAAATAATAAATGTGTTTGTGTTAACTAAGTCATTACAGTAGTTTAAAAGTTGTAAAAAATATTAACATAAACGAATCTAATTGTAGTAATTATAATATAGTATGAAGTTTTAGATAACTAGAAAAGTAAATATTTTTCATTGTTTAAATTAATTTCAACATTTTTTATTACTAAAGTTTTGGTTTATGAGATTCAAATATTTGATAATAAGAATGATAATAAATTAATAAAGAAACAAGTTCTCCTAGCAATATATTTAAATTATTTCAAAATTAAGAAGATAACACTTAAAGTATTTAGTAAGTGCTCTATCTAAACAGAAAACGATAATCTAATCTCAACAGTATTGTTTTGTTGTGGAGAAAGCCTGCTTAAAAATAATCTTAAAAATTATAGTATGCGCTTTTATGTTTATATTAATCTTATTAATTACTTTTAGAATTTGACATATTAGTGGCATATTGTGTATATACTTTTTACAAATAAGCACAATATACTCGGTGTAAATGAAACTAGGTACCCCCTCTTTTTTGACTGATACATCCCTGCATAATGTATAGGTTACTAATCTAATATTTCTGATTTAACCAGAAATGACGTCAACTTCATATTTTTAAATAGCACTATTTATTATTCACCTATGGCTTATGCTGCAACCTTTCATTCTCGTGAAAAATTAGTACCATTCCCCATGCTCGTTGTACAGTATCCTATTTTTTAGTTTTAATCTTTTTTCAGATTTGAAATTGGTTAGTAAATGGGAAAAAAATGATTGTGTTTCCGCCATGAAATCGATATTTAATGCTAGCAATTTTTTAACAAGTAAGCTTTGCAAATTATTGAAAATATATAACAGTAAATTTATATTATAAAATCGAAAGTAGTTTAGACCAAATAGTCATGATATTTTTGAAATTTTAATCAAATTAATTTAAATCATGATGTTACAAAAGAATTGCAAGAAAAATTTGTTACAATTTTATTGTTTTTACTTTTTGTTAAAATAATTGAATATATAATAATTATTTTGTGTAAGAAAATAAAAACATGTAGGTGGTATAGTATGACTATCCAAATCTTGTTTTTTAAACGAAAAATTTGTTTTTTGTATGCACTTTTCATGGACATGTGCAATCGTAGGGTCGTAAAAAATCACGAGTGATCGATTCAGTGCCGTGATCACTCTAAATATGCCAGTTGCAACGTCTTGCGAAACGTTAGTTTGTATGGATGTCATTAATTCATTACCCCTTTTTGTTATTTGTGTATTATAAAGTTAAAACATTTGGCTAAAGAACATTTATTAATTGTTTCGTAACTTTTGGATGCTTTTATTGCTGTTGAAAAAAGGTGAATAAATTAGTAAGAGATGCTTATTATCTGCTTCATTGAACTGGAAAGGAAGCTAGAGGGAGTGTTAGGTGTGTTAACTTATGTTCTGTCACACTCGACATATTTTGACTGGTAAAATTACTCAACACTCAAGTGTAGCTAAGAAGAAGGTTTTAAAATCAACAACAGAAAAAATGCTTTTTTAACTTAACTGTTTGCTGTCGTTAATGAGTAATTTACCTGAATTGTAAATTATTATTGTCTTTCTAAAATTTCAAACACTCAGAAGGTGCCACAAAAATTGAATATTGAAGAAAAAGCCAAATTTAGCTTATCTGTAGTTCTGTTAGCTCAAAAAATTTAAAGGTAATCGTTTTGGAAAATGAGTTTTTTAAATATTCCAAAATTTTGAATATTTTTAATTTGACCAGTTTTCAATGTTCCAAAAAACGATTCTTCACAGGGTGGTCCAACAATTACTACGCCCCTATTTAGTTCTGAAACGGATCAAGATAGAGAAAAAAATGTTATTAAAAGTTTTTTAATAACGTTGACCCATCTACCTGCTAACTAGAAACAACATTTTAAGTGATGCTGTAGGCACTGTGATGCGATCGTCATTTTTTTAAATAGCAACCTAGCAATTTTTGCTCAATGGAGAATTTTCTTCTCTTTTCACTGGAATATGAGGGGAGCACCGATAATTGCTGCAATTTAATACATATAATCAAAGTAGCTATAAAAAATAAATGCAGAAAAAACAAAAGAACATTGTTATTTACTTTGTCAGTTCTTGTTAACAAGAGAAAATTTCTATAATTTTGAAAGTTTGCTGTCACCAAAAAAATGTATTGGAAGACTTCGCTCTGCTTTTGGTAATGAAGCACCTAGTATTAGGTCAGTTTACAACTGGTATAACCAATTCAACTGGAGTTTCCCTCAGTGATGAATATTATGCGAAGGTCGGCCAATTTACGGATGGAAACATACCTGCTGTTCCTAATATGATTGAAGAAAACGGCTGACAATGCATCTTCATATACCGCTGCGTGCAAATTACGGACTATTTTTGAGTTGAAAGGGCAATAGTTTGAAAAACAATACAAAAATTAGTTCTTGAAAGCCTAGTTTTATTTTTGTTGTTTGCAGCAACTATCGGTGCTACCCTTGTAAAACTTGTGTACCCTTACATAATAAAATTTTCGAGAAAACGCAAAAACTTCTTCATATCAGCAGGCCTTGAATTCAAACAACAGCCTACTACAATCTCAGCAATGTGCTTTGAAATTCATTTGTTATCACTTAACAATAAAAAACAAAAGTTTCAAAAACCTTGTCGGCTATGAGTTCTAAAAAAGCATTCAATTTATTTTGATATCAAATTGTGCCTAAAATTTTATAAAATTCTGGTTTTGGACCTTTTCTAATAAATATTTGATGTGAACTTCTCTAGCTTCATCAAAATGAAGATAACTGTTTGAAAGACGAGTAAATGAACAAACGCAACCACAAATAGTCATTTTCCAAAAAAAATTATTGGTACGCAAAACGCGGTTTTTTGATTAGAATATCTAAATCAAACATTGTCACAAAATTGATATTTGCCTATACAGGGGAAAGTAGAAATGCAAAGGTATGCAGCAAGGGGTGAACATTTTAACTTTCCATAACTGCAAACAAAAATCAAATTGTTAATAATTGTAATTGTGTTTCAGGTTATTATAAATGCCGCTTTCATCTATAAAAACGTCCAATTTACTAAACTTGCCGAAATCAATACTACTACTACTATTGATTTGTTAAAGTCTATAGAATTTAATCCTACATTGTTGCTGATTACAACACTTCAAATAATTTATGTACTTGATTGTTTACTCTTTGAGTATGTGTTCCTCTCAAGCTTTGAGATACAGTATGAAGCAATAGGTTATATGTCTTCGGTACTGGGTTTTACTGCACCTTTTATATCGGCTATATTTCCCAAATATGTATATGAACATGGAATACAGTTACCTACATGGCAATTAGTTGCAGCCACTTTGGTGTTTTGCATTGGATATTTCTTATATCGTGGAAGCAATTTACAGAAACATGCATTCAGACAGAATCCTTACAGTCCAGCTTTATCATGTAAGTGTATACACATTTTTAATACATTAAACATTAAATTTCAAATTAATCTTTATCATTTACTTGTTATTTGACTGCCGATCTTTAACCCGTGTGTTTACATTAAAATTAAATTGTTAATTTTTAACTTAACAGCCAGTATGATAAGTATTTTGATTTAAAACCCATTCTTTTTAGATTTGGACAGCATACCAACATCTCAGGGTAAGAAATTACTTGTTTCTGGTTTTTGGGGTTTTGTACGACATCCGAATTATCTGGGAGACATGCTTATTTGGTCATCATTTGCATTATTTACATTAAACGTACCACCTGTATTTGTTACTTTGTTCGATTATATATTCCTTATTCATCGTGCTCATAGAGATGGTGCTAGATGTAAACAGCGATACGGCTCTGCATGGGATAGATACTGTCACCGTGTAAAGTATGTCTTAATCCCAAAAATTTATTAGTTGCAGTAAACTAAAATTGACATCACAATATTATAATTAGTATTTTATTAGTGTTGGTACCAGTGAGTTGTAACATAGAGGGTTATTCCTTCATGTAATTTGATGTATTGCCTTGTATTACCTGATCTTATGATGAATTTTAAATTAAGCTCTTTGGAATGTTCTTTTCTTTAAGAGTACTAGTTTTTTTTACTGATGCTTTGTTTATTTAAATTTTACATAGAGATTTATCGAAAAAAAAAACTTCTGATATTGTAATGGTACACACTTTTATTCTATCAGAAGATTATAATTAGTTTTATTTTAATAGTTAAATGTAAAATTTTTTAATAAGAGGTATTTATTTGGTATATCATTTATTGGTGTAATTTGATTATATTTTAGTTTTAAACTTCTTATATTTTTGTGTGTATTTTAAATATTTTATAGTTGTAATTATTGACAGTGCAAACGTAATGTAAGATAATTTAGTAAGTAATGTTTTTTTTTAATTTTTTACAGTAGAATAAATATTAGGAGATAAGTTTCTATACAATAGACATTAAAATATTTCAGTGGTTTACTTTAACTGTATGCAAGCAAAATTTAGTTGCCCTAATTTCAAGCACACACCATTTTTGCTTATGTATCCTAATCGTTGATTTATAAATTAAAAAGCTTGAATGTGTGACTAACAGCCAGTTGCACAAATGATTATCAGTATTAACAGATTGTTAAGTTTGACAAAACAGTATTAAGATTTTGATAATAATTGAGTAGTAAATTACAACAACCAAACTTATGCCCAAAACAACTATCATCCACAATAATAGCATTATATAGTGAAGCCGTAAAATGACTCCCTCCCCTGCAAAGTTTTGAAAGGCTTGATAGGAAGCTTTTAAATTTGGCTTATTGATATTGGAGAAGAAATACTATTATTGGTAGTTTCTGAAAAACAAATTCCATCTTAAATTTACAAAATATCGCGGGGCGGCATTAAAAAATATATTAAAAGGCTCGGGGTGGACAAGTGACTCATTTGAAAGGTCTCTTTGAATAGAGTATATTCCTAGATTCTACTCAAACCTTTCAAACGAGGGGTCACTCGACCTCCTGTTCCATCACTATTTTTTTTCAAAATGGGTCTGTCACCATTTTGTAAATTTAAATTGGCATTTGTTTTTCAAAAAATAGTATTTGTTCTCCAATAATAATAACCCAAATTTTGTAGCTGCACATCAAGCCATTCAAAAAATTAGTAGGTGGGGGACATTTTATGACATCATTATGCTATGATTATATTCCAATTAAAATTACAGAAATGTTAAATGCCTATTATAAATAATTTTATAAAATTATTTGAGATAATTAAGCGATTGATGAATAACATCACCTATTAATATAATAAGTATTAGTAAAGCAAAATTACTGAGCACAAATGAATGCTGAAGTAATTTATTGTTGATAACAAAACAGTAAGAAAGTGAAACTTGTGATTACGTTAAAACAGCGTATTTTGAATTTATATCGGTAAGTTTTTATTGCGACCTTTAACTTATCATTTCAGTATAATTGTTTATATTTTTACAATAATAATATAATTTAAATTAAATAAAAGAAACTGCAATATAAAGAATCTAGGAAATTCTCCACTGAAACTTTCACAGAGACTAATGTTCCCTTCCTGGAAACTACATTGGGAAAGTTTTTTTTTGAAAACTTCCTGTTGCCCATCACAATTTTTAATTTATAATTTTATTTTTCACGCTACCGGCAGTGTAAGTAGGCCTTACATCCATAGCTACAGGGATCGTAAGTGGCTGATAACATTCGTGTACTAGTTACCCTTGACGACGGAACTTAATAGTGTCACTTACGTTCCTAGGAAAATAATGTTGATTTTAACTGTTCGTTGATATGGTAACAAGCACAGACAACTTAGAATAATGGAGCTTTTAAAAAATAATTCCGATGACAGCTGTCAAAACGAACTTTTAAAAATATGATTAATTTCTACCTGTAGGCCTACTTACATTGCCGGCAGCGTGAAAAATTTAATAAGTAACACGGAATGTATCGACTAATAACATCCTCGGCAGGCGACAAGCTTCGGCTCCGCCTCAGCTCGTATTCGCCTACCTCGGATGTTATTACGTCCTTACATTCCTTGATACTTAAATTACTATTAGATCCAAATGCTCAATTTCTGTTAATGTTGACATTTGTTTGTGCAATCAGCTGTGATAGAATCGCCTTTGATGAAAATGTGTTGCACTTGATTTTGTCTTTCATTAGATTATGAATTGTTCTCTTATATTAAAGTACAAATAGTTGTAACATTTATGGACATGGAATCATACATTAATGCCCAATTAAGAATTTTTAAAACTACAGCACTTGATCGGAATTTTCGCTAGGTATGTTTAGTTTCGAGTAAAAATGGTACTCGAAGGTTTTTCGGTTGCTTTTAATATAATCTGCTGTATGTAATAGTAAATGCTGGTTTTTATTTGCAATTTGTTATTTTTATATTAAAATGGAGTGACATAATTATAATTTAGTGTTGTAAATATAAAATTTTGGAAGTTCAATTTGTCCGTTAGTTCTTGCAATTTTTGGACATTTATTTTTTAATTATAAAACAAAACATTGCTCATCTCCTCTTTTTTGTTATTAAAGCGTGTTAGCTAAGTAAAAGCACAGTTCTTATTTGATTGTAATTTTATTTGGAACAAAAACTACAAAACCAATTATTTAAACTCAATTTTATTAAGAATTGCTTTTACAACTGTTTTTCAGCGAGCCAAAAACACCATGTTTCCTCGCTGAGCCGAGGTTTTGTTTCAAGTTCCTCATAAGGAATTTTCTACGATTTGTCTATTTACAGCAAATTCATCAGAGATTTTCAAGGGTAATACCAGGAGAGGTGAAAATTTTTTGTGTTTACCCAATTTATTCCATTAAAATTTCGCGAATCAAAAACACGTTAAAATTAGTCGAGTGGTATTTGAGGGTTTTTGTTGAGCGACATTTGTAATACTGTTCTACTGTTGTAGAATTGTAGATGAAAAAATGTTTTTCTTCTACTGAATACTAGGCCTATTTCTAAAACACTGATTTTTTTTACAAAAGAATACTTTTGATCCAATGCATTAGCGTGGTTACGCCACTGTAATAATATCAATCATATATTTAAAAATGATTGGAAGACAAATGTCTACAAATTGAATTTTTCAAATTTTTAGTGATACGAAACTCCAGCTTTATCTAAAATGTGTTGTCATTGCTAGAAAAAGTGATCCAAATGAAAGTGATGTGTATGAATGAATTTACTTGCATTTTTATCTAGAATATAAGAAAAAAATGAACTTTTTTTTATATTTTATTGCCATTTAAATTTTTGTATCCTTACCTATACTAGTTTTATTTTACTCACATCACCGCAATAAATAATTACACAAAATTGTTTTGTATTATTAGTACTACTAATAATACAAAAAAATTTTACTTACTAAGTAGGTACCTATGATATTGTCAACCATGATTTGTATATGTATTATATATGATTTATCTTGAAAAGTTGCATTAAATAGGGTGGGCACATTTTTGCTTGTTAGTGTGCAAAACATTTTAGTTTTAAAAATAAATTAATGTTTTTTTTAAGAACTAGATCATTTGATTAATAATTTACTTGATTAACTGTGAATACTTCACGATTTACTGTGCATATATTTTATGAACCTGAAATTGACACGGGTATCTAATATAATATACAGTAGATCTATATTAAACATTAGTGCCAACTGTGTGTAATTGCCTACACACACACACACACACACACATACAAGAAATTTAAAGTCTTGCTATTTGTGAAAAAAAGATTAGGTTTAAAATGGTCTGTTTGTGCCAAAATTAAAAACAAGTTGTGTTGTTATCCATCAAATCACATCCAGAACAGCGGTATTAGTAGTACGTTCATGTGTTATGTGTGTAACAGATCAAAAATAATTTAGGAGGTAAAATATGGTTTTATAAAGTTTTGGAAAATGTTTCAAAAAATTAAAAATAATCAGTGTAATATTTTTATAATAGTGTGCTAAGGTCACTTAGACAAAACAAAATTTGCTACATAAATTTTATTAAATAAACATTTAAAAAATATTTACTGGCAAATATCCACCTTGTTTCATTTTATTGCAAAATTAAAACTTGCCTCGTAAATTTTTTTGATTAGTGTACTTAGGTTTACATTAAACTTAACATAAGTTTATCTATAGTATTACAGTGTTTAAATTAATATCAAAAATAGTTAATAATTATCTGTATATAAAATACGTAATTACTTTTCATGCTACAGGCAAGGTAAATAGACGATACATCCATAGCTACAAAAGATGAAAATGGCCAATAACATTTGTTTACTTTTTGCCCTTTACTACGGAACTTAATAGTGTCATTTACATTCCTAGGATAATAATTAAAGCAACAAGGTACAGATTCCAATATTTTATTTCAACAAGCACAAGCAACTTAGAATAATGGAGCTTTTAAAAAATAATTCCGATGACAGCAGTCAAAATGAGCTTTTAAAAATATGATTAAATTTCTACCTGTAGCGTGAAAAATTTATTAAGTAACACGGAATGTATCGACTATTAACATTCTCGGCAGGCCACAAGCCTCGGCTCGTATTTACCTACCTCGAATGTTATTACGTCTTTACATTCTTTGTTACTTAAATAACTATTAACAATATTTATTTATTTTAACCTTATAGGTATTTCGGCATGTTAACATGCCATTGTCAGAGGTTATATTAAAAAGTAAACAGTGTTGTTATAGCAATACAACGGTGACTTGGTAATCCTCTGCAGATGACTTGATTTCTCACCAAGTTCTATAGCTATAACAACACTAACTGTTTACTTTCTAACATAACCTCTGACAGTGGCATGTAAACATGCCAAATACCTATAAGGTTAAAATAAATAAACATTGTTAAGTAGTTAAGTATTTTATATACAGATGATCATTAAATATGGACTTTAGCAAAGTAAAGCTACAATTTATAAATAAATCAAAAATAGTATTTTAAAATAAGGTGTTTTTTGAAAAATGAAATTTA
Source organism: Ctenicera cuprea (assembly GCA_958336395.1). Taxonomy (NCBI): domain Eukaryota; kingdom Metazoa; phylum Arthropoda; class Insecta; order Coleoptera; family Elateridae; genus Ctenicera; species Ctenicera cuprea. The sequence goes on along the minus strand of OY284494.1, from coordinate 13,546,875 downwards.
TGTTACTTTCTGTTTGCTATGGAATTTTGATGACAAATAACCTACTGGTAAAACTAGAGACTACACTAAGTCTGTTTTGTGTAATATAAAATAAAAATTTCCATTTTAATTTCCGCTCAATAAATATGAAGTGATTATAGTTGATCTCGGTAAATAAATAAGGGTTGGGCATGGAAAATAAAAAAGTGACACGTTTTGTTTGTTTAAATTGTAAAGCATGCAAAGACAGTAGTAATTTTAATTTCCATGGCCAACACTTTCTGTGTTTTTTATTTGAACATATGGTATAAAAGTTTTGGTCCATATTGTACATTGGCGCAAAGAAGTAGTAGCACTTTCACATAAGTAAAACTGCCATATTTGGTGCATGATGCACATTAATTAGGAACAGGATGAGTTAAAGCATTTTTCCCATTAGTGTACATGTGATGTAAATGGCAAATAATGTTTTGAAAAATATTAATCGTGTAGTTATTTTCTAGAATAAGTACTTTTTAAAAAACGATTTGTGTAGTGTTTTGATATACTTACAATAAAAATTAAATTATATAATTCCATTTCTTTTCATTTCCCTTAACAAGGAATTATCTTTTAGCAATTTTTAAGTAAAATATGTAACATTTTTGGCAATTATAGCTTGCTGTTTTTTTTTACTCCAGCATTGCTTGTGTAGAAACTGAACAAAATAAGTCTATTAACTTTTCAGATTTAAACAAAAATTAATTCCTTTAATAAACTTGGAATACTCTGTTTATAGCAAACCCATACAAACAGCCATTACAATACCACACGACTCTCTTGTCATCGTAAAACATAAATTAGCAGCCTACAGATCCATGATGCATGTTGACCGTTCTTTTAGATGAAATTATAATGGAGAAATTTTGGTTATTAAACAAATTGCATAGTAATGGTTATAATACTAAACTTATTGATACATTAATTAAAGAAAAAGATTATAAATTAGCCATTCAAAAAATTTATCCGAACACCCCAACTTCCTTCATCCGATACAATTATTTAAATATACTTCGATCCCATTCTTTGGTGACAAATCAGAAAAAATTGCTAAAATTATAAACAAAACAAATAAATATAAAGTGAGTTTTAAAACAACTAAAAACATTATAAACACTTTGTTTAATGCAAAATCAAAAACATGATTTGCTAAAATCAGGCATTTACAAATTAAATTGTTCACATTGTAACTTGGTTTATATATGCCAGACAATTAGAAATTTTGATATAAGGTATAAAGAACACGTCTTCTTCTTCTTCTTTCATGGCCTATTTGTCCAATATTGAACGTAAGCCTCCTATGAGCTTTTCCATATGTCTCTGTCTCTAGCTCTTTGTGTTCAATTAAAGCCCGCAATTTTCTTGATGTCGTCTCCCCAGCGCATCTGTGGGCGTCCCTGGCTTCTTTTTTTGGTCCATGGTCTCCATTTATGAATAATGTTGTTCCATCTTTTATCTGTGTATCTTTCGTTGTGACCTGCCCATCTCCATTTTTGTCGGGTTAGCTTTTCTGTGATGTCCTCCACCTTGGTGATATTCCTTATGTGTTCATTTGATTTTCGATGTCGTATTTAGCATAGCTCTTTCCATGGAGCGTTGTGTTTTAGCTAATTTATCTATGTTTCGTTTCGTGTTTGTGTACCGTAAGTTAATACTGGGAGCACGCAAGAGTCAAATGCTTTAGTTTTTAAGTATTGTGGGATATTCTTATTTCTCAGGATTCCGTTAAGTTTCCTGAATGCTGCCCAGCCCAGTCTGATCCGTCTATCTACCTCTGCCGTTTGATTATTTTTGTCGGGTTTAATTTGTTGTCCCAGATAAGTATATTCGTTCACCCAGTCTAGTTTTTTATTTTCTATTATTATATCTTCGATATTTATTTAATTTTTTTTGTCATTACTTTAGTCTTCTCTAAACTCATTTTTAGGCCTACTTTCTTTGATTTCTTATTCAGAGTTTTTATCATTTCTTTGAGATCTTCAATATTAGGTATCCGATATTATAACTATGTCATCCGCGTATCTCAGATGATTAATCTTTCTCCATTTATATTTATCCCCATTTGATCCCAGTTAAGGCTTCTGAAAACATCCTGGAGTGTGGCTGTGAATAACTTTGATATAGCGTATCTCCTTGTCTGACCACTTTCCTTATCGGTACTGGGTTGGTGTTAGTGTGTAGTCAGTATATATTAGTTGCTTGGTCGTAGCAGCTTTCGATGAGTTTAATGTATCTCGTGTCAATTCTGCAGTTTTGCATTCCTCTTTTTACTGCCCAAAATTCTATGCTATCAAAGCCTTTTTGTAGTCGATGAATCCCAAATACAGCGGTATCATGTACTCTGTAGTTTTTTCTATTAGTACACGTATAGTTTGTAGGTGATCACAGGTTCCAAAGCCGGTTCTGAATCCCGCTTGTTCCCTTGGCTGGGTTTTGTCCAATTTTCTACTTATTCTCTTCGTTATAATCTTAGTAAGTAATTTGTAGATCTGGGATAGTAATGCAATAGGTCTATAACTCTTCAAACGTGTTTTATCACTTTTTTTTGTAAATCAAGATTGTTAGTGCTTCTGACCAGTCTAAGAGGATTTCTTTTTTATGTAATCCCTACTGAAAATATATATAGAAACCTCATATAACCTGATAATGTTTTCATCAGGTTGTATGTGGTTTTATGCGGTTTTTGAAACAACCAGGTTCATTTTGTATGAGGTTTTATGAGGCAACTGAGGTGATTTTCAGTAGGGATGCTATGATATTTAGAGGTGTTTGATTTGACTGGGGTGTTGTGGTTGCTGGAAGGCAATTTTTGGATTGTTTGCTGCAGTTCAATTTTCATTTAGAGATTTATGAAGACTTGTAATATTTTCATACTCTAACTTTTAAACTCAGGGTTGAGTATTTTTGCTAGAATTCCTGTTATAAATTTTAATAATTGTTATTTTTCATATGGTTGTTTTTTTTACAAAAAGAAAAGACAAACACAATTGATTGATACGAAGTTTATTTATGTTAATTGTAACTATAATTTAATTCAGAATTGTTAAAAAGGTTTAGTTTATAAAAAGTTTTAGAGTTACTTGATTTGTGCGTCGACTAATGTCAGTTAGGATGTCAGTGTCATTGTGACAAAGATATAAAAGGATACTCTTGGACATGAGGTTTATGTGTTTGTAATAAAAATAAAAATCAAAGGAGGAAGACAAAGGATAAAGAAAAAAGAGAGAAATTTGTTTAATTAGTTACGGCTCGTCGGTGTAAATAGATACACAGAATTGAGATCCTCTGAAGGAAAAAAAAGAGGAAAAACGGGTCTAAAAGTTATATAAAAGTAATAGCGAGAATAAAAGTGAAAAATACAAAGAAGTAACAACGAATTATATATAAAACCAGAAGAATTATAAATAAAAGGTGATCGAGGAAGTTTGTACGTTGGTGATGGTAGTAAAACAAAATTGGTAATAATATAAAAAGCACAAGAAGAAGATTCAGATTAAGAGAGAGTATTTGTTGTTGCTCGAGAGGCCAGCAGAGCGTTTTGCTAGAGCGAGGAATAAGAAGACGCTAAGATAAGTGTTTATTTGTTAAAAAAAGACGATAGTAGTTAGTAAAATTTATTGATATTTCGGAAACCACATTTAGAAATTGAGTTATTTAATAAAATTATTATTTTGTAAAGTTGATATCGTTGTGTGTTTATTTCTACTTAAAAATTAATTTAAACAATTTATTTTGCAAGCAAAATAACGACCCTGAGAAAGTTAAAAGAGTCTCATAGCAAGTTTAAATTTAATTGCGTGAATTGCAGACAGTTTAGGGATTGTATTCTAGTAATCACAAGACCAAGCATATCATTGCAATTAAAATTGGCACCTAACAACGTGGGGCTCGTTGATGTACACCGTGATATTTTGATAAATGTTGGGATATACAGTTTTCAACAGTAAACTCATTTAATAAAGAACCCAAGTAGCTAGTTATTTAGTTTGTTATAGATTTAAAAGGGCGATAATTTGATATATAAAAATGACAGAAGAAAATCGCAGAATGATGTTAAGGAGTTCGATAAGGAAGAATGATGCAGAAGAATCAAGTTCAGAAGGTGAAAATGAAGACCATATAAGAGAGGAAGAAGTAATAGCTGTTATAGAACAACAAGGGCAAGAAGAGGTACAGGGAGAAGTACAAAATGAGCCAGAACAAGGAAAAGAAGTACCACAAGAAGTAGATTTGAGAGTAATGATGCAACTGATGTTGATAAAAATGGATGATAATGCTAAAAAAATGGACAGTATGGACAAGAAAATGGAAAAAATGGACAGTATGGAGAAGAAAATCGATAATAATGCTAAAAAAATGGACAGTATGGAAAAGAGTATGGCTAAGAAAATCGAAGAAAGTGTGGAAGGTTTAAAAACAAGCGTAGGAAGTTTGGAAGAGCAAATACAGGTTTTGGAAAAGAAATTAGACGACAGTGTTAAACAGCAGATTCAAAGTTTGGAAGATCGAATTGTAAAAAACATACAAGAAGTTACAGATGAAACTGGCGATAAATTGGAAAAATTAAATAATGAGGTGTTAAATGTAAAACAGGCTCAACATATCACTACAGAGAAACTAGTAGGAATACAAGAAGGTTTCGTAACATTGGAAATTGAACATGTGGAAATCAAAGAAAAACAAGTAAAGATTCAAAATGAGCAGGTTAAATTAGATAAAAAGCATGATGAAGAACTGAAAATAATAGAAGAAAAGCTGGAGAACCTGAGTGTTAATGGATTATCAGGGTGTACCGTGATGCCAATGATGGGGGCATATCAATCAGAAGGAGCGCTAAAATTTGAAGGAAGAAAAAATGAATTTCCAATGATTTTCATAACTAAAATGGACCAGATTGTAAAAGGATATAATAGCGAGGATAGGAAGATTCAAACGGTAAGGAATGCACTAAAATTTAATGCGGAAGTTTGGTACAGTTTGGTAGAGGATAAGTTTACGACCTACCAAGAATTCAGGAAGATGTTTTTGGACCAGTACTGGGGTAACAGTCAACAGGCCCGAATTAGGAATAAATTGACCATGGGCAGATATGAGGTAAATGGAGGAAGTTCAAGGGAGATTTACATAATGCAACAATTTAGCAAGGCAAAATACCTCACACCAATGATCACGGAGGAAGAAATAATACAACATTTATCAAGGCATTTGGAAGGTGAAATTACTAGAGCAGTGGCAGTCCAAAATATTAAAACAATAAAAGATTTTTTGGAAATAATTAGAAATTATGATGCAGCAACCACGAATGAGAATACAAGTAGGGGTTTTATTCAAAATAAAAGGGATTGGAATTGGAGAGGTAACAGAAATTTACCAAACAATAATTATGAACAGAATAGGCCACATTTTGAACAAAACAAGAGGAAATATGAAGATCAACAAAATAATACCCAAAATAAAAAGTTTTACTACAATGGTAATAACAATAATTACAACAGAGAAAGAGGTAATGACAACAATAAGAATAATGGAAATTTTAATAACCGGAATGGGGATTGGCGTAATAGATATGAAAGAATTATTAAAGATAAGAATGACGAATATGGTCAAAGGAAGATTCATACGGTTACTTTTGGTAGAACAAGAGGTTATGGACGTGATGAAGAGTCAGAAGAAGAGAGAGAGGAAGAAAATATTGAGGTGGTTCAAATTCATAAAGAACCACGTTCAGCAGAAGAAAAAAAAACTTCGTTTGTTTAAATACTGTTTATGATTGTTTGTTTTTAACAACTACGTATGCCCACCCAAAAGAATTTTTATTGTTGGATGATGAAGAACAATATGAGGAAGTACAATTGCCTTTCGTTCGTCTAAATTTTAGTAACAAATTTTATTTGGCATTAATTGACTCAGGCGCGCAAGCTTCTTTAGTCAAAGAAAAAATAATTTTGGAAAATAAAGCTTTAACAGAAAAACATTTAATTAAAATAGGGAAGTTGGAGTTGTTGTCAGCAACAAAGAAAAAAGTGTCTACAATATCGACAGCTGTGAATTTAGAAGTTACAATAGGAAGTAAAAATTATGTGACAAGATTTTTGGTAGTACCAGGGCGCCAATTTTAATTGCAATGATATGCTTGGTCTTGTGATTACTAGAATACAATCCCTAAACTGTCTGCAATTCACGCAATTAAATTTAAACTTGCTATGAGACTCTTTTAACTTTCTCAGGGTCGTTATTTTGCTTGCAAAATAAATTGTTTAAATTAATTTTTAAGTAGAAATAAACACACAACGATATCAACTTTACAAAATAATAATTTTATTAAATAACTCAATTTCTAAATGTGGTTTCCGAAATATCAATAAATTTTACTAACTACTATCGTCTTTTTTTAACAAATAAACACTTATCTTAGCGTCTTCTTATTCCTCGCTCTAGCAAAACGCTCTGCTGGCCTCTCGAGCAACAACAAATACTCTCTCTTAATCTGAATCTTCTTCTTGTGCTTTTTATATTATTACCAATTTTGTTTTACTACCATCACCAACGTACAAACTTCCTCGATCACCTTTTATTTATAATTCTTCTGGTTTTATATATAATTCGTTGTTACTTCTTTGTATTTTTCACTTTTATTCTCGCTATTACTTTTATATAACTTTTAGACCCGTTTTTCCTCTTTTTTTTCCTTCAGAGGATCTCAATTCTGTGTATCTATTTACACCGACGAGCCGTAACTAATTAAACAAATTTCTCTCTTTTTTCTTTATCCTTTGTCTTCCTCCTTTGATTTTTATTTTTATTACAAACACATAAACCTCATGTCCAAGAGTATCCTTTTATATCTTTGTCACAATGACACTGACATCCTAACTGACATTAGTCGACGCACAAATCAAGTAACTCTAAAACTTTTTATAAACTAAACCTTTTTAACAATTCTGAATTAAATTATAGTTACAATTAACATAAATAAACTTCGTATCAATCAATTGTGTTTGTCTTTTCTTTTTGTAAAAAAAACAACCATATGAAAAATAACAATTATTAAAATTTATAACAGGAATTCTAGCAAAAATACTCAACCCTGAGTTTAAAAGTTAGAGTATGAAAATATTACAAGTCTTCATAAATCTCTAAATGAAAATTGAACTGCAGCAAACAATCCAAAAATTGCCTTCCAGCAACCACAACACCCCAGTCAAATCAAACACCTCTAAATATCATAGCATAGGTTAGTTTTCAGAGAGTGTTTCTACACAAAGAATGATTTGCCTTTGGTAAAGGAAATTATAAATAATTGTGAACATTGTTTGTTTACAAAAGAGAAGAATTATAAGAATGTGAACGCGATTAAAAGCATAAGAGTTGAAAATCCATTAGATTTGATTGCCATAGATTATATAGGAAATTTAGTACCAGGACAATATAACTTTTGTCATATTTTGGTTATTACGGATATTTGTACAAAATTTGTGAAATTATATCCAGGAAGAAGTTGTAATACAAATCACGCAATAATGTCTATTAGAAAATTTATAGAAGAAGTTGGTGTGCCGAAGAAAATTTTAGCAGATAATGCGACGTATTTTAGGAATAATAGGTTCATAACATTCTGGAAGAATAGGAATATACAAGTTGGATTTTGTAGCATAAGACATCCTTGTGCGAATCCCGCAGAACGATACGTTAAAGAAGTTATAAAGTTTCTTAGAATTTCAACGCATAGAAGTCATGAACAATGGGTAAAATATGTGCCTCAAATACAAAAATTTATGAATGAAGTACCCAATTCAATAACAGAAGTGCCACCAATATTGTTGATGAAAAACATTTTACCAGAAAGACCTTGGAAAGGTGCGGAAGTAATAGAAGATGTACGTGAGATCTTAGAACAAGCAAGAATCAAAAACAGCGCAGCATTGAACAAGTATGAGAGAAGGAAGAATAAAAATTTAAAAAGAAAGAAGTTTTATCAGATAGGTGATTTAGTAATAGTTAAAAACTTAAAAGTTGCAAATAGGGCTGAAAAGATTTGTGCAAAACTACAATTGTCTTACATAGGGCCTTTCAAAATAAATAGGATTTTTGGGGAGAATACTTTTGAGTTACTTGAGTTAGAGAGTGGAAAAGTAAGAGGTAGATTTCATATTTCAATGATTTTTCCTTACAATATTAAAGAAGTTTAATGTTGAAATCGATGAAAACAAAATTTTCTTTATAAAACTTGTTTAGTTTAATATTCTAAAATTTTATTTTAATCTGGGGGCAAAAATGCTATGATATTTAGAGGTGTTTGATTTGACTGGGGTGTTGTGGTTGCTGGAAGGCAATTTTTGGATTGTTTGCTGCAGTTCAATTTTCATTTAGAGATTTATGAAGACTTGTAATATTTTCATACTCTAACTTTTAAACTCAGGGTTGAGTATTTTTGCTAGAATTCCTGTTATAAATTTTAATAATTGTTATTTTTCATATGGTTGTTTTTTTTACAAAAAGAAAAGACAAACACAATTGATTGATACGAAGTTTATTTATGTTAATTGTAACTATAATTTAATTCAGAATTGTTAAAAAGGTTTAGTTTATAAAAAGTTTTAGAGTTACTTGATTTGTGCGTCGACTAATGTCAGTTAGGATGTCAGTGTCATTGTGACAAAGATATAAAAGGATACTCTTGGACATGAGGTTTATGTGTTTGTAATAAAAATAAAAATCAAAGGAGGAAGACAAAGGATAAAGAAAAAAGAGAGAAATTTGTTTAATTAGTTACGGCTCGTCGGTGTAAATAGATACACAGAATTGAGATCCTCTGAAGGAAAAAAAAGAGGAAAAACGGGTCTAAAAGTTATATAAAAGTAATAGCGAGAATAAAAGTGAAAAATACAAAGAAGTAACAACGAATTATATATAAAACCAGAAGAATTATAAATAAAAGGTGATCGAGGAAGTTTGTACGTTGGTGATGGTAGTAAAACAAAATTGGTAATAATATAAAAAGCACAAGAAGAAGATTCAGATTAAGAGAGAGTATTTGTTGTTGCTCGAGAGGCCAGCAGAGCGTTTTGCTAGAGCGAGGAATAAGAAGACGCTAAGATAAGTGTTTATTTGTTAAAAAAAGACGATAGTAGTTAGTAAAATTTATTGATATTTCGGAAACCACATTTAGAAATTGAGTTATTTAATAAAATTATTATTTTGTAAAGTTGATATCGTTGTGTGTTTATTTCTACTTAAAAATTAATTTAAACAATTTATTTTGCAAGCAAAATAACGACCCTGAGAAAGTTAAAAGAGTCTCATAGCAAGTTTAAATTTAATTGCGTGAATTGCAGACAGTTTAGGGATTGTATTCTAGTAATCACAAGACCAAGCATATCATTGCAGTAAACAATTGTTAAGTAGGTGGGTTTATCTCTTATTAGCTGTTCTCCATATTTTATCATTTCTATTAAGATTTGGTCTTTACCTGGAGCTTTGTTTAGTTTCATTTCGTTTATAGCTGTTTCTACTTCTTCTTTATCAATGTTTGGCATGTCTTCGGAATTCACGTTCATTATTGTTCTCTTAAGATCTTCTTGTATATCTTCTGGGGGTTCTATCTGTGAGCTGTATAAGTTTTTGTAAAATTCTTCTGTTATGCCCAGTATTTCGTCTCTATCTTGTACTTCCTGGTTGTTCTGATTTTTAAGTTCTATGATCTGTGTTTGTCCTGATTTTCTTTTGAGTATCTTCATATTTTTATTATTCTCGATGGTTTTTATTATTTGTTATTTTTGTTTCTGTCTTTTCTGATTTCTGCTCTTGTCTGTTTTTTCAGTTCTGATAGATTTCCTCTCATTTCTATTAGTTTTCTCGTATTTTCGCTTAATATCGTTTTTGTTCTTTTTATCCTTTTTTGCTATTTTTCTGAGGCTTTTTGCATTATACTTGTCAATTCTTCATTTAGTCGATTAATATTGTCTCTTGTGTTCGGTTCTATTTTTTGTAGTTGTTTTTCAATCTCTTCCTGATATTCTACGTTTCTTTCTTTTAATATTTGGGTGTCTAAAGAACACGTATGTTGTTACAAATACAAACACCCACATAAATCCAATTACGCTAAACACCTATTTTTTCATGTAATAAATGTTCATTTTCACATTACAGGTTCGTTGAAAAATGTCTGTTTTAATCTACAAAACATGAAAAATATTTTTACAGCTTCTAATTGAAATTACTTTTGATCAACATGTTATTTCTAAAATTGTTTTATTGACAAACTAAATAATTATGTTTAATAATAAGAAAATGTTGGGAAACATTATGATTAAAAGTGACAATTTTCAAGAAAGTTGGAAAAATAAACCATTATCATATAAAAAGGGTTTAAAATATAATTATCACAATCACAATCTCCCAGTCTATAAAAGTATACTAAGGTTAGCAACCTCGCATGCTAAAACGGTTCTTTACCTTTGTCGTGATTGAAACGCATTTCCCCTTTTAGGAATTTATCATAAAAAGAAAGTGTGGTATTGCATAATCAATCTATGACTTAATTTCTTAAAATATTATTGTTGATGACAGTACTAGTCACCGGTTAAATATAACAAACAGCTAATAGCAGTTTATCAGTAACTTTTCTTATATCCATATAAACAGTTAGTAATTCTGTAATATTGTAGCTAAATATTTTTTAGAATACACTACTGCAACGTTCTCAAGGCAATCGTAACAATTTTGACGCCTTTAGGCAGGAACAAAATACCTACCCCTTCCCACTTCACATTTAAAATAACAATAATTAAGCCTATATTTTTCCAATCATTTATTCCTTTAACATGAGCTAATCCGGTTACAAAAATTTCTTTATTAAAAGTCCTGCAACAAAAACAATGCACGGAACCGTTGATTTTTGATTATAGCAACCATAATAGTGGAATATTTTAAGAATTTTTCAATTTTCTAATATAATGAAATTACAAAAATTTTCTGCTTTCATTTTCCTCGCATCTGAGTAATTCAATTTTTTATTTGTATGGGAATTTTTAACATTGTTTCTCCCTTATCTTCTTTATCGAGTTCTCATGATTTTAGTTTAGCTGTACCTTAGATCATATATGTACATTGTACATACTAATACGTAATGATCTAATAGCAATAGCCGGCAAATTGTGTTTGCTGCACCTATGAATGAACTCTTACAACTACATGCTTATCTCGGTCAGAGATAATAACGTAAACCCAAATCTCTCTGATCTCGGCTATATCCATGTATCTGTCCTATCCCCTTTACGTTATATTATCTCTGGGCACGGTAAGCATAAGGGATGAAGTACTTACTGCCCATCAATTCAAGCCAGCTCTTTATAAGGTTAGTGCTCAAGAATGACACCGAAAAGGCAGAATACTTCCGTTTTGAGCTGGCTCTAACACTTGAACTGTCAAGGAAATCTGTTGTCGTAGTAGGCAACGACACTGACTTATTGGCCATGCTTACTGCAAGAATAAGCCAGGATGGGAGAGTTAGAATGCTTCATCCAAGAATAGCCCAGCAAAACTGTATGATGTGCCTAAAATTCAGAAAGAAATTGGTGGCATGAAAAACGCAGTGCTGTTTTCCCATGCGGGGTCTGGAGGCCATAAAACGTGTGCTATCTATGGAAAGGAATAAAAAACGTATAAGCTACTGCAAAATAGGGTTTTCCCTAAAAAAATAATTTCCGTATGTAGTTTTTCTATCACTACATATTTTACATTTTTTTTTTCACGTAGAATTCAGGCAACCGTAGTTATGCATATACTATTTAAAGGGCTCCTCCTTTCCTAAAATGAATATAGACTGTTCTTTATCTGTTTTATAGTTTTATGGACACACAGTGTATTCAATTCTTCAAGAGCATGCTGACACGATTCAACAGCGAATGCCCTCGACGTCAATACACTACGAATTCCTGTATAAATTGAAAAGCAGTTGAAAACAGTTGTGTACACAAAGAAATTTATAAAATAATGATAACGTCGGCCTCCTTGTACTCGCAACAGCTAATTAGCGCCCCGGAGGGCGTGGTCACATCGTGAACTCGACTTAACGTCGCTAGGAAAATGGAATACTGCTGTTATCATCCTCTCTCTCCCTCAGCGTGACGGCCACACTCCGTCTCGCTCTCTCAAAACAATCTAGAAAATTACGTAAAAAGAAACAATTACAAACTTTCTTACGCAGGATAAGATTGGAAGATAGAAAAATTCACCCGGAAGGTTGCAAAATCACGAGAATAATGTAGACAGCAAACTCTTCACCCTTGGCAAGAAAAGGGTATAAAACCAAACGGTAGAACACTGAAAAATTAGTTTTTAACTTCAGATCGGTCCAAGAGACAGCAGCTTTTCGGGGGAGGTCCGCCTGAACTAACCTTCACACACGAGCACCTTGTAAGACATCCTGCAACTCGTTGGGAGCACAGGACAAGACCACAGAGTTGAAGTGCAAATTGGGCTCATTAACCTGACTGACAATAACCCTGCTTAAAATCAATCAATCAAGATCGGTCTAGGGGTAAACACTCAGATCGAATTGTCAGGTACCGGTCCCGTGATCGACCTGCACAATACGGTCCTTACCACCAACCTCTAACAGATCGAACTGTCAGGTACCGGTCCCGTGATCGACCTGCAGAACACAGTCACCAGCATTAACTCCTTCAGAAGCTCTAGCCCACTGTCTAGCGATCGAGCTACAGTCTTGGAAATGGAGCCTCACCAGCACTTGTAATCTTTTTACTAACCTGAACCCATTTCAGAACCTAGCGGCTCACCAAACGGCAACGACTCCGACATCCTGCAATTTCACCCGAATTTCCGGGAGTACTTGGAGTTTGCGGCCAGGTGGTTTTTCCAACCTTTTCCCCAAGCAGTAGAAGCCTACCCAGGTTCTCGGAAAAACAACGACTCCTGGGGTCATTATTGCGCGCGCCGCAGGTCTCCACTGCCCGTCAAGATGCTACAAGGACGGCTTGTGCTTATGCACCGAGCATGGTAACAGTGTAGTGCTTCACCAGAACTGATTTTTTTAAAAACTTTGTGTCCGAGTGTGGTGACCACCGTAAAACTTTAATTTTATAACTTTGTTTCAAAGTCAAAGTACATTTGTAACATTTTGTGTTCTGTGTTACTAATTTCTATTTTTCTATGTTTGTAACAGTTATTTATCTATTGGTATTTTTAGCTCTGTTTGTTTGCATCTTTTAATCAAATTAAATTTTAACTTTGTTTGTGGTAAAATAAAAAAACATTTTTCTCCTGTTAGCCTTATTTCGTTTCGACCGTGTTATTGCTCATCTTGGTTCCTTTCCATTCACTCTGTTTTTGGTGTTGCATATAATAGCAAAATACATGTCCGGGAATCTCTGAATAATCCATAAATTTCAAGACTCTGGGCTCTGGAGTCAAGACATGAAATGTAAATTAAGGAACAACGAAGACAAGAAAATGAAGCAAAGTATGTAAGCAATCGCCCGTAAGATAAGAAATCCTGTCTTGATACAGCACTACTCACGTATTAAGTATTTTAAATTTGCATTTCGAACTTTGCAAACATCGCGTCGTGTGAGGGGAGAAAGAAGTGAAGCTTGTGCGGCAACTTGTACACACACACACTATAGGTACAGGGTGTTTTGAAAACAAACCACATCCTTTTAAGTGCGTGTTCCTCTCATGAAAATAAAAGGAAAAGTTCCTTTTAACATGAGTCCGCAAATGCTTTCTTATCGAGATACGGGGTGTTGAAAATTGTCAAAAAATATCGATATTTTTTTCATTTATTTGGAAATGAGTGGGAATTAAATTTTAAAAATTACGCAATATGTATGTTCATGTGGCATAAGTGGACTATATTAGTCAGTTTTTTCCTTCTCCAGTGGCGTAGCTACAGGTGTATGTGGATATTTCCGGAGTAAAAAATAGTACGTACGTTATTGTGTGGTTTTTTTAAAGACAATGTTCAAAATGCTTAACTAATTTATGGTTGAAAGGGTCTCTTGAATTTTTTCCCTACCATTAACCGTTTTCGTGTAAATCACACTTCAAAGATGAAAAACACGACTAAAAAGTCAAAACAATCCAGTACTTAATATTTTTATTCTTTCAATATGTTTTACATGCAAACAGCTAATTATAGGAAAAAAACGTAAGAGGTATTTCCGATCATAAATTAGTTGACCATTTTTAAATTTGTAACATAATAATATAATAATAATAATAATAATGTTTATTCATTAACAGGCGTTGCCCAATTACAGATGAATACAGAGAATATACAAAACAATACTAATGACCGCGGCGCGGTACTATACAAAAAATAAAATTACTGACTTATCTAACCCTTCCTGTAATAATAAAATTGATACCTATTCCATTATTATAACATAATTAAACAATGGAAAAAAACTCAGTTTAAGAACGTGAGAACATTAGCATGCCACAAATACCATAAGTTCAATAATCAAAATTAATCAAATTTAACCAATTAATTAGTTAACAATAACCCAACAACAAAAGTTGTTCACTGTACCAAACCACCTACTGCTCTTTTAAATTGATTTAACGACATACAAAAGATGTCTATTGTCTATCGATATCTGACATGACTATTAAATGAGAGTTTATCATCAAATATTATTCCTAAGTCTTTAATTTCATTTTTTCTTTGATTAATTTCATAATTAAATACAAGTTTAGAATTTTTTCTTGAGTAACTTATTACTGAGCATTTACTAATATTAAAAGCAAGTTGATTTTTAATGGACCAGTTATGTATAGCACAAATATCTTTTTGGAGATTAATACAATCCTTTACTTTTTCAACTGTTCTAAATAGCTTAAAATCATCTGCAAATATAAGGTAATTGGAATACTTAACACACTCACCTATATCATTAATAAATACCAAGAATAGCAGCGGGCCTAGGTTTGACCCCTGAGGAACACCTGAAGTTGCGAAAAATTCATTTGATTTATACCCCTTACATTCAACATATTGTTTTCTGTTAAATAAGTAACTAGAGAAAAGTGTTATCAAGTTGTTACTGATACCAATGGCGATAATTTATCTAAAAGAATTAAGTGATTAACTTTATCGAAAGCCTTAGAAAAGTCTGTGTAAACAGTATCAACTTGATAACCCTTCTCCATCGCTTCCAATACAGGTTGTACTAAGTTACGTAAGTTTGTTACTGTTGATTTGCCCCTCAAGAAACCATGCTGATTATCACTGATATTATTACTAATTCTATTATATATATTATCAAATATTATTGTTTAAAATGTTTTAGCAAAAATACATAGTGGAGAGACTGGCCTGTAATTCTGGATTAGTGATTTTTTACCTTGTTTATGTACTGGACAAATCTTAGATACTTTCCAGGCTCTGGGAAAGGGGCATTGTTTCAGAGACATATTAAATATTGTGTAAAGGGGTTCTATTAGATACTCTGCACAGCCCTTTATAATATATACTGGTATTTCATAAGGTCCAACAGATTTTTTGTTTTTTAACTTTTTAATTGCTTTCATTATTTCTTCTCTTGTTATGTGGTTTAGTTCTATAGAATTAAAAGCTGATTGTATAACATTGTTTCTATGCGTAATATTTGTACAGTTTTGTTGTTCTTCATAAGGATTACCTCTTTCATATACGCTTTTAAAGTAGTCTGCAAACCCCTGCGATATATCCTCGCCCTTTCCAAAAATTTTAGTGTCCGACTCTGAATACATAGTTGCCGGTGTTTCTGCCAGCCCCATGCTCTTTTTAACGTACTCCCAACAATCACCCTGTATATTATTGAAATTTGAAATTAGAGCAGGCCTTGATTGCTCATTAACATTGCGTTTTTTTATACAACTATTGTTTTCTGTTTTAAAGACACCCGCTTTAATTTTATATTGCGGACCGCGATTTAAACTTATTGTAACGAAAACAAAGGCAATACCTACCAAAAAATTAATCCTGTATTAACGTTATTTAAAAAAACTTTTTCCTCTACTAGCATTAAACGATATCATTATTTACTTTGTTTTAGAGCCAAGAAGATGAATTTCTTTCCTAGTGGTCACTAATATTTCATTATTAACTACTGGTTAATAATGAAAACAATTGCTACCAATCTTTAAATTCACCATAAACTTTCATGTAAAAATCTTTTGATTTTACTGGTAATAACTGTTCACCAACACTTTCTGCACCTTCCCTGATTTCAGGAGTGCAGTTTTCACTCAAATCATCAAAATTGGACATTTTATAACCACTATTATAAAATATATATTTTACCTAAATGTCAATTGAAATTAACTATTCTCTTGTTTTCAAGCAAGGCTACTTTATTTTTGTGCATATTTGCATTTGTAATTTTATTTTTTTATTAATATAAAATCAATTAATTATAAAAGGAATAAAGGTGCTAGTAGTGGAAAAAATAATATATAAACCACGGTAGAGAAGACTTATCAGCCTCGCAACTTATTTTTA
Source organism: Ctenicera cuprea (assembly GCA_958336395.1). Lineage (NCBI taxonomy): Eukaryota > Metazoa > Arthropoda > Insecta > Coleoptera > Elateridae > Ctenicera > Ctenicera cuprea. The sequence continues at coordinate 13,530,350 of OY284494.1, read as the reverse complement.
TTAATTCTGCTCAGCTGAGAAAAATGTCTTCTCTACCTTGGTCTATAATATACTATTCTTAGCTACAGTTATTTTACGTTTACTGCTTTAAAAGAAATTACACAAAATTATCGATCTAATAAAAGCTTAACAGCCAATTTAAAATCAAAATTAAAGCCCACATAATCTTTAATTTCCTTTTACATAAATAACTGTTATTGAGAAGTGTTACGCAGCCCTAGATTTCAAAATCTAATTATCCAGAAACACGCCAACATAAAATTTCATCTACTCGCTCCCTGTTTATCGTAAGACACTTGGAAGAAACCGTTCAAGTTAATAATATTAATAAATACCTTAAGTATTTTCTTATCTTTTATGTATATTCGCCCAATTAAAAACCGCCTAATAATAAAAAACGTATTTCCATATACACATAAAATCAGAAAACAGGTTTATGATTTTGATTTCGAATGAAATTTTATTTGACCTTTGCCCTCGTAAGAGAGGAAGGCACCGTGAAGCTTTTGCATAAACATGAAACTTGCAGAAGTGGGCCACGTGCTACACGCTATGGAAACATGCGAAATGTGACTTTTAGTATTGATTAAATCTGTCAAATTCTGGTCTGCGACTTTAGTTTTCACAAATCTTTGCTTACACTCGGACCATGTAGGAGCTGTAGCTCTGAAACAGGTTTGGCGCGAATTTTTTAAAACAGATTTCAAAGTAGAGGTCTCAAAATTGCTACAGTACCAGTGAGATGGATATAAATTTTTCGCATGCAGTTTCGTAAGTAAAATGCTGCAATAATAAATTAAATTAAATAATCCTCGTAGTTTAATTAAATTATTAACAATTTTGTTTTCATTTTAGAAATGAAGACTTAATTGGAGTACTGAGAACTATTTTGTTGGTAAGATATTTCCAATTCTATTTCTTTCGGCAAAATAAATTTTTCTTAACAGTTTTGTTATTATATATTATTCTTAGGTAAGTACTCAAATTAAAAAAAAAATAATTTGAATCACATATAACTTATGTATGTACTTTTCAATTATCAACATTATCTGAGATTCATACACGATAAATCGTAATGCATGTAACTGGCTGCTAATTAAAACGTTTTATTAAAATGAATTATTTTAAAAAGTATATACAACGAAATTATATACAGGGTGATGGGTTTTTATTTTCTGACACCGTAAGCTTTTAATTTAAGTATGGTAGAATACAGCTCCACATTTATAATTCGCCAGTCTGACAAACTACATATTTCAATAAATATTTAATGTTGTTTATTAAAAAGTTAGAAGTGTGTCCAAGATAAGGAGTGCAAGCATGAGGATCTCGTAAACGGTAAGAGATAGAGATTCGGTTAAATGATAAGAATTGTTCAACATCTCAAGTACTACTTTGATCCACATTCAAATCCTAGAATTTTTGCTTAATTTTTAGTACAGACTGAAAAAACTAAAATTTTCAGTTTTCGTTTTTTGTATATAATTTGGTTATTATCAAAGAGAGCGCAAAGAGGTTTTGACATTATTAAGACACCTTTTTACACAGATTCCGAATCTTAAATTAAAATTTTTATAGGTCGTTCACTTTTCAAGATATTGACATTAATTTTGTTTTTTTAAATATGCGTCAAAGGCGGCCATGTCATCATTCATTAAAGCGCTTTTTTCCCTTTTTCCTGATGTAAGGTTTAATGGGTTTATTTTTACAAATAACGGAGTTATAAGCTAGAATCATTTTTCTTGAGTAGGCTGAAAATTAACAAAAAACAAGAAAACAAAAGGTTGCATTTGTTTCCATTGAGGTTTGATCAGTTTATCTTCTAATAAAGTTATAAGCGACAAATTGTTTGCTTATAGTAGGCTGTAAAAAAACACCTGAATGTTTCAGGGAATAAAACTATTAAAAATGTATGCTTGTATGCTAATCAGAGATGATAGTACTATTTAATTTGTTTTGGCAATATCTGCTGCATCTTTACAGGAGTTTGTTGTCCATTCTAAATTTATCTGCTTTTTTGTGTTGTATCATTAAGCGTCTTAGCAGAAGTATTTAAAAGTTAAACGTCTTTTGATTGTTATACGAACATACATTTTTAATAGTTTTATTTCCTGAAACATTCTGGTGTTTTTTCCGTTTTTTTACAGTTTACCATGAGAAAACAATTTCTCACTTATTACTTCATTATTTGGGAAGATAAACTTATCAACCTCAATTAAATCAAATGCAGCCTTTTGTTTTCTTTATTTTTGTTAATTTTCAGCCTACTACAAGAAAATAGTTTTTCACAGCCTACTATAAAAAACAGTTTTTTTGCTTATAACTCCGTTATTTGTAAAAATAAAGCAATTAAACATTATATCAAAGAAAAAGAAAAAAAGAACTCTATTCAATGATGACATGTCAATATCTTGAAAAGTGAACGACCTATAAAAATCCATACATATGTAAAAGCTCAAAGGGTATTTTTCTCCGGTTCCTCCAGCGGCTACCGCTTCACCAATTTGGACCATTTTTTTTTAATGAAAGGTCTCTATCCTCAGATGGAACATGAAACATTTTTATATTTTTATTCTACGTCGATTTTTCAATAATAATTATTTTAATTTATAGTATGAGTTATGCTTGAGGCGACATCGACACTAACGCCGCGTCTCATTACTGGAACTAATGCACCACGTGACTTAGCATTTCGCCGGTTCTGTCAACGCTCAATTTGTCAGTGCATTGTGCGCTGGGGTAACACTAGTACATATATAAAAGTTCAAAGGGTATTTTTCTCCGGTTCCTCCAGCGGCTACCGCTTCAGCAATTTGGACCATTTTTTTTTCAATGAAAGGTCTCTATCCTCAGAAGGAACATGAAACATTTTTATATTTTTATTCTACGTCGATTCTTTAATAATAATTATTTTAATTTATAATATATATGAAGGTCGGCTAGACGCGCGTCACTTGGGGCGCCATCTACAATAACGTCGCGTGTCATTGTTGGAACTAATGCATCACGTGACTTAGCATTTAGCCGGCTCCGTCAATGCTCAGTCTGTCAGTGCATTGTGCGCTGGGGTAACACTAGTTTTAAATTAAGATTCAAAATCTGTGTAAAAAAGTGTCTAAATAATGTCAAAACCTCTTTGCGTTATCTTTGACAATAATCAAAATATACACAAAAAACGAAAACTGAAAGTTTTAGTTTTTTCAGCCTGTACTGAAAATTAGGCAAACATTTTAGGATTTAAATACGGATCATAGTAGTACTTGAGATGCTAAACAATTCTTCTTATTTAACCAAATCTCTATCTCTTACCGTTTACGAGATCTCCATGCATACACTCCTTACTGTCAACACGCTGCTAGGTATTGCAAAACTAAGAATCACATTTCTGAGGTCATTTTATTAAACAATGTCTAATGAACATGAGTTCATAAACGCTTCCATACGGAGGTACAGTTTTCTGAAAATGATTTAATTAATATAAAAATGAAATATTTTATTCAAATTTTGTATGGTGATATGAAGATTTTCATTTTCTTGTTTTTGTTTAAATCGTTTAACCAGGGGCGTATACGTGAGGGGTTCGCAACGTATCCTTTACAGTATTTTGAGCACCTACATCTAAATCTAATTCAACAATATTGAAATGGTTATACAAAATGTAAATCAAATATCTGACAGAAATATTAATTAAAACGTAATTGGACAGTTCCACTTTCGAAAGGCTGTAACTACGTAAGGAAGTGTTTTGGAAGTTTATTAGACGTTTTCTACTTATTATAGCTTCAGAAATATGCTCTTTACTCTTGTACTGTAGCAGCCCTTGGTTTTAATATTATTCAATTGTATTTTGTAACTTGGCGACTGGTGTTGCTATTTGCGTTGCTATAGGTGGTTATCAAGATTATCTTGTAAAAAGTAAATAACACATTAAATTCTTCCTGCAAACTAGTGTTTTATTTACAACAACGAACTTAACATTACAGTACAGAAAGTCATGCAACAACATGTATTTCAAAATAACTATGCGAAAAGAAAGAATATTTTTTTAAATTTTATTTCGTGCTAGTTTGTTGAGCCTTCAACAATCAAATGAAAATGTAACATTCAGGATTGACATCTCTTGAATTTGTATATATTTCTAAAATAAATTTTTTTGTTTTCTAATATTAGAAAAACAGAGAAAAAGGTTGAAAGTCCTCCACAGTTTCTATACACCATTAACCAGAGCTTAGCTCATTAAGCTAACTAAGCAAAGCCTTACCAAATACCCACTTAACATTCTCTTTACTCTCTCATACCTCCGGTATAGGGAAGTATTGATTTCGTGAAAAGTTTCGAAATCTAGATTCTAACGGAAATACACGTTTTGGGGCCCAAGGAACCCAAAAATGTGGGTTTTAAAAATGTCTGTCTGTGGGTGTGTGCGTGGGTGGGTGTGTGGGTGACGCCTCTACAGGCGAAAGTACCGATTTTGATGAAATTTTAAATCAAGAGGTATACCGAAAGTTGTATTTCTAGTTGAGGTTTTTAAAAAAATTCTTAGAAATCTAATGCTCGGAAAACTGTACAACGTTATAATTATTAAAAGTTACATTTTTGCAAATACGGCAACGGCAAGTATTAGTATCTAGTATTGGCTAAAATTTGTTGATTTTTTTTAAGCTATAATTTTACTGTGGCGCTTTCTATGAATTTGGATGGATGGAATGGAAGGTTATGATAATAAAATTTACACTTTTGCAAATACGATAAGTTTTAGTATGAGAAAGTCCAATCGAAATCCACACTTCAGCTTTTTTCTCCTTCAAAGCACTACACTCCTTGCTGCATCTTGCCCCAGCATTTCCTGTTGTCGTCTACCGTCTTCTAATTTGGGACATTCATTTCTCGCAGGTCTCTTTCGACAGTATTCATCCATCTACTTCTTAGCCTTACAACCTTTCTTTTTCCTTCCGGCTTCTTGTTTATGATCCGCCTTGGTGTTCTTGTTTTCTTCATCCTATGTTCTATGTCTCAGCCATCTTAATCAATTGCATTACATATATTTGATTATATCGAGTTCACCAAACATAGCTTTAATTTTTAAGTTGTATCTCTTCCTCTATTGTTCTCTCTTTAGTATTAAGTTATAGATTCTTCTCAATACTTGCTTTCAAAAGTGTCTACTTTTCTTTCTACTTGTTTGTTTCAACACTACGCTTTTGATTCATGTGTGATCAATTGTACAGTTGTATTTTTGTCTTTCTTCTAAGTATATTTGTCTTTAGCTGTTTAATCAGCATATATCAACTGACTGTGAAATAAGCGTAAAAGAGTTTCCGAAGTATTAGTATGCATATACACATGTGTATGTGTGCGTTGAATGACGGTCCTCCAACTACAAATACATCCTGGCCGACAAAAGACAAAATTTTACACCATATATTCTAAAAATAATAATAATAATCACAGATATTTTTGTCAGTAGTAGGTATATTGCTAGACATAATAAAATTAACAATAAACTTGGATTTAGATATCAGAAGACATGTCGATTCTTAATTGATACAATTAACACAACAAATGCAATGATTATTACCAAACACGTTAAATTGAATTAACATTAAGAAACGACTTTTTGTTCCATAATCGAGGATGGTTTTTGTTAAGTATGGGTTATAATTTGCAATTAATGATTGCAAATTACAGCATACGATAATTAAGTTTCAATAATTTAACATACTAGGCTAGGAAAACCCCGGCCACTTTTCTTGCGGCGGTCAAGAGATGGCGCTTTAGTAAAGAAAAATTAAATTAAAATACTGGCAACAACGCAGAATCCAAGACGTTTTAGTTGTTTTGATTTAATATAAGGCGTATTTAATAACTAAAACGTCTTGGATTCTGCGTTGTTGTCAGTATTTTAATTTAATTTTTCTTTACTAAAGCGCCATCTCTTGACCGCCGCAAGAAAAGTGGCCGGGGTTTTCCTAGCCACTCTGTATAATGTCTAATACTAAAATGTTAGTTTTTAGAAAGCATCAATTTCAAACGAACGAGTACTGTTCTTCAAAACGAGTGTTCTTCCAAAGGATATCTCCAAGTCGTCTCAGCCCCAGCTAAAATTGTTGTAGTTCATCCTTCAGCAGTACTACCTGGAACATTAGATCGAGGAAATCAGACAGAATTTCCAATCGACGATAACAAAAGTTACGAATTACAAAGTTCAGTTCATATCACAACCAAGTCCGAAAATAACTCAAATCCAAATTCAATACATATGTATGACACAAATAATTCCAATCACTATACGAAAAACAATATGCTTGACAAATATGGCAATAGTGTTGTGGTGTCTGATAATATTTATTTGCAAAATCCGGTTTGTGAATGCAGTACCAGTTCCGAAACGGCTGCTACAGATAATGAACATACTATTAAGAAATTAATCGAAGAACCAAAAGAATGCCGTAATATGAGCCCCAATAATCAAAATACAAATGTAGAAAGTCGACGTTGTCCGAATACTATTGAATCAGAAATTCCCTCACGAATATCGTCAAAAAACTTTTCAAAAAACTCTTCAAGTGAAGTACGGGGCAAGAGTTTAAGAAAAACACATTCTAATCCTACCCTAAACACAAATTCAAAATCGACAAAAGTTGATAATAAAAGCAATGAAAGTGAAAACACCGATGATACGCGACGTTGCACTACAAAGTTAGGTAATACTACAAATTGTCAAGAATTAAGAAAAAGGTTTCGGCATTTACAAAATGAACATAGGAAATTAATGGGTATGTATAATAAATACAGAGTGGCTAGGAAAACCCCGGCCACTTTTCTTGCAGCGGTCAAGAGATGGCGCTTTAGTAAAGAAAAATTAAATTAAAATACTGGCAACGCAGAATCCAAGACGTTTTAGTTATTAAATACGCCCCATATTAAATCAAAACAACCAAAGCGTCTTGGATTCTGCGTTGTTGCCAGTATTTTAATTTAATTTTTCTTTATTAAAGCGCCATCTCTTGACCGCCGCAAGAAAAATGGCCGGGGTTTTCCTAACCACTCTGTAAATTCTAATTAATATATTTTACATAACTCATCGATACCTAATATTTTTACAGGTGTTACTACAGAATTAACCATAGCGCTACAGACCCATATTTTAGGACAATCGGAAAACCTAAATTCCATGCTTAACAACTGTAGAAATATCTATCCAGATCTATTCAAATCAGTGTATAATCAAAATTCCAGCAATCACCAAAACATTCTTACAGAACATTCATCTTCAGAAGACATTGCTAATACAACTGAACTTTTTGAGGAAGATTTATTAGTTAAAACAGTATTCAGCCAAACTATGCAGCAAGATCCATCATCAACGAATTGTGTCCAAACTGGCGAATTATCTGAGAAGTCAGCACATGAAACCACCGTAGTTCGAGACATACCAGAATCAAGTCAAATTATTGGGAATAGTGATAATATAATACAAAGTTCCTCACCGTTAAGTATAGGACAAAGTTGTGTTTGTGACAATACAGTACATGGTTTACCACTAACAAACAATACTATTCAAAGTAGTGATAATATATTGCAAAGTTCATCAACAAGAACAAGAACAAGAAGAAATCAAGACAGCGACAACATATCACAAGGTTCACTACCATCAACTAAAACTATCCAAAATAGTGATAACATGATACTACAAGGTTCATCATCATCAAGAAAAGAACAGGATAGTAAAACTATTAGAAATAGTGAGAATATATTATTACAAAGTTCAACGCCACTAAAAGAAAATCTAAAGAACGCCAACAAATCAGAAGGTTTGCCACCCTCAAATACTGGTACTTTTCGAAATACCAAACATTCGGATGTACCATCATCAAGCAAAAGTATTAAAAATGAAGAAACAAATGAAAACAATCATAAGACCGGAGTATCTGTTGAAATAAAAAGCATTGTCATGAATGGTTCATATTCTACAACCATACTTACTCCAAAATTAAAACGACCACATTCATGTAGCATTATTTTAGTAACAACGACCGATAAGCCCCAGAGCACTGACTCAAAAATTTTGCTAAGACAGGTATCTAGTAAATCCCTGGACGAGTCTTTATTAGCCAATAATCCCAAAGCAAACCAAGCATCTAAAATTAATCATGAAGAAGTTAATACTCGTGAAGATACTAGAACGGAAGTTATTGTAGCACACACAACAAATCAATTTCCTGAGATTAAAAACGCAGAACAACAAACATCATATTTAGACACAACGATTCAAGAGCTTTTCCAAGACAATCCTGAAATTTTTGTAACGACTGAACATTTAGAAAAATTACAACAAGGATGTAAATGTAAGTCATCTGATGAAAGTAACTATAGTTCTCCTCGAAACATGTATTTTGACTTGGACTTCAGAAAATTAAAGAAGGATATGCTAAACGGGAACGACAATTTGAAATTGGGTCTAATTCAAGCTTTGAGATGGGTAAATATTATTTGCTTGTCTATTGAATTAGATTTAATGTTCGAAATAAAAAGGAAAGAAGAAATTTATTAATTTCAAGGTTTCGTTATTAGCATGGGTCGACTGTTCACAAAAATAAATATTGTTAATAGAGCAAAACGAAACAGTGTCCTTTTACTCTACTTAATTTTCTATGGTTTTCAGAGAATTACCCAAAGTGAGCGAGAAACACGTGATCAAGTAATAAGTTCATACATACGTCATGATTTGCTTGGATTGCATTCTGCTCCAAATACATGTGGGCAGTCTACCACGGAGATATACTACTGTCCTAATAAGAAGACTCCCCATCCTTTACAGGTAAAATAAACTGAACTTATTACGTAGATACAATTGTATACTCACATGTCAAAGACATCACGTGTTATGATTTAAAGAATATTTTATATTGTCACGTGGTTGTTTACGTTCAATAAAAGATTGTTCGTAAATCGTGACGAAGGCCTTGGGGTGAACACATAATCCAAAATGATTTGATATACTACTTACATATACAATAATAGTAGTCTGGGCCAAAAGGCCCCCATGCGAGAGCATATAAGGGCGATAGCTCTTAGTGAAGATGGTACTGTCAACTGAACTCATATGACAAACATATTTAACTGTTAATCAATACTGCAACTGGCACGTATACATGTACCCTAGCTATTCTAATTATTATAGTTTGAGCTGGTTTTAGATCAATACTTCTTACACAGTGTGAAATATTATGCAAGCTTACTAATTTTAATAATTAGTTATAACAATAATAAATGTATTTGCATAACACGAAGTCAGCTTCGTGACAATATCGTAGTGTTGTATTGCCAACAGTTACACATAAGATCACAATACTGTTAACTGACTCGGCTACGTTAAATTTCTGGCTAATATCGCTCATTTACAATCGAAACTCTTAATGACTATGCCTTGCACACACTTGAGCATTTTTTTGCAAACGTAACGTTACAGATACAGTTACACGTTACATTGAGAGGCTTCGGATTTGTGTGTATCAACACTGCGAGCATTCAAACAAACCCGATGCTCGCTAGTGACCTAACAATTGTTCGCGTTAACTCGTACTTAGCTCAAAACTGAGAAACCGTCCACACTAGTGCAGACTTTCGATGCTACGACTGCTGCGAACGGCTACGAATGATACAGACCGTAAAACTACCCACACCTCAGCATTCATGTTACGTTACAGCAGGATGCTGAAATGTGTACGAGGACTATCAAGTTTTTCGCACTAATAAAAACAAAACGAGCGAAGCACTTTGCCTGGGCCTTGCTGTACTTTACAAGCGATCTTATCATAATTTCAAAAGTATATTTGTATGAACGTTTTGCGCGAGGACAATGACTTGTAAGATCGCACTAGTGCCGCAACTGTACCGACACAGTTAGTTCAATAAAAAATACGCCTGTAACCTGTCGTACTGTATTAATAAACCGTAAAGTTTTTTATAACAAAAAAATTGATTTTTAATTTTTGAAGAAAAAGTTTCCTTAAGACTAAAAAACGAAAACGAAAGGATAAAATCGTCTAGCAAAATTTGGGTGGGAAGGGTAAAATTAACGGTCTTAATATTTTCTGTGGCTAAGAATCAACTTGCAATTTTTATTCTACGCTTTTTTTGAGCTATTTGTCTCAAACAGAAATGTTTTATTGAGCTCCGTTTATTGAGTTTGTTGGTATAAATTCTCAAAAATTCATTAGCGGGTTAGGACACGAACCAAATTATAGCTTATTCCTAGCTTCACGAGTCCATATTTTAAAAAAAATCGTAAATCCAGTTATTTGGCAATCATTATTTGACAATTATTAAAATTTAAAAAAGAAGTATTTTCACAACTTTTATTCGTACAAAAATACAAAATATTGAAATTTAATGATGTTCTATACTGAAAGTACAGGAAAGTAAAAATAGCCTATTTTATTTTAGTGAAAAAGATAGCTTATGAACTAAAGAACACCAGAGATTGGAAAATAAAATTCGTCAGCTAAAGTGCAAGAGCGGATTGATATTATCTATATGTTAAACGCGGCGCCCTTCCACTTTACTCAAATCTCTGAATAGGTCGAGCGTCGCTTACTTTTTGTTCGTTGCTGGCTGCACGGCTAACGCTCAGTCATGAATTTGCTTTCGCGGAGAGATGTAGGTCAGGTCAAGCGTCGCAGGACGCTCTGGCATGTCTTACATGCATTATTGAAACAAAAAAAACCACGGTGAGCATGGCTCACGGGTTCTACTAGTATTATTATAATGCTGCATCTAAAAATAAAGTTGGTAATTTAGAAAAAAATAATACAGAAAAAACAGTGATAGAGGAAAAACAGATTCTGCTTATCCCTAGTTGTATTGCATTAAAAAACGGAAAAGGCTTTGTTTAACTTTCGCTCCTTGTTTTTGATTTTTATAATAACATAAATTTTTGTATATTATTTCTGAACTGTAATCTACCCATGCGCTTATTAACTTACTATCCACAGACAAACAGACATTTTTAAAAACATGTTTTGAGTTTCTTGAACCTCGAAACATGTTTATTACCTAAAATCTCGAAATAGAGTATTTTGCGTTCCCCTAAGTTAGCACAGGCGCCAAAGTGGCCAAGTGGTTAGGGCACTTGGATGCTACGCGGAAGGTCTCGAGTTCGAATCCGAGACTGGATGCTTGGCGGGCGGCATACCCAGTCGGTTTTTAAAAATTGGAAACAAAACTCTCTGAGAGATCAGGGAAGCAAGGCAGCCGTCTAAGGCGTGGTGCTTACCACACCGCCCCATACTTGTTAAAGAGTGCGAGACGGCTGGGTATCGGAAGCGATGATCGGTGGCCCTTACCCACCGCATTGCAGTCGAAACTCCGCAATGGAGTGCAGTGCCTCCGACAGGTCAAAATAAAAAAACTTTCGTTCATAAAAATTAATATAAGGCATCATAAGAGAGCTCCGCGGTTGTAGATAAGATAACCCACCCCTTTTTATTTAAAAGTAGAAATAATGACGTGTTCTTTATTTTACTATGCTTTTGAAACTATATTAACTGTTTTATGATGATGGTTATGTTTCGCTTTATGAATACATCTGCCTAGAACTAACATAAAATAAATACCACTAATTTACTGAGCAAATGACACTGTAATAACAACATAATAAATGATGAATAACTTGCGTGTGTATCAGCTACTAACTTTTCATATAAACCAGATAAAATGAGACCTTCATTTTTAGACCTGACATTTTCCCCCAGTTTTGCGTGTTACAAGTCCATAAAATAAAGATTTAATGGTCGTTACTTCTCATTCTTGATTGCAATAAATATTATTGTACTATATAAGAAAGAATCAACTCGAATTTTCTATTATTCTTTGCGATCGATGTCTTTCTTAGAATTGTTCACTAATATACAGTCGGTGGCAGTGGCGATCATAAACAGTTAAAGGAAACCTTTTAAGAAAACAAAAAGTACGGGTTAGCTGTTTCACTTTACAATACATGAATAAACATTAAAACTATGCAACAAATTTTAATTTTATGGCATACATTTTAATTATCTAAGAATATTTGACAAGTGAGCGAGACAGTTCGCTTGGACTTACTTCCCACACTTTAAAAACATTTACTTTATATATTTTCCGAAGCATTTTGTACAATGTTCTAGCTCCAACACCAGGAAACGTTAAGACTCGCGATCTCGAGGTTTAGGCACCCCAAAAAAATATTTTTTTTCTGCACTATCCCCAATTTTTGTGAAAATTACTTTACAGCTAAAAATATATCAAATAAAATAATACAATACAATAATATTAGATGTGGCAAATAAACATGGAGTAAAGTTAGGGAGAGTTAGTTGATAAATGAAGTATTATACACGGTGTCTATAAAGTAACAACCCCCCCCCCCCCCAACTAACTATTGGACGACTTGATATTTTTCAACAAAATGTGCTGTAATGGGAAATTAAATACTATTTTTCTTACCATATTAAAATTTTGTATCATCCAAAATGGCGACTGGGCGCCATTTTGAATTTTTTTTTAATGGAAAGGGGGGTCGAATAACACCTCATTTGAAAGGTCTTTTAATTCTGCGCCTGATCCTAAAGTTCCAAAGAAAAATATTCAGCCATAACAAAATGAAAATGTTTGAAGATAAGGAAGTCTATTTAAAAAAACTAAGAATTAAAGCTTAAATTAATTAAATTAAGTGTTCGAAATATTTACTATTCACTTCTTGGCACATAAAAAGTCGGTTATGAAATTCCTGCCTTACATTTTCATAAGTTTCTGGAGTTATATTTCTGCAAACTTCTGTAATGCGTAGCTCCAGTTCTTCAATTGTTTCTGGACGGGTTCTGCACACTTTCGATTTTAGATATCCCCATAGACAAAAATCTAAGTGGGTTAAATCTGGGGAGCGAGCCGGCTATTCTACAGGCCCCCGCCTACCAATCCATCTTCCAGGAAAATGTCCGTTGAGAAAGTCAGAAACAGGCCTATAGTAATGAGGCTGTGTTGGAACAGAACGTCTTCAATATTATTTTCAGCCACCTGAATTATTTCCGGGAACATTTTGTACTGCAAATGACAAAGTGGACTACTGGATAAAATTATCAAAACAATTTTGAATTGAGTGAGTCCATTTGTTCAAAATCCGCCATTTTGTTATGGCTGAATATTTTTCTTTGGAACTCTAGGACCAGACGCAGAATAAAAAGACCTTTCAAATGCGGTGTCACTCGACTCCTCTTTCTATTTAATAACGACCCTGTATGTTTCTTAGAATACCCATAGCTTACTAGATACGAGCAAGAAACCTGAAAAAAATATTGTTTTCTAAGTAAAATATATCTGTTCATAGTGAAAATAGAAAAAAATCGTACAGGAAAAAGTTGTAGATCTGTTGCAGTTGTATTAAGAAAACGATTGTTTTATTTTCCAGATATAACACAAACATCCATTTCGTGAAATAACGAAATAAAACACAGTCGGAAAAATATTTTTTAATACAGCGTTAATAGATCTACAACTTTTTTTATGATTTTTTTCTGTTTTCAATAGGAACGGAGATATTTTACGTAAAAAAATTCCCCATTTTTAGTTTTCCGCTCGTATCTAGTAAGCTATAGGTATTTTGGGAAGAACAAACATTATTCCTCTAATTAGGCAACTTTTATCTTGTTTAACTGACTTTGTATCTCTTATAGCTTTCGAGATTCGTTTAGTGTGCCGGTTAAAATGGACGGCCTGCATAAAATTTTTAATTTTTTGCTAAATAATTTCTTGAGATTCAAGAAAATCAGAAATTTGTCAGTCAAAAATTGGACAAGGGGGAAAAATGAGCTCTCTCCCTACATATCATGAAAATAAAAATTAAAAAAAAATTGTAGTGCCCGCTATTTTGAAGATAGTTAGTGAAAAAACATTACATTTGCTTTTGGGTGTTCTATCACGTTCTTATGTCCACTTTTCAAAATCTTTGTAAAAGCGTATAAATAAAACAAATGGGCAAAGCACGTCCTGCTACTTTCCTACACTGTTTAACTGATAAGTGAATTAAATTTACTCGTTTCAAACTGGTTCGCCCGCTTCAACCTTAAGGCGTTGGCATGGCGCTGCGGATTACCTACTCACGTAAAGCGCTAGCTAGATATTTGCGCTCTCGATGCAAAATTGTTATAAATACTTTGTTTAAAGAGTTATCAAAAATTTGCAAAAATCATAAATATATTTTTAACTAAAGCTAATTGATAGGCGTAGTTAAAATTACGTAATTTCCGAGAAACGCGTTGTTGATGTTAAAATGAGTCAGACTTTTTAATTTTTAGAATGGTTTAAATATTTTTTATTCTAAGAAACTACTTCAAAAAGTCTATTGAACTGTTTAAAGTCTATAACAATTGGCGTTTGCGTTTTTGAATAAATTATTAATATGTGAAATTTTTTAAAGAATCCTGGAGGGCCTAAGAGTAAAATTGGTGGGATTAGCAAAAACTAACGCTTGATAACAATTGGGGTCCCGGTAGTATAGAGGAACGAACTCAACTACCTAACGCTTAAAATATTGGGAAGTACAAATGATATTTAATTGAACTCGGTAAATATTTTAAATGCAGCAGCACATTAAGAATAATGAAAATCTTGACTTCATTTAACAAATTTATATTAAAATATTGACTTATGGGCTTACACAAAATTGCCTACCAGTGTTGGGCAATGTATATTAATATTTTTCGAATTTTGAAAGCTTTACGCAATAAAATAGCTTACATTAAAAAATGCTTCCTAACTGTTTCATGATAAATCTAATTTAATTAAAAATATCCTAATGTACCTCAGAATATTAATATTAAATCCTAATTTTATTTGGTTACTTTATTAATTATTTTATTTTTGGGTATACCTCCTGTATGTTTATTTCACAAAATTTAGTTTTCATAATTCCATTAAAAGTAATTTAAAAAAACATAATTTGTGCAAACATTTGTATTAAACAAATCTTTTAATTAGGAAGGAATGGCTCGACTAGTGAACACGTTCGCGTCCTTAACTTTGGGAAGAGATTATCTTTGTCAAGATGACGATCTTCTGATATCTCTTCTGGTACCTTTGGTAATTGGCACCCATTACTCAAAAGTTAAAATTGACGATGCCACTCGTGATATGTTGATGGCTACTCTACAAAAGCTCAGTATTCGCAACAAACAACGCATACGTATGATTTCAGCAGGTAAAATAATTCATTTTTGATTTACAACGGGAAAAACAGACGTATAAGCCCAGTAGAATATAAATAGTTTTTACATAATTATTAATAAGTTTTTTATATTAATGTCAACCAAATAATTAAAGTCACCTACCCTTTGATAATATTATCGATCAACCACCTGTTCACCCTGTCTATCAAATTTTCATCTGTGATTAAATCTAATATGTGTATTTCAGGACTTGTGGAATACCTGGTCACGTTTCTAGCTACCAAACACGCCACAGTCTCTGAGTATTGCATGGAGTACACAACCGCTCTGCTCATGAATCTTTGTCTACATCGCGAAGCAAGAAATCTTCTTCATTCTTCAGCAACCGATGTTGTAAGCCTCTTGGCTGATCTTTTAAATACGAAGCATCAAAGCTGCATGCCCTACGTAAACGGTGCTATGTATAGTCTGCTAGGAGATCCCTATATTAATAAAGAAGCCCAACGGTTGAATCTTGCAAACTTAATCGAATATCACATCAAGGTATTTTCCAAGGCACGGAAAACTTGATAGCTTATATAACTTGTGATTGCTATTCTAGCGAACAGATGGTGAAATGCGGAGACAACTTGAGTTTATTCTAAAATTGCATCTTAAAGGTGATGGACAAAATGAATGCGGTTGTGATCCCAATCTAGAGCCAGAGAACGAGGTTGATCTTTTGGAGCCGGAATTGGATAGAGGAGATTCCACTGAAGTAAAACCAACCGGAGAAGAACTTTTGAAGAACTACAGGCTGCTGTTTGCAGTTAGCGGTACGCAAAATGTCCTATGGGTCATAATTTTCTTCTCATTTCCATTTTTAGGTGCTCAAGTTAATGCTTCTTACTTGAAATGCCTCTGTCGCCCAGTTACACCGCGATCTGTGCAGTCCAATGAAGAAAAATTAGTAAAAGTAACAAATAATTTTGAAGATAATAAAACGATGCAAGTTTACCACGCAGACATATTACAGGAAACTAATTTTCAAGTAGAAGAACAAGTACCCAAAGTACATGCAAGGCAAAGATGCACATGCCTCGCTGACAAATCGACTCAGTCAGATAACCCAAGCAATGTTTCAAATAACTTCAGATCTCACAATCCTCAATCATGTACATGCACAACCACAGCTAATACAACTGAGGAAATAAGCGTTACTTCGAATAAAACATCTCCTATAAAAGCTAAACGATACAATTCACTATCAGAACCGATAACAGGATTTAAAAGTGACACTGAAAATCCTATAAAAAAAGCTCCTGTGTCTGAAAAACCTTCACGTTCGAATTCTCCTGACATGTCGTACTCTGAGGAGACCAAGCAGTTTTATTATACACCTTCGGCTAAAACTGGAATTTTTGAACCCCAAAAACAAAAGAAGTTGCACAGAGTCCCACCATCATTTACTAGAACTATTCCATTGGCTGAAAAAATTAATCCTTCACCTGCAATGTGCAACAATCCATTTTGCCCACATCCTTATTCTAAAAGTATGCCCGTTACTCCTAAAGAAAACTCATCAGTAAGGAATCCACCGTATGCTCTTGATTACCCTATTGGTTTTACAACATGCTATCGTGACAACAACATAAATCAAATGGCACAGTTGAGTACCACTGATAGGTCCAATGTTAACTGTAACAATTGCTCAAATAATAAACGTAGCAGGTATAGATGTAATTGTTATAATGTTATTAGAGGATACATTGATCAGACTCCTCAAGATAATATAACCAGTGAAAAAACTGAGCCTAATATCTTCGACCAACAAAACACAGATAAAAGTTACATATTGCCAACTCAAAATTTTTGTTGCAACTGCCATAATTCCAATAATGTTAGCGCAAGAGAAGCTACAGCTCAGAACTTTGAGTAAGTATAATTATTTTAAAGTGCATTGTGTATTAGGTTGATAAGATCTACAAAGCGAGCAAAAAAGGCGAAGAACCACGTGACCATTGACTAATTTAAATGTAGTGAATTTTATTTTCCAATGTTGCCTGCCGTGCTGATTTCCTTTTGCAATGTCATTGTGTTTCATTGGCGTTCGTGCACTTATTTTGAGCAGCTATTGTAATTTATAAATCAAATATGTTTTTCTACGATAATATTATTAAAGAAATCCTATCATTTACTTTTGCTTTATTAAAAGAGTTTTTAAATTGTGTGACCTGCCAAATTAATTTTTTGTCCTAATTTGTACGTGCAACGCCAATGGTAATTGCCACAACTGTCAGATTTCGTTTCCTGAAACAGGGTGGCCACTTCTGCAGAATGGGTTGCCTATGTTACGTGCTCACGTGGTTTTCACCTTTTTTTGCTCGCTCTGCACTATACCTCAACACTTGCTGTATTTAGATATTATCGATTTGGTGTTTGATTTGAAATACTCTTATTTTGTCGTCTTTCATTACATTGAAGCATTTTCTTTTCCTGGACTTAACCATTCTAGTACAACAGCCAACCTTGGTAATGATGTCCTTGTTAACTTTTCTTATGAAGAATTGTTGAATACTGTTCATTCAGGTATGTTAAGTCTTTACCTTTGCTGTTTTAGTTAAGTTCAGTTATTTATTTAACGACACACAGGTAATGATCATGTATGCCCAAATCCAGGAGTTGAATGTCAATGTTACGACGTTGTCTTCCAGTCTCGTCCTAAAATACTGCGAACTCCACCATAATTTTATTTTAATGTAGCCTAATTACACAATTATGTCAACTTTTTAAAAATTTCGCTAAAGAAATTTATGTTGTATAAACAACAATAAAATATTAATTATAGATACTATTTATGTTTATTTTATTATGGAAGTGTATCAACCATTAGGTTTTGGTGTGCTCATCTCAAAACTTTCAAACCGTAGTCACAAAATACCGCAATATCTTGTGAACCAGAAAGTTAGCGATACAAATCTAACGAATCTTTTTCCATACTGGAGGAAGGAGACTAGGCTGCTTAATAAACGTCGCCGTAAAGTAACACTTCAGCCCTCGCTACTCCAACCTTCTTCTTCTTTTTTTTTGTAGGCTTCGTCCGTTTATCTTTGACACTAACCATTTCTTCTTCTCGGTGATGTTTCTAGTGAGGATAAGACCCAGTTTTCTGCCCATCGCTTTGGTGGTCGTCCAGGTTGACGCTTTCCATGTGAGATTTGCATCTTTGCTATTTTCGGTAGTCGTTCGGGTTGCATTCTAACGACATGCGCGTTGCATTCCTTTTTTCTTCAACACTTGCAGTAGTACCAATTGCTATTTCTTGAAATTTGAAAATTAAGTTACGGTGGTCAACTTGGCCCTAGAGCAATTCCGTAGCTTATGATAAAGTTAAAGTAAGCAAAATATGCCACATGAACTACATCAGGTGAGACTTGATAGCTAAGTTTTCTAATTAGGTATACGTGAGAAGTTATTTTGCATAATTTTTGTATGTGGGGTTTGCTACGACAACGACGATGATGATTACTAATTACCAATGGGTCGGAGGACAAGCGTCTCCCCGCACTGTCAGTAAGCCTGTCACTATTTTCATTTGTTTTCTGCTTACGCCCAGAAGAATTTTTGTCATTCTAGGCGTAGGACCGTTAATAAAGAGTCTAACCTGTCTTGATGTTTAACGAGAGGTCTAAAATGATTGCAGCTGTGATAACCTCCAACTACATATCTCGTGCCTTGTGCATTTGGAAAATTTCGCTTCTGCACCGGATTCGGGGCTTCTTAGCCCAGCGACAGCCAGAGCATTAGCCTCTTTATGTCCCTTAATTCCACTATGGCCGGGAACCCATACAATTCTTCTTACTCGAGAGCTAGCTTTGTGAGAATTTTCCGACATTCTTGGACCAGTCGTGACCCGATTTTAGGAAATATCAAGGTTTTAATAGCGGCTTGACTGTCGGTACATATGTAGATATGTTTACTTTTATATTCTCTTTTGAGGTTTTCGTTTGCGAATGCCAATATAGCAAATATCTCAGTCTTGAAGGCTATTTTCCCAGATTGAATTTAAGTTTGACTTTGAGTTTTTGGCCATAGACGCCTGCTCCTGATCTCCTCCTAGTTCTTCAGCCATCCGTAAACCATACAAGGTCACATGGCTGAAGGAAAAGTTAATCTGCCGATAACCATTCATCCGGCTTGGGATGAGGGTATCGTATGATTTGCCAAAGGAGAAGTAGGGAACCATACCATCACTTCCCATCCGACTTGGTCGACCTCAATCGTGAGACAATTCTGGTATGTCCTACATTTTTCTGTGTAGGTTTCCATTGCCCCGTATAGCTTAGCCTGTAGGTTGCCGCTATGGCTTCCACCAAAAGGTGAAAAGCCACGTGTCCAAGCAGCATCTCTATGGCCGCTATCGAGGTTGTGAACATTGCTCTCGTTATACAGAGGTGGGCAATTATCTGCACCCAGGTCAGTGATATTCTTGTGGTGGCCATTTCTGCTCTAGGGCACCATACAAGAACTGCTGCATATGTGATCAGGGGACGTAGTACGGACGTGTAGAATCAGTACGATTTCAGGCCTTAATCTCCATGTTATCCCTAAAGTGCGGACGCGCGGGCCCGTTTCTCTTGCTTTTTTACATGACTTGCCCAGGTGAGTTTGGCATATAAGATGACTCTCAGATACTTAATCTCAGCCAAATTTTACAGTGTTTTGTTGAAGAGGAGAAGCCTTTTAAAGCCTGTAATCTTCTTTTTTTGTGAACAGAGCCAGTTCAGTCTTTGAAAGGCTGGCTCTTATTACACCATTCTTGCACTATTGTGAGGGCTCTTTGAGTTACCTGACAAATTATGTTGAGGAATTTTTCAGTTATAAGAATAGCCAAGTCGTCAGCGTATCCTTGCGTGTAAAACCCCCCGTTGTTGAGCCTCAGGAGGAGTCCGACGGCAACGATGCACTACAAGAGCGGCGAGAGTACCCCGCCCAGCTGGTACCCACGGACGGAAAACACGAGCAAATGCTCATTCAATATATTAAAAGGTTTCTAGTGCATATTCTCTCCGATTTAGCGCCTCCCCGATGTTGTGAACGATTTGATAAAAGGGTGTTAGTAGATTTCCCTCTTTGGTAAGAGTGTTGATCAAATGCACTGGATGTAATACCAAAGATTCGTCTCTAATGTAGCGGTCTATCAGTCTTTCCCGCACTTTTAGTAAAAAAGAGTTAATTTATAAGTTCGAGCTTTACTTCGCTGAAGTTCATTTTAATTTGTTTTAAATAAAACAATTCTTAACTTCAACAGGTTTTGTATTGTAGCCTTATACGTATTTCAACGTGTTTACACGTCATTATCATTATAAGGCTAAAATAAAAAACATGTTGAAGTTAAAAATTGCTTTATTAACATGCATTTCCCCCAAAATCTTTAAACCGAAATTTTGTATTAAATCAGTGCTTCTCTGTATGTAAAATAAATTAAAAGGAGTTAAGACTAATAGTTTGAAATGACTTGGGCTGGGAGTACGAAGCTCGTCCAGGTTTAGGAAGAAATAGCATCTTTGCCGGCCTCCATGGTACAGGAATTTAACCCATGGCTAGGCAGTACCGTAATATGTGCTACAGAGGCCTGATTAATATTTCCAAGCCCTCTTGTAGGATAGCCGGGAAACTGCCATCTAGCCCTGCTGCTTTAAAATGGGGCAAACGTTGTGATCGCCTATTTTGTACGATCAACCGTTACGATTTTTGAAGCAACCTTCCAGTCGACAGAACACGGTCAGACTCGAGGAACCCCAGCGGTCGGCGTATTGCCTATAAATATCTCCCCGGAGTCGGAAAATGAGTTCTCAATAAGAGTTTTAGTGACTACTCATTGGTGGTGATAAATTCACTAATGGGAAGCTACATTGCTCCATAGCCGTTCCTTCAATTCTTCAACCTGTTCATAAAGTTGCCATTCCAACTGAAAAATCTTTACGCTGAGCTGAATAAAAATTGGCACCTCCAAAAGGCTTGGCCATTTTACATTACAGTAAAGGCATTACTATTAAGATGGGACATGTTCTTAGAAAGTGCGACAGAAAGGCAGTTTTTAGGGCTAATAAAACTCTGAAGGGCGGTTTCAGATCCGCAAAAGATTAAAATATCAAGCTTAAAATCGGCCAGATCTACAACATTCATTGTTCTTGTGGTTCAAACTACATCGGACAAACTGGTCGCTCTACTGAGTTAAGATTACGGGAACACAAAGGTGATTGCAACTACAAACGCAGTACTAAATTTGTAGTGGCTGAACATACTGGTTTAATTGGACATAAAATGTACTTTGATACGTGAAGCAATTGAATATGAAAAAAAACTAACGTTGCAAACAGAGAAGATGGTTTTAGACTCGGTAAAGTTTAAACTTAAGTAGTTTATCCTCTGAGGGCATCATTGATCTCACGGTCTTGCTCTACCGGATCCGTTTTTGCTCAACGGCGATAGCCAACTAGAGCTTCGCTGCTTTGCCCAACCTCCACATTCCCGACTTAAATCCGGTGCCCTGATCAATCTGAAGATGCATACTGCCATGTCTTGCGAAACGTTAGTTTGTATGGGTTCACCAACAGCTAGCAGGCATAAGCCGATTAAGTATTATTGTGTTGGCAAACAAAATTTATTAAAATCAAATCCTCGTTCGCCCAAGGTTCGAACAATCTAAGCGCACGGCCTTGGTTAGGCAGGCAGAGCCTACAAACCACTAAGGCTTAAACATTAGAACAAAGCTTGTAAAGGTAGACAAACTACAGGTCGGTCTTTGCCTGATTATGCTGAGTGTATCCTCGAATGACGATGCGTTCTAAATCGAAATTAAATTGTAATGGTGATAGTTTGAGAAACCAAAATATAACTTGATAACTCTTTCATAAAATAGGGGGTAAGCTCTTTTAAAAAAAAAGCTCACATACGAGTTATCTGCTCGAGCTGTATATCGCAACCACCCCCGTTTATCACCGCTATATACATTGTTTATTACTTGTGGATCATCGGTTTAAACCTAGCTATGTTAAATGACTTTAAAACAACTTTTTATTGTAAAAATATATAGGACGAAAAGACAAACTCCCACAGGTGTATAAAGATCAAGAAATCCAATTTTTAATATTTAATAGTGCATACGCGAACTAACACTTTTTTACACTCATCTTCGATTTGTAAAACCTTCTGAAAGGTTAGATTGCCGGTAACTGCCGGTCTCTTTTACCACGAAAATTAATATGAGTAACAGTTGAATAGACAAGACAGCTGGTAGCTGGCGTACGTCTCAAAAATCTCGTAGAGTTTGTACTACCGATTTTTGCCTTACACGTTAAGAAATAAAAATAAGATGTTTCATTACCCGTTCTTTTTCGGGGAGCGGTTGTTTATTGTTTATCTTACGCAACCCTAAGCAAGAATATAAAAAATTGAGAAGATGTTCTTCCAACTTAAAACCAATTTCCAAACATAATTATAAGGATTTTAAAAACCTTTCAATATAGAAAAAAATATAAAAAACTAATAAAAGTTTTTTGTCAAAAGTTAATAAATGACCAAAGCGTAAAATGACAAATGTGCCTATGAGATTCTTAAAACGCTAGTCAAGATTAAGTAAACGGAAATGATATGTATTGTCAAAAATGAAGAAAATAGCTTTGAAATTCTGACAAAACTTTGAAAAATAAAGATAAAATTAAGACAAATTTTGTAAATAGAACAAAATGTTATCTCAAAATGTCTAAATATTACATAATAAGAAATTGAGCAAAGGCTTTTTTAGATATCGAAAACTGCGAAACGGTTTTAAAGTAAATTAAATTTCAAATACATTTAAAACGGTTACGGTTTCAGGATTGAATTATTTTTAGATTTATAAAAAAGACTTATGTGCTTTTGCGTGCTTCATGACCAGTGTAAACTTTTTTAAAAACTCTTATGAAAGCAAAACTACATTAATTATCAATTATCAATTTTTATTAGAAAAGCATAACAAGCAACCATTAAAATAGGTAAACAACAACAACAGGAAATAAATATTTACAAAAGCAACAATATACAAAAACAAGAGACAAATTGTTTGCATCGTGCATTAATAATGTCCAGAGGATCCTCCGGAAGACAAATGACCTCCTTTATAGCTGGAAGACAGTATGGGAGAATAGGAAGATCCGCCGCCTCCTGAATAAGATCCTAATCCGCCTCCATGGCCGCCTCCGAAACCACCTCCGTATCCGCCTCCAAATCCATGCTCATCTCCACTATCACTACCAGCAGATACGTGACCACCAGACGAGGAGCCACCACTATGCTTTCCCGAAGAGATGATGGTACCACCGAACAGTTGTCCTCCATGTCCTCCTAAATTTATTTTTGTATTGTAATTATTAACGTATGAATAAATTTTATTTTGATAAACATTTAAAGATTAATATTGCAACTCGCCTTGTCCGCCAGTTAAATCAAAGCTGGCGCTTTGTTGTCCTGTGCTTGCACCGACAACGCTTACTCCATGATGGTAGTCACCGCCTCCAATATTGCTGCTACCTCCGCCCTGTCCTCCAGAAATTGAAGAACCAGAATATCCACCAGAGTATCCACCGCCAAAGGATCCACCGCCAATAGATCCACCGCCATATGATCCGCCGCCAATGGATCCGCCACCAAGAGATAAACCTCCAGATTGTCCTCCGCCGAATCCTCCACTCAAACCAGAAGCTGAGTAACTGTCATATCCACCTCCAAATCCACCTCCAGAATAGCCACCGCTTAATCCTCCCAAACTGGCACCTCCTAGGCTGGCTCCACCTGAGTGCAATCCTAGACTACCTCCTGAGAAACCACCTCCTGAATAACTGTCAAGACCGCCTCCACCGGAGTAGCCCCCTAGGCCTCCACCGCCACCGTGGCTTCCAAGTGCCAAACCTATACCGCCTCCAAACTGGCCTAAAAATTTAAAAAAATCGATGTAGCTATAAATGTTTAGTTAAGAATAAGGAAGATTAAAATGTAATTTATTGAAATTGAAAATTTGTTTATTATTAAACAATAAATTAGCTTAAAATAAGTCCCTACAATAAGAGAATGGGTTGCAGATAATGAACTTCTATCGTGTCGGGCAGAACCATTTTTTTGAAGTTGTTGAACTTCTGATTAGATTAAAACCTTTTTATTTTGATTTTTGTTACACTTTTTAGTTGCTTTATACAATAATTTTTATTCATGATATAGAATAAAATATTTTCCGTCTTTAACCAACAATTACTTCGAGGATAATTTGTAATAAAAAATTGTATTGCATCCAAAAGCAAAGTATGAGGGAAACGGGTTTAAACAGCAATTCTAATGTACAATTCATAAAAACTGATAGGCAAGTATAACATACTGGTACTTTCACAAATTTCTGGGTTACAGAATGTACAAAGAGAAATTCTAGTTAATTGTAGTCCACATTTGATTATATTTGCCGATTTTATAGAAAGCAGAATGAAAGAGCAAATAACAAGCCAAAGTGTCGTTGGAGTTAATTTTATTGTAAAATTTCTAAAAGAAAAATATACCACTCCTGACTTCAGTCGTTAGTGGAATGTTCTTGTTTTCTTTTATCAGAGAAAGGTCTAAGATTTTAATTGAATGTTGAAAATTGAAGCACCGTTGTGCGTTGTAATTAAATTGATTACAATAAAACCATTCGGTCAGGAAATATTTTTGTCAAGCTGTGCCGTCCATTTTATTTGTTCAGTTGCTTTGTTTTCAGCAAATAGAGTTTTTGGGCGTTGCAAATGGTTAATGGTTAAACAACAACTGGAATCAAGACTTAAATATCAAAATTTTGCTAAATTGTATATTACAAATATCTGCAAATTTTAAAAATGTTTAAATAAAATGTTTAATTGCCATAATGACTATCAAGCTTCACTTCTAACATTATTTTGATTAATAATATTGTGAGAATCAAAAAAAGAAAGTTTAAATAACTGGATTGAACGAGTAACTAAAATAAAATCATGCCCAAGGCACTGCAAAAAAGCAAAAGTAAACACAAGATGAAGACGTTAACAACGTAATGATAAATACGTGCAATTTATAAAAGTTAATCTTACTCTCACTGATCTGAAATTACAGT
The DNA here is from genome assembly GCA_958336395.1 of Ctenicera cuprea. Taxonomy (NCBI): domain Eukaryota; kingdom Metazoa; phylum Arthropoda; class Insecta; order Coleoptera; family Elateridae; genus Ctenicera; species Ctenicera cuprea. Next base: position 13,505,015 of record OY284494.1, on the reverse strand, counting down.
TTAAGTGCTTTTCACTTTCTTTTAGCTACCGTTGCTTTAATAATTCTCCGTGAATTTTATACTAGCCAAATCCGGCAATTCAACTAGGCTTCTTGAGATTTATCGAGTTATAATTAAATTATTAATAATAACGTAGGCTATGCGTTAAAAGCAATGAAAATTAAACGGGATGTTTAATACATTAAAGAGTTCAGTTGTAATTATGGTATTTTAAACAAATGTTGCATCTCAAATTAGAAATTATTGAATGCGTCCTGTAGAAAGTTAAAAGGGGAATGGAAAAAACGAAAAAATATTATATATATCTGATGCATCATCACCTTTTGCACTGCAATTTAAAGAAAGTTTCAAACTACTTTCCCCAAATTTTTTACCTACAAAGTTGAAATTATTAACATTCACATTAATTAACTCATGTAAACAAGATAACAATAATTTAATCTTGTTAGCTTTTAGTTATTTATTGTAGAAATTGCTTGTTATGCCTCAAAAGGAGTTAATTAAAATGTTGTCTACTTCTAGTATAACATAAATTGTTATTTTGAATTTAACTTTCGAAACTCCTAAAGTTTTATTTAAATATATTTTATTGTTTTCTGTTTCTAAACTTAATTTTTGTTACACTATATTTTTTTTAAATATAAATTTTGCTTATAATTAAAAAGGCAGACAATTAAGATTTTGAGCTTTTTGAAGAATGCCACAATACTGTAATTTACAAGGGCATAAAGATATTACCAACAGAAATAACATATTTCTTTTTGGAAAATTTGTATATGCACAATTCATGCTTTAATTAATTTCAAGAATAAATCTACAATATTTTAAAATTGGGATGACATTATTTTTCAAAAGATAAACTATTTTATTTTTTGTTTACTTAAATAGTTTTTGTCGTATAATAATTTTTAAAATCAGTGTTTTGCAATAACCAACCATTTTAATCTGTCGTAGATATTTTTATACTTTAAATTAAGCAACTATAAAAATTGTTTATTGTTAGAAAATTAATCAGATTTTAATTTTTGAATAATATTTTGTGTTTATCATTTATAAAATGCAATCTAAATGATTTAAATGTTTTCTGGACAAATTAATTTAATTATTAAGTAACGTATTTAACACAATTAGTTGTTAATAATTAAATACAGAGATTAAAAAGAGTGGAAAATCCTTCATTTGCTGTTACAAAAATGAAAACTTTGATTTTATAAAAACTATGTTATTAAATTTAAAATTTACCAAATTAAATTTTACATAATTTTTGTAATTTTTAAATTTTTATTACAAGTGCGACAATTATAACAGTATTATAAGTTTTTTATTCGTGACACTCTTATTAATTTTGTCTCTTGCCAATTATTTTTGTTTCATTAAATTTTATTCTTTTTAGCCAAATATAATTTTACAGTACAATCATTTAAATCGAAATAGTTAAATTTTTAGTTTACAAAGACAAAATTCTCCCGAAAAATGGGTACAATCAAATTTCAAAATTTTTTAAATCTTGTTTCAATGGTTGTTACACGATTTTAAAATTAAATATCACATATTATACAATTAGTGATCATGATTTTACTGTAGGCAATTTTTGTACCTATTGTGACGAAATTCAACAAGAGTGGGAAGCACGAGTGTCGATTTTCTCAAGCAGTAGGTACGAACCATCTTTAGCGCAATTATTACCTAACAAATCGTAGTCAATTGTGGTATTCAAGGGCACATATTCTGACGAAAATTGACAAGTGTCGATTTTCTTATGCAGTGGGTATTTTTAGTGCAAAAATTACCTAACAAATCGTGGTCAATTGTAGTATTCACCATCATGGTGTCACACGCACATATTCATACGAAAATGCGAAGCACCAGTGTCGATTTTCTTAAGCAGTGGGGTACGAGCCATATTTAGCCCAAAAATTACCTAACAAATGGTGGTCTATTTTAGTATTCGGCGTGATAATTCCACAAGTATGAAACACGGCCTGGGAAGGAAATTACAGTGAAAGGACACCACCTTTTCAATATAATAACCTTTTGATTGGTGCAATTAAACAAAATAAATTGTCAGCGACAGGGGTTGAATTTACTACAAAATTGTATTCAAATATGTTGTTTATGCTTTACTATTAGATAACCACTATGCAATGTAAAGTTTATAATTTTAATAACAATTGCACTGAAGCTCCTTTAAAATTAAAACAATTTCTTTGAATTCAGATTCAATTTGTAACTTTCAAAAACATAAAAAACGGAGGAAGAATTAAATAAACCATTCAAAAGAAAATTTTGAACAAATGCCAGATTTTCATATGTTTTAAACTATTTGAATTTAACTTATTTTTTCAATTTTCATTTTATATTAAATTTTAGAAGCTATGTTTGCTAACTTTAAAATGGCATTGCAATCTTGTAGAAAGTAAATATGTTAATTAAAACACTTTATATAAAATATTCGTTACGGTGCACTTCTCCCAATTAAGTTAGAATGTGTACGTCTAGCATGGATAAATTAAAAGCAAATTTATTGTTGCAAAAAATATATTTTAATTATTAAACACTTACCATCTGAAATTACTCCTGCCAAGCAGGCAACGAAGAGGTTGCTGACTAGTACTAACTGTAAATAAAAAATATACGTAAAAATTAGTTTGCATTTACAAAAACTAAAAAAATGTTTTGCACGTTTTAAAAACAATAAATTTTTATAAGAAATTTAAATATAATTGTAGAAAATCTTGATCTTACATTTAAAATCATTGTGTTTTGGCGCACAAACTTCATCAAATACTAAAATAAGAAACATCAAGACCAAAATTTAGAAATTTCAAACTTCAGGCAGATATGCAAGATTAACGACAAATTACTTCTAAAATTTCCTCTCAGTAATTGCTATTAAATTAAAAAAAAATCACACTGGTTAGAAAATAAACAGGTCGATGCTAGAAATTACTGAAGACAAATTATAATATAATCCTTTTCCTCGCACCACACTTATAATTAAGTAAACTAAATATTTGTATAAAAAGCTTACCTTAAACATGGTTGTATGTTATTCTGATGAAAGAATGATACAAACTGATGCATCGTATCATCCCGCAAAGGCTTTTATACATTGTCCATCACAAATAGATTGTACTCCAGGAGGTGGAAATGCCCGGATTTTTGACATTGAGCGAAAGCCTTTCGCCAAGAAGGGTCAGTGAGTAGGATCGCTAAATAATGCTCCACTTTTCATTTATTGAACCAGTTTAAATCATTTTACTTTTTAATTAGCGAACTTGACCGTTACTTTCCTTTGTCATGGCCATGGTCAGTCTTGATTCCAGAGGTTGACATTCGATAACTGAGTAGATGGGCTTTTTATCAAAAGTTGCGTGTAGTGCGTTCCATCTTAATACCTGTAACTTGATATCTTTTCATGCAAAACGTGTTTGTTAAATTTGCATAGACTTCTTTTAGATTGTAATTCAACAAACAATTAATTAAGAAAATTACTGCTATTATTGAGTTTATCCATGAGAACCACTGAACGAGGGATTTCTTTTGAGTTAGCCTTATTACTATGCGATTAAAAGCATTTTATTCAAGAGTGTTGTGTTTTTTATAACCATACCATATAATCAGCACAGTTCAAGATTAATTAATAATTAAGTTTACAGCTAGAAGGAGTGCGAACTCAATATGTTAATGCAAGTTGCATATTTTAACTACTTTTAACTATAGTTGGCAATCTTTTGTGACATATCTCATTTTAACGAAAAAAATTAGTAAGTATTGTTTTAATTTATTGTAAATAAAACAATTCTTAACTTCAACGGCTTTTGTATTATAGCCTTATACGTATTTCAACGTGTGTACACGTTATTATCAAAAGCAAGATTAAAAATAAACAGTTGGTGTTGATATAGGAACAATAAATCTTCATAACTTGATCTTGGTTTTCTATATCTGCGTCCCGATTACTTGATTTCTCATTCCCAAACATCTAATAACGGTGAATTTAAGTGATCAATGTGTTCATTCATTAAAGGTACACATTTTAAATGCTTATGAATTTTAAATGCTTCTAATATATCCAACTCACGTTTGTCATCACAAAAGTGTAAAAATTTTATAGTGTTATTAGATGTCATCGAATGATGGTGTTGTAATAAGTGTTTACCGTAATTGGATTTATGGGGGTGTTTATACTTGTAACAACGTACGTGTTCCTTGTACCTAATATCAAAATTTCTAATTGTTTGTCCTATATAAACCGAATTACAGTGCGAGCAATTTAATTTGTAAATGCCTGGTTTTAGTAAACTGTCTGTTTTTTCTTTAGTATTAAACAAAGGGTTTAAAATGTTTTTTGTTGTTTTAAAAGTTTTTTTACATTTATTTATTGTGTTTATAATTTTGGCAATTTTTTATGATCGATTGCCAACATATGGATTGTTATAACTAGTTATATTTTCATTAGTTACAGTTAGGGCAATTAGATGTCGAAAATATTTTCCTAGTTCTTCCATACGAAATTATGACCTGAAATAGATTTTTTGGAAAACAGTATAACATCAAGGGACAGAAATTAATGTCACTTAAGAAGTGGGAGATGGGGAAAATATTATCAACCTTAATTATTAAAACTAAACTAAAAATTAAGTTTATAATGTTTTTCTTCTATTATTGATAAGTAGTTTATTTGAACAGAAATGTATTATTCCATTTCCCGGTATATTAAATAAAAGAACATTCATATCCAAACTTCCAAAAACTAACTAGTTGCTTATCTCTAGGGCTACAACCCTACAAAATTACAGAAAAATCATGTGTCAAACTTTTAAGCAGCATTAATTTTTCATTTTCAAATTTAAAAAAATTTACTGTTTGCATTTTTTAAGAATAAAATAATTTCCGTATAGAGTAATATTGTGCCTCCGCTCCAATTACAAAATTTTCAAAAAATAGTCGCCATCGCCACATTGCAATTGGAGTGTGTTGGGAAAAATAATTTGATGTGTTTTAGTGTCGCCTATCAGTACCATATCAGAAAGGAGCCAAGTAAAGTTTCTTAAAAAAAATTGTATAAAAGAAAATACAACTTCCCAAAAAGAAAATTAATTTTTTTATTGAAACAAAAAAAACTTTCTTATTCCTTTTTTCTTATATTTTATTTATTAATATTTTCTTTTTGACCTTTTAAAATGTTTTTTTCAATTTTTACAAAAACTTATTTCTTTGGCTACACTTTTTGTCTATAACAGTTCATTCAGCTCGATCTCATTTGGCAAGTTTAAATGCCAGATTATGCTTTGTCAATGTTTTGTTAAATAACTGCCGGTAAGTAAAAGATGGCCGATGCTGTAATAAATAAATAAAAGAATGGCAAGCTGCATCTAACCAGTCCACGGACTAACAGCTGTGGAGGAGGAAGAATACTTTTTAATTAAAAATATGCAATGGGTCCCAAGACTAGCCGAACATAAGCAGATAACATGGCGAAACTGAAAATGTCAATTTTAGAAGTCATAACGATAAAGAACGCCTATTTTTGTATTACTCGGTAGAAATTTTTGTGAGCTGCGGCTTATAGTTATTTAAGTATCAAGGAATGTAAGGACGTAATAACATCCGAGGTAGGCGAATACGAGCTGAGGCGGAGCCGAAGCTTGTCGCCTGCCGAGGATGTTATTAGTCGATACATTCCGTGTTACTTATTAAATTTTTCACGCTACCGGCAATGTAAGTAGGCCTACAGGTAGAAATTTAATCATATTTTTAAAAGTTCGTTTTGACAGCTGTCATCGGAATTATTTTTTAAAAGCTCCATTATTCTAAGTTGTCTGTGTTTGTTACCATATCAACGAACAGTTAAAATCAACATTATTTTCCTAGGAATGTAAGTGACACTATTAAGTTCCGTCGTCAAGGGTAACTAGTACACGAATGTTATCAGCCATTTACGATCCCTGTAGCTATGGATGTAAGGCCTACTTACACTGCCGGTAGCGTGAAAAATTAATTAATTTACGATTGCAATGAACAAGTTCTGCTTTTAAAAGTCTAAAATTGCTCTTCCCCGCATGCGTGTCTTTATAGCGCATGTAGTAAACAGATGTTACACACTCGCCACACAGCAACGATTACGAAAGTGCAGCGGTTAAGATCCTGCTTACCGCCATTTTTTTTACTATTTGTTTTTAAATTTTGAATTATCTGTTTTATTTTATAAGGGCTGAATATAGTTTTATTAATGTTTTTTGTTTAAAGTAATTAATAAACGACACAATATATTATATTTAACTAAATCTTCATTGAGTCATCTTTGCATACTAAAATTTAACCAAAGCAGTACGAAAGTAATATTTAGCTTTTATAAAATAAAACTTATAATTAGAAATTTAAATAAAATATTTAAAAAATTGCGGGTGAGCGAGATTTGAACCGCTGTACATTTGGTACCGTTGTTGCGTTGCGAACGTGCAAGTCCCGTTTTGCTAACTACGCTATGAAAACACGCATGCGAAGAAGCGTAATTTTGGATTCTTTGAGGCTTTCGCGGTTTCGCGAATTGTCAATATTACAATTTACTTTCGGTTTAGACCGCGTCGTCATTTAGAAACTACGCCCAGCATAATCAGGTAAGGACCGACCTGTAGCTTATCTGCCTTTACAAGCATTTGCTCTACAAGTTTGAGCAATATTTGTTTGTAGGCCCTGCCTGCCTAAACAGGGCCGTGTGCTTAGATTATTTAAACCTTGGGGCGGACAAGGATTTGATCTTAATGTATTTTGTTTGCCAGAACAAGAATACTTAATCGGCTTATGCCTGTTAGCTGTTTGTGAACCCATACAAACTAACGTTTCGCAAGACATTGCAGCTTTCATCTTCAGAGTGCATAAAAACACTGAATAAACAAAAACACTTGTCCGTCCTAAGGTTTAACTAATCTAAGCTGTTTAGACCGACAAAGCCTTCGAACAAATGTTGCTCAAATTTTTACAGCAAATGCTTGTAAAAGGCAGACAAGCTACAGGTCGGTCCTTACCTGATTATGCTGGGTGTAGTTCCCCTATGACGACGCGGTCTAAGCCGAAAGTAAATTGTAATAATTGACGTAATTTTGGAGTTAAAAGCTGAACATGTTTATTGCAATCGTAAATTTATTTATTGTACTTAAATAATAATTAATTTAAGCCGTAATTAAACCGGAAACTTGCCAAAACGTTTACTAAATAGTATGAAAATATGCGTTCTTCATCGTATGACGTCTAAAATTGACGGTAGCATTTCAGGGAGATATATACAAGATTTTCTGTTTCTCCATGTTATCTGTCTATGTTCAACTAGTCTTGGGACACATTGTATATTTAGTAATAAGCTGTACTTTTTATTTTAATCAAAGAAAAAATTTTATTAACGAATCGAAATTTTTAAAAAGAACGAAAAAAAAACAGTTTCAGTTAAAAAAAACTAAAAAAAAATAAAAATATTCAGAGAGAAATATAAAATGAGAAAAAACAATAAAAGAAAGTATGTCATCAAAAACTTTCTAAAATATCTATTTTGGATATCGAACATGTTATAAAATATATTAAGTATTAGTATTATAAATTTATTGCGAGACAATAATCTGCTTCGCAATCATCAAGGTCGTGTTATAGATAAATTTGCAAGGTTCCGAAGGAACGCAGTAAACAGTATTATTTTATGTATCGTATTAAGTAAATTAATATACCTATTCAGTTTTATTGTAATTTACAGAGAAACCAGCATTCATCATTTTATTATACAGGCTGTAACCGACCACCCACGTACTGTCTTGTATAGCTAAACTATTGAACCTACATGAATGAAATAAAAAATTTGCACTGTAAATCGTACCCGGGGTATTCAGTAAAAATATTTATAAATTTTTTGGGTTTCGGAAAGGGCAGTTTGGGGGGTCTAGTTTATTTTCGAGTTTTTCAAATACGAAAGTGGGTCAAGTCGTATCTCATTTAAAAGGTAATTTTAAACTCAACAGTTAAAAAAAATATTGATAGTTTAAGGTATTTCAAAATGGCGGCCAATTATATCAAAAAAGCGGCGATTACATAAACCTTTTCTCAACCGCACATAAACTATTGCATCAAGAAAAATGATACTGATCGTTAAAGTCCATTAAATTCGCTTTCCAACAATGTACCACATGAGGATAAAAAAATAAATGTTAGTACTCGCTTTACTCCCTAAAAGAGCGGAAACATTCAAAAGATATTATCTCAAAATTCTTAAACAGGACGAGGGGTCACGTGATACCTTATTTCAAAGGCCCTATTAAACTGAACAATTTTTGGACAAAATTTTTCGATATCTCTGACCTTTATAAAATGGCGGCTTAATTAATAAAAATTTATTTTCTATTATCGGATGAATCGCTTCCTCTACTGCATTTAGGGCAGTGAAACAGAAATATTTTTGCTGATTTGCAAAGTCTATTCACATAACATTTAAAACCAAGCGCGAGTTGGAGTTGAACAACTCAACATCGCACTCGCAATATTTTTATTATACCCTGTACTTTCCTGTTTGAACCACGCACTTTTGTTTTCCCCTTCCGACTAACAAGTTGTGACACCACTATTACCGGCCTACCCATCTTACATTTAAAATAGTCGCGACACGGTGCACATCCTATTTGCCAAAAACATCAACACACGCATTAATAATTTCCTAGTGGGTATAATAAAGGTTTAGTGCGAGTATGATGTTGAGTTGTCCAACTCCAACTCGCACGTGGATTTAATGTTATGTGAATAGATTTTATAAATCAGCAAAAAAAATTCTGTTTCACTGCTTCAGATGCGGTAGAAGGAGCGATTCATCCGATAATAGAAAATAAATTTTTAAAACTGAGCCGCCATTTTGTAACTGTGATAGATATCAAAAAATTTTAAATACAAAAATTGTTCAGTTTAATACATTAAATTTTTCCTAGAAGTTTCTTGTTGTTTTATAAATACCATTTCTTGTCACCGCAGTCTCTCGTAGTAAAGTATGCAAAAAAATTAAACATCTAAACAGTAAAATATCACCTGGCTACGATTTGACAATAGCCAAGGAGTACCCAGAAAGAAAATAACATTTTTTACTATAATATTCAACTCAGTTCTACGCTTAACATAATGGCCAGCTAAGGCCCTAACTAAAGTAACCTCTTACCAACCCATCAGTCTTTGTATCTGCATTATCCAAATTCTTAGAAAATCTAGTGTAACAGAATAAAGAAAAATACAAGATCTAGAGTCCCACAAAGACTTATGCTATATCTCCTTTATATAGGGTTGGGCAAAAGTACGGAACAATGCAAATACCTTTAAGACGGCAACCGCGATTTTGACAAAACTTTTTACATGAAGGTTCCGATATACCGCGGATACACTGAAAGTATCGGCGCGGCGGTTTAAAAGGACTTCTGGTTTAGCCGGAAATGATATCAACTTTTTTTATTTTAAATGAAACACCTTGTAATTTTTTGATATATCGATAGAACTCTTTTTGATAGTTCAGTAATATAAGGTTTCATGCCCTTATTTTTAATAATTCTAGTGATATTGAACAATAATATTTCGTTATTGTTATCTAGCAGCTCATGAAAACAAAAGAATGTGAGAAGCCTAAACAGTTTTGTAAAGTTGTCAAATATGCTTGGTTCTTGTGTTGTTTCGATGTTTAATAGATTGAGCAGTGTGGTTGCAGTAATCAATTAATTAACCAAAATTAATTAAAACTGCTAAATTTAACATCAAAAATATTTCAAATGAACTGTAGAACCACTGCTGGAACAATCACAATATAGACTCTCTTATAAGCGCAAATGGCCTCAAGACCAAACAACACGAAAGCCATCGTTAGTGTCCACAACTTGATCCATAGATAGAAGCAGCTTCGGTTGCAGCGCTGAAAGCTCCCATATCAAGATATTGTTATTTGTCATATTTAGAAGTATTTTATTGTTAACATTGACTACAATAACATCCCGCTACTTTTACCACTATACCGAAAGCATCCCTGCCTAATGCGGTAATATTAAAAAGAACAAACTGTTTGAAGCTAAAGCTTTCGTATATAAAAATAGTATGAACTTTTTGATAATATATTCATTTATTCAACTACTGGCTATAAAGAGAAACAATCTGAAGCAAAGGTCGACTCGTTTTAACAGGTAGCTGTGTACTTCAGTCGACGCTTGAGTTTCTCACAGGCCGCAGAGAGGGAGAGAGAAATGTAAAGCAAACTGGTAGTAGACTAAAATGGTTTGGGAGATTAAAAAAAATCAATTTTAAAATTTTTTGGAAAAAGATTCCTTGGTATTAAAGAAACTTAAAACCGGAAAACCAAAAACGTTCTTTAAGAATTGGGCGGGAAAAGGAAATGAACCCCCATCCCCAAATATTGCTATACCTACTCAAAGATTAAGTTGAGCTTTACCCCCGTTTATCAAATAAAAAGGTATAAATTTTGTAAAAAATCGTGTCTAGTTTTATAGCTATATTTCTTACAAAGTTTTGAAAATTTGAAAATATTTCCCAGTTCATAGTTTATATCTTTTCAAAAAAATTTGTGCGCAGTAGCAATGTGTCTCTATAGAAAATTTCTAGCGGCCGCCATTTAAAGCTAAATAGTTCAGAAACAAATCATTTCATTTGCCTTAAGATCTTCTACAAGATTTCGTGTTTACATTTAAAAAAATTCTTCTTTGGAAAAATATGCTATTACGAAAATGTTTCTCACTTCAATAACTTCTAGCCTTTCGAATATTTTTACCAAGAAAACATGTCTAACTTCCGTTTTCAGTTTCGAATTTTTTTGAAAAGCTTATTTCCCCAAAGAATTTTTGATACACCCCCACATTGGACCATACGTTCGGGAGTTATGGATGAACACCGGACAATCATCCAGACATTTTTTAGAAAACACTCTTTTGGGTTCCTGGAGGTCCAAAACGTATATTTCCGTCAAAACATCGAATTAGAAAATTTGCATGAAATCAATACTTCCCTATACTGAAAATTAGGGTTTCACGAGACTCTCGATTTTCAAGATTACTTGTCTTGATCTTGTCTCGAATCAAGACAAAATCGAGACAATACTGCTTTATTAAAATCAAGACAAGATCAAGACTTACTTGGTCGTCGAGAATTTTCAAGACCAAGAAATATTATCGATAATTTCTTGATCTTGAAAAGAAAGGGTATAATCATGAAAAACCGCAAAGCAGGTTCTTTATTACTATACATTACTAACAAACTGATATGGATGCAGTAAATTCTTGAAAACACATAATATTTTTTTCTATAAAACCGTAGCATTAAAAATAGTGTCAAAATAAATTTATTTAGGAAACGACAAAAGTGAAAATTATTTAAAAAACATTTCTTTGTTATCAAACCATGAGTTTAAGCACAATAAGGATTGAGCCTAGTCGAAAGTCAGTCTGGTTCGCTCTTTTCTTATAGTAAGTGTTGCCTTCGAAAATAATCTTTCTGCAGGCACTGATGTTACCTGAATACTTAAAATATCCCGGGCCATTCTTTACATTAACATTTCGGGTATTCCCCTGCGTATCGAGAAATTTTCAGACTCTCGAATCAAGACAAGAAATTAACATCGAGATAATGTACAAGACAAGAAATATTAAAATTCTTGTCTCGATAATCAAGACAACACAAGAGTTGCTAATCGAGACAAGATTTCTTGTCTTGGTGAAACCCTACTGAAAATATATCGCCATTTAAGAAAATGATCAATTACATCACATGACAATGTTGAACATTTTTGAGTGTGGCATAGAGTAGCTCCTTAAGCCTCAAACAACTTTGATTAAGAAAAAAATTGGATATTTACAATAACTCAAAATTTTGGTATTTGCAAAAACCTTGTTTTTGGAGGAATTTTTATAACGAATTGCATTTCTTTCCAAATGACTTTCTTAAGAGCTGTTTCTCAAATCATAGCTTTGAATACATTTTAAAATAAGCCAGAATATTATGCGAAATATAAAATTTGCTGATTTCAGAAGTTATGAATGGCTAGTTTTGCAAAGATCTTTTCACAAATCACCATCCCAAACGATTTTTCAAACATGACAGTTTTGGCGCTATACAAACTTCCTTGCAATTTAAAATGTTGAAAGTGTTACCTTTCTTCTTTTAATAAACTGACAGTTGTAAGCGCCGTGCCTTTTGTTCAAATCCTTTCGATACTTTGGAATTTAGAAAGGGCGATTATAGCGATTTCCTTGTTTGATAGGTTTGCAATTTCCTAATTATTATACCAACAGTTTATAAGAGTTTATAATCTACCGTTTTTCCAAATCTAATTCTACTGTTAGTTTTTTCATTCGTGTATCTACAGTTAGTGAACCAACAGTACGTTTCATACTTAAAATTCAGTAGGCGGTATAGGGCTATGTTATTCTTATAGGGGAATTTTACACAGCGTTGCCACTTTACTTTTATCTGCGTACCTTTGAACTAGAAACAAATTTAAGAATACATCTGGCAACACTACCTTCCATAAGCCTAATACTGAATTTTAACTATGAAACGTACTATAGGCGCACCTATCCTTAAAAATACCTTCCTCTAACTATACTCCGTTTCCTCCGTATGTCCCCATTAATATGGATCCATCCGGAAACGCTTCCTTCGGGAATTACAACCTCCTGAAGAGGAAACAACATAATCACTTTATTGTCGATAACTTACGCAGTAGTTCCACTAAAATTTTGTGTGATCATTACTCATTTAGCTTAGTATTTCTGTTAATTTTTGTGTAAATAAGTTTTCCGCAATGAAAAGCTTTCTTTACTTTCGGAATTTTTAGTTAGAAAATCTTATTTCCATACCAAAATACACAATAAAAATATTCTTGCTAAAAGCCGTTTAATAAAATGACAACACACTTCTTTACGCTTCCGGAAGCGGGACAAATTTCAATAATTCAGACTGTTACCTCTCCCAGAGGCTGTAACTCCGTAAGGATGCGTTTCCAGAACTATATTTAAGAAAATTCTTTTTATAGCTTTGATGTATAGAACCTCTCAAAATTTGGAGAAACGATTTTCACATCTTTAATTTTTAATTAAATAGGTTGGGCGCTCAGTCTCTAACGCTGAAGGTCTAGGGTTCGATTCCCCATGCAGCAATAAAAATCTATGCCGCAACCCGCCACCCACATTCCCCAATCCGGTGTAGGCAGCCGTGGAGTCTTAATGCCTGAAACCTTCTCTGGAATTTAGTCGTTCGGATTCGACGTTAAACTGTAGGTCCCCCGTACTCCACCTTAGCGCTAAGGAGAGTACGTGGCAGAGAAGAGTGCCGGTGCCCAGCAGTGGGACGTAAAGGCTGATTACGATGCTGTTTACATTTTTCAAGAATAAAATAATTTCCGTATAGAGTAATATTGTGCCCACTTCCAATGACTTGTTTTTGAGCAAAACAGCATAAAAGTCAAAATTTACAAAAAACAGTCGCCGTCGCCACATTGCAGTTGGAGTGTGTTGGGAAAAATATTTTGATGTGTTTTAGTGCCGTCTATCAGTACCGTAGAAGTGGAGAGTCGCTGCCACAGTAAAATATCAAAAAAGAAATTGTATAAAGAAAAATACAACTTCCTAAACGGAAAATAATTTTTTTAATGAAACAAAAAAAACTTTTATTTCTTTTTTCTTATTTTTTGTTTATTAATATTTTCTTTTTGTTCTTTTAAAATATTTCTTTTAATTAAAAAAAAACTTTATGTAGGTTTTTACAAAAAGTTATTTCCTTAGCTATACATTTCTTGTCTATAACAGTTCATTCATCTCTGTCCTATTTGGCAAGTTTAAATGCCAGATTATGTATTGTCATTGTTTTGTTAAATAACTGTCGGTAAGTAAAAAATGGCCGAAGCTGTAATAAATAAATTAAGAAAATGGCAAGCTGCATCTAACTATCTACGGACTGACAACTATAGAGCAGGAAGACGTGCTTTTAATTAAAAATATACAATGTGTCCCAAGACTAGCCGAACATAAGCAGATAACATGGCGAAATTAAAAGTGTCGTCAATTTTAGACGTCATAACGATAAAGAAAACCTATTTTTGTATTACTCGGTAGAAATTTTTGTAAGCTGCGGCTTAAATTAATTAATTTACGATTGCAATGAATAAGTTCTGCTTTTAAAAGTATAAAATTGCTCTTCCCCGCATGCGTGTCTTTATAGCGCATGTAGTAAACAGATGTTCCACACTCGCCACACAGCAACGACTACCAAAGTGCAGCGGTTAAGATTCTGCTCACCGCCAATTTTTTACTATTTGCTTTTAAATTTCTAATTATCTGTTTTATGTTATAAGAACTGAATATAGTTTTAGTACTGTTTTTTGTTTAAAATAATTGATAAGCTACACAATATATTATATTTAACTAAATCTTTGGAGGAACGATTTTCACATCTTCAGGAAACACTCAAACCTTCATAGCAATTTGATTTAACACAGAAATTAAACTATCAACAGCAATACCATAAGTGAATTAAAAATTACTAGTGTTACCCCAGCGCACAATGCACTGACAGACAGCGTTGACAGAACCAGCGAAATGCTAAGTCACGTGATGCATTAGTTCCAATAATGAGACGCAACGTTAGTGTAGATGTCGCCTCAAGTGAAGCGCGTCTAGCAGACTTTCATATATATTATAAATTAAAATAATTATTATTAAAAATTGACGTAGAATAAAAATATAAAAATGTTTCATGTTCCATCTGGGGATAGAAACCTTTCATTGAAAAAAAATGGTCCAAATTGGTGAAGCGCTAGCCGCTGGAGGAACCGGAGAAAAAAAACCTTTGAGCTTTTATATATGTACTAGTGTTGCCCCAGCGCACAATGCACTGACAGACTGAGCGTTGACAGAACCGACGAAATGCTAAGTCACGTGTTGCATTAGTTCCAATAATAAGACGCGGAGTTAGTGTAGATGTCGCCTCAAGTGAAGCGCGTCTAGCAGACTTTCATATATATTATAAATTAAAATAATTATTATTAAAAAATTGACGTAGAATAAAAATATAAAAATGTTTCATGTTCCATCTGGGGATAGAAACCTTTCATTGAAAAAAAAATGGTCCAAATTGGTGAAGCGCTAGCCGCTGGAGGAACCGGAGGAAAAAAACCTTTGAGCTTTTATATATGTACTAGTGTTGCCCCAGCGCACAATGCACTGACAGACTGAGCGTTGACAGAACCGACGAAATGCTAAGTCACGTGATGCATTAGTTCCAATAATAAGACGCGGAGTTAGTGTAGATGTCGCCTCAAGTGAAGCGCGTCTAGCAGACTTTCATATATATTATAAATTAAAATAATTATTATTAAAAAATTGACGTAGAATAAAAATATAAAAATGTTTCATGTTCCATCTGGGGATAGAAACCTTTCATTGAAAAAAAAATGGTCCAAATTGGTGAAGCGCTAGCCGCTGGAGGAACCGGAGAAAAAAAACCTTTGAGCTTTTATATATGTACTAGTGTTGCCCCAGCGCACAATGCACTGACAGACTGAGCGTTGACAGAATGCATTAGTTCCAATAATAAGACGCGGAGTTAGTGTAGATGTCGCCTCAAGTGAAGCGCGTCTAGCAGACTTTCATATATATTATAAATTAAAATAATTATTATTGAAAAATCGACGTAGAATAAAAATATAAAAATGTTTCACGTTCCATCTGAGAATAGAGACCTTTTATTGAAAAAAAATGGTCCAAATTGGTGAAGCGGTAGCCGCTGGAGCAACCGGAGAAGAAAACCCTTTGAGCTTTTATATATGTTTGTATGGATTGCGAATACTGTCGCTTCATTGACAACGAAGTTGTGTTGTTGCCAGGTAATAATAATAATAGTAATAATAATGACTTTAAGCGACGTTCAGCGGAGGAGCTAAGCTTAACTTGCTGCTCTACCACCTAACCCTAGAAAAAATAGGTAATTTAATTATTTAGTTTAGTGGCCTAGATCGAGTTCTGCAGTATACCCGAGTTGGTCAATGAAAGACAGAATTATAGAACATTTTTAATACACGAGCGGGATTTGTTAGAATATTCCACGAACTAAATATTAAAAGTTAAAACACTTAGTTGTCTTAATTATTTTTTAATTTTTGACGTATAACAGCGTTATTTAATTTTTAAAGAATAAAATAAAAATGTGTTTATCTGATTGCTACAGCAATAACAACGGAGCTTCCTAAAAATGTATTATCGCGGCTAGTTAAGGTGTGATTGGTTAAGAGCCTGAAAATAAACAGCTACCATAGGTTGTTATAATGCAAATGAAATATTCTCGACAACTGTTAGATTTAGCGACTTTAAACAAGAGATCAGGGGCCTCGGTAGGCGAGTGTAGTAGGCGCTTGCAGCCAAGGTCACAGAGGCTTTCGGGAGTCTGTGGCTCTATTTGGTCGGGTGTTCGAATCCGGGCTGGGGCAGTTGTCAGCTCCTGGAAACCTCTTAACATAGAATAGTTTAAGTAGTTTTTAAGGACTTAGTATGTAAGGTAGTACGCACAATGGGCCCGACAACGTGGCCTAAGTGCTGTAAGACCTGAAATACATACATACATACATAAACAAGAGATCTTTTTTTGTGTATTTTTGTATGCAGAATAAGATTTTCTAGCCAAAAATTGCAAAAATCTAAAATATTTCGAAGAAAATACTATCCATATGCGACATCTTTGGTGCATTTATTCAAACAAAAATTAGAAGAAATACTAAGCTAAATGAGTAATGTTCGGATATAGAATTTCAAAATCTTAGTCCAAATATGTTTATATTCTGAATACATATTGAAAGTGGGTCTCACATGATATGAATCACCCTGTATATGGCATCCAACTTATAAATATGCGTTCTTGGTTGCTTTTATTATGGAAAACTTTATACTCAATGTAAATTATTTAAGAAATATGATGAGCAGCCATAACGTGCATAAACCTAACATTTTAAGTTCGAGCTTTACTTCGTTGAAGTTCATTTTAATTTATTGTAAATAAAACAATTTTTAACTTCAACAGGTTGAAGTTAAAAATTGTTTTATTTACAATAAAATAAACCTAACAGATTGGTTGTTTTTTGTTATTCATAACAAATAACGAAACAATGTTAAAACTAAATTTTTGTTCTTTGGCGTTGTTTAGACTGACAATACAAATTATTATCACTATGCCCTATATAACATAATAAAATTCATTTGCTAATAAAAACAATAATTTATTACATCAGGTCGAAGAACTTCCAAGCTTTCTTTCTGCAGGCGAGGTTCAATAGTGATGTCACAGATCATATTTGCGGAACATCCAAAGTTAATAAAACTTTCACGTAAAGCAATTATTTATAAACGTTGAACACCAAACTTAATGTACAAAATAACTAATTAGAGGAAGATGAGAACATCACACTACTATGTTAAGCTTTGTTATGAAATTATGCGAAGTGAGCAATAAACTGTTAATAGTTATACAATTAAAAATTAATCAAAATTCTTAACTTCACTCTTGAGAAAACCATATAAATGTAATAAAATATAAATATTTAGTTGGAATTAACTCAGAAATAAGTTAAAAAACTAAATGTGGAATATTTATGATTCACAAAATTATGCAAATAAACCTATGTGCCAGCATCTCCAAAACTGTCTATGCACTTTATCGGCACAATTATTAAAGCCAACGTCGCGTCGTATAAAATTGCTTTAGAAATTTTACATATATTTTCAAAAGTATTTTTGTATCAACGTTTTACGCGCGAATAGTGACTATAGATTGCACTATCCCTACCAGTAAGGCTTAAAAGTACCTACTGTTTCCACGTAGATTCAATAGCAATTGTTGATAAGAAACAAATTTATCTTTTATTGTAAATAAAACAATTTTTAACTTTAACAGGTTTTTTATTTTAGCTTTGTACGTATTTCGACATTGTCATTTTGAGAAACAAGATTAAAAGGAAACAGTTGATGTTGCGATAGGAACAATAAATCTTCATAACTTGATCTTGATTTTCTGTATCTGCGTCTAGATGACTTGATTTCTCATTCCAAAACGTCCAATAATGGTTAATTTAAGAGATCAATTTGCTTATTCATTAACGGTACAAATTTTAAATTTCAACGAAGTAAAGCTAGAACTTATTAATAGAAAAGAAATTTATCTCTTAACGGTCAGCTTGCGTGAGTTATAAGTTATTTTAAACCTAAAATGTCTATTCTAAGTGAAATATGCAAAACTTCGATTTTAATTTTACCTGCGATTAACAACTTTATAAGGTTTGAACTTTTAACTAGAAATTACCAGACACTTGTCTGAATAGTAATAATAATTTTTTTTTGCGCAGACTGTTACAGTAAACAACATTGATTTATCTACTGACCTTTCGTATACCTCACATTCAGATCATTATATATGAGGGCACCGTCAGCTCTACTATGAGTAACCGAACTTATCAAAGTTTCTTAGGAGAAAAAAATCTTTTTTTGATTTTATGTAAGAAGGTTTCTTAAATATACAGAAAATGCGATCTTCAAAAATTCATAGAATGCATTACAGACAAACTAATGAACTGCACCACGAACTAAATTATAGCTCTATTAGTTAATAGATTTTTTTTTTAAATCTATTGTCCAAATTTAAAAAAATACATAAAAGGCGGCACATAGGAATTAGCGGAATAGGACACCAGCGCCAAATTATAGTTCATCTTTAGCTCAATGAGTTTACAAAACTAAAAAAAAACGTGTGTCCAGTTTTTGAGCAATCTTTTTTGTAAAATTTCCAAAAATTTGGAAAATATATTTAACTTAATAGCTTTTAGCTTTCCGAAAATTTTTGTGCACAGTAACGTTGTGTTTCTATACGACTATTATGATAGAAAATTTGAAACCGACTTGTTTTTGAGTAATAAGGCGTTGAAATTAAAATTTTCAAAAACACGTCGAGGCCACCGTTGTAAAGCTAGAAAGTTCGCTAACAGCGTTTCATTTGTCCTAAGGCCTTCTATAAGATTCCCGTTTCAGATTTAGAAAAGTAGTTTTCTGAAAAAACTGTCCGGTTTAGGATTTTCGATGAATTTTCGATACACTCCCACATTCTTGAGCTTATTGAAATTAAACCATCCGTTTGGGAGTTATGGAGCGCACACACACACCCACTAACCGACGGATATACAGTACAAAAAATATAACTTTCTATTAAGAAAAAATTAAAATCTTTAATTCCCCCAATAACTTTTTCTACTCTAAATGTACATTTCGAAGGCTAAGCAGTCATCATCAGCAGAAAACAAAAGAGATGAACCACAACGAATCTGAATATTACTTCAACGAAGTAGAGATGTCTTTTAAGCCCAATAAATAGGAAATCACGAATTGCCGATGGGTGGACCTGACTTTATAGTTTCGGGATTCCTTCTCTCTCGTCTGCGTTAAATTTAAGTAATGAAGAATTTGGAATCAAGTCTGAGTTTTGAATTAAAATGTTGTTTTGGCATTTGTAGATGAATCTGTTTTCCCATGCGATTTAGGAGTTTTAATTCAGACAGACAGTAGGATAAGATGTTCTGAATCTAAAAGGTCACGCATAATTTTTTGGGTATGTTAAAGCAAAACTAGATAAGTGTTCTTTAAAACGTGGGCCTAGTTTCTTTTCGTTTACTTAACATCTAAGGGGCTTTTGTTGCACAATTTTCATCATTTACTATCAACAATAGCTATTCAGCAAAAAATAACTCACAATTTGGCAACTCCATTAAACAAACAAAAATTCACAACAAGAAAATGTTGGTATCTTTCGACGTCGCTTCGTTATTTCCCAGCATCCCAGTATACTTGGCAGTAATAGTTCTAAAAGACTGGTTGAAAAAAACACAAAACATCGCTTCAGATCAATTCTCCGAACATATCGCACTAAAAGACCTGTGCATGTAACAAAATACATTCACATTTAATGGAAAACTTTATCATCTCTCCCACGGTACGCTACGAGAATCCCGTTATCTCCCTTTTTGCCCAATATCTTCATGGATATCTGATAAAAAAAACTGCTTAAGAAAATTTCCGTTATTATCCTCGAGTTTGGCTTAGATACGTTGAGAATATTTTTGATAATTCTTACGAATTTCTTGGCACAGTTAAACAATATGGATCCTTCTATAAAATTTACAAATTAAAGTAAACAATTCAGCAAACTTCCGTTCTTGAACTTGAAAGTTATTAGAACCGTCGACAGAAATATTGAAATTGATTTTTTACAGAAAAAGCACAAACACAGACTAATACATTACCCAAGATTCGCATCACACACCTGCCCATAATTTTGGTCTAAAATTTTAGTTCATTCAACCTGTCAAACAAGATACAATTTTAAGGTAAATATATATTTATGTTTTTAATGCATATTAGCATGCTATTATTATACACTAAAATTTGGGTCGGCCAAGATTTGAACACTCGCGATTCAAGTTGGTTGACATTGCCATTGTTATCATCGGCCGCCGTCGACGTTTCTCGTATTTTGCTTTTTGCCTGTGGCCGACAGAAACAATTATTGTTCTTAATTCATAAATTATGTTATAATTAAATATGATACTTACTTCTGGCCGAAGCAATAAAAAACTGTAACAAAATAATAATAAAGATATCCAAAAGTCAAGGCACATCAGTTTAAACGCGTTAATTTAAGACTTAAAAGCGATTATCCGAAGCTACTGTGGGTTTAATCACATATTTAAACAGTACCGTGCAGTTTTATCAGTATAAAACAAACGCGATTTGTTCGTTGTTTGTAAGGGAACATTTGTGATTGGTTCAATGAAATGTGAGTGGTATAGTCCAGGTTAAATTACTTACAACCTTGTAATCCCAAAATAAAACTAAAAAAGTGTTGTGTTAGTAGTACCGCAATTAACCTAATCACAGATTTGTCTGGGATAATATTTTTCGCTTGATTGTGGTATTAATTACATATACACGGCGCAGTTTTGCTATAATTATGTACAAGATTACCATAACCACACACTTGCTTGCACAAAGTTACAATTACTTTGTGTATCCATTTTATTTTAGCATTCCCCCATTTACTTAAGTGCATTGACCAAAAAGAACCAATTAAGAAAAAATACATTTTAATACGATTGTTATACGTAATTAATATACTGAAATAAAACTTTCAAGAACTTAGTATTATTAGTAACTGCGACAGAAAAATATTACTTCCAAATTATTGAATAGCGAATAAATTTGCAAGTAGCGTTTGCGGTACATAAACTTAAATATTTTTTTCCTTTGCCTGTTTCTCATCATAAATAAACGTGCTAAAGTTTTTTATTTATTTCTCCATTAGTATAGAATAAATTTAAACAAAATTTGCTTTCAAGAATAATTACCAGAGATTTATAAAATTTAGAGTAGATCATTATTATAATTATATTAAGTTCCTTAGCAGCGATTTTCACGTGACATTCTGGAAAGAAATTTGTAACTACATTCACTAATATCGCCATAAATGTTTTTGATTATCTTTAGTAAAAGGGAAAGTGCCAGTCGCGTCGGTCAAGTCTAAGTGGATCCCAAACAAAAAAAATATTATTGCTTAAAAATCAAAAGAAGCTGCACCTGTTCTTACATTTTTTTATTCCTAGATTTTTAGTATATTAAAGCATGGACTTTCAAATAATAAAGTGGCAATCTTATTATTCACTGTTTAATGTTAGCATAAATTCTAGATATTCATCACGTAGACAAATTTTGTAAAAGGTTTTTAATTTTATTAATAGGCTGCTTGTTAAAGTATAATAAAATAAAGGAAAATTTACTTTAAACTATGTATGATGAACATACAGTTTGGAAGATACATTTTTAAAATAACTTAAGGAGTAAGTGGTGAAAATAAAATACTAAATATCTGCAAAAACCAAAGTTACATGTTTAATAAACACAATAGCAAAATAATTATAATTAAAGAAGTGTTAAACATCTCCAAAAATACTAAACATTAACAAATTTCTCAACAAATGGTCCTTTATAAAAACAAATATAAGTTATTTTATTAAAACAGGCAGAACTAACTTAATTATAGTATTGGTCTTTGTCCTATCAGTGGTAAACCACACCAGCAGCAATTAGCGAAATAACTGTCGGGCAACCGCCACGAGACTTTTTCTCGCATACACCCGCTGCTTCTGTTGCTATTCTCTGATTCCACTTATTACATTAATTTCCATTACAGAAGTCATGTTAACCGGTGCTAGTGATCTAACTATCTATATATTAAATCCGGGTCCCTTTCACCTGTCTCACCTTTTACTGCTGCGCCGCACAGTGGTCCGGATTGCAAAATTAGAAGACAAAAATTAATAACTAAGTAAATTTTATTGAAAATGTATTAAAAGTTGGTGTTTTTATGGTTTTGAGTATGCAGATTATATATTTCATGCCTAAAATATCAGTTAAAAATCGGAAAATCAAAGATTAAACTCTTAGAAAAAAAAATCCTTTTGATCTATAGCGTTACAAACAGATACCTCCAGAACTATAGAAGATAGAGCAACATTTTAAGATTTTATGGGACGAAAAAGCCGTATATTAGGCTATAAAGTGAGTTTTGAAAAATCATTCTTTTATCATGTAATTTTTTATATTTTTTAAATATCCGCGTCAAAATACGTACACCATAATTTTTTCAATTTTTTCTAAAAACGTCTACTACTAATGGAAGTATGAATTTATGTAAATATTAAAAACTAAAAAAAATAATTTTTTTAATTTAAATGGGCGTACAAAAAACAAGCAACCAAACTTAAGTTTAGCAAAATTTAATAAGGCTGAAAAATGTCAGTTCATAACCCCTAATTTTTTTTTGTGGTGATAAAATTCTATAAAATTTGCTTGACCTAATTCAGTTGTTCATTTTTAGTAAGCACACAAAATTTTACCCACCCGTTAAGGGTAGTAAACGTATTTCATATAATCTAAAAAAAAATATTTTGATGCGGATATTAAAAAGATATAAAAAACTGCAGATCATTCCATTTAAATTTTTTAAGAGGAAAATAAATAACCAGACCAATATCGGACAATATCGCTAATATCGCTTAGCCAAAGACTTTAATTTATTTTAGAAAATTAGTTCTGGTTATTTATTGTTGGAATAATTGTTACTTATGAAGTAAATTATTTTTTTAAATCGGTAAACATTTGTTTTTTATGGCTTTTTAAGGCATACTTGATAATTATGAGTGGTTCTTTAAGCGCTAACTCTAAATTTTTATTTTTCTGTAAAATTTTAAAATTTGGAATTTTTGTATGAAGTTTTGTTTAACAGCATGAGAAGGTTCTAAACAAATTTATGTAACCAGTTTTTCAATAAAGAAATACCTAATGTGATTTATATGATTTTTCAATTTTTGTCAAAACAAATCGCAGTAGGCTGGGCTTTCAAATCTGGTAACATTTAATGTTCTGCTAAGATACAACTCTTTATCCTCTATATTATAAAAACAAACCAGTTTTTCAATTGAATTACAAAATAAATTTTTTCTACTCCCATGTTTTAATTTACTTATTAAGTGTGCGCTGCCTATACTAAAATGATACCCATTTCGATACAGATTTTCATTATGAAATGACCCAAACTGACCAATAGCAGCAAAGCATTGTTTAAACTGACCAGTGTGCAGCAAAGCATTGTTTTTGGTAACCATGGTTACAAAAGTTGTTGACATCGCAAAAGAGTTTAAGTGTTTTTGCATAAGAAAACTTTTTTAATGAATATTTTTTTTTAATTAACTAGTCGTAGAAAAAATAGTGTATGCAACTCTTATATAATGGCTATTAATATAGATTCGTCGCATAATATACTATTTTCAAGGGTTGTTTCCAAGCAACGTGGGAAACACTGTATACAAGCCAATTTTATAAGGTGCATATTAGCATGGGATGCGCTGCAGTTGCCCAGTACAGTTTCCGGCGCAGATAAGAAAATTGCATGTACGCTTTTTGCATGTATATTTCTAATGGGATCAAGTGCTTCGCATTTCCAAATCGGACTCCGCGGAGAACAGACATGCTCTCAGGTTACAGTTCCCTTCCAACGGCCTACACTTTTATTTACAACACACGGCAAAACAGGAGTGATCAGCTCAGACACTCAGTCACAAACAACTCGGCATAGAGATGTTGAAGATCACAACAGCACACAAAGACGCGCGCAACTGTTATTATTTTTAACATTTCAGAATAACGTTCATTACAGAAGGTTTGAAAAATGCATTGCAGCTGGGAATTCCACAGGGCTTAATGTTTTAATACCTAGAATTCTTCTAACGCCCATAAACGGCTGTATTAACATCAGAAAGGAATTGCCTAGTACACACGATTACCACAGATTATCGGACTTTGTTTCCACCAATATTCAATTAAAATATTCAAACTGACAGTAAAATTTAGCACGGTCGGTCGAGTCGGTTTTCAGTTTCAAATACCTTTTAAACTATTCCACAAGTTGTCCAGAAATATTACAAACGTATAAAAGTTTGTAATATGACCAGATTAGGATGGGACTGGTAAATTAGGCGGAGTTCCAATGTTGAATTATTTTTAAATATCTCAAGAACTCTGAATTCAAAGTGCTTGACTAATTCTCGGAGAAATATTCCAAACAAAAATTTGCAATTCACGAGCGGGCGGTAAAGTCTAGTTTTTAGATTAAATGTAAATTCAAATACCTTTGACCGGTCCTGACGGGTATAAACGTTTGTAATTCATGGGCGAGCAGTAAAGTCGTACTTTCGGTTTGAATATAAATTCAAAGGTTTTGACGGGTTCTTGAGAAAAGTATTACAAACGTATAAACGTTTGTAATTCACGGGCGGATGGTAAAGTTTAACTTTCGGTTTGAATGCAAAATTCAAGGTCTTTGAAGAATCCTTTGGAATTATTACAAACGAACTTCGTTTTCACAATATTCGTATTTGTAATAAAACCGGAGCGAGGGAGCTAATGCGTTCAGGTGAAGAATTCTTAATACTTTCTGTCTGCGTGGCGCGTTTTAAAATGAAACTGGCCTGGAGAAGAACCTTACCAAATCTATGTGCGCGCTCAAGCTCAGAATACGCTAGAGGTAGAAAAGTTAATAAACTAGTTTGCGTTAAAGTTTAAAGGTTACTGAACTAAAGTAAATTAATTTTAACAGCGCAAAATAAGTTTGTTACAATATTGTTTTTTCTTCCACTTCTGGAGTTTTGAGTCAGTTTATTTTCAAAAAATGTTTAATATGCGCTATAAAAAATCTTATGACACTGATAGAGAATTGAGAACTCTACCAATATACCAGAAAATAACTATTGTTCGCCAATCACAAAAATGTGGATGGCGTCACAAATTCTTAAAAACTTAACAAAAATTAATCAGTTGATATCGAAGTGTATGTTTTTATAAAAATAGTCTGCAAAAAAATTTTAAAAAAGTTATTGAATTTAATGTATACTTTTTAATACGTCTGTATGAAAGGTAACAACAAATAAAAACGTTGCAATAAATTAATTCATTTTATTATGCACAACAAGTAATACAACAAAAACAACACTGTGCGCTTTTCCTTATAATTAATGTAAAATATTCATGTTTTTTCGAAAAAATTGAACTGCACAAAAATCTTTTTTAATTAAAATTTTATGTTAAGGTGCACTTAAAATATAAAATTCTACTACTACTTCAGAACGTAATAAATAAGATAAATTGTACCAAATAGATAACTTTCAGTAAGCTACAAAATCCATATCCATTCATATCCATACATATATAAAAGCTCAAAGGGTTTTTTCTCCGGTTCCTTCAGCGGCTACCGCTTCACCAATTTGGACCAATTTTTTTCAATAAAAGGTCTCTATCCTCAGATGGAACATGAAACATTTTTATATTTTTATTCTACGTCAATTTTTTAATAATTATTATTTTAATTTATAATATATATGAAAGTCTGCTAGACGCGCTTCACTTGAGGCGACATCTACACTAACGTCGCGTCTTATTATTGCATCACGTGACTTAGCATTTCGCCGGTTCTGTCAACGCTCAGTTTGTCAGTGCATTGTGCGCTGGGGTAACACTAGTGTTATATAATAGATATATAAGTGCATTAGTGTGTTATTTTCCAACTACTATGTAAATGCATAAAACACATCTGAAGAAATACTTAAACGAATGACATTACAAACATTATATCTGTTTATCCGTAATTTTCGTAACCTTTTTATTCCCTTTGTTAGTGTTGCATTGCTTTCTACGAGTCAAAATTTCAAGAACAAATATAAAGCATGCTATAACCCACATGAATATCGTTCTCGAAAATAAAAATTTCAGATGGGATATTGTAATCGTTGGCATCTCTTGAGAACTCCGTATCCATCTGTAATAAAAAATTTCTTTTTCCCATTTTGAAATCAACCCTGCTTCTGTAATTCTAAGAACCATTGTTTCGAAATATGTCTTTAGCGGAAAATCCTTTCTTAATATCATCTGCAGTGGAAAAGTAACGATGCCATCTTTAAAGCAGTATAATGGAGGTTCTTTAGTTCGATCTGCATAATAGTTTAAGAAATACTTCATGTACACATACGGCATACATAATGCGGAATCCTTGTTGGATGCAGTTTTGGTTATGCATGAAATTGCATCATCGCAATCTTTCCATCTTTCCACTAATTTCATACTTATTTGATCGTCATTGTCTTTGAAATACTGTTTTGTGCCCGGGAGAAACCATAACTGCAAGTTATTATCCAGAATGTCATTAGTGGTTGTTATTTTTTGTGTGTATCTTGGATTTGTAAGAATTCCAAATAAAGCCGACTGAAAAGCCAAATTCACGTGAAATACAAAGAAAACCCAAATAGCGAACATTACTCGAATTGTAAATGTTTTTGGTTGAATTTTCACAGAAACATGGAGCAGTGCGGCTACAACATTTTGAAGACTGCTACTAAAAGATTTGTAAGAAGTTGATTCATTGTTTTCGAACAAAGCAAGAAACCAAAAACAACAGCTTACAACAAAATCTAGAACTAATAACAACGTCCAAATATCTTGTTGCATCACCAGAAAAACATTTGCTTTACTAAGAACACTTGCATATGGAACACACCATGTGAGCTTTTCTGGTTTATTATATGCTATACTTTCGTAATATTTATAGGCCTGAACAAAAGTTGCAAAAGAACCTATTGCAATATCTTGTTTGTTGCTTTTAACGCTTAAAAGTGCTCCAGATACGGTACCGTTTTTGTAAATTAAACCCCAGTCTTGAACTTTATCGGACATTGCGTAAACTACTGAAAAATTTGCTAATTTAGCCATTGTATTGATAAGCATTATTTCCAGCCCATTTTTGAAAACATACTTATTTCTTGTTCCTTCAATTTTACCTTCTGGGGGTAGTATGTACGGAGGCCATACAATTGCTTGTACTCTAATGGGGCAACCATTTAAATTGTGTGGTATTTTATTGGCAAACCAATTCTTGCCTAATTTTCCGTACGTACAACTATCAATTACTTCAACCTCATTAAAAGCATTTCCACATCGACCATTTGCAAATGGTGACCAAGAAAATACATGAAAAATCGATGTATTTACAACGTCCGGCAATAGTAAGACTACATTAACTACATTTTGAGACCAGAACTGTTCTATAATAGCAGCAGCAGTTGTATTTGTATTTTTCATATAAATTACTATGAATTTTCCGTGGGGATTCCATAAAGATAATCTTTTTAAAATAACTACCTTTTTAGTGATTTCCTCTATACTGCCGATGTGTAAAACATAATTACGAATGTATACCTGACGATGATAGAATCCTGAATGTGCGGTTTCGTTTAATACAGTCAATAAACAGTTGTGTCAGTGTGATTTAAAATACGACAAATCTTCGAAGTAGTCGGTTAAAGTATCATTCGCATTCGTTTTCAAAAATGTTAGAATTGTTTCACCATCTAGGAAAAAATCATCACTTGCGCTAGCAACACATTTTGCCAATGAATACTGTGCTGATTTTTCATCCAATTGTTGCTCTAATAAACATGTTATTGTTGCAATACCCGAAGTAAGTATTAATGTTAAATACAGACAATGCATTTTGCTCTTCATAAATATTGCTCATTAGATGTGTGCTCTCAAGAAAGAAGTCAGTAAGAAACTATTGGTAAATAGTATAGACACAAAAACTGTATCTTACCACATTACAGTAACAGCCAATACTTGTTTATGTATATACATAAAGCAATGTAAATATAGTATGTAGAATGCAAATGACGGAAAAGTTCAGTAAACAAATGATCAACATTGTATAGGTAATTTATAAGATAATTTCTTGTAATATTTACAAATATGTATATGTAGCCAAAAAGTAGGAGGAGGGGAAGGATTAGACACCCTAATATTACTGTATGTATAATAATTTAGTATAAAACCTTGTTCTGCCGTCCCTGATGAGCAAATACGCGGTTTTGTTTGTTGAATATAAAAGCATTAACAGCGTCACAAAGAAATTGAAAGATTGGGAAACAAGTACAACCAACCGATGTCCCCCTTCAACATTTTAAAAAAATCGTAGGTACTGCCATCTATCGACAAATAATTTTACGACAGTTCTGGCGTATGACAATTTTTATTGAGGCTTTCTAACTTACCTTTACAATAACATTGCGCCCTCGCAGGGCTGTTATGATAACAAATTTTATGCCGATCGGCAACTCGTTTTGAAGTAATAAACACATCATTTTAAAGTTATAAACTGTTAAAAAACATTCAATTTGTCTTTGCACTTTCCATCAAAACGTATTTCGAATTTCTAAAACTTCGCTTAACGACAAATAATAAAAAATAAAACAATCCGTTACCGGATCGTTTAAAAAAATTTTGTTCCCGATGATATTTTGTTATGACTAAGTATTCCAAATTTTATTAAAAATTGCTCTAGTAGACCCTAATTCCAAGATTTCGAGCGTAACATACACGCACACGCTCACACACATACACTGGCAGACATTTTTAAGATACACTTTTTTGGTCTCCTAGAGGTCTAAAACATGTACATCCGTCAAAATCTCAGAATCAAATCAGGAAAATAGCATGATCCGTAAATAGTAGTGATGAACAACAAAAATGTACTACTACCTACCTGTATATACAAAAATTAGCAAAGCACTGCACTTCAATTTTTCTATATTTGACAAAGGTGCGAGGTGACATCACAGTGAACCTCGCTATCCAGTCACGACATTATGCTGCGACTCCTAAGTCCCCACTGGTGGGGAGAAGGAGATTACCTAAATTTTCACTGGTTCTGCATATCATATCATATCATATCTACCCGAGCCGAGACGCAGCGTCGAGCCGCACCAAGACAACCCTAGGCTGCTTATCGCTGCCACTACGTGTTC
This sequence comes from Ctenicera cuprea, assembly GCA_958336395.1. Classification (NCBI taxonomy): domain Eukaryota; kingdom Metazoa; phylum Arthropoda; class Insecta; order Coleoptera; family Elateridae; genus Ctenicera; species Ctenicera cuprea. Next base: position 13,475,512 of record OY284494.1, on the reverse strand, counting down.
TACGCCGTGACCAAGACGGGGGTTGCTATTTCCCAGCGGGCTTGGACTTGCTCCCTGTGACACCATGTTAATAAAGTCACGGTTTGCTCTTTTCGGTACAGCGGACAATCTGCCAGTTGAGCTACTCGGAGTATCCAGTACTGGTCGACTTTGCACCGTCCAGATAGGTCGGTAGCCGGTCTGACCATAGTGACCGGTGCCTTAACAGCGCAGCATTGGATATGTAAAACTACAAGCCTCCTAAGTCGACACATTGATAGTGGGCGTGAGCAGGCAAAGTGCATCCCACTCGTAGGGTCCAGACTCCTAATATCAGCAGGGACGTCACTCCTTCCTGGAGCTCACCTTCAGCTGCCTAACCGTCGTCCCCCAACCACCCAGTTTATCGGCTGGGCAAACTTATGCCCGTAGAGTCACCCAGACGTAGTGACCGGGACGTATGCAAATTTATAGTCACGGACAGGGGGCGTGCCCGTTTCAAAGGACACGCTGCCGCTCAAGTGTTAGGCACCCACACTAAGAGCTAGCAACACAGTATCTCGTGAAATCTCTAACCCTGTTTTTCATGGTCCCAATTAAAGTAAACCTTGAAACTCTCCTCGGAGAGGTGGGTGCCTAAATTGAAATCACTGTAATAACTGTTACAACCAACCCCGCAAAAGGTTTATGCCCCTCACCATAGTGACGGTCCTTGGCCATCCTGCCAGCTGTGGCAGTACAAAACTAATGCACAGTGACATTACTCCATAAAAAATAAATGCAACACGTCATAGAGATGTAACCACGGCCACTTCAGCGTGTCTTTGGTACAGGTTTGCATTAAGTCACGGACTCGGTTAGCGCAAGCTGCCTACAGACATGTTATATTGTATTTATAAACAGAAAGTTATTTTTTATAAAATTAAATGATACAGAACTAGTTTTGAAATTTTGGAACAGTTAGATTTATGTTTTACAAATGTGGTCATATACGTAACTCAACTTTTTTATCTAGTGCCCTTATGTACAGGACAACCTTCTGACGACTTCGAATTTTGACTTCTTAGCATAAGGAACAGCTTGAGCTAGGTTAAATAATTTCAAAAAAGTTCCCCCGAAAATAAAACCCGCTTTGCACTCTACTACAAAGTTAAACAAAAATAGGGTAGCCAGTTAAACAATTTTTTTTTTGGAAAATTAAAATCACTTAGCAGATTTTATCTTTCCAAAAATTCTCATACATACGTAATATTGTGTACTTTAGGGCTACTCCAATAACCAACATTTTTGACGATCTCACAACTAGTACGGTGTAAAAGTTGAAGTGTCAAAAATCCTAGCAATTAGAAATCAGAAAGTTTGGAAAAAAGCATGGCATCTGCCTGAAAAACTTCTATCAAATACAATATTGTCCGCGATGGAACTCAGGGCAATTGCTGTTTTCCCATACTAGAAAACGTCAATTTTAGTTGCCTCTTCCTGACATAATCAAGACAAAAGTTTAATATACGTAAGGTATCAGAATTACACAACCATTATTCAAGATAACCTCTATATATAACGAACATGGTTTTTGCAGTTGATAATTGATTGAAGTTGAAAATAACTGTACTAGGAAAGCAAATTAGGTTTAATAAATTTTATTAAATTACAATCATTGCACTGTCACATACAAATTCACCTTTTCACTTTTGAAAGTGTTTACAGTAGCTTATAATAAATGTCATCAGGTACTTAAGCGAAGAGTATTCTTTAAAATTGTCAGTAAGTTTTAATGTTTCATTAGTCAAGTGTATTGTTAAGCACAAACAAAATAAATATGAAATAAAAATATATTAACAAGCATTAACGTTGAAACTGCTGTTGGCAGCAATTTCAACAAATTCGTACTTGTTCATCTAGCGTTTCCACAGATGTGATCCCAATACAAAAAAATGTTTGATTTGTAGTTTTATGTAAAAATGTTGTTTCTAAAAATAAAACTCTGTTTCTTCCAATACCCTCAAATACCAAATCATATTTCAATTTCTGAAAACAGGATTGCTATGCTAAGTAAGTTCTTCTAACTTTACGATCAGCGTTTGCGTTTTTGAATAAATAATTAATTTCAAAAATCCCTGGAAGGCATGAGAGTAATATTTGAGAGGTAAGTAAAAAACAAATTTGTAGTTCACTGCAAGCTCTATCGGTTCAGAAGGTTTAAAAAAAATCGTGTGGCCAGTTTTTGAAAAATTCTTTTGAAAATTTTCAAAATTTTGAAGCAGCGCCATTGCTATCGTTTTCGGATTTTCAAAATTAATTCTATTTTATCGTAGACTACCTATGAAGAGCTCTCAAACAAGTGGTAGCTGATCCCGATCAAACAACTACTTTTTGAGTAACTGGGCGTTCAAGTCAAGATTTTCAAAAAGCTGTAGCGGCCGCCATTTTAAAGCTAGAGAAGTTCGGTAAAAAAACTTTTCAATTTGCCTTAAGTTCTTCTCTCAGATTCCGTGCTCAAATTTTCAAAATATTGTTTTGGAAAAAAATGCTACAAAATAAAACATGTGTAACTTTCGTTTCTGGTTTAGGAACTACAACTACAATTTTTGATATACCTCTTAATTTAAAATTTCATCAAAATCGGCCCAGTACTATTACCTGCAAAGGCGTCACCCACAGACATTTTTTAAAAACCATTTTTGGGTCCTTTGACCCCCAAAACATGTATTTCCGTTAAAATCTAAATTTCAAAAATGTTCATGAAATCAATACTTTCTTATGCCGAAGGTATGGGAAAGTAAAAAAGTAACAACTACAGAACAACATGGTTTTGTAAGGAGGAGCAGAACCATTAATTTAGAAGTGTTTACAAAAAACGTTGCTCAAAATTTGGAAAATGGTTACCAAACAGATTGCATCTATACAGATTTTTAAAAAGCATTTCCTGCTGCCTTACTTTTTCAGAAAATAATTTGTTTGATTTATTGTTTCCATCCATTATCTACATAATCTTGCAAAACAAATAAGCTATTTTAAAATATTAAACATTTACCTGTTGCGACCATTCTGGATTCAGAAACTCAAATTTAATTAGGTATTTAGGGTGTTTGGGAGAAGCAGAGTTATTTATAAAAATGAGCGAAACACTTCGCCTGGACTTCCCTATACATTTAAATACATTGTTTTATATTTTCCAACACTTTCGATATACACCTGTCTAGACACGACTAGTTAAAGTAAATAGTTCTTATAAGTTGTAACATCTTGAAGCGGTTGAAGAAAGACCGACCGCTGCGCTGCAAGCATAAGGTTGGGTAAAATATTCGGACTGAATCAACGGAAGCGCGGAAATTGATATTTGAAAATATATTAATAACTCGAGAAGTATTATTTTTAGCAAGAAATTACTCCTATTAATTTGTATTTAGAATTTCAAAACCTTTCTGATTTTAAAGCCAAAATGCCACGTTTCCATTTAAAAAAAAGTTATTTTTTAAATTGGAAACTCAAGTTTTTTTCTTAAAAACAATCGAGAAGAATTTGCCCTACAACTTTGCTCTTGGGTTTGCGAGTCTATCTATTAAAATAAAAAAGTTAGCCTACACTGAACATTAAACGACTAGTACAAGAATACAACTGCTGTAGAAAGTATGTGAAATTCTTCTAAGGACAAAAAGATTATTAAGCGGCAATAAATTCGATTTTTTGTAAAAAGATTCTCCTAGAGCAAACAAAACAAAAAGCCAAATTTTTAATTTTTTATCGAAAAAATTTGGAGGGAGGGGAAACAGTAGCCCCCCTAAATATGAAATTATCGCAAAAATATTATTCTATTCGGATTTTGCTATCAATGGTGAGCTATTTCACATTCACAGAAATATTTTATTGCCCCCCGTTAAATAAATAAAAGGGTACCAATTTTTAATTTTCAAAAATTCATAGAGGGCGTCACAGTGAAATTATAGCAATGCGCAAAAAAACAAATTGTAGAAGATTCCCAGCTCTATCAGCTTAAAAAGTTTAAACAAAAACGTGTGGGCAGTTTTTGAGAAATATGTTTTTGAAAAATTCCAAAACTTTGGAATGATGTCATTGCGATCGTTTTTATATTTTCAAAATTAATTATATTTCATGGTATAGTACCCTTGAAGGGCTACCAAACAAGATGTAGTTGATTCCAATCAGATAACTGGTTTTTGAGTAAATGGGAGTTAAAGTCGAAATGTTCAAAAATTCGTAGCGGCCGCCATTTTAAAGCTAGAGAGTTCGGTAAAAATCGTTTGATTTGTCCTAAGGCCTTCTTTAATCTCCACTATTAAAATTTCCAAAATTCAGTTTCTGAAAAAAATGCTACCAAAAAAACATGTCTAACTTCAGCTTCCGGTTTCGGTTTTTTTTTAAAGCTTATTTTGTCGGTGAATTTTTGATATACCCCCTCATTCCAAAGCACATCCGGTCCAGCCGTTCCGGAGATATGGAGCGTCAGAATTCACCTCTTTTCTGGTTACCTACAAGAAGTCAGGGTTCAGTGCCGATTTTAGGCATTTAACCCCTGACTATACTAAAATTAAAATTTCTTTCTATTTGGGAGCTCATCGGTAGATGTCATCTTAAAATATCCATATAAATGAACAATTATGAAGGTTTACTTTAAGTACATGTCTTTACTTAATACGAGGTCAAAGCGATGCTGAGTTTTAAAGTACGGCAGTATTTACACTTATAATGTGAATATGAATCTTAAAAAAAACAATTACTACTTGGATTAGAAGAACGCACAGACAATAATTCTCCACAATAAATCGTTCTGTAGAATACTTAGATAACGACTACATCAGTCTTTTACTTTAACACGTTCTGTGCCAGCCACGTACGTTACAAAATGCTTAATATCAGACCACACTCCAAATATTTCGTTAACTAATACATTGCACCTGAAATACCAGCGGCCCACTTGGTTTACGGGTAATTCCAAATTGTGGGCTACCGGCAGACCACGAAGGCTGTTGGTTACAATTTTTGGCATTATACTGGTGGCGCCAACATGTTTTTTAACGAGATTATGTAAAATTATTAAGTAAGGATAGTTTGCAATTTACTGGCATCCAATGTGTTAAAGTGGAATAAATAAAACAAATTTTTAGGTACACCATACAACTTCTGGGGTGACCACTGTGCTAACGGGTTGTAGCTGTATTGTGGCACTAGGATTTACTTCTATCCTTGAGTTCTGCAGGTTAAAGTTAGGTAAATTCATCACATCTACACTGCCACCAAAAGTAGTCAGAATATTGGACTCACTAACTGTGTTAAAATTATTTTGTGTGTTATTTAAACTATCAACATTATGTTCACTAACTTCACTACAGGTATAGCTTGACTGATTACTTAATTCATCGTTACTAAAATTTTCTTGGACACTGCCACTTGTTGCACGTTCAAGCCTCTCAGACTTCAAGCTGTTGCTGCTAAAACCATTATCATGATTTAAATAAGAACGGAAATCATGATTGAAAAATGCATTTTGCACATTTGCAACATTCTGTGTAAGTTTCTTCATCATCCTTCGCTTAGCAGCTCGTTCCCTATCAGCTTGTAATCGTTTCATTCGCTGTTCAGGACTTTCATTACTTCTTCTATGGGCAGCTCGCATAACATCATACGTTCGCCTTTGTTGCCTTTGGTCGTTATTTTCGTTATTTCTGCGAAATGCAGCCCTAACTGCGTCATTATATCGCCTAATTTTGGACTGTAGTTCTGTTTCTCTTTTTCGACGTTCAGCAGATCTAATTTTGTCTTTGAATCTTCGCTCTGCTCGTTGCTCTTCAGTTTCAACGCTTCTTCTAAACGCTGCTCTTAAAGCATTTTTTCGTCTACGTTCTTTTTGTTCATTTTCCGATTCCATACTTCTTCTTAATGCTGCCCTAACTGCATTTTTATATAGCCTGTAATAAAATTTAATAACAAAAATCAATACTTCCACTATTTACAGAAGTATTGTCTTAATTTAATAAAAATTCATACCTATCCTTTTTTTCATCATCGGATTCGTTAGCTCGTCTGCTTGCATTTCTAAGTGCATTTGCTTGATTTCTGTCAGAAATTAAAAACAAGTTTTTATATATCAAACTTTAGAATTATAAATGATTAAAACAAACCGTAATAAAGCATTGTCTAGTTCAAAAATCAAAACACACTACAACCATGATTATTCAACGAGCCAATACAATGGCATTATTTTTGTAATCAAGCCTAACAAAACCATATTATAGCGAAAAACCTCAAAATGTAATCGTGTTTTCAAGCAGTGGGATGCCTTGATTTGAACAATTGTTTTGTTTTGACGTAAACGTCAATGTGCAGTTTCTAGTTTGGAACAGTAAAAATGGGTGATAATACACATTTCGGAAGTTCTTCAATTCAAACAATAAATGAAAGTATTTTAAAAAGAACGGTAAATATATTGTTAAATAATCTTTTCAAACACAACTCGTTATCAAAATTTTTTAAAAGAGTGTTTTGTGTTTACATGCAAATTATTGCAAAATTTCGCTTAACAAAAACAGCTCAAATGCTACTCGACCTTTGGTCTCGCGGCACTTTTAACATGTTTTTGTTTTTCTAAAAAATGTTCCCAGTTTCACTACTAACACATGTTTGAATCCTGTTTGAATTCAGAATGCAGGGCAACGTTTAATTAGGTAACGATTTTTACGGTCCAAACTTGACAAAGAAAGCGTCAGTAATCGAACACTAGAAAAATTTTCAAAAATTCGTAGCGGCCTTAGTTTGAAGATACAGCATTCCAGAAAAAAACATTTGATTTGCCTTTAGATTCAGTTACTACGCTACGTTTTCAAAATTTTACAAAAAATCAATACCAAAAAATTTGTCTAATTTCCATTTTCGGTTTCTGGTTAAATGAGTGCAACAGGAACGTAGATAATAGAGAAGCTAGTGGGGATTCACGTATCTATAGATACTATTAAATTGTATTTGAAAAATTCAGGTATTCATTCCAAACTTAAAAGTATCCATGGTTATGTGAATTGGTTCTCCCATTATCTTCCTTTCTTGCCTCACTCGTTAGTTGCCTGTTTCCAGTAAAATAGTGACAATCTGTATAACCATTCATATTACCTAGCCTTTCGTTGTTCTTTAGTTTCATTTGCACGTCTAAATGCATTTCTTAAAGCATTTGCCCTATTTCTTGCCTCTCGCTGTTCTGCAGATTCTAATGCTCTTTTCCAAGCAGTTTTAAAGGCTTTTTGTGATTTCTGAAATTCTATACTATCAGCATCCTTTTCTTTAAATCGTACTTTTTCCTTCGATAAGTCAAGAAAAGGTGTGTATGGTTCAACGAGTAGTTTGTCCTGTTCTACATCTGAAATTACATACATTTATTAATTACAATCAATTACATAAGCACCGGAATAAAAAGAGTATGAAAGCAATTACGTCCCTCTATAAAAACAGTTCCTTTGCTCAAACAAAATGAATTTGGGTAGCTGGTGAACTATGAACTGTCATAACCTATTTACCTATTTACCATTTTGACATTAACATAAAACTGGGGGAATTTTTTGTAAATTCTTTTATAATTTGAATTTTAGCAGAAGAAAATTTTGTCAGAGTTTTTAATTTCAATTCTGTTCAAACCAAGACATACAATTGTTTTTCACAGTGTACTCTGAATCACTTTTGCACTTACTTTTTTAATATAGAGTAACATGCATTAACAAATAAAACAAGTAGGTCATGTTGGCCTGGGATGCCACTGCTTTGCATAGCTACACTGGGTAGAATCGGCAAAAACAACTTAAACTTTTTTTTTGAAAGCATGTTACTTAAATAATTAAACATGTTTTAATCTTCTTTCACTATAATTCAATTTACATAATGTTTAAAGTGGAAATCAAGTAATTACTTACCATCATAAAAAAATCGTTCTACAGATTCTTCAAACTGATTTGATAAATTAGTTGAATACAGCTTTGTTGCCTCAGTTTCAACAGTCTCTTGCTTTATTAAGTTATCTATAATATTTCCGGATTTTATGTACTCATTTTTGCCAGACTCCTGGGAACTTTCTATTAAAACATCATCTGCTAAGGAATCATCCGCTAAGGAATCGCCCGCTAAGGAATCCTCCACTAAGAAGTCATCGGCTAAGGAATCATCTGAATTTAAAAAATTTTTATTGTAATTTTATTTATTTTGTATACAAATTTTGTAATAACAAACCTAGGTCATCATATTCTTGCTTCACGACTACCAAGTCTGATTCATCACAATGTAAATTAGGTACAGCATCTTGTTTTAATCTATACACAAACATAACTTGAATGATTAATAAACAGTAATGGACTTCAACGAAGCAAGCTAGAATTTATAAATAACATAATAAAAGTATCTACTGAACCTACCCTTTACTTATACAGTCACAATCATTAAAGTCGGAGTTGTTAAAATGATCGGAACAAATCACTTTGTTGATGAACGGTTGTGCACCTCCATATGCAAAATCTTCAAAAAGCTCAGCTCTGCCACAGTTCTGCACCCACAACATACACCTAAAGGAATATATTGTTTTAGTAATATAAACTACCAATAGCAAAATATTCCAAAACCTAACCTAATTAATAATTACATATACACCTACTTACATATCAAAATCTTTAGGAAAAGAATAAAATTGCTGGGGCACTAAGCTGTCGCTGGAATTATAACAGCCTATCATCGAGCAGGTACTATCCATTTTATTCAAAATTAATTGAAAAGATTATAAAACCACGAAAAAGTATGTCTGTCCAACCACCCAACGCCCCAATTCGATTTATTTTGTGACGTATAGAACGACCTTCAAGTTGACGGATGGACGGAACTACAAAATCGTGTTTGCCAACTTAACGATAATACTAACTTACCATCGCAAAAAATATTTGTCATACTGTACAGTTATCCTAAAAGCTAAAAATGCTATTTGATATTTATACAAATCAAATGTGCCTGAATATTTAATTGATTTCCGAATATTCCGTCTAAACATAGGCGCCGACTTTTATATATCCTCAAGGGTGCTCAAATATTTTCTTGCAAAATTTCGAGGTGCTAATTTTTTTCAAAATCAGTAGAAAACCAATAAACAATCATTTATTGATCACAAAAAAATATAATTAATGAAATAATGAAAAACAAATCAAACCTGTGCATGTGTTGTATTTGCTTAAATAAATTAATGCAAGTTTAAATTTATATGAATCAAATAAAAATGTTTTCATTAAGCCAGTTGCTAAAATGTTTAAATGTAAAATCAAAATACTGTTATAATACATTATATAACATATTATTACATTTATAGTTTCAGAGCATATAGTACCTCGTTCACTACCACACTTCACACTACTTCCATTTCATGTAATTATCATGTACACACTATCCGATTACTTCCATTATGCAGGTGGTGTTGCAAAATTACACCAACAATCTTCGGGAGTTGATTTCTTAGGTCATTTTCAGAGAAGAAGTTACCATAAATCAATAAATGACTGTCCTAAACTGCTTCCTTACGAAGTTACAGTCTCCAGAAGATAAAACAGTTTAATAACGTTTTAATTAATATCTCAGCCATAAATGAGATATTTGATTCAAATTTTATGTGGATACCTACTCTACTAGTGATGATTTACATTTACACTTGTTTATGTTTAAATTTATTGATCAGGGGCGTAGATGGGCAGGGTGCTCGACGTATCACTTAACGTACACACTCAAAATTTTGTAACTTTCAACTTAAAAATCTTATTGGCCATAGAAAAGTGTATCCGAAGAGTACTAATTCTTGTTGAAAATGTCGCTGAACCAAACTGCTTTCGAGATAGTACAGTTTTTGTGAAAATAGACTTGCTAGAACTCATCAGTCAGGTATAGTTTTCATTTGTAAAATTAAATGCGAGCACTTAAGGCATACCAGCAATATAACATAATCGGTGCTTAAAAGACAAAACGCGTCGTAGGTTGTTCCTATCTGTAAATAAGAGCATATTTTGTTTTCTAAAGTAATTTATTATTATTATGATGCAGTTTAACAGTAGAATACATTACTGTTGCACTATTTACAACTGAAAATTGAAAAAGCTGTTAAACATAATTTTTAAATTTTTCTGCAAACTTTGTGTTAGAACTGAAAATAACAAATGTTTTATTCAAACAATTTTTCCTGTCTCGACTAGCATAATAGTATAAATACATACATAAATAAAATTTATTTTGTACTGTAAATAATCATTTTGGAGATAGGTACAAGAGCATCAATTATGTATGTTTGTATATTAACTGATGTCGTATGTAGTAAAACCAGTGTGAAAAATGCACCGCAGTTAATACAATTTATCGGGGAATTTGTTTTATGACTAATCTTCCTCTTGCCAAAGTATAATCCTAAGCATTATACTTGCTCTTGCTCTACATTCTGTGTTTGACCATCGCATAGTATACTGCAATCACAGCAAATAGTGAAACCAATAGAAAATCAAAGATGAATAACCATAAGAAGTTCGTTGTTTTGATCATGGCAATAATGATAAATTCGTGTTATAGTGGACCAGCTGCAGCAGGTATTTGTTATGCTGGATGTGCTGCAGTGGTTGTAGCATGTTTTGGAGCTGCTGGTTTTACCTTTGGTACGATCCCAGGAGCCCAGATTGCAGCTGTTCCTGCCCTGGCGGCCTGTAACTCGGCCTTCGCCGCATGCCAAGCTGCATGTGTTGCTGCGTTGCTAGCACCTACTCCATAAAATTTGTATTTTATTTATGTTACATAACTGCAATGTAAAATTCATACTATCGTAGTATTCAAGTGTAGCTATATTTTGTTAATCTTATTATGACTTACAAAAATGTACTTTAATTTAAATTAGACCTTTATACAATTCTTTTTTTGGTTTTATTGTAATTTAAGTGAATTTTGTGGACTCGTACAGAGATTTTAAGGATAGCAATTTGGTGTCCTTAATTGACCTTCAATTTACAATATCAATTGGCTGTTCCAGTGATAAGGACTTTGGAGGAGATAAAATTGTTGTGATAATCATGTTTGTGAAACGCCAGCTGGTGTATGCATTTTTTGTTTCACTACAATATGGACATGATAATAATAGGTGGGTAGTAACTAATTGTGATGACGAAGCACTTCGCCTGGACTTTCCCATACGGCATACCCTACAAATAATCACCCTATTTCTTTCCAAAAATATTTTATATTATATAAGTTTGGTTATAAAATGATGTTCTCTAGAAGTTAAGCAACTAACATATAATATCAATAATATGATCTGGACTGTTTGTGCATGCGCTTGTTATATAGAGGTAGCATTTTGTGGAAAGAAGATACAACCTTTCATCATAACAGCAATGCTGTAAACGGAGAAAGGGCTGAAACAGAGGCTGTCTTATTTAAACTGCTTTGTTTTGTAAAATATCGCTCACAAGGTGCAGACTGGTTGCCTGACGCATAGTGCACTAGAATTTTGCATGGAAAGTACAAGAACAAGAAACTGAAACTGTTTTAAGTGTTTTGTGAAAATAATATCATTTATTTTTTCAATTTTTAAGAAATCTCCTTTGGAATTAAAACAAATGTATCAGGGTGGAGAAATCAGCTCCGTAAATATTATTGTTGTATATGTAATACCTACAAAGTTTCGAATCTTATTTTGCAAATACTCATGAGCAATTTACCTTAAACAAACGGAAATGTTTTATCGTGCCCCGTCTATTAAATATTAGCAAATATTACTTCTAACAAGAGGGCGTGAATTTTCGATTTTTAAAAATTCATAACGATTGGGACACCAACAACATTGTAAATCGTTTCTAGCTTTGTAAGCCAACAAAATTGAAAAAACAATATTGTGTAGGTATTCCGTTTTAAGCAATACGTCTTTGAAAATAACTAAATATAAAAATTTTTGCACTTCAAAGTTTTTGTGGTTGCAAAAATATAACATTGTGTGTCCCGAGGTATTGTACAAACCAAAGTTTGTGCCTATGTGACAACTCATTTTTGAGTAAATCGGCTTGAAAGCCAAAATTTTCAATATTCATAGGAAGCGTTGCAGAGAAATTAGCGGAATGGGACACCAACCAAATTGTTGACCATTCCTAGCTCTACGAGTTCACAATATATAAAAAAAAACGTGTGGCCAGTTTTTGAACAATGTACTATTTACATTATCCAAAATTTATAACATATTTTTACCTTGTTTTCGTTGTTTCAAAAACGATCTGAAATAGCAACATTGTGTATCTACTTCTAGAGTTATTATAAAAAAACAAGGTTTAATGCAGATCAAACAACTGATTTTTGCTAATGCCACAACCATTAAAAAATCATAATGGCCGCCATTTTAATAAGAGTATTTGGAAAAAAAGTCTTTGGTTTGTCTTCGCGGATTTTTTCACATTTCCACCACAAATTTTTAATTCCATTTAAAATAAAACATACCAAAAAACATATCAAACTTCCGTTGCTGGATCATAAGAAAAACAAGCAGACACATACAAACACGCAGCAGACGCTCAGGCACACCGTGTTCTGCAGGTAGTGTAACGAAATTTTTGAAACGAATTTTAGGTTTTATCTAGCCAAAAAAAGAAAATTTATAGTAATCAACAGTCAACAGCAACGAAACAATACTGCTACGGTCTAAAAGTGTTGGAAAAACTTGGCATACGACCTAGTCCCGGTAGGTAAAGCTTCTAACTAAATACAACAAAAATTTGATTTGATCAAATTCATCTATATGATGTTTTAATCCCTTTCTTTATTGCAGAGCATTCATTACCTTTTCTACTCTGCAGCTGCTTCACGGCCAGATAAACTGCCGAGTAATTTCACAAAAAGGTTTTTTAAACTTTGTAATACATTTGACGTTTTAGTAGTTTGTATTTGATTACACTTTTCACTTTCAAAAGCATTAAAATGATCAACTTCGCATTCGATTTATGTTAGTGCTTTTATTTGGTTCCTAAGCAATTACTTCTAAATTTATTCGTCATATAAAATTGCTGGTTTTTATTACACTAATTCAAGTGAAAAAGTATGATTAAAATAAAAAAACAACATTATAACAAACAATTTTTTACAGGTAGTCGATACAGGTTCATGGTTCTCGTCACAGATCAAACAGACTACTAAATGTAACCTACAATTATGTGAAATTATTATAATTAATACTACATAATTACAAAATAAAATGCTATTAATGGTTTTACATTCTACAACGTAAATATCTATGTTGCTATTTGTATTTTAACCTTTGAAATGCTTTTACATTGACATACCTAATAATGATGTATAAGTAATCTTTTTTAATTATTTCAACCATCTACCGCCTTGTAAACGACTTATTAATTATATATTCTTACATTTAAAATAAATTAAAAGTGATAATAAATAATACACAATATTAGTTGCATCTTACCATGTTTATAAAATTTTTAGATTCATTAGATCCAAAGTTATTTATCAATATTCAGTTATTTTCTTCTTTGTTACTAGAGTTAAAAAATATCTTAACTGGATAATAAAACTGTCTTCCATGATGTGGCTTATAACATGGCATCAATAATTTCTTTTCAATGTATTTATTATTTATTCTCAAAACTCTTTTATCTTTGGAACAAAAATATATAGCATGTAGCATCTTGCAACCAAATATAAGTAATATATTGGGTAGATATACATTATCAATCTTTCGGAAGACAAATAAAACTGTGGATACACCGTGTGATAAAATCTTCGGCAACAACTTAGTTTCAACATGTTATAAGATGACCACCTTGGCGGTAAACAATCTTGACAGCATAGTTGTATCTGCCGAAGGACACGAGGCTTTCCTTATAGACATCTTTCTCTTCTCCCATACTATTTGTTAGTAAAATCTAATTTTTTTAGAACCACAGAAGTGACTTGCACTTCTACTTCAGAATAGATTTTAATAGTGTTCTATTATTTAATACTTCACTGGTTTCCCATTGCATTGTGGGGGGAAAAGATGATCATGATTTTTATTATACAATGTTGCACGTGAGGAGCTCATGCTTTTGTAAAAATCAAAAAAAAGAAAATCAAACTCTCTACTTAAAGAAATACTCAATGCAGATGAAAATATCTATAAAGAAAAACTGATCAGCAAAAATTTCTTTATTGTAAGCAATAAGGACAAATTGCACATGACTGGCACTTACTAGTAAAAAGTTAATGTAAGACCAGATCATGCAAAACAACACTTTCATTTACCTAACTCCAATTACAGAAGAGATAATACCTTTGTAATGATCAATGAGAGGGCAGGGTATATCTTTTATCAGTCTGCAAAATATCTAACCTACACTTGTTATAAAAATTTATATTTACAAAAATTATCACACAACCTCTTACAAATAGTCTACCCCATAAAGTTTCAAATAAATACAACACCAAACGAAATAAATGCAAATATCAATCTAATGGAGTAATCCGCGCTCCATGTTCATATCTATTTCTAGTTGGTGCAGGAAGAGATCGTTTAAAATATACAGTGTTATAACCATATGAGTTAGCACCATTTGTTAGCATAGGGTTCATGCGATTATTAACGTAAGGCGATTGATAAACAGGTGGACGGGCTTCTCTGCCCCGCCACATGCCTAAAATTAATAGATAAAAACCACCAATTATTTTTCCTATTAAATTTATACATGCTATTATAATTGGAGTTGCTGTCTTAAGAAAAACAGAAGTTTCTCGCATAAACTTAATGCTAAAATCACCTAAATATTCAATAAATCTAATAAGTCCCGTAGCTAATGCCACAAGCAAAACTGATATAAATTTAAGAGCTTCCTTAGTGTTTTGAATTGTAACAACAGTGTTAAAAAATAAATTTAAATTATTTAAAATGGTATTTTTTGCATCAGAAAAACCTTCATTTAAACTTCTTTCTAAAGTCGAAGTAGTTAAGTCATCTATATCCTCACCACCTCTATGATATGTATTAGAAGAGCTTTTTATATTTGTAGGTTGATCAATGGAAGTGGGTACTGAAGTAGAGACAGGCCGTATCACTTTTAAACGTACTAGTACTTCATTTGGTCTAAATCTAATCTTACTTATTTTATACCAATAACTTCCAAATATTTCGTCAGGTAATTCAACCCACAAACAATGACCAGCCGGAGCGCCTATCATATCAGGTCCAGTAATACCTATCCAGTGATTCTGACCATAATAACCGTGCACACGTTTCTTAACTACTTCTAAATCTCGTATTAAGTCGGTTTCTTCATTAGCCACCACAATTACATCACGGTAAGACTGCAAACTATCCACATACCGTTTCTCTTGAAAACTGCCAATGAACAAACGACTCTGTAGCATTTGTTTAGCAAAAGAATGAACTTGTTCTTCTTGGCTTCCAATAGAGCCACCTGCAGATAATGAATCATCGGTTTCATTAATTTCCCGAACTGTTGGCATTTTTTAAATGTTAGTTGCTCCTTTTCACTAAAAAGATTCACGTTAATACGGTCGATAAAAATATCAGAAAAATAAAATCAACTTTTGGCAGGTAACAATTATTATATTATAATTACCATATATGTGATGGTAATTAAGAATGTTTACAATTATACTTTATTATTATTATTATCATCACCATCAGCTGATCTTTCATACGTCAAGGACAAACAGCACACAACAGGCATACTAGAGTAATTATGTCTCCGATCCCGTCGATGGATTTCTAACGATTTGTAAAATGTCACGTCAAAAGAATACTAGTTACTATTTTTTACAAGTTAACTTCAGCATAGATTCCATATTTTAATCGAAAGTACAGGGCCGCGATTCTCCAGTTCGCACGCTTGCCAGGCGTACACGCTAAGGGGCGGATAACGCATACAATTTTTGAAACTGAATTCTCGAGTAATCGTATACGCTAAAAGTCGCCCAACTTTCATGCGCTCCGCAACGAATGCCCATAAAGTATTCGATATCAGAATAACGTGTACGCTGTCAACTTGCGTTTGCGCCGTTGGTACACTTTAATATCTTAAATTTAACCTTACTTACTTGCACTTATTGTTACACCCCTTATATGTTCTGTGTTGGGTTTGACGGTATAACCCAACGATAACGCAGTTCTTCCAATATTTACATTAATATTACTTGTAAAGTTGAAATGGCATTAGATGAACTTGCATTGCTATATGGGATTGATTCTTTATGATGACTGATTTTTATAAAAAAACATTTTAATATTTAAATTTAAATAAAGCAATATTTACAGATAAATAAAAGTCTCAATAAATACAACAAATATTTATTTTAATATTTACCTTATAATAACTACAACAAAACTTTAATTAACCTAAGCTGTATAACAAATTAAACCTAGAAATAATACTGCGGTATATCAAACTTTTCCCAGATTTAAATTTTAAAAGTCCCTAAAAATACTTACTTCTTATTGGTGCAGAGGAGAAAGTATCCGAAGTTATCATAGACTTCAGCTGTCGTATACGTTTTAAGAACTGGCTAAGCGAGTGGTACTCGAGAATACAGAATGCGCTTGCATTGGCGAACGTATAGGCTTGACCACTCGTTAAGCGGCGTATACTTTATCATATAGCGCATGAACTCGAGAATAGGTACCCAGAGACAAAACAAATCAAATGTCTTGCTTCTTGCTTCCGTAGCATGCAGGTGGCAACTGCAAACTCCAGCTGAACACTGAAAGAAGTTAGGTGCATACTCCCTTTCCCCTAGTAAAGAAATCAAATATTTACAGTAATAAGAAGCGGCCCATGCACCTGCTACTAGCACATTTAACAGTTTGACACTAAATATTTTGACAGACACAATGAAAAATACCTCGCGTACAAGAAAATATACGTTTTAGTGGAAAAAGTAAAGTGGAGGGACTTGCATCTGCAAGGTTCTCAGTAGCGCAGATAATAATAATGCGTTCCTTAGACCCGAAAACGTGTATTTCCGTTAAAATCTGAGATTCAAAAATTTATAACTTACCATACTTCAGTAGAAGTACGGAAAAGTAATAATCACGGCCTCCTGTAGTAATATCGCGCTATATTAATTCCCTGTGTGGCAGAAAGTTTTAATCGTTCGTGTATGTTTTGTGAGTTTAATGTTATGTGTGTAGCAGAGGCGCTACTGATTACAATGTCAAACGCGTGCACCAAACTTAACCTCAATTTAAAAACTCGAAAATTAATGTTTTGGTAACGTATAAAAAATTGTAATATATAAAAAATGGTTGCAAAAAACATTAAAAATACCAAATTTTGCAAAGAATGTGGTCTGGAAATGTTATTAAAACAAATAAACCAAAACACTGCTGTATATCTGTGCCCAGATCGAAAATGCTGTTATAATTCTCCGAACACCAAATGGATCATAATTAAGAGAACTTATGAAGAATGGCGATCATCTGAAGATTATAAACAGTCCTCTACTTTAAAATACAAAAAAAGGCAAGCTGCAGCAGAACTAGCAGATATTGATCAATTAGTGGATCTTACATACCATAATACCTGTGAAAGTGCTGTTTATACAACTGCAAATAATTACTCGCACATCTCATCCAATACACTGCAGTACGATGTTGACAAATTTGTCAACACTGCAGCTTCGAGCAGTGGAATAAATTACGATTATATGCCTGAGACTAGTATTACAAATGAGTTGATAGATTATAGTCAGTTAAATAGCGAAGCAGCTAACATAACTGCAGCTTCAAGCTGTGTAATAAATTACGAATATATGCCTGAGACTAATATTTCAAATGAATTGATAGATTATAGTCAGTTAAATAGCGAAGCAGCTAACATAACTGCAGCTTCAAGCTGTGGAATAAATTACGAATATATGCCCGAGACTAATATTACAAATGGATTGATAGATTATAGTCAGTTAAATAGCGAAGCAGCTAACACAACTGAAATAAACTCTATGGATGTATCTAATGTTGACAATATTACATATAACTCGCTAGATAAAGATCAGTTGACTTTAGATTTAGACATGTTCGATTTGTTAGATGTTGAGTATACCAAAGAAATGAAAGAAAATGATCAATTTGTTCTTGCCAAAACTGATGATAAAAGTGAATTGCCTTCAAAAAACGGTTCTTCAAAATTTGACGGATTCAAATTCACAAGTTATACCATAGTGCCTGTATACAGTAGGAAATAACACATGCAATATATTGCCATGTGACAAAAAAACGTTCTATTATGTTAGCGTGTAGGAAATATAATGTGTAAGTTGATGCTGATGTAAAGGAAATTGAATTAAATTATTACCTTGTCTTAAAACTTGTTTTTAATGATTTTATAAATAATATTTGTCAAACTTTCAGTAAATAGTAGTGTTCTAGGGATTTTATTTAAACTTTCGTGGGCACTTTGGTGTTAGAAGCAACGAAGTAGCCAAATTTGTATATCATGTTATCCTTACTCTTAAACTAAAATCTGTCCAAAATTGTCCTGGTCAAAGGGCCACTTCAAAAAATTTTAGTTACATTCATGGTTGGAAAATATCTGTCGAAAACTATCACTACATTTATTTTTGTCAACTTGTCTATGGTGTTTACATTCTTTTTTAATATTTAAAAAACGCGAAAGGCATTGCGCCTTTTCCTTTTCTATAGCTTCAACATCGAGGATGCTAACAGTTTGTGTTTAAGATTTTAAAGACTAATAATAAACGAAAAAAAGCTAAAAATCTAAAGTAGTGCATAAATTACGGTGGATGCGCTCTATCCACACGCTTCATGTGCATCTATCAGTAACAACAATCCCCATCATGTTTTTTGGTCTCGCATAATGCACCCCTTACCCAACGGATACGTTGTTACTCATAGATGCACATGATGCATGTGGATAGAGCGCGACCACCGTAATTTATGTACTACATTGGATTTTTAGGTTTAAGTGCTCATGAAATCGCTTATTTGAAGAGTTTTGTTGCTCCGAGTACTCTACTATTTTTTTAAATAGCATGGTACATATTTTTGCAATCATTTGCTATAGAATTTTTTTCTATGCAGTGGTGTAAAACCCTTACATCACAAAAAAAAAACGAGAAAAACGTCTTCATATTAGCAGGTCCTAATTGCAGACCACAGCCTACCACAATCTCAGTATTGTGCTTTGAAATTTATTTGATATTTCTTAATAATCAATAACAACTCAAAGTCTGCACATTCACTAAGATATTGCGACCTACCTTAAAGTTTTTTCTGTCAACAACACCAAGGTACTGTTTTCACAGTCTGAATCCAATCCAGATTAATTATTTAATCTGTATGTCTTTTCCAGGCTAAATTTTCTCCTATAACTTTACACAATAAAAGGTCTAAAGGCCAAAAGGCCCCACTACCTCCTATTACACAAGCGAAGAGCCTACCCGGAGTGAAAGACCTCGACACCTTCGGGTATAAGAGGTGAAAGATTAAACAAACAAACTTTACACACTTTGGTTGCATGGCGGAAAACTGCGGATGCCGGTCATACGGTATTCAAAGTTAAGCACTGTCCGCTCTGGTCCCCACGCGGATGGGTGACCAATATAGGGGTATATCTGCAACCAACCGTGCTTCGGATGGGCACGTTAAGCCGTCGGTCCCGGTTGTCATACTAACATCTTTGGCAATCGTAAACCATTTAGTGGAACTTCTTCCCCTTTCGACGGGTAAGGCCAGCCTCCTGCCCGGCATACGTGCGAAGAGGGCTCACAGAATCCGCACTAGTTGCGGGTATTAAACAGGCCATTGGCCTATAACAAGAGGAAGAAGAAGAAGAGAAACTTTACACAATAATGTTCTCAATCATATCACACATTTTATCTGCCTGCAACATACTCGTTTGTTTAATGTGCTAGTTTTAAAAATACAATTAACATATTATGCGAGACATATTCTACTGGACAACTCCCGAATTTGAAAAAGCAATCAGGGTGTACTCAAACTTCCTGCATAGCCAATTCGTGTTTATTTTGCTGAACAACATTTTTTGCCATACAAAATTTTATTGAGAAAAAATTTAAGCAAACTGATCTTTTTTTTTTATTTGGATTTGGACTAATAAATATTTACTTTATAATTTCACTAAGCTCCTCAGAATTCTAAACAGAAAAATCCTTTCATAGGAATGTTAAACGTGCTTAGGTACATGTTATTCTATTAAGAATTATATCAGGAAAAATATAATCACAAACTTATCAATACTGATAAGAATATAGGCACACTCATAACAGAAATAATCACACTGTAAGTATTTCCTGCATACATTTATGCTATGTACTTGTAGTATTTGTGTGTAGTAGGGTAAGATCTTTTCCTTCTACTATTCTTCATTATTTTAAAATAGTGGTTTAAGTTGCGGCTCTTAATTTCAGATTTCTCTCAATAATTCGTAAATATGACGGAGAGTAGTAACGAAGATTATATAGCAAACTTTTCAAAGCAACTTTTAGAAAATGTGGTATTTAAAGGAATATATAGTGGTAAAAAATGTGTAACCACCTTCAAAGCAACTCGTGATGTTATAATGATTGATGAAAAAGAAACGCAATTTGTAAATGATTTGCAAACTGTAAGGAAAAGATTACAAGCTTTTTATTTTCAAGACTATTGGATTGGATTTGGAGATGAATCGAGAAACCAGTTACTAGTAGAAAAACTGAGTATTTCTCGAGGTACATACATTTTTAGGGTTGAAATTTTAGAATTTAGAGAAACTGAAATATTACTCAAGTTAAAAATTATACAACGCATATATAATATTCACACTTTGTGGTATTTTTGTATATCACTAATATTTGCAGTCTTGTTAGTAATTTGGATATGTTCTACTTTTTTTATCAAGATCATTTTAAACATCAGTAAAAAAATATGTTTATGTATTTATCAATTAGCAAGTAAAGTTGTATGCAGAATTCGACAATGGTTTTGAAGTATGATGACCTAGTTTTAATGTTCATTTTTTATGCAATATATACATTTAAAGGATTATTATTAAATGTAAAGTATCAAATTGATCGAAAAGATTGTCTAGAAAATTTGTGTAGAATTCAGAAATAAAACTAAAGTATTTATCTGTATTTATTATGTCTTTTTTTCGGAAGTATTGATTTCATGAAAATTTTTGAAATCGAGAATTTGATAGAAATAAATGCTTTGGACATCCAGGAGCCCAATAAGTGGTTTTGCTTAAAAACTGGCCACACGATTTTTTTTTTAATTTTGTGGCCTCGTCAAGCTGAAGATGAGCTACAATTTGATTCGTATCCCAATACACAGACTTCTCTCTGCATTCTATGAATTTTTGAGTTTTAATGCCTATTTACTCAAAAACGAAAACGTGAAATGAAAAAATATCAAAATTTTAAGTTTTTTAAAACCTGGTCACACGATGTTTGTTTTTTTTGGCTTTTTAGACTTACAGAGCTATGGATCGGTTACATTTTGGTTCGTGCCCCAGTCCGCTAACTTCTTTGTGACACCTTCTACGAATTTTTGAAAATTGAAAATTCCTACCCACTTATTTAATAAACGCAGGCTAATAAAAAATTTCTGTTTAAGCTAAATTGTTCACGAGTAATAGTAGAATGAAGTTCTCTACTTAATTTTTACATAAGGCAATATTGGAGGGGGGGGGGGATAATTTTCCCCGTCCCACCCTATTGTTGGTGGACGAATTTGTTGTTTCGTTTTTGGGTTTCTTTAACTCCGAGATCTTATTAAAAAAAATGATTTCGTTCCAAAATACTTGGAAAACATTCAGCCTACTATCAGTTTACTTCACAATATCACTCGCTCTCTCTCTATCTGACTCCCATGCATTGACCCACGTCTTTCGGCGCGTGACCAATGGGCAAAAAAACTTTTTTTTTGTTACTTATTTAATTCTCACGCCAGTTCTTCAATCAAATAGTAAAAAGAACACGATTTCTACAGTAAATTGTCATTTTTAACAGGTCAGGTAAAGAAATAATTAAATTGAAACCTATTTTATTATAACATAATTAACATTAAAACTTCAGTCATGAGAAGATGAAAACAGTAAAAAAATTAAAAATAATGTAATTCTACCCAGGATTAGAACCCGGGACTTCTGCATAAAAGACAGCACTTTAAGCACATGGCTAGTGAGACATTCAAAAGTGTTGTTGTTACTCTCGCATTAAAAAGACACGTTTTGAATTTATTAATATTTATTTATATTTTTGCTTAATTTTAAATGTAAAAATTATTTTTTGACTAAACGGCACTAATAACAATAATTCAGTTTAAATTCTTAGCCAAAGTATCCTGGGGACATAAAATCTGAAAAAATATAATTGCCCATGCATTTTGAATATAGTTCAACTTTCTTCTTCGTCCCAGACAACTCATATTTGAAATTTGTTTCTGTATTTTAAATAATAAATGTAAATATATAGTTGTAGCTTCTTTGCAATTTTAAACGAATTATCTAGATGGTACTACAGCATCACAATTATATGTTTGACCTTATACGAGCTCATTGTTACTTATTATTTATTTAGTCAGCTGCAATTGATGCTTGTGTAATCGTAAAATAAAATAAAACAGGGTTCATAAACGTAGAATACGAATGGCCATGGGTTTTAAAAGTACTACACAAAACAATTTTATGTGAATGTATTTTAATCTATCTACTTTCTTCATCTAACACCATTTTTACCTCTATTTCAAAATAGGGAGTGCAAAACCTCTGGCCTAGCTCAATAATAGTCACAATAAACGAACTATGTATCTTGAATATTGTAGTTGTAGCAATTCCTTTCAAAATCGTGCAGCATGTTGACCTATAACTTAATGCATTTGAGTACGCCCATGGTTCTTGTTTACTTATTGAATTTCAACGAAATATTTTCCTACTTTGGGACTAAAAGTCTGGACACTGGGTATGACCTCATAGAAAACAAAGGAATCAAATTGCAGTTTTTTTACCAATTAATTTGCATAGAAAACAATGATGCTTTACTTTGTCACAACAATAAAAATTAAAACCTGTAATGATTCCACAACGATATGTAATTTTATTTGAAATATTCTACCAGCTTGAACTGGACTTTATTTGCTACTTGTAATGATGTCAAAGCAAACTTATAACAGGTTTTCTCTTTGAATAAACGCCATAACAATAATTATTATCATATGAATTACTCCCATTTCAAGTTATTTATACAATAGTTTCAAGTATGTCCGATTCATATGATTAGGACCTATTTTCAAGAACTAGCTATTTATAATTAAGCGTTGGTTGCATAAAAGTCATTTTACAAGTAATGATTTGTATAGTTTTTTAAAGAAAGTTGAATTCATGTAGCTTAGCAAGTATAAATATTAATTAAATTCGATAGTTTCCTATTTGTATTATATAAAGTTCTAGTGTATTTTTGTAAAAAATCACCGATTTTGTCTTTTGAGCCGCTGCTGTAACAAGTTAAAATTACAACAATTTCTAAAATAGGTATTGTGTAGGTTTAAGATGCCAGCAAGATATCTTTTAAAAGAGAATAGACAACAATTAATAAAACATAAGTAAACAATATATCTTTAATCACTACTTCAAAACCTACATTTCGAGCTGAAACTATTAAAAAAAATAACCTTGAACTGTTGGTTATTTATAATCAAAATCATACAAAAACTAACAAACATGTTACAAAGAATATAGAACAAGTGGAATGGTAACTTAAATTTTTGCAATTCCAATGACACCACAAGCGACACGAGCTCCAGCATTTCCTGTGGTTTTGCTCAGTTCATGTCCGCCAAGGCCCATATCATCAGAGTCAGCATGAACAACTATGGTACGTCCAATAATGCTATGCTCCCCTTCTAAAGAAATGATATTATCGCAAATATCAATTTTAGCATTTCCATCGTCTCCAGCTTCGACATTTCCCAAGTCGCCTACATGTCGCACTCCAGAATTTGGAGCTCCGTGGTCTTTTCCATGAGGATTAAAATGGGCACCAGCAGAAATACATCCATTGGTGTTGTCACCAAATTCGTGAACGTGGAATCCATGTAACCCTTTTCCTAAACCGGTAACTTCGCCCGATATTTTTACTGGAGCCTTTGGTCCCTGCGTTTTGTAATGTTAAAAACCGGCAATATTTCATAACATAATTAAACCTACCTCCTGGTTAAAAAAAAGAGTCCCTTGGACAACTTCGCCGTTTAAAACACAAACAGCTTTAATAGGCATTTTGTTCGAGAATACTCCCTTATTGTACTGATACTAAATTATAGATGTGACTAAGCACAAATTATTATCGAACTATGTACAAGTCAAATAACAACTTTTCAAGGATACAAATTTGTGTTAAGAAGGGATAAAACGCTACGCTGCACCCGTCACTAAAGTTAATTAATAATTACGCTGTCAAACGTCAAAAAATACAAGCAGCTCTAGGCAGTTTTTATACGTAATACACGTTTTCCTACTACCGGCTGTAAGCCACCCGCGATCGCCACCCGCAATAGTCGCGCTGCTAAATTTAAAATGGTTGTTGTTAAGAAGGAAAACAAATCATTTGCGATAAGTTTGTATTATGAGTTAATTTGTTGTTATTTAAAATTTAAAGAATCAAAATTAGTATGGCTTACAGAAAAGTGTCCCTAATGGATATTTTTAAACATTTAGATAAACAAAGGCGACCAATTGAAGAAGGAGAGGCACTTTTTATTGCAGCGCACTGTATAATGTTTGGTTGTAAAAATAGAAGCGGGCAGTAAAATATATTAGGGAGATATACAGGAGTTTTTGAACCTTCACTAGCGACAACAATTTGGTGTCAGCGCCATAGTTACGTGAAGGTGAAAGGAGTTAGAACTAAACATTTCCTAGTTTTTGCCTGCGGAGTTACACGCGCATGGGCGTTTTCTGAGATATCCAATTTGAACAATGTATTTGTCGGTTATCCATAAGTTATTTTTTGTCAAAAAACACTGCTCTGAATTCCTCTTACAAAGAGTTTTTAAATGAGCCCTCACAGGGCATACTGTTCCATTCGGAGAGAATTGGATTATTATTATCTCGGGCTCCATTAAAAACAATGAGGTTCCAGTCACTGCGCCATGTCACATGAATCTTTACCGACAGCAATACGCTTGAAATGTGGCTTGGATAAAATTTAATTTTACGTGTTTGAGCGTTTTTACAGAAAGTTACTAATTAGAAAAACATTGAATTTGTGCCACATTTTATCCACACACAGTACTACAAACAGAAACTATGTAATCTAAATATAATACCAATCAAGATCACTGGTGTACAATGCTCCTCAATAAAAATTGCCTACCAAAATTGCATGTTTGATGTCAAATGCGGCGTATAAACTAAAATAACCTCAATGTTTTGGCAAAGCTGCCGTTAATGTAAATAAAAGCAGTTATATTTAAACAAAAACTGAAATAATGAACGAACAAATTATAACGCAGCTTGAGTCTGCTGCTGCTTTGATTACGGTAAATATTTAACATGCAAAAAATTAACATAACTAACTTTTTTTTCATTCAGGCACCCCCTAACCTGGTTAGTGATGAACAAAGACGTTCTGCAGAAACGGTATTTTTAAGTTTTCGTAAGTCAAAAGCACCGTATGTCTTGTGTCGACAAATCCTGGAGACCTCGCAAGTACACTATGTATTATTCCAAGCAGCCGAAGTTCTTAAAAGTGCACTTATTAGAGAATGGCCGTTTCTTCAAGAATCGGATATTCTTTCATTACGTCAGTATTTGATGCAGTACATTTCAATGAGAAGCGACCTTCCGTTTTTTGTACAAGAACGTATTTTACAAGTTATTGCTATTATGGTAAAGAGAGGAAGTGTTGAAGATTTTGGGCAAGAACGTTCAAGTATTCTGAATGAAATTGAAAATCTTATTATTAATGGTGATCAATCAAAGGTATTTCTTTTGCCTGTGTTTTTTTCTCTTTCTATATATTATAATTCTGTTGTCAGAAAATGCTTGGCTGCAATTTGATTCATAATTTAATGCAAGAATATGCCAGTACAATCAAATCCACAGACGTTGGTCTACCATGGGAGGTTCATTTTAAAGCTAAAAAGCAATTTGAGGCTACCGATTTAAGAAGAATATTTCAGTTTTGTGTTCAATTATTGTCTGAAATTATCAAAAATGATGCACCATATGAAAATAATATAATACGATTAATGGAAAATTTACTCCTCATTACTGCAGGAGTTTTAACCTGGGGTTACATATCACCAATGCATATCCTTTTTTAACAATTTCTTTTTAGGTAGTTGTTCATTTTGATGTGCTTGAAACTGTTGTAGAATGCAACAATATTTGTTTTGTCAAAATTTTAAATTCTTTAAAATAAAATGAAGAAATGGTTTAAGATGTGAATATACTTGGCTTTTAATTGGCTGTAAGCTTAGTGCTTACTAAGAAACAGTTTTAGTTAATTTTATATATGATATTGCATAGTTACAAGCGTTCAATGTTTTTATAATTAAATTTGTTTCTGTTATATACAAGATAGTTTTAGGGTAAAAGTTTATTATACAGAGTGGCTAGGAATGCCCCGACCACTTTTCTTATGGCGGTCAAGAGATGGCGCTTTAGTAAAGAAAAATTAAATTAAAATACTGGCAACAATGCAGAATCCAAGACGTTTTGGTTGTTTTGATTTAATATGGGGCGTATGTAATAACTAAAACTTCTTGGATTCTGCGTTGTTGCCAGTATTGTAATTTAATTTTTCTTTGCTAAAGCGCCATCTCTTGACCGCCGCAAGAAAAGTGGCCGAAGTTTTCCTAGCCACTCTGATAATTATCAATTATAATTATTTTTATTTACAAAATAATATTTCTATTTTATTATAACTTTGACGTTTTATGAACAACTGTCGGTAGCTGACAAGCGTTGAATAATCAACATCAATGCCACAAGGAAATTAAAAATTATTGATAATTGTGTAGCTTCATTGACAACAAAATTATGTAGTCGCTAGGAATCATTGCGAGTCCTACGGAGGAGCGATGTTGCAGGGCATCAACACAATTGGCACAAAGGCAATTACAGAAAATTTTTAATTTTTAAGTAGAATTTTTTAGAATATTCCACAAACTAAATATTAAAACACTTAGTTGGTATTATTATTTGTTACTTATTGACATACAAACGCGTTATTTAGTTATTAAATGCATAAATAAAAAAATGTTGATATATTAAAAATCAAAGTTTAAAGACATCTTGAGGAAACACTTTATATAGTGTAACAATCAGTGTATTAAATTTTTTCCTTGACTTTTCACACTTCCGAAGAGGTTAATTGGAGTTTACGAGGCTGTATATGAAGCTGATCAAGCCCCCGCATTACGATTGGGTGCTAGCTGGAGGGAAGTGATGTTAGCTCCACAACTTCTGCCACTCATGTTTCAAGGTTACTGGAAAATGCGTGACAACGAAACATTATCACACCATGTACTTTCCTGCTTAGTTCAGCTTGCATCTCTTAATGGTGGCATAATGAATAATGATGAAGTTCGACTACAGTATCTAACTTCATATATGGAAAATTTTCTTAAATTGCTAAGGATGATACAGTAAGTCATTAAAAGTCAAGAAACTCTTAAAGCTGAAGTAATATATTTCATTTTATGTATAGCATTAATTTCAAAAATAAGGAAGCATTGGGCGTTTCAAATATTGTACGTAAGCTGCAGTTATTTTTTAGTCATGACTTTTTGAAACTGCCTCAAACACTTCAAGATTCATATTTGGATGATATTACTCGTATTACATGTTGCTTTGCTGAAGGAGCAGAAATGGAAGAAGCAGTAAGTATATATATCTTAAAATTTTTTTCTCAGATTCGGTTTGCAGCTTACGAGTAGGTAAGTCAATTTCAAATTATTCAAAAATTCCTGGAAGGTGTCAGTAAAATTTGGGAGATAAGTAAAAAACAAATTTGTAGTGCAATGCAATGCTCTATCGGCTCAGAAAGTTAAAAAAAAATTGTGTGGACAGTTTTTGAGAAATTTTTTTTTGAATATTTTCAAAATTTAGAAGCCATTGCGATATTTTTCGGATTTTTGAAATTAATTTTATTTCATCGTATACTACCTAGGAAGGGCTCTCAAATAAGTGGTAGCTGTTCCCGATCAGACAACTACTTTTTGAGTAAATGGACGTTAAAGTCGAGATTTTCAAAAAGCTGTAGCGGCCGCAATTTTGAAGCTAGAGAGTTCGGTAAAACAGTTTTCGATTTGCCTTAAGTTGTTCTCTCAGATTCCGTGCTAAAATTTTGTTTTGGAGAATAACACTGAAAAAAAAACATGTCTAACTTCCGTTTCCGTTTTGGATTTTTTTGAAAAGCTTAACTAGAACTGCAATTTTCGATATACCTTTTGATTTAAAATTTCATCAAAATTGGTCCAGTACTTTAGCCTGTAGAGACCTCACTCCCACACACACATACCCACCCACAGACAGACATTTTTTAAAAACCACTGTTTTGGGTTCCTTAAGCCCCAAAACGTGTATTTCCGTTAAAATCTAGATTTCGAAAATTTCATGAAATCAATACTTCCCCATACCGAAGGTATTAGGCCTCCTGATTAGTCTTCCATCTTTTCTTGTTTCTAGTTAGCTCCTTCCAGTTTACTCTAGCTACCTAAACAATGTTGTCTATCCATCGTGGCAGCAGGCGACCTTTTCCTCTCCTACTGTCTACTGCAACCCAAAAAGTTGTTTTTGCCATCCACCCTTTCTCTTTAAGTCTTCCTTTTTGTTCAGTCTAACTTCATTTCAAGATCCGAAATCTTTTTTTTGTATCCACTAATCCTGTTCTGCTACGAATTTCTACTGTTGTTATTCTGTCTCTCTGGCATTTGTTTTAACTGTACCTGTTCATCTCGGTTCAAGCTATTCTGATTTTATTTATTACTTTCTTGTTGGGGGACCATGTTTGTGCAGCATAAGTCAGTATCTTTTTTTTTAAGAAAAAATGTACGTATTACAATTCATAGACGTTAAAGTCTATATATTATTTTAGCAACAGTTGGAAGATAAGTTTTATGGGGAAGCTTTTGATAACATGTTGGAAGCATGGACAAACATTTTTCAGGAGTGTGCATCGGGAAACGATAATATTATATTGCAATCAGCAACTCGTATTTTTAATACATATCTCAAGTGTCACCTCGCACCACCAGATGGCTCTAGAGTTCGACATGATGAAGCGGAAGAAATTGAAGACAATGAAGATAACGATCGTATTAAATTTAAAGATCAGTTGCAAATAATTGGAATGTGTGGACGAATAGTGCCTTCTTATGCACTGCCTATTTTATATAGGTAGGTAAGATTGCTTGATAGATAAGATCAAATTAGACAAAAATAATGGTAAATACAAATCTAAATTATTTTGGTAAGTTTTCCATTCCATCCACTTAATTTTGTCGTAAAAATCAACGAAATACATTTAAAATTTCCTAATTAATAATAATTCCTTTGTCGTAGATTATTGGAAGATAGAAGCAATAAATTAAAGTCCCATTTACAAACCATGCAGTCCCAAACAATGACTGTCAACGATGCAGCAGCATTAGATAATTTATTTGAAGACATCCATTGGATAATCTTAATAGCAGGTCATGTGCTATGTATGGACAGTGAAGGAGAAACCCCAATGATTCCCTCGGAAATTATGCAGTATTCCATAGAGCAGTGCAACAAGTTAGAATCAAACCTGGATACAACTCTAAAAGTGTTGGCTGGTGTTCATCAGGTTGTTTTTTTAATGGATTCTATTGATCAGTGTGACCATGCAATAAGGATTTTTAGTGATGTGTTGAAGTTATGTGCTCTGGAATCGTCGGCGGCTGAAGTGAAACTTGGACACTTTATGAGCCCTGAAGTTGGTTGTACACTTATGTGGTTTTTAAAACGATGGTGCCTTTCTTATTTATTGCCTACAGAAAATTTTTATCAAGAGGTATGTTTTTGCAGTGTTTGTGTTCAGTTCAGATTCTGACAAATCTTGTCTTGGTTTAATGGTTCTTGATAACTCACTGTTTCTTGTTATCTTACAAATAACTCATTCAGTAATTTTAGATATTCATTGTTGCAAATATTTTTTAGGTTAGCCCAACATTAATTGGTGCCTTAGGAAGAGATACAGACGGTGCAACTTTTGTAGTGAATTTTGTTCTTCGAAAAATACAAACGAATATTTGTCATTTTAATTCAGAACCAGTGTTGCTGCAAGACACGGTTGACCTTTTCGCAGATATTGTATGTGTAAAGCAAAAGTAAGTTTTTTTAGTTTTTTTATACATATATGGTGACCATGAGACTATATGTATATACACTCCCAATTTTTATGATAACCAAATGAAACTCGAATTTGTTTAATTAGTATTTGAAGCATTTTATGACATGTTATTCGCCATTCAACTACTTCTGGTGCAACCGGAAGTAACATCAACTTTTTTTTCTGAAATAGCACTCTACAGCTTTTCTGATAGATTACCATAGAATATTAAATTATGTATTCAATCATGTATAAAACTGATCCAAAAAGTTAAATGGTTAGAGGCTAGAGTGTGTCAAAGTAAAAACAGATTGCTGGTATTTTCCCATACTTTTTACGTTTTAAATATTCTCGCGTCAATAAATCACTAAATAACATTGTTTTAACAAAAACTAAACCTAGAAAAAAAGAATTAAGGACTTTATAAAAAATGACGCTTCAGTGGTGATTTGAACTTGCGACAGCCTGCTCAATAGGATGTTGTATACTGTATAAGAATAGTAAATTACGATAACTTTGGCTAAACTGCATGGGAGCACGGTAACCGCCCACCCTGTGATAATGAAGTAATGAAGAGATCAAAAATATGCAAAGAATTTAAAATATATTTTTTAACTAAAGCTCATTACTGGGCGCAGTTAAAATCACCTCAATTCTGAAAAAAGCGTTGTTAGTATTAAAAAGTGTCTTTTTTTTCTTAATTTTAAAATGGGTTAAAATTATTTTTTATTCTAATAAACTACTTCAAATGATCTATTGAACTGTTTAAAGTTTATAAAGGTTGGCGTTTGCGTTTTTGAACGAATAATTACTTTCAAGTTTTCCTTGATATATTTCATCAAAGCCAGTAGATATAATAAAGTACCAACACGAATGTGAAAAGGCAACAATGACGATCGATCGTCCAGCAGATGGCGCTAATCCGCTACACCTCACTATTTCTTTTTCTCAAGTTTATTAATCCTGTACAAAACGTTTCTGTAATTAGAGACAGTAATTGTTTTATTCAGTAAAAACTATTAACAACAATGTCAAATGTGACAGCAATTACAGAGCCTGTGTAATGGCAAAAATTATTTAACATTAAGATTAAAAAGTGAAAAACTTACGGCAAGTCCAATTTACCAAGACCTGTTGTTGAATGAATTAATTTACACATAAAATCTCTATTAAATTTCACTTTGTCATTATGCACTTTAATTTGATAACGTAAACCTTTGTCTAAAGCTCAGTTATTGCGTGATTTGTCAAAAAATTTTAATCTAACAGTTGCAAATAAATGTTCTTTGGTCGACGCATGTTATTTAATTGCAGCTGAAAGATTTTTTAAATTCGAGTATCTTGTTTCTTACCATAATTTTAACCGCTTAACGATCTTACCGGAGTGAACTCGGTTTAGCAAAATAGGTATTTTTTCGCTTACCCGAGTAAACTCGGGCTCGTCTCGAATTTTTAGTCTATGTAGTTCTTAGCCGTTTTAAGTCGTGGCGAGCATTTCACTTGATTCCCACTTCTTTTTTAGTTGTTGTTTAGTTGTTGAACGCACACCTCCGTGCAACGCCTGCTGTATCGGCAGTCGTAAACGCTTTGTTGGGCTGTGTAGTTGACTGGATTTGGAGCAGATTTACGTAAATGTACGATCGTGTTTTTATTAATTTGTGATGGAAAGCAAGGATGAATATGATGATATAGGGAGTGCTTCGGATTTAGAAGATGCTTTTAGTGGCAGCGATACAAGCCTAGAAACTATCTCAGAAGCTAGTTCAAATGCAAGTGATTTCGATGATTTTGCTATAACACGTACGTGGTGCATATTACAGCCACATACGCCTGCACCTCCTGCGTTTCATTTTCCTGCTGTTTCAAAAGTAAATTATGTTGTTGATGATTCAAAAGATTTGCTGCAATTTTTTGAACAGTTTATTGATAATGATTTTGTAGATCATATAGTACTAGAAACTAACAGGTATGCAAATACATATCGAAATAATGCGTCATGTAGTTCTACATCTAATTGGCAAACGGTAACTTCCGATGAGCTTAGAGTATTTTTTGCTCTGGTTATTCTCCAAAGTGTAGTAAAAAAGCCTGAGTTACGGCATTATTGGACCAAAAACCCTTTGTTGTACACGCCCTTTTTTTCGCAAACCATGTCATGCAAGATATCCGGAAGAACACCATAATCCCAAACTAAACAAAATCTGGCCCATCTATGAGAGGCTATCAACTAAATTTCGAGATGCAATTGTTCCTGAGAAATACATTACTATTGATGAAAGCCTTCTTCTCTACAAGGGCAGACTTGGTTGGGTGCAGTACTTGCCATTGAAAAGAGCTAGATTCGGAATAAAGACATATTTACTATGTGAATCAAAAAGTGGTTATGTCTGGAACGTTTTCATATATACTGGCAAAACTACAGTGCTTGATAGGGAATACGAAGATTATCCAGTGACATCTCAAGTAGCAATGACTTTGACAAAACCACTACTAAATCAAGGTTATTGCCTAACTATGGATAATTTTTACAACTCACCGGAGCTCGCGGACCTACTAATTTCGAAAAAAACAGATGTATATGGAACACTAAAACTGAACCGAAAAGAAGTACCCAAAGAACTAAAAACTAAAAAACTGAAGAAAGGAGAAGTAATTGGATACCAGAGAGGCAAGGTTTCTACAATAAAATGGAAAGATAAAAAGGACGTTTCCCTAATTTCCACAGTACATACAATTGCTACTGTAGAAGTCGAAAAGAGGGGCGAAAAAAAAATAAAGCCTAAAGTTGTTGTTGATTAAAACGATACTATGGGAGGGGTTGATCGCGTTGATCAACATTGTCCAGATTACGCTATCCCAAGGAAAAGGGGAAAAAAATATTACAAGAAAATTTTTTTCCACCATTTAGACTTAGCATTATGGAACTCCTTTGTAATCTACGGTAAAACTGGAGGGAAAAAATCAGCGTTACTACACATACTAGAAGTGGTACAGCTTCTTATCGAAAAGCATCATCAACCTGCCTTATCCCCCAGAAGAGGACGTCCACCGACAATTCTTACACCCATTCGACTTACAGCACGTCATTTTCCCGAGTATCTACCTGCCACAGAGAAAAAAACGAATCCAACGCGACAATGCGCAATATGTTGCAGGGTTCGTGACTCAAAAGGGAAAAAAATTCGAAGAGAGACCAGATACTATTGCCCGGATTGTGACGTTTCCCTATGTGTTACGCCATGCTTTCGGGTGTATCACACCATTGTAAATATTTAGTTTTGAGTAAGTTATGTTACCTAGAATGTATTTTTTTGTTTTTTTTTGTAATGCCCGAGTTAACTTGGGTAAGCGCAGGCACCATTATTAATAAATGTTTTTTGACAATAACAAAAGCTATTTTAATGTTTTGTTGGGTTTAGCACACTCAGCTATGTGTATAAATTACAAAAACAAAAAAAAAATCGCTCATTTATGACCGACTTTTGAAAAATAATTAGATCGTGAAGTGGTTAAGGGGTTAGCAGAATTGCTCATCCTGATGACTGCTAGAACCTAAATCTAATGTTAGTTTTTATACACTTTTATACTTGGTGGGGCTATTGTAGAAAATGTTAATTCCAAATGTTTGAAATTTTCAAAATAATATTTCTCAAAAACTGGCCTATGTTTTTCTTTAAACCTTATATCTGTGGAAGTCCTGGAGGAAAAACTTTATTTTTTCAAAATATTATTTTGTGATAAAAAATCCTCCTATAGTATTACATCATAAGAAACAACAAAGACCAAACCAAAAACAAGTTTGAGTGCTTGTCCCAAATGGTAGCAGAGTCTAGTTCGAAAGTCAATAATAATAATAAAAATAATATACAGGCTGTTCGAAATTATCGGGGCACCATTGCTAACTTCTTTATTATTGGAGCTACAAAGTTGGTTAACTTACTAAAGTGTTTTGCACTGATTACAATGCTGTATCAAAACAAAAACAATTAATTGTCTCGTTTCTGAAATATTTCATAAAATAGTTTTGCTTAAAATTGAACACCCTGTGTATTTTTCCATATTCCGAAAAAAATTTTTAACTGAATAAAAAAGTTCTAGTGCGTAACTTAAAGTGGATAATAAAAAAGTTAGTGGTAAAATCATTTTACGGCCAGCGTCAAATTGCTTCATACATAAAAATAGTTAATGTGTGGATAAACGCCATAAATAGTCATAGATCGTCAGTAACTATTTTATTATCCACTTTAGGTTTACTGCGTAGAAAGTTTTCTATTCAGAATTTCATTTTATTTCAAGAAATTCAAAAATATTCTGTTTGAGAAAATGTTGTTTTTATGAATAACTCATAAACGCGACGTTCAATTGTTTTTTTGATTACAGCATCGAAATGAGCGCAAATAACTGTAATACTTTGCTAATTTAACCGATTTCGTAGCTCCAATAATAACGAAGTTAGCAATGGTGTCCCGATAATTTTGAACACCCTGTAGATCGTAACTCATTTACTTGTAATGATATAAAATTATTTTAATTTCATTTATTTTTCAGGTCAGCTTACATTGTTAAAACTGAAGGTCTATGGAACCTCGTAAAGCTACAAGCTGAATTAAAAGCAGGCACACTCCCACAAAATGTTCGCAGAGGTTTGTATAAAGGATTTGTGCTAGCTGGTGCTTCCTTAAGTGATCCACAAGCTTCAAACGAATATTATCAGCAAATTTTGAAACCAGTACAATCACGCTTTAAGGACCTTCTATGTCAGGAGAACTTTACTCGCATTTATCAAGACGAACGTATTCAAACAGAGGTTGTCGATATATTGGAATGTTTTATTGGAATAGGAAAAGGATCTCAAATGTCTACTGCTCAAACATTGTTTGAATATATGGTGCCTGTACTTTCTGAACTTCCAGTTTTTCTCAATGTGTATAAGAACTATCAGGTAATCGTGCAACTTATTTTGGAACTATTCGGTCAATGTGCACGTCATATGTTGTGCTACTTAAGTCAATTAGACAGTAAACGACTGTACGAAAGCTCTTTATCTACTGTACAAGTGTATGCTAAATGTAACGCTAATAGACTGAGTGCGGAAGTCTTTTCTGAGGAGAGCAGTTTTCAAGACTTACTTTTAGTATTAGAATTTCTTACTCTTATTCTATCCAAAGATTGCTTAGATTTAAGCCCACAAACTACTAACCAAGAAGTTACAGTTACGGCTGCTGATGTTTCACTGTTTGGTCTAAGTTTTGTTTTACCCTTAATGAAAATGGAATTACTCATGTATCCTTCACTCTGTTCACAATATTATAAATTAATTGTTCTAATTAATGATCTCTACGCAGACAAAATTTCCAATTTACCAGACGATATGTTAACTCAATTACTTCGCTCTGTAGAGCTTGGTTTGACCGCTGGATTTGGATCTGATATCTTACAAGCCTGTCTGGATTTCATACAAGGGTTAGCAACCCACATATATAGAAATTCGTTACAAAATTCAAAAGTTTATCAAGCCCTTATGCCTTTTTTAAAGCTTTTAATGAATTTGACTTTATCTCATGAAATTAGTTCTGAAATGATGACTTCTGCCAGTACTTGTATTTATTCACTTATTTGTTGTTATAGTGAACAATATCAAATGTTAGTTCAAAGCTTAATTCAATCTCAGACTGATTCGCTGGTGGCAGAACGATTAGCTACAGCATTTTCACAATTGACCAACAATGTTACGCTAAATTGCGAACGGCAGCCTAAATTAAAATTTCGAGATAATTTTGATAAGTTTATTGCTAATGTGCATGGATTTTTGCTTGTTAAATAGGGGTTTATTTATTCGTATTTATTAAATGTTTCTTTACTGTTTACTAGAGTATTTTCGATACAACTATATCCATAAAAGTTATTTTTGATAAAAAATTTTAAAGTTAGATGTAAACATTTAAATGGTGCCAAAAGCAGATAAGAGTAGAAATAAAATTATTTTGTGCCATAGATATTAGATGTATGCTTTTTTGTGGTTTTGCTAATAATGACTTTTACGGATGTGGTTGTTTTTGTTGTTTGTTTGTACTTAATTTAAAAACACAATTTTTCAGTTGGTATATTTTGCAAGATTTTTTTGTGAAAACTATCAGTACAATGTCTCATCACAATGTTTACAGATTGATTTAAATTATTGAAATTTTTTTATGTAATTATAAAATTGTAGTTATTTCACCTTGTATAAAAACCTCTTTAGTTATCTTAAAAATAGAAATTTTTGGATGTAAGAAGTTTCGAGCACATGAATGTATGGCACGAGCTGATTTGGCGCAGAGATGTTTTGGCACTAAAAGGTTTTATGCTAATTATTAGTATGTAGTCATCAATAATTGTAAATTATAAAGAAAATTGTTTCATTATTTCTTAATTATTTAATATTTAAATAGCCACTCGATTATTTAGTAAAAATGTTTGAAAAGTTATCATTTTATGATTACCTTAAAACGTTTTTTTGCTTAGTAATTAACAGTTTATAAAAAAATACTACCACTACATTTTTGAGCTTTTAGTGATGGTATGTATTGAGTTGTTTTATTGATTGAATTAATTGATTGAATTCGATTGTAAAAAACGCTGAATTTTTGATAAAATAACCAATAATAAATTACACTTTTGCTTAAATGCTCATGCCAAAACGTTCTTGTGCCAAAATGTCCCAGCATTTAAATGTCTCTGTGCCCAAACGTCTTCATGCCAAATCGCCTGTACTCAAAAAGTCGCGCCCAAACGTCTGGTTTCAATGAAAAACTATTGAAGAATAGCCAATGAAATTTTTTTAATGTGCATTTCTCACGTTTCAGTTACCAAATTATTGTGGAAAGTTAAAGAATGAAATTATTTTATATTGATGGTAAAACACTGAGACTTTTTTCCAACACCCTTTTTTCTTATTTTTGACTGTAATTCGACAAGACATTAATTTTGATACCAAATAACATAACCCTATTTCTCACGTGTTTTTTTCCGTTTTTTCATGGTTGTTACTGAATTTAATTACATACTTTGTCGATGTTCTGTTTTTTATACTTTATTTATAAGTGCTAGCTTTACTTGGTTGAAGTTCATATTTACATCTAATAACACTATAAAATGTTTACGCTTTGTGATGGTGGATGTAAATTAGATATACTGGAACCATTTGAAATCCTCAAGCATTTAAAAAGTGTACCGATAATGAATGAGCAAATTGATCTCTTAAATTCACCATCATTGATGTTTTGGAATAAGAAATTAAAGCATCTGCAGACATAGATTGCCAAGATCAAGTCACCATGTTCTGTTGTTCCCATAGCAACACTAACTGTTTACTTTTTAATAAAACCTTTGATAATGGCATGTAAACAGGTCGAAATACCGAGAAGGTTAAAATAAATAAATATTGTTGAAGTAATAAAGTATTTTATTGTTCAAACGTTGAGTGGTCTCGTGGTAAGAGGACCAGGCTCACAATACGCGAGTCCTCGGTATTGAGCTCAGTAACTATTCGACGTTGGGTTACAATTAACGGCGCTTGCCTTGATTACTGGCTGACCAAGGCAAGTAACAAAGTCACACGGCATTTTAACATACAAATAAACATGTGTGTGAATGGCATTGAATGAATGTGCATGAAGGTGGCATAAGCTTCAGGAGCGTAGTGGTTTAAAGTCCAAAGGCCCCACTACCTCCTACTACACAAGGAAGAGCCTACCCGAAGTGAAAGTCTTTGACACCTTTGGGTATAAGAGGTTATAGATAGATTATTCATACTATTTTTTATACGTTTAGTTATTTGGTTGCTATAGTAAAAAACTTTTGTTCTTTGAATGGCACCCTATATTTTTTTATGTTTTTGCATTCATCGGTTGTTTCTCTTTCTGTTATAAACTTTTCACATGGGATTACAGAATAAAATATTTGAATGAAATACTTTTGAAGTGCACACATTTTCTACTTGCCATGGCAACAAAATAACGGAACATATAAAAAGTTGAACACCAACAAAGTATTTATTGAAAGTTTGGAAACAACTTTGATTAAGGAAAATTTGTCATAAAATTAAGATTTACGAAGATATGCATTACATTTTACTCACCCCGTATTAAATCAAAACCAAAATATTTAAAATATTGCTCAAGTGTCTTGTCCTGGATTCTGTTCGTAATTTAAAATTTACACTTCCAACTATCACGTTTTAGTATTTAATTGTCTTTAGTGTTAACAGTTGTACATAAAGACTAGTTTGATGTTCTGGCGCCAAATTTAAATTTGGGTATGTTAGGGAATTTTCAATAAGTGCCCTCTGGGGAAAAGCGATTTGGAAATTTTCTCAGCCGCCCATTAATATATATTTTACTTGTTTCTCTCTTCGAACCATTTAGTGAAGTTCTGCTTATTACAGTTTTTCTGCAGTTAGCAAAAAACCGTTCAAGATCTAATTTAAGAGATATAAAAGCTTTTTTTTTAATGGAATATGCTAAAATTGTTATTATATATTTTTTTTATCATGTGTAGCTTTTCTTAGTCAAAGAAACAAGAAACTAATAGAAAGTTCCTGAATTTTCATGATATAGTGGACATTGATTATATATACTTTTTAGTTTTTTTTTATTTTTTGTTGTTTTGTCTATCACTTTGTTTAATAATATTTAAATTTAATGAAAAAAAAAATTAACTTCTGTTGTTGTTTTGTCTTCTTTGTATTTTACATAACTCACAAACAAATTGTATGCATTATGGAAATAAAAGAAAAATCCCCTTTTTACAGTGTAAACTATATGTTACTACTATTATTATTTTATTGGAAACAGAGATATCCAATTGTTTTTTTGTAAACGGTGTCGTAATCAGCATAATAACTTTTTATACTAATACTTTATACTACCTACTAATTTTTTTCCTAATAATAACCAAATTTGTAGCTCTAATAATATAAATGTTTGCAATAGTGCCGTGATGATTTGATACATTCTGTATACAGTGTGGCAATTTTGAAGCTCGCTACAGTATTGCGCTCTTGGAAACCGTTGGAGATACAACTTCAGCTAAATAGGGGGTAAAATCCACATTTATGAGATCAAGAAAAAACAAAAAGAACTGTTTCTTCTTTTTCTATCTCATTTCTGTTAAATTTTATGAATTGCATTTTATTTAAAGTGACTATAGTATCCATTAAAAAATTTAAACTTGAGGACTGGGACACTTGGTGTATCTATAAACCATTATTTGTATTGTGATAATATGTAGATAGTTTTGTGAAACACCTTTTATATCATATCAAGAAAAGAATGCTTAAATTATGTGGAATACTCATGTATTTGTTTATTTGATGTGCATAGTAACCAGAGATAATAGCCCAATTCTCTCTGATAGTAACTGTCAGTTCATAAAATAATCATCACATTTTTTTATTTTTAATAAATATGTACTTTTGCTCAAATGCGATAATTATATTTTCATATAAGCAACTGTAAATATTTATCTATTAACAGCGAAGTCTAACGTGTTTAAATAAGAACAGTAAAGCAATGTTAGTTATGTATTAATGATGAAATTATCTATGTTTTATTAAATATGTTATACAGCATGGTGTAATAACATAGAAAATATACATTAATAGATAGAGACTAAAAGTCTAAAATACAAGCTTGTTATCCGAATCAATTTTTTAAAGTCTTAAATTACCATTGATAAGAAAGTTGCAAGTTCTCACTAGTCTATACTAGAATTTTGTAACAAAAAAAAATTTAAAAAGAGGTAATGAACACAATTTTGCAAAAATATGGTGCAATTGAATTCTGGTAGACCCCAAATATTTCCATTATTTATGAACCAATCTTAGCAAAATTAGGATGCTAAAAATGTAAAAGTAGTTAGTTTTTGACTTAATAGTAATAATAATAATGGTAATTTATTTAATACATCAATCACTGATACATGTATCGTTTGTGAAAGAGGACAAGTTTACACATCTTTGTTTTCTATCGTTGGCTGCGATTTACATATGGAGTCGTCCATGTACATATATTCTAGCATTACTAAAGTTTGGTTTAAGATTTTGCCACCCATTTTTTGTGAGGTATTTGATTTGAAATATTATTGTTACATTAGTAGGCGTTTTGCGTTGTATGTTTGTCTAAAGTTTTATTCTAGGCGTGTAAATATTATTATAGTTAAAATTTTCTTTAGATTAGCTACGTTTCTATGCCTGCTAATCATTTATAACGCAAAATATTTCGATTTTTTCGAATAATAATTAAAGATTTAAATAGATTTACAGCAAATGCTTTAGTTTTGCAGCACCTACAAGTTATAATTGAAAATAAACAATACATATCAAGTTTTCCGATTACAATGTATGTGTTTTGGAATGTTTACACATTTTAAAAAATGATATTTTTAATGTAAAAGCTAAATTCCAGTTTTTAAACCAGCCATGGGAGAAGCGCAATAATTGGTCAAAATTGCGTCACGCTGGTGGCACGACAACCACTCTACAACGCCACAGCAAAAACGGTTAAGGATTCGGGTAATATTGGCGTTTTAAATTCTCTTTACAGTGATTTATAATTGAATAGAGTTTGGCCTACCAACTATCACGAAAATCGTCATACCGCCAACCAATTGAATTGGTCATACAATCACCAATACAAGTTCGAAATTGTAACCAGCCAACAATGAAAGTTCTACAGAGCGGGCAAAAAAACGGCCTGTCTTTGGTTGACTTTTAATTTAGTTCTGAAATTAATGATAGAAAATGCCAATTGTGTATTTTAAGGCACTTGGTTTTTTCACCACCCTTTAGATTAAGTTTTTTTTTGCTCCGTAGCTAACAATATCAGTTTCCTGATCAATTAAGAAGGTATTCTTTGAGGCATTCGCGGTTTCTCGAACTGTCAATATTACAATTTATTTTCGGGCTTAGACCGCGTCGTCATTTGGGAACTACACCCAGCATAATCAAGTAAGAACCAACTTGTAGCTTGTCTGCCTTTACAAGCATTTGCTCTAGAAGTTTGAGCAATATTTGTTTGTAGGCCCTGCCTGCTTAAACAGGGCCGTGTGCTTAGATTATTTAAACCTTGGGGCGGACAAGGGTTTGATCTTAATGTATTTTGTTTGCCAGGACAATAATACTTAATTGGCTTATGCTTGTTAGCTGTTTGTGAACCCATACAAACTAGTTTGTATGGACGAATGAATGTAATGCCAAGGGTTTGGCGTAAGCTGAGGGGGCATAGTGGTTAAAGGCTCAATAGCCCCACTACCCCCCGGAACATAGCAATAAGCCAAACCCGGAGTGAATAAGACTTCCTCCACACTGGTTCGGTAAATGAGGATAATGATTAAGAAAGAAAGAAATTATTGTATACTAGCTGGGCCCGGTCCGCGTTGCTGGGCCTAAGTAAGCCTTTGTTGGTGTATCTGTAGCTGCTAAACGCTCATATCGAATTGTCACGTTTGGCCGTCTGTTTTGTCGACGTTCCAAATTATTTTGTGCGCGAGTTCCAACTGAGCGAGTCGAACTCGACTGTATCCGTTGTTCCGGAGTCATAATGGATCGCTTCAGAAATTCTTATTCGACTTGCCTCCAAACGCTGACTATGCTCTTCGTCAGTCTCATTGACTCGACGATCATGTCGTTGGATTGTATTTGCGCGTACGCCGACCGATATTTCGACGCCTCACTGGTGGCATTTTTTCCAAAGAAACTATCGCTTTGAATTCAATTATTTTTCGCAAAATATCAATTTTCAACAGTGACAGTCATATGTTGATATCGAGACTCAAATGTTTGTGAGGGACGATTTTCGTTCAATTTGATCAAAATGAATTAAAAATCACGAGAATTGTCTGAGTTCAAGTGGGAACATGACTTTTGCATTGTTCCATTCCTGTGTTTCCATCCAAAAAAAGAAGAAAAAAATTTCGATTTTTCCCAATTTTCCGAATTTTTTGAGTT
Source organism: Ctenicera cuprea (assembly GCA_958336395.1). NCBI lineage: Eukaryota > Metazoa > Arthropoda > Insecta > Coleoptera > Elateridae > Ctenicera > Ctenicera cuprea. Next base: position 13,433,175 of record OY284494.1, on the reverse strand, counting down.
TTTCGAGTTTTCCACTTCGATTTTTCCATTTTTCTCTTCGAAAAGCCATTCAAAAACGAAAACATACGAAATCTCATACAAAAATACCATACAAAATCATCTTTTGGATTTAAGAATTTTCCGACTTTTCCGGTGCATTTTCCCAAAATTTTCTTTCATACAAACCTTGTCCTGACAATTACGAACACAACAAAAAAAATGAGCCAAATCAGTCGAGCCATTCTCAAGTGATGATGTACCAAACATGCGGCAATTGATTTTTATTTATATTGATTATGGGAGCACAGCCCATGAAATTACAGAAAGCACATGAAAAAACAATACTTATAATTCTAAATATTAAACATACAAACATATCACTGTATAGAGAATTTAAAACACTATCGGAATCCTTACAAACTGACAGATTGTACCGTTCCCGGTTAAACCCGAAGTTAAAATATAACCATTTTTACATTTTCTAACGACTATTTATGAATATATTAGGCATACAAAATTTTTTTTAAATTGGTTGTATTTAAAAAACCTGAATTATTTGAGGTCTACTAGAAGTCAGTTACATCTGGTTTACAAGGTGTTTCAAAAGGTATTGTCATAATTTTAGTAGGTCTTGGCGATGCTATGGGTAGCGAAAATTGTTAATAAAGTCTTGTCCGGTTCTCAACTGTTACCCAGTTATACATGGTATACACGCATAAAAATAAAATATTGCAAATATTGGCTCCCTTAATAATTTTAAAGCAAAATAGTTAGATAGAGATAAGCCGCCAAGGACTGCAGAAATCAACTTTGCAACATAGTTGATTTCTACGGACCTTGTTTAACCCCTATTGATTTTGTTAATTATTCGAAGGGTTTTTCTCATTTTTATGGATAATGGTTGTAAAGTTTGAAACAATATATAATGCATTAGTTGCAGTATTTAATGGTGAACAAATGATCTCTTTACCATTTTGCTCTAAAATAATTAGGGGAGCCATTATTTGCAATAGCTTAATTTTACATGCTGAAATTCTATATTATTAAGTTTAAGCTTTACTTCGTTGAAGTTCATTATTAATATAAATAAAATAATTAATCATTTCAACACATATTTATTTTAACGTATTATGACATGGTACATGTCATTTGTCAAAGGTAAGATTACAACAGTTGGTGTTACTATAGGAACAATAGAACTTGATCTTGGTTATCTATATTTGCATATGACCTAATTTCTTATTCCAAAACTGCCATTAACGGCGAATTTAAGAGAACAATTTGCTTAGTTGTTATTTTATTTCTATTAAAATCCTATAATATGTCAAATTTAAATCAACACCGTGTAGATTTTTCTCATTTTGCTTCAGTGCCACCTTCACCAGGTTTCCATTAAAATAAACAAATGTAGGTTTATCTCTTGTTTGAAGTAGTGTTTGTAGCTTGTGATAGTCCAGTAAAATAAGTGGGTTTAAAGTAAAACCTTTTTTGTGTATTATTATATGGAAAAAAATAATTGTGGCGAACATCTAAAAAAAATATGCTGAGAGATACATCCAGCACTCACCACATTTGCATTCCTGGTTTTATAGATTTGAAAGAAAACAAGTGTGATTGGTTGCATTCAGCAGGTGTGAGCGATACCATGTAGCAGCTTACCGCATGACTAGTGAGCGCTTCTTGGATGCGTTATGCTCAGCTGTTTATTATATTATGATCATAGTAGCAAGGTAGTGTAGTTTATTTATGCTCCAAAAAATGCGTAGTTATCACAAAGAACCATTGAGTAATTGTTTGAAATCATAAGCATTCAGCAGTATTTTAATCAACAGTTGAGTCATCATTACAAAATATACATACTAAAATTGAATCAAATATTTCAGTTTATTGTAGAGATACTACTTAATACATGATTTGCAACTACTGTCTTTAGAGGGCTGCATTTAGAAAAGAGTGTGTTGCGAAACATACGTTAATTAGACCGTTTTTACCTAGACCTAGAAACATGTCCTTTATTTCGATTTATGTTCAATAAATATTATTATTTTATTATTATTAATTATTGTAATAATGAATAAAGTGAAATAATTTCACATCTACTATTAAAGACCTAGGGGCATGATCACACCACTAGTGGATCTTAAAAATTAGCATTATGATTTTCAATGGTGTGCTTTGCCGTAGAAACAATTATTAAACGAAAGAAAATGATAGTTAAAAGAAACGAACAATACCTTTACTATTTAGAGTTATTTTTGTATTATTTATAACAGTTGAGCTTGCTATAGAAGTACTTACCTAATATTTACTAAATATATTTTATGCAAACGTGCCGTAATTTTTTATAAGTATTTATCTTATGTTAACACCACTTAATACTAATCAAGAAAAAACTTGTTTTTTATAAGATTTTGAACACCCAGGTTCAGGTACATGAATTTTTACATACTATAGTAAACATAACATTAACAATTCCATTAAACACCTGCAACAGTATACTTGCACATATACATCAGGTCACGGGTGTAAAGTAAAGTAGGTACACCCACTTTTTTCCACAATTTTTACTTTCTTATACTTCTACTGAAAAACTCCTTGGCCGATTTTAATCACATTTGGTGTGTGGAAGTTTTTATTAGCAGGTTGTTCTTTGTAAGGTTTTTAATCGGAACTGGAAACGGAAATTAGACATGTTTTTTGGTATAGATTTTTATGTAAACACTTTTTTGAAGTTTTGAGAACATAGAATTGCAGTGCATGCAAAGAGAAATCAAATCTTTTCCTCTTGAATGCTGTATCCTCAAAATGAAGGTCGCTACGAATTTTGGTAAAAGGGAAGTGTATCTACCGGGTGATCATAAAAATTTTTGGTTAACTCTTGCCCTGAAAACCAAAGTAGTGTTTTTGTTTAAAACCTACAATTTATTAATTTGTCATTTTGACAACTATAATTTATGGTACAAGGTAAGACAGTTCATATTCCATAGCAAGAGTTGACCAAAAATTTTAATGATCATGCAGTTTCATTTATTGGATAAGCAACTAAAGAATGTGACAAGGAAAGGAGATAATGGGCTGCGTAAGTGAGGATTTACGTATCTATGGATACTTTCAAATTTAAAATGTATCGATGATTAATTTTTTAATTAAGTTTAAAATTGCCTATCCATGGCATACATGGATACATGAATCGGAGTGACTTTTTTTTAATATGCATACGAAATTTTGATGAAATGTTCCCAATTTTAACCAACTATTAGTTGTTTGCGCTATTGTTTCTAAGGTTATAGCTCTAAAGAGTGTTTTTGCTTTTCATAGGAAATGAAATATAATAGTATCATTAACCACATGCACTTAACTATCTTTTATTACCTACCTATATCAGTAAAGCTACTGTAATTGTCTACACGGTTAACAACATACATTTGAACAGCAATGATAGAAAAGTTTTCCAAACTCTTTGAAGATTATACATTTTTGTGTTAATTAACACTTACTAAATAACCACTTAACTTTGATTCTTTGATTAATTATTTCAGTCACTAAACTTTTATTAAAACAATTTCGAGAAAGTGTAATTTTTTCACCTAAGAAATTTAACTGCACTACCAAAGAAATGATACTAGTTTTTTGCAAATATGTTCACTATTTTCGTGTGTTAAAATAAACTAAAACCTTATAACACATTGTTAATTTAATTTTTTGCTAATGATTTACTCAGCTGCTCGATCCACCATTTCGTTAAATTAAGATAAAATTGTGAGCCATCAGGCTCATAATCTAAATAGGTAAATCCAGGAACAACTTTAGACACAGCTGGTTCAATTTGGGTGCCTTCATGCCATTCGTTGAAACTTGTTATGGAAACATAGTTTGCGTTGCTGCTTATAGCCGTTCGCCATGCAACATCGTAATATTGGCCATGCCTTCTGTGTCTTGTGTTTCGCGAGTTCCAAGGTCTTACTTGTGTGTCTATGTATCCAGGTCCAACAGATGGTATAAATATAAGACCGTTTTGAACAGCAAATTTTGCTAAACTTTTCCAGTTCTTCCATGTGCTACCATAACTAAAACTATTTGCAGCAAAGTAGGTATAAAATCCATCAAAATGTGACTTCTTTATATGGTATCGATGTTGAATATCAACTAATAAACCAATAAAAATTGCGTCAACATCGCTTCCCCGAACGCTTAAATTTCCTTTTGCACTTAATAATTCTTTCCAAGCAATAGCTGGTGTCAAGTATGAATCATAAACGTAAACGACTGGCACTTCCTTTGAGCCGAGAGGTTTTTTTATTTTATACAAAGCTGGGTGATTTCGATATTCTTTAAAAAACTCTCGAAGATATTCAAACAAATTTATAGGGTTTCTATCTACATAGGGCTCTACATGTAGAGCAATTTTTATTTTATGTTGTTTTGCATATTTAAATAAGAACGGTAATTCTTCACTTGGGGAATCTGTAAACTTGGGTGGAGCCCATGACACTACTACCACGCCAACACCTGCTTCTTTTAGTTGTTTCATGTGTATGTTTATAACTTTTGGATCTTTTGAACTGTAACATCCTAACGCTGGATAAAAATTCGATCCGATATCTAACACAGGTTCGTGTGACCCAGTGGGATATAGTTTCTGCCCTTCCCTTTTCCAATTTGGTAAATAGCTGTGGTTCCAATGTCTATAAATACCATCTATTTCCCTATTTTCATACCAGGCATAGTAAAATATATGAACATTATAATTTGGTTGAAATGTAATTTTACTGTTTAATACAATCGATCTTGACTTCTTAACTTTCCTTGCAAGCCTTTCTACTTTTTGTCTTAGAAGTTTCACATGTAATTCGCTGTTGCTGAACATATCTTTTGCTGATATAATTTCATTGTCGTTTGAATGCGTAGCTTTAATTAATTCAGTTGTTGAAAACACATCACTTGGTTTTGTAAAGCTGGGAATTTTATATTTTTTTATTACAGCACAGCCTAACATAAAAAGCAGCAGTATAATCACTATAACAAGTGATACCTTGCAATAACGCTGTAACAAAATCCATCGTCTCTTATATTTGTATAAAGCCATTTTCTACTTAAAAGGGATTAAAAAGCTTTAGAGTTTGTAAATCTCTAATCGTTTTTAAATGTAATTCGTTTTTCTATTAGATGTAAATATGTAAATATTAGGTTCCGGAAAAATCCGGGTTACAGAATCCGGTTATGTATAATGGAAACACTGACGGAAGAGCTTTTTTCCCATTTGTTATAATTGCCATTTAACACAGCTTTACACCGGTCTTTGAAATAAGAACGGATTTACATAATTAACAGAAGAATGTCAATAGATAAATGCTAGTGGTTTATTACACGGTATAATAGTTGAATGCCTTTATTAACAAAAAATGTTAATGCAGCTGAATACAAAAATCAAATAAAATAGTAGTCGGTGTGTGATAGTGGCCATAGGAAAACAGACAGTGAGATTGCTAATTTCATTTGATAAAAATTTCATTTAATAAACTTTTACTGTTTTGTATCACGTAAATTAAAAATTTAAACTTAGTAATGTAGATACAACCACGTACAAGTCTATACATATAAAAATAAAACTGTATTTTGAGTTAATTGGAAAACGATTGTTTATATAAAACTTAAAATCAAATAATAAAACTAATTATAAAATAAGCAATGAATATAAACTAGGATTTATCACGATTATTTTGTAAAAGTATTTTAAATCGTCGTTCAATGTTTATTTTATAATTTTCATTTTCCAGTAATTTTTTTTGTTCTTTTTCTAACAGCAATCACAATATTGATTTTCTCATCTGCCATTATCCTTACACTTTGATGACATACTATTTCAAATTTAATTTCATGAGTTTGAATTGAAAACCGTTCTCTCTTCTTTTAGCACGTCATTTCGTTTTGTTTTTATAACTTTAAACGCTTGTGTTCAAATAGTTACTTGTATGGGCCTCATAAAGAGCGAGTTAAACAGGCCGTAAGCTTGAACTGGTATGAAAGTTGCGCAGTAGGAATTTTAAATCTTTACGTTACATTTCATACGTAAACGTAGGGCAGCTCTAGTTTTGCCGATTCCACGTGTAACAAGGAGCTTAAAATGCTATTTACAGATTGGTTGTAAAACCGCGCTATTATTGAATTTGCCGTGCGTTCTTAAATTTGGACAGCTTTAACTTCTTAAAAAAAAGTATCTTGTTTTAATTAATTAGTTTTTTATTTATATTTTCTTCTGAGTACATAATGTTTTTACAAATTATTTTAAAGTGGATTTCTAGATAAACTTATGCATTGTTTTAAAATAATAATGAAATTCAATTGTTTATAATACTCACATATTTCTGTATGGTTTTGTATAGAAATCTGTGATATTAGTTGTTATGTATACCTAGCAACCATAACAGCATCAACATAAATAGACTTTAATTTTTTAAGTACCGATTTGTACAGATGAACGATATTAATTTTTGAGTATTAAGAAATACAATACATAACAATATTTATTGTACTATATAACGTAGTTATATAATTTTATTTTTTGATTTATATTCAAAATTAGTTGAAAATAAAGTTTTTTCTAAGTTCATTTTTAATCATGCAGGAGATAATTGGCGAGGAAGTGTTTATACTCATCAGTTGATCAAGGAATTAATTCACTTTTAAATAATTAGAAAAAGAACTTTTACCTGAAAATTATTAATTTAATAGTAGAAATTACCTAGACACTAAACAAATAAAATACAAAATATGAACCATTTATTAATATTTTGATTAAATATTTTTTTTTCGATTACTGTTGAACGTAAATACTCGGCTTACTTCCTTCAACTTCTGTATACTTGATGAACGCGCACAGCAATTCAAATAAAGGCGCGCTTTACAACCAATAAGTGAACATCGTTTTAAACTTCATGCTATACGGCGTGGAATTGGCATATTCGTAACGCAGCCGAAAAAGCAAGCGGGCCTGAGAAAATGTAATGGCGTCGGTGTGGCGTTTAGGAAGTTGATATTAAAGTCATGTATAAATGTATCAAATTAATTGCAAATAGTTATTCGTGAAGCTGGAAGTCAACGAATTGTATAAAATGGACGCTGTTAAGTCTTTTAATAATGAGGTAATTCACTAAAATTTGTCTTTAACTTCATTCATACCTACTCCCTGGCTTTTCGTTTTCTTTGAATCATTAATAATATAAATTATGAATACTTCCTTGCCCAATTTGTACCCCCTTTCTCTAATCTCATTGTTTTTTCACATAACAATTGTTATTTTGTTGCAGCTCTCGGCGCTCTATGAGGTTAAGCCCCCTATTTCCAAGGCCAAAATGACTTCTATAACAAGGGGTGCAATAAAGGCTATCAAATTCTACAAACATGTTGTACAAAGTGTAGAAAAGTTTATACTGAAATGCAAACCTGAATACAAAGTACCAGGCCTTTATGTAATCGATTCAATAGTACGACAATCCCGACATCAGTTTGGAGCTGATCGAGATGTGTTTGCGCCTAGATTTGCTAAAAATATGCAGCAAACGTTTGTTAACTTGTTTAAATGCCCTCCTGAAGATAAGGTGATTATAATTAACTTCTTTGTATTTTAGGTGTAAATAGGTATTGTGCCAGAGTAATATTAGAAATTGTAATGCAACTGCCATATGTGGGCTTTTGACTTATGCTTTGGTTATAACCTGGTAGTGGATATAACCAATCGTTATGGATTCAGCTTACGATGTCGCTGGTTATGGCAATGTAACGTCATTGTTTGGTTATGATAGATTAGCTTAGCCATTAACCCAGCTGGTTGTGCTATTTATTTTTAATAGTTGTTTCACCACCAACATTGCTCAATCTGAAAACATTGAAACATTAATAGTTTAAAACAGTTCATTACATTCATATTTGTCAGCAACATAATTGTCCGGTCATCAGGTACTTTTGTAAGGAAATAACTCGGGAATGGAATTTTTTGCTTAAACTGTTTGTTGGGGCGTCCAAAATAAAAAGACCTTAAGTTTGTGAATTCTAACTCGGTCGAGAACCCAGAAAAATGTTTTTGAAAAAGGTGCAAAAAATCACAAAATCGTGCATTGCTTGTTTCCATTGCATCCTATGTTTAAGGTAGTTCTAAGAAAAAAGAAAGCTGATAAAATTCTGCGTTAAACTAAAAAAAGAGAATGTTCTAGCCCTAATAGTTTCCAAAATACGTCTCTCCAAAAAACTTCAATTTAATTTTTTTTTGACTGAAAAATTGTACTTTCAGGTTTCTTGAAATACCATTGTTCCTGATAATTGTATGCAAAAGTGGTTCAGAAATGAGTTAAAGTACACTCAATTTCCTGTAAATCCAAAAAGAAAGCAACCTGGTAGTCTTAATAGGTTGCGAGCTATGACCTCGCAAAGTAGGGCATTTTTTATAATTTTTCGAGCCTGTTTTATAGGGTTGCAGGTTTTTGGAAATAGCTCGTTTTGAGTGCATCCAATGTAAAAATGAGCCAAATTAAATTGAAAGCGGATACAAATTTGCATAAATCTAAAACGCAAACATGTCCTACCTCTTATTAGTTTTCGAAATATGACCTTTAAGAAATTCGATTTTGATGAATGTAAAAATGTAGCATTCCGTTTTTTTAAAATAGATTTTTTCTAATTATTTCACAGGAAAGTTTCATTAGGAAAAATTATAGGGGTCTCCATTCTGTGTAAATATATAAAAAAAAAGGAATTTTACATTTTTATAGTTATACAACAAAATCGAGTTTATTGAAAGATCATATTTCGGAAACTATTAGAGTTAGGACATTTTTGTTTTTCTAGTTTTATGCAGAATTTTATCGTCTACCTCTTTCATTTTAGTTGAGCTAATTTTTACATTGGATGCACTCAAAACGAGCTTGAAAAACAGTCGAAAATGCTCCATTTAGGAGGTCATAGCTCGCAACCTATTAGCATTACACGATTGTTGTTTTTTTTTGGTTTTACAGGAAATTGAGTGAACTACTTTAACGAATTTTTGGACCACTTTTACGTATGATTATCGGGGACAAGGTATTTCAAGAAATCTGAAACAATTTGAGTTCTTTGGAAGGGCGGATTTTGGACACTATTAGGGCTAGAACATTTTTTTTTTTAGTTTTAACCAGAATTTTATTATCTTTCTTTTTTCTTAGAACTACTTTTAACGTAGAATGCAATGGAAACAAACAATACACGATTTTGTGATTTATTGCATCTTTTTTTAAAAATTTCTGGGTTCTTGGCCGAGTTAGAATTCACGTACTTAGGTTCTTTCTTTGTACGCCCAAATAAAGAGTTTAAGTAAAACAAATTCCATTCCTAGGAGAGATAAGTAAAAAGTAAAAAACAAATTTGCAGTTCGCTGTAAGCTCTCGGCTAAGAGTTTTAAAAATGGTGTGGGCAGTTTGTGAGGAATAATTTTTTGAAAATGTACAAAATTTTGAGCAGCTAGAGTTTCCACAATTTTTATATTTACAATAATATTTATACATCACTTGATTATACTTATTAAAGGCTATTAAATATTATGACAATTTGTACTGATTGGGTATTTTGTTTTTGAGTAATCCGACATTAAAGTCAAAATTTTCAAAAATTCATGTTCGCTGATTTTATGCATATAGTTACGGTGCAGAAACCAATTGAACAGACTATGGCAAATTCAAATTCCCGCTGCTTGTTTGCCTAGAAACCTTATACTCCCCGATATGTAAACGTTATAATTATTAAATGTTACACTTTTGCAAATACGGCAACGGCAAGTATTAGTATCTAGTATTGGCTACAATTTGTTTTGTTTTTTTTTGAAAACTTTAATTTTACTGTGGCGCTTTCTATGAATTCGGATGGATGGAATGGAAGGTTTTAATTTTAAAAATTACACTTTTGCAAATACGATAAGTTTTAGTATGGGAAAGTCCACTGGAAGTCCACACTTCAGCTTTTTTATTCTTTCCAGTAAATAATTTCCCCCGCCATTGCTTCATGGCTGTGGATGAAACATACTTTCTACACAAATTAATCTCAAAATTAGAAGTGTGATTTATACTCCATGTTTGAGAAAGATTTTACATAAGCATTATAAAAGTGTTGTTTGTTTCTCAATTTTCTAATAAAAGCTGTTGTTGATTTGACACTTGTTTATAAAAACTAGGGATGGGATATTCAAAACCCTTTGTGGTTTTGAGTTTTTAGGACTCGCAACTTTGTGCTACTTTTCAAATTCAAAACTCTCGAAACCATGAGTGAACGAACCCACATTACGTGCAACTCAACAGCTCATCTCAATCTGTTTTACTTTATAACTTCAAAATTTGTTAATTTTAATATTAATAGTTAATAAACAATTACCATGCATATTTTTGTATTAACTTGTATGTATATTTTTTTAAATTGAATCCTAAAAAAATTGAAATCTAATTTCTTAACCGTTGGCTCCTCAACATGATTTTAATGCCAATTGTTTATTATATTTTGTATTTAATACAGTTTGTGAGAGCTACATTGGAAGAGCTGAATTGAATAAGATAACATATCGCATTCTTTTCTTTAAAATATTTTACTTTAAACGGGGAAAAAAACGAATGATAAAAAAATACTGTTATAATTAACCTTGAATTGTAGTTATTTATAGATTTGATTATCCAAAATTTAAAATTCTTGGTAAATTTCAGGTTTATTATTACATTTTATTATTTGATATTAAAGCTATTTTTTACGTTTCAGAGCAAAGTAATTCGAGTATTGAATTTATGGCAGAAGAACCAAGTATTTCCACCAGAGGTTATTCAGCCTCTGTTTGATTTGGCAGATCCAAATCATCCCATTCACAGGGAGCAGATAGCTTCTGGACAGAGCAATGGACTTTCGACTCAAGCTGTAGGTGGAAACATTGTGAAAGGTTGGTAAAAGGAAGCTCCTTTTGGTTGATTTTTGTGAATTACACAGTGTGCCAGTATTATTTAACGAGAAGCTTATTATTGGGACAAAATAAGTAGTTTTAGAACTGAAGCAAAAAAAATTTATTTTAAACTTTTTTGTGTACTCGTCGTGAAATTGTTTTCATGTGTATACGAGGAAGTCAAAAGTATGGAGACACTGATTTTCTGCCGTTATTATTAATTTTAGAAAAAAATGTTTTATATATAAGTTTTTCTGGAAATTTTTGTGTATCAAGGATGCATAAAAAAATTTTCATTCAATTGTTTTTGAGTTATGACATCACGCAAGAGTTTTTTTTAAATACAAACCTAACTTTTTTTGAATGTTTCACAGTGTTTTTTTTTCTCTTTGCGACTATAAAAATTGTGACTTACACCCAATTTTTTTGGGATATTTCACTTAAAGGTGTTATTTGAAATTAATCTTTAATGGAGTAACGAATGTTTCTAAAGTACATGATACATGTTCCATGATAAACAAAAATAATTGCTATGGTTACATTTGAATCGGTTGTTGCAGAAAGGGTCTCGGTCATTTTCTCAGGAAAAAGATTTATGTATGGCTGCTATTTTTTTAGGTCGTTCTATCGTCCTATGATAAAAGGACCTCAGTCAGACCTACAGTTGACTAGTAAAAGCTCTGCCGTTCCAAGATTTCACACAGAAAAGGTTTCAGTCACTGCCTGGGACCTTTTCTGCAAATAACATAGGTTGTGCTGATAGCCATGGAGAATTTGACAATGACATTAAATAGCCTGGCCAACAGGGGATAATAATGTTGATGATGACAGTGACTAATTTGTTAAATAATTTACTGTTCACTAAGTTTGCAAAAATAAAAAATTCAAGTTGTTGTCTATATTTTATTAAATTTTCAAAGAAGGGCTTCAGTCAATGCACTTTAAAACCATTTTTTTTTAGTATTTAAAAAGGATTACGAATGGTTCAAGTCTAAGAAAACCCATATCTAGGTAACTACATCAATCAAACAAGAAAAAAAATCATTCAAGTTGAAAAACAGTTTTTATTGATTTTCTCAAAACTATGTGTTCATGATGAGATCCCTTTCTGAATAACCTGATTCATTTACAAATCAAACTTTTACTAATCTTTTTTACTTTTGCAAGAATATTGTTGACATTAATAGTGGAGATAGGTGAAGAAATTTCCAACCAGAAATCTAATGTCGATTTGATGTTGGATAAACTTTAGACCTAAATCAGGCTGAAATAAAGGTAAAATAATGTTTTATTGCCTATATTCTTCAGACAGGTATATCTGAAGATTCGCATTTTTGAACAAGGCAGTTAACGGCTATTGTCCAACAATTAATTATTAAAAATCCTAGTCTTTTAAGCTCGAAATGCAAAATTATTAGCGAAAATATGATTACTACAGATTAAACACGTGAAATTTTTACTTCAGTATAGAAACACCATTTGTTACTGTTCATAGTAAACTTGAATAATTTCAAATGCGAACTTCAAATGTAATTTTCACAAAAATATTCGTATGTAACCCCCATAATATTTTTATAGCAATGTAACATGAAAATGACACTATCAAACAATTGAATTATAAGATAGGTTCGTATTTAAAAAATCCTGTGACGTCATAACTCAAAAACATTTAAACAAAAAGATATTTGCATCAGCATACAGATGAAAGTTTCCTGAATAACTTTTATTTGCAATATTTTTTTCTAAAACAATTATTAATAGGAGAAAATTGGTTTTTATTTTTGACTTGCACTATATATAAAAAGTATCGTTTTTCAACAAATGTATAGTAAAATGATCAAAAGGTGTGCATTTTATACTCAATTTACTACAATTCAATAAAAAAAATCAAAATAATTAAGACGAAAATTATGCTTATGTGTTAGTTTAATGGAGATTTTTAATTTCATTATATTTGAGTAGGTAGAGAGATATGGGTAGAAGTAACATTTTTAGAAGTATTTTTATTTTTTTCAAAAACTATCTTATTTTTAGATTAAATTTACCTTTTTTTGATTGTAGAAAGAAAAAGTTTTAAGGGTAAACTGCTATGTTATAAGAAATTGTTGTGTAATTTTCAGCATAATAGGTATCATTCGTTGAAGGTGTTATTGATGTAGCAAATGATACTTTAATTAATAGCCATTAGTAACTGATACTTTGATTTTCTGTGTATAAATCTTATGGAAGTTAAATTATTATTATTTTGTACTTAATGTTAAAAGTAGGCTTCATGCGTTCATTTTTAGTAGATAAAGAAACATTTTACCATCAACTGTAGATAAAGTAGAATTTTATCTACACTTTATTTATAATACATTAGTGCATAATATAAGACATTTAAATTATTACATTGAAGGTAACATATCCATATGTTTTTTCACAAGCAAAAATAATTTCGTGAAAATTTTTGAATGTTGACACAAGTAAACAAACTAACAAAACAACAATGATTGCTAACGCGATCGCAACTATTACTATAAAACATCTGTGCGAGTTGACATTTTAATATAGAAATAAATTATTGATTATTATTTAACATTAAGTACAAAATTAAATAGTATATTGTACACGACGATAAAGAGTCTTTATTGACTCGTGAAAGATAGCCCACTCGCTCGTTCGTGGCTCGTGAACTAACATCTTTCACTTGTCGATAAAATATCTCTTTATCGTCTTGTATAATAAATAACTATTAATCTTAATACTTCTAAATTAATTTTAAAAAAAGTTACTTAATCTCTACATACTGTTTTTCAGCTGAATAACAGAACCCTTTACTCCATATAATAGTACAGGGTGATTGGGAAAGGTTTGGCAAACTTTGATTGTGAATTCTACTAACCTTAAAGATGAAAAAAGTATATGTGGGCATAGTTCTGACATATCTCTAGTGTCGATCATAAATTAAGATATTTCATTCAAATTTTTGCAGATATTTTGCTAGTGACGATTTAAAATTCACTTGTTTTTGTTTAAATTCATCAACCAGAGGTTGTGGGGTTGATCAAGATATCTTTCATTAAATATTTATTTTTTTACACAAGATTTTTTAAATTTAATTTTTACTTTAAAATCTTATTTTCCGTACAAAAATACACAAAAAGGGTACTCTTGTGAAAGTCACCAAATTCAACAGTTTTCGAGAATTCAATTTTTGTGAAAGTCTGAGTGTTTTAACATAACTCGATTAATACGATTTTAGTTAGTTTTAATAAAAATTATTGCCAATAGTTTACATTTTATACACCATTTACTTAATTGCGTGATTGCTGAAGATCGTTGAATTCAATTGTCATATTTGAATTAATTTTTGTGTAGAGTTCATATTATACTAATTAAGTTAAACATCGATAATGAGCACAGTTAACTTTTAAATGGCTGTAAATTACATGGATATCAGTGAATAACCTCTCATCAATGGTAAGTCTTACTATTAAGTTTTTATTGCTTTACTTAAGTTTAATGTAACCATTAAAAAATTTGGCACACTGTGTAGGTATAGGTACTTGTCTTAATTGGTCATTCATATTAGGTTCACCAGCGCTGCAGAAGTCACCAACTAAGGGTCCTTCTCAAGTCACACATCAGACTGATGCACATCTCAGTGGAGTTGCTAATAATCCGGTACATAGCACAGCCAGAGTTCCCCTTAAAATGGATTCTAGGAAATGCGATACTGCACTTCATTGCAAGATCACAAATGTTTTGGATTGTGTTTGGATACATTCCAACAATTTACTTCAGACAATTAGAAAGCCACAATGTTGTAAACAAAAGTAATTGGTAATCCTAAGCAACAATAACTTGGAAGAGTTTGCATATTTAACTGCTGTTTATCTATGTTAATAACAGCATTTCTAAAAGTGCTTTTTGGATGTTCTTATACGTTGTTTCACTAGCAAAGGCTAAATAAACCATCTATTATGATTGCTATACCATTTTAGTGTCTCAAAAATTTCATTAAGTTGTAATTACTTAAAATTTAGTTCAGTTAAACTAAACATAAGAAAAAGCACTTTTTAGACGAGTATAAAAAATTTAAAAGTAATGACACACTGGATTATGCCATGGGTAACCAAACCACCAAATAATAGATATTTATTATACAAGGGAAAAAAGTAATAGATTTTAGCTCGAGGTGTCTGTTTGTCTCCCGACGCGAAGCGGAGGGAGACACTCACACCGAGAGCTAAAATCTTACTTTTTTCCTGTGTATAATACACTATTTTTTTCTGTGACGGGAAAAATGTAATATATTGAAAACCATATATAATAAAGTCGGAAAATTAGTCAACGTGGAATTTGAATTTTTAAACTAGTAAGCTGTTGTAGCGGGAAAAAAGTAATTACTTTTTTCCCCGGGGAAAAAGTAATTACTTTTTTCCCCGGGTAAAAGGAAAAAAGTAATTTCATAAAAAGTGATACTTTAGTACCTGTCAAGAGAGACAAAATGTTAAACTTTTTTCCCGTCACAGAAAAAAATATGTATATGTTTCCAAGTAATATTATAACGAGACCAGATTTTAGGCCGATAAAAATCATGAAATAGAATTATTAGTCAGCTAAAAGCATAAAATAGGACCCAAACAATAAAAAATAGGCATAAAAGCTTTAAATGGGTACTAGTGCCTATAAAAAGTTGTTGAGTTATTGCATTGTATTTATGTACTTTACATAGAAAACAACCTAGAATGAAATTACTTTGAGATCAAAGTGAAATCATGTTAAAATATCATATATGCTTTTAGATTAAATATTTACGTTTACATAAACTACCAACATGGTTTTCAAATTGTATCTTCTATGGGTTAAAATTTATTTATACAGGGCTAATAAAAAGTAAATCGATGCTACAACCTTAAATAATAACTTTACGAAAAAATGTTTCTAACAAAAGTTTCCTATCAAGTTGTTTGCCACAATTTGGCGTTTTTCATTTTTTTTCAATTGTCATGTTTTAGCTATGACGTCATCGACATTTTTTTTAAATGGCAACCTATACTTTTTATGGCATGACCAGTTAGTGCTTTTTATTCTCTATACAGCCATGTAAAAATATCATACAGTTGCATAATAAAAATTTCAAGAAAAATCACGATAAACATTTATTTTTGTCACTGGCAACAGTTTTCATCAGGTACACTTATTGCAAGATAAACAAACGACAATAGTAGGCAATTGTTTGAAAATGTTTAAAATTGAACAAATGCAAATCTGTAATGTCAATTCGGTGACAGTTAGCATTAATAAGTGATTAAAATTTAGTCTGTGTCCTGTGTTAAATACGAATTTCTAATCATGGTACGTTTAACAGAAACTGAACGTACCGAAATTTTGATGATGATCGGGTACGGTGATAACAAGAGAACTCACGACGATGTGTGCGCTTTAGTTAATACTGTACATCCAAATCGTGAACCTGTTCTGCGGTCCACTGTAACCAAAATTAATAGAAAATTTAGAGAAACGGGCCACGTCAAAGATTTGAATAAAATTGGCCGTCCACAAATAGAAACAGACGATGATAGAATGTTGGACATTGTGCTTACAGTTTCCGAAAATCCTCATACTTCAACTCAACAATTAGCCCTGGATAATAATGTTAGTCAAGGAACTGTACTGAATATTTTACATACAGAAAAATTTCATCCTTATAAGGTTAAACTTGTTGAAGAATTATCAGAAGATGATTTTGATAGGAGAATTCAGTTTTGTGAAGAAATGATGGACAGGTGCAATAACGACCCACAGTTTGTGAATTATATTATCTTCTTCGACGTAACCACATTTTCTTTAAATGGAGCTGTAAATCGGCACAATACCCGTTATTGGTCGCGACATAACCCACATTGGATGGAAGGATTACACACACAGTATCCACAAAAAGTAAACGTGTGGTTCGAGGATTTTCTTGTCGTATTGCCCACTGTCAGGCAGTGAATGGCGAACAGTTTGAACATTTGCTTTCTTAAATTGATGTTAAATATGATTTGAAACTAGTTTACTAATTTGTGGACCTGCTATTGTCGTTTGTTTATCTTGCAATGTGTACCTGATGAAAAATGTTGCCACTGACAAAAATAAATGTTTATCGTGATTTTTCTTGAAATTTTTATTATGCAACTGTATGATATTTTGACATGGATGTATAGAGAATAAAAAGCACTAACTGATCATGCCATAAAAGGTATAGGTTGCCATTTACAAAAAATGTCGATGACGTCATAGCTAAAACATATGACAATTGAAAAAAAAAAAAGAAAAACGCCAAATTGTGGCAAAAGACTTGATAGGAAACTTTTGTTAGAAACTTTTTTTCGTTATTATTTAAGGTTGTAGCATCGATGTACCTTACTTTTTAATCACCCTGTATATCGAAAAACTCCGCTCCACATCGCACGCACGGTGTTATAGGTGTTTACTTGTACGTAAAGTAAACTAAATTCACTTCTTTATTTGTTGTGCTCTCTAGCCATGAAACAAAATTTACAAAAAACAAATGACAGTAGCCAATTACATAACATACATTTAAATTTAAATTAAAAAAAAATTTAAAAACAACCAATAGTTAATGTAAATAACAAAGAGTATGTTATTATCAAAAATAAAGAAATGTTAAACAAGTCAATTTTATTAATATAATTTTATTGTATTATGTTACGTAAATCTACCACTTGCATTTGTTTTTTGTAAATTTTATGTTTCATGGCTCACTATTTATTTTTAAATTTTCAAACTACAGACATTTGAACAATATATCTAAAATCTAAGTTATTTTGAAACACAAGTTTAACAAACTTTATATTTTTGAAAAACTTAAACACGTGCTTTAAATGACGTCCAATCCCACTATGATTCCCATTTAAAAAAATTCATGTTTGTGTTGTAACTTAAAAACCATTGCAAATATGGACAGTCTGAGTACGCCACTGTAATCTACATAAAAAATCTATTAAAAAACCTCAATAGCATTTTTTAATATCTGTAGAAATAAATGAGCAACACTTAACAGAAATGTTAAAAATTAAACTTTTCGACTGTAGCTCAAACCAAAACATTATTATGCAAACGGTTTATCCATAACTGTAATATTAACGAAGTTACCCTTGTAACTACATTGAAAATGAGACAGTATAGCTCACGGGACGATAAGGTATAGAAATATGCAAGTGTATGATTGGTGTCGCATTTTTTCCACTTTGAAAAATTTTACGCCTTGGAAAACAAAATTGAAGTTTATAATTTCATAAATGTCATTCTGTTTGTTGTAAAACAAAAAAATCGTTTTTTTAATGCCTAGGTAGTAAAAGTGATACTTTAGTGATTGTCAAATGTTAATAAAAGCAAACTTTTAATGTCAATCGGCGAAAAACAATTTTAGGACATAAGTAGACAAAACACGCAAATTTTTGTTATTTTAGTAAAAGTAGGCATGTAAGCCATAACAAATAGGGCTCAAAAAAGTCTGATTTATGAGAACCAATTTTCTGTCCTACTCTCGCATGTGGGCCTATAAAAGTAACAAAAAGGCTTTTGCCTTAATATCCTGTCTCTAATTATAGCAATACATATTGCGAAAGAAATGAGTTTATTATCTTTTATAACACCACTTTAGGGGAAATTAGTTCGTACTACTAATTGATGCAAAATTTATTGTTGTTTAATAACTTACTAACAAATGGTTTTAATACCAACAAAAGTCATTGTCAATTGTGTTTAAAAACACTGTATTTATTATTAGTAAATTTTTCTGTTTCATAATGTAATTTAGTATTGATATTTCTATGCAAAACTTGTAGTTTAGTGTCTTTTAAAGGGCAGTAAATTTTGATTATTTATTTTTAGTAGGTAAGAATTATCGTATATTATTCGATATTTTTACAGACTAAATTTCCAATAGCAATTTTATGAATGCTAACTGAAGAAAAACAAATGTTCAAATAAAAAATAAATAAGGGTTGGCCATGGAATATAAAATTACTGTCTTTGCATGCTTAAGAATTTAACTGTCATCACTCTGCCAGTGTCACTACAAATGACAAGTTACAAGATTAACCTAAAAATTTTAAGTGACATTATGTTTTGTTTGTTTAATTTCTGAAGCATGCAAAGACAGTAATTTTATTTTCCATGGGCAACCCGTATGTATTTTTTATTTGAACACACCGGACATAATTCAAATGAAACATCTAGGCTTCCGGGTTGAGGCCGCATCATCGGTGCTTGAACTACCGACGTTTCGTCCTCGGTTGCACGGGACATCTTCAGGGCTGTGGTCGCTTTGGCGTGTAACCGAGGACAAAACGTCGGTAGTTCAAGCACCGATGAGGCGGCTCCAACCCGGAAGCCTAGATGTTATTAACAACGGCCGCGGAAGCCTGCAACTTAGATTATAATTCAAATATTCAAAATAACACAACAAAATGTACCGTATGTTCAAATAAAAAATACATACGGGTTGGCCATGGAAAATAAAATTTCTGTCTGCATGCTTTAGAATTTAAACAAACAAAACAATGTCACTTGAAATTTTTAGGTTAAGCTTGTAATTTGTCATATGTAGTGACACTGACAGAGTGTTGACAGTTAATTTCTAAAGCATGCAAAGACAGTAATTTTATTTTCCATGGCCAACCCTTATGTATTTTTTATTTGAACATACGGTATAATGTGAAGAAAATTGTAGAGCCTCTTGCGGAGAGTAGATCCTTATTGTTACCTACGACTAATCGTGTTGGTACTTTAGTATATCTACTGACTTTGGTAAATTCACGTATTAAATGCTATCTCATACTTCCAGAAATAACTGTAAGTGGCATCAACATTACTTTTTCTAATAGAACACCCTGTATATTGTTAAATATTTCGAAGGATTTTTTACCATTGCGAAATAAACGAGTTTTTTTAAAATGTTCGCTGGAAATTATGAACTCTCATAGTTTCCATGAACTTAATCATAGAAACAAAATAAAAATGAATTGTTGTGTTTTTTAATTATGGGATTTACGTTTATGTTATTACCTAAATTATTAATTTATTGTAAATAAAACAATTCTTAACTTCAACAAGTTTTTTATTTTAGCTCTATACGTATTTCAACGTGTTTACATGTATAAGGCTAAAATAAAAAATCTGTTGAGGTTAAGAATTGTTTTATTTACAATAAATTAAAATAAACTTCAACGAAGTAAAGCTCGAACTTATAAATAAACCTAAATTGTTATTTATTTAAATTTTAAATTTGTCAGTGTCACCTAATTAATAAGTTGGACTTCATTTTCTTTTTTGTATTACCACGATATCAAGAGATCAAAAAAAAACTGATCCTCAGCGGGCTGTGGAATGAAAAGTCACGTCTTTACTAGACTAAGGGAATGTTTATAATGTCAATTTCAGGTTAGGTTGTGTCAGCTGGAATTAAATAATAATGAAACATATTTTTAGGAGCAGAAATCTTTTATTGAGCAACAGTAAAAGAAATGAATAAACCTGAACTAATATAATGATCATAACAAATGTTAAAAATGTCTGCCTTCTTCCTCCAAACGTTTTTGAACTCGCCTTCTCATATCTTCAAAAACTTCTTATAATAATTGAGTTGAGTTGTTAATTTCTTGACAGTGTTCTTCAATTCTAAGTTTCAGTTCGTTTAAATCGTTAATGCTCTTTGAAATGTATTAAAAATCATTTTAACAATCTGTCAGATTCGTATAAAAAAATGAAAACTAATTCTTATCTGACATTATAAACATTCCCTTAGACTAGCAAAGACGTGAGTTTTCATTCCACCACCTGCTGAGGATCAGTTTCTTTTGGATCTCTTGATATAAATTTTACAAAATTTATTTTAGCAAAAAAAATCTAAGGTTGCCAGTTTCCATGAACTCTATCATAGAAACAAAATAAAAATGAATTGTTGTGTCATGTCACCTCCACTACACCATGAAAATATCATTTAAAATTTTTAAATTCTGGAATGCCCTAGTTTATCAAAGGGAAATTGTCATAGGGACAGTTATTTGTAATTACATTAAGAGTGTAAATACGAAGTTTTGTGAGAAAATTTAAATTCTATAGTTTGTTCGTTTTTTTTTCAAAAATATTGAATTTTAATTTTGTCATGTATTTTTCCTTTACAGTTAAGTTAACATGAAATATTCAAGATACATCATATTTTAAAACAATATTGTCTTAAATTAAATACTACATTTTAAATGACCAATGTTTCAAAACCATCTTCTATGGTAAACTTTATTTTTTAAGTACCCCCGTAAAAAGAAATCTAAGGGTGTTATGTCCGGGGATCGCGCTGGCTATGGGTATTTTGAATATCTCCCAATCCATTTGCCTCTAAACAGGTTATTGATGAAATCTTTATTTTCTAAATAATTTCTTACATTAATAGTATGTTGAAATGAAGTGGTCTTGTTGAAACCAAAGACTGCCCTTGCCTTCAACGATATGTCCTCAATTACTTCAGTAATTTCATTCATAAGAAAGTCAAATATCCTTCCAAATTTAAATTTTGCCAAAAAAAATAAGGGCCAGTTAGTCTTCCATTAAAAATACCGCACCAAACATTAGTTTTAAAAGAGTACTGGTTTTTACATTCAATCACAAATCCAGATTTTTTGCCTGCATTATTGGGAACCTACTTACCCCATTGGAATAAAAAGTGTCTTTGTCTGTTAATAGAATCTGTTTAGCAAAAGATCGGTTTACTTCTACCATGTGTTCAAAAAGTAATTACATAAGGGTTGGCCATGGAAAATCAAATTACTGTCTTTGCATGCTTTAGAATTTAACTGTCATCACTCTGTCAGTGTCACTACAAATAACAAATTACAAGCTTAACCTAAAATTTTAAGTAACATCATGTTTTGTTTGTTTAAATTCTAAAGCATGCAAAGACAGTAATTTTATTTTCCATGGCCAACCCTTATGTAATTACTTTTTGAACACACGGTATTTCTCCTTGTATCCATGCTCAAAAAAAAGCATCAAAATCGCGTGGGTATTAATAAACTTTGGTTTGCATGGGCGAACTTTGTTTTTCTTTAAAATTTTCCTTATACTAGTTGCTACTGCACCAGTTCTTTATGAAATTGCGGCAATCAATGTTTGTTTGTTTTTGTTCTATTACATCAAGTAAAACATTTTCCTCATGTTCATCAATTCTCCAGTTCATGTGTGGCTTTTTGATATGATTTTCAACTGAGCCGGTTGCTTTAAATTTGTGGAAAATACATCTAACTGTTAAATGGGAAACAAACTTTTGGGGATATATTTGGTTAAAAAACATCTGCTGTATCCCTATTTGTTCTATTTTTGCCATGAATTAAAAATAATTTCACTTTTTCCTTTTTTAAACGAACTACAGCTACACAATAATTAAATTTTTTATTGACATTATTAATAAGGCATGGATACATCGAAAGCTAGCATTTGTTTTCAAAACCTACTTGATTACCTACCGAAAGTTATTCATATTGGCTTTTAAGGTTTTTGAAGTAAATTTTTAGTTTTGTTTATGTAATCTAAATTTAATTTTGAACCAACCATCGATTTTTATTATCTAAGCCCATTTTTTGGAAAAATTCCATTGTAAGTATTTAGAAATAGTGAAAATAGTCCACGATTGTTCTATTATTTTTTCTAAAAATGTTTTTGGTAGAAATTAATTAGAAATCAATTAAAAAATTATGCATTTTTTATATTATATTTATATTTATAAATCTTTTGGGGCTCCGGAAAAGACAGTTCTTGGGGGGGGGGAGTTTCTCGAGTTTTACAACTACGAAGGTGGGTCAAGTCATACCTCATTTAAAAAGGTCTTTTTAAACCAAACAACTTAAAACAAAAGAAAATATTGATAACTCATATCATTTTATTCAGAACCCACAAGCAGAGCTTGAACATAGCAGCCGCTACAGGTTTTTGAAGAGTTTGACTTCGATGCCTGTTTATTTAAACTAAGTTGGCATTTACATTAGTTCTAGAAGGGTAAAATTTTAAGATTTTAAAGTATTTTTGAACCTTTAAAAACTATCAAAATTGAAGGTTTTCAAAATGTTGTGACCAAATATTTAAAACTAGGGATGGGCTATCATTTGAAGTTTCTGAATTTATGAAATTTAAAAATTGATATACTTTTGTATTTAATAAAGAGCAGCTGAGAAAAAATCTCCATTCATAACTAGTTAAGATGAAATAATGTTCAGGGAGACTTTTCCTTTAAATCCCCCTCGGGAGGGGGATAGAAGTGTTAGAAGGGTTTTATGACGTTTCTAATTATTATTTTAATCATATTATCAATAAATCATATTTTAATTATTATTTTTAAAGAAATTTGTAAAGGGTTTTAATTGCGTCAACTAATACTAGCATTCACATTTTATTTTCATAAGAAAATATGCATATTAGAAAATTATTATTATGGATCAAGATGTAGTTAGCAGCTTTAAAGCAAAACACTGAATTCTAAAACAAAATTTCTCTATCAATATATCTTTGACTTCCACGTTTGTTTAATATTTAAATTACTGTACTAATGTCAAATTAATTCAGGTAATAATTGTGCGGAAGTAAAACTGCAAAAAAATAAATTTAATTATGAACAATAACTATTTCAATCAAGGAGTTTTTATTGCAAAGACATTTTACAGAAGATTAGCTGTTCTTCTTCTTCTTCTTCAGTGGTATATCCTATAGTGGGTCTTGACTGTTTCAACAATCTTTCTTCATTGTCATCTATCCCTTGCTACTGCCTCTCTGTTCCTAGTTCCTAGGTTTTTAATTTTTCATTTTACAAAGTCTACCCATCTCCTCGTAGGACTTGTAGGCATTTTGTCTTTATGCTTTTATTGTTTGTACAATGATCTCGTGTCATAACAAGTTCTATAGTTTTGTTGCGTATGTTTGTCCTTTTCCACGTTTCATCTCCCATTACTGTACTTCATTAGTAAAGTAATTTAAACAAACTTAAAAGTCAAAGGTATACTGCTGAAGAAGTTGTGTGTTGCCGTATATTTGCTCCTTAGGGTTTACATATGGTATACAAAGGGTATTTTAAAAATGGCACATACACGTTAAAGAGCGAGTTAAAATAAATGTGAAAAACAAAGAAAAAATTTGATATGGGGCATGTAATATAACATTTATTTTGGAGTACGAAACTATTTTTATACCGAATGTCTTCCATGGGTCCTACTAAGCGTTACAAAAACTATTTTGTTGTTAAACTTGTAGCTTCTAAAATAATCATTAAATTTTCAATAATTTTCCAAAATAAGAGAAAAAAGCTGAAGGGGTTACTTTGAGTGGACTTTCCCATACTAGATATTTTCAAAAGTGTAAATTTTATAAGTATAATAACATTGTACAGTTATTCAACTGTTAGATTTCTAAGAAAAGAAGCTATATTAGACAATCCTCCATTCTATCCATGCTGCAACCTTCATTACAGTTTAGTAACTTCGTTACGTCAACAAAAATGATGCCTTCTTAATAATCATACCTGCTCTGATCATAACTTGTCCAAAAATTTTTGCGAGAACTTTTTTCTAAATTACCAATATTTGAAATTTAAATTTTCTACAGTAGCCAACTAAGTTCTAAATTTGTCAGCCAAAAAAATAGAGGGTGAAGATATGTATCGCACCACATATAAAATTTTTTAAAAACTAACATTCGATTTTGGTTCTATTAGTCAATATCAGTAATTTTTCGTAAAAAGAAATTATTTGTTGTTTCCCCCCTAATAAATTTAGGAGTACCAATTTTTGATTTTCAAAAATTTATAAAGGATGCCACAGTTGAATTATGGTATTCGGCAAAAAACAAATTGTAGCCCATGTTCAGCTCAATGTTTAAAAAAAAACGTATCGCTAGTTTTTGAGAAATATTATTCTGAAAATTTCAAATATTAGGAATTCATTTAGTTCTCTACACAGACCCACCAAGAATAAAATTATCGAAAAGCTAACATTAGGTTTTGGTTCTACTAGTCATGATAAGCAATTCTGCTTAAGAAAAATTATTTTACGGACCCCGTTTATTAAATAAAAGGGTACCCATTTTCGAAAAGAATTCAAAGGCGCCAAAGTGAAATTATAGCTTTCGACAAAATTAATTTTGTTTCATCGTATACTACCCACAAAGGTCTCTCAAACAAGTAGTTTATCCCCATCATACCACTACTTTTTGAAAAAATGAGCTTTAAAGTCAAGATTTTCGAAAAATTTGAGTGGCTGCCATTTTGAAGCTAGAGAGTTCGATTTGCCTTACGTTCTTCTCTTAGATCCTTTGCTCAAATTTCCAAAATTTAGTTTTCAAAAAACGCTAACAAAAATACATGTCGAACTTTCGCTTCCAGTTTCGGATTATTTTGAAAAGCTTCACTAGAACTACAATATACCTCTTCATTTAAGATTTCATAAAAATCGATAGCAATACTTTCACCTTTAGAGGCATTACACCTTCCCACACACACACACACCCAGGGCCCGATTTTCCAATAGGCGGGCTAGGCAGTTGCCTAGGGCGGCAAAATTTCCAAGGATGAAAAATACAGTATGATCAAAAATAATGTCGATAAAAGTAGACCATGGAAAACAAAAATTTCAATTTTCTTTATGCCAGTGCAATTGCTGTATGCCTGTATGTTTTTAACGTTACATAGATATTACTTTGTATATTATTTTTCAAAAGATTATTATATGAATGATTGAATTTTTGGTTAGGTTATTTAAAATTGTACAAATGTACCAATGTATTTCATTCAAGAGGGGCATCGGAAAGCTCGCCTAGGGCAGCAAAACTGTAAAACCGGCTCTCCTTACACCTACTCACCCACAGACATATTTTAAAAGCTATTTTGGCATCTTATACTGTTAATATTATTTCAAATACTCAAATTTCCCTACTTTAGTATCTGTACTTCAAGTCCGATCATTGATTAATAAACCAATTTAAACCAAATTGCACTGGGAAGATAATGCCACATTTAAAAACATATGCATGTCTTTATAGACACCTTATCAATTCTGCAACAAACTTGTTTGGCCATTCTAAACACTCAGCCTGGTTTATTTCTTATAGATTTTTTAAATTTAACCAAACAAAGGCAAAATAGTGATATATATTAAGTTTCCAAAGTGAAACTTTATGGCAACGAGTGTGGAGTTTGCAGAACGAGGCGAAGCCGAAGTCTCCAACCACACAAGTGCCATAAAGGCACTTTGGAAACGAGGTATATACACTATTTTTTCTAAAATTGCTTGAAAATGCACCACTTTCTACAATAAAATTTTAAAGAAATCTGGAGTCCGTGAAATGCAATTATTATGACATTTGAAACAAAACAATAATTGAAAATGTTTGTTGTTGTCAACCAAATAGTTCTACATTGTAGTACTTTATAGCACTAGTGCTATAAAGACTACTTTATCTACGACTGCTTGGATAAGGACTTATTATGTCATTCATTTGCGTTAGGTAATTACCTAACTCATTTTATTTACACAAACAAAACTGAAGCTTTGCTTATAAGAAAACTGGCTGGTTGTCATAGTATGGAACAAATCGAATCTATCTCGTTCCTTTGATTTTAAAATGAAAGTATTTTAAAAGTGATTTGAGATTTCCAAATAAATTAATGCGAAATGTCAAATATTATTTCAAGCAAAAAAAATAGATTTTGAAGAAATTTTGAGCAGTTGTAGATCAAATTTTGTACATAACACGTAGGATAACGCATTATTATGGCACTGGTTTGCTTACACAACGTGGTCTATGACCTCGTCCTGCAACATTCAAACTCGCCTTTGTTCCACTGGTAACATAAATAACTATTATAGCACTGGTACTATATAGTGACATTTTAGACACGATTTTGGTTGCCATAATGGCATTTTTGCACGAATTTATAAACAATTGTTCATACACTCCCAAACCTTCGCTATCAGTAGAATGCCAAACATTACAGAGTGGTTTAGAATGTATTACAGCACTAGCCTTCCTCTGTATATGTCAAATTAATACATCAAATACTTTATACTGCTTAACATAAATTGCATGTCAACGGTTAAGAAAGAATAAATCAAAAGCAACATAGATATAACACCACGTCACATAAAAAATTGCTTCTTCTTCTTTAGCCATCCCTTTTTGCTCTTAGGGCGTTGGGTGTCGAAGTCTTTCACTCCGGGTAGGCTTTTCGCTTGTGTAATAGCAGGTAGTGGGACTTTATGGCCTTTAAATACAAAAAATATAAAAAATTGCAATTCTTATTTAATTTTTATACATCTTTTTACGAAAACGTTAAAATATGATTATTACAAATAAAATCAAATAAAATTTTTTGTTAAATACATTGATTGATTTCTTTTAACATATAAATGTTATGTGATTTTAACGTTTTGGTAAAATGATGTGTTAAATACAATAGTAAAAACTATTTTGAAGAGGAGCTCCTAGCATGATCAAATTATGTTAATTTTTAAGGTTTGTCTATTATAACATCACACAACATGTAACTGATGTTAGTAGATTTTATTATATTTTTCCCACTACTGGCAGCAATTACCTTAAAATAATACGAAAATATTTGTAAAATTTGACAACTATCATCAGAACGATGATCAAAATTTTGTTTTAATAATGTTATACTGTAAATCAATCTCATTACTATTATTTTCCTAGGAATTTAACTTATTAAGTTCCGTAGTCAAGTGTAACCAAATAAACAAATGTTATGAGACACTTGCATATCTTGTAGCCATAGATATATGGCATAGTTCATAGTCGATAGTGGTAAAAAGTAATTTATTTTTGACAATAACAGCTAAACAAGTAGCATATTTAAACATCTCTATAAAAGGTCACATTTTTAAAAGTTTTTGCAACAGTTGATGTGTTATCGCATTACAAGCTGCTGTAATTTTTCCTTCCAAATTATAAATTTGAGTTTTTGGTATTTTACAATACTTTTGATGTTTCAGATTGTCTCTTTAAATATTCCTAGACCATTGTCAGAAAAGCACAGTCGCCTTCAATAAAAATGGGACACTTTATTTTGCTAATGTAAATTATTTGTCAGGTTATAGTATATTACACTATTAGGTTGGTAGGTGCAAAATCTATTCTCCGTAGCGCGCAGGTAGCGAATTTGCTTGGTAGGCGGTAGGTTATTATTTCAAACCTGGATGAGGTCTAGTTTTTTTATATTTTTTTTAGTTACTGTAAAAGGACAATCAGGTTTATATAATTTAATTAAAAATGTATAATTATTATTTTGCAATGCTACAATACAAAATTAATCAGGTGAAACATAAAATTTAACCTCTTAACAGCGGGGGCTTTTTTTGTGAATGTGCGGTACGCAGTTCTTTTTGGACGGATGAGAGCGCGTCTTACAATTGAAGAGTTCCATACAAACGGATTAGTTCGTCTCCCGCAATCCAGCTAGCCCAGCTATTGTTATCCAAGGAACATGGGATTGTTTGTACAGGTGCTAAACAAAGCATTTTCAACCACGTATACAATAGCAGAATCGTATGCTTCCTGCAGCAGAGGCATTCAAATGGGCGCTGAAAAATTCTGTTTCTCGTGTATTTTTGAGGGTACCAATTTGCATAATATTCCGTTTTCTGCAGTTAAGATGTTAAGGACAATTTTTTTTTTTAACATCTTATTAGGTATACTTTAAATCGTTTTGGTGTTAAGAATGAAATTAAATCTTTACTTTTAGTTATTTTGTAAAATAGTGAACAGTTTATGGGTTTCACTTAATGAATTACGTACTTATTTTGTTCAGCTGTATAAAGTTTATCGTTAACTATTTATGTTTCACTTGATTAGTTTTGTTAAACTGCGGTTCCTTAGAAACTGGAGTTACATATGTAGCATTGAAAAATATTAATTATACATTTTAAATATATTAATAAAAACCCGAGTGTCTTTTTACGGTAAAGTATAGTACAGTCAGTTCATCCCGTCGTAAAAGAAGCAACCTCTGTTCCTGCAAATATTTTGGCTTTTTATACTGTTAGTATTATTTCAATTAGCCAAATTTCTCTACGTTTACATCTATATTTCAATTTTGATCATTGATTAATAAAGCAATTTAAACCAAATTGCACTGGGAAGATAATAATGCCACATTGAAAAATTTACATGCATTTCTCCATAGACACCTTGTCAATTCAGCACCCTGTATATATGTATGCTTAAGATCACTCATAACCGAGATATTTCATTTTTTATTATTGTTTTCATATAATTTGTTGTTACAATATAAAAGTCATTATAGTCCAGTCGCATTAGGATCCGCCTGCTTGCATACACCTTTATTTTGACATTACAAATTATGTCTCAAAAGTCCCCATCGATATTGCGCTTGCGTTTTCAGTTATTCAAGGTCAAAGGTCACAGAAATCAGTTTTTTGCAAATATCTCGCTTCCTATGGGTCGTATGACTTTTTTAGTTATCACAAAAAATGACGGCTAGGAAATTCTCTACAAAAAAGGCTATATAGATTTTTTCATACAACCAACCATTTTCACGCTATACTTTAGAGAAATAATGAGCAGCGGCGCATCGTTTCCACACCACCTCGGAGGTAGGGTGCAAGGTGCGTTTTTTTACATGGTTTCCCCAGTAGGCCCCAGTAATCCATGTTTTTGCTTGCTTTAAGTACATTCTACAGCTCGTCCTCGTTCTCGTACTCTCCCCCCCTCCACATGTTCCTCTTCGTTCTCTTTATCTCTTCGTTAACTTCTTTCTCGTCATTTTCTGTGATGAGAACAACAAGATTAATCTCATTATATTATTATAATAATAACGAATAAACGAAGCTTCAGAACTGTTCGGGAACACGATTTAAACTGACGGAGAAAAAGGTACCGAGCGCGGCTGTGACTCAAGGTTAAATACAATAGGGGAGTGGGAGACCCTTATTATATCGGGTGTATGCAAAATTTCAGCTCACTTGGATTTTTTCAGCAGATGCTACTTTTTTCCGTCTAATGTAACTGGACTAATTAGTCTGTCTAATATTATGCTGGTGTATTTGGTTATTGAAAGTAATAAACTCCTTAAAATAAGGTGGTGCAACGAATTTAAAATCTTATATATAAAAACCATAGACATGTAGTATAACCTCTAAGACATAGTTATCCATTGAAGGGTTGATATCATTACATTTATTGGAGTATATCTATTACACTTGCGAATAATTTTCATCCCTCTGTTTTGAAGTTTTTGTAACAATTGTATTTTATTGAGATCAAGTAGATGTAATAGAGATGTACAATAATTAAAATGCGGCTTAATTATAGTATTATATACAATTAATCTTGTATTTAGGTATAAGTTTGCAGCAACTCTAGAAAACAAATATAATTTTTTTGATAATTTTTTATGTATATAATCACAATGACTACTTAATGAAAGTTTGTTATCTAACTAATCTACTAATATTTAATTTAAGTTTGTTTAATTTAAGATAATCAGCTGTTCTTGACAGCACTGTATTCATTTTTTTAACACCATCCTCAACACTATCACTATAACATGCTAATAACGTATCATCTGCAAATAAGTTAATAAAATCACAGTTTATGTAAATATCATTAATGTAAATTACAAACAGTAATGGTCCTATAGCGTTCTTGTATCAAACCAAAGTAGTGTAACTAGCGCCCTCTACAAACAGCAAAAAAATAAGTAACACTGTCGTGTTTGTAGACCTATCAAACATAGCCATACCGAACTTCAACTCGATCTGATTAATAGTTTTGGAGTTTTAGTCAAAAATAGAAATGTAGTTTTTGTCTTTGAGGCCCTATAACTTCTTTAGGAAGCACTTTTTACTGATGCATGTTTAGTTTAATCGGTCTACTTTGACCTCAGGAAGCTATACATAAACGTTGTCCTATTATTTATGGGACACCCTGTATAATGCGTTTTTATGAATGGATTAAACATCCCCAAGTTTAATTTCATTAGCTTCGAAAATGCGGGAAAACCGGGGATATACCTAGTGTCATTTACACCTGTTGTTTAATTTTTCTACAACCATCGTCGGAAGTTGATAACAGAAACTTGTCGATTGCGGGTGACCGACCAGAAAAGTCACTGCCGGTGAGCGACCAGATAAGTCACAGCCGCTCGCCGAGCTGAAAGTGAGTTTTTCTGATCGGTTACAAAAATGCATCTGTATAAACGAATGACGAACGATAATAGCATATCTTTGGAAACGATCTAACATGGCTAACTAAAGAATGGAATCGCTCAGAGCAATAGAGCAAAAGTTCACACAGAGAATGGGGAAAATTGAGTATTTTCATCTACTTTTTGTTCATTTGTGAAGCGGTTGTAGAAAAAATAGTGTGTGTACCTCGAGCAGAAAGCGTCCTTGGCTACGCCTTTACCGTCAATGTCCATGAGCAGCAATAGACTACTTTCTGCTCTAAGTACACAAATAACTTAGATTTTTGTAGTATTTTGTATGAATTGAGCTTTTATCTTGAAATAAAATGTTACATGTTAATAAGAAAATATTCTAAAACTACAAAGTGGCTTATGTCTGAAGTAAATATTAGCGTAGTGGAATGTATCACATACAATAGCAATGAATTAGTGCTGTTTGCAATTCTTACTTGTACTAAAGCTACCCTTGACTATTGTAATAAACTGATAGTTTATAAATAATTATTTTTTTCTTCTTTTTTACAGAATGCTGTACATGCAGACCAAAATACTTTGGCACAGTTGCAGCAATTGCACAAGTTACTGCAGAGGCAAGGAGGCGATAGCAGTGTTAAAACAGAGGGCCAACCTGTTCGTTTTGATCGCAAATTGTTGGATTTTGACTATGATGATGATGAAGATGAAGATCATGTTAATCCATCGCCTAAACCTCCACCTGCAAATAACAATTCGACATCTGCAATTGAGACAGTTGGAAGGTAATTCTTAATTTAGTTACTCTAATGTAATCTGAAATATTCAGGATCGTAAAGATAATATCTCATTTAGCGTACAATAAGAACAATTGGTTTTGTTATTTTATTGTTGAGTTATTTGATGTTTTTTCACATTTTTAGTTTGCTTTCAAATCCTGAAGTCTTGCGACAGCTTCAAACATTGCAACAAACCATGTCACAAGCACAACACCAGGAGTTGGACGTAGAAAAACTTCGAAAGCTACAGGAAATGAAACAACAAGAAGAAGAATTTGATAAACATTTAGCTCAAACAGTACCGGTACGTTCATTATTTGATTTTTTAGTTTTAAAAATTAAATTAACATTTTTAGAATTTACCATTTGCATCCGAGTGTGATTTAAAACCACCACCAACAAATAATTCTCCTGGCATGTTACAAAATTATTATCTTAGTGGAGTTCAGGATATGAGCATACCACCCCCGGGATATAAACAAGGATTGCAAGGCTATGATATGCCATCTCAGCAAGAAGAAGTTACTATGGATTCAGAAATTCAATTTCTGGGTGCAAATGATAGTGGAGATTTAGAAGTTTGTAATAAGCAAATTTGCCATTTACACAAATGCTAACATTAATGTTGCAGGTGATTAATCTGGATCATGCAGACTCACTTAGTCAGTCACCACATAATGAGAGATACACAAGTCGACGTAGAAGAAGCAGATCAAGAGAACGTTCTAGAGATAGGGGTCGTGAGAGAGACAGAGATAGAAGATCACGAAGGTCACGTAGTAGATCTCGTTCTAGAGAGAGACGGCGTCGCTCACGAAGCAGGGATAGAGATAGAGAAAGGGACCGCGATAGGGAGCACGAGAAAGAGAAAGATAGAGAAAAGGAGAAGGAGAGACGAAAACGAGGACTACCACCTATAAAAAAAGATAATTTAAGTGGTTAGTGCGGCAAGCTGTGTGTGTGCTATAAAATTTTGTTTTGACGAATAATATTTTCTTGTTTTAGTGTGCAGTACCACTTTATGGGTTGGTCATTTATCAAAACTGGTTCATCAAGAAGAATTATCCGATACATTTGGTGAGTTTGGAGATGTTGTAAGCATTGATTTAATACCACCCAGAGGCTGCGCTTTTATTGTCATGCACCGCAGACAAGATGCTACACGGTGCCTGCAGAAACTTAAAAGCCACAAGATGCAAGGCAAAGCTATTACAGTAAGTACTATAAATATTTTCATCTATTTCACACAGTTAACAATAATTTTGTCCTACTATTTAAAAATTACAATAATAAAATAATATAGACAGATGTTAAACCACTTACGATAAGTAATAAGAAATTCAGTGCTGAAGTTCCTCAAAATTAATATCGACTGTTTTTATCATACTAATTTTCATTTTGTGCATATCAAAACCTTTTAAAAATATAAACTATAATTGTTTTGTTTCGTTTGTGGTTACTTTTTCTGCTGGCAAGGCTAAGTAGTGGGGGTTCTATTTGCAGTTGTGAATTACACTATAAATAATAATAATAATAAAGTAACAAAATGTTATGAAACACGTACATCTCCATATTAATTTTAATAGTGTTACCTTTTTACTTTCCTATACTTTCAGTATAGGGAAGTATTGATTTCATGCAAATTTTCAAAATCGAGATTTTGACGGAAATACATGTTTTGGGCTTCCAGGATCCTAAAAAAGTGGTTTTTAAAAAATGTCTGTCTGTGGGTGGGTGGGTGGGTGTGTGTGTGTGTGTGTGGGTAACGCTCATATCTCCGGAACGGCTGGACCGATTTTGATGTGCTTTGGAATGAGGAGTTATATCAAAAATTCATCGACAAAATAAGCTTTTAAAAAGAATCCGAAACCGGAAGCGGAAGTTAGACATGTTTTTTTGGTAGCATTTTTTTCAGAAACGGAATTTTGGAAATTGGAATAGTGAAAATTATAGAAGGCTTTAGAACAAATCAAACGTTTTTTTACCGAACTCTCTAGCTTCAACATGACGGCCGCTACGAATTTTTGAAAATTTCGACTTTAACGCCTATTTACTCAAAAACCAGTTATCTGATTGGAATCAACTACATCTTATTTGGTAGCCCTTCAAGGGTACTATACCATGAAATATCATTAATTTTGAAAATCGAAAAACGATCTCAATGGCACCACTCCAAAATTTTTGAAATTTTCAAAAAAAAAGATCTCAAAAACTGCCCACACGTTTTTGTTTAAACTTTTTAAGCTGATAGAGCTGAGAATCTTCTACAATTTATTTTTTTGCGCATTGCTATAATTTCACTGTGACGCCCTCTGTGATTTTTTGAAAATTGAAAATTGGTACCCTTTTATTTATTTAACGGGGGGCAATACAATATTTCTGTTAAAGCAAAATAGCTCATCATTGATAGCAAAATCCGAATATCATAATATTTTTTCGATAATTTTATATTTAGGGGGGCTACTGTTCCCCCTCCCCCCCAAAATTTTCGCTACAAAATTAAAAAATTGATTTCTTCTTTTGTTTGCTCTAGGAGAATCTTTTTACAAAAAATCAAAAAATCGAATTTTTTGCCCCTTAATAATCTTTTTGTCCTTTCACATACTTTCTACAGCAGTTGTATTCTTGTACGGAAGTGACTAGAGTTTTGAACGTTCTATGCATTTCTATTGCGCACGCATTCAATAGGCACTTATTTAACGATAACGAGCAGATTCGGAATAGCATGGATGGATATGCGGGTGTGTTCGAATGCACTGCCGTTTTACTGCATAAGTAGTTGTGGGGTCGAGCCTCGGTTGGGGCCAAAATTTTTTTTTTATTTTATAGTTTTTTTTAAAACACTGCTTTTGCGTTTCTAGACAGGTGTATATCAAAAGTGTTGGAAAATATTAAACAATGTTAATTTATAAGTATAGGAAAGTCCAGGCGAAATGTTTCGCTCATTTTTTTTTTAACTTAAATGATTTTTAAATTTTAATTCTAGATTGCATGGGCACCTGGAAAAGGTGTAAAAGGTAAAGATTTAAAAGACTACTGGGAAGTAGACTTGGGCGTATCATACATACCTTGGTCGAAAATTAAACCTGATATAGACTTGGAAATGCTGGAAGATGGAGGTATGATAGATGAAGATACAATGCCTGCTTGGTTGAAAAATAAAGTTTCACAACAAGCCACAAAACTTATACCTCCACCCCAACCACCTGCAATATCAGTTGAAGTAGATTCAGCAGCAGCTGCAGTGGTAGCAGCAGCCACTACATCAACAACAATTGCATCCACACACAGTACAACTATAGACACCAGTCAGCCACCACCCATGCCAGGAGGTGGTCTTTTGCAACCTCCTGGGTTACCATTGCCTATAGTCTCACCTTTTCAATTAAATAACCATCGATTGCTAAGTGCTGTAGGTATGAATTTACCACCTGGTATAATGCCAAATGTACCCATTGGTGTACCACCTCCAAACATGCCACCTGGAGTCCATCAGTTATTAGGAATAGGTTCACCTTTTGCACAAGGTCCACCAGGACTTTTGCCACCACCGTTATCACTTCCGACACCTGACAAAGTCCCGACATCTGAGAGCATGCAAACTGCCGCCGATTCCGTTTTAGGCATACCATTTACTATGATGGCACAACCACCAATGTCTATGCCTCCTCCACATGAGGATAACATGGATATTGAAATGGAAGATGCCGCTGAAAGAATTGATAAACAGCCTCCTCTGAGTGATCAGTTGTTGGCTGTATTAACTCAACATAATAACGAAACAAGTCTTAGTGCAGCTGTTAGTCGATTGCATGCTGTAACAAATCAAAGGCCAAATCCTGGAGGGCTAGGCAGCGATACATCTGACATGGACAATCATCGAGATAGAAGAGATGATAGAGGTAATCGTGGCCGAGATCGAGATAGAGACAAAGATCGTGATCACAGGGACCGCAGTGGTAGACGAACAAGTCGTGACAGAAATAGGGACAGAGATAGAGATCGTGATATTAGGGATAGAAGAGATGATAGACGAGAGAGAGTTAATAGATGGGGCGATAGAGATCGAAAAGATCGAGACAGAAATGATCGCGAAGATAGAAGAGATCGTAGTGAAAAGAGTTTAAATGATAGATTGCGTGAAATGGCTCATCAAAGTACTTTTCCAAATAGGGATAGATCTCGTGGTGAAAGTAGTGAAAATCAAGATGCATTCGACAATCCTTCTGATGGTGGTCCCCCTTCACTTTTGGATAGACCATTGTTTCCACCTCCTCCTCAATACAGTAATGATGGTTCTCATGATAGGCGAGAGCCAGACATGGATCGTGAACGCGAAGACAGATTTAGACAGGGACCACCGTCTGATGATTTTGATCCTCGAAGGAGACGAGGACCTGATAATTGGATAGAGGGGCCAGATTTTGATCATCCTGACTTTGATGGGCCACCACGACCACTGCTAGATCACGATGAAAACGCACCCCCAAGGCCATTCTTCAATCGTGATGAGAATGGACCACCACGACCGCTTTACAATCGCGATGATAATGGACTACCTCGTCCATTACTAAGTCGTGATGATGATTTGCCACCTCGTCCACTTTTAGACCATGATGACATGTTTATGGAGGAAGATCGATTTATGAGGAGGGATCATATAGATGAATTTATGGAAGAAGATCCAATGGGAATACGAGATGATTTTGAACCGCCCATACGTGGTCCTCCTGGATTTGGACCAGGAATGGGACCTGGACCTGGAATGGGACCTGGACCAGGAATGGGGCCCGGACCTGGAATGGGCCCTGGACCTGGAATGGGCCCTGGTCCAGGAATGGGCCCTGGTCCAGGAATGGGCCCTGGACCAGGAATGGGCCCTGGACCTGGAATGGGCCCTGGACCTGGAATGGGCCCTGGACCTGGTATGGGGCCTGGACCTAGACCTGATTTTTGGGGTCCACCCAGACCCATGCGAGGGCATGGGCCAGATGGATTTCATCCTAGAGGAAGAGCCCCTGGGCCACCACACAAGTTTCATCCTAGAGGACCACACATGCGAGGTCCACGTCCTCCAGGTATGGAAATTAAATTAGTATTTTCTGGTATTTACTTTATTATTAGTAAAAAAAAATTATGGAGATGAAGTGCATGCACTTCTGTGGTCCGAGCCCATGTAAAGCTTTAGGTCCTCACTGTCCTGTGCCACTTTGACAGGACCACACAGGACAGGAGGTGAGAAGATATGCTATTAACACGTCGCAAGGTATGCAATCACAACTAAGATCAAGAAGATTTAATTAGTTCATTTATTAAGCTATTGTGTAAATTTAATTTAAAATGACCATATAATTATGGTTCTAGGATACTTACATAAGAGTTTTTAGATATCTTAGACTTCAATGGTATCATATTGTGTCTTAGGTCCGCACTGGAAGGAAGGTGGTGGAATGCGTCCCAATTTCCAACCAAGATTTGATGGTCCACCAGACTTTTTCCGAGGACCTCCAGGTCCACATGGGCCCCCTGGTCTTCATGGACCACCTGGTT
The DNA here is from genome assembly GCA_958336395.1 of Ctenicera cuprea. Classification (NCBI taxonomy): domain Eukaryota; kingdom Metazoa; phylum Arthropoda; class Insecta; order Coleoptera; family Elateridae; genus Ctenicera; species Ctenicera cuprea. The sequence continues at coordinate 13,395,698 of OY284494.1, read as the reverse complement.
TACACGGACCACCTGGTCTACATGGACCTCCAGGCCCACACGGACCTGGTCCGCATGGACCTCCTGGGCCACATGGACCGCCTGGTCCACATGGACCGCCTGGTTCACATGGACCCCCTGGTTCACATGGACCGCCTGGTCCACATTTACCTCCTGGTCCTTCAGGACACTTTGATGAGCTTCACCATTCCCGCCATCGAAGACGTGATGATAGGAGACACTTCCGACCTGACTTTGATGGTGAGGAGGCCGTTGAACAGCATCATCCTCGTGACAGACGTACAAGATGGGGCAATTCTCCTAGAGCAGAAGATTCATATCATGACCAGCCTGATGTGCCACCAGGTGAAAGCATCGATCAGGTACCATCTGAAGAAACAGGGGAAGGTAACACTAAAGATTCCAGTGAACAAATACGGGAGCCAGTTGAAACACTTGACGATGGTGGTAATTCAACTCCTCTTCATGATGAACCACAAGAACCTATAAGTGAGCCATGTGGTGAACCACAAGAAACAGTAGCTGATGCTGAAGGTGAAAATGAGGCACCAGCAGCAGAAGTACAGGAATAGCTGCAACGAGAACTGCAAATTGATGACATACATACATGTGTAGGTATTTACATTTTATATATAATAATTAGATTTAAGAAGAAATTGAATGAACTAAGAACTAATAGTGTTGCAAATATGTTGGACCGTGTAATACGGTAAGACTTGGCTGTGATTGTGTAGTGAACACAGGGGACTTGCTCAGGTGTAAAATAAATCACGATTTTATTAATTTTATATTTTTAAATGGTGCTCAATAAAGTAGGTAATTTTATTTATTTTATATATTCAGTTTTATGTGATAAAAAAGTAGCTTCAAATAAATTAAATGTCTCATGAAAAAGTTAAAACAAGTATTCATAGTGATGTTATCGTATTTAAAAACTTGCGAATTACTTTACTATGTGAAATGTACCGTACAAGGAGAAACTGAAATATTTTCTTTTTTTTTAAATAATGGTTTCATATCCTATGCGAAGTTTGACTTGAACAGTGAAAAAAATTATATTTGTGAAATGAACATGAGAGTGAGACATCAAAAGGTAGGTCCGTCTGTGTTCACAACATCTGAGATATCTGAGCATCACAGGAGGAGCAAGTGCTAGCACTCAAATTGAGTGACTAGTGCAAGGTATGGTCCAAATTTCTTTTACTTCTATAATCTGTACATGTTTGCAGCAACACAGATTTTGTGTGAATTTTAGCACTGTATATATATACAAAAAAATTGTCTGTAATGATATTTTTAGGCAAAGTGAGTATTCTACAGTACGTAAACATTTACGTACAAGGATACACTAGCTTTCATGGAGAATAAATATGTAGTCATGATTATTATTGCTGTTTATTTCTGTTTGATGTAATTTTGCATAAACATGTGCAAAAAGTTTTTTCTTTGTACTATTTTAAAAGTAGTGATTAATTGTTTTGCTTATTGACTTGTGCGTTTGTTATCATTTTTAACCATTTTAGCGCTATTGTATTCCTAAAATATACAGTTATTATAAAATTCAATTGTAATTTTCAGATGAGATTTTGTTTTTTATTTTATGCTAATGATTTGTGTAAAATACATTGCTGTAAAAAGATATAGAATATTAATGACTTTTACCGATGCCATATTTAGACTTAGCTGTCAGAAATTGAGGTATTTTTTGTGTGGTGATGGAAAATTGGTTTACTAATATTAATTGTCTTCATCTTACCGTGATCCATTGAATCATAGATCAACTACATTACCGTTATCTTTTGAAATATTTGCAGTTTAGTTTGTTTATGTTATAAAGGGTGTCCCATAATTCGTGCCGTTCCAGTAAACGGGTGTATTCCTTATATAGAAAACTAAGTCATAATGTGGAAATGAAAATGTCCACGCTGTACTAGTAGAGGATGTTTTAGTTGAACAATCGGTTCCACCAAGCAAACCTCTAGTTCTTATACTATTAAGAGACTGGTAATTTTCGTTTGCGCATTATGAATCTCTTCGCTGGAATGGCACGAATTATGGGCAACCCTTGTATATACTGTTTAGTGAAGTCCCCAACAATTTTTTCCATTAAGGGAATACAATCCGGAGATGAAATTTCAATCGCTGGGTTTCAGAATCAAAAATAAACCATCTTGAATCTCGGGATGGATCCCGTCACTAACCTATTATAATAAAAAACTAAATTTTATGCATTAACTTACTAACTAACGTAGAAAAATTTGGTAGCAAAATAAATATTTTGAAAATAATAGTTCGTCCAAAGTGGTCACACCAAATCTTGATCTAATGCTGGTAAAAAATGCTCTTTCCGACTCAACATTTCTCCGCTGAATTGTCATTAAAAACTGATGTCAGCTGCATTCTCTACAGTAAAAAAAAAGGCTAGATTTTGCTATGGAAAATCGGGGGAGTGCGGGAGCTCCAATTTCAGGATTTTCAGGCCCAAAAACTAGCCGGGCACCAAGATCCCTGGATTGTATTCCCTAGTTTCCATAAATGGAATGATTTTTAGTTCTATTGGTAAAATATATGAATTTGATATTTCAGAGGTTTTCATAAAGAAAACATTCTGTTTATTCTTTTAGTATGACAAAGTAAACAAATTTGCCACTGCAAGAAAGCAGCGTACATATATGTGTATTGATAAAAAACAATTAAGGTTTGCTTAATGTGAAATTCAATTAAATCTGGATACAATAAGTTTGTTAACAAAAAAATAGATGGTACGTTTAATAAAAATTTTAGCTGGAAGAGTTCAGAATAGTAAAGAAAAATGTGGGTGTTGGTAATGTGTGATTGAAAACTTATGAAATAACAAATTTTATAGCACTAAGTAATCAAATAAAATTAACTAGGTACCTTGTTTAACATATTTTACGGAAGTGACAGAAACTATCTGCGTTTGGTTGCTTAAAAAGCGCAGGGGTGACAGGACTGTTTGCTTTAGTTGGTTCATATCTGACTATTACCATCACTGTGTTGAAAACCAATCAAATTTACGGAATTTAAAACAATCACGCTGTGTAACAGTTGTACACTACATTTTTGCTGCAATCAAAATTCTGATATGAGCAATTAGCCTAATTTTTAACAGACAATTTTGGGTCGTCCTGCATACCGGAAATAAAACAAACAAACACGATCGAAACTTAAACTGTGTATAATAACCTAAATTTAAGATTGTTGTAAGCTGTATTTACCCTCATGTTTTACGGTAAATCTCTTCATGCAATAGTCATGACTCATGATGAAGACCACGTGAGGTTCAATTTTGTCTAGGTAAAATTTAATGATTTTAGCACTCGAATTTGTTGCATTTATGCAAATTCCTTCATGATTTTGACAATTTCACTTGCAAAGATGCTAAGCGACAAACTTTCGGCAAGCTTCAAGTTTTACCAGCAAAATTAAACTTCTTGTTATACAGTGACCGCCAAAAAGTCTGCACCATATGTAAAACTTTTTTATTCATTTGTCTTTTTTTTTTATGGGTTTCAGCAGTAGTTTTAGCATGATTAACAATCACAAAGCCACATTATCAGAGTGGCTAGGAAAACCCCGGCCACTTTTCTTGCGGCGGTCAAGAGATGGTGCTTTCGTAAAGAAAAATTAAATTAAAATACTGGCAACAACGCAGAATCCAAGACGTTTTAGTTATTAAATACGCCTCATATTAAATCAAACAACCAAAGCGTCTTGGATTCTGCGTTGTTGCCAATATTTTAATTTAATTTTTCTTTACTAAACCGCCATCTCTTGACCGCCGCAAGAAAAGTGGCCGGGGTTTTCCTAGCCGCTCTGTATATTACGTAGGTATCAAATGTGATTAATTGCAAGAGAAATAAAAGAATTTTCAAAATATCTAAACATTTACAGAAATTAAAGTTTTACTGAATATTCCACTCAATTGTAACAGCCAATGACAGCCATTTATTTTCAGCTTCTTGACCAATTAGACCCTGACTGGCTGCGATAATCCTTTCTTTTAGGAAGCTTCGGTGTTATCAGTGCAGTATAACCATAGCGACAAATCAACAAAGTTTTTTATTTTTGCATTTAATAATTAAATAACGCGTTTGTACGATAGTAAATAACAACTAATTATACTAAATCGTAATTTAATTTTTTTGTTCGTGGAATATTCTAAAAAATACCACTCGTGAATTAAAAAATTATCTATAATGCTCTCTTTCACTGACGAACTCAATTGTGTTGATGCACGGTAATATCACTCGTCCTTTGGACTCCCGATATTGCCTAGCAACAACACAATTTCGTTGTCAATGAAACGACAGAATTATCGATAATTTTTAATTTACTTGTGGTATTGCTGATGATAATATGATTGCGACAAGAAAGGGATGGACAAATAACTTATGCTGAGTGCCACAGAACAAGGACCTAATAGGCAGGCCAAGTGATCATAGATACTTTTAAATTTAAAACGCATACGTAATTTTTTTAAATTAAATTTAAAATTATCCTTGAATAAGTGACTCGCCCATTATTTCCTTCCCTTGTCACACTTGGTTATCTATCCAATCCTTGTTGCATTTATTAGTTACCTGTGTTTTTAGTAAAATAGTGACAATCTGTATAGGTTGGCACAATTGAACGTCGTGCAGGGCACTAAAAAAAATACATATAGGGCACATCGTATCATAAACATTTGTTTCCTGTTTTATTGGTTAAAGAAGGAAATGGTGAATCGACTACCTTGTATAGTTGCCTGTTAGCATAAATAAATACCTTAAACAAAAGCGTGATTTGATTATCATAATGTTCTCTAAATTTTTTCATACTTTCTACACGATGTTAACACCTGCATAAATTTAACATGAAAAGCGCACAATAGTTATGCAAATTTATAGTGACGACAGTAGCTAGGACTGGAACTGTTATTGATTGCAATTAGTAATTCTTAATCAGTTTAAATTATTTAGAAGTCATTAACAGATTTACGTTTTAATCAGTTTTCAAAACGCTGCAAAATTACTTTTTTTCGATAGTGTCTAGGTGATATAACTATGGTTCAGGTGATTAAAACTGCTGAATTCAGAATTTTATTTGGTTTGATTTTTATTTCTCTACTCTTAGACGTATTTGTGCCAATTAAAGGCAGAAATACAAAAAAGAAGAGTTGGAAGTCAAGAAAGTGATAGTAGTTTTTTTAAAACGAAATGAGCAACAATGTAGCTTTTTTGGTTTCAATGGCGTATATAAAATAAAACTACAAACTATTTTTGTGTAAATTTATTGTTCTTGTATTTACCATGTACAAATCATTGTAATTTCTGACAGTAAGTATAATTGTTATAATTACCTTCCTATATTAATATTACAAATTCTATATTAATTAAGATATTAGTCAACATATTTTTGTTAAGAAAGATTGCCTAGCATAATATGTGTTTACATATTCACATAGCAGTTGTAGTTATTAATACACGGTCATTCAGGTTATAATTTATGACGAAATATGTACCATAACAGGAGTGTAGTTTATGTTTTAGAGAATAGATGTATTTGTTTTCTTATAAGTATATTGCACATCAATATAACAAAGAAATTGTGGAGGACTAGGTGTTTTAGGTGTGGAAGGTAATTTTGATTTTAAATAACTATGTATATAGTTATTTATTTGTTCACTGTATTTTGTATTATTACTAAGTAAAAGCTTGTACATATTTTATTAATGCTATATTGTACATGTACTCATCAATTTACATTATGTTTATAAGATGCTGATACTGGTATGACAATATCAGTAAATAACTATATCTTTACTGTTTTCATCATTTAAATTGCTTGTTTTAATGCTCGTGTTTGATTGCTTTAGTTTAAGAATATTTGAAGTAAAAATAAAGATATGAAATATTTTACACGTTTATACTTTTAGAAATGTATGTTGAGATACAAATTTTTTTTATGATTTTTCACTTCATGAATCATGATAGTTTTCGAGATTTTGACTGTAATACATGCTGAACCTTCAGGAACCCAAAAAAGTCTAGGTTTTTAAAAAAATGTCTGGTGGTTTGTAACGTTCTATAACTTCTGAATGAGTGGTTCCGATAAAAATTCTTAGGGCAGGGGATAGTTTTTTTTTAGACATTCTAGCTTCACAATGAGTTACAATTTTTACAAATTTTTACTTAAATGCTTTATTACACAAAAACAAGTTGGCAGATCGAAATCCAATTTGGTGATGTAGTTGCTTTAGGAAGACGCAATAGAAGAATGTGCAAGAACTTTTAAACAACAAAACTGTGACGTCAAAATTTTTGTAATTTCAAAAATTGTCAACATAATTTCGTAGCTGGGGATGACCTAAATTTTGATTCAAGTCACAGTCCCTTGATTGATCTAAGACGACTTCTACGAACTTTTAAAAATTTTGGTTGTAACGCCTATTTACTCAAAATTAAGTTATCAGAGCGGGATGAAATCTAATATTGTAAATTCCCTAGCGGTAGACCATTGGTTGTATTTTTCAGAACAGATCGCTCAGTGAGCGCTGAAAATATAGTTCAGTTGAAGCGCTCACCGCTCAGTACAATCTACCGAACGCGTTATACAATCTCGTTAAAAAAATTCATGATCTGGTAGAAACGAAACAAAACTTTTGCTTGGTATCTAGCAGGCCGTTGAAAAATATAATAAGTAGTATCCAAATTTCTATAAAGTCAACACTGTCAGAAGCTTTAAGGATGAACCCATTAAATGCATTTTTAATAGCTGATGACAATTTAAATTTTATTATACACCTCATAAAATGTAAATTAGCGTTACCCTCAACACAGTAATTTAAGTTATCAAAACTATAGGTACGTGGTTTCTATATAACTTTGTTCGACATACATAATTTTGATATTGAGCAAAACACTGCTCCGGTAGAGCTAAGAAAATGCTATAAAAAATGGCGTCTGCTTACTCAACTGTCAGGTTGCGGTAAATCAGCAGATAACTACTGATCACTCACTGAGCGATCTGTTCGGGTGAATGCCACTATTGGTTGCATTCAACCTAAAGGGGAGTTTTACATAGCATAGGCGATTTTAAAGCTGCTGAGATGTTCATCGGGAAAATCATGTTTTTTTTGTACCTGGCATGATCCGGTTAAAATGTGCATATACATAAATATGCGTACCAGGGTAAAGATTTTGACTTTTCAATGCAAACATTGGACATGCACAGATTGTTTCATTATTTTCGATATTTTAGCATTCTGTGCGGTTTTTGTAATCGTCGATTGTAGTTTATTTTAATAAAATAAAACTTAGAGATTGAACTTTTGAAGGTGAATTGTACTTTCATGTGAAAAGAACCGTTTGTGCCCTTTACAATTACAAAGGCTCTTTTGCATAAGAAACAATATTTCATCATTGTATAGTATGCAACAGAGTTGAAAAAAATTTATTTTTTAATAAAGAATTCAAAATAATTCAAAAGGTAAACATAACTAAGAATATATGTTTATGTGCGATTAGTTTTCCGCGCTAAATATAGGGGCATGGTTAAACGAGTGACCAATAGGATATCGAGTACGAGTAATTCTCATGTTGCGTACCAACAAAGCTCCCCGATGCTTGATCTACTGCTGCGCTTTAATATCATTGGTCATGACTGATTTATAACCTACAAATTTTAAAAGTATTTTGACATGTATATGAAATCTTTTTAAGAAAAATGTATTTCAATGTTTTATCATCAAGTACTATTTAGTGTTCATTGTTATTTAATTGTTCTGTTAATATTGGTTGCAGCAATAGGAGACTATGTAGTGCAACACTCAAAACTTCAAATTTATCAAGCACTTTTCGATAATATAACTCATGCTGTAATCGGTGGCCTTTCCTGGCTTGTAGTTTGTTTAATATTTAAAAACAGATATTCTAGTCAAACACTTGCTGAAATTGCTTTGTGTACGTTAATAGCATCGTTTATCGATTTAGACCACTTTTTAGCTGCAGGCTCCTTCTATTTAAAGGTAATATTATTACACAATTAAGCCTTTCACTAAACTTTAATTTTAGGATGCCACGAACTTGCAGAATCGACCACCATTCCACTGTTCGACAGTTCTACTTATAATAGCATTTGTTGGTATATTGGGGGCGCACTTTCTTCAACAGAAATTGATGTTACGACTCTCTCTTATTTTCCTTACGGCATTTACTAGTCATCATACAAGAGATGCAACAAGAAGAGGATTTTGGTTTTACCCTTTTGGCTCCACACCACCAATTCCATATATATCTTATATCGGTCTAACAGTAGCAATTCCTTACATTATTTGTTTGATAATGTACTTTACAAATACCCAAGCACGATCTGATTATCTTACAGTTATTTAAGAATAACTTGGAAGACGATAGATTATGTGTATATACGTATGTAGATGTATATTTTGTAATTATCTACTCTTGAAATAGTGTTCATTTACTATAAAAGCGTTTACATGTTCAATAAATAAATCGCTGGATAAAATTTAATATCCATGAACGTGATCAAAAAGTAGTTTTACGTTAGAATCAAAGATTAAGAATTAGCCAATGAAATATTTATTGTCTGTTTTTTTATGATGACAAATACTAAATTGTGAAACTAATGCATTTTTTACACTAAAGTTGTGCATAGATGTATGTTCTGTATGAAATCGTAAATGATAAAACAATGGTTTAATTTTTGTGTGAATTCCAGTTAAAATTACTATTTAGTGTTTATCAAAAAACAGTAGTTATTATTGCAAGTAAGAAAGTAAAATAAGTACATTTTTGCTTATCTACAAATTACTGAATTATTTTAATATATAATATTTATATTGATTTTGTGTACTTTTTTTTTTATTGATGAATAAACATGTTCACTTTGCATTTTATATACATAATGTATTTATATTTCAAGTTAATATCCTGGGTGTCAATTTTATAATAAACTAAGAAAGGGCGTGTTATATAGGGTGTTGCAAAACCTGCGGACACTTCCTCTTTCACAAGATTATTTTGTCACGATTAATATAATTTAACATTTTGTTATAGTTAGATATAGACATTTGCGTTAAAAGAAGATTTTATTTTGAATTAAGGATATTGAACAGTTAAAAGAGGAAAATACTAAACAGCAGTTTAAAACAATAAAAAACAAAAGACGAAATAGGCGTATTGGGAATTATTGAAAACAATAGAACTGCATCAAAAACATTGGTATTTGTTGACAGTTTACTGGGTTGCAATTTGTAGATTATTGCTTTTTTTGCAAATATTGTATAAATTATAGCTGTGTTTAATAAAAATAGTTAACTTTGCAGTTAGTACTACGAAATTACCACAGAAACTAGTAAACATTTACAACACTAACTACAAAATTAACTAGCTTCTCCAAATACAGTTATAGTTAATACAATACTGACAAAGAAACCAAATAATACACAAAATGCAACACATTAAACTATCAACAAATTTCAATGTTTTTGATGCAGTTCTATTCTTATTCATAATTTGTAATATGCATTTTTGTTCTTTTACTTTGATACTAATACAAATAATAACATTTTTTCTACGCCCTCTAGCTTTAAAATAGATGGCGCTACGCTATTTAAAATTTTTGGCTTTAATGACTATTTACTCAAAAACACGTTGACAGATCAGGATTAATTTTGGTATTACAATAGCCCTAGAGAAACACAATCTTACTATGGAAGAGAATTTATGTACAAATAAAAACTGTGTACGAAAATATTCAACCAATTTTGGACATTGTTTAAAACTTGCCCAAAAACTGGTCACAATTTTTTTTTCAACTTTTGCGAGCTTCTAGAGAAGGGTATAATTTGAATTGTGTGACGCTTTCTATGAATTTTGGAAAAACGTAAATTGATGTCTCTCTTTAATAAACGAAGGACGATAAAAAATTTCTGTTTAAGCTAAAGTGGTCATTAGTAATAGTAGAATAAATTTTAGAACTTAAGTTTTAGGTGCAGCAATATTTAGGATGACTAAATTCCCCCTTCCTAATTATGGCGAAACAAATTATTCAAAACTAATTTATATAGAATTAAAGCAATCTTTATATAATTCATAAAACTAGGACTTCGATACACTATCAACATAAATAGCTTATTTATCATTTCAAAAGGCGTGGGGCATAGTCCACGGATTGCGCTTAATATTATTAAAAAGTGTTTACTACAAATTCTAGATGCTTCAGTAGGAACGACGCCTTCAGTAAGATGTCTTACATCTCGAGACAGCTTAGGTATTTATATTGTTTGCGGGTTCTGGTATTTAAGTTAAAGTTGTGTAGGGTGATTGGAGCCATGACGCTCCGGAATGTGATTTATATGAATAAATATAAATCGCACAATTAATACATTCCGGAGCGTCGTGGCTCCAATCACCCTATGAATAAAGAGGCGGGCGTGGGCTAGCGGTTAGAGCGTTGGACTGCTATGCTTGGGGTCTGGGTTTCAAATCCCAGTACCGGAACATCGAATTTTTAATGGCCGTTCTCCCTCGCAAGGCAATGGCAAACCTAGAAAACTTTCCCTGGAGAAGAAGTGCTTGCACTTCCTGCGGTTCGGAGCTCGCGTTAAACAGTAGGTCCCCTATGTCTATGTGATTCATCACAGACATAGGAGAGAAAGTCACCGCGCTCTTTCGAGAGCAAAAGGACTCTAAAAAAGATATGAATAAAAGCGAATTTAATTTCAGAATTATATGCAAATATCTAACAAAATTTTTTTAGTGCGATTTATCAGTTTGAGTAAACATTTTGAAAATGTCCGTTAAAGCACTTCCCTGCAAATAAAGACAAGCGATAAGTTTAACCAATTTTCCCCCGCTATTTTTAAAGAATTTTTTGAATCAAAGATATTTTTCTGAAGACTTAACGGGGGTTTTCTTTCATGTTTACGCTGCTATTTTATCTGGGCTTTACATTCGGCTCTTTTTCAGGTCTGTTTTCCGGTTTTTTTTTTCGTTATTTTTTTCGTGGATTTTATTTTTAGGAGCAGCTTTCATAGTTTATGTTCTTTTTTTCAGACTGACTCAGCAGAGAAAACGGCAGCGGACGCCTAATATGAAGTTATTAAAAAAATAATCGAGGGCGTAGCCTGTGAGTTCCGTTAGTTTTGCATTAAAATACAACAACGCATTGTCATTTTCTGATAATAGCGATACTTCCCCCGATACATAAATTTTTGATGTATGTGATTACGCACTAATGATTTAATGATAAATTGCGAGAATGGTATTAAAAAGAATAATGTGAATCATATAGCGACGAACTTCCTGCGGTGTTCTACATAAGTGGGTAAAAGATTAGATATGAAAAATACTGAGGAGATGAACTACTACTGATAGCATTTTAAACAAAAGAGTAATTTTAAAGGTATAGGCAGTGTGTGTATGGTATTGTGTAATATAAAATGGTAAGTAAAGTCAAATGTTTTTCTTTAATTGTATATGCACTTACAAAAGATTGTTCAAGAAAATGTTAAAGCTTTGGTGTAGGGTTTTTATTTTATATATGTAGGTAACAGTGGCGTTCCGTGGGTTCAAAAATTGTTTAACATTAAGATTAAAAAGTAAAAAAATTACGATAACTCCAATTTACCAGGACCTGTTGTTAAATGAATTAATCTAGGTACGCATAAAATCCCTATAAAACTTCACTTTGTCATTATGCACTTTAATTTGATAACGCAAATTTTCGTCTAAAGCCAAGTTAATACGTGATTTCCCAAATAATTTTAATCTAACAGTTGCAGATAAATGTACTTTGGTCGACGCACGTTTTTTAATTGCAGCTAAAAGATTTTTTAAAACAGAGTACCTATCTTGTTTCAGATTATACTTTTGAGAGGTTAGATATAGATGAAAATAGTAAGCAATTCCAGCAAAATCGTTTATTTTTAATATCGCTACCAGTTAGCCGGTCCATTCTTTTATAATATTCAGTATTAAATGTTCTAGATTTCTTCCTACTGTCTGTCTGTATGTCTGTAACGGCCCCAGTCATTTTGAAGTACATCGCCCATAATTTGTATTTCTATTTGTTTTGGTAAGAGTATCCATTAAATTTTTCTTTTAAAAGCTGGTCAACGAGAATTTTCATATTTACTGCAAATTTGCAAACTACGTATGAAATAAATAAACATACAATAGCTGCACGCTGTAACTAACCGCCGCCGACCGGCGCATGTAAAGTACTACATAGGCCGTGTCTTTGCCGTGCTTATTGCGTTCTGAAATTCCTACTATTTCTTTCTATCTGTCCGTCTAATCATTGGATTATTTGTATCAACGTGCATGCAAACGTATTAAGAATAATAGATTGGTTGATTGTGTCGTAGCTGCAATTATTCGTCCCGATAAACTCGGCCTTCGCGTATGCAAAACTGTGTTTAGGGCCAGCCGGTGGTCTAGTGGTTAAAGTCCCAGGCTTTGAAACTAGACTCTCAACGGCAGTAGGTTCGCGTCCTCTGCCCGTCGGAAATTTTTCTGAATAAGTTAAATCCGGCGGGTCCATGGATGGTGTGTATGTTGGGTTGCATGTCTTTCAGGGGTGGGGCATCTTAGACTGGTGAATAGCGCCGAAGTGCGCTGAGCCCGGGTAAGGAGGTAGGATGGGAATCATGGAGTCGTGCTCACGCACGGTCTCATGATTCTTTTAATGTTAAAAAAAGCAACTGTGTAATTTTTAATGTTACGCGCTGGTGTTAAAAAGTAAAAACTGTGTGAAAGTAACTTTTTTTTATTGAAACTTAGAATTCGATTTTTTTAAGTTATGGGTAGGCACTGCCTCCTCTGCCCAATAGGACGGACCGCCACTGGTAAATAATCAATCTTCAATTTCGATGACGTTCTTCTTGCGTAATAGGTATCGATAAAGAGAAGAATTAAATTAAGTATAAATTATCGTGGAAAATTGTTGTATTATTCCCTTTAATTACAAAAACCGTGATAAGGCTTCGTCTAATTGTAAAATTTAAAATTCAACTCCGTTTTAGGCCTAAAACAACGGCAGCTGAAATGGTTGACGAAACTGCTTTTAGAGCATTCGTTTTATTACTCAATGTAGAGTAAAATTTATACGTAATAAATATTTAACTATTAAAAATTAATAGTTTATTAATAAAATAAAACACTTGGTATATGTTTTTTATATTATTGTGATTGTGGTTGATTGTGAAACAAATACCAAGTGTTTTTTTATTAATAAACTATTAATTTTTAATATTTAATTATTTATTAATAATTTTTCAGCACGTGCCCACCACACAATTAATTCTAAATATTAAAATTTATACATTGTGTAAATTTCAAATTAGAGTTAATTAAGTTGGTATCAAACTGAATTTCGAGTTAAATCTTTCATTCTGTCTCGGCGAGATACTTGTAAATCTAGAACTAGACAAGGGACTCGTTTTACATCCATTAATATCGAAGTTTCAAAAATTAGAGATGAGTCACGAGACTAAATTCTATATTATCAAGTGTCCACTCATTCGCAACTATTTTATTGTGTTTGTACCATCGAATAAGTACATGTACTTCTTGTTAATCCTTCATTTAGCTTATCATATGTTTTAATTGCAGATAATCTACGAAGATCCCAGTCTTAGAGCTAGTAAAGATGATCCCGTACTCCATGCCGAATTCGATGATTTAAAATTAAACTTTTATATCGTATGCATTGTATTTGCTGGAGCATTGCTTGTACTCATTGGATGTGTGATTGGCTTATTTGCATGGGTTCAAAAACTTGCAATAGCACAAAAGAAAAATGGTCCCGCTTTCAGTACAAGGTAAAATATACACAGAAGAGTAATTTCCAGATTTTAAAAATTCACACAAAAGCATCACAGAGAAATTAGCGAATTAAGACAACAGCTAATAAATATTTTTTTGGGAATCTCTAAAATTTTCTAAAATTTCCATAGTTGCGCATTTGAAATGAAAATTTTTAATTAACATCATATGTCTCTTTTTACCTTCCTCACAATTCGAAGTATAGCTATAAGCAAGACCGGTTTTTCGACTAGGCCTCATAGGCCTGTTCCTAGGAGCGCCGGCTCTAAGGCGCGCGTTCAGCAAAAAAATATTTTTCCTGTAAATATTAATGAATGCCAAAATATTTTCAGTAAATTAAACTATACGAGTTATGCCTAAAGAAACGTACTTTTATGGCGAAATTCTCAACCTAAACGTTTTGACTAATAAGCAGGTTTTAAGGTCTTGGGAGACCGGTAAAGCAGGCGCTGCAGAGGTGTCTGTATGTCTGTCTGTATACACTTGACAGTCCAGACCCCTTAACGCAGAAAACCCAAATTTGGCTCAAGGTAACTTCACTGAAACCACAAGAAAATGAGGTTGGTTCGCTTCAAAATACACGCGCTCGAAAAAGAACCTTAAATTCGTATTCTCCGCATGTCGTATAGCAGATTTGTGCCAACGTGATATTCCTATCACCCCCCCTGCCCCTCACCATCGATTTTTTGTTTTTTCCAAAATTTCCCATTTTTGCCTTCAAAATTGGAATGAATATGTTAAATGACAATAGCAATTAATCTTCCATTGAGAATAATGCTAAAGAAAAAACAGAGAATTTACTAAAATCAGGCATTTATAAATTAAATTGCTCTCACTGTAATTCGGTTTATATAGGACAAACAATTAGAAATTTTAATATTAGGCACAAGAAACACTCATGTTGTTACAAATATAAACACCCCCATAAATCCAATTACGCTAAACACTTATTAGAACATAGTCATTCAATGACATCTAATATACTTAATACTATACAATTTTTACACTTTTGTGATGATAAACGTAAGGTAGATATACTGGAAGCATTTGAAGTTCACAAACATTTAAAATCTGTACCTTTAATGAATGAACAAATTGATCTCTTAAATTCACCATTATTGGACGTTTTGGAATGAGAAATCAAGTCATCTGGACGCAGATATAGAAAACCAAGATCAAGTTATGAAGATTTATTGTTCGTATAGCAACACCAACTGTTTGCTTTTAATCTTGCCTCTGAAAACGACATGTCAACATGTCGTAACACGTATGAGGCTATCTTATCTATTGCTTTTTAAATCAACAAATTAATAAAATATTGTTGTTTTAACAATTCTACAGAATTTTGTCAAAACATTTTCGAATGAGTTAATGACAGACACTTATTTTTTCAAAATTTCTTAAATAAACATAAAGTGTTTTTCTCTCGCATGTTCAGTTTTAACCATCCTGTATAAAAATACGCTGTTACTTGTGCTTTCGTAATATTGCAATAAGGATCAGTAGTGATACACACGTTGACTTTTGATAAATCCAATAATAATCTAATAAGCTATCTTCAATTCCAGATCTTTGGGAAGAACACTAAAACCAAATGAAGAATTGGCAAAACGATATACAATATCAGCTGATACCAATGAGTTCCTCAATAATAATTCAAAATCAGGCAACAATCCTTTCAGCAGACAGCCTAGTTTTAAAAGACCGGAACCTGATATTCTGGGCAACGCAAAATATAATAACAACAAAAGTGGACCGGGATCGTCCAAACATCCCGATAAAAAACGCAAGTAAGTTTACATCTGTCTTGATCACCGAGTAGCTACTTTTATAAATTTTAAATAAAATTCGAACATCAATGATTCCAATAATAAAATGGTAAAATTTTTACATTTCCCATTAAATATTAAAAGTATGTTATTTACCTTTAAAAAATTTCAGTGAACCACAGACAAGTATACCAATGGATGGGATGCACTTTGTTGAAGATAGACTACGAGATGATCTTTATTATTAGTAATAGGAAATGGGAATAAGAAACATGCTGTATATTTCATATTTTTAATGGTATTTATTTATATAATTATGCAGTTTTATATATTTATAATTAAATGTTTTTATATATCAATTTGTTTATAATGTAATATTCTTCAAACAGTAGCGACAATAGTGCCCTAACAAACTAAATGCTAGCTCAGCTGCAGAACTTCAAGAAACCGTTTTATGGGCCTTCCATAAGTGAAAAATAATGTTGCTTGAAGTTGAATTATTGTTCTTAAAAGTTATTAACGGAACCCGTGAGCTACGCCTCGCAATTTTAAGTTTTAGTTAATTTATTTTTTTAATTGTAAATAAGCTGTGTCAAGATGTAAGAAATGTACACAACTCATCCAGCAGTATTGTATATACACAAATACATCACACAATCATAAAAATCAACGTATTTTTTTTTAATTGGCCCCGTCATTTGTATTTCCAATTTTACTTTTCACGTTTGAACCTCTTCTAATCTACATGTGGTATTTAAATACCTAGTTTGTTAAATATCTGTCCTGCATCCCCATTATAGTGATTTGAAATTGTTTTTTTTTAATTGTGAATGGTAATAATTGTAGGTAATACAATCACATTTCTAGATATCTACTCTGTTAATATCTCAGCTGCAATTAAATTTGTAAACCTAACATGCGATCAAAACAAACAAAGTCAAGTGGGCTTGCCGCTCGGCAAAACAGCGTAAACCTTCAGCTTTGAATACTAGTTTTATTAATTGCATCACATTTTATCCCTAATTCCGGTCTGTTTTTTAAAGTAATATTTCTGTAAACTGCGAAAGTGGATACATTTTTCTGTTTTATAAATCAATTATTTTTTTTAATATAATACCAGGAAGAAAAGCAATATTGGATTGCAGAAAAAAATCAAATTATTCTTATCTCGTCGTGTTCCGCGTTTGCATAAAAATGCTCGTGCATCGTCGACTACTTCGGAATTCGGAATTGAAACTGCAATTATCTGAATCCCGATGCACATTCATGCAGTGTGCACAACGAGTTGTATGGTGGGCAGTGGCTACGTTCTATGAATAGCATCTAGTCTCTTAGGCAACAATCGATCCCACCAAGGTCAGACTTTTTATTGGTGCATTTTTTTTCGTTCGTAGTGGCACAGATGGATATGCGGTTGTGTTCTGGTGTACTAGTTTTTTACTGCATAAGTAGTTGTGGGGTCGAATCTCGGCTGGGACCAACATATTTTTTTTATTTTTGTTTTTTTTAAACACTGTTGTTGCGTTTTGCTAAGAGCAGTTATATTTTTAACCAAAAAATGCGAAGACAAATTTGCATTTACTCACTGATTGACGGTATTCTAACACGCAAGTCTGACCTTGATGAGATAGGATCGATTGATGTCGAAGCGACTAGACGCTAGTCGTTCTATGTGACCTCGGGCTTGCTGCTTTGCAGCTTAGGCACAATCTTGTTTACTTACGCATAATTAACTTCCGACTTCTCACTTAAAAGAAATGTTTTCTTTCAATATTAACGTAATATAACAAAATGTTACATACGATGTTTTCACAATGCTTAGATAATATTTTGTGCTACTGGGATAACGCGTTTGCTTATTTTTAGACATATAATCACCCTATAAAATGTTGGGTGTTTCGAAATTGAATACGAAACACCGTGTACAGTCGAAATGTTTTAGCTTTACGTAATGCACTGATACTAATCGATGGTATAAATTATCGATATTTAGTAAGTACTAGTGCAAATTATTAGTATAATATCATTTTGCTTGGTGATAACGATAAAATGGCGCTCTGCGATTGTTTGATGACATGCTAATGTCTTGATATCATTAGTATTACAGTGGCGGTTTCTTCATTGAGTCAAATGGTCATTGACCTCCCAATCAAATAAGAAAAAATAAATAATTACTTTTTGTTTGAGTACATAACATATGATACACTATAATATTTAAACAAATCTTTATAGTTAACTTTTGCGTGAGATTTCTATGCGAGAACGTTCATTAAAGAGCTGCCTCAGGAGAATGTTTGAGTATTTCGCGCGCATTAAACGAATCTATGCGAGGGTCATTTGGCTATCAGTCCCCAATTCAGCTATACGCCACCGAATAAAGCCGCTGGCTTAAAAAGCATTTAAATGAATAAGAGTGAAATAAAAAGCTCATTGCGGTAAAATTCATATTACACAAGCTAAAAGAGTATAGAAGTATCTGCGCATTAAAGACTTCATGGACACGAACCCACAACTTCCGAGAATTATGCTGTTAGCTGTCCGTGATAAGCGCATGCCAATAGCCGCTTAATTTGCGGGATTCGCACGTACACGACGTAATAGTGTGTAAACAGTTGTTGGTTGTGTAATCATAATTTAGTGGTGTTGTACGCTGTCCGTGCAACATAATTTTAAATTGTGAATGCCATGTAAGAAAATGCTTTCACGTCTTTCCACTGTCTGCTATTTTGTAATAATTCATTGTGTGATATTGACTGCAATCATTTAAAAACTAAAATTCAAACACATTTTTTAATCGTAAACCACATGAAAAATTTTGGGCATTTTGACACACTGGCAATGAGGGTATCAATTTACAATAGTTTTATTAGAGAGTGCTTATTGAAAGTCTGTTAAAGACCAATGAAAATGTTGGTAAAAATAGATCATTTTGCCAACGTAAAGGATGGGTTTGAAATATAAGGCTACCTAACACTTAGGTAAGAACAAATTTTTTCCAAAAAAATACCTTAGTATGGCTCCCAGTTCACCACACCACGAGCCGCCACTGAGCATTACCTTTAAATACACTTACTTTATGTTACTTGTTAATTTTATTTCTGTTGAAGTTTGAATTTGATTCGTAATATACATATAACATATAATGCAAGTTAATGATTGTAACGAGACGTGACCCGAAAAAAAATAACGTTCCAGTTTTCGGTTAGGGTTCAATTTTTTTTTTAGTTTCGGTTACGGTTTACTGCTACTAAAAATTTCGATTTGCGGTACGGTTATCGGTATGTTTTGGTTTTTCTGATAAAAAGGAAAGAAAATCCTCAACAAGATAATGTGCAAAAAATTATGCCATGCAATTAAAAAAATGTTGAAGTTATCACAAAAAATTTGCGGCACATAAAAATGTGCGTTTTTGTCAAATTGTACAATAGAAAAACCTGCCGCTGGGAGTTAAATTAAAAATAAAGTAGCTACGGCGTTTGGTTCTTTTCATACAATAGACTGTACATCGTAGCTTTTGGCGAAATCCGTCTTTTCGCGAAATGCCTACACAGATCACGAAATGAAGATTTTCTTTTGAATTATTTAAAATTATTTCGATAATAACCTAGAATACCTGGAAACATGACGACATGCAACTGAGACCATGTCTGAGCTTTTCATGAATTGCTCGATTACGCTATCTTCCTACCATATATCACAGTAACTAGCCGGCCCGGGCCGGCTGGCAACATTTTGCCGGTACTATACAGTATACCGTCATCGAATAACATGCAGCGTAGTTTACCGCCAGTTTAAGTTTGGCCGCAGGATGACTTGTTGTTTATGTACATATTCTATATTTTAACATCGACTATCAACACCTGCCGTGGTTCAGTGCTAGAATGCGTGTACAGCGTTGTAAGGTATAGGTTGTTCAAGAGATCCAATCCCGTGCGAGTTACATTTTTAAAATTTTAATTTCATTACATTTTGAAAAATGGGTTACTAAGTTATAATTATTTTTTGTTGTTGTGTACATGGTGACATACTGTTTATGTTCCGTGGAATGTTTAGCCATAGAGGCAGCCTCAGGCGCAGCAATTGTCGGCTTACTGACTGCCAATAACACAAAAATTAAGTAGTTAGATGTAAAAAAGAAAAATGTATCCTGCTGGTAAAGTATTCATATCATGTTATACGATGACGTCACACCGGCAAAGACTTTGCATTCGCGTTTGGGAAACAATAACACTAATCGTTGTTATCTACAACCCTAAGGGACAAGCGAAAGGGCTAAATATGCGGAATGCGAACATTAAATACTTACCGTTATTTGCTACAATAAAGAAATGTCGGTTACAGTGGCGTAACGCAAACGGTAAGGGCTTTTATAATATGCCCCCACCCCCATCCACTTTTGTTTTAGGCAAATTAAAAATAAGACTTATCTATATTTACCAGTCACATGCCAGGACGATTATCAAACAAATTTAAATTTTAAACAATACTACAACTATAACACCCCAGCAGGTATACCCTATTTTCGTTGGTGATAATCCTGAGCGGTAAAAACACAATAGTGTGTATTGTAAATAAAACAATTCTTAACTTCAATAGTTTTTTAGATTTTATACGTATTTCGACGTGGTTTACACGTCATTATCAAAGGCAAGATCTTGCAACGAAGTAAAGCTCGAACTTATAGATAAAACCATATTGTCTATCGATAACCTTAGTTTATAGAAAAAGACTTGCTTTAGCGCATTTTTTATGGCGAATTCATTCAAGATTTCGTCGAAGTTTAACTTTTTCGTATTTTCTACTACACCTCTACTTCTATATGCAGAAACACTAAGAAAACTGTCAACTTTAGATGTTTTTTTAAATTTTTCGTCCTTTTCTTTGCTTAATTTTTTCTTTGAGCGCCACCTAGTGGTTTAGCTAGGATTCATATTTGGTATGCACGTACTTAAAAAGTAACCATAATTGTTTTATATTTTAAATTTTTAATAAACACACACGTTCGCGATTGAAACCGAAACGAAAGTAATTATTTTTAAATAAGTATCTAGTTGTTTCGCCGAGATGGGGTTTTATGCTTTTATTAAGGCTACAGATTTTAGAGCTTACTGACTTTTAATGGTTGTATGTTTTGAAGTCATTTTTTTTCTTTTTTCGTTCTGACACCCCGTGATCGCCCTGAGCCCCTAAAAGGCTTAGGCCCCCCGCGGTGCGGGGGTTGCGGGGTGGTTGTTACGCAACTGGTCGGTTGTACATTTTTCGGAACGAAAAAATATCGGTATATTCTTAAAATAATTACGGTTTTGGTGCACGTCTCTGATTGTAAAAGTTATTGCTTTTAGGTTCAACTATTTCTACTACTTACGTTTGTTAGATTTTTAATAGTCACTGCGATAAAGCTTTTTTAGCCATATTGTATATGTTTATGCTTTGTAATTTGTTTAAGTGTGCCCTCTTGTCTGCGACTACAGATTATATTGATAACAAATTCAATTGAAAACAATGTGTTAATCTTGACATCTCAATTTAAAAGAAAAATCTCCATTAAGCAATTACGATGTGTTAAAGTTCATTATATTCATGAAATGACGATTTAATTTTTGTATGCAATGTAAACGTAGGGCATTGCCGTTTAGTTTACTCATCTCAGTAACTACTACGTGTAAAACAAGGAATAATGAGAATTTAAAGGATTTCGATAGTTTTGTTGAGCGGTGATCGTTTTGTTAGCGAGTGCAATTGTTCTCATCGCTCTGGAGAGGGATGCCCACCCCAGAGCGTCGTAACCAAGACGACGGCACACTCTCGCTTTAGTTTTACATGCTCAATCTGATATGTTTGTATAAAGATTTGATACCAATTATGCTTGGGTTTACCAAAGCGTTCTTTTCAACTCGAGAGCCCTTTAAAATAAAAGAGTGCCCGTATTTAGCGGCAATGTCGATGGAAAAGTGCTAAAACAACAAAGAAAGTAAGAAAAGAAAGTGAGTTAATCCTAACTGAAAATTTATATAAATATATCAGAAATAATCCTCGGGAAATGCAGGACATGTCCGACCTTTTCTTGCAAAAATACTCTTCTAAATGTTTAAAACTACGATAAGCGTTTTGAAAAATACATTTGTACGAAAAAGTTTAAAAGGAATTTTAAAATAAAATATATAATAAGCTTATTAATAATTTAAAAGTATTCCAGCAATAAGAATAGATGAAATTAATGATGATATATTTATCATAAATTTATGTGGGAGAAAGTTAGAACTAGCAGACTAAAACGTAAATGTAACAATCTTGCAATTACACAAATAACTTTGTTCTACGTGAACATAATGCTCGTAGTTGCCCCTGCTGCTATAAAAAGGGGACAACTGAAGTTTGAAAATAATTTATGGATTTATTTCAAATAAGCATATGTATTTTATAAAGTATTATGAGAAATCCTATGTCCAAGACCATATAATGTGCAGGTTATGCTCATTAGTAGTAGTAAATTTTGTTAAAATAATTAGTTATTTATGTATCTCATCGAAAGCACCAAAGAAATTTCGCGCACGAGTTGCATACAACATTTTTTCTACAGACTTACTGAAATAAAAAAAAATTAAATAAAATCAAAATAAAATACAAAAATAAAGATTTATTCTATCGCAATCTAGTCTGTTTCTTGGTTACTACGGAAACAAAATTTAACAGATATTTGTCAGTTATTTTTTCTAAACAAGTTTGGTCGACGTCCTTTTAAAAAAAATGTTACCATTGTCGTCATGCACGAAATATTTTTCGCTCTAGTGCGCGAAATACTTCGTGCACGTTGTCAAGATAAACAACTCCAATGTGACATTTTGCATACTGA
Source organism: Ctenicera cuprea (assembly GCA_958336395.1). Lineage (NCBI taxonomy): Eukaryota > Metazoa > Arthropoda > Insecta > Coleoptera > Elateridae > Ctenicera > Ctenicera cuprea. The sequence goes on along the minus strand of OY284494.1, from coordinate 13,373,223 downwards.
GATTAATGTAAAAATGTCATCATTTTTTGACGTTTGTAGAAAAACATACTACACTTAAAAAAAACCTGGGCCGTCTAGATATAATAATAACAGTAATAACAATAAGAATAATATTAAGGCATTTTCATTCTCGTTTGATAAATTTATCAGACAGAGAATTAACTGACCAGATATAAATTTTCCCCATTTCCAAACTTTGCTAATGATATTAAACAAATTTTAGCCATAAATTTTGAAATGATTGTTAAAGCATAAAATCCAATAAAGCAAAATTTTGAATTGCCCATTTATTAAAAAGCATGTCAATAAATACATAGAAAAATAAAATAAATAAGTATGGCGGTTTACTACACAAATCAAATAGAGAAGAAATGGTAGTAAATAATGTGATCCCTGTTAAAACATATAAAGGAAATGCGTTAGTAATATTTACCTAATAAAAGTTATTTACAGAAAGTTAAATATATCATAACCATTTCAAATTAAAAAACTTTAACTAGAGATCCCACCAAAGATTATCACTATCAGATTGAACAAAATTGCCCGGTTTGCTTAATCGATTAAATTGGGATTAACAAGAAAGGTACAGACAAATATATATATTAAAAACTCATAAGCCCAACATGCCTACTAGGCCGGTAGTATTATAATACATACTAACATACGTCTTGTCTAATGCTAAAAAAAATAAATAATTTACTAAAATCAGGCATTTACAAATAAAATTGCTCCCACTGTAATTCGGTTTACATAGGCCAAACAATAAGAAATTTTGATTAGGCACATACGTCACTACAAATATAAACACCCACCTAAATATAATTACGTTAAAGACAATCATATAATGACATCTAACAAGACTATATAATTATTTGAAATCCACAAACCTTTAAAGACAAATTGATTTCTTAAATTTGCCACTATTAGATGTTTTTAAACAGAAATCAAGAAATCGGCATAGATAACCAAAATGAAGTCATCATGTTCTATCCAGTCTTGTTGGAGTTTTAGACATTAATTTAGAGAACTTGGAAAATAATTACACTACTAATAGTCGGAATAATACGGTTAAGAATAAAAACAAGCGTCTGTATCTGACATCACCATCAGAGGGTTATTTAAACGTTACTCAAACTGTACAGTGAATAACAGGCATGAAGAAATTAAGTTACTAAATATGGTTTTAAAAATTAGCACATAAAAAAATCGAACCACCTACCTATTTTAATCACCTTCATCGCTACTTTCCCTAACATACCTGTAGTGCCAAGACCAATCAAGGGTATGGTCAACTGGAACACCTTCCGGACAAAAATAGACGAAATTTCTAGAAACCTCATAAGACTTTGAGAACGCCCGAGTACTCCTCAGTTAGTACCTCATTACTTTCCCCGAATCATACGTGAAGAAATTAAAATTAAGAAACGACATAGACAGAGAGGATGGTTTTAGACTTAGTAAAGTTTGGACTCCAGTAGTTCATCCTCTAAGGACTCATAAGCATTATCGATCTCGAAATCTTGGTTTACCAAATCGGTCTTCGCCCAGCGGTGACATCTAACAAGAGCTCCGCCGTTCTTCCGGACTATAAAGGTCGATTCTCACTATTCGTGCAAGGCGCGGGCTCGGCAAGCGCTCGGCGTGGGCAAGGATTTTATGCAGTATTCACACTGTGGCAGGTTACCAGCGGGTTTCAGTCGTGCTCAGCTTGTTGGACAGACAGTGTGACAAAGATGTTTTCAACTATCACATTAATAAAAATTGCGCTAATATTGGACGAGGAAGAAGAAAAGGTAAAAAGACCTCAAAAAAGAAAAAGACGTTACAGGGTACATCAAATGCTAAAAACGCGTAATGAAGAAGGAGAATTTTCGACACTCTATAAGGAACTTATTGACGACGAAACGAAGTTCGACCTCTTCTGACGCTTCATCATGAAAGAATGACCAATTGGCTGTGGCTTGCCCGCCGCTTGTATTCACACTTCACGAGTCTTGTTTAATAACGTGCTCGGCTTGGGCCATGCAAAATATTCTTCCAGAGAAAGCACGCGGGCTTGGCTTGGCTCTTGGCGGGACCGTGCCCGACCACTGTGAATGCACATCGTTAAAACGCATACGACTAATGAAAAAGAAATCTTGCCTGGACCGTGCCGAGCGCTTGCCGACTTCGAGCCTTGCACACAAGTGAGAATCGACCTTAACTCTGGTTTTCTCTATCTCCGCATTCCGCATGTAAGAGCTTGTGGTCACCTAAAGTTGAGACAGTTCCGGACTTAATACATAGATGTTCCGATGTTTATTATAAATATATACATACACCTACAGCTTAATGATTCATATGTTAATAAATTATTATATATAGTAATAAATGCAGAAACATATATTTTAAATGTTCTACAATTTAATTTGTAAATGATTTTAGGAAATTATCTGTTTTTGATTTTGCATTAAACAAAGTGTTGAACGTGTTTCTAAGAACATCTTTGTTTAATGCAAAATCAAAAACAGATAATTTGCTAAAATCAGGCATTTACAAATTATTTATAAATTCTAGCTTTAGCTTGTTGAAGTCCATATTTATTGATTATAGGTATATAAAATACTTAATTACTTTAACAATATTTATTTAACCTTATACGTACTTCGGCATGTTCACATGTCATTGTTAAAGGCTATATTAGAAAGTAAACAGTTAGTGTTGTTATAGCAATATAACTTGGTGACTTGATCTCGGTAATCGTCTGAAGATGACTTGATTTCTTATTCCAAAATGTCCAGTAGAGGAGAATTTAGGAGATCAATTTGTTCATTCATTAACGGTGCAGTTTTTAATTGTTTGTGAATTTCAAAAGCTCATAGTATATCTAATTTACGTTTATCATCACAAAAGTGTAAAAATTTTAGAGTGTTATTAGACGTCATTAAATGATTGTGTTCTAGTAAGTGTTTAGCGTAATTGGATTTATGTGGGTGTTTGTATTTGTAACAACGTACGTGTTCTTTATACCTAATATCAAAATTTCTAATTGTCTGGTCTATATAAACCGAATTACAATGCAAACAATTTAATTTGTAAATGCCTGATTTTAGCAAATCGTCTGTTTTTGATTTTGCATTAAACAAAGTGTTGAAGATGTTTCTATTTGTTCTAAAACTTACTTTATATTTATTTGTTTGGTTTATAATTTTAGCAATTTTTTCTGATTTGATTGATTGATTGAGGCATATTTAATTGTATCGGATGAAGTTGGAGTATTCGGATACATTTTTTGAATGGCTAATTTATAATCTTTTTCTTTAATTAATGTATCGATAAGTTTTGTATTATAACCATTACTATATGCAATTTGCTTAATAATTAAAATTTCTCTATTATAATTAATTTCATCTAAAGGGACCGTCAAAACGCTATGTATCAGAGACCTGTATGCTGCTAATTTATGTATTTTATGATGACAAGAATTGTGTGGTATTGTAATGGCTGTTGTGTAGGTTTTCTATAAACTGAGTATTCAAATTTCTCAGTTGAATTAATTTTTCTAAAAACTTAATGGATTTATTTTGTTCTGTTTCTAATGTAATTTTATGTTTGGATGCAAGCTGGTAATAAAAATTAGTATTTTATATACCTATAATCAATATTTATAAATTAAATTGTTCGCATTGTAATTCCGTTTATATAGGCCAGACAATTAGAAGTTTTGATATTAGGTATAAAGAACACGTACGTTGTTACAAATACAAACACCCACATAAATCCAATTGCGCTAAACACCTACTAGAACACAATCATTCAATGACACCATAAAATGTTTACACTTTTGTGATGATAAACGTGAATTAGATACGTATACTAGAAACTTTTGAAATTCATAAACATTTAAAAGGCTGTACCGTTAATGAATGAGCAAATTTATCTTTTAAATTCTCCTCTATTGGACATTTTGGAATAAGAAATCAAGTCATCTGCAGACGATTACCGAGATCAAGACACCAAGTTCTATTGCTATAACAACACTAACTGTTTACTTTTTCATATAACCTTTGACAATGTCATGTAAACATGCCAAAATACGTATAAGGTTAAAATAAATAAATATTGTTGAAGTAATTAAGTATTTTATATACCTATAACTAATAATAAGTTTTTCTATCGAAGTAATGGGTGTTTTATATTTAAGTAATAAGTTTCTTATTTAAGTAATCATTTTTTTAAACTTAATTATTAGATTGTTTTTATAAGCATATTCTGTTAAACCTCAGAAAATGAGCCTAGGCTCACTGAGGTCTTTGTAAGCAAACAAATAAAATAAAAAAAATCGTTTATAACTTAAAAATGTTTTACCGGAAAAAACTTGGATTTTCAAGGACGGGACGCGTTGTTTCAAACCTACAACTGTTATATACATATATTTGTAAATGCTAAGGAAACAAAAGCGAAATACTTATTTCCACACCGCCATGAGGTAGAGAATATGGCCGAGCCCCGCCCCAGAACCATGGGATCTTGGTTTAGTGATTTTGTCACTGGATCTGGTGTATTTAACTATTTAATAATTGCGTTAATGCAATTTTTTAATGATTTTAGACAAGTCTAAACTCTATTGGTTTTTATAAAATATGGTGATATTTCTGGTGATTATTAGTTGCGTAGTAAAAACTAAAGCGAATGAATTAGACATTTAACAGTGAATTTGGCCTACAGGGAATACCACTTAAAAAAAACGCGCCAAATTTTCTTACTCATAGTTTGGAAATGCGTATTTCGCTTTTGTTTCCTTAGGTTTACAAATATATGTTTATAGTGGTTGTAGGTTTTAAATTATTTTCAGAGTATTTTGCAACAGCTTGTCCCGTCCCTGAAAAATCCAAACTGTTTTTTCCGGTAAAAGCGGATGCCGCTGTAGACCGGAAGTTATGTTAAATAGCTCTTATAACATAATAAACATTTTCTGTAAAAACCGCATTTTAATATTTTGTTTCATTTTTAAGTTTTAAACGATTTAAATCAGTCAAATCGAGCAAGAAATTTATCTACAAATTTCAAACTAATATTTTAAATCAAGACTCGGGTTCAATTTCAAATTCTCAGCTACTTAAATTTAAAGCACGGCAGGAGGGGAGGAATCCCGAAACTATAAATTTGGATTCACCCATTGGCTTTTCTTCTCCTTCCCTGATTTTGGAGGATCCCACGTAAGTAACCCACTTTCCGTCATACATATTCGTAATTTATTTTTTCTTTCCACAGCCAAGTACACCCAGACAAAGGAGGTATAGATATCACTTCCGATACTCTGCCTAGCACATCGTGATTTCCTATTTTCCATGCTAAGTGCGACGTTTCCACTTCGTTGCTGTATTTTCAGATTCGTTGTGGTTCTTCTCTTTTGCTACCGATTAACAGTCGAAATGTACATTTAGAGTCAAAAAAGTTCTTGCGAGAACTAAAGGGTTTTATTTTTTGCTTTATTCAGTCAAAGGTACTTTGTATCTAACTTTACTCTACGAAAAAGGTCTATAGGACATAGTTTGTCGGAAATTTAATCTCCTGTCTTTCTTAAAAAGGCCCCCCAACCACAGTTCTGGTCTTACGATCAGATCTGCAGATTCAATATCTTCAGTTCATCTAACAGGTACGCATTCACTCACAGTTTTCCGGCCGGCCGCGGACTGTCCAACCGAACTGACGATCGCATCTCACGTTGGCCACACATTATACAGATCGCAACCACAGTTCTGGTCTTACGATCAGATCTGCAGATTCAATATCTTCAGTTCATCTAAAGTTTAGCCACAGACTAGTCAGTTTATCGGCAGTTAATTGTGAAACATGGTAGTTTTACGGAAAAGGAAACTTGCAGCGCTTTTAATAATATCATTATTCACAGTTCAAAGAGCGAAAAAAAGATTTTGGATTAAAGATTGGCTTTTAGAAAGACAAAGCTTATCGCATATGCAACTTGTTCAAAAATTACGAAAGTCAGGCACAAAAGATTTATAAAATTACCTACGCATGAATGGCGAATGCTTTGGAATCCTTCTTAATTTGGTAAATCCCTACATCAGTAAGAAAACCACAAGAATGAGAAGAGCAATTAGTGCTGAAGAGAGACTCACTGCAACATTACGTTTTTTAGCTACGGGTCGAAGCCTGGAAGATTTAAAATTTTCGACGATTATTTTCCTCTTCCGTTTCTTTATCTGTACTGTCACTGGCGATCGTTTGTCGAGTGTCCTCTTGATCTGCCGTAAATAACATTTGATGGTAATACCATAGCGATGGTTTTGATCGAACGACGAGAACTGAAGATATTTCAACGTTCATTCACAGTTTCAGTAAACTGCAGGTTTGGACCTGCAGGTCGCCTGTAGGTGAGTGGTTAAAACTTGTCGTAAGATCTGAACCTTCAGTCCACGGCCGGTCGGCAAACTGACAGACAAAAACTGAAGATATTTCAACATTCATCTACAGTTTTAACAAACTGAAGATTTGGACCTGCAGTTCGCTTGTAAGTGAATGGTGAAAATTGATCGTACGATCTGGGCCTTCAGTTTTCGGCCGGCCGGCAAACTGTAAATGAATGGGTACCTTACAATAGCTATTTTTGTCGTAGGATGTACCGCCAACGAGATATTCCGAAAAAACTGTTTTTAGGCGCCATCTTGCCAATATGGTAGTGCGATCGTCAAAGCTACGGGGTTGCAAAATCACTACGTCTTTAGCGACATCAAAATTTCCAAGTTTCAAACCTTCCTGATTGTTTTGATTGAGACCCCTTTGTTCGACCTGACTACTGGTCTATTAGACGTTTTTATCTGTTGTGCTTCGGAAACTGTATAAAATCTGTACAGTATATCGAAAACCCTTCCTTGTGTATTAATACATTACATACCCAATATCTGCATATACAAGAAAGTGATGGTAATGCGCGCTGCTAAGCAGTCCCTAAACTGTTTTCTAAAATCTGGAGGGTTAATATGACATAATATATTTGCAAACGAAAATCTGGGGGATATAAACATCTACGTGAACAATTAAAATATAAGCATTCTGCTACAATTCATCTGAATAATAAAGGTTGCGTCTCTAGTCTATCAACTGTTTTTATGTTTTGTTGACAGTTACAAACAAAGCGTATTTTAGAAATGATACTTAAAATTTCCTTATCTTCTAAATTTAATGACCTTAATATATTTATAGTCGTAGAAAAACTATAGTCTGTAACACGTTTGGAATGGCTATTCGGCACTCATGAACCATCCCCCTCGCCTTTCGGCTCGGGTGACAACCTTTCCATACTCGTGCAGAATATGCCATATTCCAAACTTGTTACAGAATCCTACTATTAAGCCTCTGTCATAATCTCAAATATTATTTCGTGCACTTGTCAAATTTTCACCCACTACTTTAGATTAAAATCAACCATAGTGCATGGTCTTAATTACGAACCATTAACTAAATACTTACAACAGCAAAATACTTACCATCTGTGTTGCTGAAGTGATTGAGTATCCACCAAATTTTCTTCTTAAATTACATAAAACAGTACTTTGGTTAAAGTCCACTTCTCTATTGTCCAATTTTGTCGTTTTATATCTGTTTTTGTTCTATTGGTGTATACATCAGCAGGGACATCGGTTCAAATACATAATGCAAAAAAATGTTATTTAATAGAGTCGTATGTGTGTTGGTTGTTATTGTTTTCATCGTTGTTTAACTATTTTAAATAATTTGCGTTTGTTTCTTGATTGTTTCCATAGCCAACTTATATTTGAAATAATTGTAAGTGACCACCATATACTTTTATATTCCATATACTTTTCCATTCAAAATCAAAAGAGCTACCCGATTTTGTGAAAAAATTGGCATACTACCATTCAAGAACATATTGTTTTCTTTTCGATGCCGGCCATCTTGAAAATGGAAACGTCAACTTATTTTTTATTATTGTTCTTCGTTAGGAGCAGCTTTACAAATTAGTTTTGAGGGCAATATGTCTATATACACATGAAAACAGCCAATGGCCACTGTTAAACGAATAACCCTGTATACAGACAGTGATTAGTGACTTTGACTTCTGGAAGTGCTTTGAAATGCAAAACGAAGTCGAAATCTTAACCGTTTTGGTTTGGTTTTCTCAGGAAAATTAAAAAAAAAATATTAAAATGAGCGAAGCACTTTGCCTACGCTTTCCGATACTTTTGATAGTTACTCGCCGTATTTGCAAAAGCATAGATTTATATACGTTATACCGTCCAACGACTGTTCAGGCACTCCACTCGCTGTGACTTGTATGCCTGCTGTATAGCAACAGGCTGGTAAATAGTGAATACTCCGCCTGGAGCAGTATCTCTATGGTCTGGCATACCGTTATAGCAGAAACCTTAAATGCCTGATTAGTAACCTGCTTACCTGAGTACGTTATTACCGAACATTTTTCTAAGTTTTTTAAGTAAGAAAAATATTCTCTGGGATTAAAAGAAAACCAAAAATAATAGCAAAAATTAGTCCGCCAAAAATTGGGTAGAAGAGAAATTATCCCCCTCCCCAACTATTGCTGTTCCTAAAACTTAAACTGTGGACTTTATTCACACTATGACTCATAAGTAATTTACGATAAACAGAAATTTGTATCTTCCCATTGATTAAATAAAGGCATGAAAATTTTCAATTTTCAAAAATTTATAGAAGGTGTCACAGAGAAATTAGGGAATTGGAACACTATTTAAATTTTAGCTCATCTTTAGCTCTATGACTGTACAAAATCAAAAAACCAATCGTGCCAGTTTGGAGCAATATTTTTGAAAATATTATTCACTTCATTGTTTTTATCTCTTCGAACAGTTTTGGGAACAGTAACGTTGTGTCTCTATAGGGCTATTACGATACCAAATTTAAACCCGATGTGTTAACTTGTTTTTGAGTAATAAGACGCTAATGTACAAAAAATCGTAATTGGCGTCATTTTGGAGCTAGGAAGTTCGGAAAAAAGCGTTGAATTTTCCCTATTAGAATCCATTTCTAGATTTAGGACATTCGGTTTCGGAAAAAATGCTACCAAGAACCAGGGACGTGCACCGCAACCAAAACGAAAACCGAAAAGAAAAACAGAAAAATTTTCCTAACCGTACCCGAAACCAAAACAGAAATTAAGAATTTCTTGAAGCGTAACGGAAAACAGTAAACGATTGTTTGTAGAATATACCGGCATTTTTTCGTTCCAACAAATGTAGAACCGACTTTTATTTATTGTAGTAATAACGATAAGTATTTCCTATTTAATCTTTGCATTTCGCACGTTTAGCACTTTTGGTCCACTTTAAGGTTGTAGCCAAACTGACAAATCAATGATTAGAGTTGTTAATAATTCCCAGACGCGAATTCAAAGTTTTTGCAGGTATGACGTCATCGTATAACATGATATGAATACTTAACCAGCAGGATTCAGTTTTCGTTTTTACTCCCAAGTACGTAATTTTTGTGTTATTCGCAGTCAGTGAGCCGACAGTGTGCACATTGCTGCGCCTGCGACGCTACCACTATTGCTAAAAATTCCAGAGAACATAAACAGTAGCCTATCATCATGTAGAATACAACAAAAAATAATGATAGTCGATTGAAAAAATGTAACCCGCACCAGATTCGAACTCGCGATCAACCTATGCCTCACAATGTACACGTATTCTGGCACTGAGGCACGGCGTGTGTTGATAGTCGATGCTAGAATATAGAACACATACATAAATAACATGTCAGCCGCCGGCCAAACTTAAATTGCCGGTAAACTACGCTGCATGTTATTCGACGGCGGTATACTGTATATCGGCAAATTTTGCCAGCCGGCAGCCGGCTAGCTAGTCTCTTTTTTTTCGTGGATTTTTTCCGGGGCTGTTTTACCAGCCTAGATTCGAATTTTACCCCTGCTGAGGAATTTTCGACTTTCTTTTGTATTGTAACTGATTCCTGTGCAATACAACAATTAACCACAACTTTTATCACACGACTTTAAAACGGTTATCAAAAGAGCCCATGTTCCGTTGTTAGGCCACTGATTAAACATTTTATTTGGGGAACAATTATAAATATTATTTCCAAAACATCGAGGAGTTAAGAAAACGCATTCCTCGCAGAAGTATTTATAGTATTAAAAAGGGCTCTGTTGTGTATTGACGAAAATGGGTTTCTTATATAATTTTGTTTGTTTTCCCTTACTTTCCTACTAATTTTCGACAGTGTATTCAGTATTGTTTATTTATGAGTTTCTCGATTGTGTAACGATGCCTTTTTGAGAGTAATACTTTCATTAATAAGAACACTCTGGTTGTGTTATACGTTTTAAAAATAAGAGAAAAAGGTTGATTCAACCGTAAAAAATCCAATATAGTGTGCGTATGAAATAAACAAATAAGTCCAAAAGAAGAGCGGCGCCTTTTTCAATGTTTGAAATAATGGAGTTAATATAATCCACGGTATAGACAACACTAAGTTGGTTTTCTGTGAAAGTCAACGGCAATTAGATAACAATAAGAACTTGGTGTAAAGTTAACAGTGCACACGTCGTGATCCCATTAATATAATCTCCTGCTGCGAGACGTAGGGTACGGCACAAATGAGAACCTACAATTACTAACATCAAGTGGCACGTGAACATCATTTACGCTGATGTGCTTATAAAATCAAAAGCTGAGTCCTTTGACAAATATTTAGTTGTAAAGGGCCCAATGGGTCGTGCTTAATTAAATGTTTTACGATATCACCCTCTTCCATTTCAAAAATAGAAGTAATTACTCTCCTTCTACCTAAAATCGAAAAATCAATAAAAGAATGAATTAAAAATAACAGTAACTTTTATTTTATATTTGGTCTGACATACGTAATTAAATAGGATAATATTTTATAAATTATTTTACATGTACTATTTACAAATACAATTTTCACAGTCTCAAAATTATTGTCACAAACATCTACAGTTATATAAATAATATACAATGGGAAAAATAAGGTTATAATAGTGTTATAAATATTTCTATACAATGGATAAAACTAGAAAAATTAGAATAAACAAAAATATTTCGATTTACAGCACTTTGTTTTGAAGCAACTTCTGCATATGATTACAAGCGTTCCATTCATGCTTTTAAAAAGCACTTTTCAAAACCAAATAAAGCTTAAATCAAGCAAATTTATATTTATTTTTAAATAATACTAAAGTATAGTTGGGGCATCGAATCAGCCGATGTACGTCACAGACATTTGATGACGTCATAACCCTATTGCGTTTATCCTGCTATGTTGTTTATGTACTATTCTGTATCATAATCCTAAAATAAATAGTAGTTAATGCCCTACTCCCCTTAAAAATCAAACTGAGATGAGCTAAAAATGTAAAACATAAACGCAATATATTTGTAAATGTCTGTGACATGCATCAGCTGATTCTGTGCTATTTTTCTTTGCGAGGTTATTAACTTATATAATAGTTTTCAGTTTTTGTTGCAAGCAGTATAGGGCAAGAATCGCACCAAATGTAAAGATACGATTCCTGCCCATGCCGCAACACGCGATGAGTTTTAAATATATCGAATTTCAAATTTACACAATACTGCCTCAAGTTTGGTGCAGTTAAAAAAGTACTGGCGAGAAAGCGAAACTATTATACAGTGTGAATACAAAGTAACGCATAATGTCTATAACTTCTCAAATATCGTTTCTATGAAAAAAAAAAAAAAAGGCGTAATAAAAGTTTTTTCAAACTTCGGCGCTAACTTTGCCTATGTTAAATTTTTTATACGTTTATTTATTTGACTGCTATGGCAACCAAATTTTGTGTTTTTAATGGCACCCTGTATTTATTTCGCAATAATTGTTTGTTTCTGCTACCACAGGGCGATTAAATAAAAACTTAATTGCAGTCGCCTTTGAAATAAACACGTCATGTCGATGATTAGTTTACAAATCGTGGAGCTATCATTGATAGATTTTACCGCAACTGCTCATATTTAACATGTTTAACAATTAGCAAGTGAGCATGGTAAATTCTTTTTGATATTAATTATGTTTATTTTACAAACGTGCATGATAAATGTCAGTTGTAAACCACGACCAATTCAACTCACAGAATAAACAAAATATTAGACGGTTGTTTGGTTTAGCGGTAAAGTAGAGGGCTTGTAATCTGGTGACCCCAGTTCCAAATCCCGTTACGGACCTGTTTTTTTTTTCTAAATTTTTAATTTTTTTTTGACATTTCTTACTACTATATTATCTTAGTCCATGTCTACAATTTATTTTATTTTTTATCTTGTATTTACATATAAATATGTTGATTTCTATGTAAATTTAAAAATGTTTTATCTTGCTTTGTTAAAACCATTTTTAAGAACAGACGAAATCAAATACCTTTTACAAGTAAGTTAATTAACGTATGTAAAAATTGAAAAAGCCGTTGCGTCATTGTTTTCAACACGCAGCTATTATTCCACAGATGTTCGTTTGTGTTACATTTTACAATTTAAACTAATAATCAATTTAGATTTAAATAAATACACGATAAAGATTAAAATAAAATAGAGACTTGGACCAAGATAAGATAGTAGTAAAAAATGTCAAAAAATAAATAGAAAATATTAAGAAAAAAAAACAGGTCTGCCACGGGATTCGAACCGGGGTCACCAGATTACAAGCCCTCGACTTTTACAGTCACAAGACAAAATAATGTAACTTTCTTGGTTACGTTTTGCATGTGTATTATTATTTCATACAGTTTTCTGATATAATTATGTAATCATGGCAACAAATATAAAATAATATAATATCTAGTTATGACATTCAATTTTCTATTAATTTTCTTTCTCATCCATTTTTTAATTTTAAAAGAGACATTTTGAAACTCTGCCCTGAATCGACAATGGCAACAACGTCGATCATGGCCAGTCTGCTGTGGAGAAACATGACGGATGAAGCCAAGCAGCCCTATAGAGAGCAGGCCCTGTTGGCCCAAGGAAGGGAGCGGCTTGGACCTGAGGAGCAGCGGCGTCACGACTAGCAGGGCAGAGTAATTTTGGGATATTTTAATTTATATTAATTTTTGTTATTCTGTAACTAACTGTGTCAATAAAGAAATTATTATTATTATTATTATTTAAAAAAATTTTCGTGATTTCCTCTAAATTTTGAACATTGGTATATTTTAAATTGCTTGAAATTTGTAGTAAATTAATAAAAACAGATTGTAATTGTACTTGTAAGACAACGATGGATCTACAGTTCCCCAAAAAATAAGAGAGTTGGCCAAAATGACATTGGAAGAATCCTTAGCGATATCGCTACAGAAACGTAATTTAATACAGTTTTGTTATATTTTTTATGCAAAGAACATCAAAATTCTAAATTTGTTGAAATTTTAATATATACCCACAAAAATGGACCAGGACCAATACTCAAAAAACCCGTTTTTTAATTTAAAAAAAGATTTGTCAAAAATGTGCCCGGGAACACCAATGTCAACGACAGCAATAATGGCCAGTCTGGTGTGGGCCAACATGTCAGAGGAAGCGAAGCAGCCATATCGCGAACAGGCTCTGTTGGCCCGAGAGCAGCAGCATCACAATTAGCAGGTCAAGTTAGCATGTTACTAATTTAGGGTCTGTTTTAACCCATATATTAAGGTCAAGAAATACCACAACTACCAATTTCCCCTTATCCTTAGAATCTTTCCATTCATTAAGTAGGAACTCTCACAACTTTAACCCTATCGAAATCCTGACTGAAAGTCTGATAACCTTCTTTTTTCTTGTTTTTACTGTTGTAATTCGCCTTTAACTTTATTTCTACTAGCATATTTATATATGCTTATTTGTTTGGTTTCAATTATGGTTAGAATTATGTTCACCTGATGAGTTTCAATAAAAACGAAACATGCATGTAGTGATCTATTCTAGCTATAATTGAAACCAAATCTCTCTTTCTTACTTTCTTAATTTTAAAAAGATAGATTGTTTAAAACAACGATGGATCTACAGTTTCCCAAAAAATAACAGAGTTGGCCAAAATGACATTGGAAGAATCCTTAGCGATATCGCTACAGAAACGTAATTTAATACAGTTTTGTTATATTTTTTATGCAAAGAACATCAAAATTCTAAATTTGTTGAAATTTTAATATATACCCACAAAAATGGACCAGGACCAATACTCAAAAAACCCGTTTTTTAATTTAAAAAAAGATTTGTCAAAAATGTGCCCGGGAACACCAATGTCAACGACAGCAATAATGGCCAGTCTGGTGTGGGCCAACATGTCAGAGGAAGCGAAGCAGCCATATCGCGAACAGGCTCTGTTGGCCCGAGAGCAGCAGCATCACAATTAGCAGGTCAAGTTAGCATGTTACTAATTTAGGGTCTGTTTTAACCCATATATTAAGGTCAAGAAATACCACAACTACCAATTTCCCCTTATCCTTAGAATCTTTCCATTCATTAAGTAGGAACTCTCACAACTTTAACCCTATCGAAATCCTGACTGAAAGTCTGATAACCTTCTTTTTTCTTGTTTTTACTGTTGTAATTCGCCTTTAACTTTATTTCTACTAGCATATTTATATATGCTTATTTGTTTGGTTTCAATTATGGTTAGAATTATGTTCACCTGATGAGTTTCAATAAAAACGAAACATGCATGTAGTGATCTATTCTAGCTATAATTGAAACCAAATCTCTCTTTCTTACTTTCTTAATTTTAAAAAGATAGATTGTTTAAAACAACGATGGATCTACAGTTTCCCAAAAAATAACAGAGTTGGCCAAAATGACATTGGAAGAATCCTTAGCGATATCGCTACAGAAACGTAATTTAATTCAGTTTTGTTATATTTTCAGGAAAAAGAACATCAAAATTCTAAATTTGTTGAAATTTTAATATATACCCACAAAATGGACCAGGATCAACATTCAAAAAACCCGTTTCTTAATTTTAAAAATGATATATCAAAATTGTGCCCGGGAACACCAATGGCAACGACAGCAATAATAGCCAGTCTGGTGTGGGCCCACATGTCGGAGGAAACCAAGCAGCCATATCGCGAAAAGGCTCTATTGGCCCAAGAGAGGGAGCATCACAATTAGCAGGGTAAGTTAGCATGTTACTAATTTAGGGTCTGTTTTAAGCCATATATTAAGGTCAAGAAATAGCACAACTACCAATTTCCCCTTATCCTTAGAATCTTTCCATTCATTAAGTAGGAACTCTCACAACTTTAACCCTATCTAAATCCTGACTGAAAGTCTGATAACCTTCCTTTTTCTTGCACATACTTACTCGATTAATTGCTCATACACAACTCTTTCTAGAATTTTTTCCAATGCTGGAAGCAGATTCATCAAATAATAGTTTAATAAATTTTATTAACACTGTTACACAGGCACAACTTGAATGGTTTAAGAGGGAGCTGGTTAACATGCGCGCATTTCCAAAAAAAGAAAATTTTCTCTACATGGCACCTAATTCTCATATGAGCAACAACTCAAATTCTGTTTTGGTAATACTGGTGAGTATTTTACGATTATAAAATTTGTAAAACGTTAAATTTTATTTTTTTCTAGCTAACTTTGTGTCACCATTTAATTCCATCAAGAAGTGTCGCTAATCTACTTTTTATGTCCATTTACTATAGAAAGATAGAGAAGGAATTGTGTCTTGGTGTATTTCCACGACTATACCGCTAAACCAAACAACCGTCTAAATTTTTTTCTATTCTGTGTGTTAAATTGGTCATGGTTTACAAATGACATTTATCATGGACGTTTGTAAAATAAAAATAATAAATATCAAAAATAATTTACCATGCTTACTTGCTAATTGTTAAAGGTGTTAAATATGAGTAATGCGGCAAAATAATAAACCGCACAACTATGATTTGCAAAGTAATCATCGACATGACGTGTTTGTTTCAAAGACGACTGCGATTAAGTTTCTATTTGATCACTCTGTATATTTTTGCATATTAGGTTTACAAAACTTAATTTTTCAACGAACTACCTTTGAAGTTCAAAAATTTCGTAGTTTCCATAGCAACCAAATAACGATAAGTATGAAATATTGAACATCAACAAAACGATGAGAATCCAAGAATCAATATTTAGGAAGTTAGACATTATGGTTTATTTTTTACTAGCCCTGCAATAATTATAACTAAAGTAGACATAGGTTGCAGTTATGTAAACGAGCTAACGTTCTGAACTATAATAATTTTAAAACAAAATGGTATCTTGTCTTCAAAACACACTTAGATATATGGCACTGGCACTCGGGATTGAATACTTTTGTACATACCTAACCTAATAATGATAAAATATAAAAAACAAAAAAAATTTGCTTAAAATGATAGAAACAATCAAAAATAAAAAAAAAATCATCATTGACATTATGATTATAGCATCAATGATATCATACACAGATTTGAACTACACCATGAACTCTTTATTATTTTCAAAACTTTAATGTGTCTATGTTACGTCAAACAAATACAGAGGTACTTTTTAACTTACCTAATTTAGAATTTGTTATTAAAGAGTACATTCTCTCACCATCAAATCTAACAAACATCCAAATTTTACAGGTTTGTTTAAGGCGATTCCGAATCAGCAACTTCAATATGTGAAATTCATAATGTTTAGTACCTATTTACTTTAATTAGATTTTCGATGATAAATAATATATTGGAGTTTAATATCTTAGTACTGTACTTAAGAGTATGCACGAACCCTGGTTGCTATGACCTTATTCTGTAGTGTTTTAGAGAGAGAGAACACCGAGACAAAGAAACTACTAAATATACTATTTCAAAGATGTGCTGATTTGCGCCAGTATTGTTTTTTGTTCACAATTAAGATTGGAAATCTGTCAACCAATTTGATTGTAATTACAAAAATTTATAATTTTCAACAATGCTTAAAATTAAAACATGTTATGTCCTGATAGATACGACACTGTCAAGAAATCAGCTGACATAACCTAACATATGCGGTCTTCATCGACATTTAAAATAAAATATTGACGATCGAGCACTTTTTATAGGTTCCTTGTCTCGGATCTCTCCGTTATATGTACTGCAAAATTGAGACCTGCACATCATAGCAACAAGCGGTTCACGCATCCCCCCTATGTATTATATACTTCGTGTTTAATACTGCAAGTCATTATTAAATTGTTACAGAATGAAACAGAACTGAACATAAAGTTGCAAGTTAATATGAACTTTAGAATATCACAATTTTAACTTAACTGTTATGTTAATCAAGTCGTCAAATTAAGATAAATGTTTAATTGTTGTAGTGTATACAGTGAGACTCTAAATAATACAAAATTGTTCTAGTGCATGTGATCTTTCGACATGGAGAAAAAACAGCACTCAAACTTTATCGCACCATCCCCACAGAAACGAAACGTTTTACCCCATTGGATTGAGTGGTCTAACTAATAGTGGCAAACTTGTGATGTTCACACTTGTAACTGAAGTATACTAGGTGAATGCATCCGATTCGTTATAATCGCTGCGAGCCAGCACTCAACACAACGAATTAGTATATTGAAATGCCTTCGGAACAAGCGAGGTTTAGCAGACATTTTCTCAAAAGTAATTTGAAATTGCTGTTTTAATTCTTTTGACGTTACTACGAGAAAAGTATAGTATTCAGGCTGGGGTAGTATTCAGGAATCCCAGCAGGTTTTGGCATAATTTTTTTTTTGATTTTAAAACAATTTTAAGACTTTTTTACATAGGCAAACGAAACGAAACACCCTTTTTTCTTTCTTTATTAATTTTGAACATATCAAATTTGGCAAATGTTGTCGTTAGTAATTTGTCAAATTGGATAAGCATAATTTGTCAAAGAGTGAATAAATTCGTCAATAGTTTTACAAGAATACCAAATAAAAACAATTTTACGTTTAACTTAAAAATTTTCTAAAATCTAAAATTTGATTAGTTCATTAGCAGGATAAAAAGATGCAATCATTTAAAGTTTTGCCGTTCTTTGTTTTCATAATTTTTTTTTGTGAAATACAGAAATAACTACATTAGTAAACATAAAACTTCTACTCGTCCACACGAGATGGCGCACATAAACCTGTAAAATACTTATAACGCGACGACGCCACCTCTTGTGAACGAGTAAAACTTTATGTTTACAAAAATATTTTTTGAGTTCAGTCATCACGTCGCAAAACCAGGGGGGTTAAAGAAATAACTCAAATGGATTGTTTTTTTGATTAAACCAGTTATTTAAGTGTCCAAAAAAAACGAGTTTGTGAATTCCAACTCGGTCGGGAAATCAGAAAATGTTTTTGAAAAAGGTGCAAAAAATAACAAAATCATGGATTGTTCATTTCCATTGCATCCTACGTTAAAAGTAATCCCAAGAAACAAAAACTAATAGAATTCTGCGTACAACGAAAAAAAAAGTTCTAGCCCTAATAGTTTCCAAAATACGCCCTTCCAAAGAACTCTAATTTTTGTCCCAATTTATTTTTTCAGATTTAACACATTTAAAATAATTTTTGTTGTACCAAAAAAGTATTTTCTTTGTTAAAGCTTTCTTTTTTTTCTTAAAACATGGGGTTGGCCACTTAAAACTGCTTTTTACATTCCCTGACCTTTCGCTGACTGATAAACTTCAGTTTTCCCCGACTCATTTTTATACTACAAAAGCCAATTTCAACTGTTTTTTTTAAATAAAAATTGTAACCCAACATAAAAATCAGGAAAGAAAACTTAATTTACTTTATAGCAAATGGAAATTTTTCAACAAGCATAACAAAATACATCTAAACCTTAAGGAAAAACCAAATGAAATAAGTATGTATAAATTTTATAAACATATACCTAAGTAACAAAATTTTCGTTTTGCAGACTAAAACAAAAATATTAAAATAATTGCATTTTACAGAATTTTCCCTGACTATTTCTTGAAATTCCCTGACTTTAAGTTGAAATTGGCACAATTCCCTGATTTCCTCGACCAAAATAAAAAATTCTAAATTCCCTGACTTTTCGCGGTTTTCCGTTTTCCAGAAAAGTGGCCACCCTGAAACACATTTATTTTGATTTTTTTTTTAATTGGGGAGATTCATTCACTTAAACACTTTTTGTACACTTTACAAAATTTTAACTATGAAGTCACTGCGGATGAATTTTAGCCAACATTTTAATTAACATTGTTAAAAACTACGACACGCCGTGAATCAGAAAACAACCATATTCAAACAGTAGTAGACATAAATTTAGGATTTTTAGGACATGAAAATTAATTTTGAAGCCAATTTTAAGACAATTCATGTTTTACCACAAATTTTACGATATTCAGGATACTTAGGACAACTGGGATTCCTGAGTATTATCATGGACATCGTTTAAGCAGGTGCACCACTAAATCAGCGCAGCACACAAAAAAACATGTCCCTTCCAATAAGTACCGAAAAAGGTCAGGAGATTCAGAAAACATTTTTGACAAACATCCTTTCTGATATTTAAATGTGTATACCTCATACTGCATAATTAACGAAAAAAAAAACGATAAGGTTGGCTATAACTTTGTGCTTTGGACACTCAGTTTGCAATAATTTAAAGCGGGTTTTTTGTAAAAAAAAAGCTTAAATATGAATTCAAGACGATTGTTGAAATTTTTGTTTTTTTTTGTATCGGATTGGGTCAGTTTTTTACGATTTTAGACTCTAAAATAGGTCAGTTCCTTGTTTTTCTAACAGTGCATTACGGTTGCTATAGCAACCGTAAACATTATAATTTCTTTTGACATTTAAAAACGAAAACTAGTGTCAGGGCATATTATCCTTCGACATACACATCAACACACACGACAAATAAAACATTGAGGGATACAGCTGTAATATGTAAAATAATAATTACAGCCGTTGTTTCAAAATAAACTTACTGAAAACATTTTGGCCACTTTAATTTGTAACAATTTAGAATTTTAGATGTATTAGGATATGCCAATTTTAATTCCTCCAGGCATTTTCCAAACTCTAATGTTATTTCCTTTAAACACAGCGATCAAATAAAAACTTAATCTCAGTCGCCTATGAAGTAAGCACGGCATGTCGATGATTAGATTGCAAATCGTGGAGCTATCATAGTTGCACGGCTTATTATTTTACCGTAATTGCTAATATTATTTAATATTTTTATACAACTAGCATGGAGCGTTGTAAATTATTTTGAATATTGATTATTTTTATTTTACAAACGTGCATGATAAATGTCGTGACCCATTGAACTCGCATAATAGGAAAAACGATATTTTGGTTCAGCGGTAAAGGCGTGGGCTTGTAATCTGGCGGCTCCAGTTCAAATCCAGTGGCAGACGTTTTTATTTTTTTAATTTTTTTATCTTCTTTTTATTTAAAATAGGTAACTTGAAATGCGTTTTATGTAATTTAAATTTAAAACACTAAACAATCAAAACTACATAAGTAACAAAACAATTTTTTATTATATTTTTTATAAAAGATCATGAGGCCGTGCGTAAGCACGACTCCGTGATTCCCATCGCACCCCCTTACCCGGGCTCAGCGATATTCACCGGTCTAACATGGCCCACCCCGAAAGACATGCAACCCAACATGCACACCACATACACCGTCCATGGACACGCCGGATTTAACTTATTCAGACCAATTTCCGGCGGGTAGAGGATTCGAACCTACTGCCATTGGGAGTCCAGTTCTAGAGGTTGGGACTCTCACCACTAGATCACCCGCTGGCCCCAACATAACAATTAAAAGTCACACTAAATCTTGAAAATGTGGTCCATTCGTTTCTAGGCATAAACGAATTCGTTTTTTCGTGTTTTCAAGACTCTTATATAAAAAAATATTAAGAAAAAACAGGCCTGCCACGGGATTTGAACTGGAGTTTCCAGATTACAGGTTCACGCCTTTGCCGCAAAACCAACACTCCATTTAAAATTTGTTAAAAGTGCATGTTAAATATGATTACGGCAAAATAATAAACCGCGCAACTATGATAATAGCTTCGCCATTTCCAAACTAATCATCGACATACGCTTGATTCATAGGCGGCTTTGAATAAGTTTTTATTTAATCGCTCTGTAGATAGAATGTTATAAAACCACTGTTTTTGTTAATAAACAGCCAAACTTAATTATTTGTTATACAGAAGAAAATTTATTTTTAGTTTGTCAACTAGGTAGCCTAACTTATCAAATTTAGATTTATATGAAACTAACTTTACAAATTTCAAATAAATACATACATTTAAAAAGAAAATTCCTTTCAAAACACTTTTATTTGTTAATCTGACAACCAACTTGAAAAACAAAAACTGGGAGTAAAAATTGATTTGAATGAACCACGGTCTTCTAAATTGAAGCGTGGGCGGTTGAAGGAGGATATTTGCATTTGCTCATTCCATGACCTCCTAAATTGGGAGGTTTGACAACTCCTTGAGCTGTCATAGCTTCCAATTTAGAGAGCCATAGAAGTGAACAAATGCAAATATCCTTGTTTAGTCAATTGAAGTGAGGTGCATACTCCCCTACTTATTTATTTATCAAAGAAACCAAATATTTACAAAAAGACGCGGTCAATGAAGTTGAGGAAAGTACGTTTGTCAGTTTGACACTGTTTGACAGCCACAATGAAAAGCAGCTCGCGTACGAGGAACCATACATTTTATTGGAAAAAATATGAAAGTGAAGAGAATGTTAAAAGTCTTTAAAATGTTATTTATTTAAAGTTAGCTAAAGTAGAGTATCATAACTCAAAATTTCGAATATTATTTATAGCTTAAAATAATATGTTTCGTTGATTTACTGGTCAAATTGAAAGTGAAGTTTCCATAATGTTTCTGATCCACACAGAGTTAGTAGTGGAGTCCTCTTTTACTTAAATTTCCATTATAGCTTAGTATCTCTCTTTCTGTAAAATTTGCAAATTAAAATATCAAATTATATTATTATTATTAATGAACCACATGTTCTTTTCAAAACGATCCACCTTAAATATACAGGTTGTTAATGAATTGTAGAGACAAACTTCTAGGGCTTGCAAAACACAACAAAGCAAACAACTTTTGTTAATAAATGCGTGGTAAAAAGTGTTTCCTTCAGGGATAGAGCTTCTCAAAGATTCTTTAAGAAGCGCCTAAATGTAGGCAACTCAATTTACGACCTACTATTTGTTTCCAGGATAAGTAAAGCCCTCTTTCCCACTTTTCAAATTCAAATTAAATTTAAAATAAATTAATTACCAAAATGTTTCAAAACTAAGCAACAGAAAAAACCAAAATTACAAAGCAAAAATCAACTATTTGAATAATTTACAATAACTAACCAAAAATTAACAAAATTATAGTAAATGTTCAAAATGTCGCCCCCAGCTTCTACACACGAAATTCCGTCTGACCTGTGCAAAATAATTGAAAATGCAATTTGGCTTGCCTATTTTCAGGTACTTCTTAAAGAATGTTTAAGAGGCTCTATTTTGTAAAGGAAACACTTTTGACTACATATTTATTAACAAAAGTTGTTTGCTTTGTTGTGTTTTGCAAGCCCTAGAAGTTTGTCCCTACAATTCATTATCACCCTGTATAAAGAAAACAAAAACAATATTGAACTGCAGTAAACGCGAAGTTGCATAGAACAAATGGGTCGCAATATGGTATCAGAATTGTTGAACACCTGCTCACTCCTTAACCCCCAGCCACCCTAACTTGTCAAAGTATTAAATTTCAACATGTCCTTTGTGATACACCAAATTAGAGGGAATAAAAAGTACTATCTAGCAGCAAAATAAAATAGAACAATTCGTTTGCAAGTTAAAGCTTAAACACATTTACAGAAATTTTATTTCAGTTTGCTTTTGTTCTATAGTGTTGGTGGTATTGTGACTTTAATAAATTTAAATTCAATGTTTTGCTTTTTAATAAATTATTTACACGTTGACTGAAAGAACCGAAATTATTTAAAAACGTGATATATTACCATTTAGACATTTTCAGTAGGTGTGGACGAAGATGCATAAAAAAACTTGACTTGACTAAAGCTTCGTTTGCGTGGATTGTAAAACTGACGTCAGTTTTCACAAATCAACGCAGATGACGGACTAAATAAACAGTATTGTCAATACAAAACAACAAGAACAAGCGGTTAGTCAATTTTTTTATGGCACACTATGGCTATAACATTTTTTTAAATTTGTGTAAGCTATAACTTGGAAACGGATTGTCCGATTTTAATTTTATTGTTGGCAATAGTTGATTAGGTCATCTAATACAAATGTAATCGAGCCAAAAAGCACCAAAATGGTGACTGCCTGCTCAACAAAACTGAATGATATTTGTTTTGTCTCCAATCTATCAAACTAACAGAAGCTGCATCGCATGAGTTGTCAGTTACGAATGGATTTATGTAAGTTCCAAAATGGAAATTTGAGATTCGAACAGGTTGACAATCAATTTGCAGCAAAACGGCGTCCTATGGGATGACCTAGTCAACTACCCTAACCTAACCCATCAAGCGACCCTGACTGTTGGATCTAAAATTGGATGTATCACAAGGGGTATGTTCCCATTTAATATGTTTAAGTTGGGGTGGCTGGAGTTGAGGCAGTGAGCAGGCACTCAACAATATTCTAATGCGCCTTACTACAGCTGTGGGTTTACCACAGTTCAATATTTTCTTTTATTCTCTAGGTATTTAAGGTGGATTGTTATAAAAAAGACATCCGGTAACAGTTATTACTGTAGATAAATTGTATTAGTTAACATCAAACTATGACCAACCTTTCTCGCGGTTTTTGTGAACTATACGTTCATGGCACATAAGAATGATTTTCTGAAGGCATTTTTTCGGAGTGAGGCGATTTAAGGATGTCTTCCGTAAAAAAGGGTTTTCTGTATCAACGGGACAAACGAACAGAAATCACTAATTTAATAAAAAAGGAATTTATAGTTAAAATCTAAATCTATGTGTGGCTTTTTTGAATTCAAAATTGTGTTTATGGGGCGCCATGTGTAAAGTGAAAATTTGCAGTGCATTTCACGGTATTTAAAGTAATTTGTCCCAATATTTATTATATATATATACACATTTAGCTAAATGCTTTTTATTTTAATAAATCGTTGTAGATTTAAATAAATCCTAAAACATTTATTTTAATTTTTCAAATTTTTAGTAAACCTTTATGTATTTAGATAAATCTGCATATATTTGTTTATAAATCTTTCAATACTTAATAAATATTCGCAGATTTAAATAAATCTTTGCCGATATAAATAAATTCTTACAGATTTAAATAAATGTTTCAACATTTAATTCTAAGCTGTCACATTTAATGTTAACCTGTCATATTTATTTGACCTTGGTGAGCCCAGCCGACTTAAGACACCAAGACCGTTTACATCGGTAGTAAGGCGCAAGGCTGGTCATGGTAGGAGCGTTCGACGCTTAAACAAAACAGACTGAAAATTACATTCTCAAGGGAATGTTGAGGAAACTTTTATTGTATGAATAAGAAATTATGTAATGTTTATGTTGTTAAATATGTTGTTATTGATGATTGAACTAATACTAATTGTACAAATTCTTCCAAGGTAACATAAAATATGACAACTTAAAATTAAATGTTGAAATATTAATTTGAATCTGTAAGGATTTATTTATATCGGTAAAGATTTATTTAAATACGCGAATATTTATTAAATATTGAAAGATTTAAAACAAATATATGTAGAGATTTATCTATATACATAAACATTTACTAAATATTTGAAAATTTAAAGTAAATGTTGTAAGATTTATTTAAATCTACAAAGATTTATTAAAATAAAAAGAATTTAGCTAAATGTGTGTATATATAATAAATATTGGGACAAATTGCCGTAAATACCGTGAAATGCACTGCAAATTTTCACTTTACACTTGGCACCCCATAGATGTTACTCAAAAGGTTTATTTTAACCAGAGATATGATGTAAAAAATAATTATTTTTAATTGTTTAAAGTACATATCTACCAGATATGGAATGAAATACATGTCAAACTGAACAACTCATATGTTAGCTTTTTATCTTTAATAATTACTAAAACAGAACGATCTTTTAAAGAACATGTCTGACAACTTTGAAGAGTATGCAATTATAGTGAGAATTTTGGAACAACCAAATAAATTGTCTCTTAACGTAAGTACTGTTTGTATTTTTTTAAATACATGTTTGCACTCCCTTTCTCATATCACATGCATTGTTTCTGATCTGACCTCAAAGCCAATTCTAAACTGTGTTCAATTCGGTTTCATTCGATAAGAATTAAAAATATTTTTTCAAAAAATGTTAAAACGCTGGATAAAATATGCAAATACCTAATTCTGTAATGTTTTGTAAAGTTAATGTCAGTGCACATATTCGTGGGCTAACTGATACTGTTGCGTATCAACTATAACACTGGTATAACCAGCAGAAGACTGCGGATGTGATATTTGTTTAAAATCGTGTCCGTATACATTTGTTTGAGACTGGGCGTGAGCTTGGTTATTATTAAAGCAACTTATAAAGTGTTGTCCATGTAAAGACTCCCCACAATAAGGATTTCCCACACTTTGTAAATGCAAGTTTTGATGCTGGGGATGATCACTTTCGGTACTGCTGCAGCTACTAGATGACGCACTAAAAGGTCGTTGCTGACTAGAACCGACCGAACTTAAGGGATGATGTGTTAATTCTGAATCATACTGATAAAATAACTCTTGGTGTTGATGTTGGTAGTACGAATCTTCTGTAAAACTCGGTAGGAAGACTGCTGGATAATCAGGAGGGTATGCAACAGCACCGTTAGAATCGTTGTATTCATCGTCTGGTATAGAAGACGATGGAGGTGTTATGATGGTAGGTTGTAATGCTCTAGGAATTTGATATTTTTGTTGGGATGATAAAGATCGCGATGGGGCGTGTAACGGCGAATGCTTTTCCGGTGGTGGATTTGGTAAGTCTTCCCGAGGCGATCCTTGAGCCGCGTTCAGAATTAAATCTTTTGCTTCTAGATCACTACAAGGAAAATCAATTTCAGTTGGTATTGATTTTTAATTTTGTCAGTGTTACTTCCGTTTTGAACTATTGTTTGCTGAGCATTTGCAATAAAATAAAAATACACACAAAATTACCTGAGAACGTAGTTGACTGAAACTATACAGTGAGGTCTTGAAGATCTGGAATTATGGACTATTGTAGCATAACTCTGCATCCAAACCCATCCGCCTCCTTTACTGAGAAATCTGTAGTATTTAGTGGTAACTTGCCCTTTGCATAACACTGTAACAGACAAAATCATAAAAAAAAACGTCTGTGGAAGAAGCTTAGGTAGTTAAATAAATTTAATTTTGTAATATCATGATATCGGAACTTAAGTTTGAACATAGATGATATTTCCAGATCAGTGGAAATGGAAGAAAAACTAAAAGATGTAATCTACCGAGTGATTTACATGCGTAACCAATCCTTTAAATGCTTTCCTTTGACATAAACATCACTTAATACCAAAAAAAGGCCATTGTTACACTTTCCTCGTCCCAAGCAAATTAAATTAATTTAGAAGAAATAAAGACAAGAATTAACTGTGTAGTCAGTCCATGTTCGAACATTGGAAACTAGAAAAGTTCACCAATTACAATCAATTATTTAAGGTTGTCCAATGTCACATTTTAATATATATCTTGACGAAACGATTAGAATCGGGAAAAAGAACCAAAGGGGGATATTTATATATCAAATCCGAATCCCTTCCGCCTGTCTCAACTTTAAATGGTGTGGGGGCCATACTACTACAACCCACATATGCACGCAGTCATTAAATAATGACCAGTTTCCTTTGTACAGTGGACAGCTTTAATGCACCAAATAGAAATACGCTCCCCTCATGTAGAATATTTGTTTGCATTATTGCAGCACAATCTCCTGGCACCTCATTGCTACAACAAACTCGAACGAGAACACATCGCAATATGGACGCGGCTACAGCAACTGACCGCCCGCAGCAGGTCACGCGACATTACATTTTAAAAGCATACATGGACTTGTTCGTCAATACTGCCTTCTACTATTACGATAACAATGACAACGGTGGCTAAATAAACTAAAAACGTTAAACAAATAGAAATAAATAAAATCAATATAATATAATACGAGTATTTCATAAAGTATAATCAAAGCTGTGCACTAAAGAAGCAGTAGATTTAGGTTGCCACCAAAAAGCGGTCTTACGCAACACTAAATCTTGACCCTTTCCGAAAATACACCGCCGAACGTAACAAACCGATAATGACATGGTTATGATATCATCGGCAGATTGTTTATGTGCAGCCAGATTATTAACTTTATCCCATAAAAAAACAGGTTTATTCTTTGCTGGCGAGTGGTGGATCGCTGTATACTAAACACAGAGCTTTCCCTGAAAAAGACGATTTCTATGAATAAGGGCAAATTTGATTTTGGAATTGTATGCAATTGTCTAACAAATTTTTTTACTGCGTATTTCAACATCCAAAAACACTTTGAACAACCTGTTGTTCGCTGATAACCAGATACTAATAGCCAAGAACGAAGTTTCACTACAAATGATGATGTACAAATTATACAATTGTATAAACAGACCCATCAGACGAACGTTGAAGAAGTAAAGCAGGAAATGAATCAATAATAAAACTTTATAAATCAACGAGATTACCAACATTCACGTATGGCTCTGAGGTGTGTGCAACGAGCAAACTACATAAAAACCAAATACAATTCTCTGAAATGATATTCCTAAAAAATATTATTGGTTTTATACGAGAAGAAAGAAGACGAAACAAAGAAATAGGAGATGAACTAAAAGTGGAAGCATTAAATGAACTAACAGATAATAATAGACACAACTGGATTCAACATCTGACCCGACTGAGAGAAGGTATGATTCCCTAATACATCTTTACAGGCCCAACGCAAGACATAACCTAGGTCCACAAAATAAATATGGTCATATCAACTAGGAGACGGAACGGTCTGAACGAAGACCAATTCATAAAGAAGAAGAAAAACATAAAACGTATCAGACCATGACGGACAGAAAGGCAACAAACTGCTCGAAAATAATTTTTTTTACTTAAAATATGAAACAATAAGACGTCGACGAGAAGGAGGTGAAAAACGAAACGGAGAAAGGCAAGATTCATGTTCTCGATAAACATGCGGTGTAAGCAAAGCTAAAAAGAAAAGATCAAACCTCCTCGAATATAAATAGCTAAAGTAGTTCGGAATCTTTGCAAAATAGATCAAAATACGGTATCCAGACACAATTCAGGTCAGAAGAGAGGGAAAACCATATTATGGAGTGAAGAGGAACCTCCAGAGATCTTAACCAGGCAACACCCAACGCTTCTAATCGGTTTATAAAAGCAGACGAAAGTCAGTCAACAAAGCACTACGCCTACAATTTCCCATACTTCAGAACTGTACCTTTCATATTTTCAACAATATTTTAGGTAAGCTCTAGTTTAAGAGCTCCTAACATGCGTCTTGTCGCTCCTTGCAACTATTGCACTGATGTAATCGTGAAGAAGCTAGTAAAAATAAGAGGTAGGATAAAATTAGCCCATCTAAATATTACTGACTCTGAACATAATACAGACTGTCATTGTTTTAATGGAAACGTAGAAAAGTTCTTCCTTCTTTGTCGCACTCACTAGTTGCCTATCTCTTTCGTGTCAAAATTATTAGTTGCCCCATGTATCCGAGAGCGGAGGTTGCACATAGGTGTCATTTTTCCAAAGCAGAAATTTGCAGATGTGAAAACGGGATCTGACAGAAAACCATATTATAATATAATAAAATCTAACACTTTTCTTCCGGGATGCTTAGCATCACTATAATGGACGTTAACGACTCTCCGCTCCTTTGGAAAATGAATAAGCAGATCAGAATAAAATTTAGTACCGTAACGACCCTATATGGACACAATATTGCTATCTATGTGAATTTGTTAAAACGACAATACTAAGGAGTAACCATTTTCAAATTTTTAGAAAATTTCAATAAATATTGCATAAAATCGCCTTTTTTAAGGCTGGGAATGGCATTCGAATAATTTGAATATTCGAATATTCAAATTCGAATTTTTTAAAACAAAATTATTCAAATATTTGAATATTCCAGTACTATTCAAATATTCCAATAATCATGCAAACACATTTAAATATTCAAATTATTCGAGTAATCAACTAATTCAAACATTCGAATAACAGTTAAAACAAATATTCGATTACTAAAATCTGGAAAATTACCACTTCTACTTTTTTTTAATGGATAGGTTCATGGAGCTACGAATGAGCTACAATTTTTGTTTGTTCCCCAATGCGCTAATTCCCCAGGAACTGAAATTTTGAAACTAAATTCTTTTCATTTAATCAATAAAAAACAATAAAAGAGTGTGTTTTACCTAAATTGCTCATTAGTGATAGTACAATAAGATTCTAGATTTAATTGTTAGATGCAGTAAAATACTTAGCGAAGCCAACTCTTCCTCTGTCCCACTGTGTGTGGCGGAGGAAGTGCCGACGCATTATTTTCTGGTTTCTAGTGTTCTTTAATCACAAGCTTTTTTTTTTTTCAAAAATAAAAACATCGATTTTTCATGTAAAACTTTGGGAATGTATTTTTACGGCCGGCCGACTATACTGTCTGTTCACGAAATTGCGAAACGTAGGCAAAATTTTAGGCTAAATTTTGCACATCATTATAGTGCAGGTAAATTATACACGAATGTAATACCATTTTTGTTCTTTCCCAGGTAAATAATAAATAGCATTGTCGGTCGATTTTGTTCACATTTACTGATCACATGTCATTTGTCAACGTATTTATATTCTGTGTAGTAATTATTGTTTAGAGACCTATTATGCCGGCTAAAATGTCAAGACATAATTCACATGGTATTCTTTCACGTAGAATGTAGGCAACACAACTAACGCATATTGTGTAGTAGTTGCATAAAATGGCTCGTGGATATTTTCCCTATGTTTCTTAGTTCCGCGAACACACGATAAACGAGAATATCAACGGCGAAGAAGTTAACGTAGCTGACTATATCAGGCGTATTCTTCATCTTTTAGGGTAACTGATGAGGCAAGAATTTTGTGATACAAGATGTAAAAAAAATAAAACGTAATTGTTTTTAACGTATGGGAATCGGGAGGTCCAGGAGAAGTAGTTCTCCCATTTTTAGTTTATATTTCCAATATCTAAGAAGCAATAAGCCCCTTCTATTTTAATCACTCAAATACATTTAGCAATATAAAAAAGCCTCAAGGTCCATAGAAATCAATTTTGCTCACAGAAAACTTTGACCTTGACAAAGTCTAATGCAACAGCAAATATTTTAAGTTGTCAAAGTTACTTAACAGTGACACTAGGGATGCAACGGATATTCGGTTTTTATCCGTTATCCGGCCTATCCGGCCATTTCACCGAATATTCAGTTTGGCCGGATAATACAAAATATCCGGCCGGAGATTTTTCTTCAAGTAAAAGAGATTATGCATGCAATTTGATTTGGAAGTATAGACTAAAATAATTGAAAGTAAGAGAGCAAAAACCTCATAAGTCCAGTATTTTGCAGATCTGCATAAAATTACTAAATTTATATTATTTAGGTCAGCATTTATGCGAGTTAAAAATTTGAAATGATTTCAAACAACATAAATAAGTATTATATATTAAAACCATGAAGCAAAATATAACATAACATAACATGAACCGCTTGTTGCTATGATATGCAGGTCTCAATTTTGCAGTACATGTGACAGAGAGATCCGAGACAAGGAACCTATAAAAAGCACTCGATCGTCAATAGTCAATATTTTATTTAAATGCCGATAAAAGCCATATATGTTAAGTTATGTCAGTTGATTTCTTGATGGAGTCGGATCTCTCAGGAAAGAACACGTTTTAGTTTTAACAATTGTTGAAAATAATTAATACTTGTAATTACAATCAATTTCGTTGACAGATTTTCTGCAATTAAAACCTAAATTTTGCAGCATTTTAGCTGAAACGACTTCGAAGGTAAAAACTATGCCGGATAATCCGGTATCCGGCTGAGCAACCGGATACCGAATATCCGTTATCCGGCATTTTGAAAAAGTACTGCTCGCTGCATCCCTAAGCGACACCATAACATTATTCAGCGTTTTTATTTTGTAAATGAGTAGACACGGCCTTTTAAATTGGGAGCTTTGACAGCAGCTGTCAAAGCTCCCAATTTAGAAAACCATGTGGGTAGGTATCAATATCCAATATGATTGGTTTCCAAGTAAGTGTAGCAGGAATCGCAAAGACGAAACTATTAATATTGGCCATGGCCTTTCTGACAATTTTAACAAATTTACATGGGAATTAACAGCAATGTCACACATCACAAGCCGTCATAAAGCTTGCTATAAAAAGTAAACTTATCCAATTTGCTTGTTCACGGCAATAAACAATTGAGATTATGAGCATACTACTTTCCACCCTAAAATCTGGAAAGGATTTATGGAGTTTCCAGTTAATTTGTATGGAGTGAGGGCAAACAGGCCTGAGCAAACACGGATAACAGGGGCACTTACGTATATTCTCCGCTTGTGGTGTATTAACGTTAAACGTACACGTGATTACTCATGAAAATCAATATGTCCTACAACCGAGTACCAAATTTCAGTTTAGTTTATTGCATTCATGTTGACAACAAAATTATGAAGTCACTGTTTAATGTTACATTCCGACGTTTGTAAAATATTGTTTTCTATTTCAAATTTTCTTTAGAAAACGAAACTTAATAGCAGCAATGTACGATGTAACCGATAATATTTTTGTCTTAAAAATCTATTTAAAATTGTTTTCAGGACAAAATTTTTTCAGCCCAACAAAATAATTAAATTTACTTACATTGATGGTGAGAAAACCTCATGGGTATGATGTCACTGCCATGAATGTAGTGGTATAAAGTTTTCTCAATGAGATCCTGGGGTTCGTATCCTGTAAGTTGCGCCACCCTGTCGCAATAAAACACAAAACTAAGTCTTTTTACTTTAGCCCTCTATTCATTGTTTGTTTGGTGTAATTTACACATTATACTAAGTGGTTGGTTGTTATAAGGGTGGTGTCGGATTTCTAAAAAACTTGTGGGAAATATTGCATTACTATCCTTATATCGTGTTACATCATATTCAAGAATAAACATTGACAAAACATTATCACAATGTATTTACTAAAAATCTACTTTAATTTTATTTAATAATTTCGACATGTTTACATGGCATTATCAAAGGTTATATTAAAAAGTAAACAGTAAACGGCAGATGACTTGATTTCTTGTTATAAAATGCCCAGTAGAGGTGAATTTAAGAGATCAATTTCCTCATTCATTAACGGTGCAGTTTTTAAATGTTTGTGAATTTCAATAAATTCTAACGTATATTTTTACATTTGAAATTCACAAACATTTAAAAACTGTACCGTTAATGAACCAACAAATTGATTTCTTAAATTCACCTTTATTGGACATTTTGGAATAGGAAATCAAATCATCTGCAGACGATTCCGGAGATTAAGTTCAATTGTTGCTATAACAACACTAACTGTTTGATTTTTACCTTCTCATACTTCTACTGAAGTAAGAAAAGTTATGATTTCATGTAAATTTTCGAATTTCAGATTTTAAGGGATATACGCGTTTTGGGGTCCAATCCAAGGAACCCAAAAAGTTGTTTTTAAAAATGTCCGTCTGCGGGTGGGTATATGCGTGTGTGGGTGGGTAGGTGGGTGAGTGGGTGGGTGCGTTCATTTCCCTATATCTCCGAAACTCCTTGCTTGATTTTTATAAGATTTGGTGTGTAGAAGTTTTTAGTTGCAGGTACTTCTTTGTAAGGTCGTTAATCGGAACCAGAAATTAAACCTGTTTTTTGGTATAGTTTATTTTCTAAACACTCTATTGAAATTTTTAATATATAGCGTTGTAGTGCATCTAAAGACAAATCAAATGTTTCTGTCCAAATGTATCTTCAAAATGAAAGCCACTACGAATTTTTGAAAATTTTACCTTTATTGCCCGATTACGCAAAAATAATACAATTTGTCATATTGTTTGATAGCCCTCAATCAGTACAATTAAGTGATCTAAAAATATTTTTGGTAATGTAAAAATTGTCAATATACATACGGCTCAAAATTTAGGACCCTTTTTAAAAAAATTATTCCTCAAAAACTGCTCACATTATTTTTTAAATTTTGAGGCAATCGAGCGCTTGCAACAAACTACAAATTTGTTTTTTACAAACCTCTCAAACGCCCATCAGGAATTTTTGATAAATTTGTTATTGATTAATTTCTTATTCAAAAACGCAAACACGAATCGTTATAAACTTTAAACAGCTTGACAGCGTATTTAAAGCAGTTTATTAAAATTAGCAAGAATTTTAAACCATATTAAAAATCAGGAAAAAAACAATACTTTTTAATATCAACAATGTGTTTTCCGGCAGTTACGTGATTTTTACTTACGACTATAAATTAGCCCTAATAAAAAATATACAAGTGTTACCCCAGCACACAATGCACTGACAGACAGCGTTGACAGAACCGGCGAAATGTCAAGTCATGCATTAGTTCCAATAATGACACGCGACGTTATTGTAGATGGCGCCCCAAGTGACGCGCGTCTAGCCGACTTCATTAAAATAATCATTATCAAAAAATCGACGTAGAATAAAAATATAAAAATGTTTCATGTTCCATCTGTAGATAGAAACCTTTCATTTAAAAAAAAATGGTAGAAATTGGTGAAGCGGTAGCCGCTGGAGGAACCGGAGAAAAAACCCTTTGTGCTTCTATATATGTATGGATTTTTCATTCGTTGCATATTTTTGATAACTCTTAAAATAAAGCTTTTACAGCGATTTTAGTCCGAAGTCCGAAGGCGCGGTCGGTTACCGTGCTCCTATCCTATGCGGCTAGCTGAAGTTAGCATAGCACTAGTCTTATGGGGTACACAATATCGTATTGCACAGGTTGTTTCAAGTTAAAATCATCTGGGGCGTTACTATTTTTTATTTTTTTTTCCTGCTTTAATATCTGTAAAAACAATGTTATTTACTCAATAATTTGCCTGCGCCAGAATATTTAAAACGTATAAAGTATGAGAAAGTACCAGCGACCTGTTTCGTCCGTTTTTAATGTAGCTTTTGATAATGCCATGTACACATGTCGAAATACGTATAAGATGAAAATAAAGAAATATTGTTAAAGTAAAAAGTATTTTATTTATATATACAATATATATGGACTTCAACGAAGTAAAGCTAGAACTGATCAATTTTCCTTAGTTTTCAATTTTACTTTCCTGCAGTTTGATCTAGTATAATGTTTAACCAGTAATTTTGTTATTTAATATGTACACTATTTGTCACGCTGAAATCAGAAGCAAAGTTCCTATCTAATAGAACAACAAAACTGATATCATTTCATTTAAAAACGAGAGTTGATGTTGCTTCTGGTAAATCCGGAAGTGCTACTAAGCATTACTCTAGGTATCACCATTGCGCATCTTATTAAAAGGCGCTTTCTGTATTGACCTATTGCATATTTATTCGCGGGCACACTATTGGAGGAACTACAACTTATTGTTATTATTTAAATAGGTCGAATATAGCTAGCTACAACCGATTAAATAAGTAGGCGATATTCGCTAAACTACATTTTTTAAATATTACCTTGCGAAATTCAAGTTCTTTTAAAATGTATTTATTATAATCTTAGCAAGGCTATCTTTCCAAAATGAAACAGTCTGATTTAGGAGACCGTTTTGTTAATGTGCGATGTGTACAATGCACCTTTACATTACTACATCTTAAAACATTTACTTTAAATTTTCTTTTATTTAGATAAATCTGCACGTATTTGTCTTAAATCTTTCAATATTTCATAAATCTTCACAGATTTAAATAAACCTTTAGCGATTTAAATATATGTTTCAACATTTAATTCTAAGTTGTCACATTTAATGTTAACCTGTCGTTTATTTGACCTTGATAAGTCCAGCCGATTTAAGAGACCAAGACCGTTTGCATCGGTAGTAAGGAGCAACGCTGGACATGATGGGAGCGTTCGACGCTTTAACCAAACAGACTGAAAATTAAATTGTCATGTTGAGGAAGCTTTCATTATATGAATAATAAATTATGCAATATTCATGTTGTTAAATATGTTGTTATTTATGATTAAATTAATATTTATTGTACAAATTCCTGAAATATGGAAAACGTGTTCATAATTGTTGAACGTTATCACTAGTGTAAACGATCTTGGTATGCTTGTTGGGTCTACCAAGGTCAAATAAATGACAGGTGAACATCAAATGTTACAGCTTAAAATTAAATGTTAAAACATTTATTCAAATCTATAAAAACTTATTTAATGTGGCAAGATTTATTTAAATGTGTAAAGATTTACTTAAATCGGTAAAGATTTATTTGAATCTGTGAAAATGTATTAAAGATTGAAAGATTGACAACAATATGTGCAGATTTATCCAAATACATAAAGATTTGCGAAATATTTGAAAATTAAAAATAAATGTATTAAGATTTATTTAAATCTCTAATGATGCTTTATTTAAATTAAATGTTTAAGGATTTATTTAAATCTACAAAAAAATGTATTAAAATAAAAAGCATTTAACTAAATGTGTTTATATAGGTAGGTATAATAAATATTGGGACAATTTTCTATAAATAACGCGAAATGCGCAAAGATTTTCACTTTACACTTGGTCTCCCATATACAATGGGTATTAAACAAAGCCGATTCGTTTGCAAAAATAAAATAAACAAAACTTTTTCTGAAAATCGTAGTAAATCATAATTTTTATTAATTTTTTCGCCAAAATTTGAATGTATTATCATTTTTCATAAACCATTTAAATCAAATCTCTGTACGATTTTCACTTCTACAGTTGTATTAATTGAATACGTATAGTGCATACTTAGTCCATCTTTTTACAATCATACTTGGATAATTAACATTAATATAATAGCGTGTTTGGGTACCCGTTATAAGTTATGTATTATAAAATATAAATGATCTTACGGTAAACATTAACCACACCACACACAACCTTCATATTGTACTGCAACGGGGCTATTCTTAAAGATTGTTTCGTTCACCCCAAGAACAGAAACAGAGTCCAATATGTCGTAAAAAGAATTGTTTTACTAACCTGGCGTCTAGAAATATAAGCTTGAGGTCAAGGCTAGCCCGAAACATAAACATGTTCGTGTGCAGCTTAATTTCTGTGATGGAGCTGGCCGGCAACGAATGACCAACAGCTACAAGACCCATATTTTGATAGCACCCTTCGTACGGCGATGAAGGAGGAGGATACTGCTTTATTTTCAAGTAACCCGAACAGTGTATTACCTGTAACAAATATAAGAGCGTAAGGATAAAATGATATACCGGGTGTTCCAAAACTCGCGGACACGGACTGTGGGGCGGTATTTGACGAAAAAAACCGAACGAAAAGTTCCTGTAACGATTTTTCAATTCAACCAATATTTTCGCAGTTATTCGAGTTTTGAAAAATCTGATACTGATTCAAATTTAAGTGTTTGATCAAGTACTGAAAATCAATCCATGATAAATTACAAAAAACAAGAAATAGTTTAAATGATAATTGAGAATAAAATTACAAATGTCGTTTTAAGTGTTTGAAAAACTCAAATTTACGTGTTCAATTAAGGAGTGACACATAGTTTATTTGTTTGAATTTAGTTCTAAAGTGCGACAGAATGGCCGCGAATTATTGGAACCAAGAGTATTATGATATGCTGATGGCACTGGGGGCTTCTAATAAACAAGCAGGACGAGAGGTACGTTCATACGCGACCATTCTTCCGCACAATTCAAAATAAGGAATCAAATTTAAACAAATGACGAACTATGAAACAGATAAATATGACATGCTGTTTTTTTCAACACCCAATAGCGTGCCACTCCTTATTTGAACACGCAAATTTGAGTTTTCCAGACACTTTAAATGACATTTGTAATTTTTCTTCTGAATTGTCGTTTAAAACCATCTTCTGTTTTTGAAAAGTATCATAGATTTATTTTTAATACTTGATCAAACACCTAAATTGGAGTTTGAATGTTTTTTTTGATTATTTTCAGATTTTTTAAAACTTTATTAACTCCAAAAATATTTTCGTTCAATCGTGTCGTTATATGTATTTACTGTCATTGTTGACACAAGCTGTAAATTTAGTATACAACACTGTGGCTAGTCTCCATAGAAACAAAGAAAAAACAGTGTTGTTCTATTTCACAACAGCACTAAAAATGCTGTAAGTATTCAGTAATAGTTTTCACCAACAGATGGCTCATTTATTTACAAACTTCCTTTAGCCCTTTATTATGTAAATACGATTGTGCGAAAAACGTTATCCTCTATACGATTGTTAAGTGCCTAACAGAATCTCGGAATTTCCCTTCGGGTCTCGATTTTTCGGTAGCGAAAAAAAATCTGTGGAAAAAATGTCACGGAAAAGAGTCCCAGGAAAAAAGTTTCCAAAAAAAAAAGTCCCCCGGAAAAAAGTCCCCAGGAAAAAAGTCCCCGGAAAAATCTCATGGAAAAATATAGTCCCCGGAAAAAAGTCCCTTAGAAAAATTCTCCGGGAGAAAAGTCTTCAGGAAGAAAGTCACCAAAAATAGTGTTGGATACTGAACCCCGTATAAGAGTTGGTTAAAATAAACGACTTTAGCTGATTTTCATATACGGTAGCCTTTTAAATATCAATTTAAATATAATAATGTAGCGACCTTTGTCAATAGAATTTTTTTTGTTTATTATTAAATTAAATGTACAAAATGCAGTAAAAATACGATTCGATTAACCTAAAAAATTCAGTGTTCCATTTCAAAAGTCAAAGATAGAACCGTTTTTCAGTTAAACCGGAAGTCGGTAATTTTGCTTTTGTGCCCAGAAACTGCATCGGTATTTGTAATAATAATAATAATCTTGTAATTCAAGCCTTGAATTTACCGCCGGTATAATCAAAATATGAGCTTTTTAATAAACTCACTGCCAACGATGAACACAAAAAAATGCAATTTCACCTTAACTTATTTTATATTAAAAACATTTCTGTTTTCATGAGTTTTGCCTTTCTTTTTAAAGTTTTTCAGTGTTTTTCCCTAGAGACTTTTATTCCAGGAACTTCTTTTCTGTGACTTTTTTCCGGAGATTTTTTCCATGAGACAATTTTCCGGAGACTTTTCGTCCAGGGGACTTTTTTTCGGGGGACTTTCTTTCCAGGGGACTTTTTTTTCATTGATTTTTTTCCGTGACTTTTTTCCGAGGACTTTTTTTCCGGGGACTTTATTTCCTAGATTCCGAACCGATTTATCGAACTTTTCCTCGATTCTGTTATAATGCATTTACCAACCCAATAGTGTAATATACTTATAGCCCAATCGAAAAATCGTAGAAGAACTTTTTGTTCAGTTTTTATAGTAGACTATCGTTCCACAGTCCGTGTTCCGAGTTTCGGAACACCCTGTGTAAATACACAGATTTAAGAATACATTTTCATTTCGTTAGAATAGTTTTAGAGGACAATCTAAAATCGTAGATCGCAAACAACATTACAAGTCATGAGTTCCAACAAAAAATTAAAGCTTAGTAAGCACACTTTTAAGCCGCTCATGTGCAGTACACATCTTATTTGCTGCTAAATTAAACAAGATTATATCATTTATCTTATAACAGTTCAGTTACGTCTTAAATGTGTTTGTATTTAGTAAAAGGTGCAAATGTTGCTAGTATTACATTTGTAGGCAGTGATGGGTAGAAAATTTTTTGACAAAAATATTTCTAAATCGTAAAATTTTCCCGGGGTTTGCAAGGAAAACTTTTTGTTTACAAAATGCCCTTGTCTGACGGTAGGGAAATACCCCGAATACAGTAGAAAACAAAGGACTTCATTTTAACCTGTTGAGTTACCCTCAATCGATAACATCCCAAGTAGCACAAAATATTGCTATTATATGAATCAAATATCATTATAATATTTGTGAACTTTAAATATTATTATAATATAACATATATTAAACTAATATTTAAACTTGCTGTATAGCAAATATTTGTAAGTAATATTAAGTCATCGTTAATAGAATATTTTTCCACAATATTATCAACCAAAGTTGTAGAAAATATTATCTAAATATTACGCGCTGCTGTATGACAAATATTAGTTTCAAATATCAGAAAAATATTACTTACATCTTTTTTCAAAATATTACTATGATAAGGTAAACCAAATATTATTTAAATATTAATAACCAATATGAAATTAATATTAAAAGGTAATATTTAAGCAACATCACTCAGACATTTTTGTATAATATTACGGTGTTGAGATTTACATAATGTTATTTAAATATTATTAGATAATATTTAACCAATATTTGTAGGTAATATGGAAAAAACATATCGTTGACATTTTCAGATAATATTAGGCTGTTGAGATTTACACAATGTTATTTAAATATTATAACACAATATTTAACCAATATTTGCAGGTAATATTGAAAAAACATAACTTTGACATTTTCAGATAATATTACGCTGTCAAGATTTACAGAATGTTATTTAAATATTATTAGATAATATTTAACCAATATTTGTAGGTAATATTGAAAAAACGTAACTTTGACATTTTCAGATAATATTACGCTGTCAAGATTTACAGAATGTTATTTAAATATTATTAGATAATATTTAACCAATATTTGTAGGTAATATGGAAAAAACATATCGTTGACATTTTCAGATAATATTAGGCTGTTGAGATTTACACAATGTTATTTAAATATTATAACACAATATTTAACCAATATTTGCAGGTAATATTGAAAAAACATAACTTTGACATTTTCAGATAATATTACGCTGTCAAGATTTACAGAATGTTATTTAAATATTATTAGATAATATTTAACCAATATTTGTAGGTAATATGGAAAAAACATATCGTTGACATTTTCAGATAATATCACGCTGTTGAGATTTACAAAATGTTATTTAAATATTATTACATAATATTTGACCAATATTTGCAGGTAATATTGAAAAAACATAACTTTTACATGTTCAGATAATATTACTCAGTTCAGATTTGCAAAATGTTATTTAAATATTGTTGCATAATATTTAACCGATATTTGCAGGTAATATTAAAAAAACATAACTTTGACATTTTCAGATAATATTACGCTGTTGAGAATATACAAATTGTTTTTTTTTAAATATTAATACATAAAATTTGACCCATATTTGCAGGTAACATTTTAAATATTGGAATGAGGATGTTTGCTGATGAATTAAAAGACACAAGGGTCAGTTCCTCATGTTAATGTATCATTTCTTGCTTGCAGTACTTGGTGTACTGGTTTTAGAATCTTGATTTAAAAATAAAAATAAAACAAATACATTTTATATTTTGGATTTTTTCCCATGGCTAATTTTTCCTCTGGATTTTTTGCCTTGAACTGTTTTGCTTAAATTTTTCGTAGATGTTTTCCTTTGATTATTTAAACTAGACTCTAAAAATTTAAAGCCGTCCCGTTTATTCTACCGTATTAATTTCATAATTTTGTCATTTTGAGGAAATTTATTTCAGGAATACTACTGGGTGGTAGTAATTTTATAAAAAATCTGTTTATGTACTGGTAATACGAAAGGTAGTTAAAAGTGATATTGGTCGGCTACGTTTCGAAGCATCGATGTCGGTTTTATGTAATTCTAGTACCTGGTGTATTTACTTTTCTGCCAATGGCCATCTTTGTCTACTGGATGGCTTGGTTTTAGAAAAGATAAGGTTAATATTTGTTGAAATATTTAGCTTATTTTTGTTAAATATTACAAAGAAATATTAGTTGTATATTAGGCTGTTATATGCGTACAGAGAAACAGTAGTAGAGCGAAAAGTTCTAATACAATAAGGAACGGAAAACCCACATAAATAAAAAAAATTTTTTTTATCTTGCTAAACAAAAATTGATTTTCTTTAAAATTATTTTATTTAAATTTTTAAAACCAAAATTTATAATTGGCTAAATAAAGAGATGAAACTAAATAGCTTTATATTCTTATTTATAATTAAATCAATATTTACAAATGCAATTTGTGAAAGTTAGTTTTAAGGAAAATAATTTTCATAAAATACAATGGAGTGCGTGAAGAAGTTTGCAACTAGAAACGTAGGCATGATTATTTATTATAATATTCTTTTTAGTGTAGTGGAGTTAGTCTATTAAGAAACGAGATATAATATTATTGCTGGGCGTATTTTATTACACGATTTTGATATCATGTAGATGCTAGGATGCTTTTTAATAATAGAACAAAAAATAACCTTCTGTAAATATTTAAGATAATGTATGATTCAAATACAATCGCCTAGCAATATCCCTGGCAACGTGCCGCCTACCTGAGCAGAAAAAAGGCTTTTACTTTTGGAAATGTTTCTAGGAAATTTCAGTTTTGGTCACAAAGTACCTGTTTACTCCCTACCTTTGCGGGTGGTGATTTAATCTACGGGGCTATGTTTTTGCGAATAACTTACAAGTGAGCTAGTGCTGCGAATAGGTAACTAGCGAGCAGAGTTCCTTCCCATAAGTGATAATTTGTTTTCTCGTTAGCGTTACATCTTTAAATAAGGTAAGTTAAGTTTACATTTTTTAGTAGTTTTGGTGTACCTATTTATTTATTTTTATATTTATAGGTCGAGATTCTCCATTTGGCAGGCGGTGAAAGCGCACATATTCCTGCAAATGACCAAGTTATTGGCCAACGAAATGACTTTGCGATATTCCAGAATTTGCAATACGGGAAATTGCCATTTTGCCATTTGCACATTTTTAAAGCTATTGTTTGTAAGTATTTTGCTAGATTTTCTTAATCTGTTAACTAAAACAGCTTGTAGTTTTAGCTGTTACACGCAGACGTTTCGTAAGCACATCCGACACGAAAATGAAAAAGTCAGTGTAGGCATTCCTGGTCACTTCCAAAAAGGTTGGTCTCATTTATTCATAAGTTATTCAGAATTTCTTCACTTACATGTACAATTCCCTACCCAAGTTCATTTTTTTTACTATGAATGTCGGAATGTAAGAAGAATGTGTCACGTAACTTTGTGAAACCATGCCCGAAAATAAACTAATTAATAGTTAATACTCGCGTACACAGTTAACTATATTATATTTTAATTTTCAGTGACACCACGGTTACGGACAGAGGCACGGGGAGATATATGTCAGTTAATTGTAAATGTATATATAATGTAAAACATGTATGTATAATAAACTACCAGGAAGGACGTTTTTGTTTTTTTAACATTGTGTGTACTTTATTTTCAAACACCATTAAACAAATATTTTGGACCAATATCATATAAATATTTAAAAAAAATATTAAGAAAATATTTTGAACAAATATTGTATACATCTTTAAATAAATATTATAGAAATGTTTTCTTCTAATATTAACGTAATATAAAAAAATGTTACATACAATATTTCCACAATGTAGTTTTAAAATATTAAAATAATATTTTCAAACATCATTAAACAAATATTTTTGACAAATATCATATAAATATATTTTTCAAATATTTAGCCAACATTTAGGTCAAATATTGTAAACATCTTTAAATTAACGTTTTAGAAATGTTTCTTTTGAATATTAACGTAATATAAAGAAGTGTTACATTTAATATTTCTACAATGTAGTTTTGAAATATTAAAATAATATTTTCAAACACCATTAAACAAATATTTTTGACAAATATCATATAAATATATTTTTCAAATATTTAGCCAACATTTAGGTCAAATATTGTAAACATCTTTAAATTAACGTTTTAGAAATGTTTCTTTTGAATATTAACGTAATATAAAGAAGTGTTACATTTAATATTTCTACAATGTAGTTTTGAAATATTTAAATAATATTTTGTGCTACTGGGGATAGTTCGTACAACGCTCATTTATTAACCAGGTTGTTACAAAGCAGTGAGCAGTGTTATTCTTATTACTGTTAATTTTTACTTTCCCATACTTCTACTGAAATAAGGAAGGTTATGATTTCATGCAAATTTTCGAATTTCAGAATTTAAGGGAAATACGCGTCTTGCTGTCCAAGGAACCCAAAATTTTTCTGAGTCGATAGAGATTGCAATGAACTACAAATTTGTTTGTTTACTAATCTCCCAAATTTTAATCTGACGCCCTCCAGGAATTTTTGAAAAGTTTCAAATTGATTAATTAGTTATTCAAAAACTCAAACACGAATTGTTATAAACTTGAAACAGTTTGACAGCCTATTTAAAGTAGTTTATTAGATTTAGCAAAAATTTTCAACCATATTAAAAATTGGGGAAAAAACGATACTTTTTAATTTCAACAACGCATTTTCGCGATTTTACCTACGGCGATCTTTTTGATAATTCTTTAAATAAAGTTTTACAGCGGTTTTGGTCCGAAGTCCGAAGCGCATATAGTCAGCTGTAAGGTGCAGTCGGTTACCGTGCTCGTATCCTATACGGCTAGCCGAAGTTATCATGGCACTATTGTTATACGGTACACAATACCGTGGCTGTCGCCAGTTCAAATCACCGCTGGGGCGTTACTATTTTTTAATTATTTTTTCTTGCTTTAATTTTTGTTGTAAAACCAATGTTATTTACTGTATTGTGTGCTTGTGTAACCTACCATTAAAAAGACAATGCCCAATTCACCATATATTTTTTATCGGTTCAATATCATTTTTACCATAAAAAAATTTTCCTATTTAGTAAAGTTCGATTTATGCTGTACTTCCCGCCTTCACAACAACGGCGACACAAAGCTTTGTAACCCTACGGAAACTTGAATTTTACGTAAGAAACACAAAGTAAAAACTGCGCCTTTTAGGGCGAGGGCTTTTTTCTATACATAGAGAAGTAAGTCTATAATAATGCCTTTTCATTTCCGTAAAAGGGAAAAAAATTGGCACTTCTGGTGCCCTCCCCAACCCAGCACCATCTTGCGTAAAATTCCGGATACGCGCTTGCTTAGTAATGTAAATGTAAGAATATAGAAGGCAATAGGAATATTGATTAACATAGAACTCGCTTAACATTCCACAACAATGCATGTTCTCTCAAGTACTGCCATGTGTCAAAGGGAAACTAATCACAGCTGCATATGCATGCATGCACCTCACTTAATGCACCGTGCCAC
Organism: Ctenicera cuprea; assembly: GCA_958336395.1. Classification (NCBI taxonomy): domain Eukaryota; kingdom Metazoa; phylum Arthropoda; class Insecta; order Coleoptera; family Elateridae; genus Ctenicera; species Ctenicera cuprea. The sequence continues at coordinate 13,328,840 of OY284494.1, read as the reverse complement.
ACGTGCTTCATATGTAGTGCAGATTGCGTTCATTAGTTAGTTGTAAGTTAATTATTCAGTTAATCTACGATAACGAGTATATTGGCTTTGATAAGTGTGCACGTGATAACAACCTTCATTACTGAAGATATTCTTTGCTATGCCTCCTCGTCCTCCGAGTAGAATACCTCAATTACGTACTTACATTAGCATGGTAGTTGCTTATGGTTATAACTTAATGTAGGTATAAAACTTTATGTGTGTATGTACTCGAAATCTTGTTAATACAGGATTAATTAATATTCAAAGGAGACACGAGTAACGTTATAGTCATTATAATAATATCTTTAATAGGTAAATTGGTATAATCCAATTAAAAATATGTCTATTGGCAGAACAACACCATTTACTAATAAAGTTTTAGAATGGACGTTCGTATTCTTAAAATTCGTTGCTACAGACAACCATCGGCCGTAAAGAAAACTATAATTATAGCGGTTGCTATTCTTTGGAAATTCTGAAAACAGGTAGTCCCATTACATAACAAACAATGTCCTTGTCTAATTCCTTTATGGCTAATAGATATTTTTGCGAGATGTTGTTATTAATAATTTAAAAAACACTGCTTGCACTAAAAGTGTCCATTCTTAATTAATTGATGATATACGTAACGTAAAACTAGATTGGTTTTTACTTATTAGTAATAACCAATCTAGTTTTGATAATTATGATTTAAATCTCTCGTTAGTAAAAGCCTGATTTGTGGCATCAACAGCGTTGCCAAATATGTTTTTCTTGTTGTAACAGGGAAACTATATCTAACAACATTGTTAGTGCATGCCGGAATTATATAAGCACTAACAGTGTTACCAGATACGTTATCCTGTTTGTTGCACGAAAAACATATCTGGCAACACTGTTAGTGCATATAAATCCGGCCTTTAGTATTACTTATAAAGAAAGTTTTAAAGATCACAATTTTTTAACGGCAAAATTGTTTTTTGGTCAAACTGCCGCTGCTCGCATAAAATGGCTCCTAAAAGACATTAATTCAAAATGGCGGCTGCAAATTTGACAAACATGCATGAACTAATTTTTGACATTATGACAGTTTGTTCTTTATTAAAATAAGCTAGTAGATCTACACTGTGTCTACAGACTATAGCCGAACGTAGGCAGATAATATGGGGAAACTGAAAATCTCATTTATCTCCCTGAAATACGGCTTTAATCAATCAATTTACGATTGCATTTTACAAGTTCGGCTTAGAACTCCGAAATTATGCTTTCCTGCATGCGTGTTTTCATAGCGCAGCACGACACAACAACGCTACCGAAAGTGTAGCGTTTTAAATTCCGCTCATCGTCAATTTATTTTTACATTTATATTTTTAATTCTTAAATATCTGTTTCACTTTATAAGTTCTGAACATTGTTTTTAAGTACTGCGTTTTGTTACAAAAAAATGTTAAACTGTACAATATATGATTATCATCTCATTGAGTCATCTCTGCATAATAACGTAGGTGTTTGGCAAAAAAGAACGCAAATAAGTCAGCAATTACACAACTTTGAATCATAGATCATGATGATCTACAATTTTAGACAATTCAATTAAATTTATATTAGCTGATTTCAATATATTCATTTATTTCACAGTTTCTCAATATTTATTAAAAATCTTGATTGTACAGATACAAGTAATTCAATCACTAATGTTTACTTATTAGTTTTATAGTTTTCATTAAGAATTTAATTTATAACTATGATTCTACAGTTGTGAAATAGCTGAAATATTGTTTAAGTTTTTTAATTGTCAAATATTTTATTATGTAAAGATGGCCTATATAATGTGTAACTCAATAACTTCTTTTTAACAAAAACAGCACAAAAATAATATTTATCTCTTATAAAATAAAAATAAATTAAATTTAAAAAAACTAGTAATAACAAAAATTGGCGGTGAGCGCGATTTGCACTGCTGCACTGTCGGTATCGTTGTAGTGCCGCAAGCGTGCAACGTCTGTTTGCTAATTGCGCTATGAATACACGATTGCGGGGAAGCGTAATTTCGGAGTTATACGGCGAACTTATTTATTGCAATAGTAAATTAATTGATTTAAGCCGTATTTCAGGGAGATAAACGAGTATACAGTTTTTTTTATGTGCCTATGTTCGGCTAGTCTTGGAGTACATTGTATAATGAATAAATTACTTCTTTTTCTGTAAATTTGAAAGTTGTCATCTTCTATTTTCCTTTATCATTTACTCTGGTAAGAATTTTGAAACAAAAATCAACAAATTATGTGTCATATTGACATTTAGATTTTCGAAAACAATATATAGACTGTAGCTTAGCAGCATATTGCTACCACTTTTGGTGCATATATAAATATTCATCTGGCACATAATAATAATTTTAAAACGAGAAAGTCAAAGATAAATTCAACAGCCGCCACTATAGAATAAAGCCGCAACTGTATGAAGTAAAACATTGTATTAAAAATCAATACTTCCCTAAAAATAATGCTTCACTGTGTAAGACGTTCAAGTTGAAGAAATCCGTTTTTTTTAAATAGGTAATCGATTTATTTAATAGGACTATCTCAGCTGGTTATATTCTTTAAAAAGAGATTTTGTGGGGATTGGTGTGATACGCATAACTCAATATTTATCTTCAGCCAGGTGTAAATATTTGCACGACAAATTGAATTTTACACTTTCATGCATCTGTGTAATGAAAAAGCAGAAAAAGAGAAGAGGGAAACTATACCAAAATTTTGATACGTGATACAGTTTAATTTGTATTTTACTACATACAATGTATAAATGGATTGGAGAAATCTAAACTTAATATGTTAATGCAACACGAACATTACATAACTGTTTAAGCTTCTCACATCCTCTTGTTTCATGAGCTGCCAGATAACAATTACGAAACATTATTGTTTAATATCTCTAAAATTATTGAAAATAGAGGCTGAACTCGCAAAAAAGAGTTCTATCGATAAATCAAAAAATATACAGGGTGTTCCATTTACAATAAAAAAGTTGATATCATTTCCGGCTAAACCGGCAGTCCTTTTAAACCGCCGATATTTTCATTGTATCCGCCGTATACCGGAACCTTCATATAGAAAATTGTCAAAATCGCGGTTGCCGTATTAAATATTTTCATTATTCCGTCCTTTTGCCCAACCCTGTATATTACAGTATATTTCGTGCAAAAACGGCCTACTGAGAACAGTGCAGTTATAAAACAATTTAATTTTTTTATTGACACCCTGTATATTTGAACCATTTTTCTGAAAGCTATTTTTCTTCTGCAGCTGCATAGCTAAACAGATTCTAAGATTGCATGAAAAAATGTTCGAGAAACACGAATGGTGTTATCCGTGGAACTTATTTACCGTTAGTTACGCATAACAATTGCCTATCTTATTTGGTTGCTATGAAGCAATTGTTTAACATTTACCTCTAGCTTGACGGAGAACTATTGGTAAATTTCAAATTCATTCGCAACCTATTTGAACAAAATTACATTGAATGATTAGGTAGCCTAGGAAAACCTGTCATAGGCTACCTGATAATTATTAAACATAATTTTGTTCATATGGATTGCGAACTAATTTATAGCATAATACTATGATCGAAAATGTTGTCAAAAAATCAATTTTAAGTAGGTTAATTGAAACAGATTATTCTTGATAATTATATTTACAATTTATTTTATTTTAATTCGGTAATTTTCAACAGTTTTCATAAAAATCGCATTTTTTCGAAAAATTTGTTACGTGGTCAGATGAAAATGATAAATCCTCCGAAAGAGAAAAATGCTCTTTTAAAGAGCATGTTTAAAAATATACAAGGTCCTATTTAAAAAAGTAAACAAAAAAATAAAAATAATATTACAAAATTGTAATTTAAAAACAGCAAAACATTTTAAAAATTTAATTGTTATTAGATTAACCATTGAACACTTTAAATATTTTGTAACAAACTTTAAAACCGCTTCTCTTAAAATAAAGAAGTTATAAGGCTAAGAAGTTTCGGAGAGGTTTCTATAAAAATTTAAAATGCGTGGAAGCCCTGTTGGAATAATATTCACGAAAGTTGTTGCTCCGTCACGTACCAATTTAGGTTCTTCATGTACTCAAACTTTGACTAAATTACTTGCAGTGCAGGTGTTAAAAAAGACATCCTGAAATTGGAAACTTTACAGGTAATCCTAATCCTATTATGCTGAAAAGGTAGTTTGTTACAGAGTATCGATAGCTAGGTCGAAACGTGACAAAACCGACATTTTTGTGCGTTATAAACGCATAATTGCTCAGGTGCGATGGGGTAATTTGTGTATATCTGGGTAATGTATGCGGGGGCGAGTGCCAACAAAGCGTGACAGAACAAAGGGCTTCGATACCGTAACACCATGGATCATACTTAACTGTCAAAGTTTGTTATTTATTGGAATTCTTTTCCACTGCGTTTAAAAGTTATCTTACGACATTATTTGTTTTCCTTATATTTTAAGGCTACTTCAGGAATGTTCGACTCTATAGTACCTTTACTTTCTGTCACGAAAAATCCATGTTTAAGTGGGTTTAGTATTACAAATATTAATATACCCACCCGGCCACCCTGACCAAAAGTAATGCAGACGGTATGTTGATCTTGGCGTTGGAAAAATGAACTTCAAACAAAGATTTACACATGTTCAGGAAAAAATCTGATCCAGTAGAGCGATAGGTGGTCGGATGTGTACAGTACATTTGTTAATGCCAAGTTATTTGAAAGGAAAAATATTAGATGTGATGTAACCGCGACAACTTTGATGGCGAACTATTAACATGTAGCACGGAAAATGTAAAGTAGTCCCGGGTTCTAATCCTCGGCAAGATAAAAACTTATTTTCTTTTTTTTTGTTATTTAATTAATTTTAATACCACTTTTACAATAAATAGTAAAAAGAATACGATTTGTACATTAAAAATTTTATACTTCAGAAAATGAAATAATTAAATTGACACCTCTGTCATTATTATAAAATAAATGAACATTAAAACTTTAGTTATGAAAAGATGAAAACGGCTCAAAAATTAAATACACTAAAAAAAGCTTGTCTCATACAGGATTAGAACGGGGGACTTCTAGTTAGAAGTCGTAAGTCTGAAGCGCGTCGCTACAAAGACATTGCAATATGTTGGTATTACTCTGAGATTAGAAGGACACGTCTTGAATGTATTAATATTTATATAGATTTTTGCTTAAGAGCGCGCCGCGCCGAGCCACACGACACAGATGGCGCTAGTATAGACATCATATAGGCATTTTTATATGTACTCAGCGACTTAATTAAAAAGAAAACGAAATGAAACAAGGTAATAGATGTTACTTAATAAAGTAACTTTGATGCTCAGATAATTATTTTCTTGTGAAACATGCAAATAAGGTAAAAAACTTACTTTTCTTAGCAAAACATAAAACTATAAATTTAACACTATTCTTCATTTGTATTTACGTTGATCATCTAGATACTGTTATAATAGGTACACCAATTTAAAATTTTTGTCAATTATTTAAACTATGTGTCAGCTGAGTAAATTTAAAAATTCGATGCGAGAACGTCAGCCATGTTTTTGAACAAAAGTTCGTAGGAATCAGCACGGATGGCGCTACGGCGATAGGCATTTGGCGCGTTAATTTAAAACTTTTAACAAATTTCGCACATAAATATGAGATTATTGCACACAAACCCACGAGCAAGTAATACTGAGAATTGATTTTATGCCAGAAATCAATAATTCTGCTAGTACAGTCCTATAAAGAAAAATATATGCACGTCAACAGAACGCATGTTACGCTACCTGTTTATGTTTAATAGAACCATCAGCAATTAAATTCAAATTAAGAATTACTAGCGCCTCTAGCGTCAAAAACAAAAAGGTGCCACGGCGGCACGCTCTTAATGTTATATTTAAAATTTTTTTTTTACAATTCCAAAGGAAGTAACATTTTCAGGTTACTTTTTGTTTTGCCAAAATACGTCTTCTTTTAACGGTCGCTGTTGTTTAACGTTGCTCATAACGGCGTGAAAAAAACTTTTTTTCGTTGCCCATGGCAGCGTGCGCTTAATTACCTTAGCGCACGCTGCCATGGGCAACGTCTACAATTCCATTGTCTTTGGCAACTGCCAACTGATTTAAAACGATTTTAACTTAATTTCTCTTATTCGAATACAGTTGTAGAAAGAAATACTTAGTGCAACTCGTTCGAGAAGATGCCTTTAGCGCACTAGTTGCACAAATAACTAATTTTTGACTAAACGGCACTAATAACAGTTGATTTCAAGTTAATGATATTAAACTTAGGGATATTTCATTAATTATTATTCATAAAAACGCATTGGATGATGCATATGCCACTAATATATCTTCACTTCCGGTTTAACTGGAAGTAACACCAACTTCATGTTTTTAAAAAGCACCTATTAAATTAAAAAAAATTCTTTTAAAACATAAGCTTCTCCATTTTCTAATTTAAAATTGGTTAATAAATAAGAGAGAAAAATGTTATTGTCTTTTCTGCAGAAAGGTGACCACGAAATCAATATTTACGTTAGCTATTTTCAACAGTAGGCGTTGCAAATTACTAAAAACATGTTATTGTACATTTATAGAACAAAATCAAAGTTGTTGTAGACACATAGTGTTGATATTTTATACATTTTCATCATAAATACTACGAAGAACTGAATTTTCTTATGACACATAATAATATTATTATTACGTGTTTATGAACAATGGAGTCCAGAAGCGACAATTTTTATTAATCCTCAAAGGGACTCAAATATTTTCTTGGGAAAGGCTAAAGTTCATAATTGTTTCCACTCAGTAAATCTTTTAGTAGATTTTTTTAATATTTGATATAAATAAAACAATTAATGAAACATTAAACAATAAATCATATTTTGGTGGTATTTGTATATCAATTGCTAAATGCCTAAGCTTCATTTTTTCACAAGTAATACAACTAGTGATTCTGTATTTTCTATAAACTTGGATTGATTGTTATAGACTGTTAGTTAAGACGATGTCCAAAATGAACTAGAACGAGCTAACAATCAACCCAACAACTAAATACGGCGTTTTTTTAAATAAATAGATCATACCTATCACAAATTATCGTAGTTTTTCGAGTGTTGTCGATCTTAACTTGTCGCTCTTGTCACTAACAAACGCAGCAATAGCAAAAAGTGGTTTTATTGTATTATCAGCGTGGCTTTTTCACCTAATTAAATCTACTAGTAAGTTTGTCAACTACAAAAATGTGTGCTGTATAATAGTCCCACAAAATAATTTGCTGTCATTTTATTGTCTTACAGTCTACTTTTTGCAGTAAAAGGTTGTGATTTCTTCAAGATATTTTATATTGTGTCTGTCAAAACCCTCATTGTTAAACTGTGTTAAAGTTAAAGTGGTCCAATAATACAGAATCATACCTTGAGGGTGAATTCCAGTAGTGCTATAAATATTAATCAGACAACGATTCCTTACGGAGTTACAGTCTCCGGAAGAGGGAACAAACCAGCTGTTTTTTTTGTGGATAACCTTTTTCAGTAATTGTATTAAATCTTATATGCGCGAGCACTACTTAGTTTAATATTACTACCTATTTTCCGTTTGAATATTTGAACCAGGGGTATTTCATAGGAAAAAGTTATACACAATAGAGTTTTTTTCGACCGTTACACCTTCTAGGTACATAAAATTCTAAATACACAAAATGTTGTTTAATCTAAGTTGCAGGCTTCCGCGGCCGTTGTTAATAACATCTAGGCTTCCGGGTTGGACATCTGATGTCCCGTGCAACCGAGGACGAAACGTCGGCAGTTCAAGCACCGATGACGCTGCTCCAACCCGGAAGCCTAGATGTTAAAATGTTGTTTCGTTGCCAAATTCACCGATTTTCTGAACAGAATCACTTTTGGGAATAATTGAGTTGCCATGAAGGTCTGAGACTTTCCTGAAGTGCTAATAGTAGATGTAAAATAAGTTCTGCGGTATTTATGTTCATAGCTTGTACACATTTCTTGTGTAATTTTGTTTTGGCATTTAAAGTAAATTAGGGTTAGGGGTTTGATAGCACATCCGGATTTTCATGGCAACTAGATTTTTCAAAAAATTGAATTATCTTGAAAACCGTTGGATTTAGCGACTTTTCACTTACAACGTTATAAGAGTACGGCTTTTGTGTTTTTATTATTTTGTATAAAAATAACATTTTAACACATATTTAAAAAGTGTAAAGTTCGACAAAATATTATGTACCTAACTGCCTATGAGCTGCTTAGGTGGACTTTTTGAAGCGCAGCTTTTGTGCATAGAAATAGTTTAGTGAACAAAATAAAAACCTTCAATGTTTCTTATTTGTTTTGAAGTTTTTAGATGCATTAATTACCCATTTTTAAAACTACAAAAATTGCACTAAAAGAAATATTATTGATATTTAGCGTCTGGTCTCGCGCAGCCTTTACGGGTGCAACATGTTGGAAACTCAGGTGTGCTCTATCTATAGAAAGGGGGCTGTTCTATGCCGGCCGAATAAATCAATGCATTCAACAAAACACACCTTGTATCCTCCATTTGTCAGTCCCGCGTTGCGTTTAGCGAGAACGCATTTCATGCGCAGGAAGAAGATGCGCTCACTTTCGTAGTCCTGGTTGGGCGGTACACCAGGAGGCGGCATCGACGGAGTTAAAACGGCTGTCATCTCGTCATGATCGGCGGGGTGGATGTACTCATAAATGCTGTTCCCTGTCAGTTCTACCTGGAAAATGACTAATATTTAGGTTGTTCGCAAGTTTAGAACATGGAAAATGAAACTAAATTTTACAAGTAGTAGTAGAAGGCAGAAAGTAAACCAAGTTTTGTTATTCAAAGGAGTTAATATGTAGGAGATAAAAACCACAAGGTACAACATATTTTCGTTTTGTATTATGTCGTTGTAAAACTTATGCACAACGCAAAAAATTAAATCACATTTTTTATTCATTATTACAGTGGCGGTTATTTCACAGGAGCTGCAAAACCGCCACTCGTTTTTAGTAAGTTTAATTAAACAAATTATTCTCTTTATTAATTTTGAAACAAAGTGCGAATTTTTTAAGGTGTCTAGGAATGTGCAAATTTGCAAAACATTAAAGCGAAAGGCGCCGGCAGCGAGCCTAGACACCTCTGTCTATAGTAAGAAAAGAGCTGTGTACCGATTTATTCCTCCTCGAGCTGTAATTATCCAATAAAAAAACTAGCCAACTACGTAATAGTTTCTAAATTTTAATGTGCATTTGGTTCTGCAGTTGTGCAGCACCAAATAATTGTTTTAGTTTTCATGTTCAGTTTGCTGACGGGCGTTTTTAACAGCGCTCATCTTTATGTTTGCAAAAATACTTCCACATAAGTGCAATTTATAATTTTATTAGTTAATTAAATAAACAAATAATATTCCAATTTACATACGTGGTTGATAATTAATTGTTGAATGTAATTAACGGTGCTGATACAGTGTTCTGTCACCTTAAAAATGGATATTTTGAAGAATTTTGTGACTTTTCTAAACATTCGTACGAACTAAAATTAGAAATTAAACACGAACGAAAGGATATGGTTATTGAATTCCAAAGAATTGGCAGTGGAAGGCAGTATGCAAGGAAATTCAGTCGCGAAATTTATGCTTGAAATAAATAAATGGATTTGTGGTTGTTTGCTAACAAATCTGTGCAAGAATTTGTGATCTAGTACCCACAAATAATGGGTTTGGACTAAACAAAATTTTTGTCCCAAACAAATAATTACAGAAATTCCGTTGGTTAATACATATAAGTGCGCACGGCGTTTATGTTTTAAAAGTGTTTAAGTATGTTTAAGACAAGAGTTTTATTGAAACTGTTTAAAACATTTAAAAAATCGTATTAAAGGGAGTTACAGAAAGGCATTTCAAACATCGATTTTTACATGAAAAAACTCGATTTCTTTAAGTTGTCTGTTAAATTGAATATTTTTTTTATTTTAGTTGGTACCTATTTATAATTTTTTATTTTAAAATCCATTATTTACAATTTATATGATTTTTGTATAGTACACGAGAACTTGCTATTGATTTAAATCTTTTAATTATGAAATATTAAGGATTTAAATAAACATCAACGGGGCTGATATATCACGATAGCAAAGAAAGACTGAAAATTCAAAACGAGCTAACCAATGTCTTCTATACTCGTTTTAATGCAGGGTTAGCTGGATTTCAATTATTTGATTAGATCATTCTACAATAAAATTAATTCATGTATCTTTTTTTTTCGAAAATTTGCTTTTTGCAATATATTTTCAACACCGCATAATCGACCAATTGAATAATCTAACTTTTATTAAGTGTTTGAAAAGCAACTCATATTAAAAATGTCAACAAAATAACAAATAACAACAGTCGCGCCACTGCCAAATTTACAGTGGTGAGACTGTTGTTTTTTTTTGTTTCTTTGTTATGCAACATTTACGAGGAAAAAATTCGGGTTCCCTCTGGTTCCCAAATTTTAAAAACTTCGTTTTTTACGAATTTTTATTACAAAGAAAATGAAAATTATAAAAATAAAACTATTTAAGTCTTTAGTAATTAAGGATCTTATTTTTGATTTCTTTTCGTGACCTTTGTCAAATCTTTTTTTACTTTCCCATGCTTTCCATGGTTTTAAAAAATGTCGGTGTGTGGGTGCTATTGTTCCCTTAAGTATACCTCCAGAACCCCTTGACCAATTTCTATCAAACTTGGTGTGTGGAAGTTTTTTAGTAGCAGGTAGTTCTTTGCAAGGTTTTTGACCGGAACCGGAAACGGAAATCAGACATGTTGTTTTGAGCTCGATTTTTTGTAAAAATTAGAAATTTGTAAACAGAGTTGTAAAGCATCTAAAGGCAAATAAAATGCTTTTTTTCCGAAAGCTCTACCTTCAAACCTAAGGGCGCTACGAATTTTTGAAAATGTTGACTTCAGTGCCCGAAAAAATACTATTTTTTATAAATTTTCAAAAAATCGTTCCACAAAAACTGCCCACATCATTTTTAAGACTTTGTAAGGCCGATGGAGCTTGCAGTAAGCTACTTTTTTTTTACTAATCTCCAAAATTTTACTCTGACGCTCACCAGGACATGTTGAAAAATTTTGAATTGATTAATTATTTATTCAAAACGCAAACGCCGATCGTTATTAACTTTTATCAGTTCGATGGACTATTTGAAGTACTTAATTAGGATAAAAAGAAAAAAAAACAATAATTTTTCACATCCGCAACGCGTTTTTCAAAAGTTGCGTGTTTTTAACTGCGCCTATCAATTAGCTCTAGTTAAAAAATATATTTTCGTTCTTTGCCTAGTTTTGATAACTTTTCAATATATATCTAATTAGCCGTAGGCCAATTACCTTGCTTCTGTGCGGTTTACTCAAAGTTATCGCGGCTACGATACGACACCATCTTTTGCACAGGCCACACAAGCTATCGCATGTTCAAATTCCCAGTGGGACGTTACCTCTTTTAAATTTTTCCTTTTTGTTAAAACAATGTTACTCAGTCATTTATTGGCGCGGGAATATTTAAAACGTAAAACGTATGAGAAAGTACCAGCCACGTGTTTCGCCCATTTTTTAACATTACCACGGCCTTCTCGACTAAAATCGACTGAATATAGTTTCTTTTGTTTAAATGTAATATAACCGATTATTCAAAATACATAGCTTGTCATGTTGTTATTAAACAACTATGCTCACGGCTTTGTTTTTGTTTTATTGTTAAAGCAATTGTTTTTTGTTAGACGATTAAAATATTCTAAGCTGCCTTCATAATTGTTACCCTTTTAAGAAAACGGCGTTTTCTTAAGAAATTTTCCAATGTAAGCAACCATACTAAAGTTTTATATGATTTAAAAAAAAGAGGAAAAATGCTATCGATTTCCAACACCGAAAGTGTATGTTGCCACTTAAAAACTTAATAATTTTACAACACCCCCTCTATTATACAAATTACCTATAATAACATATTTTCGAATAGTACAACGACAAAAGTTATTTTTCGTATGCGGTTATTGCGAAACACTCTGTATTGACTTGCACAAGCAAATTTAGCTTATTCACGTTAGATGTGACTTGTTTAACACATATCTGCAGCAGTATACGCTAATAATAGCGCCGCCAAAAATAGCGTCATCAATAAAAGGGACCAGTAAAAATACCACCACCCATAAAAGTCGCCGCCAAAAATAGCGCCCAATAATAATGTCGCCGGCAACAACAACGCTCTTAAAAATAACACCAGTCACAAACGTCGCTGGCAAAAATAACGCCGGCAAAAACGGCGCTATTATTGGCGGCGACATTTTTGACCGGCGCTATTTTTGGGCGACATTTTTGACGGCGCTATTTTTGCCGGCGACATTATTGATGGGCGCTATTTTTGCAGGCGACTTTATTAATGGGCGCTATTATTGCCGGCGTTCTTTTGGCCGGCGACATTATTAGCCGGCGCTATTATTGCCGGCGACATTATTGATGGGCGCTATTTTTGCAGGCGATATTATTGATGGGCGCTATTATTGCCGGCGCTCTTTTTGCCGGCGACATTATTGGCCAGCGCTATTACTGCCGTCGACATTATTGATGGGCGCTATTTTTCAAGGCGATATTATTGATGGGCGCTATTATTGCCGGCGCTCTTTTGGCCGGCGACATTATTGGCCAGCGCTATTACTGCCGGCGACATTATTGATGGGCGCTATTTTTGCCGGCAACATTATTGATGGGCGCTATTATTGCCGGCGAATAGTACAACGACAAAAGTTATTTTTCGTATGCGGTTATTGCGAAACACTCTGTATTGACTTGCACAAGCAAATTTAGCTTATTCACGTTAGATGTGACTTGTTTAACACATATCTGCAGCAGTATACGCTAATAATAGCGCCGCCAAAAATAGCGTCATCAATAAAAGGGACCAGTAAAAATACCACCACCCATAAAAGTCGCCGCCAAAAATAGCGCCCAATAATAATGTCGCCGGCAACAACAACGCTCTTAAAAATAACACCAGTCACAAACGTCGCTGGCAAAAATAACGCCGGCAAAAACGGCGCTATTATTGGCGGCGACATTTTTGACCGGCGCTATTTTTGGGCGACATTTTTGACGGCGCTATTTTTGCCGGCGACATTATTGATGGGCGCTATTTTTGCAGGCGACTTTATTAATGGGCGCTATTATTGCCGGCGTTCTTTTGGCCGGCGACATTATTAGCCGGCGCTATTATTGCCGGCGACATTATTGATGGGCGCTATTTTTGCAGGCGATATTATTGATGGGCGCTATTATTGCCGGCGCTCTTTTTGCCGGCGACATTATTGGCCAGCGCTATTACTGCCGTCGACATTATTGATGGGCGCTATTTTTCAAGGCGATATTATTGATGGGCGCTATTATTGCCGGCGCTCTTTTTGCCGGCGACATTATTGGCCAGCGCTATTACTGCCGGCGACATTATTGATGGGCGCTATTTTTGCCGGCAACATTATTGATGGGCGCTATTATTGCCGGCGCTCTTTTTGCCGGCGACATTATTGGCCGGCGCTATTATTGCCGGCGACATGATTGATGGGGGCTATTATTGCGGCGACATTTTTAACCGGCGCTATTTTTGAGCGACATTTTTGACGGCGCTATTTTTGAAGACAATATTATTGATGAGCGCTATTTTTGACGGCGACATTTTTGACCGGCGACATTGTTGCAGGAGTTATTTTTACATGCAACATTTTAGCCTGACGCTATTTTTATTGGGCGCTATTATTGATAGCGTTATTTTTGGCGGCGCTATTACTGAGACACTATTATTAAGGCGTTATTTTGACCCCCAACCAAATATAAAAATTATTCTTCGTGAGCGGTGATTGTGAAACGAATCAACCGACTATTTCAAATAATGCTATTTTCAAAAAGTTTTTCAAAATTAAACAAAAATTGAGTCATTCTACTCGTCAAACCTAGATTGTTAAACGGTAGGCGGAAAAAAGTCTCTAGAAAAAAAGCCTACGAAAAAAACGTCCCCGGAAAAGTCTCTAGGAAAAAAGTCTCCGGAAAAAAAGTACGCGGAAAAAAAAATCTCCAGAAAAAAGACTTAAGAAAACAGTCCCCGGAAAAAAATCCCCTGAAAAATAGTCCCCGGAAAAAAGTCCCTTGGAAAAAAAGTCTCCGGGAAAAAAGTCTTCAGGAAGAAAGTCACTAAAAATAGTGTTGGATATTGAAGCACCGTATAAGAGTCGGTTAAAATAAACGACTTTACCTGATTTTCATTTACGGTAGCCCTTTTAAAGACCACTTTTGTCGATACAATTTTTTTGTTTATTTTAAAATTAAATGTGTAAAATGCAGTACAAATACGATTGAATTAACCTAAAAAATATAGTGTTCCATGTTTTTTATTATTTGTAATAATAATAATAATCTAGCAATTCAACTAGCCCTGAGTTTACCGGTACAATCAAAATATAAGCTTTATAATAAATTCACTGGCAACGATGAACACTATAAAAAGTGCAATTTTATCTTTACTTATTTTATAATAAAAACATTTCTAGGTTTTTATGAGTTTTGCCTTTCTTTTTCAAGTTTTTCAGGTTTTTTCCGTAGAGACTTTTATTCCGGGGACTTCCTTTCTGTGACTTTTTCCGAAGACTTTTTTGCCAGGAGACTTTTCCCGGAGACTTTTTTCCAAGGGACTTTTTTCCGGGGACTTTTTTCCGCAAACTTTTTTTCCATGGACTTTCTTTCCCCGTGACTTTTTTCCGGGGACTTTTTTGTCCTAGATTTTTCTTAAACCTATTTTTCTGTAAAATGTTCTAAATAACGAACCATACCTGTGATAATCCTAAATGTACAGAGGCAGTTTCTGATATGTACATAATTTTTCCATCAGGTGCTACAACAAAAATGAAACCATCTAACGTTTGCAGGAGGTAAGAACCCAATTCCTTGATGGGAGTCTCGCGAGAATTCGTAACTGGGGCTGCTCCCCATGCATCTCCAAGACCTGCAACAAACATTAGATACTTGTTTTAATATTACTTTATCATACAACAGCTCGTTGTTTATTCGGTTATATTCTTTTGCTTGAGGAATAAAAATAAAAGAACTATAAAATCGCCGTTAAATAATATAGGGCAGTATAGCTTTCTGGGGAATTGTTTCCAGATCATGAATTGCGAAGTATAGTAGATCAAAGAAGTTCCCTTGTGAACTGAACAATATAGTGTTATTGCTCTTAAATAATGTACCTTTCGAGTTAATTCTTGCATGTTATTGGTTATTATTGATTGCTTAACGATTATTTCTGTTTTAAGATATTTAAAACAGGATATTCTCACACTTGCGTATTGCTGTACTACACAATTTGTATTACAAGCCAGAGTTTGCATATTTAGTTAAAACTTGAAAACATTCTAATTTATGTCACTTTTAATGTTAACCATATTTTCTCAAAGTACACTTATAGTGCCTTTTAAACGGCTGCTTTCTGTATCCGATGGTAATTGTGAGATTCATATACAAGTGTTCCGTGACTCGAGATTCGTAGCTTAAGGGCGTTTTAATTAGATCAATTAAAATAAAAAACTTTTGGTAATCATGTGTCCGAAACTGAACCCTTACAGTGTTATGAATGTTGCAAAAATATTATTAAAGAGCAAAAAAACAACAAATATTATTGCCAAACAAATACATTGCTAATGCAATAATTATTTCAAGATATCTTCTGCAATTTGGGTGCAAAGTCTATAGCGCTGCGTAAACTTGACGTGATATACAGGGTGTTTCTCAAGTACCTACCGAAAATTCATAATTGCGTAGAATTATTGAGAGATTAAGAAAAGTTAACGTATGCCCGAAATTTTGTCGATGACTTTCGCAGTAGTATATGCTCTTTGGCAGTAGTTGCACTAAAGTTTTTAAATGTTATATGTGAGCACTACTGATTAAGCTTAGTATTTTCACTAATTTTTGTTTAAATAAATGCAGCATTTGCGGGTGTCACGTAATATTTTCATCTAAGTATTTTAGATTTTTAAAGCTTTGTCTAGTTAACCTTAGTCTCAATGCAAAACTATACAAAAAAGGTACTTTTGTTGACAGTCACTTTATGTAACAGTTTTCAAGGTCATTTAATTTTTCTGAACAATCAACTGCCCATGAAGGTCCGAGTGTTTCCCCAAGATGCGAATAATTGGTACAAACTTTGCGGGTAAGTTAAACACATCGAAACAATAAAATAAGTTCGTATAAACATCGGTTCGGCACGCTTCTTTACGGAGTTACAACCTCCTAAAGAGGAAATAGTTTAAATTGTTGAAATGACCGACCCACTTCCGGAGACAATAGCTGTTGTAACAAAGAGTTACCGGACAAATGTTTTTAAAACATTTTCATTGTTTTCGTGTGTGAAACTCACTCTCAAAGTTTGTGGAAAACATTTGCACATCTTGAGAAAATTCTTAGTAGCTCGATTTTACGAAAACATTGAATTATCTCGAAATCTGTTAGATATAGCAACTTTTAACAAGAGTATCTTTTCTGTATAATATTGTATAGAGAATAGTTTTCAAGAAAAAAATCCTAGTAAAGATCTACAATATTTTGAAGAAATTATTAAGTGTCCCCCCCCCTCACACACGACACACCCATGGTGCACTTATTAAACAAAAAATAGTAGAAAAAGTAAGCTAAATCAGTAGTGCTTACATATAAAAATTCAAAATTTAACACCTACTCCGAAAGTTATTGACAAAAAAGTGATTAGACTGTTCTTACTTCGGAGAGCTGTAACTCAATAAAGAAGCATTTGCGGACATACGTTCATACAAACTCTTCTGCGTGAGAACTCAAGGTATCACCTCCTGAAGTTTCTGTACGTACTTAAGAAACAACCTATACACTCTCTCAACTGGATAGTTTCTTACATGTGCTGCAGCATCCATAATTATATCCACAAGCTTTACCTCTGTTGCGTGACAGTCCCCACACAATGTAGCCCAGAGGGGAGACAGGTCGGGTGAGCTGGGTGGCCAGCGAACTGGACAATCTTGTACAATTCAATAGTTGTGTTAATAGTTATTTTTTTATTTGCAAAAAAACAAGGCTAGACAAACCACAAAAAACAGATAAAAGTTCCTGCGTTTGAAACTGTAAAGAGTCAACTGGTTGTGAGAGACACAATTTCAGATGAAAGTATTCGATATACTCGTTGTCACGATAAGAAAATCGTTACTGGATTGTCATACATTTAACCGGCAATAAATTTAGCTTCTTTGCTTTTAATTATACGCTTGCAACACCCATAACTTTGCAAGGGTTGAATTTTGGACACATGTTATTGTTTGCAGGAGTTTTTTCGCCAATTGATCTTACTAATATCCCTTAAACTATGCACCTCGAGTCATGGGGCACCCTGAAACGTTTGCCCAACAAAAAATTAAATTAAACAATTCTGAAAATTACCCTCTAATTAATAGTTTTAAGGGTCGATTTAAAAAGAATACTGATAAAAATGTGTAATTTTCGCGCTTAAAGTTTTTGATTTTTTAGAAACTGATTTTTCCCATTTCAAATTTATCAAATAGGGGACTATCTGTTCACGATATAAGGGATGAACGAACGAGATATGAGATGAGATATGTTTGAACTATTTAAATATATTCAGTATGTGTCTGCGCATAAATAATAATAGTGATACAAAAGACGAACATATAATAAGTTGATATTATTAAATGCTTTAAATGGTGATAATAAGATTATAATCTATAAGCGTTTAAAACTAATTACATTCAGTTCACGCTATGGGTTGTTCAAATCAAATGCATAAAGCTTCCTTTGTAGCTCTGGCTTGATAATACAATTTGAACACAAACGTTTTAGTACCGATAATAGTGCAACATCTTGATGCACTTTCAATAACTGAATGCGGAATAAGAACTTTAAATACTACTTTATAGCAGATATCATCTGATTTCTATCGTTATAGTTTTACATTACTGTCCGTTCTCAGCAATCGTTCGTAGAAATATAACAAAACAAATTTTAATATGCCAGATAAATAATCAAACGAATACTTACATGCAACAATCAGTAAGAATAATTTCCAGTCTACAATGGTAAAAAGAGAAAGGTAGGCATAAAAGACTACGTAACGCACAAAAGAAACCAACAACAAAAAATAAGTAACACAAATATCAAATTTAAAAAATATGCAAAAAAATATTAAAACCAGTCAATGTATAATACTACTGTCAATGTCGTAAAGCAATTTTAACAACGTAGATAAGATAGTTAAGAGTAACAAATTTCCATAAATACTTCTTTCAGTTCTTACTTTAATTTTCTATTTAATGCCTCCGACTTGTACACACTTGTAAATAAAAAACAGCAAAGCTTTACCGTACGAGGATCGTTCGAAATGTACGTGGCCTAACAAAGAAAACTCAAGTTTTTGGGACAAAAAATAATGTTTTTTTTTCAATATAGTCTCCTGTTCGCTCAACGCACTTATGCCAACGATGCTCCAAAGCAGCAATGCCGTCTTTGTAGGTCGATGAGCCGAAGTCCTCAAAATAGCTATTTACAGCAGCAATTACCTCGGAATTTTATGAAAACCGCCGAGCCATTTTATCAGGTTTGGAAATAGATAAAAATTGCTGGGAGCCAAATTTGGCGAATAGGGCGAATGAGGCACTAATTCGAATCCCAATTCATGAATTTTAGCCATGGCGATTGCAGACGTGTGTACGGGTGCGTTATCTTGATGAAAAAGCACTTTCTTTTTCGCCAAATGAAGCCATTTCTCTTTGATTTTGTCGCTCAATTGCTGCAACAAATTGGCATAATACTCGCCATTTATTGTTTTTCCCTTTTCCAAGTAGTCGACGAAGATAATTCCATAAGAATCCCAAAATACAGTTGCCATAACCTTTCCTGCTGACAAAACCGTTTTCGCTTTCTTCGGTGGCGGAGAACCTTCGTGAGTCCATTGTTTGGACTGTTCCTTGGTTTCGAGTTTCGAGGTTTCACCTACGATTATGAAACGGGGCAAAAAGTCCTTCGAAATGCGGCGAAAACGTGCCAAAAAGTCGCGAGAAACAATCAAACGATTCAGTTCTTGCTCCGGTGTAATCAAACGCGGCACCCAACACGCAGAGTATTTTTTCAGTTCCAATTCTTCAGTTAAAATTCTGTGAACACTGTTATTTGAGATGCCCACTATGTCTGCTATCTAGCGCACTTTTACTCGACGGTCATCCAATACGATACGGAGGACTTTTTCAATCATATTCGGGTATTCGTTTTTTCTGCTCACACGACCACGCTTAAACTCGGTCACCCAGTTTTTAACCATTGAAAACAAAGCAGCGGACTTCAAAAATGTCGAATCCAACTCTGCTTTGGTGTTGGTTGGCGTTAAGCCTTTCAAATGAAATTACTTTATCACTGCTGGCAACTCAGTTTTGTCCATTATTTAGGAAATCACTCGAGACGGTCACTTTGGCGCACTGTCAAACACAAACTAATTGACAGATCGCTACTGTCATATTTAACCTAAGGATGGTTCTGAAAAATGGTAATGCAAATTCCGCCGAATTAGCGCCATCTGTGTTAGGCCACGTACATGTCGAACGATGCTCGTACTGCTAAAATAATCGACTTGACTTTAATGCATTCCCGGTTAATTTTCATTTCATTAAAAGCTACTGAATAATCGTATGACCAGCTTTAGAGAAATAGTTTTATAAGAATTCCTAAATATTTAAATACATCTTCTCGTTATAGTGTGTGATTTTCAAACTACCCGTATAAATAGTAAGATTGCGTCTCTTTCTCCGGCTTTTACAATACCAAATTTTGGTGGATCTGGGAACTCGTTTTTAAGTAAACAGCGTTTAAGCCAACATTTTGAAGCTAGAGAGTTCGGAAAACGCATTCGATTTATGTTAGCCCGCTACCAGACTTACACCTGAAATTTCTGAACCTTTGAAGATAATTGCACAAAAAACGTATCTAACTTTTTTCCGGTTCTGGATCGTCTTAAAAAAATATTTGCCTCAAAAAGGTTCGACATAACCGGTACCGACATAAGAAAAACGTTTTAGACAAAAGTGGTAGGGTTTGAATAGCTACAAAACCTTAAATTATTTTTAACTCTACACGATGTTCTGTTTTTGGTCGGCAGTATAACATAAATGTTTTTAATGGAATACCCAGTATATTTTCACATAGTAATATATTGTATATTTGACTATACAAACGCAGTCAGTTTTTGCGCCGTTGCAAAGTTATAAATTAACAGTAACCCAGTTAGATGCCTAACTTAAAAACTGCGTATACTGAGGTTAATTTTTAGAATTAAGAAACGAAATTTGGAATCCTGTTAGCAAAAAGAACCTGTATGTTATGACACTATAAATGTTTAGCCACATAGTACAGAGTGTTTATTTGAGAGGAACCATTTCAGTCGGTTTCAAATGGCTATAACTAATTTTTTTTAATGGAATACCCTGTGTTTTTCGTCGCATCTTTTTCAGGATTCAATTCTTTTTTATGTAGTACAGAGGTGCCACCAAGCTAAAAGTAATACTTTCGCTTATATTTTTGATTTTTATTTGCAGAAACCACACTTGACAAAAGGTACAGTACAGAGTGGCTAGGAAAACCCCGGCCACTTTTCTTGCGGCGGTCAAGAGATGGTGCTTTAGTAAAGAAAAATTAAATTAAAATACTGGCAACAACGCAGAATCCAAAACGTTTTAGTTATTAAATACGCCCCATATTAAATCAAAACAACTAAAACGTCTTGGATTCTGCGTTGTTGCCAGTATTTTAATTTAATTTTTCTTTACTAAAGCGCCATCTCTTGACCGCCTCAAGAAAAGTGGCCGGGGTTTACCTAGCCACTCTATATAACCTCGGGGTTTTCCTAGCCACTCTGTATAACATCCAGGAAATAATAGAGTGAAAATTGAATTGTTCTGGAATTACTACAAACTGGAAGTGTCACACAATGAAGAGAAAATTTCAAAGCACTCTAGCAAATAGTATTTAGTACGTTCCAAATATTTTGATAATTTTACAAAATTTTCAAAATTCAATATTTTTCCAAATTTTCTCAATTTTTAATACTTCTAAATATTATCAAAATTTGCAAACAATTTCAGAACCCACAATACATTCCTATTAAAATTTTCAAAATTTCCCAAATTTCAACAATATTCAAAACTTTCATAATTTTCAAAAATTTATATAACCAAAAACCTCAAAATTATGAAATTTTCAAATTTTTTGAAAAAAAAAAAGGTACTCTGGCCAAGTAATTATCACAACCGAGGTTATAAGGAATATTAAGCAAAGAAATCAAGGTGACTGTATTTTTACGGATATAATGAAAGCATTTGATAAATTGTCACACAAAGTTTTGGAAATGAAACTAGCTTATTACGGATGCAATAAAGAAACTAGGGCATTTGCCAGAGAGAATAGAGTAATAATCAATGGAACTGCATCAGAATTTATTCTTTCCTATTGCAGGAGTGGCTCAGGGCACATCATTAGGTACGTTATTTTAACTGATATTTATAAATAATTTACGGAAGGTGGTTTAAAAGACTCATAACTTGCTCTTTGATGTCAGTGGTCAGCAGAGTATGTCTGGGCTACTGATGTTTTTTATTTTTTTTTTATTTAAAGCGTGGGGGGGCTGTTTGTACGCTGCTGTAACAGATATAGCATTATTATTATTCAAATTAAGCAACCATTACCCAATTTAATCATTAAGAGAAATCCCAATAGTTATCACGCAATTTAAGTTAAATTTTATTGGTTATTGTATAGTAATCAAACCGAATTTGTATGTATCTTATTTAAATCAAACAATTTTCTAAGCTTCATTTAAAGCATTTTAATACCTACCCAACCCATTCTTATCGTAAAAGACAAATCTCGGTTTAAAAGTCAATTACATCCACAGTATTTGTCCATCAAAGATTTGTCATTCAAGTTTAACAAAGAAGCATTGTTGTACTTACCATCTGGGAAAACCTGCCTCATTTTGAGATAAGACGTGGTAAGCCGAATAACAGAAGCTTTATCCAGCTGTGTGGTGATGGCAGCTGGAAGTGGTAATAGTTTGGCCAGTTCCAAAAACTCAGCATTTTCTTTTTCCCTTCGAGACCTCGCCGCATTTTTGCTCTTCTCCTTCATTGCAATACGAGCCCCGATCGAGACCACTAAAAAAACAATAACAACAATTTTATTTATAAATTCTAGCTTTACCTCGTCAAAGTCCGTATTTATTGATTATGGGAATATAAAATACTTAATTACTTCATCAATATTTATTTATTTTAACAGTATAGGTATTTCGGCATATTTACATGTCACTGTCAAAGGTTTTATTAAAAAGTAAACAGTTAGTGTTGTTATAGCAATAGAACTTGGCGACTTGATCTCGGTAATCGTCTGCAGATGACTTGATTTCTTATTCCAAAATGTCCAGTAGAGGAGAATTTAAGAGATCAATTTGCTCATTCATTAACGGTACAGTTTTTACATGTTTGTGAATTTCAAAAGCTTCTAGTATATCTAATTTACGTTTATCGTCACAAAAGTGTAAACATTTTATAGTGTTATTAGATGTCATTGAATGATTGTGTTGTAGTAAGTGTTTAGCGTAATTGGATTTATGTGGGTGTTTGTAGTTGTAACAACGTAAGTGTTCTTTATACCTAATATCAAAATCTGGCCTATATAAACCGAATTACAATGCGAACTATTTAATTCGTAAATGCCTGATTTTAACAAATTATCTGTTTTTGATTTTGCATTAAACAAAGTGTTTAAGATGTTTCTGGTTGTTTTAACACTTATTTTATATTTATTTGTTTTGTTCATAATTTTAGCAATTTTTTCTGATTTGTCACCAAAATATGGGATCGAGGCATATTTAATTGTATCGGATGAAGTTGGAAAATTCTGATAAATTTTTTTTGTATGGCTAATTTATAATCTTTTTCTTTAATTAATGTATCAATAAGTTTAGTGTTATAACCATTACTACCTATATGCAATTTGTTTAATAACTGAAATGTCTCTATTATAATTAATTTCATCTAAAGGGACCGTCAAAGCGCTATGTATCAGGGACCTGTATGCTGCTAAATTGTGTTTTATGATGACAAGAATCGTGTGGTATTGTAATGTCTGTTTGTGTAGGTGTTCTATAAACTGAGTACTCAAATTTATTAGTTGAATTAATTTTTATGTTTAAATCTAAAAAGTTAATGGACTTATTTTGTTCAGTTTCTAGTGTAAATTTTATGTTTGGGTGCAAGCTGTTAATAAAAATTAAAAATTCATTAATTAAATAAAATGAACTATCAAAACATGCTAAAATATCATCAACATAACGAAACCAAAATATAACTTTCTCAGAATGATTTGATTCGAATATTTGATCTTCTAAATTTTGCATAAATAATAACAACAATTCAAGTATAACCTCTGAATCTTCTAATTAAAAATTTGTAATTAATAATGCGCATACAAAATATGAAAATCTTACGCGAATATTTCTACTTATAGCAGTCTTTCGTTAGTAACGAAAATTTGCAGAAGTCGTGGTGAGTTCAAGAACAAGGAGGAACTATAAAAAGAACGCTAATTGTAATGAAAAGGACTCTGGCAAATGCAAATATAAGTGCATTTCCGGTCTACAAACGAGGTACTTGAAATATCCGGTCGCCATTTTGCTCCTCTCAATTCTGCATATTTTAAATAACAAGTAACTTCAAGCTTATTCTAGAAGCGAGCACAATGTTTACAGCGGTTGTTAATGAATGACACAAAAAGACTTGAAATCACCGAGAATTTGCATTGGTTCCAAGGAAATGCAGATGCCTACATTACATATTTATGATCTTGAACCTACTACTAAATGAACATTGAATGCTAAACATTGAATACTAAGCAAAAATAACCATAATTAAGAACACAAAATTAAAAGAAAAATTTGATGAACCAAACCGCATATCATTTTTATCTTTTTAATTGCAATTGAAAATATAAAAACTATAGAAATACAAAAACAATACCACGTGTCCATGAAAATAATAGGACACCTTTGACTTAAAAACCTTATTCTCCATACAAAAACACAACACAGGTGCTCTTAAAAGTTGCTAAATTCAACGGCATTCGAGATAAGTCAATTTTTTTTAAAACTTAGATGCCATGAAAGTCCGACTGTTTCCTTTAAATGGGGAAATATGTGTACAAACTTTAAGGGCAAATTCTACGAACTAAAGTGACAAAAAAAGTTCAGATAACAAAAATAAATCAGGAAACTATGACAAGCCCTTTTACTCTTTGATAAGTGTCGTGAAATCAAAACATTTATAATATTTTATTTGCTTTCTATTTCAGATATCAGGAATGCATTTCAGATATAAGAAATGCATTGGTATGATGAATGCATTTTAGATATCAGAAATGCATTCCTGATATTTGGAATAAATTTAAACATTAACAAAAATTACGTTTTACACATTTATATTAATTTATGACTGGGTTATTAAAAACGTTCAAAATATCGCACTAAAAAGGTCAGTTGTTGATATCCAATATAAATTCGTAATTTCATTGTGATATTATAGAAGGTTGTAAATATCGCAGTGAAATAGAAAATGTTTTATTTCAAATGTCTGAACATATTTTTATTATGACTCTGATATTAAAAACATTGAAAATGTCGCTGTAAAGTTAAAAATTGTTGATTTCTAATATCAGGTACATTTCTAATTTCACAGTGATATTAAAAACGTTAAAAATATCGCAGTAAATTTGAAATAGTTAGATTTAAAATATGTGGTAAACATTTTTAATATGACTATTAAAAACACAAAAATACCAGATAATAATAAAAAATTGTCATTGAAAATATGTGGTAACTTCCATTATTAGAGTGATATAAAAATATCACGGTGAAATTGAAAATGTTAGATTTAAAATATGTGGTATGTATTTATATTATGTCTGTCATAATAAAAACACGGAAAATATATCTGTACAGTTTAAAATTTTGATTTCAAATATGTTTAAAATATCTTAGTTATATCGTAAATCCCCGTATTTCTTGCTGAAGAATACAGGGCGCGCTGATAGCCAAATAGGTTGTGTCTTTAATTCAGTAGATTGTGATGTAGGAAGAATTTGGTTGTCGACACAGTTTAAGAATAAAAGCTTTCAATATTATCGATCGTACATAAGGCTTCATTCCTTAGATCATATACAGAGTGTAACAGATCACCCACGCACTATCTTTTACAGCTAAACCAGTAAACTTACATGGACGAGATAAAATATTTGTTATATGAATTGGACACGAGGTATTCGGTGAAAATATTTATTTTTTTTAAGACTGCGGAAAGGGTAGTTTTGGGGGGAGCTAGGGGGGTTTCTCGAGATTTTCAAATACGAAGGTGGGTCAACTAATACCTTATTTAAAAGGTATTTTTAAATCCAACAATTTAATAAAAGGAAATATCGATAGCTCAAACTATCTCAAAATGGCGGCCAATTATATCAAAAAAAGCGGCCATTACGTAAACCTTTTCCCAACCGCACATGAACCATTGTACCAAGAAAATTGGTACTGATCCTTAAAATACATTAAATTAAATTTCGAACGATGCACTACATGAGAACAAAAAACAAATGTTAGTACCCCCTCTCCTCCTCAAAAGAACGGGAACATTCAAAAGATATTATCTCAAAAATCTTAAATAGGACGAGAGGTCAAGTGATACCTCATTTTAAAGGAGAAATGTTTGTATTTAAAGTTTTTCGATTCAAATTAGCATTCTCAATTTCACTATGATATTTTTAACGTTTTTAATATCACAGTGATAATAAAAATTACCACATATTTTAAATCGACAATTATTGATTATTCGCCGATATTTTCGTGTTTTTAATATGACAGTCATATTAAAAATGTCTACCACATCATTTAAAAAACTCACTTAATATTTTTAACGTTTTTAATATCACTGTAAAATTATAAATTTATATTAGAAATCAACAACTGGCCATCTTAGTGCGATATTTTGAACGTTTTTAACAACTTAGTCATAATATAAAATTGTAAAACGTAATTTCTGTTAATGACATTTAATTTGAGAAAATATTAATATTGTGATATAGTGAATTAGAGACAATAAATAACTAAATGTTTAATTCAGTGCCACTCTTACCTATTATTATTTGGAAGAAATTGTACGATAAATTATATTCCCTAATGTTAGCATCACAAAATTAAAACGCTAAACCCTCAATTGCTACTATTTCTACAGTTTAAGATTTTAACGTTACTTTTTTGCTGATGCTGATATCAAAATCTAGTTGCTGTTATCTGTAATCAATTTCAGATATCAGAAATGAATTTCCAATGTCTGATATTCATTTTAGATATCAGAAACGCGTTTCAGATACCTGAAATTAGTTTCGCATATTTTAAAGAAAATCACAAAATAAACAATTTTAATTTTCATCTTTCTCATTAAAAAGTGAAAGGGCTTGCCATAGGAAACGGTTCCTTAAAAAGTTACAAGAAACAACCGGGACGCAGTTTCGCTTAGAATTTCTTCGAAATAACTAAATGTTTTCATTTTTTGCACATGTTTTTAACAACTTTTTTCGAGTGATACAAAAACGTTTTCATGTCACATTTTAGTTGTTGTAGAATTGATATTTATCATAATATGATATTATTGTACATTACAATTGAAATAAAATTTTATTGCCACTGGGAAGCTTTGTACGTTCAAGTTGAATCCTTCTGTTTCACACGTTAACACACAGAACTTAATATTTCAGAAGCAATTTTGTTATTAAAAAATTTTAATAAAAATAAATACACAATTTAATACCTGCACTTATTGTCGTTTTATAAACACCAGGTATTTTTTTCATATATGGAATCGCACATGAACGCATAATAAATAATAAAAAGCAAACAATGTTAACTGCTAAAATAACACTTCAGTATATAACTTTTTAATTTTCACTTAATGAGGTTATGTTCAAAACTGACAAAATTTGAATTCTCGATTTTCTTATAAACTCAAAATTAGCCCAATTTGAGTTCTCCTGGCCGAAGACTGTCCAGAAACGTACTGAACAGTTTCTTTAGCAAAGTGCAAAAATTCTCTGTCCTCCTTTTACTACCCTTTAGGATATTTAAGGTCCATTTTTGGTTTCTCAGGTGCTTTAAGAGAGCTTAGGTACCGCCCGCTATTTGCACCTTTATGAATCCCCCGTGTTTTATTGTTATTGCTGTCATTGCTTGGGTGTGAGAACCTTGCAGATGTCCTAGTCTCAAATGATAAAATTCAAATTTTGCCAGGTTGTATAAATATTGTTAGCCCCGTGGCTACGGCGAAACTGTTTCCAGATGTTACTTAGTCATACTCCCAGGTATTTCAAAGCCCTGTTGTAATTTCTAAATGCGCTTTGACCAAAAGGAAATTGTTGTAAAGCTTATAATAAATCAATAAATATTTACAGCAAAATTCTATCTTATTCTGAGAAAATTTGACTGCACCTGCAACTGTAGCAGTTTTTGGAATGTCTTTGAAGTTGCACCGATACCACAGATAAAAACAATTGATGCAAGTTGAATAATACCCAACAATTCGATAATTCTTGATACATAACAATAAATTACAAATAGTAAAGACAAAAAAATTTTAATATAACATATTATAACTAATTATTTAATAGATTGATAACAAAAATATTCATATACTTGGCCACTAATTATCCAGACCTAAATATGTCGATTTAACCCAACACATACAAAAACGCTCGTTACGGAGTTACAGACCTTTGAAGATGGAGCAGTCTAATTAAATTTAAAATTTTGAAATTTCGTTTGTGGAAAACATCCACATATTTTAGTATTTCCACCTATCATTGGGTGAATAAGTGCACCATAGATGTGTCATGTGAGGAGGGGAGGCACTTACGAAATTACAGAGTAGAACGATTTTTCTAGTAAACACTGATCTAAATCACGGGCCTAAGTTAAGATGAAAAAGGTAGCAAAAGTATAAAACTTTCTGTAAATAAATTCGATTTCCCAAAGAAGCAATTAGGTGCACAAAAAATTAGTGGGGCGATGCTTTCGACTGCTTTTTAAATATGCATATTCAAAGTCATCAGTCTATTTCACGGAGTACCACGTGCCTGACTCCGATGAAAGTAGGTAAGAAATGTTTGTTCGGTAATACAATTTAACATTAAAATATACGCAAATGCGATCACTGCCTATCAATCTGTCTATCTATCAACTAAAACGCAGACCCTCACTACATTGTCTAATATGGCGGACCAAATATACGTTACAACAATATTGCAACGTAACCGTAAATTCTGTATATTACTGGTCTCTCCAGAATAAAAGCAACAATGCTTAGTTGGTTATACTAGGCGGCTGCAGTGACGCATTGTTTAGATTTTAATTTATTTATACGCGAGCTCGTATTTGTGAGTGAAGGATATTTCCTTATGGCTTTCTTTAGCTACATATTTCCATTATTAATTTGCACCTGCTGTGTCTGCATGATTTCAATACTGTTTAGTCCGATTATTATGTAAACTTATATCGCAGGAAAGTTCCTATTTTAAAGTAATATTGTAAAATACACATTTTTGTAAGACCGTATTGTATCGCGCACGTTTTCTGGGCTCGTTAGTCTACGAATTTTGTTGACAAATTATTCGTATCCAGAGTTTAAATTATAAAATTCAAGATTGCAAATTCAATATGGCGGAAACCGTTTATAAAATTACCCGAATTGCATACAAATTGGTAATCGTAGGGTTTTGAGGCTGCTCATTACCAATTAAAGATCTAATTCATAAAAGTCAAGATGGTGAATTCAATATGGCGAAAGTATTTCATAACGTTGTCCCTTTTTTCGTAAAAATTAGTATTCGAGGGATTTTAGGGCTGCTAATTAAGAATCCAGGATCTAAATTATAAAAGTCAAGATGGCGGAAATATTTGATCAAGGTAACCGAATTGCACTAAAATAGACACAAGAAAATAATAATTTTTACCTCTAAAATTAAGCAGACATCTAAATAAATATTCATAAATTCGAAACTTGTTCTTTCAATATCAGAGGACAACAAAGTTATGTAATGTTTCTGTGTAGAAGTGCGGGGGGCTACTGTCTTGTAAGCAGAAGTCCCGGGTTCAAATGCTACGCAGGAACTATGTTTTAGTATTTTATTATTTATTTAATTTTCACCAGTTCTACAATCAGCTACTAATAATAACACAATTTGTACAGTAAACTGATAATTAAATACTTCAGGTAATTAAATAATAAAATTTATAGCCATTTCATTACTATAACATAATTAAACATTCAGCTTCATTTATAAGAAAATAAAACCAATTTTAAAATAATTAAATAACAAAAAAGATTTTAAAAACTATTTGTCCCACTCAGGATTGGAACCCGGGACTTCTGCTTAGAAGCAGCATCCGCGCCTACTTTGCCACATGAACATTAATAACGTTGTTTTTAATCTCTTGTCAAAAGAACACGTCTTGAATTTATGAATATTTATTGAGATTGTTGCTTAATTTTAAAGGTGAAAATTATTTTCTGTTTTACTAAACGGCACTTATACCATCTAATCACAATAATACAGTTTAAATTCTTAGCCAAAGTATCCTGGGGACATAAAATTAGGAAAAATATAATTTCCCATGCATTTTGCATATAATGCAACTTTTACGGGAAACCTATACGCCACGCATATATCGCAGATACCATAACAACCTATAAACAACCCCTGTTATTGTTATATCGTGAAATAACCTCGACATACAGATTGTCGCTATGTTACTGGATACGTGAGCAAGTAATGAGTGCGACAAGGAAGAGAGGGGCAACTAATGAGTGTGACAAGGAAGGAGATAATGAGCGGGCCAAGTGGGTTTCACGTATCCATGGATACTTTTAAAATTGAAATAGATACGTGAATTTTGTAACTGCATACATGCAAAAATATCATGGATACATGAATCCCATCATGTTTATGCCTATTATCTCCCTTCGCACTCATTCGTTGTCTATTCTTTCCTTGTCGCACTCATCAGTTGCCTTGTTTCCAGTAAAATGGTGACAATTTGTATATCACTCGCTGTAAAACAATTTTTTTCATTTCAACATTTATTGCAAAATTCTGCACAATCAAATTAATTTTTCAAAAATTCTCCTCGACCTTCGGTTTCTTTTGAAATATAAGTTTCCATGAAGACGTTACAGTATTTTCAAAAAAAAATCACTTCTTGTGATGTAACTGCTGATTAGGAAGTTATTTGCAGTACAGGAATAAATCAATATGTGACATTGTAAAGTTAATTGAACAATGACCAAAAGGGAAGCTGTCAGAAGGTTTTGGTCTCTCAAATGTTATATTTATTGTCATTTAACATTTTTAAAAAGGAAAATAAATAATACAGACGACCGAGAGGAGCATTGGGGGATGGTTGAAAATTGCGCTTATGCAAATTAGCTACTTGATATGCGTAGAACACATATCTGAGTTTATTTGTTTAGATGGAAAATGCTCACCATAAATGTATTGTGTATTTGGGCTTCAGAATAGTTTTATATTCTATAATATTGTAACTAAAAAATGGCATTAATTACAAAAAAAATTTATATGCCTTTGTATGACATAATTATATTGTTTTGTATACCAACTTGCACATTACAAATACATTTCGGGATTACAAGGAATAATCCGAGAATAGTCTTGGGGAAGTACAAAGGTTCAAGGAAAGTCGGGGAAGTTTAAGGGAAGTCGGGGAAGTTTAAGGGAAGTCGGGGAAGTTTAAGGGAAGTCGGGGAAGTTTAAGGGAAGGTGATGAAGTCCAAGGGAAGTCGGGGAAGTAGGGGAGGCCTTTTACTAAAAGGAAGTCGGTATACAAATTTTAGCCAGCGGTTTACCCCTCGGTAACCATAATAATATTTTTATTTTATAAATTTATGACCAAGAAAATTCTTACAATTTCAAAAAGTACTTTTTCATAATTTTGTTTATACGATAACATACAATTAGAATATCGATGAAAGACAGCAGAATCTCATAATCAATGCTGTAATAACACCTGCTACAGAAGCCAATCTATTTGATTATTATTTTTATCAAGCCTCTACAAGCTTAAACAAAATCAACGCAACAATATGTATCTGGAGCTAGAATCTACTGCACTCACTGCGCAAAAGTAGCACCTAATAACAGCTACAAATGAAACAACGTGTAATTACAGCTATTCCGGAAAGCGCAGCAAGGTAGGTACACAAGAAAAGCAAGGTATAATAAAAATTCCAATAACAAGATTTATGGCTGCATGATTTGTGGATCAGCAGGTCGAAGGGTGGACGGAATTAATCTCTTTACTGTGTGCATACTCGCGTACTCCCATTGCATTAACCATTGAATTGCTCACGTCTCTGCATACATTACCGTTGTAATATAGGTGTTGGGTTTAGTATAAATTTTCACTAAACGAGGCCTCTGCACGTGATTTCTTTCATTGGTTGCAGTTGCCAATAGCATTTAAATACCAATTATGTGCAATCTGATTTATCGTTAGAATTTGACAATTAATAATGCCGATATTGGGAGTGATTTAAAGAGATAAAAAAATTAATTTTCTAGAGCAAAAATAAACATTATCACGTAAACGAAATAAGTACAAACATGACTTTAGGTGTCACTTGCAGCGAATTAGTTTTCATGTTGCAACAAATTAAAAAATTTTATGCTATAAATATAGGAATACGAACATACGAATATATAGAAATAGAAGTAGTCCCGTAAAGTTGCCAAAACTAATAGTTTCATAAAATCCGTCCTCTAACGAACATCTCGAGAAAAGCTTCAAACGAAGGTAATTAGAAAAGCTTCAGACGAAGGCAATTAGAAAAACTACTTCGAAAATTAAAACACAAAAAGGTTTTCTTTTATTGTTCAAATGGACAATCCGAACTTTGCTATTCTAGTTTTCCAACAGTTATACAAGGAGTGAATTGAAAAATAACCGGGCAAAAAATTACGAAAACTTTAATTTTATTTTTAAACCTAACAAAAACAACAAATGTGCAGTGTGCTTAAATTTATTAGTGATACAATTTTGATGTCTAATTTTTTTTGAAATAAATACAGACGATTTGCTATGGTCGAAGTTTCAGTAACGTGCATTTTTCAGATTTACGAAGGTATATGAGTGGATGATTTCTAGCATAATATACAGGTCGTCTATTTTAACCGAAGCAGTAGGTATAAGGATCTCGGAAACTGGAGGAGATACAAAGTTTGTTTAACGTAAAATATCTCTGTTTATATTGAAAATAGAAAAAAAATCACAAAAGAAAAAGTTGTAGATCTATCGAAGTTGTATTTAAAAAAGATAAGTGCCATTTAAATAAAGTCAATGTAAAACGTAGACCTATAGAACAAGATTGATAATAAAAAATTAGTTTCCTGGTTACGTTTGGTTTCGTTATTAAAAAAATCATCTTTGAGTTTACATCTAGAATATAAAACACAACAATCGTTTTCTCAATACAACTGCAATAGATCTACAACTTTTTCATTTAAGATTTTTTGCTATTTTCCCCATAAACAGAGATATTTTATCTTAACAAAATTTTTCTTTCGTTTATTTCTTGTATCTACGAGGGCGGAATGATAATTGGTTAGCCTAGCAATGAAAGACCTATTTTATGTTTTCAAAATCATTTTTATTTTTCAACATAATCTCCTGAAAGTTGAATACATTTTGACCAACGATGCTCTAAGTCTTTGATCCCACCACGGAACGTGTTTTCCTCAAAGTCTGCAAAATAAGCGTCACAAGCGGTCTTGACCTCTTCATCGTATAAAAATCTCTGTCCACCTAGGAAAATTTCAGCTTAGGGAATAAGTGGAAGTCAGAAGGAGCCCAATCCGGCGAATACGGTGCGTGTGGAAGCAAATCGTACTTCAATACGTTGATTTTAGCCACGGCAGTAACACAGGTGTGAGGATGAGCATTATCTTGGTGAAAAACGATTTTTTACGCGCTAAACCTGGCCTTTTTTGATGAATATTTTGGTCCAAAAGGTTAGCGTAGTATTCGCCATTTATCGTTTTTCCTTTTGGAAGATAACAGAACACTGAGGCCATGACCTTGCAAGCTGATTTTGAAGTCTTTGCTTTCTTTGGAGCCGAGCCACCAGGTTCTGTCTATTGCTTAGATTGCAGTTTCATTTCTGGCGTATAGTAGTGGACCCAGGTTTCATCGGTGGTGACAAATCGACGCACAAAATCAGTGGTATTATTCATAAAACGGTCCAGACCCTCTTGGGAAATCTGCATTCGCACATGTTTTTGATCGAGTGTAAGCAAACGCGGCACCCATCGCGCGGACAGCTTTTTCATACCCAATTCTTGGGTTAAAATATTGAACACTCGCTCTTTTGAGATGCTCACAACATTTCAGCCAATTTCAGTCGTCTGTCTTTCAAAACCATATGGATTTTGCCGACAATTTCTGTTATAGTGACACTTCTTGGGCGTCCAGAGCGGTGTTCATCTTGGATGCAAGTACGACCCCGTTTGAACTCAGCCAGCCATTTTTTACGGTCGCATATGATGGAGCACTTTCACCCAATACACTTTGCATTTCTTCAAAAATTTCTGCATCTTTTAAACCTTTTAAATGCAAAAATTTAATAACAGCACGATGCTCAATATATTCCATTGTTAGAAAAACACAAAATACGTTTTCTCTGAACAGCTGCTAATAACAAACTATTTGACAGATGGCCTCTCTATTTTCAGTGTTGTCAACTAAAAGATGGAACTGTAAAATTATGTATACATATTTTACATGCTAGCGCCACATATGTAGAGGCTAACCAATTATCATCCCGCCCTCTTAGTAAGCTATGGGTATTTTCAGAATAACAAAATTACCATTAAATTGTTTCCGTAATTAGGCAATTTATATCTAATTTAACCAACTTTATATCTCTTATAGTTTCCGAGATTTCTATAGTGTCCCGGTTAAAATAAACGACCTGCATGTATATCGAATTGTCAAATCAAGCAACTTTATTTTTAAAACTAGCAAATAAAACAAATTAGTAGTATGTTTAAATTTATTTGCAGCACGAGCTGCTACACTGTATGTTTGAGTAATTTTCCTCGGTTATTTTCCAGTTCATGAGTATAATACAGGATGTTCCAAAACTTGCAGACACGGACTGTGAGGCGGTAATCTAAGAAAAAAACTGAACAAAACGTTCCTGTAACGATTTTTCAATTCAACCAATATTTTTGCAGTTATTCAAGTTTTGAAAAATTTGATAATGATAGAAAGAAAAACATTCATACTTAAATTTAAGAATTGGATCAAGTACTGAAAATCAATCCATGATAAACTACAAAAACCAAGAGATAGTTCAAATAATAATTAAAGAAGAAAAATTACAAACGTCGTTTAAAGTGTCTAAAAACTTAAATTTACATGTTCAATTAAACAGTGGCACGCTATTGGCTGTTGAAAACAGCACGTCATTATTTATTTGTTTCATAGTTCGTCATTTGTTTGAATCCCACTGGACACCCTGTATATCGAGTGGAATAATCACAAATAATACAACGAGTGTTTGCAATTTTTCGATCAAATTGTGGTGTAAGTTCACGAGTGCTAGTTAAGATGGTAATTCCTAATTAAATTACCTAAATTTTAACTAGCACGAGTAAACTTACACCACAATTTTATCAAAGAAAAATCGTATCGCGAGTTGTATTCGTCTTGATTATATCACTCACATTTTTGACGCATTTTTAGTAACACTGAACCAGTCGGAAATACTCGGGTGTTTTCGGGAATCGGCGCTCTTAACTATAGTATTGTAAGCTAGATTTCAAATGTTTTGTAGTGGCATCCTTTTGAAAATTTAATTTTTTATATTGACATTCTTATTTACTGTTGCTGTGAAATGTTGCAAAAACGGATCGTTTTGGAGAAAAATCGTTAAGTGGTAATTCATAAAATTTTGAGGGTATGTACATTATTTTGGTCTAAGGTTTTAGTTCATATAACCTGTCAAACAAAGTACAATTTTAATGTAAATATATATTTATGCTTTTTAATGCATATTAGCATGTTAATATTTTATTTATTATAGACGTACACTAAATTTGGGTCGGTCATGATTTGAACACTGGCGATTCAAGTTGGTTGACATTGACATTGTTATCATCGGCCATCGTCGATGTTTCTCGTATTTTGCTCATGGCTTTTGGACAACAGAGACGATTATTTTTTATTTCATAAATTATGCTATAATTAAATATGATATTTCTGGCCGAAGCAATGAAAAAATCTATTAAATTAATAATAATAAATATACCTAAGAGTCAGTGCACATCAGTTTTACACGCGGTAATTTAAGACTTAAGAGCGATTATTATCCGAAGCTACTGTGCAGTTTAATCAATATAAAACAAACGCGATTGGTTCGTTTTATAAAAGCGGAAATTTGTGATTGGTTCAATGAAATGTGAGTGGTATAGTTGCGTTATTTATATGTAAACTAAAAGAAAAAAAAAGTTTTAACAGTAGCAAAGCCTGGTTATAGACAAAGCAGACAATATCTAACTACAAATTATACAGAAATTTAATTTTATGTTAATTTAAAAAACAATAGTAGTTACAAGAAAGGATGTTTAAAAAATATGACGAAATTTTTATTTTCTAAGTAAGAAAAGAAAATTTGCCTCGGCTGTATGGGCGAATTACGAATGTGTACGAATATTAACGAAGTCCGTCTTACTATACGCGATGTTTTACGGTAAGAGACAAATTCGCTTTTGTCTACTGAAGAAACCCAATTACTGAACAGACAGACCGGCGGCATTGCGGAGAAACAGCATTTATATTCACATGATCAGATGCAGTAAACCAGTATGGACGATAAGTGCAGTAAACGCTTTTTATAAATAAAAAGATAATAACGTGTCCAATAATTTAAAAATTAAAACAGTAAACTTCCCACAGACCCAATGGAAAACAAACAACTTGATATGGCAGTTGTGGTAAATAAATAAGACAAATTTTATGAGACTCGTAAAGAACAGAGTACGCCAGGTCAGCACTTCCAATGTAATATGACGTCTATATTATGTAATTTAGTTCAATAAATAATTTCTGTGCTGCAAAAACTTTGTCTACGTATAAACCACTCTTCGCCACGGAATTCTAAGAAAATAAACCATATTTGTTTAAACTTTTCAGATGTTTTAGAATATACATTTTTACATCAATATTTCGCAACCTACATATTGTATATTTGTACAGATAAGTTATGGCCATTAGCAAATTTAATTACCACGGGTAATTTCATGATAACTTGTCGTGAGTTCTACACAACATGAAGCGGAAGCAAGTAATGTTTCATCATTTGTTGGAAAAAGAAATTTTCATCACCATCTGATAGGGGAATAAACCACGTCGAATGTTTTTTTCCAAAATTTTTTATAGCTTTAAACTGACACACGCTAAGATTTTTTAAAATTTTGTATTTAATTTGTAAGATATGATCAAAAAGTCTTTGGATAGCGGTTGCTGTGGGATTGACAAGTCATCTATGAAATTATTTATTTCTATTAGTTTTGACATTTACTTCCAAAAGTCAGCGGATTATAATTTAAAATGTTTCAAACAGAACATAAAATTTAATCGTGGTGAAAACGGTAACTAGGTTTATTCACCTAATTTATGTTTAAATGAATTCCGTGAAATATTTCCAACTTCGCCATAATCGAGCGAGATTTAGAAGTAGGTAATTCTATAGATAGCTTTGAAATTCCACAGCAACCGCGATCCAATGACTTTTTGATCATATTATATTTTTACTCAACAACAAGTTGCTAGATCGGCATGAAATTTGACATCAATATAGATAGCTCCATGAAACAATTTTTATTTATTTATTTATTTTATTTAATGTCGGTGTATTTCTGCTACTAAGGCTCAATACCGACGCCGACGCCAGGAAAGCCTCCTATTGTGTAAAATTATTTAAGACAACTTTACAAACTGTCTGAAACGTTGCTAAATTTTGAATATCTTCACAACGTATCTCTCAAAAACTGGCCTCTCAGTTTATTTCCATCTTGTAACAAGGTGGCGGAAATAGAAAATGGTGTGTTTCTATTGCATTCTTAGAATGTGAGTTGGTGTCTGGAAAAAACATCCATGAAAAAAACAGCCCCGGATTAAAATCCATGACAAAAATGCCCGGGCAAAAAAGCCCCGGTAAAACATCCCTTGGATCAACATCCTGGAAAAAAACATCCGCAGACAAAACATCCCCGGAAAAAACCATCCGCAGACAAAACATCCCGGAAAAACATCCCTGAAAAAACAGACTCGGATAAAAATCCACGAAAAAAATGACCGGACAAAAGTCCCGGTAAAAACATCCCTTGGATCAAACAACCCCGGTGAAAACGTCTCCGGAAAAACATCACCTGGGAAAAATATCGACGGTAAAAACATCCTGAGAAAAAACATCCGCAGACAAAACATCCCCGGAAAAAAAAACATCCCGGAAAAACATCCTTGAAAAAACAGACTCGGATAAAAATCCACGAAAAAAATGCCCGGACAAAAGTCTCGGTAAAGCATCCCTTGGATTAAACATCCCCGGTAAAAACTTCTCCGAAAAAACATCACCTGGAAAACATATCGACGGCAAAAACATTTTCGGAAAAAACATCCGCAGACAAAACATCTCCGGAAAAAAACATCCGCAGACAAAACATCCCCAGAAAAACATCCCTGGAAAAAACAGACCTGGCTAAAAATCTATGAAAAAAATACCCGGACTAAAGTCCCCGTAAAAACATCACTTGGATTAAACATCCCCGGTAAAAACTTCTCCGAAAAACATCACCTGGAAAACATATCGACGGCAAAAACATCTCCGGAAAAAAACATCCGCAGACAAAACATCCCCAGAAAAACATCCCTGGAAAAACAGACCTGGCTAAAAATCTATGAAAAAAATACCCGGACTAAAGTCCCCGTAAAAACATCCCTTGGATTAAACATCCCCGGTAAAAACTTCTCCGAAAAAACATCACCTGGAAAACATATCGACGGCAAAAACATTTTTGGAAAATACATCCGCAGACAAAACATCTCCGGAAAAAAACATCCGCAGACAAAACATCCCCAGAAAAACATCCCTGGAAAAAACAGACCTGGCTAAAAATCTATGAAAAAAATACCCGGACTAAAATCCCCGTAAAAACATCACTTGGATTAAACATCCCCGGTAAAAACTTCTCCGAAAAAACATCACCTGGAAAAAATATCGACGGCAAAAACATCCTTGGAAAAAAACATCCGCAGACAAAACATCCCCGGAAAAACATCCCCCGAAAAAACATTCGCAGACAAAACATCCCCGGAAAAAACATCACAAGAAAAAACATCCCCAGAAAAAACATTCCCGGAAAACATATATCCTGAAAAACTACCTCATATCAAAATACCTTTGAAAGCAAGTAATAAGCAATCCCACATAAAAAAACGTGGTTTTTGTCGTGTCTTATTTTACTTTGCACCACCCATATAAAAGTTATATTTTTAGCTCAATTGAAGCCGAGTATCTGCAGGTTGAGATGTTGTCTCTAAGAAAAATATACTAAGTGTTATAAAATGTAAAACGGCAGTTTACTGTAATTAATTTTGTTTGGCAAAAACCGAAAAATCGCATTTGGAAATGTTTGGAGTCGTCCTTTTTTATTGGGGATTTTTTTCAAAGCCTTTTGTTCTGGTAAATTTTTCCGTTTTTTTTAGAACTCTTATTTCCAGCGTCTTTTTTTTCGGTGATATTTTTCGGCAACTTTTTAACGGGGCTGCTTTTTCTAGGGAAGTTTTATACTAGATTCGTGTGAGTTTGCGACTGGTATACGAGATAGGTAGGTGATGACTTGTTAGAGATTTGCGTGAGGGTTAATGTTACATTCTACCTTATTGTAACTATTGGGTTCAGAAAGATACGAAAATTTAAAAAAGTACTTCGCTCGTTTCATATTCTTCCTAATATGCGGATAGAAATTATACCAGAATAAAAACGTATGTAATAACGCAAATTAGCTCATGCTAATAAAAGATCTAGTTACAAGTGCGAATTTAATTAGTATTAACAATCTAGTGCTAACTACTAGCATACAATGAAATGCCGACCTACGAGAATATTAATTAGCAGACATAGAATTTTCAAATATGTTCCAGCATGCTAATTAATTGCTACGTAACACCTTTTCTCGAACGTCAACATACATAGCTAGATATTTACAAACATTAGCTAATTAATAACAGCTACTGCACGTTTAATGTACTTCAGTAACTAGTTTGTTTTAGATTATGCACTACCTGAAGTTTGGCGTTTTTAGGCTACTTTCTTATTGCAGCTTATCGAGAAATTATAAACTATAGATAAATCCATTACAAAACTGTGGCAATTAGTACTAATAGTACGAAGAATTTCGAGTAAGAAATTACAAACAAAAACAGTAGTACTAGTCAGTCATAACATGGCAACAAAAGGTAATTACACGTGTAAATTTACATTTCTATATCAGTCATCACTTTAAAGTAGCAAGTGTGCATGTTTATTTTACACCTATACCCTTGTTCGCCAATCTCAGGTTAATCTCCGTACCTGAATATATAATTTAAAACGTCTCAAGCAACCATAATAATAACAATGTAATTTAATCTAAATAACCCTTTCAACATTGTAACAGTCACGTTTGCACATATACGCGTCTAAATTACCCGTTACAAAGTAACAAGACCGTAAGTGCATAAACGCAGCTTTTTCAAACATTTATTCGTTATAAAAATCGAGGAAAATTCAAATAGGCTAAGGTTTCCACCTGTTTCTTGTTTTTTTGGGTTGAAAATGCTTTCATAGGTTTCAATAACAATTTGTATTAGGAATAATATTGAGTGAAGATCTAAAAAAATTTAAAAACCCGTTTTAAAAGAAAGATCAAGCGCGTCATGTTTTAAATACCGCCAAACTTGCGTCTTTCTCCTACATCGAATTTGTTTTCTCTTTGTTTTCAAAATATTTTTTTAAATTTTGATTAATGTTCTAGCCCCAATAGTCACTAGAAGGAGAAAATACTGTGGTGCCTGAGTAACACTGCGACGTACTATTACAGCTACGTACCAGTGTAGTTAGAAAGCGAGATCACGCCCCCGCCCTGGCTGTTGAAATCAGTGCGCAAAAAATTTGGGGATTATAGAACATTAGATATCAATGACTTCTTCTTGTAGTGTCATACCATATTCAGGGCGTTGGCTATCTCTCTCCTATGTCTGTGATGGGGTGCGGATAGATAATTTGCACAGACAGACATAGAGGACCTACAGTTTAAAGTGGGCTCCGAACCACAGGAAGTGCATGCACTTCTTGTCCAGGGAGGTTTTCCTGGGGAAAAATCCACCTCGCTGGTTTCCTTGCAAGGGAGAACGACCGGGCCGGGGATCGAATTCGGATCCGCTGCATTGGTAGCCCGCTTAAATATGACTATATTATATAAAAATTTCTAGTAGGCAAAAAGAAACATTTACGTCTCCTTCACTGTAATCAATAGAGGTATTGGATCTTCCTTTTTAGTGGTTTGTATACCGGCGAAGATGTTGAAAATCCAAATTGTTTTATATCAAGGAATCCAAAAAAAACTGATCCTCAGCGGGCTGTGGAATGAAAAGTCACGTCTTTGCTAGACTAAGGGAATGTTTATAATGTCAGATAATAATTAAAACCTAACCTGAAATTGACATTATAAACATTCCCTTCGTCTAGTAAAGACATGACTTTTCATTCCACAGCCCGCCGAGGATCAGTTTTTTTTGGTGCTTTTGATACGTGTTTCCTATTTTAAAAGTAAATTTTTAAGAAACAGTTCACAACGCTTTCTGCAAAATTGTTTTTGTTTTTTAGTTTGATTGTTACGTAACCCATTATTTAAATTATTATTTAAAAGTTGTATTTTACAACCCTGTTGTTTCGCGTGTTCGGTGGCTGGTACCAGTTTTGCATATAACATGTTATCTCTATTTCTAAGCCTGATAATATCAATCAAATAGAATTATTAAATAATCGGCGACGTGATGTATTTACAAGTTTAGTAAAAAAACAATTATAGAAGATATTTTGTTCTTATATTTTAAGCTATAATTACGTAACAAAAAAGCGTTGGATTTTCCCTGAAGTCTTCTATCAGATTTCGTTTTCAAATTTATAAAATTTAGTTTCGGATAAATATGCTACCCAAAAAATTTCTCTAACTTCCTCTTCACGTTTCGGTTTAAGTTTAATTTGTCGGTGAATGTTTGATATACCTCAAGATTC
This sequence comes from Ctenicera cuprea, assembly GCA_958336395.1. NCBI lineage: Eukaryota > Metazoa > Arthropoda > Insecta > Coleoptera > Elateridae > Ctenicera > Ctenicera cuprea. The sequence continues at coordinate 13,287,216 of OY284494.1, read as the reverse complement.
CAAAGCTCATCGAAATCCGACCATCCGTTCAATAGTTATGATGCACCACACATCCACACAGACAGATATTTTTTTAAAAACACTTTTGGGTTGCTGAGTGCCAAAACATGTATTTCCATCAAAATCTCGATTTCGAACATTTTCATGAAATCAATACTTCCCTATACTGAAACTATTGGAAAGTAAAAATGAGCGAGTACTTCCCCCAGACTTTCCTATGCTTTAGATATTGTTTTTTATCATATGTTTAAAAGTATTTTTGTATCAGCGTTTTACGTGCTACTGAGAGCATAGCTGCATAGTAGTCATATTATACTACCTGATACTTAAATACTGGAAATACTAAAGAAAACTTTATGTAAAGATAACAGCTATTTGAGAATCGTTTATTTGTTACAACTGCAGACGACTATAAATAAAGAAAGTGCTGAAGCAGCAAGCAGATTCCTTTTCGTTTTTACAGTAGCTTGTTCTGTGTATTTCAGTCATGCGTCGTTAGACTGTATGCTTCGATTTACGGAATATTTTTCAGGTAAGATTCAAAGAGAGATGCAAAATAAGCTGGAATTTGGCAGCTACAGTGAGCAACTTTTTTATGATGAAAAATTGATTTAATAATTTGTATTTCAGATTTCTTGCGATTACAGAGAACTTCAGAACAACAACAAAATCGTCAGCCAAAAAATTGGGTAGGAGGATAGAAATTAATCCCCTCCGCCTCAGTATTGCTACCCCTTAAAATTATAAGTTGTGAATCATGATGGACTATTTCGAACGAAAATAATCGAACTATTCCATTGTCGAAATATTTGGAAACATCTCGAAAGGTTACAAAAAACCATTCGAATGATTTTACGATTTTAATATTATCGGGTTTGTGCATTTTAAAAGCGGGCGTTGAAGCAATACCCCCTTACAGTAGCAACTGCAAATGGCCAATGCAGATACATGATAAGGTAACTACCACCAGTTCTGGTATTATGATGCAAATACACAAATTTAATGAACACAAAATTTCTGAAAATGCGATTGCATAAAGACGATCTTCGCTTTGTCTTTCTCGCGCGCAAGCAATAGAAAATACAATGCGTAAACACAACGAGATAATAATGTTTTGTCTTGAACATTACTTTACTATTTATTAGGAATAGCAAACAGCAGTTTCCACTGCACTGGTTTGTTTCTCGTGGTCATTTCAACGCAGGCTCCTATTTTTAAATTTTCATATTGCTCTATAAAGTATATACATAACAAACAATATAAAAATATTAAAAAATTTATTATTACTAAGAATAATACTGTATTACCGTTGATAAAAACAAGTGGTACACTTCATCAAAAAATTTTTAAAAATTGTTTTTTATATATACTAACCGATAAGCGAATATTGTTTTTATTCCTTGTTTATTTAAAAAAAATAATTGATTTATAGAATAGATAAATGTGTCCCATTTCGCGGTTTATAAAAATATTGCCAAAAAAAACAGCCCGGATTTAGCGATGAAATTAATAAAAATATTATTCAAAGCTGAAGGTGTACGCTGTTTTTCAAAGCGGCCCGAGAAAAGACGGTGTTGTCTACTAAAGAATATTTTCGTTGATCACCGATTTGTTTTAGTTGATTGCTGTTGATTGCCGTTGATTTCCGCTCTATTGGCGTGATTGCCGAGCTATTGCCCACGTATTGCCGTTGTGGCCGAGTGATTTCCCAAGTATTGCCAAAAATGTGTATTGGAAAGTTTTGCCTATAAAAATACACCTGCCTTTGGCTTGCGGTTTCAGATATTTTTAAAGCATACTTCCCCATGAATTTTTAATGTACTTCCATATTTCAATTTTCGCCAAAAATATTGGAAAAAACCGCAACTCTACACAGTAGAAATTATATATTAGACCGAGGGTATCACGGAAAGTTTCTAATGCCAGTGAAACTAAAATAAACGTATATAAACAATTTAAAAATGAAAATATCATGCAAAACTGGAAAGCATTCAGCTCAAAAGTGATATAATACAAAAATATAAATAATAGAGATGATACCATTGAAATTATATAAAGTACTAATAAGAAAGCGTTCGTATGAAAACGATAAGCCTAAAAATATTTATAACTAAGCGTTTCAATATTATAGTCAATGGCGTAACTACCATGGGGCAGAGAGGGCAACAACCCCTGGGCCCGAGGCCTTAGGGGGCCCTGCCACGAGTCACGAGTTTTTGTTTTTTTTATTTCTCTATTACGAAGTTTTTTCAATAAAAAATTTTGATTTTCGACAGTCTTTATTTTTATATTCAACAAAAAGCGATTGAAATTCCATGTAAGTAAGTATGTACTTATACATACAATGAAAAATACTGAAGTGAGATTGTATTTAGTAACAACACAACACCCACACTTTTTGGTACCGACCCAGGCACATTAACTTTAGAATATTTAAGATTTGCTGATCTTAATTAGACACGGCTTTAATATATTTATTTTCATTTACTAGACTGCAAATATTTTTTTTTCTATTGAAGAAATGGTTCTTATTATCAATTACTTTATTATTGAAGTTTTTTTGAGGTTGGGGCCAGGGCCCTTCAGGTATCTTGGCCCCGTGTCCAAAACCTAAAGTTACGCCACTGAGTTTAGTACTACACTTTCAAATCATTAAGTAATGTTTGGTTTTTCCAATACTACCCGGCTTGTACAAACATATCTTGTACAAGGGATTAGGTCATTAGGATTATGTGAATAAGCATTGGCTGCTAAAATTTATCTAAGTTACAAAGTACCTACTGGAAATTTCAAGACAGCTATCCTAAAAATCTAATGAAATAAAAAAAATAAATAGAAAATACATACAAAATTTTTAAATTCAAAAATTTTGATTAAATTTAACGTGATTAAAATTAACAAAGTTACGAAAAACTCAGCTTTGAGCTGTTATTCATTAAAAACAAATAATCACTTAATAAATAATAAAATTGTCTTTGAGCGACTATATGCAGTCCGCGAAACAACATTTTTCTAAATACATAGAAAGTTCTGTTTTCTATTTTCCCATTTTGGGGATTGAACTGGAACTGAAGAAAAGTGCTACAATGAACATACTCCTATAAACATATTGCTCTAAAATTTAGTGTTTTTATAGGCTGGACATTTTCTTATTCTTTAATCACTTTAATCAGTTAACATGAATGTTATTTAACGTTATTACGTAATTTTCACATAGCACATGCTCAAAAAAGCACTAATGCATTATTAATATAAATAATGTTTTTAAAATACGAGGAAAGTATTCCTTTGAAAGAGCGATTAGGCGAGGTTCATAAAGTGTTTTGTTATTGGTAATTTATTAACGTTTAATTGCAGCAGTGACTGATTTGCAGTGTGCCGGAGCGGTTGCATAAAGCTAAAGCCATATGGAGTTCGGAGAATCCTGCTAAACAATAGAAAATGATTTCACGCATGTTTTATTTATTGAGGTGAAAGCATACTTACGGCATGTTCATTCTAAAGCCGAGTACAGACCCAAAAAGTTGAGGGTGTACTTCGAGTGGATTTTCCCATACTAGATTTAGATATTAATACGTATACTACCCACAAAGGCCTTTCAAACAAGTTGTAGTTGATCCCAATCAGATAACTACTTTTTGAGTAAATGGGCGTTAAAGTAGTGATTTTAAAATACTCGTAGCGGCAGCCATTTTGAAGCTAGATAGTTCAGTATAAATGTTTTCGATTTGCTTTAAATTCTTCTCTCAGAACAAATTTCAAAAACTTTGTTACAAAAAAAACGCCACCGATAAACATGTTTAACCGTTTCCGCACATATATTGCGCCGTTTGTCTTATTTCATCTGTATGTATTAGTTCCTGTATAAAAAGATATGAGCATAATGTATATAATTAAAACATAAGAGCGTATTTAACTGTAAAATGTATAAGACTACTTACGCAGTAGTCCAATAAAGTGTGTAGGTTATTTTATATTAGTTAAATATGTCAGCGATTTACTTGGCCATCCGTATTGTGGCCTTCGAGTTCGTGTTTATATGACATCATCCTAACCGAGCGTCAGCTGTACTAAAACATCAATCAACAAAGTAGATCGCAAGAATAACGAAAATGAGACCATTCATTATGAAGCCTCGATGTTTGACTGACACACTGTTGCTTCAAAACCATTCAAAGATTTTACATTGCAAATACTTTATTCTGATGAATAAACAGTTTTTGATAATTATATTATTAATTATGTTTATAAACGGTATTACTATTATTGAACATTAGCGTTGTATACAGTACAACTGAATAAGAGTAATCGTAAAATCGTTGAATAAAAAGTCGGTGCACTGGTCTGATAGGTATCAGTACATACGAATAAGCTCCTTATATAATGGATGCGTAAATACGCGGCTTCTAGAAGCTGGAGCTCGGCGCCACAAAATTTGAGGCACATAGAAAGAATCAGAGATCAAATTTGTGAATACGACGTTTAGACTAGTTACTTAACGATACTCATGTATATTTAACAAATGAAATGAAGTATTATAATCATTGCTTTCAATAAAAGTGTTTTAAAAAAATGTCTGCTTGTGGGTGGGTGAATACTTTCCTTTTTCCCTCATACCCCGGAACGTATTGTCCCATCGGGATGAGGCTTTAGAATGTAGGGTATATAAAAATTAAAACACCATCGACAATCTGGCTACGCATTTTTTTTTAACTTTGCAGGTTAATACAGCTGGAAATGGATTACTGCTAGGTTTTGTTCCCAATGCTTTTATTTTTGAGACGCCCTAAATATATTTTTGCACATTAGAAATTAGTGACCCTCTATTTAACAGCCAGAGGATGCTACAACATTCTTGTTTAAGGTTTTGGTTTCTTGTGTACTTTAATCCTTAGCAAATCTTTTCTGCAAAAAATCGATTTTTTGTTCTCATAAAAAACTTGGAAGTCGGATTCTGCCACATGCACCATCCCGCAGCTTATTGCCATGCGCTCCCGTTACAGTGGTAAGATTATATCGTTAGTGCTAAAAGTATTTTAGAAGAAAGAATTCCTTGGGATTAAATAAAACCAAAAATGAAAAGACAAAGAGCATTAACAATATCAAATTGCATTCCAATCGACAACCCATTTTAGAGTAAATAGAAGTTAAAGCCAAAACTTTCGAAAATTCATAGAAGGCGTCACAAAGAAATTAGCGGGTCGTAAATTCGAACCGAATAATAGCCGATATCCAGCTCTATTAGCTAGCTTCCCTTGTTTTTAAAAACCTTATAACCAGTTTTTGAAAATTTCCAAAACTTTGAGCAAATGTTTTACTTTGCAGTTTTAATTTTTTCAATCCTTTTTGTCCATGGTAACATTGTATTCCCCTAGAGCTATTACAATACTACATTTGATCTTGATCTACCAACTCGTTTTGAGTAATAAGGCGTTAAAGTAAAGTTCACAAAAAATCTTTGGATTTGCCCTCATGTTTTCTATCACATTCTGCGTACAGATTTAAAACATTCGATTTAAGAAATAAATGCTACCAAAAAAAACATGTTGAACTTACGCTTCCGGTTTCGAAATTTTTTAAAACGCTTATTTTGTCGTTCAATTTTTGATACACCCACACAATATAAAGCTCGTCAAAATCGGACCATCAATTCAGGAGATATGATGCATAACACACATACGCACCCACCCACAGGCAAACATATTTAAAAAAAAAACCTGTTTTTTGGTTTCCTGAAGGCCCAAAACATGCATTTCCGCCAATATTTTAAATTCGAACGTTTTTATTAAATCAATTGGTACTTCCCTGTACTGAAATATAGGGAAGCAGGAAGTGTTTTCTAAAAAATATCGGTCTGTGGGTGTGCGGCCTATGGGGATACATACAGTGGTTTGTTTCGTCTATATCCCCAACGGACGATCCGCAATTGATGACCCCACAAAGGATTGTCAATTTTAACGTTGCCCATTATAGGGAAGGTCTCAACGTTTAAAAAATATATAAACCGTGGGTAGCTGTTCATAATGGGTATAACACTCAACTTATTGATATACTAATTAAAGAGAAAGATTATAAATTAGCTATTCAGAAAATTTATCCCACTACTCTATCAGATAAAATGACATACGCGACTATTCCATATTTTGACAATAAATCAGAAAAAATTGCCAAAATTATAAACGAAATAAATAAATGTAAAATAATTTTTAAGACAACAAAAAACATTTTAAACACTTTGTTTAATGCTAAAGGAAAACCAGACAATTTACTAAAATCAGGCTTTTACAAATTAAATTGCTCGCACTGTAATTCGGTTTATATAGGACAAACAATTGGAAACATAATTGATACAAAGAACACCTACGTTGTCACAAATATAAAAATTACTCCCATAAATCCAATTGCGCTAAACACTTATTAGAACACAATCATTCCATGACATCTAATAACACCATAAAATTTTTGCACTTTTGTGATGATAAACGTAAGTTGGATATACTAATAGTATATTAAAAAACAAGTTTCATAAGACATGATTTTAGAGCACGCGTCCAAGTTAGAAAATGAGCCGCTTGCGGCGAGTTTTCGAATGGACAAGTGCGCTTAAATGTCTTATGAAACGTGTATTTTATACCATTTTTTCTCTTTTGGTCCAAAAAAGTTAAAAATTACCTTATTTTATATTTTAGTTTAAAAATATAATCGATTAGGAAAATTTTTTGTTTGTTGTTTTTGTTATGTGGCTGTTGGTAACGTTTAAAACAATTTCAAACAATTCAAACTACTGTCAAATTAAAATTTAGACAAACTGTGTTTGAAAGTGATTTAATTTTTAATATATCTAAGATTTGAAGATAAGATGGAAGAAGAATTATCTTGCACCCCACCCCAGCTACGCAAAGTAGCGGAAAATACGCTAAATAATCTTTTCCTTTCTGTGTTTTTTATGATTTCTTCTATGAATTTTCAGAACTTGCAATTTGAAGGATAATAAAATTTTGAATTCTTTAAGGTGTTGCTTTATGAAATCCAAATGAGTTTCATAAAGTAGTCAGTAAAGAACCAAAATAGAAAAAAGCATTTGAAATACACAAGCATTTAAAATCTGCAACTTTAATGATGAATGAGCAAATTGATCTCTTAAATTCACCATTATTGGACGTTTTGGAATGACAAATTAAGTCATCTAGACGCAGATATAGAAAACCAAGATCAAGTTATGAAGATTTATTGTTTCTATAGCAACACCAACTGTTTATTTTTAACCTTGCCTCTGAAAATGACATGTTAACATGTAGAAAATAAAAAAACCTGTTGAAGTTAAGAGTTGTTTTATCTACAATAAACTAAAATGAACTTTAACAAAGTAAAGCTCGAACTTATAAATGAAGTTTCAATAAATTCTAGTTTAAATTATATAAACTTTTTTACGTTTTTTATTTTTTCAGCATTAAATGGAAACATAACCATAAAGGGTCATACATCGTTGTATTCGGAACAAAAATCTTGTTCTAATACGATATAAATAAAAAAGAAGTAGTAGACGTATTTAAAAAAATTAACCTGATGATGGTTTCGCACAGTTTGAAACGTCGCGGTCGTATCGCAAATCTGGTTACTGATTCTTAAATAATAAAATAGTTTTGAAAACATAAAAGCAAATTATTTTAAGTTCTTTACGCTAATTATTCCATATTTTCTACACTTAAGACGTATTTACAACTGATTTATGTCTTCCGTTATCCGCTATTACAGAGTTTACATATACATTTATACATATTTCAAATTTTCCTAAAACACATTTTTCCCCTCTTCTGGGGCGTAGATTAGTACATATTATTTATTGTTATTATAGCCGGGAATTCCCCGACTTACACCCAAACTGCATTGGAATCGCACTTTCTGATCACGAATACCTGCGAATTGGTAAAATACAAGTTTTTGAACCTACTAGTATAGTATGAGTAAATCGTAAATCAGTAATGGAACGAATCTTCTTAATATCAGTCTGCACCAGCACAAAATGAATGTAAACAATTTCCTAAACAGCCGAAAATCATGCCAACATATTTCTACTTTTGTGTTATACCCCAACTTTTTGTGTTAACTCGGCAAAACTAAGCAAGTAGTTATGGAGCAACTTTACAGCTGCCACTTAAAAGGAAAAAACTTTATCGTATGCGTTACCTGGTAACGTAAGCGAATCCTGCAACATCACACGTTTTTCCAAACGATAAGGGAAAACTTACTCAACACACTACACTTGATACACATGAACTACTAGTATTGGGTTCTGAACTTGGACACTGTACTACTGTGCTGACAAAGCCCGATAACTCCTCCAACCTTCTTACTTGCAATATCGTCTTTGTGTTTGTTAAACATCGAACTGCGTGTTGACCTACGCTATTCGGGAAGGTTTCTTTATGCTGACCTTCGTTTTACTGTAAACTGTTATTGTTGTTTATGAAAATAAAGTTATTATTAAGAATTAAATCTTCCTTGCTCATCACTTTTGTGATGGCAATAGTAAACCTTGATCAAAAATGAACTGCAGGAACAACGAAAGTGTCTAGAGGAGAACTCGAGATTGCAACTCTAAATAAAGTAATTGCAATTATCATTGACCACTATTTTGAACAAGCCAGTTGAATATAAGGCCCTTCTTTATCAAAGCCTAGTAAAAATGACTTACAAAAAATATCGATGGAAAACTAATCGTTTACGAAAAATGATTGGGTAGGTAAATAAATATTGCGTTTCAATATTTGCAACAATTTTAATGAAATCTCACACCCACATTTAGCGAACGACACAAAAGGTTTTTTTAAATAAATATTAAGAACATCTAACCAAACTGCAATTTTGAGGTAAAAGAAATGTTTTAATTTTATTATTTCTTGCTTCTTCAAATGTATGGAGCGCCAAGTGTAAAGTGAAAATTTGCTGTGCATTTCACGGTATTTAAGGTAATTTGTCCCAATATTTATTTTATATACCCACATTTAGCTAAATGCTTTTTATTTTAATAAATCATTCTAGATTTAAATAAATTCTTAAACATTTGGTTTAAATATTCCAACATTTAATAAAGCATTAGAGATATAAATAAATCTTAAAACATTTACTTTAAATTTTCAAATATTTAGTAAATCTTTATGTATTTAGATGTATATGCACATATTTGTTTTAAATCTTTTAATATTTAATAAATATTCGCAGATTTAAATAAAACTTTACCGATATAAATAAATCCTTAAAGATTTAAATAAATATTTCAACATTTAATTTTAAGCTGCCATATTTAATGTTAACTTGTCATATTTATTTGACCTTGGTATACCCACCCTACATAGAAGACCAAGACCGTTTACATTGGTGGTAACGTTCAACACTTATGAACACGTTTTCCGTATTTCAAGAATTTGTACAATAAATGCTAAGTCAATCATCAATAACAACATATTTAAGAACATAAACATTGCATAATTTATTATTCGTACAATGAAAGTTTCCTCAACATTCCCTTGAAAACGTAATTTTCAGTATGTCTTGTATAATCGTCGAACGCTCCCACGATGACCCTGCCTTGCGCCATACTACCGCGACCGGTGTAAACGGTCTTGGTGTCCTAAGTCGGCTGGGCTCACCAAAGTCTAAGTATGACAGGTTAACGTTAAATGTGACAGCTTAGAATCAAATGTTGAAACATTTATTTAAATCTGTACGGATTTATTTATATCGATAAAAATTTATTTAAATCTGCGAATATTTATTAAATATTGAAAGATTTAAAACAAATATGTGCGGATTTATCTAAATACATAAAGGTTTACTAAATATTTGAAAATTTTAAATAAATGTTAGGATTTGTTTAAATCTCTAATGCTTTATTAAATGTTGGAATATTTAAACCAAATGTGTAAGGATTTATTAAAATCTACAACAATTTATAAAAATAATAAGCATTTAGCTAAATGTGTGTATATATAATAAATATTGAGACAAATTGACTTAAATACCGTGAAATGCACAGAAAATATTCACTTTACACTTGGCGCTTCATACAAATGCTTCGTCCTTGTATCCAGTGGCGCACCCATGGGGGGGGGGGGGGGGGGGGGTCGGACCCCCCCCCCCCCGAATTTCTGGAATTTATCATATAAATGTTAACTTATTAACTTAAAAATCAAAAGCAATATATATATATAAATAAATAGAGCAACCTCATATATATATTTGAAAATAACCCCCCCCCCCCCCCCCCCGAAAAAAATTTCTGGGTGCGCCACTGCTTGTATCACATTTAATTTCTGCTTGCTAGTAGTACATCTGATTTTAAATAAATCACAGTCATTACTTCATTATTTATCTAAACTTTGAAGACTCCATTGTTGGAGATACTGAAACGTGATTTCAGTCAAAACTTGAGTATACTTAAACACGCACGTGCGGTTCTTTTAATTAATCTCAACTATACATTTTTTGGAAGCAAAGCTGTACGTTATTACTGGAGATGGGATAGGAATAGAATTATATATTCCAGAACATCTTATATATCTATTTTGACAGAAATAATGTGAAAATAATGCGGAAAATATCAACAAATTGTATACTTTATCCCATTTATTTCTGACGAGAATCAAACTCCGAACCAAACAGATTGTCACTACTCTACTGAAAAACGTGGGCAACTAATAAGTGCGACAAAGAAGGAAGCTGAAGGGCGAGCCAAGTGGGAATTTACGTATCGATGGATACTTTTAAATTTAAAAATGGAAACGTGAATTTTTTTAAATTGAAGTTGAAAGCTTGGGCCGCCCATTATCTTCCTTCCTTATCGCACTCATTAGGTGCCTATGTTTCTAGTCAAATATCGACAACCTGTATTAAGCCGATATCCCACTATACAATCCATACATATATAAAAGCTCAAAGGGTTTTTTTCTCCGGTTCCTCCAGCGGCTACCGCTTCACCAATTTGCACCATTTTTTTTAAATGAAAGATGGAACATGAAACATTTTTATATTTTTATTCTACGTCGATTTTTAAATAATAATTATTTTAATGTATAATATATATGAAGGTCAGCTAGACGCGCGTCACTTGGGGCGCCATCTACAATAACGTCGCGTGTCATTATTGGAACTAATGCATCACGTGACTTGACATTTCGCCGGTTCTGTCAACGCTCAGTCTGTCAGTGCATTGTGCGCTGGGGTAGCACTAGTTTTATATAAATAATAACTTGTTTATTTTTATAAACACGACATTGAGAGTGTGACAACACACAGTTTTATAAATACGACGCCACGGTAAAATATTTTTACGGTGATTCTATTTTGATGACGCCACGTAAAATGTTTTTTATGAAATAGAACTGTTTCTATAATTTTGACAATAAAATACATATCAATGGCCGTTAAAGGCCCGCCCAACTAACTAAAAGAAACAGCTAAAATTAAAAAAAAAAATTAAGTAAGAGCCAACGGCAGTAATCACCACTCTCGCGCAATTTTAATCGCACTTTTCAGTGTTACGTCGAAACAGCTGATCAGGTTTTTATAAAAACTTTTGACGGTGGGACGTACCTTAACAATAGTTTTGTCGCCGACGTCACAACGTTTTTATAATAATGTTTATAAAAAAATTTTATAATTTTTTTACAGTGCGACATCGGCTTTAGGGATGTGCCGAATACCGAATATTCAGTCAACTATTCGGCAAAATATTCGGCCGAGTATTGAACATTAAGCCAACTATTCGCCTAAGTACCTAATATTAGCCAACTCGAGTCAATTATTCAACCCGGTGCCGAATACTTGCTGGTAAGTTGCGTAAATATCAGCGGTGCGGTGCACACGGGTCTGCTGGACCTAGGTGGGGTCCCCAATAGAAGGAAACGAAAAAAGTAATAAACAAAAAACTATAACAATTTAAAAACATTAGAATTGCTAAAAATAAATAACTACAACAATTTTTATAAAATCACTACGGGCGTAGCTGAACTAGCACATACGTGTAGTGGTAAACCCACTTTTGAAAAATAAAGTAATTAAAAAACAATTTTATGAGTTATCTAGCAATGAAAGATTCGACAAAGCCAAGGAGCACTTTTCGAGCAACAACACCAGTAGATGTGATAATTGCATAACCGAAACCAAGATATTCCTGTTCGTCTTAAGAGATTGATCTGACAAGTAGGTTACTCGCGAAAAAGAGAAAATTAAATATGTGTGTATAGTTTATTAAAAAGCTAAAACACAGCCACACTCTTGGACATCATACTACATTTTACGTATTTCTACACAACTTAACGCGCTAAACTATTGAGAAATTGGTACACGTACAGCTGCAAATTAATGCAAGTAATCGCTGGCAGTAACGATTACATGGGTGCATTATTCCGCATATCTGTAGCCCGTAGTGGGAGTGCGCATTAGAAGACAGTTTATTGTCCATGCACGATCTACTTGATCCTTTAGTGAATCGCAACGATATCTGCGATTACAGAACAGCATTATTATCTGGGCGCTTTCTGTTCTGTGAACAGGACACATAATTTACAAAGCTCTTACTTATTTAATAATATATGTAATTATTATTTATTATCAGGGTTGAGCATGTAGAATATTACATGTAAAATATACTTATTATACATGGTTATTCTACATGTAGAATATTCAGCTCTTTTTCTGCATATTCTACATGTAGAATAATACCGATGCAAAATTAGACAGTTTAAACGTAAAAAAAAGAAATTTCATTGTCGGTGCAATCTTCGCAAAGGAGCGGCCGCTGTAGGGGTTTTTCAGACTCCGCACTTGAGTCCTAAGCCGCTCTTCAGCCAATAAAAGTTGGTAAGGATGGGTTAGCGTTAGAGCAAGGAATTTTTATAAGGGATGATTTCCGTGGATGGTACTGTTCCAGTATTTACTGTGTAGTCAAGAAAACCACGCTAAAACCTGATACAAGACAGCCGGCCGGGCCAGGGAATGAAACACAGGTCTATTGAATGAAAGGTGAACGCGCTTAGCGCGGAGCCACCTTTCTCGATTTTAAACGTAAATGAACACGTATACGACTTAACAAGTAAAATAATTTATGTTGATAAATTAAAATTTAAAATATCTCAAAATAGTGAAAAACTAAAACCGTAAAATAATTGCGACCAGTACCGGAGTTATGGTGGAGGCGAGTGGTACTTCCGCCCCAAACGTAATTATTTAAAAAGCACAATTTTATTGTATACTTTTTTTATGGAGCCAACTGTCGTTTAATAACTGCTGACAATTAAAAACGTTTTGCAGTGCGGTACGTTTGAATAGAGAACAGGCGGCGCGGTCGTACCATTGCATAGTCACATGTCTCACTCCCCCCCCTCTACTATGCACACACGCGTTCATCTACATAGTAAAGTTAACACAATAATTTTATGCAGATGTTTTTCTGGAATCTATCTGTACATATTTTACATATTCTACATATTTTACATGTATAATATGTAAAAAAAAGGTAAATATACTAGTTTTATTTAACATACATTTTCTACATATTATTGTACATATTCGACGTATTCTACACACTTTTCGACGTGTAATGTAGAAAATAATTTTCTACGTGTAAAGTTACAACCCTGTTTATTATAATTACAGTAATTATTAAAAAAATTTGTTAATCTTTCAACTGTAATCTCCGGGGGGGGGGGGCTTTAAAGATGTCTGTCTGTGGGTGATAATAATCGATGATCTTCGGAATGTCGAAACTCTAAAAATCAAAAATTCACCGTCAAAATAAGCTTTTAAAAAATCCAAAACCAGAAACGGAAGCTGGACATGTTCTTTTGATACCATTATTACCGGAAAACAAATTTTCTAAATGTGAAAACGGAATCTCAAACGACCTTATGACAAACTAATCTCCTTTTTTTTCAGACTTTCTAGTTTAACAACGGCGGTCGCTACGATTGTTTGAAAATTTTCGCTTTAACGCTCAATTACTCAAAAACGAGTTCACAGGTCCGGATTACCTTTCGTATTAAAATAGCTATAGTGAAACACAATGTCACCATCTTAAGAGAATTTTTGTAGAAATGAAAACTACGAAAAGGCTTTTTTTATACCGAGGATGTTTTCCAGGGAATATTTACATCCGAGGATGTTTTTACCGTTTTTTCTAGGAAAATTTTTTCCGGAATTTTTTTTGTATTTGTTTTTCTGTTTTTCCAGGTATTTTGTTTCCGAACACGATCACATTCATTTGCCCAAAAAGATCCTTATATTTCGAGATGCTTTTAAAGATATCAAGCAACATGATTGATTTGACCAAGTTAGCTACTGTAGATGATATGTACAGGGTAATTCAAAAGTAAGTAATAAAATTCGTATTTCTGTAGCGCGTTGGTTTTCGAAAAAATGCGCGGACACTTAAATTGATTTTAATAACACTGCATCTTTATGTCATATCTTTTGTTTTCCAACGGCAACCTCCGCACTCCCAGCCACCTTGACTTAATTTTTTTAAATAACGACCTAAACTTGGTGTAGGCATGTGGAAGTAAGTAAGTGGAAGTACATGGAAGTATGTGGGAGTATCCGTGTTACTGAAAGTAGATGTACAAAATCTTTGAGCGGGGTTTATCCCTCGACCTAAGCCTTGCTATTCACAGGAATAAATGTCATATCAAACTAAAAATTCTCTCAGAAAAAAATGTAAAAAAAATTGAATATCTTATTAAATAATTATGCCTATATATTTTAAGAAAATGTTCTTCAAAAAACTACTTTGGAAGAGTCTTCAGATTAAAAACTTTTTGAAAACATTCCTCAATACAATATCTTTCTGTAAAAACAATGTATTAGTTTAAATTTACTAAATAATTTTGGCTTAAAAATATTTCTAAACGAATAGCACAAGCAAATTCAACTTGCAGCGTCAACAGACATTTTAGAAAACCGAAAATTTCCTTGCCGTTAGACAGATGGATTCTTTCTTAGAAGTTTTTTCTTAGATTTTCTAATTACCGCAAAAAACTTTTCCCTCGGAACACATTTCAGAAAACTATTTCATGGATACTCAAGTTTTTAGTTTATTCATTTGTTCATAAAGTTGTGTATTATTTTAAAACAATGTTTAGGAAATGTATATCCCGATGTTATAATTTCCAGAAACTCAGAAGACAGTTTCTGTGAATTAGCATAACCGTGAGAAATAAAGTAAAACAAGGAACTAAAACACACTCGCAACAAAAATAAGATAAACCTAACAACTGTGTTTTGCTGTCTCGTCTCGTTATATTATTATTTATTTATTTTTAATTACAAATATAACTTCAAGGTGCGGTGGAATTAGCATTTATATAAATGCACACTCATGCAAATACATACACACACTAACCAAGCACGTGTTATAAGTAACTAACTGTATAGTTTTTAGGCTTAATACAAAATCAAATTTCTATAACGGAAACCGGAAGCAACTAAATTTTGTTACATTGGAAAAAACATTTTACGGCAAAGCGACATGTGTGCGTGTTCCGTAATTGCAAACCAAATAGGGCGTTTCGCGAAGTGCGACCATAGTGTTAACCATATTGTCATTTGGTTAAAACCAAAGTAGTTTTTTTTTTCTGTAGAATTTTCTCACATTACATGCTCGTCTTAATATTCATGCAATAAAAGATAATCACGTGTTGGGTGAGAGTGGTCTAGAAGAAGAGTATTCGCTTGCAAAATGCGAGTATCTCGGGTTCAATTCCCATAAAATTCTATTTTTTAAAATTTTTTATATATGACCCACGACAGTTTTATTAAATAGTAAATACAATAAGTAATCGAAGTTTTGTGTTTAACTATTTAAAATTATGTACTTATATCGCCAGACCATACTCGTCGCTCAAATGATTTCCTATTATTTCATGGATACTATGGAATGTGATAAAATTCTGTTACTTACAATTTACTGTTATTCTATAACAAAATTACAATGTGGCTTAAATGCTATGGACTGGAATATAAGAAAGGCTTTTTGAAATGCAAACTTCATTATGCTACTAAAACATCTTTTTTTATTGTCAGCTAATGTAGTCTATACGAAATCATAGCAATAACTCTGTAATCACGGCAATAATCGGCAATCATCCCTAATCACGTTGGCAAATCAAGGCAATAACTGCAATAGGTGTACAATACCAGGTGTAAACGAAATATGGTTCACCCCCTCTTTTTTTTTACTTATTAAGATAAACGAATGAAATTTAGTATAGATAATATGTATATCTATAAAATTCAACTATTTGATAGTGTTAGTAATTTTTTTAACATTTTCGGTTTCACCGGAAGTGACCATAATTTTCTTATTTTTAAACGCAACACTCTGTATATTTTTACATATTTAGAATCGGAAAAATTTCTGCATACGATCGTGTGCTTTAATTTTATTTTTGACATTAAATTTTCATTTATTTTTGTTTGTTTTGCTATTAAAGTGCTATAACGGTCATACAACTGTTCCTATGCAGCCAGGCGTTACCATAAAACTGTTTATTATCGTTTGCTGTCTGTATCCGTCGATCTCAGGCGCCTTAAAAACTTAACAGTTTCTTGAGAAAAAGTCAGAAATTTCAAATGGAACAACCTTATTAAATCATTAACCAGCAAAATTAGGTTTTTGAAGTAGTTGTTAAATAAGGACGTAACTACAGTCGTTATACTTTCAAACAAAAGAACATCACTACATTCTAAACAAAATAGGAAAGCAGTTTAATAACAAAAACAAATACAAATATCAATATCACAGGTCAACAATGATTTTATTGTCATTGGTATTAGGTCATTTTTAGGGTTACTTTGTGCAGCTGATTCCGAATTTGCTATCAGTTTTATTAGATTGGCTCTAGTTTTTGAGATAGTGCTCCCTTTTAGAAAGTGTGAAAGAAAAAAACAAGAAAAACCCAAAATTAAAAGTGTATTAAATAAGTCTCAAATTATACAAAATAAAATGAACGGAATATTAAAAAGTACCTATTACATTGTTTGCAAAGAACAGGTTAAGAATTAAAAATGATATCATAAATCACTCCTAATGCCGTTTGTATGACTTTCTTTTGTGTTGGTCTTCAGGACAATCGCGTAGGAGGCTTCAGCAATAGTCTGCCATCATGTGTCTATCCCATCTTTCTTGATACCTTTCCTCCATAGTCTTAGTCCTGGTGAAACCGCTCCCTTTGTTCCTCACTAAAATCACCCAGGCAACACCCAGGTTTTTCGAAAATATGTCTAAGTGGCTGGCTATGGAGAAAGTGTACTTTAATGCTCATATTAGCACCTAATTTCTTAAAATTAACGAGCATATTTTGCACTAGTTCTTCATAATTCTCTGATTTATGGTTACCCAAGAAGTTCTTAACAACTGAGACAAAACACCACCAGGCAGAAGCTTCAACATCAGTCATACATTTCATGAAATGCGAATCGTTAATGAGGAGTTTCCGAATTTGAGGACCATCAAAAATTCCTGCCTTAAATTTTTCCATACTTAGTTTAGGGGACGATGTACAAATGTATTTAAAGCATTCCCCGTTTTCATCTAAGGCTTTAACAAATTGTTTCATGAGTCCTAGCTTTATATGGAGTGGTGGGAGAATAATATTATCTCTGTCAAGCAATGGCTCGTTCACGATATTCGCTGTACCTATAGTCAAATTTTCTCTTAGTGGCCATGTCTTCTTCGTCCAATGATCCTGCTTTGCTCTACTATCCCATAGACAGATGAAGCAAGGGTACTTCGTGTATCCACATTGCTGTCCAAGTAAGAAATTCACCATCTTTAAATCAACGCAAACAGACCACTGCTGGTCTTGATAGCGGATCTTATGCAAAACCATTTTTATATTTTCGTATTCTTCTTTAAGTTTCGTTGAGTGGCCAATTGGAATGGATGCATAGCGATTTCCGTTGTGCAGTAGAACACATTTCAAGCTTCTTTTAGAACTGTCAATAAAAAGCCGCCATTCTTTTGGTTGATATTTAGGCAAACCCATTTCTAAACGAAGTCCTAGAATGTCATTGCAATAAACAAGCTCTTTGTTCATTTTCGCTCAAGTACGGGAGAATTGCCTGCTCTCTTGTTCTGTAAGTTGTTATTGTAACTTCTGGCTTTAGACAGTTTTTCTCTTTTAATCTGGATGCTAGAAGTTCAGACGCTTGTTTTGACAGATTTAGATCCCGTACCAAATCATTCAGCTCGTCTTGAGAAAACTGTTGTGGTGTTGATAAGCTCCTATCATATTCACTTTCACTAGAAGACTATGTGGTGGGCTGTGAGTCCGGCAGTACTTCGACATCTGACAACGGAAGCTCGGACTGTGAGGTAAAAACTGGAAACTGGCTGACTCCAAATTACGATATTTCCACGTACGTTTCTTGTAGCGGTTAAAGCCTTTCACAATCACAACACAAAAATAACAATCGTTGTGATGGTTTTTCGGTTCTGTCCACACCATAGGGACACCAAAGTTTAAGCTACTTCTTTCTCCTTTTGTCCATTGCCGTAGAGACTCTACATAGGTTTTACAAACGTTATGGGGAACCCAAGGTTTGTCTTGCTTCCCAACTGAGAAACCAAAATAAGCAAGAAATGCTTATTTTACAAAATTAGTAATATTTTGCCTTTGTTTCTCCACATATAATCACCACAAACGTAGCAGAATACCTCTGGATGGTTAAGGCAAGCTCTTCGTGATGAACTCATACCTATGCGAACGCTTATAATATTGTATTAATATGATGCTTGCAGAAATTAAGTAATATAAAAACACGTCTTTCTTCCACGGCTCGCTCTACACAACTAAGTAAATGAGTGCGGTAACGTACATGCAAACTGTTGTGACATGTCGCAACTTGTTACAACGCGTCATAACAAGCGTCTGTTGAGCGTAATATAAAAATTACAACGGTCGGATACTAGGCAGACGTCAAGAAAGTGCAGTGTTACTGAGGTAAATTCTAAATTTGAAGGTTATAAATTATTTAAAAAGCTAAAGCCAGTTTAGTAAAAACAAAAATTGTTTTTAAATTCAATGTCCCAAAGTACCCTAAAATCACATAAACATCTTCGGCAACGAAAAAATATTTTTTTTTTGTTGGGCTGTGTATGCAATTAAACTATATCAAGAATTGGAAGAGGAGCTCTCAAATTTTGTGACACCCTATATACCGTTTGGTGGATAGTTACAGAACACTGTGTATGTATAAGTAAATGACTGAGTAATTCTAAAACCTTTCAGTTTTCAAGATTTCTTGAACCTATATTCCTTTGTGATGCTCCAAGATAATGACTTTGCGTGGTCATCAGTTTTCATTCGTGATACATGAACTAGTTATTTTTTTAAATAAGTAGATACTTCACGTTCTATGTTTTTTTATTATAACAAACTAATTAGTCATTTGAAGTTTGTAACAAGAAAAATTCGTCATAATCACGTTTAACTACCTTAGAAGGCAAAGTTTCTAAGATTTAGACAAATGACGCATGACTTCACAATTAGATTTTGTCACTACGGCTAAAGAATACTTAGAAAAGCTTTTCTCATATTTAGTATTTATTAGGTAATTTGTTCATTATTCGCATACTTTATTCTACGTATAAAAGTAGCTTGATTAAGTTGCTTTTAATAATTTTGTGATATCTAAAAAAATAAGAAATTTAGTATAACAGTAATAAAAACTTTTAAGAGTTGCGTTGGTCGTGGACTTGGACAATTTTGACGTTAGCAACATTTTAGTCGGTTTCTAAGGGCACAAATTGCTGAAAATTGAGATAAGTTGTGAATGACATACTACGTGTGAAAGAGCTAAAGTGTGGACTTCGAGTGAACGTTCTCATACCAAAATTTATCGTATTTGCAAAAGTGCAAATTTTATAATTATAACCTGCCATTCCATCCATCCATCCAACTGCCACAGTAAAATAAAAATAAATAAATTGTAGCCAATATATCACTAATACTTGTCGTTGCCGTATTTGCAAAAGTGTAACATTTAATAATTGTAACGATGCTCAGTTCAGGGAGTATTAGATTTTTAGGAAAACAAGCAGTGAGAATTTGAATTTGCAATAGCCTGTTTAATTAGTTTCCGTACCGTAACTCTACCCATAGAAGCAGCACTACTTGCACCAAAGCAATGTAAGCGTCCGCCGCCGCTCCCATCAGCGGACTACAAATTTCGCTTCGGATGTCGGACAAAAATGGCTATAATAGCTTTATCTGGGAAGTTATCAAAAATATGCAAAGAATGAAAAATATATTTTTTAACTAGAGCTAATTGTAACGCGTAGTTAAAATCACGTAAATGCCAGAAAACGCGTTGTTGAAATTAAAAAGTTTTCGTTCTTTTTTCTTAATTTTTAAAATAAATGAAAATTTTAGCAAATCCTAATAAAGTACTTTTATAGTATATTAAAAAACAAGTTTCATAAGACATGATTTTAGAGCACGCGTCCAAGTTAGAAAACGAGCCGCTTGCGGCGAGTTTTCTAATGGACAAGTGCGCTTAAATGTCTTATGAAACGTGTATTTTATACTATTTTTTCTATTTTGGTCCAAAAACGTTAAAAATTACCTTATTTTATATTTTAATTTAAAAATACTATCCATTAGGAAAATTTTGTTTTTTGTTTTTGTTATGTGGCTGTTGGTACCATTTAAAATAATTTCAAATAACTCAAACTACTGTCAAATTAAAATTTAGACAGGCTGTGTTTGAAAGTGATTTAATTTTTAAAATACTTAAGATTTGAAGATAAGATGGAAGAAGAATTATCTTGCACCCCACCCGAGCTACGCAAAGTAGCGAAAAATACGCTAAATAATCTTAATTTTTAGAACTTACAATTTGAAGGTTATGTTTATAACGAGTGAGGGTTTTGCTGTCACATGGTTGTCACCAACCTAACAAAATAAAATTTTGAGTTCTTTAAAGAGTTGTTTTATGAAATCCAAATGAGTTTCATAAAGTAGTCAGTAAAGAACCAAAATAGAAAAAATACTTTATCGAATTGATAAAACGATCGGCGTTTGCGTTATTGAATAAATAATTAATCAATTTAAAATTTTTCAAAACTTCCTGGAAGGCGTCAGAATAAAATTGGGAGATAAGTAAAAAATAAATTTGTAGTTCAATGCAAGCTCTATCGGCCCAGAAAGTTTAAACAAAAACGTGTAAACAGTTTTTGAGAATTCTTTTTTTGAAAATTTTTAAAGTTTTGAAGCGGTATTTTTTGGATTTTCAAAATTAATTTTATTTCATCGTATACTACCTAGGAAGGGCTCTCAAATAAGTTGTAGCTAATCCCGATCAGACAATTAATTTTTGAGTAAATAGGCGTTAAAGTCGAGATTTTCAAAAAGCTGTAGCGGCTGCCATTTTGAAGCTAGAAAGTTCGGTAAAAAAGTTTTCGATTTGCCTTAAGTTCTTCTATCAGATTCCGATGTTGTTTTGAAAAAAACGCTACGAAGAAAACATGTTTCACTTCCGTTTCCGGTTTTGGATTTTTTTTAAATTTCATCAAAATCGGTCCAGTACTTTAGTATGTAGAGGCGTCACCCATCCACCCACCCACCCACAGACAGACATTCTTTTAAAATCACTTTTTTGGGTTCATTAAGCCCCAAAACGTGCATTTCAGTTAAAATCTAGGTTTCGAAAATTTCGAAGTTGTCTATTTGAACGTTAATATCAAAATTCAGTTTCAATGTACAATTTCATCTTTCAGTTGCAAAAATAAGACTACACACACTTCATTTGAAGTGTGATTCTTGTAGGTATTAACCGTTTCAATAGAACGTTGAATTGGTACACGACGTATAATAAAAGTAATAAATGTAAGTGCCCTTGTAGAAGGGCTGTACGTCGATAATCCGCGGAAACGGCCACTTGGGGTGGCACTAGACAGCTTTCTATGGCATTACAGGGCCGTTCCCCACATCCTTACACATAAAAGCAGCCCCCGTTGCCAAATACGCAACTGTTTATATATGTAAGCCGTAATATCCTGCTTCTGCTGAAATAAAGAGGAGAATGTTAAATATGCAAATACTAATAGATGAGGCTATAAGTAAACATGAAATATTTCCAACGTATTTTATAGGCTTTGGGAAAATTTGAACTAAGAAGACAAGAAAAATGAGAAGCATTTTGTTGATTTCGTAGATGTTTTTACAGTTTTTACTTTCTTTTTTAACTTAACACACCACTTCATACAATAGTTTGTTGAACTGTTTAAAATTTATATCGATTTGGGCTTGCTAATTTGAATAAACCAATAATGAATTTTAAATTTTTCAAAAATTCCTGGAGGGCGTCAGAATAAAATTTGAAAGATTCGTAAAAAGTAAATTTGTAGTACGCTGTAAGCTCCATCGGCTCTGAAAGTTAAAAACAAAGTGGGTGTCGACAGTTTTTTTTGGTAATTTTATTCAGTTTACAGTTTCAGTAGTTTGAAAAATTCTCCTAGTTCATGACATTGTGTACCACTAGGGTATACAGGTAAAATACCAATCTGATAACTCATTTCTGAATAATAGGGGTTAAAATTACTTTCAAAAATTCATAGAAGGTGTCACAGAGCAACTAGTGTGCTGGGACATGAAGCAAATTGTAGCTCATCCCCAGCTTTATAAGCTGTAGCTCATCCCCAGCTTTATAAGCCTACAAAATTATAAAAAAAAAACGGGTGGCCAGTTTTTGAGAAATATTTTTTTGAAACCCCCCAAGTTTTTTAAATACTTTTTACTTCACAGCTTTTTGTGTTTAAAAATTCTCGTAAATAGTAACAATGTTGCCCCCTTCTTAAGAGCAATTTCAATACCAAATTTGACCCCGAACTGTAAACTCGTTTTTGAGTAATAAGGCGTTCGAGTCAAAATTTTCAAAATGTCGTCGTGGCTGTCATTTTGAAGCTAGAAGATTCAGGAAAAAAGGGATGGGCCATTTCGGAGATTAGAAAAAACGAACCAATCCCACCCACAGACAGACTTTTTTAAAAACCACTTCTTTGAGTGGTCCAAAACGTGTATTTCCGTAAAATTTTCTAATTCGAACATTTTCATGAAATCAATATAAAGTAAAAAATTTAAATCATTATTTGAGTTTCAATTTTGATTCCAACAGAACATTTATAAGTAAACTTATATGCGACAGGCGCTTTTAAAATAATCTTTATTCCAAATTATCATTTGTTGCTGTTCAGAAGCGCGTGGAAAGTATTTGGAAAAAGCTGAAGTATTAGCTTCGTCTGGACTTTCCCATACTAGATATTAATACTTGCCGTATTTGCAAAATTGTAATTTTTTATAATTACAGTTCACCGAAGATTAGATTTCTCTTCTCTCATTTCACCGTATGTTAGATTTTTAAGAAAACAATTTATGTAGGCAACTCTACGATGTCGCATACCGTATAAGAATAGTAAGAACGGAACCGCCCGCCCTACAGCTGATTAGATGCGCGTTTCGGACTAAAATTCGATATAAATACTTTATTTAAAGATTTATCAAAAATATGCAAAGAACGAAAAATATATTTTTTAACTAGCTAATTAATAGGCGTAGTTAAAATCACGTAACTGCCAAAACACCGGTTTTTGATATCGTATCGTATCGTTTCTTTTCTTAATTTTAAAAATAGTTGAAAATTCTTGGTGATGCAAATAAAGATAATTTTTTTTTGAAAAATACACAGGTTTTAGAGGTTCTTAATAGGGATGCCGCCGGAACCGGATCCGGTTCCGGTATCCGGCGAATCCGGCCAATTTTTCGGAGATCCGGTTTGGCCGGATTTTCTCGCGGTTCCGGCCGGAACTGAGAATTTTTTCTCTTTTTTCTAAATACTTAAAAGTTAGATAGTAACGTTACTTTCTTTACTAACACAAATTAAAAAAATAATAATTTTTAAAAGCAATTTATCTTTATAGCTAGTTTATGCCATAACACAAATATACTTTAAGACAGGTTAATTTTTCTTACATTTTATTACATACACCACACCTACTACAAATTAATAATTGTAGTTGATAATAGGCAAATTGTGATGTAAAAAAATCAACTTTTCTCCGTTGCTCATGGACAATCTGTTTCGATTCTTTTCATACACGTTGCCTGCCTCGGAGAAAAGCCTCTCGCTGTAGCCACTCGATGCAGGAGCAGATAAATATCTTTTGCCTGTTTCGACAAAAATGGAAATATGAAAAACGGTATATAAATGCGGAAGTTGTACTTGTAGGTTATTTATATGTTGATTTTTGAATGAAATAAGATATTTCGCGATATCGGGGAACCCCAGGAATAAGAAATATACCATATTTACGTTAAGATCTAAACAGAGTGGCCCGGGAATCCCCGAAGCAAGTTGCAAATGGATGATCCACCGCGATAAACTATAAACGTATATAAAAAGAGAGATCAGCAAAACCACTTAATGTCAAAACTTTAAACAAATTGACTATAAAGAATGCAGTAACAAATTGTATGCATCGAATTATTTAGAGTTAGGATCCGGTTCCGGTTCCGGTATCCGGCCAAAATTTGCAGAGTTGGTTCCGGTATCCGGCTTTTTCAGAAAGTGGATCCGGCGGCATCCCTAGTTCTTAATCTGATTAATAGCAACCAAATAATTGTTATGAATCTGCCTTGAGTCAAAGTGCATAAAATAAGTGTTTTAACTTTCGTAGATGAGAACGTTAATTTACGTTTTCACGAAAATTTTCTTATACAGCCTTACAATGTTTTTGCATAATCTTAGCGAAGAAAAGTAGGATCTTTCAACAAAAAATAAGCTAAATATTCAGGGTATCATTGAAAAATGACGTTGTATGCTGTTGCTTCTATCTCAGTAAGCTGGTTTTCGTAACAGTTAATATTAATCATAGTTTTACCTAACCCGAGAACATTGCAGATAATTTGTTATGTATAGGAACGGTGCTGACAACATAAAAATGAACACATGGCGGGAAAGTGCAAGAAAAGATGTTAAGAGCAAAAAGTCTATAGGGAAAGAAAACAATATAAATAGAGTGGTTGAAATTGAATGTATTTTACATTTTACGACGACAGTAGAAAATGAGCAGTCATTTTTTTTCAACGGCATTAAACGCTTTTTGAGCGAAAACGATTGCAAAAAATTCATACCACAATTAGACGAAACGGGTTTTTTAAATTTTTTTGATGAAAAGAGAAGAAGTTATGGTTTTATATGATTTTTGGCAACGTTCTTTGCCTTAAGCATTAAAGAAAGAAAATTTAGGGAAAACCTTTGCTTAAGAAAAACGACATGTACCTTGTATGCACGGAGGTTATACGACATTGGTGACTGAGTCAGCATATTGTACTTCTACGACGCTTATTAGTTATTTTATTATAACTGCAGGAGAAATCGAAAATTTTCACAAAAAAACTTCAGATCATTGTTTTTTGCTCAAAAAGATTACTTGGTAGTAAAAAACGCCAGAAAGCAAGAAATAAATCACTTCAACCAAACGCGGGGGAAGGGGGGTAGTAGACCTCCTAAATATTTTTGACTAAGTTAAAGAAAAAAATTAGGTATGCTACCGTCTCTACAAGGTACCTTCAATCCGAGTTTTATTTTCATTCTTTGTTTATTGCACATAAAATTAATTTCCTATTTCTAAAATTCATAGAGGGCGACGCAGAAGAATGGAGATTATGGAATAAAATCAAACGACAACCTCTCCCATTCTTAATTAGTTAATATAGTTAAAAAAAATGTGTTTAAGAAATAAGTTTTTGAAAACTTCCCTTTTACTCTTGACTGTATTTATGATCCAGAAATACCCGTTTATAATTGCGTTCTCCTAGGGGTCTTACAATACCCAATTTTGCGCTTATCATACACATACATAACTATGTATGTCTATCTGTTTAAACGAAAAAGTTGGCCAATAGCCGAGAATACCACTGTGAGAAAAAGCTTTGCGAGAAAAGTAAAATGGTAAAACTATCAAAAAAACTGAGAAAAAACACACCGCGGAAAACGCTTAGAAAACCCTGAACAATAAAACAAAGTGGAGAAAAATCCTAGGATATTCCTCCTAAAGGTAAATCTCGCAGTAAAAGGCAATTTAATTAAATACTACAAATATCAGTCTAGAAAAGTGTCTAATTTTAACGCTATCGTTTTGTATGTATATATATACAAAACTATAGTATAACTATAGTTAGAGCTAATAACATGCAGATAGATCAGACACTAATAAAGTAATAAAGCAATCGATAGGAATTTGGAAAAATGTGTTTTTCTTTAATTGATTTGTGTATTTTAGCGGTCACGGTCAAATCCAGGAAACATCTAAAACAAAAACCTGTAAAGTACTACAGAGGCTGTGTCTTTGCCATGCTTATTCCGTTCTGAAATCTCTACATTTCTTTGCATCTGTCCATCTGATCATTGCATTATTTGTATGTTCATGCAAACGTGTTAAGAATAATAGATTGGTTGATTGTGTCGTAGCTGGAATCATTTTGCCTGATATAAGCTCGACCTCCGCGTATGCGAAACTGTGTTCAAAGGCAACGGTCTATTTATTTGGCGCCTAATTTTTATTGTTATGCCGTGGTGGTAAAAAGTAAAAACTGCGTAAAAAGTTTTTTATTGAAAGATAGAATGTAATTTTTTTGCAAAGTTTTGGGTAGGCACTGCCTATCCTGTCTAATAAAACAGACCGCCCGCGCCACTGGTAAAAACTAATACAATTAAAATAAGAGACCCGCAAGTACTAATAAATTGTTCCTCTAACCATTGACTATACTCTTAGGTATATAATCAAAGCTCTAACGCAAATACGATACCATAAATTATAAAATTCGATTATAAAACTTGAACGAATGTCTTTAAATTCAATTGCACTATCAGCTTGTACTGAGCGAAGTTAAATGCAGAATTAATGTGAAAAGTGGCAAAGTTGAAACAAAAAGAGCAAACTTGGTATATTGCAAAGAACAAAAGCTGCAGTCAAAACACCTGTGTAATGGCCGTAGCCGTAGCATTTTCGAATTTACAACCAGACGAGCCTTTGTCCGTGCCGTTCCCACACTGACCAAAGCACTTCTAATAGTCTTCCGACCCCGACACAGCCAACGACACTAAAATTATACCGCCATAAACCATCGGAAATTGCCTTCATATCTTCCAATATGCTTGCACTTGAATTTTTTAAGTCCATAAGAAAAAAATACAAAAATTAAGACAAGAAATATTAAAAAAAATATCGCTATAAAAATTACAAAAAGACGCCCCTAAGTAAAATCAAAACACCCATAAAATACTCGAAGAAAACGCTAAACCCGACTAGCCAGTCTGAAATTAAAAATAAATTCTAACGCATTACATCAGAAGCTATTTATTTTTTCGATTTTCGAATTACAATGACAAATAAAATTTAAATAAATCAATTATTATTGTTCTGCTCGCCCTTCCTTACGGATTATATTTAATTAAGAGCATTTTGTTTGTATTTTTTTAGTGTTTTTTTTTAATTTTTCTCAGACGCTTGTTCATTTCTGCAATTTTCTAGCTACTCCATTATTACGCAAACATTATATTTTTAATGTTAAAAAAAGGGAAAATCGGCGTTGGTTCATTACCCGTAAAGAGGCGGGCCGCTATATGGGTCCTTCGCAGTGGCGTAACAAAGACCCCCACGGCTTGGGCCTATTAGGGGCCCAGGGCGATCATGGGCAGGGTCAGAAACTAAAAAGGAAAACATGAAAAAAAATATATACACGGTCATTGTACTTCAAAACATAGAACTATACAAAAATATTTTAATTATTATATGGAGTGTCATACTTTGTGTCGATGCGTTACCGAAATGTATAATATTACCTGTCAGTGAGTTTGATAATCAGTAGCCTAAATAAAAGCATAAATCTGCATGTCAGCAAAATAACTAGGTTATTCAATTTAGAAATAATTAGTTCAGTTTCGGTTTCAATCGCGAACGTGCAGGTATCTACATATTAAAGGCAGAAAAGTTGTCTCAGCTTTCCCTGGTGGGAGACACGCGGACCTCGAGCTGATAATACCACGCTCCAGTATTAGCTTCAGTCGCGGACCCGCTGTCGAGGGGCATGTACGGAGCACGGAGCCGTGCCCCACATTTATTAACAACTTAGCCTACTGGCTCCACTAGTCTATATATTAAAGGCCGATGTTTGGTTTGACTTAACTTTCGGCTCGGCTACCTGCGTACGCGGCCGACTTTTCTCTCATTATTCCCTTCCACCTGCGTTCAGTCTCGCCTCAGCTGTCGTGAGGAAATAAAATAATTGAAGGTTGGGGGGTAGTATAAAAATTTACGGGGGGGGGCGTCACGGTTTGCGTTACGCCACTGGTCTTTCGGACTCCGCAGCGGAGTCCTAGGCCCCTCTTCGGCCGAGAAAGGTGGCAAGGATGAGGTAGAACAAGGAATGAGGATAAAGGAGGTTTTCCAGGGAATGTACTGCCTCAGTGTATATCTTTCGGCTCAAGAAAACCGCGGAAAAACTAGAGCCAGGCCAGTCGGCCAGGCCGGGAATTGATCCCAGGGCCTCCCGAATGAAAGGCGGACGCGTTAACCACGAAGCCACCTCTCTCGGTGTTAATGTTTATCTACTTATCAATTTTATAAATGAAAAGGATTCAAAATTTGCAAGGAGAGTTTTGCACTCTTTAACTGCAAAGGTTTATACAGTGTATAAAATTTTATCCTTGTGCATTTGCGTGAAATCAGGCAGCGAGATTTAACGTTAGAAGAAAATATTTAAGATTTTAACACATGTTCTCGTGAAACATGGAACGATCCCTTACTAACAACCCGTATATGTATGTACGTATAATGAAGCTCATCAGCACCTTGACTTCTTACTAATTGGTTGGAACACAGTGAAGTATTTACGAGCTTACTTTAAATTTGGAAGGTATTTGTTAAGCACCTTGAAGATCTTGCTTATTTGAAGAGATACAGCACTACATAATTGATACAAAATGGAGAAATTTTATGACTTAGGAAATTTAAAGTAGTTTTTTAGGTTTATTTAATAATTTTTTACTTGTACTTCTTTCATATATTTCAAAAAAATTTGGTAATCTGCAGAAACATCCGAGAAAATTTCCATGCTGAATATCATACGGTACCTATTTAGGCTATGTGACGTTTCAAACCAGGAAACCATCATCAGATTCAGTACTATAACTGCAATGACTAACCTTTTTAATGTATTAGAATCGGTTTCTTAATTCACATTTCGGCTTTGTATTACACTTAATTTAATAAATTCAAACAAACTAAGATAGCATAAAATTTAAAGTATTTATAGCAAATGCAGATCTCTCTCTTTCGGTGGCGTATAAATGAATAATCACATAATAGCTACACGCTACTCCTGACTGTCGCCGGCAGTGCCTTTTCGGTGCTTATTGCGTTTTAAAATCCCTACTATTTATTTGCATCTGATCATTGCATCATTTTTTATCAATGTGCATGCAAACGTATTAAGAATAATAGATTGGTTAATTGTGTCGTAGCTGGAATCATTTGGCATTATGCAAAGCGGTGTTTAAAGGCAACTCTTATTTGCTTATTTGCGGGTGCTTTATTCTAGAACTATTCCGCTATTGTTTGTTTTAACTGTAAGTGAAATTTGATTACATGCTGTTAATACATTAAATCCCCATTTTTGTTTGACGCCCAATTTTTAATGTTACGTGGTGGTGCTAAAAAGCAAAAATAAAACCTGTATGTAAAAGTAGCTTTTTCTTTGTTGAAATATAGAATTTGATTTTTTATTTGAAAAGTTATGGGTTACCACTGCTCTCTTTCATTTGTATTTTTATTAAGGCACATTTAATATCTTCGTTTTATATTATTTACGTATTTCGTATTATTTTTTGCCAGAAGTATTACCGTATCTTTTTCATAAAGCTTGTTTCTGAAATTGCATTCCTGCTACATTCAGTCGGACTAGGGGTAGGATTTTTATGCAATTTTTTTTATATCTACTGGCTACTTGGTTAGGTGATTTTAATCCAGTAGATCGTGATGTAGGAATAGAGATTTTATTTCGTTTTAATGGCACACAAAACTTTTAATATTTGATATACCGCATGTTCAAATAAAAAATACATAAGAGTTGGCCATGGAAAATAAAATTACTGTCTGTTATAAACTTCTGGTAATAAATTTGAAAATTTTCAACTAGGACAGAAATAAACTGATGCAACTAAGATTTAAAACAACGAATTTTATGACAAACAACGGAAACAGAATTTTATTTTTGACTATGAAATGACTATGAAATGTCGGTTTCTAATAAAAAAACTAAGCGGGTCCGTACAGTACTATCTATTATTAAGAAAATTCTGTTAACAATATTTGTTAAGCAGTTTGGATCATGTTTACAAATAAATAGTCTGGAAATTCCACATTTCATTGCCCAAATATTGATGGTCCAGTTACAATAACAGACGCTCACATTGTAGAATTAAAACAACAGCAAATTAATGTATAAAACTAGCTCAACCGATGCACTACGCCCTACGTTTTTCTTTTTCTGAAAAACAATGATGGAAAATTTATTGAAAGAGATATAACTAATACATACCGCAGGTTACGCAGCTTCATGGCTCCGACCACCTTACGTGACCTTAGATAAAGATCGAAACCCGCAATCATAACAAATATAACCTGTGAAGATGTAAGGCATGTTACTCAATGCGCGGTCACTACAAGTTGAGTAAGGTGGAAGGGATACGGATTTAATATATAGATTATAGTCTATAGTACCTAGTTCAATCTGCGGCCCGCTACGCTACCTACTTTATTCGTGTAGTTTTATTTAAAGTAAAATAAACTAAAAAAGGGAGACATAGCCCACAGGTTCTACTGCTTATAATTCAATTTTTAATAATATATTTTTTCTGATTTATATTTTAATAACATTTTGTCATAAGTGACATATAGCACGACTAGTTGTTAGTTACGCATTCGAGAAGCATAAATTTTATCGAAATCGGCAAACGAAGTCATTAAAGAACAAAGTGTCTGATAGCATACTAATTAGCAATATCTAGACTCGCCATGATTCAGCGTAAAGGCGGTAACAGCTGAAAATAACTCTAATTTACTAACTTTATGATTCTAATAAGGAATGGTTTCTCTAGCATTACCTATCGTAATTGCACTCATTACTTTGCTCATTGTTATTTATGACTGAACCATGCTGAAAAACAACGGCACAATCAAACGCCGCTAGGTAATCTGAGTTATTATTTCAGGTGACCAACACGGCTTTCAGCTAAGACTTTGTACTGAAACGAAAAATTTTCTACGGCGCCTGGCCTTTAATTTTTTTAATGTAATCACTTTATTATAACGTTCTAGCCTCAATAATTGCCCTTAGATCACAATACCAACTAATCCTAGGCAAGTAGACAACGAGTGAGCTATTATGCATATACCGTTACTCCTCCTATAAGTTGTAGCTCGGGCTGGGAATATTTATCGATATATCGATCATGTCGATATTATCGATAATAATACCAACATAGATAATCGAAATATAACAGTGACAGAAAAAATTGAATCCAAGATTGCAACAACTGAAACATATCAACTCATCAAAACTTTTAGTAGAAATCCATCTAGGTCGTCTGCCTTAGCCCCTAGCATGTATCAAACCTGCATCTTTAAATTACTGGTCTAAGATACAGACCTTCAATGAATTTTTTTTATGCAAGTACAAATATA
Source organism: Ctenicera cuprea (assembly GCA_958336395.1). Lineage (NCBI taxonomy): Eukaryota > Metazoa > Arthropoda > Insecta > Coleoptera > Elateridae > Ctenicera > Ctenicera cuprea. The sequence goes on along the minus strand of OY284494.1, from coordinate 13,255,415 downwards.
AAATTTACATGAATATTGTTATATTTTAATCTGATTAGTTTGATTTAGTCTGATTTAGTCAGATTAGCAACAACAATATTAATGCAGCTTAATATTTCTACACAAAACGTAAGTACGTGGTGTAGTAGTTCGCATACTAGACCGGCAATCTGAAAGTTTATGTTCGATTCTTGTGTTAGGCAGACCTCAACGTAAATTATCACTAAATATTAAAGTTCTAATTTTCACAATATTTCTCTCAATAGAAAATATTTTTAGTCGCAAAAGCGAAAATATTATATAAATTAATAATTCAAAAATAGCCATTTCTATATTACGATGCCAAGAATTTGGCCAAAGTCAAACTCGAGAACTTATATACGTTGGAAATTAAATCTGAGTTTTTCATGCACGTAATTGCCTAAAACAATTATTTACGTTGTTATTTAAACTTCACATCTATTTTTAATTCGCCAGAGAAAATCCACAAAAGTTATTTTTACATAGTGGATTTGCACATCCAATAATATTTTTCAAAGTTGACTTTTGAAGTTGTATTAACTTCTAAATTTAAGCTTGTTTTGAATGGCGGGTTTCAGAGAGGGTTGTACGGACTTGTTAAGGCACGGTTGGAAGGGTGCTAATGATGCGAATGAATAACGGCAGTCGTGACGGAATGCAACATGGGGTCGCGGAGTTGTCCCATAATAACGCTAAAACGAATCTTTTAATCTTTCTTGCAACATTTACAGTTTGGTTCTTTAGAAACATTTTTTTCCTCTGGCGTTCTATGCAAAAAGGGAATATATGATATTGTATGAGCAAAAAGTTATCAGGCTTGGCCATGGAGAACAAAGCTCATGTCGAAACTTAATTCGTACAATCGCAAACTGTTCTTCAAAAATTATGACGTGGCAGATGAACTAAGTTCCGACAAGAGCTTTGTTTTCCATGACCAGGCCTGCTGAGGTTCTTTTTTTGTTCTTTCTCATGCGATTCAAGATGATTGCTTTGCAACCAAAATTATTAAAAAGTAGATTGCCGTAATTGAATAACATGTTAAATAATTTCTAGAACCAAATTATATGTGGATTGATTCCAATTTACTATACTCAAAGATATACTTTCATGGACTGTTTCAAAATGGTAAAAATAAAATTAATTTCTGTGGGCTCATTTGACATGGTTTTAGGTAGCGTTTTTACATTTGAAATATTGTTGCGAACTAAATCTAAACAAAACCCAAGAACATTTTTTGAATACGTGTTAAATAGGAGATTACTAGGTCATTAAAAAAGAAATGTCTTTTATACCCTTTCATTACCTGAAACATTTTTAAATTTAAATTCGCATCCGGTCCGAATCGGATTGAAGTCGGATCGAATGTAATTTAATTTAAACTACCGGAACCCGTGGAGGTGGACTACGCCCCACGTTTTTTTGTAAACTTCTTTCAACAAAATAACAAATACGCTATGTCGAGATGTTAGACATGTTATTAATGCATTCAGCAGTATTTTATATTCTCAAATATGCAAGGAGTCAGCGAATATGAGAACGGTTTCCGTAAATTCGTTTGTTTCCTAAAATAATCATCGCGTATATTTTGCGCCATTCCATTTTTTTATTCTGGATGTATTAGATCTTCTATAAGAAGATTGGAGCATAATGTATGTAATTAAAGTCGAAACACTCCAAAAGAAAGCTCAAAGTGTTATTTTAACATTTAAAAGAATTATTGTACATTTTAGTCACAGAACTGCCCTGTCTTAATGACTCAATCCGAATGCCCGCTTATTTGACACATGTTTGTATTTATTTATGTTTATTTCAAATCATTTTATTTTAGTTTCTAGAAGCAGTAACGCGGCCCCCAACTTGACCTTGCAGTCCAACTTTTTGCATTCATGCGACCGTTCAGATTTATAAACAAAAGATCATCTTTTCATAATTACGATGTTCTAAATTTTATATACTGCACAATAATAAGATGCGCCCCCTCGTCGTTTTGTAACTTTTTACCCGGCGCTCGCCGCTCCGAATGTATCCTCATCGATCTCGGAAATGAGAACTGCTCCCGGTAAGAAAATCCGCGAAAAAGTAGCTCGGAAGAAACAAACCCAAAAAATAATCTTTGGTAAGAAAAAACCCTACAAAAAACTCCTGCCTGTGGCCGAGACTAATTTGTAAATGAATGTGAGTTACGAGCGGCCAAAACCCCAATAACTCAAACATCTACTGTGAACCCAAACAATCCTAGCTGTACCGAAAACTATATCGGTGTACTGTACAAAAAAATATGTGCCTTATATAATGGATGCGTGGGTTGTAGTAGCAGGGGCACCACTAAATGATGAGACAGGCGGAAGAAATCTGAGTTTAGTATATTGATACAATCGGGTAGTATCGGATAAGTAAATATTACATTAAGTTGTATGTTCAGATACCGATTCACAAATGTTAATTTTATCCGAAATCTATGCGAAATTCTACAAATACATTTAAAAAAATTTGTCCTATATTTAATATAATTTTTGCTGAAATATTGCCAAAACTACAAAATTACACCATTACATTTGATTAGCCAATTTAAGTAAAGTATATTGCCCAGCACAACTATATACATATATTTAACGCAAATACATTTATACAATATGTTCCAAGAGAAACTGAAAATCTCGTATAATAATACCTGCCTGAAATGTTGCAGTCAATTGTAGACATCATAACGATGAAGAACGCATAGTTTTGTATTACTCAGTAGAACTGTTGGTAACCTTCTGATTTAATTAAAGCTCAAATAATTTAATTTACGTTTTCAAAACAACGCATGCGTGCGTCCATATGTCGATAGCGGAATTGCTAAACACGCGTTACACGCTTGCAACACAACAACGGTACCGATACTGCAGCGGTTACAATCCCTCTCACCGCCAAATTTTAGTTATTGTTTTCTTTATTTCTTATTATCCGTTTCATTGTATAAGACCTAAATATTGTTCTTGTATTGCTTTTTGTTAATAAAAATTGCCAAATTGGCAATGTACTACTTACTCATCCGATACTACCCGAACTTATCTATATACTAAACGTGGATGCTTTCCGCCTGTCTCACCATTTTATGGTAAGGGGTCTTCGCTACTATAACCCACATATTTACGCGTACATTATATAAGGCGTACATATTTCTTTGTACTGTGCACCGACACAGTTTTCGGTACCGATAGGATCCTATAGGTTTACAGTAAAAGTTCGGGTTATTGGAATCCTGGCCGCTCATAACGCGCATTCGTTTACAGGTCAGACTCGGTCGCAAGCGGTTGCATCAGTTTAATTAATGTTTTTCTGGCATATTTGTTTTTTTTTGTGGCTATTATTTTCTTAGAGTATTTTTATGAAAGTTTTTCTTTTCAAAAATTATTTTCCGAGGTTGTTTCTTCTAAACTTCTTTTTCGTGTTTTTTCAGGGAATTTTCTTACCCTGGGCGGCTCTCATTTCCTAGACCGACTCAGCGGAGGGAACATTCGGAGCGGCGTGCGCCTAGTATAAGATTACAAAAAAAAACAGGAGCGTATCCCACGGCTTTTGTTATATTTTATTATTGTGCAGTATATAAAATTGAGAACTTCGTAATTATGAAAAGATGATTTTTTGTTTATAAAACTGAATGGTCGCATGAATGCAAAAAGTTGGACTGCAAGGTCAAGGTCGGAGGCGCGTTACTGCTTCCAGAAAGTAAAATAAAATGATTTGGAATAAAAATAAATAAATACAAACATGTGTCAAATAAGCGGGCCTTCGGATTGAGTCATTAAGACAGGGCAGTTCTGTGACTAAAATGTACAATAATTCTTTTAAATGTTAAAATAACACTTTGAGCTTTCTTTTGGAGTGTTTCGATTTTAATTACATACATTATGCTCCAATCTTCTTATAGAAGATCTAATACATCCAGATAAAAGAAATGAAATGGCGCAAAATACGCGCGCTAATTATTTCAGGAAACAAAGAAATTCACGGAAAGAATTTTTATCTTTCGCGGTTATCAAGTTCTGATAAAAGATAATTTTAACATTTTCTAAATATTGTAAAAATTTAAAACAAATGTTTAAGGATTTATTTTCAGTTATAATGATTTATTAAAATATGAAGCATTAACCGAAATATGTGTTTATATGTGTATAATAAACATTGGAACATCTATATATTAAATCCGGAACTGTCTCAAATTATGTTGTTGCTAGGAAATATCACGACTATCCGAAGAAGAAGTGACATTGCCTTGCATCAACACAATTAAGTTGGTCGGTGAAAGTTTTTAATTCTCGAGTGGATTTCTTTAGAATATTGCTCGAACTAAATATTAAAACACTTAGTTGATATAATTATTAGATACTTACTGACGTACAAACGCTAAAAGCAAAAATAAAAAAAAGTTTGTTGATGTGCTTGCTATGGTTACAACAGCGATAACACCGGAAATTCGCGAAAAACGTATTATCGCGGCTTGTCGGGGTGTCATTGGTTAAGAACCTGAAAATAAAGGGCTGCCGTTGGCTGTTATAATGTAAGTGGGATATTCTATGCAATAGCTCGCTTACATGTGGAAATTTCGTTTGTGAAAAAAATTATGTCAAGGAACGGAAGTTATCTATTTTGCGCTAACTGTTTAAATTTGTTTTAAGAAGTATTCGTCCTTTACAAGCAAGTTTCATCATAGCCACCATTTAGTTTGTTTGGGAGATATAACAGCACGAACGACTTGATGCGCCCCCACACGCGCAGCAGATTTTGTTCTTTGGCCCTAACCCTCACAATGAATTTTTTAGGTAATATTTAAATATCAAAAGCATTTATAAAATCAACACTTTCCTATACTGAAAGTACAGAAAACTAAACACGCTAAAAAGTAGTTAGCTACTTCCGAAATGGAAATTATAAATTTTTTGTACTGACGCACCTGATTCAGTTTGGGACAAGACCTTTTTGAAAAATGAGCGAAACACTTCGCCTGGACTTTCCTATACTTATAAATTGACATTTTTTTATATTTCCCAACACTTTCGATATACACCTGTCTACAACTTTGCTCTTGGGTTTGCGAGTCTATCTATTAAAATAAAAAAGTTAGCCTACACTGAACATTAAACGACTAGTACAAGAATACAACTGCTGTAGAAAGTATGTGAAATTCTTCTAAGGACAAAAAGATTATTAAGGGGCAAAAAAATTCGATTTTTTGATTTTTTGTAAAAAGATTCTCCTAGAGCAAACAAAACAAAAAACCAAATTATTAATTTTTTATCAAAAAAATTTGGGGGGAGGGGGAACAGTAGCCCCCCTAAATATTAAATTATCAAAAAAATAACACGATATTCGGATTTTGCTATCAATGATGAGTTATATTGTTTTAACAGAAATATTTTATTGCCCCCCGTTAAATAAATAAAAGGGTACCAATTTCCAATTCTCAAAAATTCATAGAGGGGGTCACAGTAAAATTAAAGCAATGAGCAAAATACAAAATTGTAGCAGATGCCTATCTCTATCAGCTTAAAAAGTTTAAACAAAAACGTGTGGCCAGTTTTTGAGAAATATTTTTTTGAAAATTTCCAAAATTTTGGAGTGGTGCCATTGCGATCGCTTTTAGATTTTCATAATTAATTATATTTCATGGTATAGTACCCTCAAACGGCTACCAAACAAGATGTAGTTGATTCCAATCAGACAACTGGTTTTTGAGTAAATGGGCGTTAAAGTCGAAATGTTCAAAAATTCGTAGCGGCCGCCATTTTGACGATAGAGAGTTCGGTAAAAAAGCGTTTGATTTGTCCTAAGGCCTTCTATAATCTCCACTATTCAAATTTCCAAAATTCAGTTTTTGAATAAAATGCTACCAAAAAAACATGTCTAACTTCCGCTTCCGGTTTCGGATTCTTTTTAAAAGCTTATTTTGTCGATGAATTTTTGATATAGCTCTGCATTCCAATTTTCATCAAAATCGAAGTACGGGTTCGAGAGATATCAGCGAATTGACGTACCGTTCACAAACGCATTCGTAAAAATGAGCGAAACACTTCGCCTGGACTTTCCTATACTTATAAAATAACATTGTTTTATATTTTCCAACACTTTCGATATACACCTGTCTAGACACGACTAGTTAAAGTAAATAGTTCTTATAAGTAGTAACATCTTGAAGCGATTGAAGAAAGACCGACCGCTGCGCGCGCTGCAAGCATAAGGTTGGGTAAAATATTAGGACTGAATCTACGGAAGCGTGGAAATTGATATTTGAAAATATATTAATAACTCGAGAAGTATTATTTTTAGCAAGAAATTACTCTTATTAATTTGTATTTAGAATTACAAAACCTTTCTGATTTTAAAGCCAAAATGCCACGTTTCCATTTAAAAAAAAGTTATTTTTTACCGTGGCCGCCATATTAAAATTGGAAACTCAAGTTTTTTTCTTAAATACAATCGAGAAGAATTTGCCCTACAACTTTGCTCTTGGGTTTGCGAGTCTATCTATTCAAATAAAAAAGTTAGCCTACACTGAACATTAAACGACTAGTACAAGAATACAACTGCTGTAGAAAGTATGTGAAATTCTTCTGACAAAAAGATTATTAAGGGGCAAAAAATTCGATTTTTTGATTTTTTGTAAAAAGATTCTCCTAGAGCAAACAAAACAAAAAACCAGATTTTTAATTTTTTATCGAAATAATTTGGGGGGAGGGGAAACAGTAGCCCCCCTAAATATGAAATTATCGAAAAAATATTATGATATTCGGATTTTGCTATCAATGATGAGCTATTTTGCTTTAACAGAAATATTTTATTGCTCCCCGTTAAATAAATAAAAGGGTACCAATTTTCAATTTTCAAAAAATCACACAGGGCGTCACAGTGAAATTATAGCAATGAGCAAAAAACACAGTTGTAGCAGATGCCTATCTCTATCAGCTTAAAAAGTTTAAACAAAAACGTGTGGGCAGTTTTTGAAAAATTTTTTTCTGAAAAATTCCAAAATTTTGGAGTGGTGCCATTGAGATCGTTTTTCGATTTTCAAAATTAATGATATTTCATGGTTTAGTAACCTTAAGGGGCTACCAAAAAAGATGTAGTTGATCCCAATCAAACAACTGGTTTTTGAGTAAATGGGCGTTAAAGTCGAAATTTTCAAGAATTCGTAGCGGCCGTCATGTTGAAGCTAGAGAGTTCGGTAAAAAAACGTTTGATTTGTTCTAAGGCTTTCTATAATTTCCACTATTCCAATTTCCAAAATTCCGTTTCTGAAAAAAATGCTACCAAAAAAACATGTCTAACTTCCGCTTCCGGTTTCGGATTCTTTTTAAAAGCTTATTTTGTCGATGAATTTTTGATATAGCTCTGCATTCCAATTTTCATCAAAATCAAAGTACGAGTTCGAGAGATATCAGCGAATTGACGTACCGTTCACGAACGCATTCGTAAAAATGAGCGAAACACTTCGCCTGGACTTTCCTATACTTATAAATTAACATTGTTTAATATTTTCCAACACTTTTGATATACACCTGTCTAGAAACGCAAAAGCAGTGTTTTAAAAAAAACTATAAAATAAAAAAAAATTTTTGGCCCCAACCGAGGCTCGACCCACAACTACTTATGCAGTAAAACGGCAGTACACCCGAACACACCCGCATATCCATCCATGCTATTCTGAACCTGCTCGTTATCGTTAAATAAGTGCGTATTGAATGCGAACGCAATAGAAATGCATAGAACGTTCAGAACTCTAGCCACTTCCGTACAAGAATACAACTGCTGTAGAAAGTATGTGAAATTCTTCTAAGGACAAAAAGATTATTAAGGGGCAAAAAATTCGATTTTTTGATTGTTTGTAAAAAGATTCTCCTAGAGCAAACAAAACAAAAAACCAAATTATTAATTTTTTATCAAAAAAATTTGGGGGGAGGGGGAACGGTAGCCCCCTTAAATATTAAATTATCAAAAAAATAACACGATATTCGGATTTTGCTATCAATGATGAGCTATATTGTTTTAACAGAAATATTTTATTGCCCCCCGTTAAATAAATAAAAGGGTACCAATTTCCAATTTTCAAAAATTCATAGAGGGGGTCACAGTAAAATTATAGCAATGAGCAAAATACAAAATTGTAGCAGATGCCTATCTCTATCAGCTTAAAAAGTTTAAACAAAAACGTGTGGCCAGTTTTTGAGAAATATTTTTTTGAAAATTTCCAAAATTTTGGAGTGGTGCCATTGCGATCGCTTTTAGATTTTCAAAATTAATTATATTTCGTGGTATAGTACCCTCAAACGGCTACCAAACAAGATGTAGTTGATTCCAATCAGACAACTGGTTTTTGAGTAAATGGGAGTTAAAGTCGAAATGTTCAAAAATTCGTAGCGGCCGCCATTTTGACGATAGAGAGTTCGGTAAAAAAGCGTTTGATTTGTCCTAAGGCCTTCTATAATCTCCACTATTCAAATTTCCAAAATTCAGTTTTTGAATAAAATGCTACCAAAAAAACATGTCTAATTTCCGCTTCCGGTTTCGGATTCTTTTTAAAAGCTTATTTTGTCGATGAATTTTTGATATAGCTCTGCATTCCAATTTTCATCAAAATCGAAGTACGGGTTCGAGAGATATCAGCGAATTGACGTACCGTTCACGAACGCATTCGTAAAAATGAGCGAAACACTTCGCCTGGACTTTCCTATACTTATAAATTAACATGGTTTAATATTTTCCAACACTTTTGATATACACCTGTCTAGAAACGCAAAAGCAGTGTTTTAAAAAAAACTATAAAATAAAAAAAAATTTTTGGCCCCAACCGAGGCTCGACCCCACAACTACTTATGCAGTAAAACGGCAGTACACTCGAACACACCCGCATTGTCGTTAAATAAGTTCCTATTGAATGCGTGCGCAATAGAAATGCACAACTCTAGTCACTTCCGTACAAGAATACAACTGCTGTAGAAAGTATGTGAAATTCTTCTAAGGACAAAAAGATTATTAAGGGGCAAAAAATTCGATTTTTTGATTTTTTGTAAAAAGATTCTCCTAGAGCAAACAAAAGAAGAAATCAATTTTTTAATTTTGTGGCGAAAATTTTGGGAGGGAGGGGGAACAGTAGCCCCCCTAAATATTAAAGTATCAAAAAAATATTATGATATTCGGATTTTGCTATTAATGGTGAGCTATATCACCTTAACAGAAATATTTTATTGCCCCCCGTTAAATAAATAAAAGGGTACCAATTCTCAATTTTCAAAAATTCACAGAGGGCGTCACAGTGAAATTATAGCAATGAGCAAAAAACAAAATTGTAGCAAATGCCTATCTTTATCAGCTTAAAAAGGTTAAACAAAAACGTGTGGGCAGTTTTTGAGATTTTTTTTTTTGAAAATTTCAAAAATTTTGGAGTGTTGCCATTGAGATCGTTTTTCGATTTTCAAAATTAATGATATTTCATGGTATAGTACCCTTAAGGGGCTACCAAACAAGATGTAGTTGATTCCAATCAGATAACTGGTTTTTGAGTAAATGGGCGTTAAAATCGAAATTTTCAAAAATTCGTAGCGGCCGCCATTTTAAAGCTAGAGAGTTCGGTAAATCATCGTTTGATTTGTCCTAAGGCCTTCTGTAATCTCCACTATTAAAATTTCCAAAATTCCGTTTCTGAAAAAAATGCTACCAAAAAAACATGTCTAACTTCCGCTTCCGGTCTCGGATTCTTTTTAAAAGCTTATTTTGTCGATGGATTTTTGATATAGCTCTGCATTCCAATTTTCATCAAAATCGAATTACGGGTTCGAGAGATATCAGCGAAATGACGTATCGTTCACGAACGCATTCGTAAAAATGAGCGAAACACTTCGCCTGGACTTTCCTATACTTATAAATTAACATTGTTTTATATTTTCCAACACTTTCGATATGCACCTGTCTAGACACGACTAGTTAAAGTAAATAGTTCTTATAAGTTGTAACATCTTGAAGCGGTTGAAGAAAGACCTACCGCTGCGCTCTGCACGCATAAGGTTGGGTAAAATATTCGGACTGAATCAACGGAAGGGCGGAAATTGATATTTGAAAATATATTAATAACTCGAGAAGTATTATTTTTAGCAAGAAATTACTCTTATTAATTTGTATTTAGAATTTCAAAACCTTTCTGATTTTAAAGCCAAAATGCCACGTTTCCATTAAAAAAAAAGTTATTTTTTACCGTGGCCGCCATATTAAAATTGGAAACTCAAGTTTTTTTCTTAAATACAATCGAGAAGAATTTGCCGTACAACTTTGCTCTTAGGTTTGCGAGTGTATCTATTAAAATAAAAAAGTTAGCCAACACTGAACATTAAACGACTAGTACAAGAATACAACTGCTGTAGAAAGTATGTGAAATTCTTCTAAGGACAAAAACATTATTAAGGGACAAAAAATTCGATTTTTTGATTTTTTGTAAAAAGATTCTCCTAGAGCAAACAAAACAAAAAACCAAATTTTTAGTTTTTTATCGAAAAAATTTGGAGGGGGGAAGAACAGTAGCCCCCCTAAATATGAAATTATCGAAAAAATATTATGATATTCGGATTTTGCTATCAATGATGAGCTATAGTGCTTTAACAGAAATATTTTATTGCCCCCCGTTAAATAAATAAAAGGGTACCAATTTTCAATATTCAAAAATTTACAGACGGCGTCACAGTGAAATTATAGCAATGAGCAAAAAACAAAATTGTAGCAAATGCCTATCTTTATCAGCTTAAAAAGTTTAAACAAAAACGTGTGGGCAGTTTTTGAGAAAATTGTTTTTGAAAAATTCCAAAATTTTGGAGTGCTGTCATTACGATCGTTTTCATATTTTCAAAATTAATTATATTTCATGGTATAGTACCCTTGAAGGGCTACCAAACAAGATGTAGTTGATTCCAATCAGATAACTGGTTTTTGAGTAAATGGGCGTTAAAGTCGAAATGTTCAAAAATTCGTAGCGGCCGCCATGTTGAAGCTAGAGAGTTCGGTAAAAAATCGTTTGGTTTGTCCCAAGGCCTTCTTTAATCTCCATTATTAAAATGTCCAAAATTCAGTTTCTGAAAAAAATGCTACCAAAAAAACATGTCTAACTTCCGCTTCCGGTTTCGGATTCTTTTTAAAAGCTTATTTTGTCGGTAAATTTTTGATATACCCCCTCATTCCAAAGCACATCAAAATCGGTCCAGCCGTTTCGGAGATATGGAGCGTAACACACCCACCCACCCACCCACCCACCCACCCACCCACCCACCCACAGACAGACATTTTTTAAAAACCACTTTTTTAGGATCCTGGAAGCCCAAAACATGTATTTCCGTCAAAATCTCGATTTTGAAAATTTGCATGAAATCAATACTTCCCTATACTGAAAGTATAGGAAAGTAAAAATGAGCGAAACACTTCGCCTGGACTTTCCTATACTTATAAATTAACATTGTTTAATATTTTCCAACACTTTTGATATACACCTGTCTAGAAACGCAAAAGCAGTGTTTAAAAAAAAACTATAAAATAAAAAAAAATTTTGGCCCCAACCGAGGCTCGACCCTACAACTACTTATGCAGTAAAACGGCAGTGCACTCGAACACACCCGCATATCCATCCATGCTATTCCGAATCTGCTCGTTATCGTTAAATAAGTGCCTATTGAATGCGTGCGCAATAAACATGCATAGAACGTTCACAAATCTAGTCACTTCCGTACAAGAATACAACTGCTGTAGAAAGTATGTGAAATTCTTCTAAGGACAAAAAGATTATTAAGGGGCAAAAAATTCGATTTTTTGATTTTTTGTAAAAAGATTCTCCTAGGGCAAACAAAAGAAGAAATCAATTTTTTAACTTTGTAGCGAAAATTTTGGGGGGGAGGGGGAACAGTAGCCCCCCTAAATATGAAATTATCGAAAAAATATTATGATATTCGGATTTTGCTATCAATGATGAGCTATTTTGCTTTAACAGAAATATTTTATTGCCCCCCGTTAAATAAATAAAAGGGTACCAATTTTCAATTTTCAAAAATCACAGAGGGCGTCACAGTGAAATTATAGCAATGCGCAAAAAAATAAATTGTAGAAGATTCTCAGCTCTATCAGCATAAAAAGTTTAAACAAAAACGTGTGGGCAGTTTTTGAGAAATTTTTTTTTGAAAAATTCCAAAATTTTGGAGTGATGTCATTGCGATCGTTTTTATATTTTCAAAATTAATGATATTTCATGGTATAGTACCCTTGAAGGGCTACCAAACAAGATGTAGTTGATTCCAATCAGATAACTGGTTTTTGAGTAAATGGGCGTTAAAGTCGAAATTTTCAAAAATTCGTAGCGGTCGCCATGTTGAAGCTAGAGAGTTCGATAAAAAAACGTTTGATTTGTTCTAAGGCTTTCTATAATTTCCACTATTCCAATTTCCAAAATTCCGTTTCTGAAAAAAATGCTACCAAAAAAACATGTCTAACTTCCGCTTCCGGTTTCGGATTCTTTTTAAAAGCTTATTTTGTCGATGAATTTTTGATATAGCTCTGCATTCCAATTTTCATCAAAATCGAAGTACGAGTTCGAGAGATATCAGCGAATTGACGTACCGTTCACGAACGCATTCGTAAAAATGAGCGAAACACTTCGCCTGGACTTTCCTATACTTATAAATTAACATTGTTTTATATTTTCCAACACTTTTGATGTACACCTGTCTAGACCCGGCTAGTAAAAGTAAACAGCGTTTATAAAAACTTCAAGCCTGAAGAGCGTAACTTAAACCTACCATTACCACGCTGGCTCCGCCTGCAACTGAGTACATGTGAAACAACCGAACTGAAATGAACCGGCGGCACGAGTAAGGAAGCGTGTTGATGTTTGAAAATGTATTAATAACTCGAAAAGTATTATTTTTAGCAAGAAATTACTCTTATTAATTTGTATTTAGAATTTCAAAACCTTTTTGATTTTAAAGCCAAAATGCCACGTTTCCATTTAAAAAAAAGGTATTTTTTACTGTGGCCGCCATATTAAAATTGGAAACTCAAGTTTTTTTCTTAAATACAATCGAGAAGAATTTGCCCTACAACTTTGCTCTTGGGTTTACGAGTCTATCTATTAAAATAAAAAAGTTAGCCTACACTGAACATTAAACGACTAGTACAAGAATACAACTGCTGTAGAAAGTATGTGAAATTCTTCTAAGGACAAAAAACTATTAAGGGGCAAAAAATTCGATTTTTTGATTTTTTGTAAAAAGATTCTCCTAGAGCAAACAAAACAAAAAACCAAATTTTTAATTTTTTATCGAAAAAATTTGGGGGGAGGGGGAACAGTAGCCCCCCTAAATATGAAATTATCGAAAAAATATTATGATATTCGGATTTTGCTATCAATGATGAGCTATATTGCTTTAACAGAAATATTTTATTGCCCCCCGTTAAATAAATAAAAGGGTACCAATTTTCAATTTTCAAAAATTCACAGAGGGCGTCACAGTAAAATTATAGCAATGAGCAAAAAACAAAATTGTAGCAAATGCCTATCTTTATCAGCTTAAAAAGTTTAAACAAAAACGTGTGGGCAGTTTTTGAGAAAAATTTTTTTGAAAAATTCCAAAATTTTGGAGTGCTGTAATTACGATCGTTTTTATATTTTCAAAATTAATTATATTTCATGGTATAGTACCCTTGAAGGGCTACCAAACAAAATGTAGTTGATTCCAATCAGATAACTGATTTTTGAGTAAATCGGCGTTAAAGTCGAAATGTTCAAAAATTCGTAGCGGGTGCCATTTTAAAGCTAGAGAGTTCGGTAAAAAATGGTTTGATTTGTCCTATGGCCTTCTTTAATCTCCACTATTAAAATTTCCAAAATTCAGTTTCTGAAAAAAATGCTACCAAAAAAACATGTCTAACTTCCGCTTCCGGTTTCGGTTTTTTTTTAAAAGCTTATTTTGTCGGTGAATTTTTGATATACCCCCTCATTCCAAAGCACATCAAAATCGGTCCAGCCGTTCCGGAGATATGGAGCGTTACCCACAGACAGACAGACACACACACACACCCACAGACAGACATTTTTTAAAAATCACTTTTTTAGGATCCTGGAAGCCCAAAACATGTATTTCCGTCAAAATCTCGATTTTGAAAATTTGCATGAAATCAATACTTCCCTATACTGAAAGTATAGGAAAGTAAAAATGAGCGAAACACTTCGCCTGGACTTTCCTATACTTATAAAATAACATTGTTTTATATTTTCCAACACTTTCGATATGCACCTGTCTAGACACGACTAGTTAAAGTAACTAGTTCGTATAAGTTGTAACATCTTGAAGCGGTTGAAGGAAGACCGACCGCTGCGCTCTGCAAGCATAAGGTTGGGTAAAATATTCGGACTGAATCAACGGAAGGGCGGAAATTGATATTTGAAAATATATTAATAACTCGAGAAGTATTATTTTTAGCAAGAAATTACTCTTATTAATTTGTATTTAGAATTTCAAAACCTTTCTGATTTTAAAGCCAAAATGCCACGTTTCAATTTAAAAAAAGTTATTTTTTACCGTGGCCGCCATATTAAAATTGGAAACTCAAGTTTTTTTCTTAAATACAATCGAGAAGAATTTGCCCTACAACTTTGCTCTTGGGTTTGCGAGTCTATCTATTAAAATAAAAAAGTTAGCCTACACTGAACATTAAACGACTAGTACAAGAATACAACTGCTGTAGAAAGTATGTGAAATTCTTCTAAGGACAAAAAGATTATTAAGGGGCAAAAAATTCGATTTTTTGATTTTTTGTAAAAAGATTCTCCTAGAGCAAACAAAAGAAGAAATCAATTTTTTAAGTTTGTTGCGAAAATTTTGGGGGGGAGGGGGAACAGTAGCCCCCCTAAATATTAAATTATCAAAAAAATATTATGATATTCGGATTTTGCTATTAATGGTGAGGTCTTTCACATTAACAGAAATATTTTATTGCCCCCCGTTAAATTAATAAAAGGGAACCAATTTTCAATTTTCAAAAATTCATAGAGGGCGTCACAGTGAAATTATAACAATGAGTAAAAAACAAAATTGTAGCAGATGCCTATCTCTATCAGCTTAAAAAGTTTAAACAAAAACGTGTGGGCAGTTTTTAAGATTTTTTTTGTTGAAAATTTCAAAAATTTTGGAGTGGTGCCATTGAGATCGTTTTTCGATTTTCAAAATTAATGATATTTCATGGTATAGTACCCTTAAGGGGCTACCAAACAAGTTGTAGTTGATCCCAATCAAACAACTGGTTTTTGAGTAAATGGGCGTTAAAGTCGAAATTTTCAAAAATTCGTAGCGGCCGCCATGTTGAAGCTAGAGAGTTCGGTAAAAAATCGTTTGATTTGTCCTAAGGCCTTCTTTAATCTCCACTATTAAAATTTCCAAAATTCAGTTTCTGAAAAAAATGCTACCAAAAAAACATGTTTAACTTCCGCTTCCGGTTTCGGTTTTTTTTTAAAAGCTTATTTTGTCGGTGAATTTTTGATATACCCCCTCATTCCAAAGCACATCGAAATCGGTCCAGCCGTTCCGGAGATATGGAGCGTAACGGACCCACCCACCCACCCACCCACCCACCCACCCACCCACAGACAGACATTTTTTAAAAACCACTTTTTTAGGATCCTGGAAGCCCAAAACATGTATTTCCGTCAAAATCTCGATTTTGAAAATTTGCATGAAATCAATACTTCCCTATACTGAAAGTATAGGAAAGTAAAAATGAGCGAAACACTTCGCCTGGACTTTCCTATACTTATAAATTAACATTGTTTAATATTTTCCAACACTTTTGATATACACCTGTCTAGAAACGCAAAAGCAGTGTTTTAAAAAAAACTATAAAATAAAAAAAAATTTTTGGCCCCAACCGAGGCTCGACCCACAACTACTTATGCAGTAAAACGGCACTACACTCGAACACACCCGCATATCCAACCATGCTATTCCGGACCTACCCGTTATTGTTAAATAAGTGGCTATTGAATGCGTGCGCAATAGAAATGCATAGAACGTTAAGAACTCTAGTCACTTCCAACTGCTGTAGAAAGTATGTGAAATTCTTCTAAGGACAAAAAGATTATTTAGGGGCAAAAAATTCGATTTTTTGATTTTTTGTAAAAAGATTGTCCTAGAGCAAACAAAAGAAGAAATCAATTTTTTAATTTTGTTGCGAAAATTTTGGGGGGGAGGGGGAACAGTAGCCCCCCTAAATATTAAATTATCGAAAAAATATTATGATATTCGGATTTTGCTATCAATGATGAGCTATTTTGCTTTAACAGAAATATTTTATTGCCCCCCGTTAAATAAATAAAAGGGTACCAATTTTCAATTTTCAAAAAATCACAGAGGGCGTCACAGTGAAATTATAGCAATGCGCAAAAAAATAAATTGTAGAAGATTCTCAGCTCTATCAGCTTAAAAAGTTTAAACAAAAACGTGTGGGCAGTTTTTGAGAAATTTTTTTTTGAAAAATTCCAAAATTTTGGAGTGATGTCATTGCGATCGTTTTTATATTTTCAAAATTAATGATATTTCATGGTATAGTACCCTTGAAGGGCTACCAAACAAGATGTAGTTGATTCCAATCAAACAACTGGTTTTTGAGTAAATGGGCGTTAAAGTCGAAATTTTCAAAAATTCGTAGCGGCCGCCATGTTGAAGCTAGAGAGTTCGGTAAAAAATCGTTTGATTTGTCCTAAGGCCTTCTTTAATCTCCACTATTAAAATTTCCAAAATTCCGTTTCTGAAAAAAATGCTACCAAAAAAACATGTCTAACTTCCGCTTCCGGTTTCGGATTCTTTTTAAAAGCTTATTTTGTCGATGAATTTTTGATATACCTCCTCATTCCAAAGCACATCGAAATCGGTCCAGCCGTTCCGGAGATATGAGCGTTACCCACAGACAGACAGACAGACAGACAGACACACACACCCACAGACAGACATTTTTTAAAAACCACTTTTTTAGGATCCTGGAAGCCCAAAACATGTATTTCCGTCAAAATCTCGATTTTGAAAATTTGCATGAAATCAATACTTCCCTATACTGAAAGTATAGGAAAGTAAAAAAGAGGAAAACTGCCGTTAATTTAATAAAAAAAGTCTTATCAAGATGCCACAATGCAACAACTTTTGCCTTTTATGACATTTCTTACCACCAGAGAAATTCTTTTAATACATTCCAGACGTCTCCAGGGACCTGCTTAACGCTGATCATTCAAGTGTAACAATTTTGACAATTAATTTTAACAGATTTTTAAGCGTATGTAACGTTTATTCCATGATAGTGCAAAATTTAATATAATTAGGGGTAACAAATACAATATAATATACAGTGGCGTAACTTCAGGTTTTGGGCCCGGGGGCAAGATACCTGAAGGTCCCTGGCCCCATCCTCAAAAAAACTTCGACAATAAAGTAATTGATAATAAGAATAATTTCTTCAATAGGAAAATAATTATTTGCAGTCTAGTAAATGAAAATAAATATATTAAAGCCGTGTCTGATTAACATAAGCAAATCTTAAATTTTCTAAAGTTAACGTGTCGGGATCGGTACCAAAAAGTGTGGGTGTTGTGTTATTACGAAATATATTCTCACTTCAGTATTTTTCATTGTATAAGTACATACAAAAATAAAGACTGTCGAAATTATCAAAAATTTTTATTGAAAAAACTTCATAATAGGAAAATAAAAAAAAAACTAAAAACTCGTAGCTCGTGGTAGGGCACCCTAAGGCCTCGGGCCCGGGGGCCATTGCCTCCTCTGCCCCATGGTAGTTACGCCACTGATAATATAGTAATTCGGTTGTTCAATGGAACGTATTTCAACAATTATTGTATTTTTTTATGTTAAAAATTCATTCCCAATAGTTAGTCACATCTAATTTTCTAGGTTATGCTTTACAAATACATACGTCCATTCATAACTTCAACTTCTTTACTATTTCTTTTTGGAATCAGTAACTTTCTATGTTAACGTACAGGGAGAAAAACCTTCATAAAAACCTAGAATTTGTTGGAAGTGAGGTCGGAGGTCGGGTTGATGGACGTCACCCCAGCCCGCCACGCTCCATGAAGCATGTAACTGCCGGAGTTGCCCCGAGTTAATGACACCGGGACTCCGTCACCCTGTGAAAATGACCGACACACCACCTCCTAATCGATTTTACACAACTTTTGTGTATTTAGCTTGACATTCTTTTACGCCCGTTAGCGGTGCCTTTATTCTAGCTATTCGTTTTCATTTTATCATCTGCACCGTAAATCTTCGTTTTGTCGTATTCAGTTCATCTATACTTTTGATTTTGACAATTATGCTTTATAAAACTTCTGTACAGCAAACGTACTAAAAGCGTTCCAGAACATTTTTAACAATAATAATAGAAATGATCAATATAGCAAATTTAAGTTCCATTGAGAAATAATATTTAGAAATTAAATATTTAGAAAAATTGTTGAAAACTTCATACAAAATTCCGTGTAAATTGGAAAAAAATTGGCAAAATTGCTTTTATAAAAAATAAAAAAAAATAGCAAATCAGGAAGAATGTTGCGGTAAATTAAACGCAACGAAAGTAATGCTCAAAAAGTCTCATACGGAAATAAAACCTTTTAAACGGGAATAACAACGTTCCTAGAGACAGAGAGACAGAGACGGTGGGAATATAACTATTTCTAACTGTTTTCTCTGAGGTTTTTTAAAGACGATTATACCTACAACACTTGAATACTTTATATTCCTATTTAACTTTTCTAAATCTAGTCAGCAGTATATTCTTCTCATTATCTAATTTTTGTATGGTTTTCCTATTCCAGAATTATTTCACCCATTTCTTTGGAATACATTCACGTAATTATATTTTTCGTCGACGTAGTTAGAAAGTAGGCTTTTCGATCCTCATTTTGTGGTTGCAAGTTGACAATTGCTGCTTAGCGGGAGCAAAATTAAATTTTCGACCCAAGGGCCGAAAAAGCTATTTTGCAAAAGTCAATTTTTATACAACTATCAAATTAAATAATTTAATTAGGATTAATTTTAAAATGAATGTTTTTTTATAAATTTTACAAGGTCAGCGAACTAATCATACGTGAAACTCGGGAAGAAACTGCCTTTTTTCCCTTGTGTGCTAAACGACATTCGCAGGAAAAAAAGTATCACTTTCTTCCCTTGTGACACAAATAACTATTTTTTTCGACCTTGTTAGAAAGTAGGGTTTTCGACCCTCATTTTGTGGTCTTAAGTTGAACTTTTGAAAATAGGTAACGGATAACGGAAACGCGCTACTTTTTAAAAGTAACGTTCCAATCACTGATGATTGTATATCTGAGCGTTAATCATTTGGCTTTGTGTGTCCACCTATTTTTGTTTGAATAAATGCACCAGATGTATCTCATATGGGGAGAGGGGCACGTAATATTTCCTTCTAATCTAAATGTTTCAGATTTTTACAATTTTTGAATGTCTGTTTTGTAAAATTATATTCTTCATACAAGAATACAGAAACAAGGTACTCTTGTTGAAAGTGTCTAAATCCGAGGCTATATTCATGCGAAAATAGTTCGTACAAATTTTGAGTTCCGGACGCTACGCCTACTGGCCACAACGCCTACCATGTATTTTGTACGTCCATCGCGAGCACCGGGGACACAAGCCCACTCTGAATATTGGCCGCATCGTCCACCGTACCCACAACGCCCGCCGTTGGAAATGGCTATAACATCCACTGTGAACACAACGGCCACTCGTGTGTAATGGCCACAACGCCCACCAAGTCCATAACGTCCACCAGTTCAGGTTTTCGCCACCACAAACAAACAATGACCGTTGTGGCCTGTTGAGGTAGTGGTCGTTAACGACGCTGTGGATGTTATGGTCATAGTAACAGAGTAGACGCTGTGTCCCCGGTGGGCGATATGGGTAAAGTGACCATTTATTTTTCTTTCAAAAACGGGACGTGTTTTAAAAATTAATAAAAATTAAATAAAATCGATAAAAACACAAAATATTGTACGAAACACACTGTATTGGTTTTATTGTCAATAAAATATTAAAGAACACATTAAGTTTATTGGTTTATTAATGTTATACTTATACATATAAATGAACAAGAAAAGAAAAACAAATATAAAATAACTATCAATATTTTAAACTCATTTATATTTCTCTGAAGAACAAATTTGTTTTAATAGTGCAGGTGACGACTTCAAATAAGTATGAAACTCTTAACAAGACTGATTTATATTACCTTTAGTTATTAACATTGCTTTTACATGAGTTGTACTACTGCGAAATGCCAAATGCAATCTTAGCAGATTCCAGCGTTGACTTATATGGGGTGCCAAGTGTAAAGTGAAAATTTGCTGTGCATTTCACGGTATTTAAGGCAATTTGTCCCAATATTTATTATATATACACACATTTAGCTAAATGCTTTTTATTTTAAAAAATCGTTATAGATTTAAATAAATCCTTAAACATTTGATTTAAATATTCCAATATTTAAGAAAGCATTAGAGATTTAAATAAATCTTAAAACATTTACTTTAAATTTTCAAATATTTTGTAAATCTTTGTATTTAGATAAATCTGCACATATTTGTTTTAAATCTTTCAACATTTAATAAATATTCGCAGATTTAAATAAATCTTTACTAATATAAATAAATCCTTGCAGATTTAAATAAATATTTCAACATTTAATTTTAAGTTGTCATATTTAATGTTAACTTGTCATATTTGTTTGACCTTGGTAGACCCAATCTACATACAAGACCAAGACCGTTTAAACTGGTGGTAACGTTCAACAATTATGAACACGTTTTCCGTATTTCAAGAATGTATACAATTCATTAATAACAACATATTTAACAACATAAACATTGCATAATTTATTATTCATACAATAAAATTTCCTGAACATTCCCTCGAGAATGTAATATTCAGTCTGTTTTGTTTAAGCGTTGAACGCTCCCACCATGACCCTGCCTTGCGCCGTACTACCGGTGCAACAGATCTTGGTGTCCTAAGTCGGCTGGGCTTACCAAGGACAAATAAAGATGAGAGGTTAACATTAAATGTGACAGCTTAAAATTAAATGTTGAAACATTTTAAATCTGTAAAGATTTATTTATATCGGTAACAATTTATTTAAATCTGCGAATATTTATTAAATATTGAAAGATTTAAAACAAATATGTGCAGATTTATATAAATAAATAAAGATTTACTAAATAATTGAAAATTTAAAGTAAATGTTTTAAGATTTAATTAAATCTCTAATGCTTTATTAAATATTGGAATCTTTAAACCAAATGTTTAAGGATTTATTTAAATCTACAACGATTTATTAAAATAAAAAGCATTTAGCTAAATGTGTGTATCTACAATAAATATTGGGACCAATTGCCTTAAATACCTTGAAATGCACAGCAAATTTTCACTTTACACTTGGCGCCCCACAGACTTACGCTTACTACCGAACTGGCAATCATATAGTTTGGTTATCTGTATGAAAACATTATCGGCCTTCATTTCAATTTGCAAACAAATGAATACGGACAGTATAGCTTAATTTTGCATAACGGGACATTTCTGCGTCCCGAGTGATTTCTCGGGGACAACGGGGCGATGGCTTAAAAAACGGTACTGTCCCGTTGAAAACGGGACGTATGGTCACTTTAGATGTGGGCCTACAAAATACATAGTGGACGATTTTGCCAGTGGGCATTGTGTCCTGCACCCCAAATTTTCAAGTAATTTACAGCTTCCGCATGTGGGAACAGTTTCAGCAATTCAGACTGTGACCTTTTCCGCAGCCTAATCTGTAAAGAACCATTCCCGGACCTATTTTTATAGGATTTTTTCCGTAGCTTACAGATTTTAAATCGATCCTGAAAGTGCGTCCCATATATTATGAATCTTCCTGTATAATATTGCTACTATACAACTACGCTTCCGGTACAGTGGTGAGAATGGTGCAATCTAATAGTGAATGTTGGCGCGTAAGACGTTAATACAAACATATTTCAGAAAAAATGACAAGGAACGATTTATAAAGTATAGGATAAATCAAGCGGAATGCTTCGCTTATTTTTTATACTGGTCACATACCTAACTTCTATAACACCAATATCAATGTACTGCAACAATAAACAACATTATTAAGAATGCAATATTAACTTAAAGGTGTGACTGCAATAGTTCAGTCAAAAATATGACATGTTTTTGTAATATAAAACCGGGTACAGCATTTTCATGGTTGAGGACAAACACCTCGTTAGAGCGAGTTCGTAACATTTACGTCGATGAGTTGTGGTCATTATATCATTTATATCTGAATGCAAAAAAATTAAACGATTATAGAACTGCCTTTTGTTCTTTGCTCCACTTTATTTTATGTGGTCAGGTTTATGAGTGGTATCGGGTGACTTGGTTAAGTTTGGTGCTGTTTTGCAACGCCCTGATATACTGGAATGCAGTACTGTGATGTTATGTCTGGAGCAGCTGGTCGATTGATTGTCAGGATTGTTTTCTAAAATCATTTATTAAGTTTTTAACAAGTTGGGTTTCTAGAGAACCTAAATGGTGACTATGCAAATTGGTTTATATTTTCAAAATGTGGATTTTTCTAAAATATATTGTTACTGTTGCTATATTTATGGTAAACCCGGTAAACTTGCACTAATATCCAAATTGTTTAAACTGTCCTGCTTTCCACTAGCAGGCTGTAACTCTAGTTATGAACTATTCTCATTAATAAATGTAGCTAAAAAAATGCCTTCAAATTTATTTACAAACATTACAAATGTCAAATATGGACGAAACACTTTGCTTTGTCTCTCCCGCATTCCAAACATTTTCACTTTTCATATTTTCAAAAGAATTTTTGTATCAACATTCTATTTCCAACCGTTACTATAAGATTGTACTACTCGTCAAACTGCACAGCGCGATTAGTAACGCTATGGCAATCAAACTCCCGCTTGCCGCTGAGATTCCGACACATATACGAATGACAATGTAGTTAGAAATCGAAAACTTTGGCTTACATTAAAAATAATCCATTTCTTTTATTTGTGCTTTATGTTGCTTAGCATTAAATTAAAGAACAGCAGAAATCAAAAAACCTGTCAGCTCAAAATTCATAGCAGACAGGCTTTTTTACTTTTTTGAAAAAGTCAAACTATTTGAATTTTTTCACTTTGGAGTTTTAGTAGTTTCAAAATTTCTCGTAGCCTGTAACATTGTTACTCCTAGGGCATTCCTAATATCAAATTTCACCCCGATATGATAGAAGGCGTCACATACAAATTAGGGGGCTAGGACACGAACTAAATTGCAGCTCGTTTCCAACTCTATGAGCGTACAAAATTAAAAGAAAACGTGTTGGCAGTTTTTATGCAATATTTTTTTTTAATCCAAAATTTTGAAAATAATTCACAATTTATAGCTTTTAGCTCTTCGAAAAAAAATTTTCTGCATATTTGAAACCGATCTTTAACTTTTCAAAAATTTACAAAAAATTGCAACGGCCGGCATTTACATGCTAGAAAGTATGAAAAAAAACTTTAGATTGTCCTAAAGTCTTCTACAGCCTTTGAAACAAACACGTCATGTCGATGATTAGTTTGCAAATCATGTAGTTGCGCGCTTTATTATTTTACCGCTATTGCTCATATGAAACATTTTTAAGCAAGTGAGCGTGGTAAATTATTTTTAATATTTATTATTTTTATTTTACAAACGGGCATGATAAATGTCAGATGTAAATCGTGACCCATTCAACACACATAATATAAAAAATATTGGACGGTTGTTTGGTTTAGCGGTAAAGGCGAGGGCTTGTAATCTGGTTGCCCCAGTTTTTTTTTATTATTTATTTTATGACATTTCTTATCTTATCTCGCGCCCATGTCTATGATTTATAATAATTTTTATCTTGTATTAATTAAAATTTTTTTTAATTCCACTGTAAGACTGTAACCAAACACCTGTGGAATAATAGCTGCGTGTATAAAACAATAGCGCAACTGCGTTTTCAATATTTACATACGTTTATTTACTTACTTTTCTAAACGGTATTTACATTTCGTCCGTTCGTAAAAATAGTTTTATGGAAGCAACATAAGACATTATTAAATTTAAATTAAAAATCAAATTTTTTTAAATATCTAAAAGATAAAAATTAAAATAAATTATAGGCATGAGCCAAGATAAGATAGTAATAAAAAATGCCAAAAAAAATTTTTTGAATAAAGAAAAAACAGGCCTGTCTCGGAATTTAAATTTGGGGTCACCAGATTATAAGCCCTTGCCTTTACCGCTAAACCAAACACATGTCTGATATTGTTTTGCATTAGGTGTGTTAAATGGGTCACGGTTGCCAACTGACATTTATCATGCATGTCTGTAAAATAAAAATAAAAAGTATTACAAATAATTTACCATTCTCACCTGCTAATTGGTAAAAATGTTAAATATGAGCAATTGCGGTAAAATAATAAACCTAGCAACTACGATAATAGCTCCACCATTTGCAAACTAATCATCGACAGTATTTGTTCCAAAGGCGACTGCGATTAAGTTTTTACTTGATAGCTCTACCAGATTCCGTTTTTAAATTGAAAAAAATTGTATACCGAAAAAAAAGCTACCAAAAAACATATCTAACATGCGCTTCCCGTTTCAGATGTTTTGTAAAAGCGTATTTTGTCTGTGATATTTTGATATTTTAAAGTTCATGAAAACCGGACCATCCGTTCGACACTTATGATGCACGACACACATACATACCCACCCACCTACCCACGGACAGATATTTTTTAAACCACTTTTTTGGGTACCTGGCGATCGCAAACATGTATTTCCATTAAAATCTCAAAAATTTTGAAAATTAATCGATACTTCTCTATACTGAAAGTATAAAAAAATAAAAATGTGTAGCCAGCTTTTGAAATATTTCCTAAAGTTCTGCAAATTTCTGATCGTTGACGATTTATTTTACATGTTCCATCAATAAAATCGTCCGTTCTTTCGTTGCCTCCCGGATGGACGGACCGTTTTTGAAACATTTATTGTTATCATTGTATTCGACTATAACCATAAAATTAGGCAGCTACGATTATTTAAAACTTTTGATGTTAACGCCTGTTTACTCAAAAATGAATGATAGCCCTAGGAAAGCAAAATGTAATGATAAAAAAGGATCTGGGAAATTACAAATGCTGTCACAATAAAAACATGGGCAAAAGGGTTAGCCTGGACTGACAAATTCGTTCGCATCAACCCCCTAAACTATGGTTCTAGTAAAAATAATGTTTATGAAAATGCCAAAAGTTTTATTTTTTGCGCTTTACAGTTTTAGTAGTTCTAAACGTTCTCGTAACATTGCAGACCCCTAGGGCATTCTGATTATAAAAATTTGTCCCACGAAAGCTCATTTTTTTGAGTAAAAAGCCAAAAATTTTCGAAAATTCATAGAAGACGTCACAAAGAAATTAGCAGGCCACAGCACTAACCGAATTGTAGCTCATCTCCAGCTCTATTAACCTACAAGAATGTAAAGGAAATCCTGTGGTCGATTTCTGAACAATATTTTTTTTCATAATTTCAAAATTTTAAAAAACTGAATTCAATAGTAACATTGTTTCGCCCTAGAGCTATTTTTGAGTAATAAGGCGTTAAAGTCAAAATCATCAAAACCTCGTAGCAGCCGCCAATTTAATGCCAGAAAGTTCCCAAAAAAATCATTGGATTTACCCTAAAATCTTCTATAAGAATTTCGTGTTGTAGCATTTTTGGGGGTTGCTAACTGCATTTGTATTCTTATAGTCGTATATGAAAATATAACGAGTCAGACGCCAACGTAGCCGATCATGTGCCATGTTAGCGTGGTAATTCTGATGTTTTTTTTCAGCAGATTCATTGAAAAGTTTATAAAAATTAAGGGTTGATGTGTTTTTGTTAAATATTTTCAAAGCGCTTTATCTACAAATCTGAACTGCCATCTAAACAAATCAGTTAAGTAATCAGAAAGAGGTGATGCATAAAAGCATATGGGATCATTTAAGAAAATAACTGCAGTATTTGGGGGACTCGTGAAGAGCAACTAGCGGGGCGCCGTAGATTAGCCTAATTCCTAGTTCCGTTCTCGTAAGGGCGTTGAAGATCCCTGTGTGCCTCATGCAGCCCCTACAGATACATCCCCCCAGCTGTTATTCTCTCGTCAGCAAAACGTGTGACTGACTGTTTGCTCATTATCAAATAATGTCGAGGGATGGTCAACATACGCATTGGATTGTTATTCTTTTATTAGCGTAATTCTAAACAAAAAAATCTCAAAAAAGCTGCCGAAAAACATGTCACAAAGATGAGGAAGTTCAGTAAAAAAACATTTTCTTTTTGCACGTTTCTTCTTGAAGGGATATTTCTTCGAAACTTCTTTTTTGCATTTCTCAACCAAATTTAGCGGTTATATAACATTCAGTGGCGTAACTACCATAGGGTAGTAGAAACGGCTTTAATATATTTATTTTCATTTACTAGACTGCAAATAATTTATTATTGAAGTTTTTTTGAGGATGGGGCCAGGGCCTTTCGGGTATCTTGCCCCCCGGGAACAAAATCTGAAGTTACGCCACTGACGACATTTAACAGTTAACATTCAATAGTTTTACTCAATGCAAAAAGTTCATATTTTCTGCTACACCTAACAATTTTAACAATTCTACAAATGTTCTCAGGGAAAAGAAGAAACATTCCTGGAAAGTAAAAGTGATAGTTTCTAGTTTCTGCTTATTATAATAACAAACCTTTCTAGCAACAGGTATAAGATTAAAGATCCTAATGTAATCCTCAGACAAAACAGGATACGGACTTCCGAGAAGTCCAGCGACCATCGGAATGTTCAGCACCAAACGGTTTTTTTTAGTTGGTGGTAAAAGTGAAAGGGGTGTTTTATAACCTACAAATTTACTACGTTTCTGCTTTCACTTATTCTCGTACCTAAAGAATTGCACTTAAAAAACTGATATTTTTGAGAATTTGAAACAAACAAGAAAAAACACACATCGCAATAGTTGCGCTAAATTTTGTATGTAAGCATTACTCATTTAGCTTAGTATCTCTACTAATTTTAGCTTGAATAAGTATACCAGGGGCGTTTCAGAAAATCTCATTCTCTATACAGAAATACGGAAAACAAAGGTACTCTTGTTAAGAGTTGCCGCATCCAACAGTTTTAAATATAATTCAATGCTTTTGTAAAATTAAGTTGCCACGAAAATGTAATCGCTTTTTCAAGATGCTCAAGTAAGTTCTACATATCAAAACAATCAAAAAAGTTCCTATACACATGAGCCCGGAAACGCTTTTTTACGGAGTTACAACCTACCTGTAAGAACGGCTGTAACTCAGTAAGGAAGCGTTCCGTATAGGAACTCATTTTTCCTTTCTTCAAGTGTAGCCACTATTTTTGCATATTTAGGCAACATTCAGACCTTCATGGCAACTTGGTTTTCACAAAAATTGAATTATCTCTAAGACTGTTAGACTTATCGATTTTAAACAACAATACTTTATTGAGTATTTTTTATATGAGACCCCTGTAGCATTTATTCAAACAAAAATTACTAAAAACACTAAGCTAAATGAGCAATTCAAGTTTTAGTGCAACTACTGCGAACGTCACTGACAAAAAAGTTATTAGACTACCGGTGCATGTTCAGGGGGCTGTACCTCCGTAACGAAGCATGTCCGGACTCATCTCTATAAGAACTTTTTTTTGTTGTTCTCACATTCTGAATCCATCTTGATTATTTGTACCACATGTAATGAATCACCCTCTATATTCAGAAAATTCACATTTTTGAATAAAAAAATGCTACCAAAGCATTTCATATTTTTGAAATGGAGAAAGTTGTGAAGATACAGAATGGATTTCTTAGGTTGGTTTATGTTTACAAAAGTTTATAGAAAACACCCCCTGTAATACAAATATTTACCTATTTCTTATATCTTATAATGCTTTCGATTCTTTTCGTAGCTCATAAAACATATTACATTTTACGTTATTTTACATTTTGTTACTGCTAATTTATCGCATTATGGAAATCAAAACGCATTATTGATAGAAATTCAGCGTTTAAGAAGTTAGGATATTATGGTATTGTTACATAAGTACACGCATAAGTTAAGAAACGACATGTCTTGCGATCTTCGCCTCGCCTTCTGACGTGTTTTGCTTTCTCATAGCTTCGGTATAGGGAACGAAGTATTGATTTCATAAAAATTTCCGAAATCTAGATTTTAACGGAAATACACGTTTTAGAAACCCAAGGGACCCAAAAAAGTAGTTTTTAAAAAAAAACTGTCTGTGAGTGCGTATGTGGGTGACGCCTCTACAGGCGAAAGAACTGGACCGATTTTGATGAAATCTTAAATCAAAAGGTATATTGAAAATTGCAGTTCTAGTTAAGCTTTTCAAAAAAATCCAAAACGGAAACGGAAGTCAGACATGTTTTTTTTGTAGCGTTTTTTTCCATAACGAAAATTTGAGAGAAGAACTAAACGCAAATCGAAAACTTTTTTACCGAACTCTCTAGCTTCAAAATGGCGGCCGCTACAGCTCTTTGAAAATTTCGACTATAACGCCCATTTACTCAAAAAGTAGTTGTCTGATTGGAATCAGTTACCACTTATTTGAGAGCCCTTCTTAGGTAGTATACGATGAAATAAAATTAATTTTAAAAATCCGAAAAATATCGCGATGGCGCTGTTTCAAAATTTTGAAAATTTTCAAAAAACGATTTATCAAAAAGTGTCTACAAAATTTTTTTTAACTTTTCGGAGTCGATAGAGCTTGCATTGAACTACAAATTTGTTTTTTATTTATCTCCCAAATTTTACTCTGACGCCTTCCAAGAATTTTAGAAAAATTTTAAATTGATTAATTATTTATTCTAAAACCCAAACGCCAATCGTTATAAACTTTTATCAGTTAGATAGACTATTTGAAGTACTTTATTAGGATGTGCAAAAATTTTTGATTATTTTAAAAATTAAAAAATAAGCGATACTTTTTAATATCAACAAAGCGTTTTCCGGCAGTTACGTGACTTATTTACGGCTATCAATTAGCTCCAGTTAAAAAATATATTTTTCATTCTTTGAATATTTTTGATAACTTCCCAAATAAAGCTATTATAGCCATTTTTGTCCGACATCCGAAGCGGAAGTTGTAATCCGCCGATAGGCGCGGCGGCGGGCGCTTCCCTTGCTTTGGTGCAGGTAGTCGCTGCTTCTATGGGTAGAGTTACGGTACGCAAACCAATTGAACAGGCTATCGCAAATCCAAATTGCCGCTGCTTGTTTTCTTAGAATTCTAATACTCCCTGAACTCTACAACGTTATAATTATTAAATGTTATACTTTTTCAAATACGGCAACGGCAAGTATTAGTATCTAGTATTGGCAACAATTTGTTTTTTTTTGAAAGCTTTAATTTCACTGTGGCGCTTTCTTTGAATTTGGATGGATGGAATGGAAGGTTATAACTATAAAATGTACACTTTTGCAAATACGATAAGTATTAGTATGGGAAAGTCCAGTCAAAGTCCACACTTCAACTTTTTTGCTCATAATATGCGGGTGGCCGAAAAATAAGTCTCCAAAGAAGCCCAAAAAGAAGTCTCCAAAGAAAAAGTTTTATTATTGCACGGTGTTCAATAAAGCATTACTTAACAAACCGTAAATAGTTTCATAATAACTTACTTTTGATAGCAGTCATAGAAAACATAGTTTTATACAGGGTGCCTCAAAAAGACACCTCCAAAAAATTGAAACATACAAACAATTTTGTAATGTCTTCAGTCGTGCGTTATCAGCATCAAAGTGACATTTCCATACGTATAGCGCTTCGTTGTTTTTGTTAAAGTGTTTTTTTCACTTTTCTTAAAGCATTTTCTTTTGAATATCTGCTGCCGATATTTCTTCAATGCACGGTTTTCAAGCGTCTTCTCTACGTGTCCGTTTATCCTGCTTTTTCCTGTGCTCTTTTATGACTGATAAATATAGCATCTTATGTAGTTTAAACTTAGACCGGGTATACCTCCTTTTGAAAAATATTGACGTGGGCTAAACACATGGTATCAAATTGCTGGCGGCACAAGGAACAACAAAGACCACCAGAAGACAGATACGGGCTGAAGACCCGCAGTCTGCGAAATCCATCATATGGCCGTAGGGCCGAGAACGGAACAAGGGATTACCAGGATCATTGGGAATTTAGCCCTCGTGTTTTACATGCCGGGCCACCCACACGATAAGGCGAAAACTCTTTAGTCTGCAATAGTAGCCACGTAGCAAATATTGTTTAACTCAGGTATGTCTGCAGACTATATTTGCATATCTGTAAGAAATCGACAAAAATGGTTTTATCAAAATAGACTAAGCCGAGTAAGCAATGGGCGTAGACAAAACAAAATTTTAAAAGAAATATCTTGCAGTAACATATGAACTAGTTGATTATATACACGAAGACTTTACACGATTCACTTACCAGTAGACCAATGCGTTAACTTGCACCAGTGCACATTACCGGTAATTTTTCTAATATAAGCTGCTGATAATGTATCAAGATGACTGCTTACACCTATAATTAATATTACAAGAAGTTTTTAGACAAAACGCATTGGTTTTGAATAAATTTGTTTCAACTTTTTATGTGTTGATGCCGTTGATAGTGAAATAAATGACAATGAAGAAAAATAAAATTATTATTTTGGAATTTGTACGTAGATAAGGCGTGTTAAAAACAGGGGCGGTTATAAAGGGAGGAGGTACGGAGTTTATCACTCCCCCCCCCCCACAGACAACAACAATGTTGTAACAATAAATTAAAAGTGATACAAAAAGGCTGCTCTTGAACTAGATTATTTAACAAGGACAGTAAAACAAGGTACTTGTTTTTTAGATAGAGTAATATTTAAGGGGGCTAACCTTTGCCGGTTGACGCACCATTTTGTGGTTTTTGGTAATCCTTGATCTTTATTTCCAAGCAATCTTCTTAACAAAAATTTTTGTATAAAGGACTGCTGCTCTTACAACAAGCGCTCCGTTACACGAGTCCACAAGTATTGGGCTCTATTAAAAAGGTGGGCCAATTTAGGAGAAGATCTAGCTCGGCCCGACCCGGCCCGGCCCGGCCCATTCTTTAGACACATGATTTGAGACCCGATCCGGCCCAATAAATTCAAAAACGGGCTGACGCGGCCAGATCCATTTTATAATTATATTACTTGCCTCGGCAAATTTTGCCCGGCAAATTTGGGCCGGCTAATGTGACCCGGCAAATTTTGCCAGCAAATTCGGAGCGTTAACTCAGGCTTTGAATGCCTCGGCCCACCCTCACACTGTCTATGGCGTACGTATTCAGTAACCAATCTATTCTTGCCTTTATAAGCAGGTACTTTCGTAAATTTTTTAGTCACACCGTATGTGTTTATCTCTGCCGGTCCGGTTAAGCCCTACTGCCCGGCGAGGCCCTGTTACGCACAGCTGATCTTACAAAGGCTCGGTTAGAGCTTTAAATAAGCCCGGCCCGGCCCGATAATAAATAAAACATCTTGTAATTTTAAGTCCAGTGCGCCCGCGGGCCAGACCGGGCCGGGCTTGGTCTTTGGGCCGGGATGCCCAGCTTTAGTCCACAACCTAAGCAAAGTGACCTAGTCAACCACTTCAGGAGCATTTGTGTGAGTTAAGCTTTATGGTTTAAAATATTTTTTTTTTAATAGAAAACGTACTTATTTTTGTTAAAGTATGGGAAAAGGTGGTTTAAGCACTTTTTCGTTAAAAGCTTGAAATCAAAAACCTTTCATAAAAACAGTAACAAGCAATGCTAGAAATATTTGTTTTTTTGCATACATAAGAATATTTAATTTTATTTTAGAAGTTTGATACAGTGGCGTAACTACCATGGGGCAGGGAGGGGGGTAATGGCCCCCGAGCCCGAGGCCTTAGGGGGCCCTGCCACGAGCCACGAGTTTTAATTTTTTTTAAATTCTTTATTACGAAGTTGTTTCAATAAAAATTTTTGATTTTCGACAGTCTTTATCTTTATATTCAACAAAAAACATTTTAAATTCCATGTAAGTAAGTATGTACAGAGCCTTCGTTAATTACTGATACCCACGCGACCTTTGGTCCGCAGTGACTTAGGGAGTTTTAAATTTAGATGTTGAAGTCAGTTCAGCATTGGTACTCATGGTAACTAAAAATTCCCTGTAAGTGTCACTGTCAACACTCAAAGTGAGGTTATGTATGTAAACAAGCAAGCCTTGATAAGTCAACAAACGGCCTGGGAATTTTTGGATAAAGCATACCAACAGTGTAAGTTGGGTTGCCTATATTTTGTGGTCACGTGGGTATCAGTAATTAATGAAGGCTCTGTACCTATACAATGAAAAATACTGAAGTAAGATTATATTCAGTAATAACACAACATCCACAATTTTTGGTGCCGACCCAGACACATTAACTTCGGAAAATATAAGATTTGCTTATCTTAATCAGACACGGCTTTAATATATTTATTTGCATTTACTAGACTTCAAATAATTTTTTTTCTATTGAAGAAATTGTTCTTATAATCAATTACTTTATTATTGAAGTTTTTTTGAGGATGGGGCCAGGGCCCTTCGGGTATCTTGCCCCCGGGCCCAAAATCTGAAGATACGCCACTGGTTTGAAATATGATGCTGTTAGCGCATAGATAATATTTAATTATTTTATCAACGTAAACGGCATAAATGCGAAACAATTTAGATAAGTGTTATTGAAATAATGAACTTCCAGTATATAGTTAACGATGGTCATTATTTTAATAGTAGCGGATCTACGCTTTGCTCGAAATTACAATAAAACAGTACGCATAAAGTTTAATCATACTGTTGCCAAATAACTGTAACTAGAAAAATAATATATTTTTCTCGGCAGTTTGTTTATTCAAAAATTAATATCTTTTAATTGTTACGCATTTTTCCAGTTTGTGCTTTTGATGATAAGATACAATCTTACTTTGCCTTTTCTGTGTTTTAAAAAATAAATCATTTTGTTTACCAGCTTTGTTTATTTTACTTACTTTAGATGGCCAACAAAGAATTTAGTAACGCAGTCTAAACACCCATTCAAAATTATCATAAAGAAGGTGCGAAAATTATTATGAATGCAAAAACAAACATTCAGCATTCTTCATTCGCTGCTACCTGCTTTTCACACTTCCTCGGCTTGGATAAAATACAATGCGACATATTCAGATTAAATCTGCGAATTTGGATCCTGTCTATTGTAACAGATAAACAGTACCAACAATACATAGCCGACTCTATCGATCGATAAGATTGCAATAACCATTATTCTCAAGTAATGGGTCACATCAAAATAATTCCCTCATCGATAAATAATCAATAACACTTAAGAATACATATACCTGTACTGTGTTGTATTGAAATTATTATAAGGATTTAATGTATGCAGAAGATGCTGCACAGATAGTTGAGTTTATCTGAGATTTAATGATGTGGGCAAAACAAAGAACCATTTTCGCAAAGTCTTTGGGGACGATGTGAAATAATTCAAATCGATGAAAAAATCGTGTGTTCTTCTTTAGTTTTTGCCGAGCCAAGAATAGAAAAAAAAAAAACGTCATTTTATACAGGGTGTTTAAAAAATACGGCATACTTTTAAGGGCGTGTTCCTCTCATGAAAATAAGAGGAAACATTCCTATTGACATGGGTCCGCAAATGCTTCGTTATCGAAATGCAGGGTGTTGAAAATTGTAAAAAAATATTGATTTTTTTCATTTATTCGGAAATTATTATGAATTAAAATTAAAAAACTACGCAATACGTATCTGTGTTTGTGGCAAAGTGGATTATATTAGTTTTTTCCTTTCCCAGTGGCGTAGCTACAGGTGTGTATGTGGATATTTCGGAGGAAAAAATGGTACGCTACTGTTTTTTTTGTTTTTCATATAATTTTCAAAATGCTCTACTAATTTATGGTTGAAAGGGTCTTTTGAGTTTCTTTTCTACCATTAACCGTTTTCGTGTAAATCACACTTTTAAAGATGAAAAACACGACTAAAAAGTCAAAACAATCCAGTACTTAATGTTTTTATTCTTTCAATATGTTTTACATGCAAACAGCCAATTATAGGAAAAGATATAAGAGATATTTCCGATCATAAATTCGTTGACCATTTTGAAATTTATATCAGTCGGAAAAAAACTTCAGTGACGTACCTAACCTTATTAGTTTAAAATCAAAACACAGAGAAAAATAACTTTGTAAATCCGTTTACTGAATTTGACTTTTTAGTCGGGCTTTTCATCTTTGAAGTGTGATTTACAGGAAAACGGTTAACGATAGGGAAAAAAGTCCAGAGACCCTTTCAACCTGAAATTAGTTGAGCATTTTGAAAATTGTATAAAAACAAAAAAAAAAGAGCGGCGTACCATTTTTTTCCTCTCGAAATATCCACATACACACTAGCTACGCCACTGGAAGAGGAAAAAAATTGGGTAATATGGTTCACTTAAGCCACATGAACATAGATACGTATTGCGTAATTTTTAAAATTAAATTCCCAATCATTTCCGAATAAGTGAAAACAATCGATATTTTATTACAATCTTCAACACCCTGTATCTCGCTAACGAATCATTTGCGGACCCATGTTAATCATAACTTTTCCTTTTATTTTCATGAGAGGAACACGCCCTTAAAAGGATGCCGTTTATTTTTGAAACACTCTGTATATTATAAAGCGAGAAAAAAGTATGTGTGAGAAACCAATGCATAAATTTGCTGTTCTTTACTGGAAAATGATCTTGTTAACATCGACCATTGTTGACATGAAATTTGCTTCAGCCATCTTGAAGGCGGGATAGTTCATGGAAAATAGCCATACCGTCATATACTACCTACATCGATTTCTAAAATACGGTTTGTTAAAAAATGAAATATTAGTACGTTGTATTCTTTTTATAACAAAATTCAAAAGCAAATTCGTCCATCAAGAATTGGGTGGGAGGAGAAAAATTAACCCCCCAAATATTGCCGTGTTTAAAAATTAAGTTATGAACTTTATTCTACTATCACTCATGAGCAGTTTAGCCTAAACAAAACTATTTTTATGGATCTCCGTTTATTAAATAAGAGAGTAGAAATTTTCGATTTTTTTAAAATTCGTTGAAGGTGTCACAAAGAAGTTAACGGACTGGGACACAAGCCAAATTGCAGCTGATCTACAAGTTTACGAATATTTAAAAACAACTCGTGTTGCCAGTTTGTGAGCAGTGTGTTTGTGAAGAAGTCACGACTTTGATATTTTTTTCACTTCACGGTTTTAGTAGTTCCAAAACTTCTAGTAATTTGGAACATTGTGTACCTTTAAAACCTTTCCAGAATCAAATTTCATTACGATCCGATAACTTATTTCTGAGTAAATAGGCGTTAAAACTGAAATGTTCAAATATTCATAGAGCGCGTTAGAGAAAAATTTTGGAGCTGTGGTACGAACCAAATTGTAGCTCATTTTTAGCTCTATAAACTTACCAAATTAAAAAGTCGTGTGGCCAGTTTTTGAATACATTTTTTTGAAAATTTCCGAAATTTTGGAAATGTTTTTCTCTTCATAGCTTTCAGCTTTTCAAACATTTTTGTGCACATTAACAATGTGTCTTTATAGAGCTATTACAATACAATATTTGAACTCGTTTTTGAGTAATAAAGCGCTAAATTCACAATCTCCAAAAAATCGTAGCGGCCGACATAGTCAAGATAGAAGGTTCGGAAGAAAGCGTTAAATTTGCCCTGAAGTGTTCTACTGGATTTCGTTTTCAAATTTATAAAATTTGTTTTTGGAAAAAGATGCTACCAAAAAACATGTATTTTTGTCAAAATCCCAATTTCAAAAATTTTCATGAAATCAATGTCCTTATACTAAAAGTATAGAAAGATACAAAAGCAAATATCTACCCCCCCCCCCCCCTCCTTTGTGAAAAAAGAAATTGAACTGTAGGTGTGCTTGTTTTTTTGGTTTAAAATGTTTCTATACTTACAGATGCCATGGATCTTATTAAGACATTTGTAAATATTATTTTTATACTTCCACTATTTATATTTCATTGGAACACTGTAGGAATGGACTCAATCTGAGCAATTTGCAAATATAGTATTTCCATTGTAAATTAAATATGATTTTTACATATTATCTTTATAACTAAATTTTTAGGAAACCGTTTTCTTCAAAATGTTTGTATTGTGAATGGTACAGTTGTGAATTTACGTATGAGAGAGTTAACTGAAACAAAGCTGTACGGGTGTGAATTTTTGTTAGAGAATGGAATAACATTACAAATACCTCTGCTGTGTAAAAAAAACGTCGTTTGACTTTTTATTATTAAAAAGATCTACAGCACGCTATACTTTCAGCAAACTGTTGTTCTCATTTACAACTGTATATTTTAATAGTAAAGCAATCTATGACATGCAACGTGTGTTGCCTATTCTGAGGAGTCACCATAAAATGGGCACCCTGTATATTAAAGTGTACTGTACTGTCTTGTAAAATGGCTGAAATATCTAATAAAAGTAAACCATGGATTTTCAACAGTTCCGCTGAAGGATAACCACGAAAAAATCTACGAAAACTTGTTGGGCAGCAACGAGAGTTGAGCTTGAAAATTAGTAAAACAAACAGGAATTGCTACGCAGGAAGTTTGAATAATTGTCCCCGGCTATTTTACCATTCACGATTGGTATATGATTAGATTATTTCAACAATAATGTATAGAACTGTCAGATTAATTTTATTTTTAAAATAAAATAAAACAAAGAAATAGTTTTGCTTAAGTTTATTCGCCATAGCATTTGGTACGTCAAAATTTTTTTTAAACATAATAAACGCGTTTTTCTATGCAGGAAGTTTGGTAAGTTACCTCGATTGCTTTTTCAGATTCGTAAGTGGCACGCACGTAAATCTATTGTTTTTCACATAATATATCCAATTGCCTGCCATTTTAATATTATTTCGAAAACTAGCAAATGAAACAAATGAGTAGTTGTTAAAATTGTGTACGTCAAAAATATCCGGGTTAAATTTTTCTATTAGCTGCTGAAACTGCGAGTGCGACGTAATGATTAGTCGATATATTACTAGTAAAATCATCAACAGTTATACAACGAGTGAATTGAAAAATAAGTGGGCAGAAAAATGAAAACTTTTTTTGCTCGGCAACGAGTGTTAATATTGCATAGGGTCGACAATAATGTTCTTCGGAAGTTCGAGCGATTTTCCCCGTTTTTTTTCAATTCGTGATTTGTATATAGTTGGATTATTTCACGGACAATATATCAAACTGTCCAATTAATCTTTTTGGTTTAGATAACTCATAAAACAAATGAGTAGTTTATGTAAATTCCTTCGCAATAACATTTTGTACGTCAAAAATATCCGGGTTGAATTTTTCTCGTGGCTGCTGAAACGGCAAATGCGACGCAGTCTTGGTAGATAAGGGAATAAATATAAATAATACAACGAGCGATTGCGATTTTTTGATCAAATTGTGGTGTAAGTGCTAGTTAAGATAAATCTTAACTAGAACGAGTTACCTTACACCACAATTTTGTAAAAGAAAAATCGTGTCACGAGTCGTATTCGTCTTCACTTTATCACTCACATTAGTTTTGACGCATTTTTGAAAACACTGAACTAGTCGGAAATCTCGGGTGTTTTCGGGAATCGGCGCTCTTAACATGGCATTGTTCAGTTGTTTTCAAATGTTTTGTAGTGGCGTCTTCTTGCAAATACAATTTTTTATTTTGACGTTCTGATTTACTGTTGATGTGAAGTGTTGTTATAAAAGGGATCGTTTTGAAGAAAAATCGTTAAGTAGTATTTCATAAAATTTTCGAGGGTATGTACATTATTTTGGTCTAAGATTTCAGTTCACATGATTTGTCAAACAAAATACAATTTTAATGTAAATATATATGTATTCTTATGTTTTTGAACGCATATTCGCATGTTATTATTATATTTATTATAGGTGTACACTAAAATTTGGGTCGGTTATGATTGGAACACTCGCGATTCCTGTTGGTTGACATTGACTTTGTTTTCATCGGCCAAATTTAAGAATTTGTTAACGTTATTAACTTGGAAAATTAAAATAGCATCAACACATCTAAATACCACCAACGTTCTTTCAAGGTTACGGTATTAAGAAGTTTGTTGGCAATAATTTGCAAGCACAAGCATTTCGCTTAATAATTGCTATAGCAAGATTTTCATTAAGTATGCACGTTATTAAATTGAGTCAAATTTAGATGAATACAAATATTATAGAATTTTAATTAAGTTTATTTACTTTGAATGACTTAATGTAGAGCTATGAAAACAATTGATAATGAAGTAGAAAAACCTTTTAAGTCTCATAAGAACGTTCTTATAAGAACTAAGGGATTTTCCTACTTCATTATTATTTTACAATGTTCGTCAAAATGATTAAAATTTATTTTAAATTAAAAACGATCAAATCCAAAAGTAAACGCGTATGTCACAAAGATACACATGCTTTGCCCTAATGAAATAACGCAAATAAATTAATCTTCAGAAACTAGCAAAACATAACCCCAAAACATTACAATTACAAAATGGACTTCCCATACTTGGAATATTGTTACATACCCCATTTGCATGACGTTGTACCGTACAACGACTGTTAAGGTTATTCTTGCCTCTAATTTGTTGTCAAGTTTTTCATTATCCAGTGGTAATTAATTTATTTAAAAAAATTCGCCTTAATAGTAAAGTTTTTCCACTGACAACCAAATAAATATTTAATGAGTATCTGTATATAAAATACTTAATCACTTTAAAGTGATTAAGTATTTTATATACAGATACTCATTAAATTTGGACTTTAACGAAGTAAAGCTGGAATTGATAAATAAAATAAATATTTTTTTAAATTGTATTATAATTCTAAAAGATGAATTTTGAATTATGAATGACATGTCTTATTTTTGTTCTACAATTTTGTGGACAATGTTTTGTTCACTTCCAAGAGAAATATGTTTCTCTTTGCACAGGCGCAATAAATTAAAACGATTAGGTAGAAATAGTTAAAAGATTAATGGTTTTTCCAACTCAAATCTGCTTTTCTTGAGAGAGTAGGTAATTCC
This sequence comes from Ctenicera cuprea, assembly GCA_958336395.1. NCBI lineage: Eukaryota > Metazoa > Arthropoda > Insecta > Coleoptera > Elateridae > Ctenicera > Ctenicera cuprea. Next base: position 13,216,100 of record OY284494.1, on the reverse strand, counting down.
TGCTCACATCCTTAGTTTGACCATCTGACTTAGTAATTAATACCCATTGTATGAGTGAATTTTGGGACAGCCCCAAAACCCCCAATAATGAGTATTAAAATTCCAGACAAATTTTAAAACTATGAATATGTTTGACGATTATTTACATTGGGAATTTTAAATTTTTATTGTAAAGTCGCCTGAGAAAAACCTTATATTTTGAAGTTCAATTTTAAGATACTAGAATATTCACCAACAACTGTTACAATATTTGTTTTAATTGCTTCAAATTTCTTTTACATTATTTCTAAACTTTTAAATAATCCTCATCAAAACCGTTAACTTTACATGAATAAAATTTTACATCATATTAACACATATTTATGATAAATTAAATAAAAATTACGTTACTGTAATGTAAAAATGTCCAACATTTTTAAGAAGCCCTGTTAACGGAAAAAAAATGAATTTAAGCAAAACTTGAATTGGTGAGTATCAAAATGAAATTGATACTTTCCACATTTCTTGAAGTTTATGTATAGGAATATTACTGTCACTGGAAATTCGAATCTAGTGAACGATAATTCTTTCTCGCGCAATTTCGATACTTTCCGAGATTAAAATGAAAAAAAAAACGCAAACAAGTGATCCATTTTGTTCCAAAATGTTCAAACCTGAAGGAAAATAGAAAAAAACGGCATATTAAATAATACAACAAATGTTTTTATAATCACATGATTAATGAACTAAAAAAGTCATAAAGTTTATGATTATAATTAAAAATTAAACAACAATCTAAACGTTTTTACGAAACAAATATTTTTAAAAGGATATCATTATAAATACAAAATACGCAACTGAAAAAAAGCGAAAACTTTTTAGTTGCATGGTTTTGCCCCCAAACATCGATACCAAAGATGTTATGAAGTTATGAAATGTAGATTCCCCGTACAAAATTCCGACGGGAAAAACATTTCGAAAACTGACAATACACTTACAATACCGTAACTAGTTATAAGCCTGCCAAGTAAAGCTCGGGAAAACTACGCAAGGTTTTATAATATATTATATAAGCGAGGTCACCTAAATGCAACTAAAGCGATCAGTGTATAGTGATGCCATCACAGACACACAACTCTAAACAAGTGTATTTTGTTGCTTTGCTTATACAACGAGCCTACGGGAGAGATGATTTATAATATATTTAATAGAAGGTTGAATTACTTTCGAATTATACTTCCTGTTTACAAAAACAAAGTATATCATTTTCAATTTAAGTATTGACATTTAAAACTTTAATAACTTTTGTACGTAAAAATAAATTGGAAATTGATGAATTTTCTATGCAAATTTGACGGTTCCTTCATAACTTTTTCTTTTCGGTCATACCGATATATTCTTGTTAAGTACGTTATTTGCTATAGAAAATTGCCATTTAAGACCTTTTTTACCGGTATCGAACTTTTTTATTACTGAAAAATGTCCAAATCTCCAATTTTCAATTTAAGCGTTTTTAATAAATATAACGTCATATCTCAAGAAGTACTTGGCATATCGTCTTTTTTTGTTTTAAATCAGATGCATGAGCGCTGTTTATGATCTCATTTTAATTTCCGAAAACAAATTTTTGCCCAAATAAATGACGAATATGACTTTTTGCTGTCGGTGTAGTGAAATTTTTACTAAGCGGCAAACTTAGTTATTTGTAAATTTTAACATATACATGTAGCGAACAAAATTAAGAATAATCACAGAGAAATATTTTAAAGCAAAACAATAGATATCATATGGCCATGACTTTAATGGTATGAATTTTTTATCAAAACGCCACGAACTTTTCATGCTTTCTGTGCCGCATCGTAGGCGTAACCGTGATAAAATGAATGAAATGTTTGAACCACCCAAAGACTTCTTCACAGAAGGCATCAGCCTGAACGGCCGGCGTCCCTACAAAAACGTTAGAATGTATCGTTGTTACTCTGAGATTAAAACGACAAATCTTGAATTTATTAATATCTATCTATTTTTTGCTGAATTTTAAATGTACAAATTATTACTTTTTGACTAAACGGCAATAATAAGAGCTAATAACAATAATACAGTTTAAATTTTTAGCCAAAGTATCCTGTGATCATCAAACTGAAAAAACATAATTTCCCGTGCATTTTCACACCCAAAATATTAATATTTTGTTCTAATTTTTTTGTGGTTGCCATGTTAATTTGTTTTGGTAACAAGCAGGCTATTTTTGTAAAATTAGAAAAAATTTTCGAGTTTAATGTGTATACAATAGTTTTACGTGCCATTACTTTTAGATCCCATGAGCTGCAGTACATACCGGTTTGAGAAATAATTTAAAAATTTGGAGCCGCCAAACAATGTCAGGGAACTGTTTTTTTTTGTTTAACCGCCTAGGATAAACTTGATAAAATTTGAGATTTAAATACAAATCCAATATTTTACTTTTTTAAAATACGTACTACTCTCTAGGTTGTACGTATAATAGGTATATTATGGGTCCGTGAAGTTGGCAGGTCAATGAAAGCACTAACGACAGCAATTGCGCCAATCGTTAGTGCTCTATAGTGCCCTACCAAGAAAACCAGCAAACTATCACATTTTCGAGTAATTAAAAAAACAAAATCGCCTGCCAGCTTCACGCTTAGCAGGCACACTTTGAGCACTAACAAATAAAAAGTAGCCAATAGTTAGTGCTTTGTTAGTACTTTTTAGTGCTTTAATTAAAATATCAGCAAACAAACACATACGTGAGTAATTAAAAAAAATTAGTTGCCTGCCAACTTCACGCTCAGCAGGCACACATTAAGCACTAACGAAAAAACTGTTGCCAATCGTTAGTGCTTCGTTAGTACTCTTTAGTGCTCTAATTAAAATATTAGCAAACAAACACATGTGTGAGTAATTAAAAAAAATTAGTTGCCTGCCAACTTCACGCTCAGCAGGCACACATTAGGCACTAACGAAAAAAATGTTGCCAATCGTTAGTGCTTCGTTAGTACTCTTTAGTGCTCTAATTAAAATATCAGCAAACAAACACATACGTGAGTAATTAAAAAAAATTAGTTGCCTGCCAACTTCACGCCCTGCAGGCACACATTAAGCACTAACGAAAAAATTGTTGCCAATCGTTAGTGTTTTGTCAGTGTTCTTTAGTGCTTTGAATAATAAACCAGCAAACCAACACATGTCCGAGAAATTAAGAAAAAACTGTCTTGACCGGCAAATTTACGCTACGCAGGTATGCTAAAACTTATGGTTTCTATAAACAGTATGCCATCGTCGTCTGTGCGTAGCATAATTAAATTCTAACGCTTTGTATATTATTTATTACCGTTTGGTTTTTATCAAGAACTGGAGGCAAATACCTTCAAAGTAATTAATCTGTGTCTGAATCTGTGATTTTTACATGCTAATTCAATTATTACTGCGTATTCGACGTCCACTTGATTTATTAATAATGCTGCTTGGAGTCTTTTACAATCATCTTTTTTTTTAAGACAAACCTCAAAAAGTGGAACGTTTTTATATTCAAAATTGGTTTTATAGAAACCGGCGAGAAACGGTAACTGCATAATTTTGAATGCGTTCTTATACTGCATATTATGCTACACAACTAGGCGGCTTAAAAACGCCGGCATCGTGTCTACAGGAACTGTACATGGATTCAATTATGTAATTGTAAAGATGAATATGGAAATATCTTACAGGAAAACATTTTTTATTAGTATACTGTACGTTATAAAGTTTTAGTTTTTAGTATAGTATTTCTTTCTTATTGTCGGCTAAACAATAATGCTTTTATAACTAATTGGTGGTTGATGTACTGCTGCTGTAAACAAAAAAAAACATTTCAAAGTCTTGTTTAACATCAAACTACATTTTAACGATATTTGTTAAATTTTTGCTTTGTTATATTTTGCTAATGATGTCATCGATTTTTTTAATGGAAAAAATTATTAATATACTTTTTTTTGTAGTTCTTGAATTTTTCATGATTCCCAAAATACAAAGATCGCCGCAAATACTTAGTGCTACCCTATCATAAAAATTATTGCTGCTACTTTTAGGTAAGAAACCTTAAATGAATTTACAATTGGCATTATTTATGATACTGTCTCTTTTATGTCCATGTCTACTTGCATTTTCAACAGATCTTTAAACGTGTTTAATTATACACCAAATTCTAAACCCTATAATAAAATTTATTGTACTGTTTGGTGAATATTTTTTTTGAATGGTAGGTACATTTATATTTTAGTAAATTTTATTAGTTACTGAGAAATTTGGCAATCCAATAACAAAAAAGCTTGTTTAAAAATTATACTATAAAGCAACAGAGGATACTGTATGAGATTCATTTAAACTATATTTAAACATTGTTGCAATTTGTGTTAGGGTTGTTTACGCTTAGCTCAAATCGCTGTTAGTTGCAGATCTTAATATGGATTTGGACTATAATTAAAATCAGTTAAATATCGAAAAATTGCCTCTGTGAGCGATAGTGACGGTGCACACTAGTTGCGTCCCGCGGTCACAAAATCCATTTTTTCGTATACAAGTTGCGTCCCAAACCAACCGCACAGTTAAAGACAACTTCGGCCAGGATTAATGCAACCCACCTGTACCTGCCTGTTATCAGTTGGGTAATTACTGCTGAATCACATACGATTTAAATTGTTTTTAGTAATGTTACTTCAAAGAATCTATTTAGTCTTGAACTACCTTAACTGAAAATTGCGATTTCGAAAATGCAGTCAATATGTAGTGTCGGAAATGTTGAGCGAGAAGGGAAAAGTTTTATTAATTGTAGACGGTTTCAAGTTCAGATATCAAAAAACTTTGTATGTTGGGACTAAATGGTGGATGTGTACAAAAAAACATGCAAGGCGTATGTTAAAACGAACGCTGAAAACATAATTGCGTAAAGTGTTTTATTGCATAATCACGTGATTGATAGTGAACAAAATTTAAATCGACAAAAATTAAGTAATTCCTTAAAAAGAAAGGAGGTCGGTGATATATGTGAAAAACTGTCAAAATTGTTACATCGGCAGCTGCAAAAAGAAAATGTTAGTAGTGTGACTGTTGTAGATGTAAATCTTATTAGAAAAAATATATATCATTGTCGAAAAGAGGTACTACCACCAATTCCAACAAATATAGCCAATGTTCATGACGTTCATGACACGCCATGGCGTTCGGGACGCAACTAGTATGCTACCTTTGCAAGACACGGATTAAAAGATGACCGCGGGACGCAACTAGTATGCAGCCGATAGTGATCATTTTTACCGGGATAACTTCAAACGCCTGGTTAAGGTAAGTAGTAAATTTAAATATACGGTACATTCAGAAAAAGCCTCTCCGTGCTACAAGCTGTTATTATACGTTTTAAGTCAATAAGGCATAGATCAGATTAAATGACACCCACAATTATAGCTTTTGGCAATGTTCATTTTTTTTATAGTTTCAAATGTTTTGGCGCAGTTGTTAATATTTTTAAATTAGTTGGTATACATTTTTTCACTTTTATGGTACAAACAACAATAGGGTATAGAAACCTCACACCCACAAAACTGCAATCTATGGTAGATGTGTGGGCACAAGAAATTGAAAATCTAAAAACGGAAATTAACACAAAAAAAGCAAAATAATGATAATAAATGACAACAACAGAACAGAAGAGGAAAGAAAAATCTTATGTAAACAAAAGCCACTGGAAGAAGTAACAGTCTACGAATACTTGGGAAGTGTGATAACAAAGGACGGAAATTTAGATCTGGAAATAGCGAAGAGAAGGCAAAAGGCAACAAACATATACCATGCAGTAAATAAAACCATTTTACAGATAATTAACTTTTAAAAAAAAAGGGAACCGACTTCAAATAAAAACACAAAAGTGACATAAGTTAACTAAAAAGCAAAAAATAAATGTTTTTTTATACAACAGTTTAATACTTATTTGTTGTTCCGTTTAATGTAATTAAGAAATTGCTGTTTATTATATAATTATTAATTGTTTTATAATTTTGAAGTCGGTGTCAAGTAAAACATAAAAATTATATACCTTGCTGCAATAACAAATTAGATTCGAATTTTTATGTTTTACTTGGCACCGACTTCAAAATTATAAAACAATTAATAATTATATAATAAACAACAATTTCTTAATTACATTAAACGGAACAACAAATAAGTATTAAACTGTTGTATTAAAAAACATTTATTTTTTGCTTTTTAGTTAACTTATGTCACTTTTCCGTTTTTATTTGAAGTCGGTTCCCTTTTTTTTTAAAAGTTAATTATTTTACAATTTTAAGTGATGAGTAGACCTAGTAAGGGTGTTTCTCGAATGAGGAAATGATTGCTAGTTGAAACGGAAGATGAAATACGGAAACACTAAAAAAGTCCGTTAAAAAAATAGATTTTTAGGAGTATCTTCGAAGTTCAAGCTCCAATACCAATGAAATTATAATGGGACCACCTTGGAACTATACTGAACCTAACACCAAAAAATCATTAAAATCGGTTCATAAACAAAAAAGTTATGCCCGAACATACATAAAAAAAACAACAAAAAAAAACAAAAAAACATATACAGACGAATTGAGAACCTCCTCCTTTTTTTGAAGTCGGTTAAAAAATGAAATAGACATGATCACAAAGACGCGAGTGTACAATGTAATTGCCATACCAACGATTTTATACGCAAGTGAATCATGGGTGCCACCGAAAAAGCACGAATCCCAATTAAATGCTATCGAGATGAAATTCCTGAGGAAAATAGCGGGAAAGACAAAATTCGACAGAGTAAGGAACACACAAATAAGGAACATGACAAAAACATGAACCTATCGTGGAAAAAATGGTGAATAGACAGTTGAATTGGTATGGTCACATAGCAAGAATGGACCCAGAAAGAATAGTCAAGAAAGTGATGGAGATAGGAAAAGGAAGAAAAAGAAAGAGAGGCAGGCCGAGGAAAAAGTGGATGGGACGGATAGAGGAAGTGGGAGCAAATAGAGGAAAAACCCTAAGGGAAATGAAAACCTTGCCACAGGACCGACAGAAATGGAAGAAGTGGATTAAGGAAACTGGGAGTATGAATCCCAATCCGACGCTCTAAAGGGCAAAAGGATATACGAAGAAGAAGATGGTAGACCGGGAAGGCGGAAAAAAAGTCTTTAGTCAAAAGTCACGGAAAAAAATCTACGGAAATAAGTTTCCAGGAAATAAAGACTCCGGAAAAAACGTGTCCGGGAAAAAAGTACACGGAAAATATCCCCAGGAAAAAATCCATTGGCAAAAAGTCTCCGGAAAAAAGTCAAAAAAAAGCGTTGGATATTGAAGCCCCGTATAAGAGTCGATTAAAATAGACGACTTCACCTGATTTTCATATACGGTTAGGGTAGGTTAGGTTAACTTGTAATAAATCTAGCAATTCAACTAGCCCTGAATTTACCGGTATAATCAAAATATAGGCTTTTTAATAAACTAACTGCCAACGATGAACACTATAAAGTTTATCTTATATTTAGAAAAACTTATTTTATTTTTAACACGTTTCTGTGTTTTTATGAGCTTTGCTTTTTCTTTGAAGTTTTTCAGGTTTTTTCCCTAGAGATTTTTATTCCGGTTTTTTTATTCTGTGACTTTTTTCCAGGGACTTTTTTCCAGGAGACGTTTTTCCCAAGAGACTTTTTTCTGGGGACTTTTTTCCCAGGAGACTTTTTTTCCTAGATTCGGTAGAGCACTTTCTTCGTTTTTCAACCATATAAAAATTTCACATCGGTAAATTAAAAAAGAATTGCAGTTCTCCGTGAATCGTAATAAAACGAATATAAGGAGAGAAAGAAACAATGAATATATGGAAACAAAAGAGCATCGTAAGTGTCTAGTTAATTTTCTATTTTTCATTGTTTTTTTCGCCCCGTTTTCGTTTTATTACAATTCATAGAGAACTTGACTGAAACGTTTTTCGCGTTTTTTTCAAACGTTTTTATATGGTTGAAAAAGAAGAAAGCCCTGTACCACAAAATGTAAGAAAATATATCATGCTATTTAAAAACATTGATGACTGCAACATAAACTCAAAACAGTAAAGCTATGCTGCAATAATTTTTATGATGGGGTAGTATTTGCGGCGATCTTTGTATTTTGGGAATCATGAAAAATTCAAGAACTACAAAAAAAAAGTATGTTAATAATTTTTTCCATTAAAAAAATCGATGACATCATTAGCCAAATATAACAAAGCAAAAATATCGTCTTATCGACTTTGAAATTTTTTTTCTGTTTACAGCAGCAGTACATCAACCACCAATTAGTTATAAAATCATTATTGTTTAGCTGACAATAAGAAAGAAATACTATACTATTAAAACTTTATAACGAACAGTATACTAATAAAAAATGTTTTCCTGTAAGATATTTCCATATTCATCTTTACAATTACATAATTGAATCCAGGTACAGTTCCTGCAGACACGATGCCGGCGTTTTTAAGCCGCCCAGTTGTGTAGCACAATATGCAGTATAAGAACGCATTCAAAATTATGCAGTTACCGTTTCTCGCCGGTTTCTATAAAACCAATTTTGAATATAAAAACGTTCCACTTTTTGAGGTTTCTCTTAAAAAAAAGATGATTGTAAAAGACTCCAAGCAGCATTATTAATAAATCAAGTGGACGTCGAATACGCAGTAATAATTGAATTAGCATGTAAAAATCACAGATTCAGACACAGATTAATTACTTTGAAGGTATTTGCCTCCAGTTCTTGATAAAAACCAAACGGTAATAAATAACATACAAAGCGTTAGAATTTAATAGTTTTAGCATACCTGCCGGTCAAGACAGTTTTTTCTTAATTTCTCGGACATGTGTTGGTTTGCTGGTTTATTATTCAAAGCACTAAAGAACACTAACAAAACACTAACGATTGGCAACAATTTTTTCGTTAGTGCTTAATGTGTGCCTGCTGGGCGTGAAGTTGGCAGGCAACTAATTTTTTTAAATTACTCACACATGTGTTTGTTTGCAAATATTTTAATTAGAGCACTAAAGAGTACTAACGAAGCACTAACGATTGGCAACATTTTTTTCGTTAGTGCTTAATGTGTGCCTGCTGAGCGTGAAGTTGGCAGGCAACTAATTTTTTTTAATTACTCACGTATGTGTTTGTTTGCTGATATTTTAATTAGAGCACTAAAAAGTACTAACAAAGCACTAACGATTGGCTACATTTTATTTGTTAGTGCTCAAAGTGTGCCTGCTATAAGCGTGAAGCTGGCAGGCGATTTTGTTTTTTTAATTACTCGGAAATGTGATGGTTTGCTGGTTTTCTTGGTAGGGCACTAAAGAGCACTAACGAAGCACTAACGATTGGCGCAATTGCTGTCGTTAGTGCTTTCATTGACCTGCCAACTTCACGGACCCGTATATTATGACGTCAAAAATATACTTTTAACTTTTATTAACTCTTAAATTTTACTGGTTTTTGATGCAAATGTAGGAAGATTAAATAACTCACATTTACTGCATTTAAAAACGCTGCAAATCTACTACAATGTACCAACATTCATGTCAGCCTGCAACAGAATTTATAACACAAAATCGCGCTTTTTGTAATGACTGTAGCAAAGTCAATATCACACTATCAGAGAAAAATAGAAAATACAACACAAAAATTACTAAAGTTACTAGATTTATTTTGGTTTAAGCAGTGATGTAAAGAAGACTGGTGTCGGTACTCTATTCAAGCGTTTTCATCTCTAAATTTTAAGAATCCGAGAACTCTTTATAAATTTTATCAACAGATGGCGCAACTATAAATGTCAATTTCGTTTTAAAATAAATTTGAAAAATAAATAAAAGTAAAAACGTAATTAACTAATTAATCTAGCCTTATTAAGTACGTGTTGTATGCAGAATAGAGGCCAGAAAGGGTCAAATAGTGATCAAATACTTGTCAAACCGCACCAAATTTGAAGTTTTAAGAACGTCATCCATCCGCCACTCTCATAAAGAGTCCCGAGATTTTGCAACTTTTCGGTTAAATTAGAACGAATTTTTTATATACGAAAATTATAGTAGTTGATACACCATCCACTTCGTACCATCACATGTTTAAGATAAATAGATGGAGTATAACCAGAGAGACAATATGTTATTTCGTTTCTATGATTGAATTCATGGCAATATGATTTTAAGATTTCGCTATATCCAGTTTTAATACGTTCCAAAATTGGTATTTTTCATAGTATAAAATTTTCCAAAAACTTCCCTATTTTCGTAATCATAGCTTTTTTTTAAAATATTGAACAATATACAGGGACTTCTATTTAAAATAGCAAGTTTAAGCTATTTCCGAAAAGAAGAATTCTAAAGTAGTGCGTTTTTTTAACGAGCGCTGTATTGCATAGAGAAAATAATAATTAAATAATGTAATTTAAAATCTCACGGCTAGGAGGCGAACCCGCTATGCAAATCATTTCGGAAAGTATAAAATACAGTTCTACTGCTCAATTTTTCCAAATGGAATTGAAAGTCGTTTTTACTAATTGGAATTGAAAGTCATTTTTTATCAATGAAGAAAAATACAGCGCAACAAGAATATGTTAAAAAATGTAACGCATTATAGTAGAACCATTTTCCTCGAATCTGGGAAAAAATTCCACAGGAAAAAATGCCCCGGACTAAATACCACAGGAACAAATACCACCGCCAAAAATACGCCACAAAAATAATCAAACCCATACATGGGGATCCCAAACTTTGTTCTTATATTTAAATGCGTTAATTTTATTAACTTCCTTTTTCCGTGGGCATGTAGCGGGTAACAGGGACGTAGAAAATTGTTTAAGTGCCATTTATAGTCATCACATAAGATCTGTAGAGACTGTGTAACTGTCTTGTACTTCTAAAATGTATAATAATAAAATAGCAATAACATAAAATAATAATATTTTCCTGTCTTTCTTTTTTTGTATCTGGGTGTACATTATCGTGTGATTTAAATCACGATCTACATAAATAAAATTAACAATAATTGATATTTTTGTGGCCGTAAACACGTAAATACATTTTTTTATTAAATATTGTTTTATAATAATTATAAGTAAATCATTTACTTAAGATTTAACAAAAAACGCTCTCGTAAAACGTCAAAAATACAGAACGTATTTTAATTAAATCATTAAACTTGGCTGATATATCCACGGAAGACATAAATAAAACTAACGAATTTAAATTTAAATTAAAAGTTTTGGACCTCCCTGTATGGGTTTGATTATTTTAGTCGTTTTTTTGTGGGGGGGGGGGGTATTTTTTCCGTGGGGTATTTTTCCGGGGGTATTTTTTCCAGGGTTTTTTCCTGAGTCATATTTTAAATCGTTTTGTATGTAAATCATACAAAATTGACAGATAAATAATTCATAGCTCAATACCTTTTTATTTACAAAATTGTTGAGCAAGTCAAAACGATTTTATAATAGAGTTTAATTATTTAAATTTAACTCCAAAATGACAAGCCATTTTAAATAAATTACTAATTAATTTCAGTTATAAAATAATTATAATACACTTAGCTAAAGAAATTTAAGGAAATATGATGTCATGTGTTCTACGAAACTATTTTCATGTACATATTTTCGAAGTTTGCGTGCCGACGCTATTCTTTTGGATTTGCATTTGAAATAGTAAGTTTTTTAAGTTTGAAAGGTTTTTGAGTATGAAGCAAACAATTTTTTAATCAATTTGCTATTTTTGGATATTCTAACAAAACTGCCACACATTTCAAAACTTAAATTTAGACAGCATTCGTGTACCGTTAATTTATTATTATAAGTATTTATATTTTTACAGTACATTTTAGTTCAAAAAGCGTACGAGTTAATTTACAATAATTCAACGAAATGGAAGCAAAATATCCAACACTTAGTATCTATTATATTGAGAAACGTCCTCACCCCCCTTTCGAACGAACTTTGCATTTTTTGAAATGTTTCCTATACAGGGCCGGTTTTCTGACTAGGCCTCATAGGCCCGAGCCTAGGAGCGCCGGCTCTAAGGGGACGCACGACGTTCATCAAAATAAAAAGTTTTTTCTGTAAATATTAATGAATGCCAAAATATTTTCGGTATACTAAACTTTTCGTTTTTATACAAAACCTGGATACGTTGTGTGTCGCAATAATAGCCAACTTGATGCGTAAAGCTGTTTATTTTGCTAAAAAAAGAATATTTTGCGGGACCCCCCGATCGGGCCCCTAAACTTCGTTACAAGGGGGCAAAAGGTGGCTGTGCCTAGGGACGAATTACAACTAAAACCGGCACTGTTCCTATATCAAACTCACCTAGTATTGATATCACTGATATACCTAGTAAAAGTGTAAACAGAAACAGAACAACACTGTATGGTTTACATGATGCACTATCAAAATTAAAGCAGTGCTTGTACCGTTATTATCACTATGTTTATGACTATTTTAACACCTAAAGTTAAGGATATAAGTGGGCGAATAAAAACATATTTTAAAATTCGAACTTAACTATACGCTCATACCTACAAAACGAAAAAGGTTTAAAAATTTCGACAGACACTCATGTTAGTTAAAATAACTTAAAACGTTTCAACATTTTGCATAGAAAAATTGCGTAGAAAACCGCGGCCGCGAACTCCATTCCGGGGCGTCGCGTCGAAAACTAGCTCCGTTCGTCCTCCAATGTCCACAGATCGTGTCAAATCACTTATTTACTAAAGAAATCCTGAACTTACCTTATACGTGACCGTGGGGTAGCTGGAGCGCCGCGCTGAATTAAGCGGCTCCAATTAACGGCCGTGTCAGAGAAAGGTTTCAGTACGTGGGGGCAGGAAAAGCAAAGGAACGACGGACACACAACAATGAAAACTAAAGGCGGTAAGCTCAAATCTGAGCGCGCGGCAGTTAGACATGCACTGGAGGCCTTCTATAGCTCCGTACCATCCACAGCGCAGATAAGGCCGGGGGCGGGCTTTGCTCCTGCTACTGCTGCTGCTGCATGCCTGCGGCCCCTCGGGGATGCTCGCTTTCGAGTTTTCGATCATTAAAGTGAGTTTACACAATTTGATCGTATTGTTGAAAGGGTCAGAGCTGAACAATAATGAAAATCGTTTTTTAAGGTACCTACCATGATGGAATTGTGTAAAGGGTATGAAATTTAAATGGGATGTAAAGAAAGATTCAAATTTCAAAACTTCTTAAATTTAGCCAAAAATATTGACCGTTCGCCGGAAGATTAATTTTATTTTTCTATGGTAACAGTTTTTACATAAAAATGTAGGTAATAGTGTTGTTATACAGAGTGTAAACTTGAATTCTGCCCAACATTGAGATCTCGGAAACGGTAAGAGACAGAAAACTCGTTAAATGAGAAAAAAGTTGCCTAAAGCTTTAAAAATTCATAGTTTACTAGATACGAGCACAAGACTAAAATTTTCTCCATTTCCTCGTAGCTTCTTTATTTAAAAACTTTAACAATTCTTTTTTGCAGTGACACAAAGAAGGAATTTATTGGTTTAACCAGAATTTTGATGACCCACCATTTTTGACAGGCGATGGTCAACTTATTTTTTCTTATGGGCGCTATATCAATTCTTATTTTAGAAATGTATGTTTAACGTTATTATAAAACTTATTTCTTAAAGTTGGTCATGGAATATCTATCCTAGAGTGTTTTTTGTCTACACAAAAAAACGAGTTGGTTAAATTAATTCATTACTGTATATCATACACATTTAAGCAGTGAATACATCACAGACATGGAAAACAGATGGCTAATGAAGTGTTCAATATTAAAGATACAAACCACTGACACTTTTATTAATTATCCACGGAAATTGTATTAATATTGCCAACATTTAGAATAACTACAAACAATAACTACGGTATGAATTCATAATCATGATTGGATAAGGGTAAGATAGGCCATGGAACATGAAATTAATGTCTTAATAATTTGAATTCACAGGAAGTTATAATCAACATTTAAATTAAATGATCAGTTAACAATAAGACTGAAAACTGCTACTATCATTTGAAATAACAAAAACACAAGCAGATTTAACACATTTAATATAAAATAAACAGCTCCAATAAACACAAACAATTAGTAGCTATATAGAAAAAGATTTAATAGTAAATGCTTCAAATCAAGTACACAAAATGATATTATGATAATATTTTGCTTATTTTATTAGTTAAGATAGTAATTCCACGAGCTCGTAGCGCGAGTGGAATTACCTAAATTTTAACTAGCACGAATTAACGTACTTAAATTCGTATCACGAGTCGTATTCGTCTTCACTATATATCACTCACATTAATTTTGACGAATTTTTGGTAATACTAAAGTGGTCGGAAATGCTCGGGTATTTTCGGGAATCGGCGCTCTTAACATGGTATTGTTTGCTTGTTTTCAAATGCTTTGGAGTAGCTTCCTTTTGTAAATTTAATGTTATATTTTGACGTTCTTATTTATTGTTGCTGTAAAGTGTTGTAAAAATGGATCGTTTTGAAGAAAAATCATTAAGTGATATTTCATAAAATTATTGAGATTATCTACATTATTTGGCTCGGAGATTTTGGTTTACATAACCTGTTAAACAAGTTGCCATTTTAATGTAAATATGTAAGTATTTATGTTTCAATGCACAATTAGCATGTTATTATTATATTTATTATAGGTGTACACTAAAATTTGATTCGGTCATAATTTGAACTATGATTTAAACACTCGCGATTCGTGTTGGTTGACATTGTTATCATTGGCTACGGCCAACGTTTCTCTATTTTGTTTTTTGCTTGTGGAGTACAGAGACAGTTATTGTTTTTAATTCATAAATTATGTTATGATTAAATATGATAGGTACCTACTTACTTCTGGCCAAAGCAATGAAAAACTATATTAAAGTAATAATAAATATACCCAAAAGTCAGTACACAGCAGTTTTAAACGCGGTAATTTAAGACTTAAGAGCGATTGTCGGAAGCTACTTTGAGTTTAATCACTTATTTAAACTGCACCATGCAGTTTAATGAGTATAAAACAAACGTGATTTGTTAATTTTATGAATGGGAAAATTGGTGATTGGTTCAATGAAAGGTAAGTGGTAATGGCACTACTTAAATATGGCAGGATAACCAGATCACTTTTGTTTTCTGAACAGGAAACACTAAGGGTAAATGTCCCATGGCCAACTTTAATAAACAAGTTTTAATTGTTTTATACATAAGTTTAAGTTATCTTTCAGGATTATTATATGTCGTTGAAAAAAGAATAAAAATGCTTTCTAAAGACGTAAAAGCGACCATATAAGAAAAAAGTTGATTATCGCCGCTCAAAAGTTTCCTATTTCAGAAGAAAAAGGCGAATGTGTTTCGAGAATAGGTTTTTAATGATGTTTAAAAAAAGAAAAAGATATATTCAGATTAAACCTTTTTTTTTCTTTTTATGCGGACATGTACTACGAAGGCTTTAACTTCTGAGGACATCTAGCTCCAATCTAACCAAAGTATACTTGATTTAAATCACTTGGTTTAAATAAGTGATTTAAACCGCGATTTAAATCAACTGATTTGGTTTAAATAATCATGATTTAAATCAAAAGTTTAAAACCAGTAAACCAAAGAAACGTACATTCTGCAAACACTACATCACGCCAGGATGCAAGGGATTATTGGTTTAAATGAGTATGAGTTTTACGAGAGTAAATGAGGGACTCTGATTATTTCTTTTAAAATTTCCAGTTTTTCTTTAATCTTTTAATCCGTCAGTAAACGTCTTCTACAATGCAGCACTAGCCTACAATTTTTGTTATTCATCACTCCCTAGCGAAACGAAAATGTCTGGAGTGCATTAGCGGCGCAGGAAGAAAGAAGTATTTCATTTGGGTGAGCTTTGGTAGTAATAAAGCTACCAAACATGTTTAAAAGCAATCTGTAAAAAGTGCAAAAGCCGAACTGTTGATAGGTAAAAGTCGTCAGATGAATATTAACTGAATGTAACTGTTTATGGGGCGCCAAGTGTAAAGTGAAAATTGGCTGTGTATTTCACGGTATTTAAGGCAAATTGTCCCGATATTTATTATATATACACACATTTAGCTAAATGCTTTTTTAAATTTAAATAAATCTTTACACATTTAATTAAATCTTTACAGATTTAAATAAATGTTTCAACATTTAATTTTAAGCTGTCACATTTAATGTTAACCTGTCATATTTATATGGTCTTGGCAGGCCTAGCCGACATAGAAGACCAAGACCGTTTACACTGGTGGTAATGTTCAACAATTTATGATTTATTTTTTCCGTATTTCAGGAGTTTAAAATTTAAAACAATAAATATAAATTTAATCATAAATAACAACATACTTAACAGCATAAATATTGCATAATATATTATTCATATAATGAAAGTTTCCTCAACGTGAGAATTCAATTTTCAGTCTGCTTGGTTCAAGCGTCGAACGCTCCCATCATGTCCAGCGTTGCTCGTTACTACCTGTAAACGGTCTTAGTCTCCTAAGTCGACTGGGCTTACCAAGGTCAAATAAATATTACAGGATAACATTAAATGTAACAACTTAGAATTAAATGTCGAAACCTTTATTTAAATCTGTAAAGATTTATTTAAATGTGTAAAGATTTACTAAATATCGAAAGATTTAAAACAAATATATACAGATTTATCTGAATACATAAAGATTTACTAAATATTTGAAAATAAAAAATAAACGTTGTAAGATTTATTTAAATTTCGAATGTCGAATGCTTTATAAAATGTTGGAATATTTAAATTAAATGTTTAATGATTTATTTAAATATACAATGATTTATTAAAATAAAAAGCATTTAGCTAAATGTGTGTATATATAATAAATATTAGGACAATTCGTCTTAAATACAGTGAAATGCACAGCAAATTTTCACTTTACTCTTGGCGCCCTATAACTGCTAGATGTTATTCGTTTAGTTTTTAAAATTTTATACGTAGAAAATGTATAAAATCGATCAAATTTTAAAATCTATATTAATTTTTTGAATTGATTGTGTGGTAGGCGTGTGTGTGTGGTGAAACATTATTAATAAATAATTAACTATTAAAAAATTAATAGATTATTATTATTATTACCAAGAGTTTTATTTTAATAATAATCTACTAATTTTTTAATAGTTAATTATTTATAAATCTATATTAATTTGTTTCTATGTCTATCTATTACAACGTTTTTTAACTTATGATATGAATAATAAAGTTTTTGTTTTTACAATTATTTGTTACATAAATTGTAACTTTTTTAAAAGAAAGGGCTGCTATTATCGTTCTAAATATTTAACTTTCAAGTTTCGTATATGAAAATATGATTCAAATCGACATCATATCAAAATCATCAGCAATGCAGTGTAAATGTTATTCCAATGATGTTTAGCTACACTTTACAGGGTTTCTGAACTACTGAAGTGAACGGTTCATATTGTGAGATTAAATAAAGGGGTATATTGTGGTGGGTAGTATCCCGGGCGCATTATTGGACCCTTGTTACTGCCAACCACCAATGATACAACTGATGGAAGCTTAACATGGCCCCAGCGGACAACCAATCGACGAAGCACTCCTAAACGCCGCGTGTTTGAGTCTATACACCTTCTCCCACTGCTTCACTTTACCACTACCACCTTTAGTAAAAGCCTTTGTGGGCTAGTTCAATGCATCTCGTTGTGCATTTTACATGTATAGTGGCATTAAAATGGATCTAAATAAGATTATATTGTTGGAATACGATTTAAATTTACGTACAAATACATGTGTTTTATTATAGAAAACAAATTAAATGAAACAGAAAATATGTTTCATTGCAAAATCGTTAATACGTATCTATATCAATTCTAAATTCTAATTTGATGAAAAGTCAAGAAAACAAGGATTACTTACCTACTCAAGTTTCTAGTATTTTACATACTGGGCGAACATTGTGTTGTAGGATAACAGGGCGACCTTCCACATGTAATATTTACCTATTTTTTGAATACCTGCACGAAAATTAAATGTATATAATATTGTGAGATATATTTTTTGCTTAACCATTCTTTTCTAAATCAGGGAAAAAACGGTGGCTATAAACAAATAAAATTATAGAACTAGAACTCGTTTATAAATTATTTTGTTTTATTGTAATTCAAGTTTAAGGGCAGCCACTAGGGTCTCGTTTATTATATAGGGTTGGGCAAAAGTACGGAACAATGCAAATATTTTTAATACGGCAACCGCCACTTTCACAAAAATTTTTACATGAAGGTTCCGATATACGGCGGATATACAATGAAAGTATCGGCGCGGCGGTTTAAAAGTACTTCCGGTTTAGCCGGAAATAATATCAACTTTTTTATTTTAAATGGAACACCCTGTATATTTTTTGGTATATCGATAGAACTCTTTTTTGCAAGTTCAGTGATATTAAGTTTCATGCCTTTATTTTAATAATTCTAGAGATATTGAACAATAATGTTTCGTGATTGTTATCTAGCAGCTCATGAAAATAAAAGAATGTGAGAAGCTTAAACACAGTGGCGTAACTACCATGGGGCGGAGGGCGCAATGGCCTCCGGGCCCGAGGATTTAAGGGGCCCTGCCACGAGCCACAAGTTTTTATTTTTTTTTATTTCTCTATTACGAAGTTTTTTCAATAATTTTTGATTTTCGGCATACTTAATTTTTATGTTCAACAAAAAACATTTTAAATTCCATGTAAGTAAGTATGTACCTATGCAATGAAAAATACTGAAGTAAGATTATATTTAGTAATAACACAACATCCACGCTTTTTGATACCGACCCATATAAATTAACTTCAGAACACGGCTTTAATATATTTATTTTCGTTTACTAGACTGCAAATAATTTTTTTCCTATTGAAGAAATTATTCTTATTATCAACTACTTTATTATTAAAGTTTTTTGAGGATGGGGCCAGGGCCCTTCAGGTATCTTGCATCCGGGCTCAAAATCTGAGGTTACGCCACTGCTTAAACAGTTATGTAATGTTGTCAAATATGCTTGGTTCGTGTTCTGTTGTTTTGATGTTCGATAGATTGAGCAGTGTGGTTGCAGTAATCAATTAATTAACCAATTCAATTAAAACTGCTGAATTTAACATCAGAAATGGTTCAATTAACAGAAAGATTGCAAATTGTTAAATAAAGTACAAACTTTGAATTTGAATTCGTTCTCTTTCTGTTAATTGAACCATTTCTGATGTTAAATTCGGCAGTTTTAATTAATTTTGGTGCAACCACACTACTCAATCTGTCAAACATCAAACAACACAACACGAACTAAGCCTGTTTGACAACTTTACATAACTGTTTAAGCTTCTCACATTCTTTTGTTTTCATGAGCTGCTAGATAACAATTACGAAACATCATTGATCAATATCTCTAAAATTATTGAAAATAAAAACATGAAACCTTATACCTACCACTGAACTCGCAAAAAAGAGTTCTATCGATATATTAAAAAATATATAGAATGTATTATTTAAAATAAAAAAATTGATATCATTTCCGGCTAAACCGGAAGTTTGTTTAAACCGCCAATACCTTCATTGTATCCGCCGTATATCGGAACTTTCATGTTAAAATTTTTGTCAAAATCGCGGTTGCCGTATTAAAGATATTTGCATTGTTCCGTACTTTTGCCCAACCCTGTATAAGAGATAGAGTACAGGTTTAAATTTAGCAGTGTTTTGCACAATTTTGTGCTTCGTAATATGCCACAAAAAAGGCTTAACTGCACCCAATTGCGAACTACGCATATACAAATTTAATTTGTTCAATTTCTTTTATTTTATTTACAACTCCGTTATTTGAAATGATATCGAATTTTTATGGCACCTTTTATTCTCTCTGAAAGTCTAAAAGCTAATCTAATTAGATTTAAAAAAAGTTTCGTCTCATTTACATATCAACTACCTGTTTTATGAGCGCTAGATTAGATTTTTAATACGGTCAAATATAGAATTTCTTTTTCTGGTTTTAAAAAAGTAAACGTAACCAGGTTATTCTTATTGGTTATTAATAAAGGCGTTGATATATTAAAAAATTAATGTTTTTACCATCTTAACTAGCACTTGTGAACTTATTACTTACACCAGAATTTTATCGAAAAATCTCAATCACTCGTTTCAATGACAATTTAATGTGTGATAAAGGCGTTATTATAGCTAAGTATAACACCAGTTTGAAAGTTGTTGACGTCGTAGACCGAGTCGTGTAATCAAACGAGTGCCATAATAATGCATTATCCCACGTGTGAC
Organism: Ctenicera cuprea; assembly: GCA_958336395.1. Classification (NCBI taxonomy): domain Eukaryota; kingdom Metazoa; phylum Arthropoda; class Insecta; order Coleoptera; family Elateridae; genus Ctenicera; species Ctenicera cuprea. The sequence goes on along the minus strand of OY284494.1, from coordinate 13,195,744 downwards.
ATACAAACTTTTATCTATACGACTGCTCAAAATTTGTCAAAATTCGAATTGTTTTGCTTGAAACGATACTTGACATATCGCATTAATTTATTGCAAATGTCAAGTCACTTTTAAAATACTTTTATTTTAAAATCAAAGGAATGAGATAGATTCGACTTGTTTAATGCTATGGCAACCAGCCAGTTTTCTGATGAACGAAGCTACATGTTTTGTTTGTGTAAATAGAATGAATAAAAAGAATCCATTATCTCACTAGTGAGATAATGAACTTCATTACCTAACGCAAATGAATGACATAATAAGTCCTTGTCCAAGTATAGTATTTATAAGAACGCTCTATAAAGAGAGTATATATTTATTTAACATTTTAAAATAAGATTACACAAACTTATCAGTTACTGTCATTTCAAAAACGTCCAACTCCTCATTCGTCTCCTAGGTAACTATAACTAACTTTTACAATCTTAAAATCTCTATATTACGCCAAGCAGAGCAGATAAAAAAAACATATAACCCTAAACATCAAATGTATCTTTAAGTTTTGTTGGGTATATATAACTCGCCAAGGCCGCGACGGATGCAGTTAAATAAGTAAGTTTCTTTGCGGCATATTATTAATTTATTAAGCACAACATTTAATAGTATTGTGAACAAACAACACACATTTTTATAGTATTTCGGCTACATAAGCCGTTGGCCCACCGGGCTCTGGCCCGGTCGCCCGATATAGCCCAATCCAGGCCTGGTGGCCGAGGATAATTATTTATTAATTATTTTTACCAAACCTATGGCAGATCTGCTCAGTAGGTTAGCAGAGTCCGGTAGTTCTGCCTTGCACTTTCGTTCCATATCTGCTGTTTAGCATTTGCGTAGGTTATTCCAGCCGACAAAGAAGTTTCACTTCAAAAAATGTTACTTCTAAAACAAACATCGCGTAAAACATCTAGAACGTCAACTTAGTTAGCGCATACGCGTATATACTGGCTAACGTACGACATGTTAACCTAAGCTATAAACACTACCTAACGTTCTTTTTAAATTTATGTTGTAATAAAGCCTTCCCATGAGAAAAACAACATTTTTCATGATTTTTAATTTGGACAGAGACAACACGGTCTAAGCCGAAAGTAAATTGTAACATTGGCAGTACGAAGCATAGACATTTTGATAAATGAAGATTTTAAGAAACAACCGGTATGAAAAAAGCCAGTGTAAAAACTATACAGCATAAAACATGAACGGTATGTAAATTTAACATTAATCTAATTAGGCAATATGATAAATGGCAATTATAAGAAATAATGAGTATAAAAACTGAACGTTGTAAAATCTGTACAGTATGAAACATAAACGGTGTGGAATGAACATTATAAAAAACAGTCAAATGGACAGAATAAAAAATTAATATTGTAAAATATGTAGATGTACAGATAGAAATATGAACGGTATGTGAAATACGATTATGAAAAATAGACAGTTGTAGTGTTGTAGCAAATGTCGAGTGTAAAAAATTAATTGCTTAAAAAGTACAGTATGACTTTCTTAAGCAATTAATTTTTGGCGAGTGATCGAGCGTTCTCAAAGTCTATTTTATGTTTAGTTAAACGAGTGCGTTCAGCCACCGCAGATTTTGTGATGCGTTTGTGTTTGCAATCACCTTTGTGCTCTCGTAATCTTAACGGAACGACCAGTTTGTCCGATGTAGTTTGAACCACAAGTGCAAGGAATGCTGTAGATCCTGGCCGATTTTAAAACGCAAAATGGACTTTGAGGACGCTCGAATGCCCGCCAGAGTACCTCATGTTAGTTCTCTCGGATCATACGCGAAGCAATTAAAATTAAGAAACAACCTACCATCACTCTGAAGATGCAATCTACAATGTCTTGCGAAGCAAGCTAAATATCTTTACTATTAGCATTCGTTTGATTACAGTTTTACGATGGTAGGGTCTTCATAAATGTGAGTATTGCATTGCAATAAATGTCTGCACGTTTTGAAGATATGCAACACGCAGCAACAAGAGCCAGTAAGGTGTGTTGCATAACTACAGTACATAGTGTTCTAATTTATTAATATGCATGATATTTATTTTCTATTTTTTACGAACCATTAAATATTTATCTGGCATATTTTTTAGGCAAGTAAATTTATACACATATGCTTTATTGTTTTTGTAGCTTTAAGTACAAATGAACAGTTTTTCACTACTAGTGATGACCATAAATATAGAATTACACAGAACTAAAAATATGTTCAAACACAAATGAAAATTTATTTAAACTAATGTGATAAAACAATTTTAAGGATTATCCGATGTATACCAAACGGAATACAACAAATTTAACAAAACTAATATAAAGAAGTTATCTAATAAATAACATTAACCTGTTTTAAGAAAATTTGACCGATGTTTTAACGATTTAACCGAAGTCTTTGTTTCGTCTCGTCTAGTTTTGTCTCGTCTCCGCTGTAATATAATAGGAATTTTCTTTAAAAAATTGCTACACCAAAGTGACCTTTTATACAGTGTGTCCACGAATGTATCTAACTATAGAGAAAAGTTTTTAATTTTGATGTTACGCAAAACATCCTATCAATACGTTTTGCTTGACCCATAAATGATTAAAATCCAAAAAAAATTATTTTCTACTTAATGGGTAGTTTTTATTAAACATTTCTAGAAAATCAACTTAATAAAATTGTGATTTTGTGGTAGAGATATAAAAAACATGTTTTTTAAATAGTGTTGAATATCAATGTACACTCAGATTTCTAATTTGATGGATGATGGGCAGTTATTTATTTTGGAAAACATATACAATGTAAAGCGTCTTTGTTGTATGATATTCCGATCTCCACTTATTTAGAAGTCTGAGTGTAACATTCGGAGCCTCTATTTCTTATAAATTTTCCTTGTATCTTCACAATTTACCGATATTAAATTTACCGTGTTTTACTCATTAATGTACCAAGCAAACCTTGCAGATTATTACTTTTTTTTCTAAAAAAGATTCGTCTACCTACTTTTTACTAAATTTACGGCCAGTTATTTTTTTGATTAAATAAGTTGGTTTCTGTAGTCATTATAGTACACAATACTACATAGAGTTTGTTTGTGATTTGATTCCATATTTCACTATAATTTTATATTTCACAACTTTAAATGTTAAGTTTATTTGAGTTTTTTTCTTAAACAGAATTGTTTATCGTCCTCCTTTTATTACAGAGGGGGTATGAATGTATGTTTTTAAAAAAATTTATAGTAGGCGTCACAGCAAAACTGGTGGACTAGGGCACGAACCAAACTGTATAGCCCATTCCTAGCTCCATAAGCTTACAGAATTGAAAAAAATTCTACTTCTAATTTGTAAAATAAAACTTAATAGCGTAACAGCTTTTCCTTCTACCTAGGTATACCCAATTTCATTAAAGATCGGTCCAGTAGTTCCTGCAGTTTCTCGTTACACACACACACACACACCCACATATAGACCGTCATTTTTCTTAAACCACTGTTTTGTGTTCTTAGAGGGCCAAAACATCTATTTCTTTCAAAATCTCAGATTAAAAAATTTCGCGATTAAATACATTTCCACACTGAAACTATGGGAAAGTACAAAAGTGTACGGATTCAGCTAGTTTTTCTTGAATGCGCAGCAGTTTTTTTTATCAGAACATTTATTGTGGGTCAATAAATTGTGGAATTAGTTGCGTATATGTATTTGTTTATTTCATGAGCAAAGACTTTGCTCGTGGCGGTTGCCCGACAGCATTTCAGTAATAAAAGTGCCAAAAAATTGCAGTCCTAGTAATAAAAATTGCACTAATGTTCTGTGTGATGTGTGAGATGTTCATGTCAGCATGATAAATACACACACATAAATAACCAAATTACACCAACAGTAGTGACAGCAACATACACTTTCGCTGAAAAGAATTAATAAACTGAGTCAGAATGTCGAAATACTGCTGTCGTGTTACAGTGATAAATTTCGCCGAAATGCAAGAGCCCGTCGCGTCGTCTTGTTATGGCGACAGTTAGTGGTGTAGTATATAGATAAAAAGATAGATATGGTATTAAAGGATCAGTGTTAAAGTGGTTTGTCAGTTACCTTACTGATAGATGTCAAAATGTAAAATGTGGGACGTAACTTTGGGTCGAGTGAAAGGAAAATTGGATCTGAATCTCACAGAGTAGCACCTTGGAACTTTTATTGTTTGTATTATATTTAAATGATTTAAAGAAAGTATTGAAAAGGGAAAAACATCATTTCTTTGCAGACTAAACAATTACTATTTACTTAGATGGTGATAATTTAGTCAATATGGTTAATATACTGAATAGTGAATTATTCAAAGTTTGTGACTCGTTAGCTGACAGTGGCGGTTTCTCCATTGGGTCAAATGGTCATTGACCTTCCAATTAAATAAGAAAAAAACAAATAATTACTTTTTGTTTGAGTACATAACATATTGTACACTATAATATTTAAAAAATACTTTATAGTTAACTTTTGTATGAGATTTCTATGCGAGAACGTTTATGAAAGAGCAGCCGCAGGATCAGAAAACGTTTGAATGTTTGAGTATTTCGCGCACATTAAACGACTCTATGCGAGGGTCATTTGGCTGTTAGTCCCCAATTCTGCTATACGCCACCGAACAAAGCCGCCGGCTGAAAAGGCCTTTAAATGAATAAGAGTGAAATAGAAAGCTCATTGCGGTAAAATTCATATTACACAAGCTAAAAGATGATAGAAGTATCTGCGTGTTGTACGATGTCCGTGCAAAATAATTTTGAGTTGTGAATGCCATATAAAAAAATGCTTTCACTTGTTTCCACTGGCTGCTATTTTGTAATAATTTATTGTGTGATATTGACTGCAAACATTTAACTACTAAAATTCAAACACATTTTTTATCGGTAAACCAGAAAAACTTTGTGCAATTTATGACACACTGGCAATGTGAGTAGCAATTTACAATAATTTTATTAGAGGGTGCTTATCGGAAGTCTATTAGAGACATCAATGAAAATGCTGGTAAAAATAGATCATTTTGCCAACGTAGGATGGGTTTGAAACATAAGGCTGTCTAAAAATTTGGGTAAGAACAAATTTTTTCCAAAAAAATACTTTAAAATGGCTCCCAGTTCACCACACCGCGAGCCGCCACTGGGTTAGCAGTAAATAAGTTTATGTTAAATGTTAATAAAACTAAGGGAATGTTGATAACAAATTTCATACGTCAGTTTATAGTAAGTGTCGGTTCGCACAACTATTATTAACTTTTTAACGTATCTTCTCAAATAGCAGAAATATATTAAAATCTTTTGACTCAGGCTGTATAATCTGTGGGGATTTTTGACGCGCAGTCTAGAAGGTTGTGGGTGCAACGTACTGTATTTTTAGGTCGCCCTCTATGTTAAACCAGAAGAATTTCTTTTCTGTACAAACATAACCTTTCGCAGGTTTGTGTTTTAAATCTAATTAAATTCATTTTAATTGAAATCTTATATTATTGAAAATATGACGCTTGGTGCTGATAATAACGTCTCTTTTGGAAAAAAGTAAGTTCATTTATAGCTGTAATGCAATTAATTACAACATTTTTATTTACTTTTAGGATACAAGTTGCTTATCCACCACAAGGTGTTAGATGCCAAAAGTGTTTGGAATATGGACACTGGTCTTACGAATGTAAAGGAAAGAGAAAGTATTTGCATAGATCTTCCAGAACACAGCAATTGAAGAAGCGATTGAAACAACGCGAGGAACAACACAAGTCGGCAAGGTATATAATTGAATAAAGCACAAGAATTAACATACACACATTTTTTAGCCTTTTAATGTATAAGCTCTTTCAAGACATTATTATTGATATTTGGTGACGAATACTATGCAGAAAAAAGAATTAAAATTATATGTTTCAGATCAGAAAGCACAGTAGCAACGTCGTCAAATAAGGAGAGTAAGAAAAGCAAAAATGATTCCAGTTCAAGTTCCGATTCATCTTCAGACAGTTCAGATTCAGAAGATTCTAGCAGTGACTCGTCTTCATCAGAAGATTCCAGCAGCGACTCGTCTTCATCAGAAGAATCCAGCTCGGATTCAGAGAAGTAGTTTTGAAGTACATCATAAGCAGTCTTTTATTGCAAGAAACAAAATTATATTTTTGAAGTAAACCTATTTAAGTTATTTTACATTTGTGTATATTTTTTCCAATGAAATTTTAATAGTAGGTAATAATCACAAATACTTGAAACATTTTAATCGTTTTTCACTTATTTATTAATAATTAGTTTGAAATACAACAAAAAAATTTATGTTTTGTACATTGATTTTAGATTAATAAAGAAGTGTTTGAAGATTTCTTTAAAATAATGTGTAATTCCAAATAGTTTTCATATTTCATCACCAGTATTTGTTTTTCAAATATTGTAAGTTAAGCTGCATTTAAAATTTGGGGTTGCTTTTATATTGCCACTATATTGCAATTGATGATATGAAATTTATTGTAATTATTATTGTGTGAATTTTCTTGTATCCACTATTACTCCTATTCTTTATTTTGGTCGTAGCATAGTAACAGTTTAAATACCACACGATCATTAAAGTTTTTGGTCAACTTTTGCTATGGAATATGAACTGCATGTCTTATAATACTTTATACCATAAATTATATAATTGTCAAAATGACAAATGAATTAATTGCAGGTATGTGCAAATACTATTTTGGTTTTACATGGCAAGAGTTGACAAAAAATTTTAATGATCACGTGATATAAAGATGGCCGTTGTTCAATGAAAGCTATATCTCAAATCAACCGCTACATGTCGGTGCGTAACTAGAATCGTTTGGTAGGGTAGGTCAAGGAAAAAATAGGTGGGCCTGAATGAATAATAATGTAACATACTTTAGTGCAAAAACATCATGCAGTGTTGCTTGGTCAAATTCGTTACCGACTTTGTCGATTAAAAAATGTTTTCTCCAGTTTCAATAGGTATAACAAAATTTTAATTGATGGGCCAGCGGGTGGTCTAGTGGTTAGAGTCCCAATCTCTAGAACTAGACTCCCAACGGCAGTAGGTTCGAATCCTCTGCTCGTTGGAAATTTTTCTGAATAAGTTAAATCCGGCGTGTCCACGGACGGTGTGTGTGTGTGTTGTGTATATTGGGCTGCATGTCTTTTCGGGGTAGGGCATGTTAGACCGGTGTATACCGCAAGTCCGCTGAGCCCGGGTAGGGGGTGGGAGTCATGCTCAGGCACTGCCTCATGATTTTTAAGACAAAACAAAAAAATTTTAATTATACACAAAAAAAATGACAACAAGTAGAAGTTTTATATCATATTATAAAAGAAAATATACCACCAAAATAGTTCTTTGCCCCACACTTGCAATCACTCCAATTTTTAAGTAATTTATACTGGTCGTGGCAAAAATGAGTTTCTTTATTTTTAGTTTCAAGTAAACTACTTATTTTCCAACACATATTTCGTATAACACATTGCTTGTATTAAAAAAGAAAGGGCAGTTTTGAAATTTCACCAATAAAAAATTAAAAATTGTTTTGTTAACTTTGTTTGTTATTTGCGCCAAATCACGGAAATAATTTTTAATTTATTTTAATTTTGTTCTGAATCTTTATATATTTTTTTTAAATACCACATCTAGCCTTAATTTTTTACGTGTAATTTGTTATACAAAATTAGTAGTTTACTTAAAATGAAGATGAAGTTATCATACCAGCCTTTAAAAAATTTAACAAGTCTCAATATTAATGGGCAATTACCAGAAGAAAACATCAAAACATAATTATAACAAAAAACTTTATTAAAACTTACCTAATAACTATTCTTAGTTCACAAAAAATTTCACTTAGGATACTACTTAAGGTACACATACAGCTTAAAATATATATAAAGCTTCATCTACAGCTTAGGATTAAAATCTTATGTTACTATATCGCTGACAGCATAATCGTAACTTGTGTTGTTGATATAAACACAAAACAAAAGTTATTCTTGTAACATTTCAATTAGAAAGGGTATTTAAAAAATAGTTTAACATTCTACAAAAATTTCAATAACAGTAAATTATGCAGTCAGATTCTGATGATGCTACAGTAACTAAAAACTTAATCTTCAGCAATAAGAGTTTCTGGAATTGTATGAATAATAACTTTTCTTCGTGCATCATATACAAAGTTGTTGTTTTCAAATAGTTTGCTTTGATAAAATGGCTTTAGATCACGAATATCAAGTTGTTTGGCCTGTAAGCAACAAAGAAGTAAAAACTTTAAACTTTGTTTGGGTATGTTTCACTTTATTGGTAATAATTTAATAAATAAGCAGTTTTCACAATTGCACTTGTTCAATTGGACTAATACAGGGAGAGCCAACAAAGCCGTGGTGTCAAGGAGATTCACTATTTAAAATACAGAAAGGTTTCAAATAAAAGTTGTGGAGGACCACGAGGAATATATTGTAAAATTACTTTCAGTTATACAGGAAGTTCCACATTAGAGTGACATACCAAACTTATGTTTTCTTTAATAGAATACCCTGTATATTTTTGGGCGTTCTTATTCCCCTCTCAATTCTAAAAATGTTTTGTTTTGAAATTCCGTTGCAGCGTTGCCAGACTATTCAACTTTTTTTTTAGAACAATTTTACAGACCTCACTAATAAAATCTGCATGAGCCGTATTTCCATAGATTAAACAAACTTTTTCTGTTAAATGTTAGTCAAGACCATGTACCATTCTTGATATACTTTAAAGTTGAACTTAGTTGCAATGATCCAATTTTTTCTAACTAGATTGTGTGACAAGTTCTAACTCACTTTTATATACAGGGTGGATGACAAAATCTGCCACGGGCTGTAGCGCTTTTGATTGAGATCGCATATGCCAATCGCAATTTAACCAAAATTTAATTCAGAAAATTGTGTTAACAGCTAACAATTATTTGTTAGTTAAAGCCTACCGTTGAAAAGTAATTATTGTGAAATTGGTAGTCAAGAGAGTATTTTTGAACAGTTCTTTTTACTACTTTTTGGTGATGGTAAGGTGATTTCATCATCATTGAACTGAAAAAAATTGATTACCGCTGCTAAAATCAAGTAGGCCCTAAAAATGTTTTAACATCAAAACGTCGTATTTAATGATCCATTTCGATTGGCATATATTATATATATGTTTAATTTGTGAAAATATGACTCGTGCAAATTTTATTAGTAGGTCTGAAAATGTCATATTTTTTGAAAAATGTTGTATAACTTGCCAACAACAACAAGTTTGGTATGCCACTCTTATATAGAATGTCATCCTTTTGGCCCCCTACAACTTTTAATTGAACAATCTTTCTGTATTTTAAATTGACTGCCGCAGCCTTTTTGACTCACCCTATATATTTTAATGCAGCTAGTATAGGGAAATGGTTAAGAAAATAAATCAAACCTCTTCTTACCTTATCCATAAGATCTTTCTCATCAATTTCAATAGTGAGAGCTTCTGAAGCACTGGTACCACGTAAGAAAGTAAGCTGATCTTGTGATAACTGTCGTAGTATATAGAACAGCAGTTCACTGTGGTCTTTTTTGAATAGAAGATATCGTTGAAATACCTAAAAAAAACAATGAAATAGAAACAACTATAGAAACATCAACAGACACCACTGTACCTGTCTCATTGACTTCATCACACTGTATTTTTGTGTTTCCACAAAGCTCTCCAACATCATACGGACTGCCATATTAACATCCTCTTCTTGCACATAATCTCTTAAATGCATTCGTGCATGACCCTCTGCCATTCTAATAATACTTTCGATGTGTCGAACAGTAATTGGCAAACTTCCTGTAGCCTACAAATGAAAGAAAAATGTATTATTATTAAAAAAAAAGTCAACACAAATAGTGAGTACCAATGATTCCTGTCGCAACTGACTGTAAATGTTGGCAATTTTATCTTGATCCATATTCTGAAGTTTAGGATGAACGTTTTCACGAGCGTATACAATATATTTTTTCAACATTTCTTGAGGTATGGATAACTCGTTTTCTGGCTCAGGAGCTTCTTCATTTTCAGCCTTTTTAGAAGGATGATGACGAATATGGCTTGATACGACAAACCTTAAAAATTATTCTAATGATACAATATATTTCAAAAATTAAATATACCTACAGTAATTATTTACTGCAGCCTGAAAAGTTAAAAATTCATACTTTTTGCTAAAAAATGAATTTTTATAAACCTACGTAATTTCACAATTTTACTAAAGTATTAGTAAAGATTTATACGCTGTGTGAGTTTTGTCAAAAATACACATAATTTAAAGTAGAACTCAAAAAATAACTTTTTCTTTAAAAACCATGTTCCCTACAATCGCCTTGCGACCCCTAGTCTGTAATTTTTTTTTTCTTAACACGTTGATCGCCCAATGGTGAGAAAAATGGGGGTCGCTGGGGCCAAAATTGTATTCGGTATATTTTTTATATAGCTCTTTAGTAAAATACTATTTGAGCACAAATTTGCTCAAAAAGCATTTTCTAGTGCTAATTTTGAAACAAAATGTCTTAGGTACAGCATCTGTGCCTCGGGGCCTGTAACTATAAGTTTTTCCAGTTTAGGCCGGAAGGCACAAATGTCGTGCCTGAATATGCAGGTCCTTGCAAGTTGATTCCTGTTGGAGTGCATCACAGGTGGTTTGCACTCAGTGCTCATTGCATCATTTCTGTATAACTTGTTTCTTTGAGAGACACAGAGTCACAAAGTAATACTACGTTTAGTTTATTTATTGCCTTTATTTACCTTTTTATAATAACCTTAAGTTCAATTTTGTACGCTTCAAATATTATATACCTATCACCATAATGTTACGTTTAATTTACTTGTAATCTTTATTTACCTTTTTATAATAAACTTAAGTTTGATTTTGAAAGCTGCAAATATTATATACCCATCACACCCGTCCGTTCTAAATAAAGGGAAATATGTGGAAACGTTATTTTAGATAATACCCTAATATCAGGTTTATTATTATCACTAGAAAACAAAATTAATACGCCTTGTATTAAATAAATAACGAGTTTCCATAACAAGTCCTCTAGAACACAAAAGAAAAAAAATTTTCCTGGGCAAAACGATATTTGGGTCCCCCAGGCCCCTCTATTTCAGTATCCGTATAAATACACAGCATTCCCAGCACTACGGCTGTACCAGCGGGCTCAAACGCATATGAAGCACCAAGGCACAGACCGTGTGTCTTGTGGCCCTACTGAAAATAAATGCATGGCACACCAGGTGTGCCATATGGCGATTAACGTGTTGCTATTGCTTTTAGAAAAACAAAACTGTTCACAGTTTATAACCTAACCTAACGAAATACGTACAGCATGAAACATGAATCATATATGAAATGCATATTATGAAACATGAAGGGTATGTGAACGTGGTATTATGAATATTATACAAAATGATTTGTGCAAAAAATAAATATTGCTAAAACCGTACAGTACCTATGAATGGCAACGCAGTATGGTAAACGGCGATTATAGGAAATGACCAGTATGAAAAATAAACATGATAAATATTGTACAGTATGAAACATGAACAAGACCTGAAATGTTGATTACATTCAGAATTTTACGACACCATTGTAACCAGTATAAAAAAATTAACATTGTAATAAAATAACGATTCAGGGAATGGCCTGTATAAAAACATGAACATTGTAAAAAGGGGCAGTATAAAACAGGAAAAGATGATTATAAAAAAAAAACAAGGGACAATTATAGGAAATGACCAGTATACAAATTTAACATTGTAAAAAATGTACAGTATAAAACACCAACGATATGTGAAAAAATGGTGATTATAAAAAAATCAACAGTATGATAAAATACTATCATAAGAAATAAATATTGTAAACATATACAGTATAAAAAAACAGTGTGTGAAATGGCAATAATGAAAAAAACAGACAGTATAAAAAATTATGCTGTATAGTGACAAATGACAGTTATAGGAAATGACCAATAGCGAAAATTAACATTGTAAAAACTGTGGAGTATAAAACATGACGTATATGTCAAATGGTGACTATAAAACAAAAAACATTAATAAAATTTACAGTATAGCACAAGGGGTAGGTGATTAAAAAAAAACAAGCAATATGAAAGGTGAACACTAAAAAAATGTACTGTAACAAACAATACCTGAAATGTAGATTATGAAAAATAGTCTCAAAAAACGATATGCGAGCCATTATTTCTGTCCTACAACTGTATAAATGTATACACTTACAGCTTTATAAATTGGAAAATGTCAAGTTACGTGCACAGTAGTATTTCAAAATTAGCCAAAAAATATGAATTTTTAAAGTTTCTCGCTATAGTTAACAATTATCATACTTACTTAGCCAAATGCTGATCTTGAATGGGATCAATTTCATCTCTTACTACACATAGAATATCAAATCGTGATAGGATAGGATCTGAGAGGTTAACATTTTCAGCAAATGTCATACTAGCATCATAACGTCCCCCTATAGGGTTAGCAGCTGCAATTACAGAACATCGTGCTTGCAAACTTGTTACAATACCAGCTTTAGATATGGAGATTGACTGTTGTTCCATGGCTTCGTGGATAGAAGTACGATCTTGATCATTCATCTACAAAATAATTTAAAAAATTTTAAAATAACGAATTCTGCATAAAGAAATAACTATTTTCCCTAATTATCAACTTGTGTTATTTATATTTGTAGAATTTATAAAATTAAAAATCTAGCATGTTTTCTAAAATCTACAGTAACTTGTAAGAGTCGACCATTAACCATTTTGTACATACATTATTATTATTATTAATAATAATTATGAATAAGGATATTCTTCTTCCTGTCCCTCTTATTATAGGCCAAGGGTCTATTTAAAACCTGCAATTAGTGCAGGTTCTTTGAGCAAAGGTAAAAAATAAAACTGAAAAATAAATTAACATAATATGTTTTAAGAAAATGCTTTATTTCAATAAGCAACAATTTCTCGAGTTATTCAAGATTTCTTAAAAAAATTTTTTTTTGATATACAAAGTATAATATAGGCTAGCCACTACCTTCAGTATAGGTTGTTTACATACAAATAAGTAAAAGAAAAGGTCAGATAACACGAGTCCGGAAACGTTTGCTTACACAGAACCCTTACTGGGATCAAAACGTCTCTGTATTCAAAATTGCTTGCATTCAAACATCCCTGCGTCCTAAGCTGCCTGCGCTCAAACATCCCCACATCTAAACAGTCGCGACAAGTTCATATATTTCACAAGAATACTTTTTGTGTATTTTTGAATGGAAAACAAGATTGTTAATTTTTTAACTGCTGCAACAGCTCATATAGGCTACGGCTGTAAGTCTACGTTTTGTGATTTCAGAAACTTGTGCTGCTAGTGTCAATGTCAGTACAAGTTTTTGGAGAGTATAAAGGGTCACAAAAAAGGGCTGACCATGCCAAGATTAAATAGTAAATACTTATGGTTATGTGCTACAATAAACAAATGTCAATTTTAATAATGTCAGTTTAATTGGTGAGTTAATGTTGGAAAACATTGTTTTTAGAACAGCAAACAAGAGTAGTCCAGATGGAATTTCTATTGGTTTTATTGAAGAATATTTTGACGAAGTAATGTGGTAGTACTTAATTTCATTAATTCGTCGGTGGAGAATTGTCTAATACCTAGTGAATTAAAAATTTCAACTATTGCACTAATTAAAAAAGTGCCAAGATCCATTAATAACTCTTGAGTATTTTAGACCAGTGAACATGTTGCCAGCTTTAGACAAGGTTTTGGAAAGACTTTTATACGATATAGTTTGCTTCAATATATTACCGAAAATGATATTCTTATAGATGTACAACCAGGATATAGAAAAAAACATAGTGAAACAGCAGTTTAGTGAGTATCTGTATATAAAATACTTAATCACTTTAACAATATCTATTTATTTAGTGCCTAATAAGTAACTAGAAGGAGTATAGAGACAAAGGTTTATCGTTAGTGTTTTTGGACTTTTGAAACAGTGCATACAAGATTAATGGCAAAACTGCATGAATACGGTATTAATGCAGAAGCCTGGAGTGGGGAAGGAAACAAAAAAATAAATGTGGTGAGGTGATGTTTAAGGAAATGGCTATAAATCTTGGAGTGCCCCGGGAAGTGTATTGGGACCCCTACTGTTTGCTCTGTACATCAATGACTTAGGTATTGTTATGAATTTATGCTGGTGTCATCTATTTGCAGACGATACAGTGTTATTTTTAGAGGGAGAGAATGTTATGGAAATAGTGGGTAGATTAAATAGTGAATCAGAAATAGTCAGCGACTGGTTTGCTGAGAACAAACTGAAAACTAATAATACCAAAACCAAAGCCATGTGTATTACTAGTAGCAATAATATTAACAATAACCTCCTTTGCCTGTAAATGTACATTTTGCGCAGTCCCTAACCCAGCACAGAGGGTAAGACAACGCTTCCCTTACTTAGTTAAGACAAAACTTCAAGTAGTGTGAGGATCGAAAATATCTTGAAAAAAATACTAAATACTGAACTAAACAAGTACTGCCTACATTAAAAATTTCAAAGTTTTAGTGCGACTACTGCCAGTTATTTGACAAAAACTCTTCTCTCTTCCGGAGGCTGTAACTCTATAAAGAAGTATTTTCGGACTCATATTCACCTGAACATTTTTATTTATTTTGATATAAACAGTCTTATTAACATCCTGCAGAAAAAAAGTAGCTGTTAAGATTTTTTCTAACAATCAGATTTTGCAAAACAATTAATTTCTGCTTTGTTATAATTAGTATATTTTTAAAAATTTTGGGAAATAGTTTTACTTTCATTACAATTTTCCAGGTAAAAAAATTTCAGTACATATTTGAGACTTACATTTTTGCGTAAACTATTTTCAACTGCTGATCCAATTCTAAAAATTAAATATCATCGTTATCTTAATACATACCTTATCAAACTCATCGATAAGACAGACTCCCTGATCAGCTAACACGAGGGCACCAGCTTCTAACGTCCATTCCTTTGTTGTAGGACTTCTTCTAACATAAGCAGTCAAACCTACAGCGCTTGCACCTTGTCCTGTAGTAAACACAGCTCGAGGTGCTATCTTTTCCACAAATTTTAAAAACTGCGATTTAGCAGTCCCTGGATCTCCACATATCAATACATTGATATCACCCCTTATTTTGTGTTTTTGACCTGGTGAACAATAACTATTTGTTAGATTCACTTATGCTATTAATTTGTACTTAAAAAGCTTACCGGGATTTTTTGATTCTCCGCCAAAGAGAGTCAAAGCTAATGCGCGCTTAATATAATCGTGTCCATAAATGGAAGGTGCAATAGATGCAATAATCCGATCAGCAATACGATGGTCTTTGCTCATTTTAATGATAGCATTAATGTCATCGTCAGTCAGTGACTGGACAATCTGTTTACAGTCCTTCACCACCAAATGGTTGGCGAATATTACTGTGGAAAAAACAGGAAAACCTTGTTCCGTGTTAAGAGAACCATCATAGTTATTTGTATAAACTCCTGTAATATCTACTTCGTCTCCTGGTTTGCAGCGGTCGCATAAATCAGCAAGTAAAATACAGTCTTTAGAACGAGGTACGCGACCTGCTGGAATACGACCTGGAGATTCTTGCAAAGTTACTCTTTGGTAATTACGGTAAATTGTTTGTTCCATGTTTATCTACACAAATAGAAAATGTATTAATTAAATATTACTTAATTTTGTATTGTTTTTTAAAAATATACTACGTGACAAAATTAGCGGATCAACAATGAAGGTCTTCATAACTTTATTAATATTAAATGGCCAAAGTTGAAACTCATACTAAAAAAGAATGGATAAAAATCGAAGCTTTTTTAAGCAGTTCGCTACATCTGGCTAGATTTCGACAAGTTCTTTTGTTTGGTGAAAATCATATGCAGCGATTGTGGCTTAGGTTTATTATTTATTAATAAAATGATTACTATCATTAAATTTTTTATCATTTTTCAGTTTTTTTCAAGTTTTAAAGATGTTCTGTGCAGAATTGAGCAAAGCTACACTTTGACATGTATGATATGGTATGGATGGTATGCACATAAACTATCTCTTATTATTATTATTAAAAAGCTATAAGAAACATTTTAAATTGATTGGCTAATTTTGTCGCTTAGTGTTAGTGCATATATATTTTATTTACCATAAAAGGTCCCATGCTTTGACACTCTGGACAAGCACCAGGCTGGACTTCACTATGTTGAGTTTGTACAAATGGGCCAAGAATAAATCCACACTTGTTACAATCATATTTCACTACTGACAGCTGCGGCAGTACACCAGTTGTTGCGGTAACTACACCCATTGTTCTTACTAATTGATTTACATGAAGTTTCCTGTTTAAATGAAACTTGTATTTAGAGCTATCATTTACAAAATGTGAACAAATTACTAATTAAACTTACCTGAAAGTTCTCAATTCTTCAATGAGGGGTAAATCAGAGATGCGCACATGGATTTCACTCGTGACTCGTTCATAACTAGGAAATATGGATAAAACGATTTCCTTTGCCACTTCATCAAATATTTCTAACATTGGTGTCGGGGCTTCTGGTAAGAAATAAGCTAAAACATGCTCCTTACTTGCTAAAGTTGGAAATTCAACAACAAAACTTGACTGCAAATAAATTTTAAGTTAAAATAAGTACATAAGCTTAGCAATTGAACAAAAAAGTACCTGATTATTCTCACACATTCTGCGAATACGTTCTTTGTATACATACTGGCCTTTGGAATTAACATATGTGCGAAGAAAGTTCTTAAAACGATTAATAATTTCAGTTTTTGGGCCAATCATGCCCACCCACTCTTTGATGGTGTAGCCCTTCGTATCTTCCAAGTTTTCGATGGACTCTATCATTTCTGTATCTTCCATTTCACCTGCAGCAGCTTTTTCGGCCATTCGACGCTTATGTCTTGGGTCCTTAACAAACCAATTTTAATATTATAATCGTATTTTCACTGTGCTATCGCTATTTAAAAATAACAACGAGCGAGTTTAACTTATGAAAATAGAGAGCAAATATACCTCTTCATCATCACTTTTATCATAAAAAAGTTCACGATCATCTCTACGCAGTATGCCTCTTTCTCTGTCTCGACGCCGCATTTCTGATTCTGCAGCTAGGCGAGCCCCTGGAGAAAGATCATCGTAATCATCATCATCCAAATTTCGTTCGTCGTATCTGTCTAAAGCTGGCATTGGACGATAATCACTGAAAATTAATATAAAAATAACATAAACTGAACAAAAACAAACTTTCTGTTATACAGAACATGTTTTTCATTACACACAGAATTGTTTTAGTATTTTATTGAGAGTTTAATTAAAGATCAGTTCACTCATATGTCATAATATCTCATTTCACAATTCAAATGTAATTTTCTGCTGCCAACCCATCTGATTTTATTTACCTCAATAATAAGCTACTAGATATTTATCGATACCGATAAATGTATGTATTTCAGGTCTTACAGCACTTAGGCCACGTTGTCGGGCCCATTGTGCATACTACCTTACATACTAAGTCCTTAAAAACTACTTAAACTATCCTATGTTAAGAGGTTTGCAGGAGCTGACAACTGCCCCAGCCCGGATTCAAACACCGGGCCAAATAGAGCCACAGACTCCCGAAAGCCTCTGTGACCTTGGCTGCAAGCGCCTGCTACACTCGCCTACCAAGGCTCCATCAATACCGATAAAAACATAGTAGCTTTTTATCAATACTAATTGGTGCTAGTGCTGGCAAAAAAAACCTGATTTAACGGTTAACAAAACGTTTTAAAAATCGGTTTACGATATGGTTTTTAAAGTGCTTTTAGTTTCTTAATACTTAAACTTAATGTGACTTTATAGTCATACTAGAGGTAATATAGCATTATTGCTCATCATACTATATTAAATTTATTACATTAGCCATAACTGGCAAAGTGCTTTTAACCGTTGTACCAACATACACTGCAGACAAGTCAATAAATACACCACTACAATACTAAACAAAAGGCATGCTTACATTTAAACGAACAAAAAACAAGAATTGACAAAAAAAAGATTCACATACACGGGAGAAATATTGTATAACAAAATTTCAAATGGAATAAAGGAAAGTAGGATTTTTAACAAGTTCAAGAGGGTGTTGCAAATACTTCTAATCAAAAATCGATATAGAAGCTACATGCACAGATCTGCAAAATTTAAATTATAAAACTAGTGTATTTATCTGTAGTTTTTCTTTTTAGAAGATACAATGTTAAGATTTTATTGTACAAATTATATTCAACAACTTGGTACACATCTTTACATGAAAAACAAGGGAACAAAAGTCAAAATCCAAAATGAGCCAACTCAAATATCAGTTAAATACATAACAAAAACGTTACTATATGTTAGAAAGTAGAAAATACTGTTAGGTAGGTAGTAGTTTAACATTAATAACTGATGTAGTTAAGTTAGATTACACTTTGGGTCCAGCCGTATAAGTTTGGTATTTATATTTAATACCAAAACAACTACCTGTCATGTCCCGCACTGCAAGTCCTGCTTAGAACAGATTTTATCATCATTTTAATCATTTTGTATGTTTGTGATATTGTTTCGATACATTGATAACAGGATGGTGTGAATAAACAATCGAGAAATGTAAAAATTAACCACTTGAGTAAGTTTCTTCATGTTTTTCCCTTTTTCTACAAACCATAGGTTTCTTTGCTTTCCTAGATGCAAAATCATAATGCTCTAGTTGAATTACACAGGTTTAATAACAACTCTATACAGAAAAATTCAATTTTGATAAAAATATTAATTTTTAACGTTAACTTTTTTTTAAAGAATTGGCAGATATGAGATTCATTTGCCCGAAAATCTTGATACTGATCAAAATAATTGCAAGATTTCTATGCATTTTTTCCTGCTAGATATCGATTAACTGTTGTGAAAGGCAGTTAAAGCAGAAAAATTCTAATAACCCCTGTATAGTTAGTACCTAACTACGACATAAAATTGCTTTTGATTAAATTTATTTTACGCGATTGAAAATATAATACGAAATTTAGCCTTATAATTTGAACTTACGCTTCCATATTATCACCAAATAATTCTTCTCCGTCTGCTTCTTCATCCATTGGATCAAGTTGTGATAAGTCTCCCAGAAAGGCACTCTCATCTTCAAACGCTTCAAAGTTTCCTGGAGACGTAACATTTGAACGTGGACCTCCAGGTGTTGTGGGAATAGGGTTATCCATTGGAGAAAAATCTTCGTCCTATTACAGCAAAAAAGTTTTATACATCACAAACCAGGCAAACGTTTAAGCAAAATTGCTATACTTATCAAACTATAAACATAAAGACTTACTCCGGATTCCATTCTTGTCTACTTTATTGGAGTTTAACAATTTTGTACTTAAATTTGTTAAAATTAATACCAGACGCAACCACCACAAACCAATATACTAGGAGCAACCACTCGCTTTGTTATTAACCGCAAACTTAAAGGCGGGAAATGTTGGCTTTCTAACCTCATATTTGTAGGAATTTTTATGCATTTGTTTTGTCCTAAATTAAAAGAGTAGGACTATACACCATAAACTTGTGTTTACAGCAATCGTAACAATAACCATTACATATCTTAAATATCTATGGCAAACCGTTTCAATTTTTTATTTAGGATAGTGAGCTTGGTATTAAAACAGTTTTAAATATGTACTTGTGTTTTCTGATATCAAAAACTTAATTCACATATCACGAATTAATTTGTTTTATCTGAAATTGAAATGAACGTCTGATATCAGAAATGAATTTGTGATATCAAAAACTGCAACTGTACGTCTTTTTTATTATTATTAAAATTATTTTAAATAATGATAAATAAAGGGAGAAATTTAACGTAGGAAAGCTACAATCCACGCAAAATTGGGGCCGAACCAGCTAGGCTGGTATCAGACCGCCCGCCAGGCCCGTACTTTATATACCTAAATGTCTCTTGGGATATCTACTACCTTTTCTGCTAGTGCTGACACAATCCCTGCAAATCCATGAAAATGTTTTTCGTTGTCTAGCAGCAACACATAATAGACAACTGCTAGTTAAAGCCACCATACTTTGTCGCTTAAATACGTTCTAAAATTTATGTTAATATTAATTTTAGTTCATTTACATTATCTCATTTTTAGCACTTAGTATACCAACCTGATAAGTCCCAAATTAATATCCTTCATCAAGACCATGTGGAAGCAATTTCAAAATAAAGACTCCTTTCCCATTTTGTGCAGCTTAGAATATGATTGGTTAATTTTCTTGCTTTTCTCTCTTTGGAACTCCGATTGATGTGGTTCTATCCTGTCCCGTCACTGGCCCCCTTTTTAAAATTTTATGTGGCATAGAACTATTAATGGAAAAATTCCTAAAATTTTGCAATATAAACACAAATATTAATACAAAACCAGCTTTTAAAAAAATAAGTTCTATCTCCTCTTTCCTTATACTCTCGTCCTCCATCAACATATGCATATTTAATATTCATAATATAAGTTATTTTTTATTGATTTCATTGACATGACTGAAGTTTTCTAGAATCTCTTTTCCACAGGTATAGATCGAATTTGCTTTAAAGTATCGTGAAATGGCATCCCCTTAAGTCTTTATATATTTTAAATTTTTGGCCAATTATAAACTTCTGCATATTTCTATATTCAGCTGTATAAACAAAAACAATTAAAATTATAGTAATCTCATTTTCTCTAAGCGCTGTGACGCAATCGTAATTTTCTTTTCTTTAACGATATAAAACTTGTATACACCTACGTAACAATATTTCCAAAGAAAAACGCGGAAAATTTTCTCCTATTAGAAGGCCCTGAGTTCAAACAACAGCCTAGCACAGTCGCATTTTGTTGTTTCAATTGTTTCTGATTGTTAGCAGATAACAAATGAATTTAAAAGCACACTGCTGCGATTGTGGTAGGCTTTTTTTTGAGTGCCTGCTAATATAAAGTTTTTCGCATTTTCCTCGAAAATTTTATTTTGTGAGGATATACAAATATTATATCACTGAAAAGAGGGAAAAAAACTCTATCAAATAAGCGCAAAACATTGGTAGCTTGCTATTTAACAAAATGACGATCGCGTCGTAGGGCTTACAATTTACGTTAATTTTTGTGTGTGCAGAAAGGTTGTTCAAACTTTTACCAAAAAACTTTTATTAACATTATTCTTCTCTATCTTGAACTGTTTCAAAATTAAATAAGAGCTTAATAAGTGTTGGACCACTTTGTATAGCAAAATCGTTTACAGAGCTTTGTCCGTCGATAAAATTAATTGTTGGACAGAGTTAACAATATTAATAGAAACATTTCTGGTTAGTTACGTACTTATTAATGTAAAGGAAGGAAATTACATTTTTGGTGCCGTTCGTGGATAGTACTGTCCCAGTATTTATCTTGTGGCTCACGAAAACCACGGTAAACCCCGAGCCAAGACAGGCGGTCGGTCCGCAGAATCAAAACCAGGCCCCCTGAATGAAAGGTGGACGCGCTTACTGCAGAGCCACTATTCTCGGCAGGTATTTAAGTAACATGTAATATGGTTTCGGCGCCAACTATGCGTTTTGATTAGCTTGTACCAAACTGAGGTAGTATGTTCACTCTTATGGCGCCGAAACGTACATGTACTACAAATTGTCGAAAACTAGGTACATTTTGAGCTTGCGACGCTTAAGTAGCTTACTTATAGCCAACCAATTAACTCTATCACAGTATATACTGTGAATTTCAAAAATCTTTAAATAAAAATCACAAAAAACAAGTACTATTTAGTTTTGCTACCCTAAATAAAAAGTAAAACAGCTTTCCATATAAATGAGTATAAAATTGCAAATTTAATTTCATATAATAATAAATAAATAAATATTAAATATGGTGAAGCACATCATATTCAATTATAGTCACGACCATAGCCTTAATTGTGAGCTTTGACGCTATCAAAACTCTTATTATAATAAGACCATGGTCACGACTTTATATTAATGGTAGTTTCATATTCATCTGCATATGAGTAACGAGTAAAACGGCAAGGAAAATTAAAACATAACCTAATTGTTTTGCGTCAGTTTACCACCATTTGGTTAATTTATTCTTATGTGAATGAATACATTATTATAGTCTGTTATATGCAGTATTATTAACCAATTGTTATATTATAATAATGATGGAAGAATATGATGAAAAGGATATATACGTTTTACTCGATTTTCAGGGGAAAGATACTTCTAAGTTTCTGAACCAACCTGGTGTGTATTTTAGAATGTTAAATTTAAATGAAATAAAGCCTGTTGTCGAAATCGGAGAGGATGTTTATGAAGGTATAATAAAAATGTAGTTCATGTATTTATTTTGTATATTTCTAAAAATATATGTATTTTTTAATTTATGCAGGAACGTATGATGATGCTGTAGGAACAAATGTGTATTTTGAAGAAGTAGAAAATCCTCTACCCAAAACAAACGTGTTTGATGGAACAACACCAATAACATTACAATATTTACTTAAACAAACAAAAATTTTAACACTGAAAAAAATAGGTACAAAACCAAAACCTATAGTGAACACAAATCCAACGGAAACCGTGAATATTAATATTAAAGATGACTACAGAATTCTACTAGAAAAAATTGAAAATAATAAATTAAATATTGAAGAATATATAAAAGATGAAGTGAGTGCAAATGAAGAAGACGAAAACGAACCCTTCCCCAATATAAGTGAGGAAGAAGAGGAGGAACAAGATAAGCAGTGGCAATCAACTCAGTTGCCGTCTCGACAAAGCCTTGTTCCAGAGTGGTACACATCAGTGCAAGCAATTAATCCACCAGACACTAATTCACAGCAACCACCATGTAGCACTCAAACAAAACAAGAGCAATCACATACACCCACTACAGTGAAAGTTGTGGATTCAACATATATGAAATATGTAAAGTTACAAAAATTAGCAGAGCAGCCAACAAGACATAAAATAAAACCAGAAGTAGTTGAAGGTAATAAATTTGAACAACCAATACATTCTATTCCAAAGAAGGATTTCATTGTGTGGAAGAATTTGGTAATGCAATGTGTAGAACATCAACAAGTTAATTTAGATATAAATAAAGATAAAATAGAAGACTTTGTAGACATTGAAAAATCGATTCAAGCTGGCATTATAGCTCCATCAAGTGAAAACCCACGAGTATTTAGAAAAGAAGAAAAACGAGAATTATTAAGCTTTAAAAATTTTATTAATGTTTCACCGCTTATGAAATTGATAATGCTTCAAGATTATGTACATTTAGAAAAAGCTTCTATGGCAGAAATGACTGTAAAAGAGTTAAATAAGGTTGGTGAAGATGGCTGTACTGTTAAAGAAAGATTTGCACTGTTGAAAAACTTTAAAGAAGAATTGAGATCTCACATAATTTTGCGACTACAAGATGGATTTGCTAGTGATGAAACTTTTACAGAAAACCTCGAAGATAATATTCCATTGAATTTATCAGACAATGAAGAGTTGAGCGATAGTGATTTTAGTTACTCATCAGAAGATGATGATGCCGACGAAGATGAACTCCAAAGCGACTTAAAACGTGATTGTGAAGGAACAAGTAGTGGTATGTCAGACAATGAACAACTAGGTGAATTACAACCTGAGGAAGATGAAAGTAGTAATAAATCTGATAGCGAAGGTACCCTTAATGAATCAGTTCTTATTGATAAGTCTTCGAAGGATGGACAAGGACTGGAAAATAATTGAAGGCTTAGTTTTGAATTTTTGCTAAATCAAATGTAATAACGTTTGTTTCCCATCAACAAATTGTATTTCTAATTCACAATAATTCAACATTTATATAAAAATATAATTCTTAATTATATCAATGTCTTTTAATGAAATAAGGTTACTATATTTTTACACTGCCCATACAAAATCCAATAATAATTTTCGAACTAAAATTTAACAGTATTAAGTAGTTATACAAATCACATCACAGAGATGCTTGTTTACAGTTACTCTAACAAAAATTAATTCTACATGAGACAATTGGAATAACAAATTACAAATACAATAATTGCAATTAAATATCTGCCTTTAAAAGTCGCATTATTTGTTAAACTTGCAATTATTCATACTTTTCAGTACCCTTAAGATAAATCAAATTAAATGAGATTTTAATGGTGTGCTAAAACTAAAAATTCATAAAATATTACAATACTTTGAAGAAAGTACTACTTAGTCTTTAGGTTTCTCGAAACAGTCTAAATCAGGACAGGTAAGTCGGGCATTCTTTAAAAAGGAACTCTTCAATGCAGCATCAGCTGTAAGTCTCCTTTTTGGCTGAAATACCAAAATGCTCTAAAAATTAAATATTTTTATGTTTTTGTGAATTTTCTTCATTGAGTATTTACAAAATTTGCAGAACACTTGGTTATACTTACATCCAAAAATTCTTGAGCTGCTAAACCAGTAACAGGTACCACTTCTGACGGAGAATGTGCCTTCCAAACAGGAAAATTTGCCTTATAATCAGGTAGTCTATTGATTCCAGGCCAGACAGCTTCCGTTGGTGTTCCCAATATTTTAAAAATTTTGTACAACTGATCTATTTCAGAATCTCCTGGAAACAATGGCTGTCTGGTTACCTAAAAGAGAATATTACATATTAATTATATTATATATTGTGTTGTCAAGGGTTTTACATAAAAGACAAAAACAAATTATAGTATTTCTGGACTAACAGGAAAAAATACATTAAAATATAACATTGTATACCGACTTGAGCATTCTGGCTTGAAACGTATAAGCGCAAGATCGACACTTAAGCTGGATGGACATTTCGTCACGAATTATAAGAGCAAGTACCTCGCGTACATGTGAGGATTTCGATGTTAAATGGAAATAAAATAGCATACCAAGGTTTTTGGCAGGAAATAATAAATTTTTTATATTGTTTAAGTAGAATCTTACATTTATACCGCATGTTTTAAAATCCAAGCAACTATTTTTTTTTAAATTCCTGTTTATAATATTTTGAATATATAAATAATTATTTATGATGATATACGGAAATTAGATACACTGGAAACATTTGAAATTCACAAACATCTAAAAATGACCCTTAATGAATGAGCAAATGGATCTCTTAAATTCACCATTATTGGACGTTTTGGAATAAGAAATCAAATCAACTGCAAACACAGATAACCAACTGTTTACTTTTAATCTTACCTTTGATAATGACATGTAAAAATTTCAAAATACATAAGATCATACAATTTATATAACTCCAGTGGAACATCAGAGGCACGAAGAGTGCCAACAATCTGTAACTATGGTGCGCACTGTCACCGCATGGCGTTATATTTGTATGTTTACGCGAGGAAAAGAACGATTTTTTTGAAAACTTCCTTGGGATTAATTAAAGAAAACTAAAAATGAAAGAGCAAATTCATCATAACAGTTGCATGTATCGCTGATACATGTCTAGATGGTGGTTATCATGTTACTATACAGCGTGTGGATAAAGTTTGGAATAAATTCAATACCTCCCAAAATACTATATTTCAGTAAAAACGCTCAGACACTTAAGCTTCAGTTTTATTGCAGCCACATTTTAGCATATTGGTGTTGCTAAAGGGTCACGTGATACAACGCAGTGACTTGATCCTTATTTTTTTAATGGAACAGTATACTGTGTTACGGCTTATTTGAAAGCTCGTTTCAAGAGGAGTTCAAAGCACTTTTTTTTACCGATCATTGACCGATAATGTACGGATAATCATTGAATATCTTACAAACAACAAAATTAAAACAAAACTAAAAATTGCACACTAGATTTGTCCCAAAAAGGTGTTTTTTTTTGTTATCATTTTTATAGCAATGTCTAAAAGTTTGTAAAGGATATTCAGATATTTTTGAAAGATAGAACTAGTATAATTAAAAAAAAAAATTTCAGACAATTGGGATGTTAAAATGTAGCTCACAATTAGTTACAAAACTTTTTATATGAATTATTTATTCTTAAAATTATATTTAATATATTATATTGTATTATGCATACAGGGTGTGGCAGCCCGCTGTAATTGGTCGATTGCAGGTTAAGTATTAGAGAAAACTAGTAAAGATAGGTATAGGGAATGTAATAGAGGTTTGATGGGAAATTTACAGTAGAATTCAAAAATTGAATAAAAATTTGGAGGTTTCATTTGAAAAAATCAAGTTATGACACATTAAAGTTCGAAAACTTTGGAACGCGGCAACAAACATCCTGTATAACCAAATTCAACTTTAAAATATTTGAAAATTAGCACATGGTCTTGACTAATATTTCCCAGAAAAAAAATATTTAATCTGTAAAAATACGGCTTGTGCAGATTTTACTAGTAAGGTCTGCAAATGTCAAATTAACAGAAGAAAGTTGAGTAACTTGGCAACACCGCAACGGAATTTAAAAACAAAAAAACAGTCAGAAATCAAATTAAAAGGCGAATAATAATTTGCAAAAATATACAGGGTGTTTAATTAAAAAAATATAAGTTTGCTATCCCACTCTGATATGGAACACCCTGTATAATGGAAAATATTTTTATCTGATAGTACACATGACTCCAAATAACTAAGAAAGTTTCTCCTATCTCTAATACCTAACCTGCAATCGACCAATTACAGCGGGCTGCCACACCCTGTATATTTGCAGAAAATTAAAAAAATCCTTTCCATCTTACACTTTTCTCTTTTACCTTACTTTGTACGTTTCACCCTTACAGATCCTAAAATTTAAGTAATTTCTTACCATTTCTGCCATGATACATCCAACACTCCACATGTCGACTCCAGTGCAGTAGACTTTCGATCCTAGCAATAACTCAGGCGCACGATACCACAATGTTACCACTTCATGTGTATAGGTACGAGTGGGCAAAGCAAAAGATCGCGATAAACCAAAATCTGCTAATTTGATGTGCCCCTCCTTATCCAGCAAGAGATTTTGAGGTTTGAGATCGCGGTGGAGAATACGATGCGTATGCAAATAATTAATTCCTTCTAGTAACTGCTTCAAGTAGCTCTACAAAAATTGAATATTTAAAGGCTAAATAATTTGTAAACCGATCAAAATATAAAAAAATATCAAATTATCTCATACCTTAATTAATTCTTCTTTCATGCTGTGTTGCATGTTATCGATATATTTTTTGAGATCAATATCCAAGTATTCAAAAACCAAGTATAAATCTGTATCAACACATATAACATCAAGTAAGTCCACAATGCTCGAATGGCGCAACCCTTTGAGTAGACATATTTCTCTAATAGCAGTGGAAGGAACACCTTCCGAATCTCCCCTGCCCTGATACCTAGATAATGAAAACCATAATGAGTATTCAAGTGTGTCAACAAAGATGCAACAACAAGTTTATCATAATTCATTGCGATGTGTCGCAACATACTAACGAGAATATGGATCTTTTATTCATTATTTTAGAAAACACAATAAAATCACACTAATATCATAATAATACACATTTAAAAAGTCGTTTGTGCACGAAAAATAAATTAATTATAGTCTGTTCACTGAGAAACGTCAGTAGATGTAAAACAGAGCAACTTTGAATGCACACAGCTACTTCAGAGATGCATACAAACTTCATTAGCTTTTAATATTGATTAAGGACCAAAGGAGTGATATACAACATTTTAAAGGCAGCATATATTTTTAAAGAGTAGTCTCGTATTTTAACTGAAATTTTACATTTTCAGTAATAAACATCATTTGCTTTGGATCTATCGGACGAGTTTAAAATTCTTTGAACATATGATATATAGACACCGGAGAATTATTTGTGTGAAGATACTGATTGTCAATTGTGTAATGTTTTTCTGGATTCATCATCTTCAATAGCAATATAACCTTCCATTAGTTTTTTTTACAACTTTAATTTCATCAAAAATTCATCAGGAAAATAAGCTTTTAAAAAAACCGAAACCGGAAGTTAGACATGTTTTCTCGGTAGCGTTTTTCCCAGAAGACCTTCTAGCTTTAAAATTTTGACTCTAACATCTTATTACTCAAAAACGAGTTAACAGATCGGGCTCAATTTTTTTTATCATAATAGCCCTATAGAGACGCAATGTTACTATACAACTAAAGATGAGCTACAATTTGGTTTGCGTCCCAGCCCGCCAGGTTCTCTGTGACGCCTTCTATGAACTTTTGAAAATTGTGGCACTAACGCTTATTTATTCAAAAATGAGCTATCAGAGAGGGACGAAATCTGATATTGTCAATCCCCTTAGGGTTTACAATGTTACAAACTAGGACAACTCTTGAAACTACCAAAACTATTCGCGATTTCGACTACCGATGGGGGCGCTGCTGTACCGCGTCACGTGACGAGCAAGTCATAACTGTTTTGACGTTTGCCGTTAGTGTACGTTGTTGTTTAGTGGTTTGTTATATTGTTGTGCTAAATAAATACGTTATTATTATTATTTAAGTTGATTGTGAATTAAAAAATTATTTCATTACTAAACGTACGCTTGACAGGCGGTTATGACTAGCACAGTTTGCACATACTGCCACCAGGTAGCGTTTTCTTATTTGGAATCGCGAATTAGGTGGTTAAAAAATTAATAGTTTGGCATTTTCAAAAAATATTGTTCAAAAGCTGGTAACACGATTTTATTTTAAATTTTGTAGGCTCATAGAGCTAGCGATTAGCTACAAATCAGTTCGTGCCCAGTTCGCTAATTTCTCTGTGATGCCTTCTGTGAATTTTTGAAAAACGAAAATTCATGCCTCTTCTTTAATAACTGAAGAAACGTTAAAAATTTGTCTTTAAACTAACTTGCTTATGACTGGTAGTAGAATAAAACATACATTTCATATAGATCTACATATCTACAATTCAGTTGATGTCCCGATCACTAATTTCTCTGTGGTGCCCTCTACAAATTTTTAAAAATTGAAAATTCATACCCTTTTATTTAATACACTAGGAACGATAACATGTTTGTTTAAGCTAAATGAGTATAATAAGTCATATGATAATTTTCAAGTGTAGCAATATCTAAGTGGGTTGTCGCCAATTTTTTAGATCGACGAATTTCTGCTTCAGTTTTCAGTACTCAATGCCAAGGAATCTTTTTCCAAAAAATCAAAAAAATCTATTTTGTTCCTTAGAAAAATTTACAGCGCACTAGCAGTTTATTTTACAATAAAATAAAGGGAAGAGCATTAATTTTCATTTCATTAGTTTCAATAATTTTCTCTCCGAAGCCTGTGATTGATATTTCTTTTAAGACCAGATTAGACATTCAGTGTATGACTAAATTGCCATGCTAAAAGCATATTTAATTGCATTGTTTCTTCAGACTTTAGAACTTCATTAAAACACATGAAAACGTAATTTTTTAATGAAACCATACGAGTTGCATTAGATAGTTGAAAACAACAATAACACAGCTTTACAGGGATGTGCCATACTTCCCTTATTGTTTAAAATTAGCTATTGAAAAACAAAAATACGTCAAACAACATTATAATAATACAGTTGCTGAAGCATGTTGTTAGTATACTCAGGCAACTGTTTCTTTAATCGTACACCTAGGGCCTAGGCCCACTAATAACATATGCTTCAGCAATTGTATTATAATGTTGTTTGACGTATTTTTCTTTTCAAAGTCTAATATTAAACGATAAGGTAAGTATAGCACATCACTGTAAAGCTGTTTTATTGTAGTTTTTTATCATCTAATGCAACTCATATGGTTCCAAAAAAAAAACTACGTTTTCACAGGTTTTAATGAAGTTAGTTGCGGTAATTCGACCGTACTTTACATTTCCTTAGCAGTAAGAGATTTTACATACGCCTGCTTTAAAATTTTGTTATTTAAAAAAATCTATAGGTACTCCAAAATCTTGATTTAAGTGTACCATCATATATTTTTAGCGCGGATTTCAAATATCTAAAAATATATAGTGTTCCATTTAAAAAGCAAAATTTATGCCGTTGTGCAAAAATAGTGGCAATGTTTAAAATTGGTGTACGGAATTTTGTATACATCCCCCCCTTCTTCTTATAGTGCCATACCCAATTAAGGGCGTTGGCTACCTCTCTCCTATGTCTGTGTTTGGTGCGCGGCGATAGATATTTTGTACAGACATAGGGGACCTACAGTTTAACGTGGGCTCCGAACCACAGGAACTGCATTGTATGCACTTCTTCTCCAGAGAAATTTTCCTGGAGAAAAATCCACCTTGCTGGTTTCCCGTTCCCTTGCGACATCCCTCCCATTCAAAACAAAAAAGTTTGTTACGATATCTTTATTAATAACGAAGTTACAAGCTGTAAAGCAATTTACAAAGACCCTATGCATAATAACTCCCCAAAATATAGTTTTATTATATTAACAAATAACGAAATCATTGGGCGAGAGTACTTTCATTGGCACCCAGTATTACCGACGTTAGACTTAAGTGTAAGCTTAAATAATTACTTCACACATTTATTATAATGATTTAATTAGCATAGCCTGAGGATGGCCAATTAATTTTTTAATTATTATATATTTGTGAAGCCAAAACACGTGTAGCTCTATAATTATATTTCTATTGGTGGAGAAAACTAGTTTTATTTTGACATAAATACTTGAGTGTAACTTGGGATAGGAAAACTTAATTATGTACCTGCAACGATGATTATAATTTTTATTAAAGTAATTTAAGTCTTTCGTAACACGTTTACGTGTTTTTGATATCTTTTAACATTAATGGACCCAGCATCTTATTTAATAATAATGATTTTAGTGTGATATTTTGTAAAGTTCGGTATTGTAAAACGTACTTAGGCATTGCAATTGATTTGTTACTATATTTTGTTTTATAGTTTTTTATACTTTAATCATTGTAACACAGTCATAGTAATAATATTAAGCTCTTCGCTTTTCTATTTGGCTTGCCTTTATCTATGGTCTCTGTAAAAATAAATTATTATCAATAAGCAGGTAAAAAAGCAATAACCAGTTGAATGGTATATTAATACTGCTGATAAAAAGTTATTTCACGAAATTATTTACAAGATCAATTATTGCTTAGTTTTACCTCTACTTTTACAGGCAGTGTAAATTTCTACAATGAATTGTCTTTATATGGGCCTATGGACTAAAAGATACTAGACCTAGCTATATAAAAATTTAATAATGTAAATTGTAAACACAAACTTTTATGTACTTAAAAATATACATGCTCCAATAAACATATTAATAGAATTCTATATTTACTTTGTAAAATAATACTGGATATATAATTAGCTTAAAGCAATTTGTTTTATGATTATTGAAAAAAAAATGCTTACTTATTACTAATATTATTATTAATAAAAGCCAAGTCGTGTAAGTGTCACTCCCCTACTATTTCCTAAACTATTGAGTTTTTTTCTTAATAAAGGCTGTTTGAGACCTAATGAGCTACTATGTCACATTCCAAAAGTTTCTGTACTGTCACGTGACTGAGCAGTGACATCCATAATTTTCTTAAATGACAATACAAATATTTTCATAGACAGTTAATAGTATATTAAGTATGGAGAACGGTAAGGTAGTTTACTGTTCGACGTGCTTATAACGTTTTTTGCACGATCAAAATTAAAATATACAAAAAAATATAAAATTTCTATTGAGAAATGAAAACAAGCGAAATACATCGAAATGATCGAAGTGGTATGGCACACATCACTAAGTAACCAATTTGTTATTTGTCAAAAATGAAAAAATTTTCATAAAATTGTGCATGTAGCTCTTTTGCTAGCTTTGCACTTCAGTTATGAGCGATTCCGAAAGTGATATACAGTTTGGAATAAACGAAATAGAAGAGGCATGGGGCATTGGTTGTGAGGCGGTAATACCGGAAAAGTCAAGGGGCTGTTACGAGAATACCTACAAAATTTTTAAACGGTGGTGCAGTGAGAAAAATGTGCAGGTATTACTGAGAAGGTTTTGTTGGCTTATTTCGTTAAAAGAAGTAGTAAGCTGAAGAGTCCAGGAAGTATATATTCAATGCTAAAATATTTTTGTATGATTCTGTTAATATTTTGACATTTTCTACGCTAATTGCCTATATTAAACGAAAAAGTGTTGGTCACAGGCCAAAAAAAGCTAAGGTCTTCACGAAGAACGATATGATTAAATTTTTAAACAAAGCGCCGGATGAAATGTTCCTCATCCACATAGTAAGTTAAAAAAAAAAATTGATAGGCTATTTATTATTTGTTTTGCATTTATAGGCAGCCATGATTTTTGGCGTGGCAGGGGCTTGCAGGAGAGAGGAGCCGTACAATATGAAAATGGTAGATATTGAAGATCATGGGGCACTTCTTGTAGTAAAAATTCCTAACTCGAAGACCAATATACAACGGACATTTACTGTAACAAGTAAAGTGGACGACAAAGTTTCATATTTGGACATTTATCGTAAATACATTAAACATCGAGCGACCAACGCAGTTTCGACACATCTGTTCTTAAATTACAGTAACGGAAAATGCTCCCAACAAGTAGTTGGAAAAGGGACGATTGGCAAATGGCCATCAAAAATTGCAACATATTTGAAATTAGAGGAACCAAACGACTATACAAGTCATGCATTTCGGCGCACATCAGCTACTTTTTTGGTTAATAAAGGAGTAGACGTATTAGGTTTAAAAAGGCATGGTGGATGGAGGTCTTCGACAGTGGCCGAAGGCTATGTCGAAGATTCTTTACAGAACAAGATTGAATTTGTTGATGTGCATCTTCAAACACATCGGTCTCTATTGCTTCAGGTACAAATGAAAAACGTGTACTTTCTATAGGAAACAACAGCACAAATTGTACGTTTAATGTGATAATATTAAATAATAAAGGTTAAATTTAATGTAAGACTAATTTTGATTGTTTTTTAAAAAGGTGTGGGTGGGCAAGTTTTTTTGCTGTTCAGTTTTTAGATGGGTAAGTAATTTTGTTGTCGTCGTAGTTATAACTACTGGTAAATTCCACTTACTGTCATGGAAACACCCATGGTAAATGGTGAGAAATGACCGATCGTGCAAAAATAAATTGTTTTCTCATTTCAATGATAAAAAACTTTCGTATTCTTACATTGCAAACATTTCGAGAAAACTGTAAAATACTGATTCAAGCTAGCAGAACAAGGATTTAAACAAAAATACTTCATATGGTACTATACTTTTATTTACAATAAACAAAAAAATAACTAAATAGTTAGGTAAAAGCAAGTTAACGCAACAAATTTTAAAATTCGTTCCACTGGCATTAATGTAGGCGTTGCATCCAGCGGTGATACTTCTACAAAAAAGGTTATTAACCATATTGGCAATATAATTTTGTTAAATGACTGATAGAAGTTTGTTGGCCTAAACCAAACATTGAAATGAACAAACATTTTGAAGTATTTTTGTTTAAATCTGTGGCTTGCTTACTTGAATTGGTTTTTTTAATTTTCTCAATATCTTTGTAATGTAAGAGTATGGACACCATTAAAACGCGAAAAAAAATCTAACTGCCTAAAGAATATTTATATTGCCATTTAAGTAAATTATTGATGGTATCATAGCTGTCGGTACTTAAAATTTTGGTGTGGCATAAAGTAGCTCATTATGTCCCATACAACTTTAGCTGACAAGTTTAGAAAAAACAGGGGAGTGTCAGTTAAATGAGTCGCCTTGTATAATAGGCACAGTTCTAAAATCATATAATTCAAATTCAAAACCAGATCACTCAGTCAACTTTATGCAAGGCCTGTGATATTAGCTCTTTTAATTAGTTGTATGCAGGAAGCAAGATAAGCTGAATCATGTGGTGCTACGTTTTTAAAACCACGTAAGACGCACATAATCCTGCTCACCTTACAACCCTATTAGTGATGTTAATAGCCCAGATGATCTTGGAACAGGTCACACATTTATTCATGGTGGTTGTTAAAAGCGTTGTTAGTTGTTTCAATACTAGGTCCATTGATGAAGATGATAGTGAATAATGTAGTATGAATTTAACAATTTGTTTTTGTTTACTTTGCATGGTTACAAACAGGGTCAACAAATTGCATTTAAACAATTAATTTTAATTTACTGTAATAATTTTCATGATGGCATCGCGAAGGACTTGCACCAAGTCAGAAATATAACCAATGATTAGATTTTTAGGTGTAGAAAGCTACTGAATTAGAAATCTACAGAAGACAGTTTTCAATGATAATAAGTGTTCATACCCAACTGCACTGAAATGGTTGCAAAATTAGTAGCGTACAAGATGCCTCACAAGCCAGACAAGCAAATCAGGTCATTACTGAAGACAAAGACTTATTTTCGAAAACATATAGATTACTTTAAACAAAATTGCTGAAACCTATATAGCACAGGATAGCCATGGGTTTTCCATTTTTCCTACATTTTATGTTCATGGACATGCTACGGATGTGTAGTGGATTTGCAGTGGATGTCCATCTATAGGATATTGAATCTGAGACATGTGATTTTGCTTTCGCCACCCCCCCTTGATTATATTTCTTTCTGATCAGTCTGCAGGAATCTGTGGATTTTTATAGATGTAATTTTGAAACTAATTTTCATATCACAGATTCCGCTAAAATAGCAAATCCCAAAGTAATGCAAAAAAAATTGTAAGGAAGCTGTCAACAAATGGCTGCAATTGTTATTTAATTACTATGTAAGAAAAAACGCTAGACTTGCTGAAATAAAATGACGAAATTTTGGTTTAAGGCTAATCACAGTATCTTATGTAAGTAACATACATGCATGACTATAACTTTCAAATTTTTTTTTTTAATTTAGGCAAAATGGATCTCCAGAATTTTAAAATCCATTATATCCAATGTTGTCGCAAACAGACATCCAGCAGCTGTATATTCGTATATTATGTTGTTTTTGGATGTCCGGTGGACATCCACAATGTCCAGGTCGATATCCAGTGGATGATACAGATGTGCTTGTGCTATATGGGAATAAGTCATCTTAGTTTAGAATCTATTGATAAAATCGTTAACTAGAGTTCAAAATGAAAAGTTTGCACAAGATGGGAACCAAACTTTTAACACCAAAAATCAAAAGAAGAAAAGTTGAAGCCTGTACAGCAGTCTTGTATTGCTCTAACATGAAAAGAACAGCTTGTTTAAATAGGTTTCTAACCGACGATGAAAGTTGGCTCCCTTAAAAGAATGTTAGGCGATATCCATTCTAGAAATGATGAAGACGTCAAACAGTTTGTGCATTTGTGGTTGCCCAAGCAACCGAAAAAATTTCCCAGCTGAGTCTTGCAACCCTATGGGAAAAGCATATTGAACAACAATAAGACTATGTTGAGAAGTGATAGCTTACTTATGTAATATTTGAATTGAATTAATTTTTACCAAGATGTAACAAATATCCGGTTACTATTCGATGTCCTGCATATCCAGCCCGCAGTACATAAATACAAGTATAACTGTTTGGTTTGACCGGATACTCAACTATTCAGCCGGATAGTACGTATACCATAAAAATAAATGTACTATTTTACACAATTAAATGAAAGTTCTCCCGTTGGTTTTAAAGGTTATTATAAAATATTTTAAGCATTCGTAACCTTTAAATGTGTATCTCTTCAAATAAAAAAGTTATAAGGCTAGAGAGTTTGACTGGGACACCCTGTATACATAGATTGTCACATTTTACTGCAAACATAGGCAAGTAATAAGTGTGACAAGAGAGCCAGTAGAGATTCACGTAACCATGGTACTTTATATTTCAAACTGAAACCTGATTTTTTAAATTTTATAACTACACGTGGATCTCACTTAGTCCGCCTTAGACGCCTCACCTATCCCTGTCACACTTATTAGTGCCTATTGCCTATTGTTGCAAGAAATATCACACAAGAGATAAGAATTATACAAACGTATCAAAGGTGGAGGACAGACTTTCATAGAAATAAAAAATGAAATCATAAAGTCACAAAAACAGCAGGCCAAGGAAACAATAACAATATTTGGCCACTCTTCAGCCACTAACCGGCCCTTAGTAAGCCGAATAACTTTATATCTAGCTTTTTAAAAAAAAATGCTATTTGTTAAATCTCTAATTTTTACTGCGTCAAAATCATTTTCATTTGCACAAGCTTTTTAGTTACAGATGCAATTAAAAAAAATGGCAGATAGGGTATGCTTAAAACTATACAAAACTAAAACGTTGCAATTGATGTAGTTCAGAATATACTTTCTAAATGAATTAATTATGCACATTGAAAAACAAAAGTTTAATTTTTTTTCTGAAAACCAGTTTAAAGTGATGAACTGAATATATACTAGGTAAAGCTATAAAGGTATCAATGGAATCAAATAATGCAATGTATAGATTTTGTGTGCAAAATCAATCAAGTGGCATAATTATTGTTCGAGGTGAAGAAGCAGAGGTGCAAGCGTTTCCAACCTACACGAACTAGAACTATTTCTTGGATCTTGTATAGCTCAAACAGTAAAAAAGTCAAAGCTCCAAAAGCATTGTACAAATGATAATCTTCTCAACTGTATACTTACATACATGCCTGAAATAATAATTTATAACAAAGAGTTGCATTACCTGTACAATTTCTTTTATGTTTACCTATAAATTAATTATATGTTACCTACGTTTTACAAATAACCACAACAAACTAGCATCTACCTACCTAGGTACTATTATTGTAGTGGTTCCTCCATTAATAATTGCTCCACCAATTAGAAAAGTTAAAAACTTATATTTCTTATAGAAATCATAATTGATCATCAAAACTGAATCAACTTACCTTTCCAATTTAATTTTCTTAAGAGCAACAAACTTTCCAGTTATTTTGTTTTTGGCTTTGTATACAATGCCATAGGTGCCTTCTCCTGCTTTTCCGAGTCTTATAAACTGCTCTAGTTTTTCCATGGTATAAAAAAAACTTAATGCAATGGTACGTACCTAGCGAGTGACAAACCGTTAACTTTAGCGGGAAAATTGTTTCGCCTTCATTTGCGCTTGCATCTCCTACACCTGCCATTTTTGTTTACTAATTATGCGATTGCGCATTGTTACAGTTTTTCTCAATAAAAGCGCAAGTCGATAATATCTGCGCAGCGTTGCCAAGCTGACAGTAGTTAGGCAGTATCAAGTAATACACAGAAATTTATTATGTTTATAAGTTCGAGCTTTACTTCGTTGAAGTTCATTTTAATTTACTTACAATAAATTAAAAATTTATTAGCTTTGAGGCAGTATCCGCGATAGCTACCCGCAATAGTTAGCGTTGTTAAATTTAAAATGGTTGACTTTAAGAAGGAGAAAGAAAACAAACCGAAAATAAGTTTCTCCTAGCGTGTTATGTTGTTGTTATTTAAAATTTGAAAACTCAAAATTGGTATGGCTCACAGAAAACTGTCCCTGATGGATATTTTTGAATATTTAGGTAAACAGAGGCGACCAATACAATAAGGAAAGGCACTTTTTTAACGCAGCCCACTTTATAATGTGTGGTTATGAAAATAGAAGCGGGCAATAAAATTTTCGACTTTTGTTTACAAATGTAGGCACTTTATTAACATCCCCACGAAATTAATATTATTTTCAGTACTACAACAGCCAAGTGGGAGTGTTAAAGTGTATCTG
The DNA here is from genome assembly GCA_958336395.1 of Ctenicera cuprea. Lineage (NCBI taxonomy): Eukaryota > Metazoa > Arthropoda > Insecta > Coleoptera > Elateridae > Ctenicera > Ctenicera cuprea. The sequence goes on along the minus strand of OY284494.1, from coordinate 13,157,920 downwards.
CAAAACAGAAAGTTCTGCTTGCTGTAATGGCCCATGCCTCGCACAACTCTGCGTTTTTATGCCGAAATAAGTGCATTGAAATTTCCTTACTGCAATATGTGTTACGCTGAAATACCGAACTAAATCTTTTTCAGCTAGAACTCGCGTTAAATGTATTTATTTTTATATTTTCACTTAAAAAGAGTGTTGCGTTTACTGGCTATACACATTGTCTTCCTTCGTTGAAAACTTTTCGCACAATTTCATTTTTCTGTATTAGCTTACACGCCGCAGGGCCGTATTAGCCATTAAGCAGAGTAAGCAGCGTCAATAAAACAAAATAAAAGTATTGTTATTTGTACCTCCGTTTAGGTGAAAAATTGTTTGTGCTAAGCACGACTTGCTCTCTTGATGCTAAATTTTGCAGAAGATTTCGCAGCAAATTTATAAAGTTTTGGAAAAAAGAACTAAATAAGTTCATGTTAAATTTTGTCGAATTCTTTTACAATTCGATTATGCGATGATACTACATTTTACATAACATGAAATTTTTTTTTGTTTAATCTTTCACCTCTTATACCCGAAGGTGTCGAAGTCTTTCACTCCGGGTAGGCTTTTCGCTATTAAATTAAATTTAATATCGTGTTGGCTTTTTTAAAAACGGTCTGTGTAAATAGATATGTAGATAGTTTTTCATTGTATCTAATAATATTTCATTTATAATGTACTTCAATTAACTGATTTCTGGATTACTACTGGTAATCATACACCAGCTATATTTACTGAAGCGGCAAAAGCAGTGGTGCTCACAGCGGTGGATGGGCCTAATCCGGCCCTGCTTACACGTAGCTTAAATCGGTACCATTACAATTTGATGGGAAGGTTTTTTATTTTTCTCAGAGAAGGATCGACTCTCATCAATTTATTTCAGGGTGGGCTCTAGCCCTTAAGCCACCCTTCCTACGGATTCGGTGTCTATGTTTATGAGTTGCAGATATCATTTATAAAACCTTAAATGCCGTTTCCGTTACAAGTTTTAGCTGGGCGGGTGATATAACTTTGCCATCCCAATGGTAAAAATTAAATCACTATTACATCTTTTTGAATTTTTTGAAGCGCGGCAACCCTAATCTGAAATGTATTTTATCTTGGCAACGGTGTAATTTAGTCACGTAGCTCGTACGCAAGTACGCAAAATATTCTTTGGAGACTTATCGACTGCGCACTACGCACGGCGCAGGGAGAAGAAGGCCGTTTGGTGGCATTTTATTAGTTCGTTTGTTCGATTTTGCGTAGTTGTAATTTACTGATGCAGCGTCTATTGTTTCTGCAAAAACCGGCGTTGTTTAAAAACTAAGGAAGGTGTTCTAAAGTTATTTTCATTGTTGGGGTCTAATGTAACTGTGCATCGGTAAATAAAGCAGCAATCGTGTTTCAAGGTTAGTATCTTTCCGTATATCTATAATTAAATTTTTTTGTAAACGTCTAATGCGTGAGTGGCGCCATATTTGTTGGCGGTGCTTTGGCTTTGTATGTGGTTAATCAACAGCGTTTTGTAATTTCAGATTATAAAAGTGCATCGAAAGCCGCGACCATGGCGTCGGAGCAGTTTTCTTTGTGTTGGGACAATTTTCATAAAAACATGAGTTCTGGAATGCAGTCTTTACTGGAAAGTGAGGATTTAGTTGATGTGACTTTAGCTGTTGAAGGGCGATACCTGAAGGCGCATAAAATGGTACTTTCTGTGTGTAGTCCCTACTTCCGTGAGTTATTCCAAAGTAATCCGTGTAAACATCCAATAGTATTTATGAAAGACGTTAGCTACATAGCACTTAGTGATTTACTTCAGTTCATGTATCAAGGGGAAGTGCAAGTTGCCCAGGAGAATTTAACTACTTTTATCAAGACTGCCGAAGCTCTACAAATTAAAGGTCTTACAGGAGATAGTAATGTAAGTATGAGATTCATTGCATTTTATTGTCTATTAAGAGTACAATTTTGTGGTTAACTAGAGAGAGTTCACAGATTGTAAATATATAATAGCATGATTTTGTGATTTCGAACGATACGATTACAGATGGATGTTGTATATCATATTCTTGCTTGTGTATTGTTTGCAATCACCCTCATTTTAAGTAAATGTTGCGATTTGCCAACACTGTTTGTTATCACTTTTTAATTTTCAATCTTTGTTAAGTTTTATAAGCACAAGCACAAAATATCTTATTACTAACTAAAATGCTCACTCCTAGTGCACCTTATAAATTATATTGTTACTTTGATAGGAATACAGGGAAATAAAATTAAAAGTTTAATTTCAACACTTCTGCCATAAAAATAAATAAATAATTTATATGAATTTTTCAATGCTACTAACAAACCAAGTAACAAACGTCGGCTTTGAGAATTCAGATCTCAAGTGAACTGACTATATTATGTCAATTAGGTGTGTGGTCTCTTGTAATGTACTTAGTATTTCTTGTCAACATCCTAACAGTTGTTTACCATTACTCAACAATAAAATAAACAATACCTTTTAAAACATTTTGTCTGTTATTGCATGTTACTTCTTTTCCTGGTAGCTTCTTCATTTGCAAACATGAATAATTTTTGCAGTAGAAGTGTAACACATAAGAAGGAATTTACTGGTGTAAAACTAAAGTCTATGAGGCACTACACTCCATTGCGGAGTTTGGCCTGCAATGCAGCGGGTCAGGGCCACCAATCATCGCTTTCGAGACTCAGTCGTTTTGCACTGCACCAATTTACTGGCGTATCTGGAATTATTATATGGCGTACCATTTTCGAGCAGCAATGTTCAACTTTATTTTTTATTGAAAGCATTTATTACTCTTCTTTCAACCATTATGACAATCCTGTAAAATAACTGAAACTAACTGAAATTTGTCTTGAAAATAATTTTAAAAACCCGTTTCTTAAAGTTAGCCATGGCACATTTATCTTAAAGAATTATGTAAAGAAGGCTGGTGTTTGCACTCTATTCACTTTTTTTCATCTCTAAACTTTGAAAATCTCAGGACTTCTTCTAAATGTTATCAACAGATGGCGCACCTATAAATATCAATTTTATTTACCTTTTTCGACGGTATATATAAATAGGCAAAAATTCCAAAATACTGGTGTTTATACAGCCTATCGAAGGGAGATAGCAAAAAATTATCATTATTTGCTGTTCCCAAGGTTAGCTATTTTGTTTAATTTTGAACCAGCTTTATTGTGGCAACTTCTTTGACCAACGTGTTGGTGTTTTGCGGATTTTAGCATCATTATACCTGTTTTTCGATTTAAAAAAAACCACAAAAATAACTACAATAATCTTTAACCAGGGTGCAAAAAGATCGTGGTTTTTATGAAAAAATCAATAAAATCGATTTATTTGATTTATATCACAGAAAATTGATTCACCCTTATTTAGTTCTTGGTTTATTGAGATAATGAATTGAAATTTGGTACAGTTAATATATACATGGGCTCCTATTATTTGACGTAGATTACGATTTTCTGGAGCTTCTGGTTTCACTGGAAATGACACCAACTTTTTTATTTTAAATGGAACACTGTATATTATTACATTTTTGAATTCGGACTAAGCTAGAGAATGAGCAAACAGCATTCAGGGATAAAAGGCAGACAACAGACAGTATATACATAATAAGACTGATAGAAGGAAGAATCGAAAGGGGAGAAGAACTTATCCTTGCATTTATCGATCTAAGGGCAGCTTTTGATTCAATACAAAGACAAGTAATAGAAAACTGTTTAGAACTAACAGGCACACCAACGAAACTAATACAAGTCATAAACTCGGTACAAGAAGATACACGAGCAAAAGTGCAAATAAACGGCAATAGATCAGAACCATTTAATATCAGAAAGGGTATAAAACAAGGTGACAGTTTAAGCCCGTACTTGTTTATAATAGTAATGGACAGGCTACTGAAAAACACAAGACAAAGAACTGCAGACTACAATGGGACATAGGAATATGATACCACTCAGAATGGATAGCCTGTTATACGCAGATGATTTAGTGCTTATAACAGACAAAAATAGTAAAATGCAAATGTTGATAAATATATGAACTGAAGAAATAGAAAAACTGAAGATGGAAGTTAATGTAGAAAAAAGTAAAATAATGTATATAAATAAGAAAAGAGAACAGGAACAAAACAAAATAATGTAAAAAAAATCAACCTATAGAAGAAGTGACCACAATGGAATACCTAGGAATTATTATAGAAAACGACGGGACAATAGACCTTGAAATAGCAAACAGAATTAAGAAGGCAAACAACATATATTACACACTAAATAAGTCAATTTATGAGAAAAAAAGAAATAAATGAAATAACCAAACTAATTATATGTATATAATACAATAGTGGCCCCAACGATCCTATATGGAAGTGAAACTTGGACATTACAACCGAAACACAAACCAAAACTGATAGCAGCAGAAATGAAGCACTTTAGAAAGATAGCGGGGAAAACCAAGCTAGATCACATTAGAAACGAGGAAATCATAGGAAAACTAAAACAACAAACGATAACACAAAAAAGTAAGAAGAAGCAATTGGAATGGTATGGACACCTACAGAGATTGGACGGAAACAGACTAATGAAAAAAGTAATGGAAACTAAAGGAACGAGGAAACGAAAAAGAGGAAGATAGGGAAAGCAAGAGGGAAAACGATAGAAGAAATGAGTAAGATGGCAAAAGACCGTAAAGGATGGAAGAAATGGGTAAAGGACGCGGAACCCACAAATATCCAACACCCGTGAGGGTATAAAGGATACCGGAGAAAGAAGAAGAAGAAGAATTCGGACTGAAATTCTACATAATGATGGTCTGAATACCGAATATTCGGTTAATTTATCACGGCTTAATAACGAATATTCGGCCAAGTATTTCAGCAAATATTCCACAAAATATTTGGCCAAGTACCAAATATTAGCTCAACTATTCGGCTAAGTACCGAATATTACCCAACTTGAACCAATTGTTCGGCCTAGTGCGAACACTTATTGGTCATCAATGTGTAGGTTAGTTACGTCACATATGCGGATAACGTTCTTGTTTAGCTACAAAATTATAATTTTGTTGTAATGTATTTTAATCTTGATTATTCCATCAAAATTTAAAAAAATCTTGCAATTCAGTATCGTTTCATTTAATACATTCCGACCCGAAAAAATATTCTGTATATCCTAATATTCGGCCATTTATTTAGCCCACCGAATACTCGGTCCATCCCTACAAATGAACCTTAAGCTGTATGGAAGTTTTATTTTGAATGATAAGAGAAGGTACCTCTGCACCTGCGATGACTTGATTTTGTGTAACTTTATTCGATTCTAGTTTATTGCCAAATTATCCACAATATTGTAGTAATTAGAAAAGTTCACATAAAAACGACATCCCAGTCAAAACCCAATTGATTTAAATCAATGATTTTTTAAATAATTCGTTTGATTTAAATCATGGTTTAAATCAACAAGATTTAAATCTTCGCACCTTTTCATTAACATGCTAAACAAATGTTTTACTTACCTGCTTTTCATTAATTAAATTAAAAACAAAATTAACTAATTAACCTAACCTTAGTGAATAGGTGTTGTACACAGAATATGAGTCAAAAAAAGTCAACTAGTGATCGAATACTTGTCAAACCGCGTCAAATTTAAACTTTTAGGTACGCCATCTATGCGCACATCTCATAAGGAGTCCCAAGATTATCAAACCTTTTGGTTGAACTATTAGGATGAATTTTGTATACAGACAACCGGTGGGAGTTACTTCTTACCATACTCCCCATAACATCACTTCCTAAGGCGTTTTCTGTCATGTAAACGAAACGCGATTACTGATTGCCAAGGGTAATACCAGGACATGTGAAAACTTTTTTAATTGTTTTGTGTTTGCACAAATGAATGTGTTGATATTTCGGGAAACAAAAACACGTCAAAAATGCCGTGCGACCATAGGTCTAGTGACATGTGAGTCTTTCTACTTAAATGAAATTTCTAAGTTACATCTAAACACTAAACATTCTCTTAAAGATTTTTGATCGCGAGTGGTATTTGGAAAGATTATTCAACAATATATAGTAACACAACATATTTTACCGTACTTTTTAGAATACTTTCACTTGTTTGATTGGAGGAACTCCCGAAACGTAAACTATCTTTATCACCTATTTTACTCTACAGGGTGTTCATTTAAAAACTTCCCACCTCCAATATTTCGGTGCACAAGGCTTTCTGAAAAAATCGCCGAGACACGTCAACAGTATTAGCGAGGGGGACATATTATTACATAATAGTGACATAACACGTTTTATCCCCCTATCCCCCAGAGCTGCCCCCTTAGTAAAAATTTCAAATGGCAAGGGGGGTTATGTGATACCTCATTTGAAAGGTCTTCGTATTGCCTACATTTTGGGGTTTTATGTTTTAAAATCGGTCGATTCGTTTTTGAGATATTAAGGGAAAAGTGTTAGAGTTGATTAAAACAAAAAGGAGCTTGTAAAACGCATAGTAGGCTGTTGTCATAATGCATTATTGGATGTTTTTCTTGTCCGTACTTGTCAAAGTGTTTGGCATTAATTGTTGGTGTTTGTTTAAACTGCTTAATTAGTGTAGCGCGTATTGATATTTAGTAAATTTGTAAAGTTCTCTTGATAAGTATTAAAAATGGAATACACTTTGCGTGAAAAAGTTGAAATTGTGTTAATTTATGGAGGTGAAAATCAATGTGCTCGACAAACCGCAGCTACGTTTAATGAACGGCATCCAGATAAGTCCACGTCCCATAGGTATGTCCTAGACCTTATAGCAAAATTTACTGAGACTGGATCTGTTTCGAATAGAAAACGTACTGAACCCAGAGTTTTAAATCAGGCCACTCAAATTGAGATATTAGGACATTTTGGTATAAACCCCAGAAGTTCGCTCCGCCAAGTTGCTGCCGCAACTGACATTTCATTAGGTTCAGTTCATAAAGTAGCAAAACTTCATAAATTTCATCCCTACCAAATGCAAATCTGCCATGAGCTAAATGAAGACGATTTTGACAGGAGAATTGTGAACAAATGACTGGCATGATTAATAATAATAATAATGAAATATTGAAGAATACTTGCTTCAGTGATGAATGCACATTTTATTTAAATGAATTTGTAAATGGACACAACAGTAGATATTGGAGTAACGAAAATTCACACATTTCTACAGAAGGACATACTCAGTATCCCGAAAAACTTAATGTGTGGGCTGGTATTTTAGGAGATCAAGTGATTGGACCTTTGTTCATCGAAGGAAATTTGAATGGTGCAGTGTATTTGGACATGTTGGAAAATGCTATTAATCCACTAATAACTGAAGCAGTTGAAAATCAACGTGATGCAGATGGTAATTTACTACTTGATGAGGAACAACTATACTTTCAGCAGGATTGTGCCCCTCCTCATTATGTTTTACCGGTTCGGCAGTGGTTGCAGAATACATTTCCCGGTAAATGGATAGGTCGAAGAGGAGCTATAGAGCGGCCAACTAGGTCCCTCGACTTAACTCCCTTAGATTTTTTTCTGTGGAGCCATTTAAAATCTTTGTTTATACGCCTCAACCGCAAAGTATAGCCGAGCTCCGTCAAGGACTAATTGAAGAATGTCGATCAATTCCAAGACATGTTTTCCAAAACGTCAGGGAACACGTTGAACAACGGTTATATTGTTGCTTAGCCAACAATGGACAGCATTTTGAGCAGTTATTGAGATAATAACATTCAAAATAATTTTTTATTTCCAATAATTATTTGTATTTTTAATACTGATTATAAATAAAAATGTTATCAATAAGTATACACGGTCCTTTTTGTTTTAATAAACTCAAACACTTTTCCCTTAATATCTCAAAAACGAATCGACCTATTTTAAAAAACAAAACGCCAAAATGTTGGCAATAGGAAGACCTAAGGGGGCGGCTCTGGGGGGTAGGGGGATGAAACGTGTTATGTCACTATTATGTAAAAATATGTTCCCCTCGCTAATACTGTTGACGTGTCTCGGCGATTTTTTCAGAAAGCTTTGTGCACCGAGATATTGGGGGTGGGAAGTTTTCAAATGAACACCCTGTATGAAACTACAAGCTTCACGTTGACGTTTACGTCAAAACAAAACAATTATTCAAATCAAGGCATCCCGCCGCTTGAAAACATGCTAACAATAGGCTTTTCACTATAATACTGTTTTGTTTGGCGTGATTTCAAAAATAAAGCCATCGCATTGGTTCATTTATATAACGTTGAATAATCATACACAATAAGTAGCGAGTGCTTTCTATCTAATAATGATCAGAATGTAATTTAGTTATTCTAAATGTCACTAGTGTTGTTTATGCCTGTGGGTAATTAATCAAGTTTTGGTGGTTTATTTTCTTAATATTTAACACTTCATTAAATATCTGTTTTTTATCTTAAATTAATTAAAACTACTGAATTTAACATCAGAAATGGTTCAATTAACAGAAAGAGAACCAATTCAAATTTTAATTATGGTTGGTTTTGGTGAGCGTCGTAGAACTCAGCAAGAAGTTTTACTTTATTTAACAATTTCTAACAATGTCTAACTTCTGATTCTGGTTTTGGTATTTTTAAAATTGATTTTTCTTAATGAATTTTTAATCGTCATGAGATAACCATACAACAACAATTTTGAGTTCTTCGAAGTGCAAAATATGTATTTCCCTCAAATTAATTTTTGTAATTTTTATTGAAACATGCATTGGTTTAGTCGGTCCTAATACTTCACAGTTGTAATTCTTGTATTATCTTTGACTTAGAAACTGCATAGTGCTGAAAGTGTTTTAAAGAGTGCAAATGCTGTGACAAAGTCAAGAACCAGCAGTTTTAATATTCATGAATAACAACCTACGCTGCCGAAATATTCAAATCTAAACTTTTTGTGAAAGTACCATATTTTACATATTATGATCTTAGGAGGGAGGATATCCTTGTTTTAATTCCCATTACATATAAACGTAGCGTAAATTTAATAGATTAATCAGAATGTAACATCGTTGTATATTGAGATACTAGTTATTGTTATTTTTCTATTATTTACAGAGTCAAAATGAATCGGAAACTCTAGAACCGCCTGAACTTGAGAAAGCAGTTGTTGAAACAGTAAAACGTTCTCATGAAGTAGTTGTAACCAAGCCCGTTCTCACAGCACGTGTAAAAAAACTTGCGGGGCCTGCATCAAAACGTGCTAGGTTTACGTTGCCGACTGCTGAATCTTCCTCTGTAATTGCTCCAGTTGCTGCCTCGACCCCCGTAGTAACAGCAGCTAAGTCTGAAGTCTCGTCTGCTAATGCTGCACCGACATCTGAAGAACTAATACAGTTTAAAATGGAACCCTCTGAATCTGCAGATCAGTCGCATGTTGAAGGAATTGATGATAGTCAAGCTGATAGATATGGTGATGAATCTACTATTGACGATATGCAAGACGACACAGAAGATTATTCATTAATGGAGACTGGCGATGATGAACCCAAAGCAGGAACTTCAGCTGATGGAATGGGCGACGGCCAAGGTAGGTGACAATATCTTTTTTAACTATTATTGCCAACAAATGGTGTAATTTGTTTCTTTTTCTGTTTGTTTATTTAAAAGTTTATGACCCTGTGTAAGTTTTTGCTAATGGACCTGTTTAGTAATCGTGGATTACTCCTCTACTGACCCAGCATGGGTTAGAAACGCTATGGAATACTTCAACACTTGAAATTATAATAGTAAATACACGAATAATATTTGATCGACATTATTTGTAATTTTGAATCATGATACTTAATCGGAAGTAAATTGTACCCTATTTTGAAGATTTTCAAAATCCCCTACACTTTTTAAAAGATTTTAAAAGATTATTTCTTTGTATACGAGATATTTTGCAATGTATCTGATATCAAATCATTCACTTTCGAAGCTAACTTCAGTTTCCTAAAATGTAGTACAGAAGTGGAAGTGTTTAATTCTAAGAGAAATTACATAAAGAAACGTTGAAAAATTTCTAATAAGTCAAATTATAGGCGTGTGTGTACAATGATAATGGCATTGTTTTTACTATTAAAGTAAAATAAAACAGAAGGGTTAGCAAGGTCGACAAAGCACACAATTATGAAATTGTAGACAATGACAAAGTTTAATATTTGAGCGTGTAGGTTTTCTAGGATTGGAGAGATCAGCAACTAATTTTATGAACAATTAAGATTCATAAAAACCGGAAACATAAGCAGAAGAGACAGATGCATGAAACAGAAAAACAGTGCACTTTTTACTACTAAAAAGAGGCTGCCAATACCAAATACAGTGTATAGTAAGAGACAGATGTAACGATGGTAATAATAGTCTCGTATAGGCCAAACACATTTCAGGCAGACAGTAGTGATGACACACATTTTCACAAAGAAGTTGCTTTCTGTTTGGTAACAAGCGTTTGTTGTTGCTATTGTCTGCCTGCAATGTATTTTGCCTATACACGACTAGTAATAACGTAAACTGTCTTTTACTGTTTACAATGTATGTGAAATTTTAGTTTTTTGTATATTATGATATATGCACATTCTTGCATAATATTCAGTGTCGTTCAGTCAACAAATGATACACAATATTTTTTTAGCACAATTGTTTTGTTATATGTATTTACTGTCATTGTTGACACAAGCTGTAAATTGAATATACAACACTGTGGCTAGTCTCCATAGAAACAAAGAAAAAACAGTGTGGTTCTATTTCATAACGGCACTAATTCTGTAAGTATTCAGTAGTAGTTTTCACAAACAGATGGCTTATTTATTCACAAACTCCCTTTACCCCTTAATTTTGTAAATACGATTGTGCGAAAAACGTTATACTCTACAATCTACATGATTGTTAAGTGGCTAACAGAGTCTCGGAAATTGAAAAATGTCAACCATTGGGGTCTTGATTTATCAAACTTTTCCTCGATTATATTATAATGCACTTACCAACCTAATAGTGTCATATACTATTTCTGTTATGGTATAATAATTTCCCTTGACCCTTTTAAAAGCCAAATGACAACTAGTATCATATATATCATAACCAAAAATTATTTTCCAGTTAGACTTGTCCCCGAACAAAGTCAAAAATGAACAAATTGACACCAAATTGTTGCTATATTTTGCGATACTGTTAGACCTTAACTAGTGAAATCCACGTTAAAATTGTAAAATAATTTATAAAATCAAAATCTGTGTGTTATACCTTCCAAATAGTGAAAATATACATTGCTGCAAGCACTTAACGCAGCACTATTAGAATATACGATTTCTCCAAATTGCACAGCTTATAATGACTTATTTTGTTTTTATTATTAAAACTCTTCGAGATCATTATTTATGGAAAAGGCGACAGTTTCAATACAATTTTGTTTAAGTAGAGTGACGGTAATTTTGAGTTTGGGCGCTTGGCCGTTAATGCTAAAGGTACATATAAGGGCTAGAAGCCATAAAGCAGTAAAAACCTATGCCGCAACCCGCCACTCACATTCCCCAATCCAGTTGTAGGCAACCGCGGGGTCTTAGTGTCTGAAAGCTTCTCTGGTATTTAGTCATGCGGATTCGACGTTAAACTGTACGTCAACTGAACAACTGCATACAACTTATGGTTAAAAGCATGTATAGCCACCTTGAGCTTGTGTAACTGCTTAGCACCCTCTTCTGATGTTCAATATTAGCGACTGTATCTCATTTTGGTAAATTTTTTCCCAAAAATCAACTTGTCGATGTTGAAGATTGCTGCTAGATTGTTCGAAGGATGTTGCAGATTTATTTTAAAAATATCTCAGAGACGTTTTACAGCTCAGTCAATTACAAAACAATGGGGTTAGACCTGTACTCATCGATAAAACTCTCCCAGTCTGGTTCCTAATTTACGTAGACGTTTCTAGAGCTATATTTGCAAGTCCCGGCAAGTAATGAAGTGCTCTAGCAAAGCTTGCAATCTTAAAAATCGATCATCTGCAGCAGTCGTTTCACGTTTTCTCCCTTATCCAGGTCTTCTACAGTAATCTTTGCTTATTCTTTGTTGTTTTAATACTTGTTATATCTTTACAACCAACCCGTTCTTCAATGCACCGTTGGTTATAACTTTCCTCAGCTAAAATGACAATTTTCACACTGCTTCTTTGTTAAATTTCTGTAAAATAGCTCTATTTTGAACAAAACTGCTAGCAAAATTGAAAAAAGCTAAAGAAACTCAACAGGTTTCTGAAAATGCAAACACCACCGTTATGTAACGTTAAGTTTTGAGAGTTTTCTGAATATTTTTTTGTTTCAACAAAATAGCGTGTTGCCGTCCGTAGTGGCAATATTCCCATTTGCCATGTAGTTTAATTTCTCCTTTATGACAAACAGGTGTATTAACAATAATGCTTTGGTAAGGATCAAGAAAACGGCGTTTCTAATAGTGATGCATTGATTTCTTGAAGCAGCGAAGTTCTGGAAAACAAATTAGAAAAAAGTTTTAACTTAAATGATTTTATAATTTTAATAACACTAATAATATTATAGTAATTTATAAATCGGCTCAAAATGTATGCTTCTTGTTAGGCTTTGTGTGTCTTTATAAAAAAACAAAGGTGTACATTATGATGTTACAGCTTTACAACAAACATTTTTTGCCCTTGCTCTTAGGTAATTAGAGTAAATACCTAATCACACATAGAAACTTGCTCATGCATTATTTCTGTCTAAAAATAAAGATGGTAGGTAGCAACAGGTGTGGTAAAAATCCAGTTTTCCTTTTCGTTTATTATTGTACATGTATGTATTCTACTGCAAATTACACACTTTGTTGGCAAGTTTTCATACTTAACAGAATTTCAAAATACAATGTTGCATATTCAAGGTATTTGTTTATAAAGTAAAGTTGAAAGTATTTTGAAAATTTGGTAAGAAATTATATTTATTGTTTGTCGCAAATAGAATTTTCTATGACATTTGTTGATTTTCTTGAAATTGTTTATATGTAAATGCGTTAATATGACAAAGACTGCACTTTAGGGTTTCAGAAAAATAATAAAATATATTGTATTCCTGCATTATGCACAATGCACATTTTTATTACCCCTGTAAAATAAACTAGGCAGTATACACAATTTTTATTTTTGTTGAATGATGAATTTTTGGAATTTTACTTAATTATCAAATTAATTTTTCACACGTATTTCAATAATGTTTAAATTTTTGGTTAAGTTTAAACTTTCATTGTTTAACAAAGATTGTTTGAGAATATGTAACAGTTTACATTCACAATTAATTCAAGTTTTACTATTTACTAAACCTAATTTGATGTCGAGTAGTATTCTGTCTAGAAATGTCACATCTGTTATTGTCTTCACACATTTTTGATTAAAGTATCATTTTAAATTGCAGTTTAGTGTTAGGCAAGCAATATCTTGCTTATTCGCATTTCCAGCTTCTAAAATTTCTGCTGTACGTATATTTACATCGCGAAATAGAATTTTAAAAAAAGTTTTAGTGTATGTGGGTGCATGACTTGTTTTATAATGTGATTATGAAGTGTTAGAAAATCTTTATGACATTTATTCATACAGTTTTTATATCACATTTGGTAATTGTATTTAGGTGAGTACAAAACTATGTTATTTCAAAACAATTGCGTTAAAATATTTTGCTGTATAATAATTGATTAATAATGCTATAGAAAAAAACCACTAAGGGAGTACAGGATCTTGCATAATCTTTTGATAAGCATTACAGAGTAAATACATCGAAGAGTAGTATACAGGGTGAGTAAAAAGTAACACACAACGTCTGTAACTTCGAAAATATTCTGTGGCAAAATAACCTTCACAAAAGTTTGAAACATTCTTTAGCGATGTTCTATTTATAGTGATTACTTTTGTACGTTTGTTTTTTGAATGACACTCTTTTGTTTTCACGTTTTTGGATTCAACAATTGTTTGTATTACTGGTATAAGACTTTTTTATTAGGATTACAACATAAAATTTTTGAATGAATTACCTTTGGAGTTAAAAAAATTTCTAGTTGCCATAGCAACCAAATGACAAAACGTATACAAAAATTGAACATCAACAATATATGCGCCGAAATTTAACAAGCAACTTTATTTAAGGTTTTTTGTCATAGAATCAATATTTACGAAGTTACAGATATAATGCGTTTTTTTACTCGCCCTGTATGTGTACTCAAGTAGTTGATAAATTGCTCAACATAGAAACACACAAATTAGTATTTTGCTTTAGGTTTCTTGTATATGTCACTTTTCAGTTGACTTTCATGCACAGCTTCGTGAAATACTTTTATTGCCAATTAGTTCAAGCTCTGCAACCAAATGTTGTAATCCTGGAATTAGTTGTTTTTCTTATAAAATCAGTGGCCAGAAAATGCATCTGACATAATTGCTACAGAGCACTTTAAATCTATTTTTAAAGTTGCAGTAGAATCTACAGTATAAAAAAAGAAGCCAGGACCAACTTTTTAAATATACCTATATGTTACCTTTCAATTCGAATCTGTACTCTGTAGCAAAAGGTTATGCCTTATGCAGGACCTTTTAGTGCAGTACCATCGCGCAAGATGAGTAAGATTGTAATACTCTCTCTGCGCAGTTAATTTATATAATTCTATTCTATTTTTTTATTATGCTTATGTATGATTTGATGTCAATAGCGACTTAAAAGCTGCTTGTTGAAACTAGAAAAATGACTAGCAACAAAGCTGTACCTGTTTTTTGTCAGTTTTCTTTGCGTAAAATTTTGATTTAATTTCTGAAATCAGAAATAGTATTTTTTGTATTTAAACACCTTTCACAGCACTGTCTTTTTTGTGTGCAAACTAGAGACTGAAACTGCAAGCGTTGCTTTCAACGCAGTAAGTTGTTGTTACTGCAATTAGGGCTGTTATATCCGTTAGGTACCTATGGCTTTGTTTTTGTTTACGTGATTCCCTAGGAACTATAGCATGAAAGTCTAAAAAATGTAAATGACTGACTTGATAACAAAATATTTTTACGCCCGGTTGCACAAACGACTGTCAACTTTAACAGACTGTTAACTTTGACGGAGGGATTTTGAAACTGAGAATTTTGGCCTAAAATAAACTTATGGATTTAAAAAATCGTATTAATTGATAATTATTGTGGTCATAATCTATTTGGCCATTTTAATTTACTGCTAAATTATTTGTTAATAACAATTTTTTTCATTTAAAATTCTCTGTCAAAGTTAATGGTCTGTTAAAGTTAACAGTCGTTTGTGCAACCGGCTGTTAATGTGGTTTTTCGGATGTACCTATTTCAGTTTTACAAATTTTTTGTTAATTAACTCATTGATTGTGCGAAAAATACTGTAAGTCACGCGCGTGTTAAGTTTGCTTACAGGTCACCGGTAATTTGAGGACCTCGACAAGTCTCGGTCCTACAAACGTTACCCTCGACCTGATAAGCTTCACTTGCCATCCTTGTAGCTTAATATACTATAAACTGGTCAGAAAATATTTATAAGGAACTATTTTTGTAGTTTGAGATGTAGAGGTGTAATGCACAAAGAAGAATTAATGTGTATTAACAAACAAAGCATGCAATAGTTGGTGGTTTACCTAAATATGTATCTATTTATTAATAACTAAGTAAATTGATGAATTATAAGGTGCGAACAATTTTAAAATAATAAAAGAAAATTCGGCCCATTCAGGGTCATGGGGTGTCTGCAGAGTCTAAATTTCTGTTTCTTTCCCCAAAGCAATGTGCTTAGTGCACTTTTTTTTTAAACTATGATTAAAATCATGATTTTTAATCACACCCTGATGATTACGATTGCTCTGACATTGTTTAAACTAAAATTTGACAACTGGTTTAAATTGAATGTTATAGTTTTGTTAGAATTTCGGAAAAAAGTATTGAGCAAGATTTATAAATAAAAGTGCTAAATCAACGAAATAATTATTTATGGTTAATTTAAATTAAAAGTGACCCATGATCTTTGCTTCACGCTGTTTTGATAATGTTGAGATGTAATACGAGTCGGCTCGTGCTGCGCCGCCCTTCGTGACTGTTACATCAACAGTTGCTCAAAATAATAATAAATACCCTGTCTCGAGATGTAAGAGCCTGCCGTCGTGTTGTGGTGAGACAGTTAGGGATTTAATATATAGAAAGAATATTTGATCATAAATGTTTGAGCTTTGCTAATTGACATTTACACTTTCAAATTTTGTAAACTGTTTATATTTTTCTCACATTTCATTACATTTTTTAAAACATATCTTGAAACTAGAAACCAGTTTACGTTTGTTTTAATTTAAAAGCAACTTAACCAACAAATTAATTGCAATACTTTAACTCAATATGTTTAAAGTACGACCCATGACTGATTTTCACGTTTCTCTTTGCTTTATGATATTTTTTGTAAGTGCTTGGCCGGACGTATATGTGATGATATATTCAGTAGTCGTGTTGCTGCTGAATATGCTTAGCATTCGTTGTTGATGCAATTATACTTTCTTTCACCTGCCCTTTGTTTTTTTTAATCTTACCTGGTATGTTACATTAAGTAAGATTATTTTGATAAAAGTTTTGGTGGCAGCTTTCCAACAAAAGTTTTGTCTTACTATGTTTTAAAATGAAAAAAAGTGTTTCTTCGTAAACCCTCACCTTATCTGATATTAATGACCACTATAAGTAGCTACTAACGATTATGTAGAAATATTAATAATTGTGAAAGTTAGCTGCTTTTATTCATCTATTTTCTTAAAATGAAGCGCCTTTTCAGGCAAGCGTTGAAGTTGTTCACTCAGTTAACTGTTGGTCTTTTGTCCAATTCTGACAAGTCCCATTATTCGTATATTACGAGCTAAGAATTCATGGAATGCGAAAAATAAATTGTTGGAACTTTTAAACAGACGCGCAGTTTCCAGTATTAAACAAGTAACGATGTGGCAAAAGTCAAAGCTGTTTAGTAAGGATTTGCAAGGACTAATTCTAGAACGTTAGTGTGTGTATGATCTCAATAACCAGTGAGCAAGCGTGCTTGTTCAAGTGTTTAATATATAAAGGTTCTTTGTAATTTTGAAAAAAAAATTGAAATGTGTTTGTTTTTAAACAAATATTTTTAATTTTAACAGTCTTCCTACCCAATGCAATTAGTATTAAAAGGATTAATAGACTCAGAAGGGGAAGGAAGAAAGGCCTTGAATGGAGAAAGAGTGTACATTTACTGAGAAAGTCGAAGAGTATTTTTCTCCCAACACGACTTGAAGCAGCACATTTGAAGATGTATGGATTGGGTAAAACAATTCATCGCAGAAAACCTGGCATACGATAAAAATTTATAATTTTAGGAAGCTCTGTTGAACCACCCGTAATAAATCGAAGTTGGTCAATGGAAGAACTTGAAGAATATATGTACAAGTTATTTCCAAAAATACCTTTAAAACAAATCGGTTTTAAATACGCTAAATGTGACCGACAAAAAAAGATTATTGTTTTAGACAATGTTGCAAATGTTTCTAATTTAGAAAATGAAATTAAGGCAGGTGCTTTGGTTTTAGTACCAAACACGGACATTAGCCTTTCACAAAAGAAGGATTCTTTTAACGAACCAAAGGAACAGTTAATTGCCTCGGCTATACTAAACGATTTTTGTATTCCAGAAGAACCCCCGCTTTTTAAAATAGAAGAGGAGTTTAATTTAACACCGAATAAAGATACGCTTCTGTTATCACAAGATAAAGAATATTTTATTAAGATCGAACAAGAATGACTTACATGTTTTATATAAACGACTGTAAAATATTTGTATATATTTGATTTTTATTTCGTTTATGTTGAGTGCTTTAAAATATCTGCAATTGCTGCAGTTCTATTTGTGACATGTAAGCAAGTCAGCTTCAAGCTTATTTTACTCCCTTTCCAATGATATGTGGACGGACATATTTATTTTCACAATTGATTAAAACATAAATGCTCTTAGTCTAATGTTTTGAGTTTTTGTTTTGGTTTGTTAGGCATAAATTGTTATGAATGGAAAATCGAAAATGAATGCCGTAACGTAAACCGCAAGAGCCTCCCCGCAGACTTTTATAATAGCCCCTCCACTAGTTTTGTTATAGGCAAACTAAAAACAAGACATATCTACGTTTACCAATCACATACCAGGATTATTTATAAAAAATTTTAAATTTTAACATTACTTCAACTATAACACCCTAGCTGGTAAGCCTCATTTACGTTGGTGATAATCTTATGCGGTAAATTCACAATTTTCTCTGTTAACAACCTTGGTTTATAAAAATTGACTTTCATGTAGTGCATTTTTTATGGCGAATTTGTTTATGATTTCGTTCATGCTTAACCTTTTATTGTTTTCCACTTCACTTCTACTACCATATACAGAAACACTAAAGATTGAAACTGAAACTGAACTAATTATTTCTAAATTCATTTTCTATCTACGGTTGTATGTTTTGAAGTACAATGACTGTTCACATTTTTTCTTTGTAGTTTCTGCCGGCCAGTGATTCCTCTGTGCCCTTAAAATGCTTGCTCCCCCCGCGGTGCGGAGGTTGCAGGGGTTTTTGTTACGCCACTGACTACTACTAGCTTGTAGATTCTAAAGTTACCTACAAGTAGTTTTTGCAAATTAAAAGTTATATGGAAATAATAACTAAACTACGCGTTTGAAAAAATAAGCAATTAATTTTAGTTGTCTGGCTTGTGTCAAAAACAAAAGCATCAATTCCCCCTATTTAACTGACTAGCGTCTAGCCCCTTGGGCAGCCAGCCGATCCTGAATTGCCCAATATCATCTAATATTAGCTCGCATATGTGCGATTGTGATATTTACATCGAAATTTGAATTGTTAAAGCCGATTTTTTCATTGCTAATAAATTGCATTCAATAGAAAACAACAAATCTTTTTTTTAATTTATTACCAGACTTGCATGTTAGTATGCCGTCAATCAGTGAGTGAATGCAAATTTGTCTTCGTATTTTTTCTTTAAAAATATAACTGCTCTTAACAAATAACCTCGCGTAAACAGCAAAACGCAATAACAGTGTTTTAAAAAAAACTACAAAATAAAAAAAAATTTGGTTCGAACCGAGATTCGACCCCGCAACTACTTATGCATTTTAAAAGTAGTACGACCGAACACACCCGCATATCCATCTGTGCCACTATGAAATTGTGGTTTACACACATTTCAGCTGCATGCAGTCATGTGAGGTAGGATCGGCTGGAAGTCCAAGGGGCTAGACACTAATATTTAACTGAAGTTGTATCTCTAACCGTTTAGAAGTAAGCTTCAAATTTGTGATACTGTATTAGCTATGTTCCGACATATATTTTGTTTTCCATTGCTAACTCGTTTTTTAAAATTTTGTTAATCATGCTGTATTATAGTTATTATAAATGAGTGTGTTTAAAAAGGTACTACATATCAAAAAATTAAAAACGAAATCTTACTTTTTTTGTAATAAAACACAGTGAACTTAATATTAGTTTAATCAATTAACAGATTGTTTCATTGCAAATTAATCAACAAATTATGATTTTTTAACTTATGGGGTTATTTATTATAAAGGATGGGGCAGCGTTGACTAATCATTTTCGAACACTTAGAATTCAAAAGGAAGCAGAGTTGGCATAAAACCTGAAATGTTATAGCATTTCTGTTTTCATGCCTTTTGTTAAACATGCAGCAGTAGTCGGTTGAGGGTCTGTGCTTCACACGCAGCAAATTTTCAGATGTCAGTTTACCATCAGGAAACATGGAAATATTTCGGAGCTTGGCTTCTGCAAACTAAGATCTCTTTTTTTATGGTATTTGAAAAGCAAAGTATACTAAACGCGTCTGGTAAACTTAAATGAACTAAACTATCAAATTAATGCTATACCACAGAATCTGCGGCTGCACGTAATGTAAAACGTTACCAATCTAGTGACCCAGCGCATCGATCTTGATGGAAAACATCTTAGGAGTGTAATTTTTAAGAAATTTCTTTGTTATGATTAAAGACCAAACTTTTAGTCACAGAATAGCAAAGAATTTCGTTATCATTCAATAAGTAAACAATAATCATGGGCGTACTCAAATGCATTAAGTTATACGTGAAACAAATTGCACGATTTTGCAAGGTTTGTTTATTTTTATTAATTTGTGGTTGCTATTTTACATTTCAATTAAAAAAAATATTTTTACAGTTTCATAAAATTGTTTAATGAAGTACTTTTAAAACTCATGACCATTCATATTCTACGCTTATGAACCCCGATTTGTTTTATTTAACTATTAGACAAGCATCAATTCCAGCTGACCAAATAAGTAAAAACTATCTACACAAGCTAGCACAAGGTCAAACATATAGATGTCTTACCATTCTAAGCTCGTAGATAATTCGTTTAAAATTTTAGATAAACGCCAACTATATATTTCAAATTTATAAATTCTAGCTTTACCTTGTTGAAGTCCATATTTATTGATTATATGTATACAAAATACTTAATTACTGCCACAATATTTATTTATTTTAACCTTATACGTATTTTGGTATGTTTTCATGCCATTGTCAGAGGTTATATTAGAAAGTAAACAGTTAGTGTTGTTATAGCAATAGAACTTGGTGATTTGATCTTGGTAGTCTGCAGATGACTTGATTTCTTATTCCAAAATATCCAATAGAGGAAAATTTAAGAGATCAGTTTGCTCATTCATTAAAAAAAAAAACTACCGTTAATGAATGAGCAAATTGATCTCTTAAATTCTCCTCTATTGGATATTTTGGAATAAGAAATCAAGTCATCTGCATACGATTACCGAGATCAAGTCACCAAGTTTTATTGCTATAACAACATTAACTGTTTACTTTTTAATAAAACCTTTGACAGTGACATGTAAACATATCGAAATAGGTATAAGGTTAAAATAAATAAATATTGTTGAAGTAATTAAGTATTTTATATACATATAATCAATACATATTTAAAAGAATTATGCCAAGAAGATATTATTATTTGATTGCTGCATAATTTAAATACTAGACTAGAAATTCAGACTATATAGTTATAATGTTAAGTAGGTGTATAAATAAATATATAACCTAAATTTTATTTTATAACATTTAAATATTCGCTGAGATTGAATTTTAGATTCACTGTTTTTAAGAAATTTTTAAAGCGAATGCACAGTGCTTCTGGTTTTATGGCCACTCTGATTTCTACGGAGTTCTGCATGTTTGAAAGTGATCACTCTGTATTTTCATGATTTTTAGCAATGTGTATTTTTTACTTAAAAATGTGGAAACTTGAATTTTGAGAAAATTGTTTTGCAGTCAAAAGTCTTCCAGAAAGGCTAGAGACTTTGTTTCAGTGTAATTTTAAACTGCTTTTGGGCTTCTTTTGTTATACATTTTTAGCTGTTCTTAATTCTGTTACTCAATCCATTTTTATCAGAGCAATGCGGTGGAATATTGATTACATGATATAAAAATGATCCATGTATTTTTTTCAACTACCCTTTAACCCTGGAGTGCTTGCGTCAAGTCTTACAGACCCTACTAGTACATTAAATTGTTAGGGAATTTGAGGCAAGTAGTGTCAGGCAGATGTGCATTTTAGTAGCATTTTATTTTTAGACATGGTAAGTTCACAAGGTTTGGTATAACAGTAAGTGTTACTGTTCATGTATTATTTAGAAAAAACTTTGTGAAATTTGGCGCGATCCTTTATGTTGAAATAAACAAGTTTTGATTTTGTGATTTTTATCCTGATCTCTTATTATTGGTAAGTTATTGTTGATTATATTTATGACTCTTAGAAAAATATTTTAGCAAATCGAAATTATGGACTTCGAAAAAGAGCAGCCCACTTACCTTGTTTGTTGGAAGACATCAATGCTGTCAAAGAGCATTTTCACGATGAGTCAGAAGATAAAGAGCATTTTGTTGTTCCACTGAAAATAAGTCTAAAAGGACCCCCTCTAGGAGACCCTAATAACCCTAAAATTAGAAAACGTTGCTTTTTTTGTAAACATGACAGCAAAACAAGATATTTTTGTAAAATTTGTAAACATTTTTTATGTCTAACACATGCAGAGTTTTTGTGTACTAGATGTGCGTTATTGAATCATACCGCCAGAGAATAATTATGTATTTTTAGTAATACATAGAAATATATTTTTGTTTTTATGTAATTATGAAAATAAACACTTTGAAATTCGTCAGACAATGTTTCTTATTTTACAAAATTACAGTATTTTACAATAATATGATGAAAATATAAAAAACAAAAGATTTAATAATGTCTACAACACACATAATTGAAATATAACGGATAAATATAGTCATGTTACACAATCACCTTATATAAGAATTTACCTTCGTAGAAATATTTCGGTAAAACACGTTGAAAATGTAAATAGATTGTTTTTGAGTTTTTTGGTTGCCAGCTTATAGACCGATAAATCTAGTTTTTTCACTCAGGCGTTTTGACTGGGGGATTGTCGAATTCCACAAAACATAACAAGACTAATTTATTGAAAAAAAAATATAATCAAACTTTGGCAGCAATCTACGAAGACTAAATTTCACTAATACACATTCTTTGTACTTTACCTTTACTGCTATGACATAAGCATTTTTAAAGTTACTTTCCAGAGCGAATATATTTTGCGATTAAGTCTTTGATTTTTCAATCACTGTTTTATTACTACTACATGCTGGTTTTAACATGTTTGAATAGAATATTTCTAATACATGAAAACTTATCCGGCTTCTTATTGATAAGGTTCGTTTTATTAATAGATGAAAAAGAGATCTACCAAAAACCGGTAAAAAGAAAACGGCCCCACATGGCATTCATAAAAGATGGTTTTGTGTACCATCAAAATTCTAGAAAAGCAAATTCGGGAATGAGGTAAGTATAATTAATAGTGAAACTTGAATTATACAATGAAAAACATTCAGATATATAAGCTGTATACCTACTACGAAGAAAGTGTAGCGTGAACTTCTAATATTCTGTTCTGGTATATTGTGTTATTCTGCTTTAGTAACTTTGTAATTTGGAAACATCATGGTATTTCAAATACAGTTTTGGCAATGACTGTCTTGTTTTAATATCTGACTCAAATATTTGTCGGTTAATAATTGTTGAAATATGGCTTAAAGTCGACAGGAAAAAAAGCTTCGTTACAAATTATCACTTTTGTACCATTCCTTGTACAAATTTTGGTTACAGTTTAACCCACCAGATGAACATATGTCCAATGAAATATAATTTATGTATTTACATTCTCTTGAATTATTTAGTTAATATTTAATATTGCTTTAAAATAAAGTTTAAAAGAAATCTTCATAGTTTTGTCAAAACGAACTTTAAACGAATCTTTGATTTGAGCTTGATTCAGTTTGAATAATGTAATGATTAGCACAATCTCGTTCAATGTGATATGCAGTAAATGCAGAGTTAATCTGAATGTTGTTCAAGTGTAATAACATATGATATGAAAAAGCAAGGCTTGGCCATCAAAAATAAAACCCAGGTTATAACTTAATGCACAGTCACAAACTGCAATATATAAAATAATTTTTCCGTATGACAATTGGTAACTGTCCGAATTAAGTTCCCACATGAGTCATTAGTCATTTGCCAAGCCTAACGTTCTTTTTATCATATTATACAGGAGACACCCAAATTGTTTGAATGTGAAAATTTTTTTGTGTTAGCTTGCCTATTTCTGTTAAAAAGCACTTATTTTTGCTAAAATTAAGAAACTCTCATTAAATTTAACAAAATGCCACTGATCGCCAAATCAACCACCAAAAATTTGTGTTATGAAATATAAATGCAAACTGCAATGCATTGTGGGTTAAAAGGAAATAATTTTGATAAAGTGGAAGATGATTTAGATAACTTTTAGACTTGTTTTTATATCACCTTCAATTAATTTGTATCTCTCTGTATTTTAACAGCTTACATTATTTGACTGATATCTTTTAGATATTTGGCATGTTCTGAATATAAAAAACTGGTGTGTCATGCCAGAGCAATGATACCAATACATGGTTCAATAGAAGACTTAGTAGTAACACGAGAACACAACCATCCACCAGCAAGATTAGTCGCAGAAAAAAATATATTTATTAAACAGCTGAAGAGCTTTGTACAGTTTGCTTCTCATTCTTCATTAAAAGAAATTTACCATTCAGTAGAAGCCCTGTTAGTATCATTTTTCTTTCTCATTCCCATTGAATTTTATTAACTACTATTTCTAGACATCCACAAGCAGCTGAAGTATGTCCATACAACAAATTATTGTCTTCCATGAGAAGATGGAGAAGTGAAGCTCTTTATCCTTTTAAAAGTGAATACTAGTAGCAGATGCAAGTAAAACTTTTCGAAAATAGCGAACTACGGAACGATGAAGATACATTACAAAATAATAAATCATGAACTGTCTAAATTTTATAACTTATTAAATAAAATGAAAAAAATTTATAAGATAAAAGGAAACAATGTTAAAAAATTGTTTAACTTGTTTCCCGTTATTTTCTAGACAGAGCCCAACTCTCTTCTTCATGGTTTCAAACACATTAACTAGGCAACTATATTGATTAGCGCCATACATTTTCTTTTTCATAACTTACACAGATCCTATTACTTTTGATCGCTCTGTTTAGAATTATGATCTACTGTGTTGCTAAACTTGTGATTTAGGTTAATCAGTGTGTTTATATTCATTATTATGTGAAAGGTGTTTTGAAAAAACTCCCTAAACAACAGCTTTATGTGCAGTCAAAACTTGCGTGGTAGTTCAGGGAGGGATGGAATAAACGGTGTACTCCAAAAGTTAAACATTTTTAACTCTAGTACCTGATTGCATAACTTCTAATTATCGCTTATTTAAGGAGTGACATGAAGTGTGCACTACCGAATGGAGTTGCTTGGCTTTTCTCAGGTTTGGCAGCGTATGTAGTACTATTGACATTTATATGTTGTATTTAATGTGAGGATAAACAATTTAATGACAATGCTTTTAAGTCAAAAATTAATTACATATTTTAAAAATATGTACCTACTGAAAGTTTATGAATATTTTTCTTCTTAATTCTGATATTGATAATTTTTGAAGATTAAGATAATAAGATGCAATTTTAAAATGTGATTTTGCAATAATTTTTAAAAAATCAGCATTAAAATTTAATTTAATTTATTTTTAATGATTTTTATTAAAAAGAAACAAGCTTTGTATATGGGGCTAGTTATTTTGTCCAGATTCAAAGACGGATGGGCTAGTATAAGCCGTTTGCAATATTTTCATTAAAAAAATTGTTTGCTGTCCAAAAATTTTTTGTACCCTTGGCCGTCCCATCTGTTCTTGTCCAGATGTGTACAAAATAAAAGGTCTTCCTTTTCGTCAAAGGTTTTAAAATAAATTTTAATTGAATATAATATAAATAGGTAAATGAAATATAAATATCGCAAGAGAAGTGGCATTGCACGCTGAAAAACGCAAATTAACTTTGTGTGGTTTAAAAAGCTAAAGTCAACTCACCCAGAAGTTTAATGTACCCCGATAGGTTATTATAAAAGTTTCGATTAAAGTGTTAAAAACTTGAATTCTTTCTCACTTACGTAGGTTACAGATCTTCTTTTTTGCTTGACATGTAGTACATAATACATAGTTCAGTGATATGCTTACGGCCGTTACAGTGTTTGTTATTTTAATAGATGGGAAGTTTTCGATCAAGCAAGAAAAGAAACGCAAAAAGCGGGTCAATACTCGTATGCGATTCGTTGTAGATGGATTTGTCTACCACAACAATCTAATAGCTGGTTCTCCGCCCTTACGGTAAATACATTTTATTTTATTTACATTAAATACAGTAGATTTTCAAAATTGTTATTTTTTATACTTGCTAGTAATTTCTTTCTTATAAACAAACATTTTAGATATTTAGGATGTGCAGAACATAAAAGATCAGGTTGTCGTGGTAGAGCAACGCTGCCACTAAATGGAACGGTGAATCAGTTAAAGGTAACTCAACCTCACAATCATCCACCAGATATGACCGCGGAAGAAAAACAAGCCTTTGTTAGGGAGTTAAAAAATGCTGTAAGAACAATGGAAAATTCAACTTTGAAAAGTGTATATCAAAGTGTGGCAGAAATGTAGGCTAAGTTTTCTTTTGTTGACTTCTTAAATTTACAAAAAGTGAATTTTTTAGATATCCACGAGGTGCTTCAGAAATTTCTTTTAAATCGATTAGTTCATCGCTGCATAGATGGCGCCATAATCCCAATATGTAAACCCAATTCATATACAAAAGAAATTAGATTTTATGGAAAGTTGTATAAACCGTAATTATTACAATCTGAACTTTTTTAATGCCGAAATGAGTTGAATTGTTTACATTAATTATAATCATTTATTATTTATTGTAGCAGTGATGCTGTTTGTTTTTATATTTCATGTACTGGTAGTGCCCATTTTGGAACATATTGTCAACCATAATTATTGGTAAAAAGGTTGGTCTGAGAAAGTAATTAGGCTTTACATGATACATGTACTTTAATAAATATCTGATTTGTCATCTGATTACATTAACCGTATCCAGTATGTGGAAGAAATTAATAAATTAAAATTAAAAGATATTCTTAAAACTTGACAGAATGAGTTTTGGTTCCAAAGTTTTGTATGTGATTGTATCTGATCTCTTTTGACTGTTTTGTTTTTATAAATTTTTATCTAAAGCTGCCAAAATTGTGCTTACATTTTACCTATAAATCAATTGTTCAATCATCAGCTCATCTTGAAAGTATTAAAATTTGATTTTGTTCAGATAATGTTTTATGTGGATGAACTTGTTTATCATAAGTAGAATAGATTTTTTTAATATATACTATAATGCAGTGTTTTATAAAACTTTAATGTGTTTATATTGTAATATTACAGCAATAAATGGTGTTGCTGTATAGTTTATTTAGATAGATTAACACCACTTTAAAAGTACTTCCCCTTCCATGTCTTTGTTTTTTATACAAAGCTAGTATTTAGTTTTATTGGCAAAAAGATTTATTTATGCTTATGTACAGTGGCTAGGAAAACCCCGGCCACTTTTCTTGCGGCGGTCAAGAGATGGCGCTTTAGTAAAGAAAAATTAAATTTATTGTTCACTTTACTGTAATTGAATGATAACTCCTAGGATACGAAGTATGTAAACATGTCCATAACAACCGGGGCGTAATGAGAGGACGTAATGAATTCATTACGCCCTCAAAAAATTTATTTTGGTAAAAACAACTAGTACAACTTGTAATACAGAGAATTAAGCTGATTTGCCAAAATAAAAATTACAGTTTGCAAATTTTCTTGTACACATTTTGGTAGCGTATTCATAATTGCAATTCAAAAACAAATTTGACAATTATAAGTAAGCAATCTGTTTTTGTTTCATAGGCTACCAGATATTGTATTTATGTAGGTAAAGCGTACACAAAGATGCCAATTCTTTGTTGTTTTTTTTTTCAAAGAACAAAGTGAACAATAAAATCTTGTATGCACCACGGCGGCGTCACCGAATGATTACGCCCATCGAACGATATCCATCTCTCGGGCTAAAGCCCTCGAGCTGGATTTCATCGTTCTCCGGGCGTAATCATCGCAGTAACGCCCTTGGTGCATAAATAGCTATTAAATACTGGCAACAACGCAGAATCCAAGACGTTTTAGTTATTAAATACGCCCCATATTAATCAAAACGTCTTGGATTCTGCGTTGTTGCCAGTATTTTAATTTAATTTTTCTTTACTAAAGCGCCATTTCTTGACCGCCGCAAGAAAAGTGGCCGGGGTTTTCCTAGCCACTCTGTATTTTCTATCTCTATTTTTCTAAATTTTAACTAGTGAACAAACACGGGGCTGTCTCAACATATCGGTAGAATATCTCACAAATTTCATATAAATAAGGGCAGAATTGCAATTGGAAAAACAATCGGCTTAAAGTTAAGAGTTTCAACCAACAACGTAGAAATATATTTTATTATTAATAACGTGCTGTCGTTTGTTTAGGTATTCATTATATAGAACCAGGTGATTCAGCCTAGATGTCCCAAGCTAAAATTTCAATTAGTTTTCAGTACTAAAATGAACTGTTGCATGTGTTTATGGTAGAGCATTAAATTCTCTATTCAGTCGGTTGTTAAAAATTTAAAAGCTAGAGGGCGTTGAAGGGAATATCCAAGTTGGCCATGAATTTAATATTTTATTCTGCTACAAGTTTTTCGAAGTGGTGTGCTACACATTAACACAGATACAAGTGCAGGTTCTAATTACAGAAATGCGAATAAAATGCAATTGGGTGGTAATAAAATTTTGTTTTCGAGGCATGTTTTGTATATATCTTTTTCATTTTAAGAACTTTCGCGGGTTTACATTCTTTTCAATATTTCCCCACATTTTTCGTCGTTAAAGAAATGATGTCACATATTTTTTCTGGTAGTGTTTTGCTACACTAATGGAATTACAGGAGTAATTTGAAATCATTTAAAATACATTCAGTGTTGACTGTGTTCCAAAAAAAACTAAGATTTGAACATTCATTACCTGCTTGGTACGTATTTATTAAACTATCGTTTAATTGCTATATGCAAAACTATCGCTTGTTTAGATGGCGACTTTCGGATTCTAATGTTTAAGCATTAGTAGATAAAAATAGTGCTTATCTTGAAAGTGACACTACTAATATTTTCTTTATTAGATTTCAAGTTTTCAATTGATGCAAGTCAATTTTCAATTGCTGGAGACCATTCAGGTCAAATATTACTCAAAAAACGGAGGGCAAGGACACGAACAAGATATGTTATTGGTGGATTTGTCTATCACAATAAATTAGTGGCTGGAAAAAATCCTATAAGGCAAGTATTACACTTTTTGTACGACGGTAAATGAGGTCTCTTTTATGCAAAGAAAACTGTAGTTTGCTATGCAAGAAACTTGATAAATTGTTACATATTTTTTTATTAAATTTTGTTGTAAAACTATCACTTGCATATTGCAGAGATACAACTTATTTAGCATTTGTGCTTTTTGTGAAAAGGAAATGTATAAAAATGTTTTTGTGAGAAATTTGTTTTAGTACATGTTAAATTTTGAAGTAAAAGTATTATCATGGCGGACGTGAAGAAACATTCAAGTATTTCATAAATATTAGTTGTTGAGTATATTTACAATTCATTATTGTAGGTATTTAGCCTGTGCTGAAATGAAAAGAGCAGGCTGTCGAGCTAGAGCAATTTTACCAGTGCATGGAAGTGCAGATCAACTTCGTATAACAAAACCACACAATCATCCTCCCGATGAAAATGCTGCAGAAAGAGAGGAGTTTGTGAATCATTTAAGGGATGCTGCACATACTATGCCTGGATCGTTGAAAAAAGTGTATGATACCATCGCTTTGTTGTAAGTTTTATTGTTTGGTTTAACACGGAAAACAAAGTAAATACGCACATCTTTAGGTATCCCAATGGAGCAGCTGAATTACCTTTTAGATCTGTCTGTTCATCTTTGCATAGATGGCGTCGAAATATTTCTAACCCTGAAGCTGTCGCAGAGTGATTTACAAAAATTAAAAAGGAATGAACTTTAAAAATGGGAGGTTATTAATTATCGATTGTACCATTAAGAAAAAAATGTTAATATAAATTTAGTATATTATAAATATTAATTTAAGAATTTCCTAGGTTTCAAGCTGCAAAAAATTAAATATTAGTTACGAATTTTTATTTCGTCAAATGTAAAATATGTTTAGAATTAAAATCTGTATGTGTATCTATGAGTTTTTGTTTTTATTAATTCGTCTTGGCTGCTTCTTGCAATTGATATAACTAAAGAGTTATCGAACAAATGTAATTACCAAAAATATTCATATGGGTCTGTGAACAACAACTTTTATTGTAATTGGTGCTGAGAAAACTAAAACGATTATCGTAGTAAAGTGCACAGTGCAACATGCACTAAGTCTAAAATGTATCTAAAGTTTATTTAAATCAGGAAAGCGCTTAAACATACTTATATGTATTGTTGTAAGAATTTCCAGTTATTTCTGTATTTTCTTCGGTAAAAGTATCAGAATATACTCGGAGGTATATTGTAATTAAATTGCAAAAATGACTGTTTTAAAGTGTGTGTGTATTATTCACTAGATGACAAGGTGCTGCTGCAAGGAAGAGGTAAAAGCCGCACGAGACTAGTTGATGGATTTGTCTACCATAATAGTGTGACTCGATACAAACCTCCAGTAAGGTAAACAGAGCATTTCCAACAGACCTTTAGTAATTATGTGTATAATGAGAAGCTTTTAATTTAAAATTTAAAAAATTGTAGGTATTTAATTTGTGCATATGGCAGAAAATACGGTTGTCACGCTAGAGCAAATTTACCCTTGCATGCAGACAAAAAGTGCATTCAAATTACAAGATCTCATAATCACCCTCCAGATGAATTTGCAGAGGAAAGAGATTTATTTCTTGCTCAATTAAAGAATGCTACCAGGTCATTGCATGGTAGTTTAAAGAGTATCTATGCTTCAGTTGCCCTAATGTAAGTTTGCAGCGATTTTGTTGTAGATTTTTGTATAAAACATAATTGAAATGATTGTAGATATCCAACAGTTGCTGCGAGTCTTCCATTTAAACAGCTTCAGTCTTCTATGACCAGATGGCGTCGAGCAGCAAATTTGCAGATATAATTTCTTTTCTTGTAAGGTTTTTGTGATTTTATTAATGCTGTGCTTATAAATTTTTCATAAGTAAATAAAAATTGAAAATGTTTTTTATTTTTATGCCTAGATTGTTATCTGAATAATACAAATTTACTCGTACTTGCCTAACATTATGTCAGATTTTTGTTACTGTTGTCTGGAAGATGTATAATAAATATTTACTACGTTGCTTTTTGTTTTTGTTGCACTATTATTATTAAAAACAACTTTATATGAGGCAATCCAAACACGAGTTTTTCAACTGATAGTCTTAAATGGTGTCGATTGGCTGTTATGTATTAGATTCGTTTAAGTAACGTTAGAATTTTACTATTGCTTAGTGGGAAGTGAATACAGTATTTATTATTTTAATAGATCGCAAGTTGCAAGGCACTCAGAAAGGAAGAAGGAAAAAAATACGTACGCGATATGTTGTTAATGGTTTTGTCTACCACACAAGTGTAGTTCGAACTAGCCCTCCAATCAGGTAAGTTTTTTTGTGACTACTATTTAAACCTAGTGCAAAATTTGTTGGAATGATAGCTTAGGTTTGAAGTGATTGTGGAAGAATTTTGTTCTGGTCTGTGATTCTCCAATGAATTTGTTAAAAGTATCAAGATAGGCATTACTTTTAAACATTAACAATCAGGACAGAATAGACATGCACATAGTAATTGTGCATGAGATTTACTGTGAGAATTAGAAAAGTTAAAATTTTGTGAAATTGGCATTGTTTGAAAATATCTTGAAAATGCAAATTGTTGTTACAAATTAATAATTTATTAGAGTTTTGTTTTATCTAAATATAAATTAAATTTTGTTTTTAGTTAATAGTTATATACATTTTTGTTGTCACTTGGTATTTTACATGTTTTAGATATTTAATTTGTGCTAAATATGGAAGTACTGGTTGTCATGCTAGAGCAATATTGCCGTTAAATGCGACCATTGATCAGCTAAGAGTAACAAGAACTCATAATCATCCACCGGATGAAACGGCAGAAGAGAAATTTTTATTTTTCAAGCAGCTTAAAGATGTTACACGAGCTCAACCAGACAGTTCATTAAAAATGCTATTTGATGGAGTTCTTTCACTGTTCGTATACTGAGATTAATAATTTGTCTTGTTTATTAATCAACACGTTTCTTGTAGATTTCCAAAAATATCGACAGAAATGAATTTTGATTCTATAAGGACATCGATGCGTAGATGGCGTAAAGAAGCATTAGATTCACCAGTTAAATGATTGAAGTAGCATATATCCATATATGAAGCTTCTTTTTGTATTTTTAGTTTACTTCATTAACTCTTCTATTTCATTGTCCATTAAGGCTAAGGCTTTGTAGTCTTGTCATATATTAATAAATGTAACGATGGTAATAGGAAAAAAAATGTGTAGAAATAAATTGCAATTTTAATTTCAATATGGTTTGTTTATGGCACCACCTATTTGCTCCTATAGTAATTTAAATGAACATTCTTTAGTTACCGATAGGATAGAATAAATAACCGTCAATATTATTACACCCAGCATAATCAGGTAAGGACCGACCTGTAGCTTGTTTGCTTTTACAAGCATTTACTCTAAAAGTTTGAGCCATAGTTTTTCGTGGGCCCTGCCTGCCAAACAGGGCCGTGTGCTTAGATTATAGTATAAATAATTTTAAATGAAGTCGTTGAAAGTAAACAAACATTTTTTTTAAACTTTTAAATAATAAATATTTGGATGTTCTAACCATTATAATAGCAGGTAGCAGAATACCATAAGTATTTGAATTAGTATTATGAATAAGGTTTATTGATTCTGAGAAACTAGTCGAAAGCAGACTATATCTATAAAAATGGATAACAAAATACAAATAGTGACTAAATTACTAATTGTATTTAGTAGTACTTTGTAAAACTTCTGGTTTAAAAATATTTGAAGATCAAATTATTTACTATCCTAAGAGTTTAACTGTGCAAATATCAATTTTAGCAAACCAAAATATTTGCTCTTTGAATATTATTCTTGCAGTTTTTATTTTTTTAAATACTTTAAGCAACGGTTTCAGAATTTTGATACACTTGAGTTTATTCTATGTATGTATGTTGGAATCTACAGGTGCAGGTAGATACGACTAAAATAGGAAAACAATTTAATAACATTTTTCTCCTAGATGCATGCTAAGAGCGAAAAATTTAATGCCATCCATGTTTGGTTACTGCTGTTTGGGTATACATTTTAGGTGTTATCATAATTATGATGCAGTATAGCTGTGATTCTAGGAAAACCTGTCATAGGCTACCTCATAACTCGATGTAATTTTGTTCAAATGGATTACTAACTAATTTATAGCATAATACTATCAAGAGATTTTAATGGTATTTTATAAAAATTACTTTTACAAAACATTTGTTATGCAACTACATGGAAATGATAAATTATCTGGAAGAGAAAATATAATTTTTTCAACAATATATGTATAGTTATTAACACGGTCACTTGGATTAATATCGACTGGCTTTTCTATATGTCCTGAAGTGTTAAGAAATATTTGAAATTTTCCTTTGTTTCTGTATGTACTTGATTTTGAAGAAAAGAAAATAAACTTTAATATGCGCAACTGTCATTGTATCAGACTGCTGTTTGCATCCATAGCTGCTAATATGAAGACGTTTTGTGAAAATTTTGTTATGTAAGAGTATACAAGTTTTATATCATTGAACAGAGAGAAAAATTATCCAACGAATGAGCGCAAAAATGGTTAGAGTGCTATTTAAGAACAATGACGATCGCGTCACGGCTCTTGCAGCATTGCTGAAAAGTTTTTTAAAATTATTTAGAAGAGTGGGTTAAACATTACCAAAAACATTTCATAACATCATTTTTCTCTATCTTGAACTGTTTAAGAATTAAATAGAGGCTTAATAAGTGTTGGAGCACCCTGTATACAAGGCCTAGTCTATATCTATACTTAAAAGTGTCATTGCTATTAGGGCATATAATGTTTATAACGTAAGATTTATATACGGATAAGCTCTTCCATCTATTTAAAGATTGTCAAAGAAAACAAGAACTTTAAGGTGTTGGTTCTAATTAATACGAAACAAAGCACTAATACAAGACTATTTTCTTCATGTACAGTTTGGTATTTTTGGACGTTTTTGTATCGAGGAGTTTAACAGTCTTAAAATAATTTTTAAGGAAAATTAGCATTATTATTTTTTAAAAAGAATTGCAGAAAAATTAGTTTTTGTTGTAATATAATCACAATAAATTCTGTATTGATTGAATATCAACAGTATTTTTTAACACAGATTATGCGGATGATAGCACCGTTGACGGCATCAAACCCTCAATAAAAAGGAAACCTGATATGCCACGATATATAGTGGATGGATTCGTGTTTCATGTGAATATTATGAAAGGAAAACCTCCCATGACGTAAGTATTTTTGGTTTTTTTTTATATTACCAATATTTGTTTAATTTATTTATATCATTATAACAGAAAAAAAAATGCTAGTTTGTCAGCATTAGAAACTGCTATTACTGTGAATAATATAATAAATATAAATAAAAAATATTGTGTTGGCTTGTGCGAGTACATATATATTTCTAACCTAATTTGGTAAAACTATTTGACTTTAGGGAGACAAACAACTACATGACTTAAAATTTTGGAAAATAATAAAAAGAAAACTAATTTTACAATAAGAACGTTGTACTCGTTATTTTTTCGTCTTATTTAAGCAATTGTACACAACAGAGATTATGTGTATACATAAATATGAACAAAAAAAATACAAAATATTTCATGTGTTTTTAATATTAAATTAAAAACATTTGTGTTTCGAAAAGTTACTGTTATAATATCAAATAAATTTGTAAACTTCAAAAATCTGTTTGCATCTTACACCTTTATGTTGTAGATATTTGAGATGTTTAGAATACAAACGCTTAGGATGTCACGCTAGAGCTATAATACCCTGCGATGGAAGCATTCAAGATATTAAAATGAAAAAGCCTCATAATCATCCTCCTGATTATACTGCCGAAGAGAAAATTGTTTTTCTTAGGGAACTAAAAGAGGTTTTGGAACGAAATCCATATGAATCAATTAGAGATCTTTATTCGTCATTAAGTAATCTGTAAGGAGGTTCAAGTATGTGTGAATATAAGCTGTTTTAAGTTAATCTGTTTTAGGTACCCAAATGCTGCAAGAGAGATACCTTTTAACCTTATCCGTCATAAAATGAATAGATGGCGCAGAAGTGTCATTGCTCCATTGTGAACAAATGATAATATGTGAAGTAGAAGAAGTTAGATACAAATATCTGGTTTTGTTTCACAGTACTCAATTGTAAAATAATAAATTTTTAATAACTGGTTATGTTTTATATTCTAGCAATATTTTTGCTATTACCAGAATTTTAAATTAATATGTTTCAAACAAATAAATATTACAGAACGCTCCCATCTCTAAAGCAGACTTATTGAAAAATATTGATGTATGTGTAGTAGTTTGCTATCAATAAAGTTGATATGAAATATTTTTTTATTCTTTTATTTTGTGTTTTTTTGTAATGTGATTTATCGATTGGGGATAATATGAAAATCGTTTATTATTAAAATTATAACATAAAGCAATCAAATAATTTGGATAGCACTGACTTATCAAATATACATTTTGTATATTCTCTTCACATAATGTCAAACGGTAGTTAACAAACTGAAACCACAAATAGATGGTTGTTTGTCCACTGTTCATCTGTTGTATGTCCAGCCCAGCTCAAAGTCTGCTTTGCTTTTGTGTAGGTTTTTCATTTCTTTTCCTGTTGCGCGTGGTGTTATATTCAACAATGTTCTTTCCATGGCTATTTGTGTTACTTTATTTTTTTTGTGAATGTCGTCGTCCCTACATCATATGGTGTAGGCCTATACATATTTACAAATTTAGGATACATTTTAAATATTTAATAGAGAAAACGCCTCAAAAGAATACCTCACTATAATTTTGGAAATTTTGTCTGCACTAAGCCTGAAATTATTTGTATAGTTTGAAGATGGAAAGACTGCCATCAAGATATTTATGGCAGATTTTTAGTTAAGTTTTATTTTACTGAAATTGATTGTAAAAGTGGTATAGTAATGTGAAATATAAGTTAGCAAAGCAAGTTATCATCATATTTTAAAATTTGGCACAAAAACTGTGCAAAAGAGGTTTAATTTTTTCGAAAGTAGTCTATTATTGATATACCTGGCGTAAACTACATGGCTTTCTCCCTTTTTCTTCTGTATTTATTAACACAAACAGATGAAATTTGGAGTGTTTAATGTACACAAATTCTATTAGTTCATATTAATTACTTTTTTTTTGCACTTCTGGTTTCACCGACATTGCTCCCAAATTTCTTATTTTAAACGTAACACCCTGTATATTTTGAGATTTTGAGAAATGAAACAATATAACCTCGTTTAGTTCTCAAAAAAGAATATTTTTTTACAATTATTATGATAGCCATAATTCGATATTTTTATTCAATCATTACAAGTATTTTCATTGCAAACCGAATTTTTGTTAGAATTTGAAGATATTAGGTATATAGTTTGTTAATGAAAAACAAGTGACAAAAACAAATGAATCTAGTTCTTCTCTAAATTTTGGTAGAGATGCGGTCCTTTATTTGTCGTTAGTTGTTTTCACCACACATATGCATGAATGTGTAAAAGTAAAAACTGAAATAAAATTAGGTGTGTTGTGCAAGTATCTAAATCTGGTAGAATAACAATACTGAGTTATAGGCTTCAGCTGATACCATTCCAATTGAAAAAATGAGCGAAGCATTTCGCTGGGACTTTCTTATACTTATAGAAAATAATTACTTTTATATATCTAATCACAACAATTCAGCACATCTAACTAAGAACTGTTTTGAGTTGTAGGGTATTTAAATATGAACACCTGCTAATCTGTAATTGCAACAAGGGCAAGTAACAATAGTCATAATTAATAAACTAAGTAAGTAGCAATTTCAGGGTGGTGCCGTACGCTGTGGTCAGCTTCTGCCTATTATGCAGTGATTTCACTATGCTCATCTCTTCTTACACACTACGTGTTTGGCTATCTACATTGTTCACTAGTAGTGTCATAGGATGTTCCTATGCTGATTAAGTTGAGATGGAAATTTCTTTTATTGGAAAAAGAATTGATTGTTTGACGTTTTGGAAAAAGGTTCGTTGTACTTTAAAAAAATACCAAAAACGCATGGACAAACATTTTCGCCAAAATTAGGGAAGAAGCAGGAAAATTAACCCGCCTAAATATTACTGCCGCTAAAAACAAAATTCATAATCTTATTCTACTATTATTTATAAG
This sequence comes from Ctenicera cuprea, assembly GCA_958336395.1. Lineage (NCBI taxonomy): Eukaryota > Metazoa > Arthropoda > Insecta > Coleoptera > Elateridae > Ctenicera > Ctenicera cuprea. The sequence goes on along the minus strand of OY284494.1, from coordinate 13,120,734 downwards.
CAATTTAGCTTAAACAGAAATTTCTTATCGTTCTTCGTTTATTAAAGAGGGGAGCATGAATTTTTGATTTTCACAATATCGGAAGGCGTCAGAAAAATTAGCGGGCTGAGACACTAACAGCCGGTTGCACAAACGACTGTCATTTTTAACAGACGGTTAACTTTGACAGGATTTTTTAAACAAAAAAAGTTGCTATTAACAAATAATTTAGCAGTAAATTACAATGACCAAATTCATTATGATCACAATAATTACCAATTAATACGATTTTTTAAATTCGTAAGTGTATTTTAGGCCAAAAGTCTCGGTTTCAAAATCCCTCTGTCAAAGTTAACAGTCTGTTAAAGTTGACAGTCGTTTGTGCAACCGGGCGTAACACTAAGTAAATTGTAGCTCATCTCAAGCTCTATGAGCTTACAAAAATAATGTAATGGCAGCGTTCTATGGAACAAGGTGTACTGAAAACCTATTTTTATATTGATTTAGTATAAGCTCAGTATAATTATTCTAGAAATTCAAGTATCGACGGTGGAACCGGCCTGAAACAAATGCAATATTAAAATCTCCCAGAATTGTACGTTTTTATATTTTGTGTTTGCTGTAAGTGGTTTTTCTTAACGACGGCGTTTTTTAGAAAATTTGGGCATGTCACTGGTCAAACCACAGATTGAAAGAAGAAAGTACCTTCCTAGAACAAAAGCCGCAAGGGACGTTGTTGAAAAAGTAAAATCTGCTGCAGCAATTGTTCAAGATGAAGCAGCTTCAACATCAACTAAATCTAGAAAGAGGGGCAGATGCTATATGTGTGAAAAAACAGACAATAAGTGTTCTAGTTTGTGCTGCAAGTGTGGAAACTATTGTTGTAAGAAACATTTAGAACAAATATGCAAACAGTGTTACAAATAGATAAAATGACTTTTTTGCTTTTATAAACTTACTTTTTCTTTTGTCAATTATAAATTTAATTTTGAATTGTTCTTTTCTTTACTAAATGTTCATTTTTACATTCCGCATTGTTTATTTTAAGTAAACGTTTATTCTTAGTTCTTGCTTTTGTTTTGAAATGTATTGTTCAATTTCCTTTTATTAAATAAATGTTTGCTTTTACACTATAGAATATTTACTTTAATACAAAAAAGAAGCCAGGTAATATTAACCAGTTATTTTAACGTAATGGGTCGTTTTGGACCCGAACACCTTATGTGTGTAGACAAAACTAACGACGCAGCAAGGTTAAAAAAGATAAAGTGGGGTTATAACATTTGACCAAAAGTCCTGAAACTTTTGCTGTGTGACCTATACTTTCTGTTTTCGCGAAAAATTAAATTAATCAGTGTTTGGAAGGATACTTTTTGAAAGTATTCATATAACAATACCATATTACCATATAAAAAGCAATAATGATTAAACACCCTCGTTAAAGCATTTCCCTTTTTCCCAATATTACGTTCCTACCTACCCAAAATCTATTCAGGGACTAATTACATATTTAGTATGTGACCTTTTTTTTTGAAAATTTCAAGTACTCAACTATTGCAAATACTTACTTTCTCCATGGGTTAACAGCCCGTGCAGAGGCTTGCCCTCCCACAGGGTTCCAGAAACTGTTTGTTTTACAGGTGGCGGTTGTTAACTGCATCCCTAACCATCCTGAAATTAATTCGGCAAGGCGAGATTCATCCCATCTTTTATCATTTCTTCAGTTGTAGGTCACTTTTGTGTTACAATGGGTTCTGTAGGTTCTTGGCTTCTACTATCCCTGCCCACTTTTTCCGGTTTTTGACTTTTTTCTTCCAATTTCCGATGCCAAGGTCACTGAAATCTCTTTCAATGCTAGCTACGTCACTCTTATCCTACCTTTGGTTTTCTTATCCTCCAGCTTCCTTTCTAGGACCTCTTTAACACATTTCTGTCTTTCATACGCTGCTTATTCTTCTGCTTCTGATCTCTTCTGAATACTTGATTCTTTCAACATTGTTCTCAATTTCTGGTTTGTTCTAATCCTCCATAGCCCATTATCCTGCACGGGTCCATTCATTTTCATTAGGAGTGTGCGTTTCCAGGTATCTAACACGTTCTCTTAATTTTTTGTTAGGCACCTTGTCTCTGCTGAATATATTACTACTGGCCTAATCACTGGTTTTATAACTTTGACTTTAGCAAACTGTAGCGGGTAGAAACATTTGTTACCCGACATTAACCTTGAGTTTGACATCCTCTGCAGTTTCATTTTTTTTCTGTAGTTATCGATCCTAGTTACTTGAACCTGTTGATCCTATCAAAATGCTGATGGTTAATCATTACTTCTCTGTTCTATCCATATTTCTACTGATCTCTTGTTATCATATATTTAGTTTTGGATATGTTCACTCTTAACCCTTGCACTGCTTCCTTTACAAACCATGTCAGTGCTATTGTCGTCATTATTATAATCTTCACCTTTTATCTCATTTAGTTTTTTTGTTGACCAGTCTTTGTTGTCTTCCTTAGTTATTGGTCAATTTCGTCGCCATCTGAGAAACGGTCACTAGCGTTGCATTTCTTATCAGTATGGTTTTCTTCATTTTCATTTTCTTCACTTATCAAATCTTCGGCTTCATATGTCGTACCATTCGCTATTAATTTATCATATGTTAGGAATGCTTTATATCTTTTCTGTCTTGCTTGTTTCATGTGGGGAATTAGCGTTTTTTTTCTGTTTAGACCTTTGCAGTATAGTCATCATTAATCCATACATCCGTTCCTTTCAGTTTTTTTGCTTATTTGACAATTTCCCTTTTTTTATTCCATGGTAATAGGTTGACACAAAGCTGAAGTGTAACTTTCAGTGGACTTTCCCATACTAGATATTAATATTTACTATATTTGCAAAAGTATAAATTTTATAATTGTAACGTTTGTACAGTTAGACTAATTCTTTTTAAGCAGAAGTTATTTATGTTTTCCTGTTTAAAGAATAAAGGGGTACCAATTTTATATTTTCAAAAATTTATAGAAGGTGCCGAAGGGAAATTATGGTATACAGCAAAAAACAAATTATAGGTAGCCCATGTTCCTCTCTATAAGACTACAAAGTTTAAAAAAAGTATGGCCAGTTTTTGAGAAATATTATCTTGAAAATTTCAAATATTTGGAATTTATATTTTCTACAGTAGCCTACCAGGTATAAAAGTATTTAAAAACTAACATTAGATTTTGGTTCAACTAGTCATGAGCAATTCTGCATAAGAACACAATTTGTATTGGACCCCGTTTAATAAATAAAATTTTCGAGATGTTGGAGAAGCGCCATTGCGATCGTTATCAGATTTTTGAAATTAATTTCATTTTATCATCAAAGAGCTTTCAAACAAGTTGTAGTCCCAATCAGATAGCTAATTTTTAAATAAATGGGCGTTAAATTCGAGATATTTGAAAAATCTTAGCTGCCGCCATTTTAAAGCTAGAGTGTTCGATAAAAAAGTTTTCGATTTGGTTAAGTTCTTCTCTCAGATTCCGTACTTAAATTTCAAAAATTTGTTTTTGAAAAAGACGCTATCGAAAAGACATGTCTAACTTCTGGTGGGATTTTTTTAAAGCTTAACTTTAACTGCAATTTCGATATACCTCTTTATTTAAAATTTCAACCTAACCTAAGGTAAAAAATATTAATTTTTGTTTTTGAGGATAAGGCACCCAACGATTCTAAGGCCCCCGCTTTGATGAGGCCCCAGGCACGCGCCTCATGATCAAAATCGGTCCAGTACTTTCGGCTTTAGAGGCGTCATAGACACACACACCCACTCACTTTTTTGGGTTTCTTGAGCCCCAAAACGTGTATTTCCGTTAAAATCTAGATTTCGAACGTTTTCAAGAAATCAATACTTCTCTATACTGAAGGTCTCTGTCTCCGTGCCCACACTAATGTTAATTCCAATTGTGCTTAGCATTCCTCGACTTCCTCCTGTCTATCTCCCTCTGTGTCCGGTACTCCTTGTATAATTATATTGTTTGCCTTTATTTTCTTCTCTAACATTTCTAATCTTTCCTCTTGCTTTGTTACTATCTGTTTTAGCTGTTTATTTTCTTGCTGCAGAGCTTTGGTTTCCTGCACGCTCTTCTCCAATTTACAATCTAATTCTGCCAGCTTTTCATTTATTTGTGTGAACACTTTTTTTTATTTCTTTCACATCATTTCTGGACCCTATCTTTACAGAATTTACTAAGCTGCTTGTGATTGCACGCCTTTGAAGAGAAATTTGGAAGCTTGACCGAGTAGCAGTCCAAGCCAGAATTTGATCGTTTCACAGAAATGTGAACTAAGCATCTGTTTTGCTTGCTGAAAATAATATTAGTTGAGATTCTGTATTTGTCACGATTTAGTTATAAAAATTAATGTACATATGAAATGAAGTTGTAAATAAGTGTTGGAAGCGAGGCAAACACACTTGTTTGTTACCTTTAATTATGGCTCTGATAGGTTTTCCATTATTAAATAAAATTGTTTTTTTTATATGTTGTTTGTTTCTTTATTTTGTCACCTGTACTGTAACATGTCCTCCACTACTGCTGTTACGGCCTACACCTTTAAGCCTGCTCCTGCAATGTTGCTTTTAAGGGCCCCGCTGATTAGTTTATTCTTTCTAAGAATTTTCTGCCTTCTCACGTTTCTTTTCTACAATTCTTCGATTAGGTGGGTCTTCTTTACTTTATACCTGCAATTTCACTAATGCTAAATAATAACTAATATAACTCGGAACTTGTTTAACTTTTAAGAACAACGCCACAATAGCTGACCAGCGCAGAATGCAACCTCGCAATTTTGCAGTAATCGATAATTAATGAAGTATTGGGATACTAATACTTGGTACGTTTTAAAAATTTATCGCGATGTCGATACCCAATACTCGACAAAGTAATGCAATACTACTAGCATGATATTTCTGACCGCTGAAATTAACCGAGATTGTATTTTTAGTAATCTATTTTAAATGTAAAAACTAGGCCGTGTGTGCCAGTAGTATCAAGTTGATTGTTGTAAATGCAAGGTGTTCTTTTGTTTTATTTCTCATATAATGGTTTGTCCTCAGGTCAATTTAAATTTATCGTCCGCCACACTGGCATACACGATTTAGTTCTACATCAGCACATCTACCACTTTAGCAAAGTGACAAGCGGGAAGAAACTCTGGACTTGTGCTAGTGTTGATGAGTGCCCTGCCAAGTGCTTTACTGCATCAGGAAAACTTATATCTAAAATCGGCACACACAATCATCCACCACCCAAGCAGTTTATCATGCGAAAAGAGAAGCAAGGGCTTGTATTACATAAGAAATTGGAATAGTTTATGAAAAATTGAAACATCATCTTATAAAAAAAAAGTTGGTAGGAAAAAGGTTGTCATTTAGAAGTTAAATTTTTTTCAAATTAATGTGCTTTATTGTATAATATTTTAGTGGAAATATGTTTAAAATAAAGTTGTTTCATGAATCACACATAATTTGATTCAAAAGTATTTATTTATTATTTTTTTTAATCAAACAAGCATCAACTGCAATGGTTATTAGCCGCCATCTAACAGCCAAAGACGGACATAAACACCCATGGCGAGGCCTGGACTTGAACGCGGCACGTTTTGGCCGAGCAGCACCGAAACTAGCGGCCTCGACCACTGCTCTACCGCGCGCACTCGTTTCTTAATATGTTTAAAACCAAATGTTCTGTTATGAATGCAAATTGTGGCTAGGAGATTGGTGCACTTTTTAACATTGCTGCTGAACATGTCTTGAAAAGTTGGGCGGCAACATAATTTTTGAAATATTCTGGGTCGTCCAGGTTGAGAACCTGTTAGGGTTGTGTATAGCCGAATAAGCTGAAAGATCAGTTTTTTGTGACCCAATGATCATTCTTTAAAGAAAGCGATGCAAATTGTATACTGTGATTATTTAACAACGTAACAACCTAAAGTATTCTTTTTGGTAATTGGAATTCAAGAATTTTCTTTGCGACTAATATGCAGGTTGTCCTACTCTCAATACTCTCTTGCATAGAGTTAAAGAAGGTTTGGCTCGTAAATGATCAGTCGTATTCTTGTAGTAGAGGGTCGAGTTCTGTTAAAGTTAACCTGGATGCAAATTCCGTAGATAGATTTACATACACCTTGATGCTGAATGGGAATGCAATAATTATGCTTATCGTGTATTTTTAAACTATGAGATTCATCTTTTAAGGGTTGAATGTTATGTTTTACTGATTTCATTGTCAGATTGCTAATTTCTTATTCACAACATCTTTATTCAAGATTGACAATTTCTCTTCTACATAAGATGCGTATACATACACAATTTATACAATTAAAGATTGTCTAGCTCTTTAGTTTCAATGTGAAAGTAGTCATAAATCGATAGTTCTTTCACAACAATAAATCTCGTATTCTACAGTGTTGGTAAAAAGGTATCTACACAACCAAAAATTAAATAAAGCGATAACAAGCTATTGTGACCAAAGATTAAAACAGCACTTTCGAGACAATATAAAAAACTCCTATTTAAATAATTAATGTATTTATTTTCATACTTTTATTTTACAAAGCAAAATGTTTTTGAAAAGTACTTACTTAAATATGTTTTTAAAGAGATAACCATGAAAACTTCCGGTCAGTATTGCATGTAAACATTGAGTGCTAGCCATCAATCCTACTATATGGTTTTTGATTGCAAGTACATAAGTTTTGCTTCTGTAGGGCCTGCATTCTTTAGACTTGGAAAAAGAAGAATGCCACGCCTTGTGTTTGCAAACCACATCTTTCTGCGTGATAAGCAACTTGGAGATAAGGTATTTTGGGGATGCACTAAGTATAAAAAATACAGATGCAAAGCACGAGTCATTACAGTGGGAAATGAAGTTTTTGTTAAAAGTGGACATAGTGCAGCACATAATCATTACCCTGATGTAGCAGCGTTAGATGCTTTAAGAAATGAAATGTGCTTTTTTTCATAATAGTCATTTTTATTGTTATTGTGTATGTAAATATTTAAAATGAATAAATACTAAAAATTTCTTTTTAAAATTTTTTTATGAATGAATAACTATTTGGTATGTTCAATTGTTTAAAATAGTTTGTTAATTATAAGTAAGTGGGTTTTAAAGGATGGGTGGGCCAACTATACAAACGATCCATTAAACAACTAAAACTTCGGAAGAAAATTTAATAGCAATAGGTTTAACTAAATGCATTGCTGCATACATTAAGCATTCTTAATTAATATTGATGGGATTGTGTTTAGTCATTGAATTAGTTATTTTACGAGTTATATTTAAGAAAAGAGATAAAAAATGTGAAAATGAAAAATCATAATTTCTATTGTAACGTTATGTTACTGTTCCTAACACAAATTGTAGTTGTGAGCTGCTTTTTGTACCTATTTTAAATAGGCTAAATATACATGCTTGCAATTTTATTAAACTTAAAAAAGTCAACAATTAATGAAAAATTTATTAAATACCAGGAGATTCTTAAAAGAGTATGATTCTTAAATTACAAGATAATTATGCAACTTGACATGCATACCAATAGCTTTTTGGCCATATAAAATGAAGAAATGACAGAACAATTTTAATGAATTACCTTACTGCAAATTAAGGCATACGACAAATAAAAATTTTGTGGTTTCGATGACAATTTTATTTAGTGATGTTCATTGGTTGCATTCAGCAGACTCAACTGTTGACTAAAAATCTGCTGGATGCATATGATATCAAAAGATTACTGAACTGTTCACTGTGATTGCTACCTATTTTTGGAAGCGTAAATAAAATACGCTACCGTGCTACCAATCACTATGATCGCTGTCAAAAATAAAATGCGGAGTTATCAGTAATGCGTTTGTGTAGTAATAGGCAACAGTTAACTTTAATCTTAATTTGAATTATAGAAAGGGGTCACTCGTAACTCTGATATCACCAGACGTAAGTTACTTATCTGCTTCGTTGTGTTTTTCCACTTCGGCGTAGTGTTTGTTTCTTGCGTTTTAGTTCACTGAAGATGGCTGCTTAGCAGCCGAAATGTACATCTGAACGTACTAATAATTGTTTTTGTGAGAACTAAAGGGGTGTTCCTCATTATTTTTATTATTTTCTCGCAATCGCTAATCTTTTCTTAATTTAATTCACCAGTGGAATTTTTTAGACTATTCAATTCACCTGTCATCTATCAAAAATTGACCAATAAAAATCCAGAATGTGCTGTTTCGTGGTCAATAAAAAAATAAGGAGTGGATATATCTTTCTGGGGGGTATTCAAGTGGCTATTTTGAACAAATGAATTTTTTTTTAGAAAAAATTAATTGCTGTTTCTTGGTCAATAAAAAAATAAGGAGTAGATATATCTTCCTGGGGGGTATTCAAGTGACTATTTTAAACAAATGAAGTTTTTTTAAAAAAAATTAAAGACTTGGTTCATTGAATAGTCCCTTGAATACCAGTCTTAGTCAAAGTTAGATAGATTATTTTTGCGGTGGTATCACGTCATGTTCCTTGGCTTGGGATTAGGACTCATGCTGGCGTACTCGTCTTAATTGTATCCAAGCACAATGGACATTCATGATACCACCGCAAAAATAATCGGCATAACTTTTACTACTCGTGGTATTATAACTGAATATTTCTTGAACAACAAAATTGACATACTCATTTGTTACGTACTGACGTACTAACGCGTTATTATACTACCAACAAAGTATTATTGTGATCAATCTACGTGTGATTAGCTAAAAGCCTGAAAATAATCCACTGCCATTCGTTGTTGTGATATTTGCTGAAATTCCATTGGTGGAAATTAACAGTGCAATTCTCATTCATTGGTACAAAAACGAGCAAATACTAAAATATGATTGGTGGATTTAAATAGTTTGCCATTTGAGTTGTATAGTGTAAAAAATTTTTTTAACGTATACAGAACAATCAAATAAAAACTTAATCGCAGTCGCCTATGAAACAAGCACGGCATGTCAATGACCAGCTTGCAAATTGCGGAGCTATTATCATAGTTGTACGGCTGATTATTTTACCGTAATTGTTCATAATTAACATTTTTAAACAATTGGCAAATGAGCATTGTAAATTACTTTTAATATTTAATATTTTTATTTTACAAACATGTATGATAAATGTCATTTGGCAACCGTGACTAGTTTAACTCGCATAGAGGAAATAAATTTTAAACGACATGTTGGTTTAGCGGTAAAGGCATGGAATTGTAATCTGGCGGCTTCAGTTCAAATCCCGTGGCAGACCGGTTTTTTTCCTTATTTCTTTTAATTTTAATGTTTGTTTTATTTAAAAGAGAGGTAACTTGAAATAAGTTATTATTCATTTAAAATTTATAAAACTTAACAATTAAAACGACATAGGCAATAAAACAATTGAAAGTCGCAATAAATGTTGAAGCTGCCCAATTTTATTCTAGGCATAAACGAACTCGTTTTTCATGTTTTCAAGACCTTTACATAAAAAAATTCAAAAAAAACATCTTCCACGGGATTTGAACTTCGGCTGCCAGATTTCAAGTCCACGCCTTTACCGCTAAACCAACAATATCGTTTAAATTTTTTTTCTATTTTGAGAGTTAATTCTGTGAAGTTTACCAACTTACATTTATCTTACACGTTAAAAATTAAAAATAATAAGTATTAAAAACAATGTACAATGCTCATTAACATTTGCTAATTGTTAAAAAATGCTAAAGATGAGCAATTACGGTAAAATAATAAACCGCGCAGCTATAATAGCTCTACGATTTGCAAACTAATAATCGCCATGCTGTTTGCTTGTTTCATATACGACTTTGATTAAGTTTTTATTTGATTCCTTTCTACATTGCTTATAAATATTTTAACGATGTTTGCAACTTTCTAACATTAAGTTACATTTGTCTATGGAAAACATAAGATTTGTGTGGTAAATGAGGTAACTTTAGTTGTCATTTAATTATTCACATTTTTCACTCCGGTTTTTCTTCTCTTCTTCATAAAAGAAGTCAAACATCCTAAAATTATTTTTGAAGCTTGCGATTTCACCTATGAGAAGCAACGATTCAACCGAACATTGTGGCATTGCTCAAGTTACAGCAGAGTAAAATGCAAATGTAGACTCATAACAGTGATGTAAATTACATCACTCTCATAACCTTTAGGAGAACGGTTTATATCAGCAGCAGTCATAACCATGATCCAACCTTTAATACAGCAAGCTCTAATAACACTTTAACTTCAACAAAAGTAACTGTGATTTGAGACACACTTAAGATGAGTGTATAATACAATACTGTATTTATAATAATACTCTTCTATACATCATCTATCATGATTGGGCCCTTTTTACTTTCCTATACTTTCAGTATAGGGAAGTATTGATTTCATGCAAATTTTCAAAATCGAGATTTTGACGGAAATACATGTTTTGGGCTTCCAGGATCCTAAAAAAGTGGTTTTTAAAAAATGTCTGTCTGTGGGTGTGTGTGTCTGTGTGTGGGTGGGTAACGCTCATATCTCCGGAACGGCTGGACCGATTTCGATGTGCTTTGGAATGAGGAGGTATATCAAAAATTCATCGACAAAATAAGCTTTTTAAAAGAATCCGAAACCGGAAGCGGAAGTTAGACATATTTTTTTGGTAGCATTTTTTTCAGAAACGGAATTTTGGAAATTTTAATAGTGGAGATTAAAGAAGGCCTTAGGACAAATCAAACGATTTTTTATCGAACTCTCTAGCTTCAACATGGCGGCCGCTACGAATTTTTGAAAATTTCGACTTTAACGCCCATTTACTCAAAAACCAGTTGTTTGATTGGGATCAACTACAACTTGTTTAGTAGCCCCTTAAGGGTACTATACCATGAAATATCATTAATTTTGAAAATCGAAAAACGATCTCAATGGCATCACTCCAAAATTTTTGAAATTTTCAAAAAAAAAGATCTCAAAAACTGCCCACACTTTTTAAGCTGATAGAGCTGAGAATCTTCTACAATTTATTTTTTTGCGCATTGCTATAATTTCACTGTGACGCCCTCTGTGATTTTTTGAAAATTGAAATATGGTACCCTTTTATTTATTTAACGGGGGGCAATAAAATATTTCTGTTAAAGCAAAATAGCTCATCATTGATAGCAAAATCCGAATATCATAATATTTTTTCGATAATTTAATATTTAGGGGGGCTACTGTTCCCCCTCCCCCCCCAAAATTTTCGCTACAAAATTAAAAAATTGATTTCTTCTTTTGTTTGCTCTAGGAGAATCTTTTTACAAAAAATCAAAAAATCGAATTTTTTGCGCCTAAATAATCTTTTTGTCCTTAGAAGAATTTCACATACTTTCTACAGCAGTTGGAAGTGACTAGAGTTTTGAACGTTCTATGCATTTCTATTGCGCACGCATTCAATAGCCACTTATTTAACAATAACGGGTAGGTCAGGAATAGCATGGTTGGATATGCGGGTGTGTTCGAGTGTACTACCGTTTTACTGCATAAGTAGTGGGGTCAAGCCTCGGTTGGGGCCAAAAATTTTTTTTTATTTTATAGTTTTTTTTAAAACACTGCTTTTGCGTTTCTAGACAGGTGTATATCAAAAGTGTTGGAAAATATTAAACAATGTTAATTTATAAGTATAGGAAAGTCCAGGCGAAGTGTTTCGCTCATTTTTTATTTTTGCTTTCCATTTCCTTTTGCATTTTACTTCCTTTTATATGTAAACTGTTATATATCTAATTCTTTTTTATACTATTGTTCCATATACTGTACGAGAAAGCGTATTTGGTATAAAGTGGAAAAATAAATGTCTTAAAAAGTATAGTGTGTGTGCTTTCTTTATTTGATGTTCTAGAGTCCAGATGCTAAAAGTATTGTGTTTGCAGCTTGCTTTATTTTATACTAAAAACGAGTGAAATGTGAAATCTATCAGTATTTTCTATTTTATAGGATAGTGTTGACTTGTGAGTGGATTATTTAAGACAAATTAATCCGTTAATTTATCCGGGTATTTATATAATATACCGATGGCTTTTTAACCTTCCCTACATTTCCACATTCTAATCTCAAATTACCTATAATATACAATAAATAACAAACCGCTGTTCAGCAGCTCTAGTACTCAGATTTTCAGAATTCGTTTTTGAGTTTAATCATTTTTATAAGACAGTTGAGCCAAAAAAACTTAATCAAAAGGGCGATGAAAAAGCAAATCGAGTACAGGGTGGTCAGATTTCGATGGTATATCCGTTATTAAAAAAGAGAAAAAACTGAGCTGCATTATTCAGTCAGTTTTGTAAGGCAATTTGAATGCCGCAAATAAAAATTCAATATCCACTTTTGTTTTCGAGTAATGAAATTTCGGCATTTCTACAAAGTACAACCATTAGTTTGTTTTTATAAATATTAAAAATCAAAAAACACATCTTTATGGCAGTTTTTCAAGTAGAATCGTATTCAAAATTTAGATTTGTTCTATGAACTTTAATTTGAGTGGTGTGACATAAAGTTGCATTTAAAGCGTATTTTTATCTGAAATAGTAGCTGGAGTGTGTTCAGTCAAACATCTTGTATATTAACGTATCACCATTTTTATTGCACTATTACAAATTGAAGCGTAATTTTAGTGTACATAAATGTAACGGTTCCTCCTTCTATATTAACTAATTATTGTTCTATATTTCTCATTCAGGTTTGCTGTTATTCGTCAGAGGATTGAAACATCCAAAAATTGTTTTTGAAGGTCATATCTTCATTTGTGAAAAGCAATTTTCTGACAGAACTCTCTGGAGATGTTCAAGCTACAATAGTTACAGATGTAAATGTAGACTTATAACTCGTGGAAGGACAGTTCGAATCAATAAAGTTCACAATCATGCACCAATATTTAATGATAAGCATCATAAAGATGTTTTAAATTCAACACTGGTGTCAGTTTATCGATAGTAGCCATCATGTAAGATGTTGTGAAGCAAGAAGATTAAGGTTTTAACCTTATCAAGTACCTATTAAAATTAAATAGGTTTGATTATTATCTTAAAGTATTATGGAAATGTAGAACAAGATATTTTTTTACATAATAAAACAGTTTTCAATAATTGCTCTTTTATTAGACAAGCAAACAATTATCTACTGAATTAGTTATTGCTTAAATCAAGCACTGTTTTTCTTACTGTTATTGGCGGCATCTCAATACCTGCTTTTGTTTTGGTTGTATTCACAATTGCAGATTGTCAGTCCGCAGCGACTACACCTGTCCTGGTAAAACTATTTAGCATTCAACACGAATTTGTAATGAGTGCTATTCCGATCAAACTGGAAGTGTTTATTTTACATAAATGTGTGTTAATGTACTTTTTGTTTTAACTTTTTACATTTGAATATATTTATTTTGAATTATATGCAATTATATGTTATACATCATATATCAAATTGTGTGTTAACTATTGGGATCTTGCTTATTTGAAGAGATACGACGACAGTTAAATGAGAGAAAAGTTGTGAGAATTTATGCCCACTAATAATCTTAAAAGAAATTGGAGCTATCTTGCTTAGTTTCTGAAAGAACTGAAAAAAACCCTGAAATTTTGGATTTTTTTGTTTTGAGCTATAATTCATTTGTCATTTATATTACATATTTCTAATTAACACATTATTAGGACACTTTTTTATGCTGAATCTGATTTTTGTATCAGATTTGGTATAACTGCTACCATTGTTGATTGTCAACTTTCTTCTATCTTATAGACGGTATTTTTTCATATATGAATAGAGTTTTTTATTCTGATTTTAACGATGTAGAAGACTTTGCATTTTGTTTAGGTTTTGAGCATTTTATAACAGAAAATACAAATTTCATAAGAGTGCCATGGAAAGACCACGTCATTACTTTTGTTTTAATAGAATTGTAGTAGGCCATGAACTGATGAAACTGAAACAAAACACTACTTTTATTTACTTTGAGGTTTAGATGCATTGACGCACGTGAAAATTTTTTTTTGCTTATAGACAACAATTTAAGTTATTACCTACAAATGCAAATGAATGACAAAGTTATTCCAAGATTTTTCACTTTAGACGAGCTTCTGGGCATGTTTTACGAAGGTGTCAAATGTGTCTTCTAGTTTGAGCATGTATTTAATAATTGTTTGCATTAATGCAGTTTGAGTATTATCTGTAGTATTTATTTAACCTGTTATGCCAATTTGTTATGGCAGTTGCAAACAAAAACTGCAAGTGGAATTTTCAGTAAATTGTGTATGCTATGAACTTTGTCATTCGTGTTTGTAAAAAATAGCAACCTGTTGCCTATCCTCGAAACAAAATTTCCGGAAATTTTCACATACATTTGATGTATCTAAACATCAAAGTAGTATTTATTTTAGTTCCATCAGTTCATGGCCTACTACAATTTTTTTTAAACAAAATGAAATGACGTAGTCTTTCCATGGCACTCTTATGAAATTTTTATTTTTTTTAATAAAATGTTTAAAACTTAAACAAAATGTAAAGTGTAATAGGTACATTATTTAAATCAGAATAAAAAACTATTCATATATGTTTTAAAGTTCATATAAGTTTTAAATACCATCCATAAGAAGGAAGAAAGTTGACAATAGATAATCAACAATGGTAGCAGTTATACCAAATCTGATAAAAAAATTAGATTCAGCATAAAAAAGTGACCTAATAATATGTTATCTACAAATATATAATATAAATGACAAAGGACAAATAGCCGAAAACAAAAAATCCAAATTATCAGTTATTTTCAGTTCTTTCAGAACCTAAGCTCCAATTTCTTTTTAGATTATTAGTGGGCATAAAATATTACAACTATTCTCTCATTTAACCGTCATCGTATCTCCTCAAATAAACGACATCCTAATAGTTGACATGCCATTTAAACACATCCTCTAATATGATCAATTACATATTTGGCCGATATTGACATATATTTTTTACTTTTCCTACGGAAACAAATGCAAATAAGTCAAACATCTTATTTCATTATCTGCAACAGTATTCAGCTCCAAAACGCAAGGAAAAAACATTTTTTTACATAGCGGACTCACAGTCCACGGTGAACACCCATTAACTAAAGTAAAGCGCGAGCCCTGAAAAGGTTATTCACAAACCCAGTTAAAATTTTAATCCAGGATCTAAATACGGTGCAGATTATGATTATTAAGAGTTTTGTCAGGAAATATGCTGAAAAGATATGTACTAACCATTAAATTATTCTGATTTTATTACATATTATTTCAATCTGTAGACATTGGTTTCAAATTCGAGTCTCAACATTGAGATCTAGGAAACAGTAAAATATACAAGATTTGTTAAATAGGTTTTAGCATTATTATATCTAGTATAATGCCAGGTTTTCAGATTTAGGATAACTGTTAGTTTTTGAGATTTTTTTATAAACACAAAAAAGAGACTATCTGATGAACATATCATGGAAACATGGCGCCCATAAGAAACACAAGAGTTGTGTATCTGAAAACAAAAAAAGGTTGAAAATGTTTGCACCGCTATCCAGTGTATTTTTAAAAAATGTCCTAATAATGTGGAAAGCGTAAAGAACAAAATAAAGAAATTATTGAGAAAAGAAAGTAAACCCAAAATTCTCAAAAACTAAAAGAGTTAACCTAATTAATCGGAAAACGCGTTTTAATACTACATAAAATAATGTAAAACATTCTCTATTCTCATTGCATCTCTTCTGTTTTGTAGATCCCAATGTTGAACGACTTGAATTTAAGACACACTGTATAAGCAATGTGACAAACATGTCAATGATACGCTTAAAAGGTAATTAATGATGTTTGAATAATATATTTCAATTAGACTAATAATTAATGTATTTATTACTCAGGCATGCTATATTACATCAAGGGAATCAAAAACCCAAAGATAATCTTGAATGGCTGCGACTACATCTGTGAAAGGCAACAAAATGATAAAACATTTTGGAGATGTTGTTATTACACCAAAATGAAGTGTAGATCTAGACTAGTAACATGTGGAGATGTGGTACAAATAAACAGAATCCCACACAATCATGCACCTAATAATGTGAATTGTAATTATGCTGTCCAAGACCTTCAAGCGGTACCTGTAACTTTTATAACAAAATAGATAATAGATACATTAACAGTCCTATCAATAAGGTTTTATATAACAGGGTTTAAGTAAGTTTAACGCTATTCTAAACAGATTGTGAATGTTCAGTATGTCAGCTTGTTCTATTTTCTATTCCGTTCACGAACACTTCCGGATATAGTAAAATTATAATTTTAAATACCTAGACTGTGTAAAATAAAAACTTCTGCATTGTTTATTTTGTTTAAGTTGTAGGCATTAATACATTATCGCATGTTAATATGAGAATAACTGTATGCAGATGCAGTTAACCTTAATTAAAAATTTTAGTTTTAAACGCTGTTCATCTGAATTCACGAAAGTTAATTTATTATAACACAGTTTTGCAAAGTGATCATTTATCTTTAGAAAATGTTTTTCTGAACGAGTTCTTGTACTTTAAAAGATACTTTGAAAACTCTTGGAAATCTTTTTTTTTTTGTCGGTATTGCTAATAATAAAACTGCTATATATTTTAATAAACTTTTTCTATCTTATTCTGCTTCTTATTAATATATTAATAACTTAAATGGCAAATAGATACAGTATTTAATGATTGTTATTATGTTGTGTATATGCATGTTATTCTCTTTATGATACAAGATTTATTAAGTTTTTGATGTTGGCTTGGCAGTTTTATACCGGGTGTTAATGGCGCACCCCCGTTTTTTCTTTATTTGTTACGGTGAACAAATGAAAATTTAGTATGTTGTATGTACCATAGAAACTCGTTATATGGCCTAAAATTTCAACTACTTTCTTTTACGGTTTCACAGGAAATGGCATTAACTTTCTTATTTTTAATGAAACACCCCGTATATTTTTGCATATTCGAAATAAGGATGAAGTTCTAAGTCTGTATATACCAATTAAGTGAAGTTTTGATATCACAAAAATATTTTTTGTAATTTTTGTTGTAAGAGTGCCTTGACCACCCAAATTGATTCTAATACTTTTGCAATATACATACTGTTATTGATTGTAATTTTTTTTTTATTTATTAAACTTAATAGCAATGCCACCTGTAAATTTTTTTCATGTGTACTACTGGACTACTAGATTCAAGATATTTGATATAATTTATTGATAGAAAATAATTCCTAAATGTTAATTAAGACATCCCAAAGAAAAACAAGTTATGGGCATCATTAGATAATCCTTCAAAAAGAGAGCTACTTAACTTTTGGACTTTTGCACGTACATCCTCCACCTCATAGATTTCAACTGTTTCATATGTTTTCTACTTTGTAAATTTAATCATTTTGAGCATATGTAACTTGATTAGAATCGATTTGGGTGGGTCAAAGCACCTTAATAATAAACAATTCTATTTCCGAATATACAAAAGTATACCTACAGTGTGTTCTATTAAAACTAAGAAAGTTGATGTCATTTGCCATGAAACCGGAAGAGAAAGTAATTGGGTTTGTAGCTCATATAGTGCATTTTTACAGTCTATAAAACATACTATTCATAAACTAGCAAGCGTCTCTTATGTACTTTTAGTTAATTTTTTACATAAACCATGTAATATATTAAAATAAAAAGGAATTAATTAAAATAATTTAATTTGATGTGTAAGTTTAGTATTGTAACTATAAGAGCTTGAAGAGTCATATCAAAAGTAATTCACTGGTTACCATTTCCAGTACAAAGTATATCTTTTTTTGATAAAACTAATATGGTAATATGATGAGTAATTTTATAACTTTTAAAGGAAGGGAAGTAAAGTTAATATAACTTAGCTAATATAATGAAGCATTATTAATCTACTACACTGCATTATTTTAGGTTCGTTATATTAACTTTACCTGTCTTCCTGTAAAAGTTGCTATACACATTTTTATTATGGCTACGAAACAAGCTTTCGTACCATAACCGGCAACTCCATAAAGCTCTTATGTTATTACTACAGATAAAATATTGTTTGTCATAAATATCCGGGTTAAACTTTTCTATCGGAGGTTGAAATGGCAAATGCAATGTAACGATTGGTCAATATATTATGAGGAATAATCATTGTTTATTTTATGAATTTCTTTAATACATGAACTATTTTCCTCTTATATTTTCCAGCCATTATAGTGTTCTATAATATTTGTTTCAACTATTAAAACGTATTCTTAGAAGTCATCATTAGTAGTTTTATATGGGTATTATGGGCCAATGCCTTTTGTTGTTAGAGCAGACAAAAAACAATACGTTATTTAATATTTTTAAATTATCAATAAGTAATTCTTGAGTTGTTGTTTTAGATTGTAATTTTATGATATGTATTATGTCATGCAAAATACAACGTTGAAAAGAAAAATAAATTTTAATATTTGTAGACCGTTGTTTCACTATTTTTTTTTTTTTTTATAATATAGTAGTCAGTGTTATTTGCAAAACCTTTTCGTTAGTTTTAAATAAAAATCGTTTAATACGAACTGGCCAACATGTTACATTTTCAGTAGAGGGTACAAACTTAAAGCAATTCGTCTATAGATATTAAGTTAAAAATATAGATGAAATTATTAGATGTACTGATAATCCCATTTTACAGATGTTTTTGGGTACCCAGAAATCTCGATTTTCAGATTAACTTATTAATTTAATTTTTTGTGTTGAACTGAAAATGTTTATACACAAAAAAATCTTAACAGGCTATTATTATATTCTTTGAGGCTTTCGCGGTTTCTCGAACTGTCAGTATTACAATTTACTTTCGGCTTCAACCGCGTCGTCATTTGGGAACTACAACCAGCATAATCAGGTAAGGACAGACCTGTAGCTTGTCTGCCTTTACAAGCATTTGCTCTAGAAGTTTGAGCAAATTTGTTCGTAGGCCCTGCCTGCCTAAACAGGGCCGTCTGCTTAGATTATTTAAACCTTGGGACGGACAAGGTCTTAAGGCCTTAATGTATTTTATTTGCCAGGACAATAATACTTAATCGGCTTATGCCTGTTAGCTGTTTGTGAACCCATACAAACTAGTTTGTATGGGTTTGTATGTTGTTTAGGCAGGCAGGACCTACGAACAAATATTGCTCAAACTTCTAGAGCAAATGCTAGTAAAGGCAGACAAGCTACAGGTCGGTCCTTACCTGATTATGCTGGGTGTAGTTAACAAATGACGACGCGGTCTAAGCCGGAAGTAAATTGTAATATTGACAGGCTATTATTACTTAAAATTGCACATAAAGTAAGAGGGAACCTTAAAAATACATTGTCTGGCACAAACAATTTCATATGAATGTAAATGTTTCTTCTTCAGTGGTGTATATCAACACTTATAAGTTATAACAAATATATAATTGAAGGTACTTCTAATCTAAATCTATTTTAGTATATTACAATTTTATAAGGTAAGTGGATTTTAAACAATATTTTATGAAATATCTTGGCTGTGTTCATAAAATATAATTTTGTAATTGAGGATTGTGATTCCTTTGTACTTCATTTTTAAAAATAAAATATTTAATTTGAATTGTATCATTTACATCCTTGAAATGGTGTTTATAATTATCTTGTGTAATATTAAATAACGAAAATAAAAAGTCTATATTAACTACATTTATTTTTCTTTGCGACTGTAGAGGAGGGTGTAAATGAAACATGTCAACGCCCTTTTTTCTTTATTAATTTAAACAAATGAGATTTGGAGTGATTAATGTGCACAAAAATTCCTATTATTTGATGTAAATTTAAATTTTTGACTTCACTTTAGGTTTTACTAGAAGTGATGCTAGATTTCTTGTTTTAATTGAATCAACCCGTATATTTTGGCATTTTTGGAATCGGAACAAAACTTTCAGTATTCGAAATTTGTTTGAGCTAAATTGATTTTTATGGTTCCTATGAAGTAAAATATTAATTTAAAAATAAAAATTGTAATTTAAACGTTTTGCGCTTCACAGTATGAGAGGTTATTGAAAACAGTCTTTTGAACATGATAAACTGCAGGGTCTTGTAAAAGACGGTTTGATCTTCAAAAATCGGAATGAACTCAAACAAAACAGCAAAACGCGAAGAGAACTGTTATTATTTACGCAAGAAACATTACTGATGAAGAAGTAGAGCGACGGTTTTACCAAGGTTTTTTGCTCATTTTTGAGGTCACGGAACGTTTAGTGCGGCTGCGGTAGGTCTGGGTTAAAAGCTTATTCAATCGACTCGAGTTCGGGCCTGGCTGTAGCCGGACTTTTATAAATTTGGAGCAGTGGAGATGGGCTCGGTAGTTAAGTTGGGTATTTCGGGATGGGGCATGGTAGACCCATATCTATAGCACCATGTGTGCTGAGCCAGGATAAGCTGGGGGGGAGGATTCTGGAGTTGCATTTGCGACTCCAGGATTCTCTTTAAAAAGAAAAGAACGTTTAGGTTACTGCACACTGGTGCAAGAGATCTGGCGTTAGCTCTATCATAATAAAAAAATCTTTTGAATTGATTGTGTGGTAGGCACATGGTGAAACATTATTAATAAATATTTAACTATTAAAAAATTAATAGTTTATTAATAAAATAAAACTCTTGGTAATTGTTTCACAATTTGTTGGTTTTTATTTTCTCGACTTAAGTTTCAACCATCACGGTTATCGTCAGGAGTTTACGAAATAAACTACTAACTAAGTTTGATTTGCAAACTCCTGACGATAACCGTGATGGTTGAAACTTAAGTCGAGAAAATAAAAACCAACAAATTGTGAAACAACTACCAAGAGTTTTATTTTATTAATAAACTATTAATTTTTTAATAGTTAAATATTTATTAATAAAAAAATCTATTTTTATAGAAACACAACGGGTTGATATCATTAAAAAATTAACGTTTATCAAAAAAACTGTTTTCAGTTACTTGCACCTCTCACCCAGTGAAACGCATGCCTTTTAAATTACGATTTTTTATTTCTAAATTAATGTTTTAATTCATAGGAACTATTTCACTTGAGTCATGGCATTCTTAACGAAAAACCTAAATTATATTCAAGGAAAGTTTTGTGCGTCAAAATTTATTTAAAGGGTACTGTTATATAGAATTTTATTCTGATTCCCAACATGTCGAGATGTGTACCGGTGTTTTATTTAAAATAAAAATTTGAAACTGGAAGACAAATGTTGTGAAATGTACATCAAATAATTGGAATTTATGTGTATATTAAAATTTTGTTTGTTTAAATTAACAAATGACGAGAGAAGGTTGTTGAAGCATGTTTCATTTACACCCAGTATATAGTTTCGCCTTTTACAGCATTTTATATCCTACCACGCCTCGCACACTTATTGTTTTACTACTTCATTTAAGATTACGTATAAACTTCAGTATTAGGATGTAATTAGTCAGTTGCTCGTAACTGCTGTAAAAGGCAAAACTACAGAGTGGCTAGGAAAACCCCGGCCACTTTTCTTGCGACGGTCAAGAGATGGCGCTTTAGTAAAGAAAAATTAAATTAAAATAGTGGCGACAACGCAGAATCCAAGACGTTTTGGTTGTTTTGATTTAATATGGGGCGTATTTAATAACTAAAACGTCTTGGATTCTGCGTTGTTGTCAGTATTTTAATTTAATTTTTCTTTACTAAAGCGCCATCTCTTGACCGCCGCAAGAAAAGTGGCCGGAGTTTTCCTAGCCACTCTGTGTAATAGTCGCAACGACAAAAAAAAAGGGAATAAAATTTGAATATGTTTTTGCTTTCTTAAATTTTGTTAGTTTCACAGTATTGGTGCATGATGTATAAAAGTTCGTTGCAACCATATTACGCTCTGTGATTACAACTAGTATTTGAAAATCGAAAAAAGGAGCTTAACTGCTCTATCAAAAAAATATATGTTTCGTTGAATACGACGATGCTTAATTGTTTTTCTGATTGCAGATTTAAAATTAACAAGAAAAACTGCACTTGTTTGCGCATTTGACAGACTCTGTAACTTTGACAATAATAAGCGAGATAGTTATGTATATACAGTTCCCGTGAACACTCTGTACACTTATTTCTATAAGTATCGAAATATTACAATTAAGGAAGTTAGATTTGTGTACATTACATTATGAAAATAATAATGTGATATTATGATTGAGAGGTTAAATTAATACATGGTATATTTTATACTCAGGCTTCCTGTACTATCTGCAAGGGAAAAAAAATCCAAAAGTTCTATTTGAAGACAACATCTTCACGTATGAAAAACAACGAGCTCCAAGGATGATGTGGAGGTGTGCAAGTTATAACAAAGAAAAGTGTAAATGTAGACTTGTTACTAATGGAAACTCATTACGAATTAATAGTACTCCTCATAACCATGTATCGAATTACAAAGCCGAAAAATATGGGCATGGCATTGGTTTAAACCCAGAACTTGTATATGTATTTAGAGCACAATATAAATATGCTTTGGGTGAATAGGGCTCAGCAACAATTCTTATCTGAATATTGTATCAGAATTATATTATAAAAATTTTTTTATTATGAAAATATTGATACTGTGATAATTTAGGAAACAAATAGGTACTTTAATAAAGTATTTGCGGACAGAGAAATTTTTGTTGTAAAGAAAATGAAAAATCCAATTTTACTTTTTGTAGAGTTTCTATACCTATAAGAAGCACTTTGTTTTGCGTTAGTCATTGCAACATTTGCATGAGCGTCTGTTTTTTAAGGAAAATAATTAGTTGCTGACTCCTATTTTAGATTATAAGACGAAAGTTTGCTATTATCAAAGAAGTAATTTATTATATAATTATGTTGCAATTAAATTATTTATTTATGATTATCATTAAGTTATTGTTAAATTGAAAAGGCACAAATAAAGCTATAATTTGAACTGACTATATTTACATTTCAAAACACACTAAATTATTTATGGGGGCAACGGACAACCCACTAAAGAAGTCCTTTTTTCAATTTTACGACTACTATTCCAAACAATAAGTAAAGCACAATTACTATTTTTTAACATAAAATTTATAAGTTAAAGTATATGGTAAATTATCGTGATATTTATGTACAAATTATGTACAGGCTGTCCTAAAAGTAATGCATGTCCTCTTGTGAATTGATTCAGCAAACAAACAAAAATCGAAATTGTAAAGTGACAAAATGACTGACTGGCCTTCGTTACTGAGAGGTAATGGTCAAAGAATATGTAACACTAATGTATTTATTAGTGTCATCCAGAAAATCAACCTTCAAATCTGACATTTGGAAAAAATAAAAGTGGCAGTAGGACCAACAGCAACGGGTATGAAGCTGAATGAGCGACATACGTCGTAGATATGCTATCTTTCAGGAGAGATGTAAAACTGCTGGTTCAGTCTAATGTAAGAGCTGGGCAAATTACTTTAAAGAAGTAGTTAATTACGCATTACTAATTATTTTGATAAAAAATAATGTAATTACTCGGTAATCTACATAACTTTTCAATAAAATTTATTAAAAATACTAATTACTTTTTAAATTACTTATAGGTTTCCAGAGTGAATCAAATTACTTAAAATAAGATTTAATTACCCATTAGCCCTTACCTTGAACAAAAGTAATGTAAATACTTTACCAAAATAGAATTAAATTACTACTTGGCAATGGGTAATTACATTACATTTAAAGTAATGTAATTACTGTAAAAGTAATTTGTAAGTAATGTAATTACCTTAATGATAATGCAAATAGTTCAGGGTAAAATTAATTACTTTTCAAAAGGAATTTGAAATTAAGTTTGCGAAACATTAACAATTACCCATTACCATTACCGATTTTGAAAAAGTAATGCAATTACCATTACTTTTACCTAAAAAGGTAATTTAATTAGTAATGTAAACACTGCCCAGCTCTGGCCGTGCAATATCATTGCATGTAAAAGATCCCTACCTCTTAGAAGAAGGGTTTGGCTGAATTTCTAGGTGTGTTGTGCTTATTCCCTGGTGTCGGTGCTTAGCCTTAGCAGCAGAGATAGGCCGACGGTAAATAAAATAAGTAAATGATAATTTATTAGTAATACAAAATGTACGTTTTATCTAGTTGCCTGTCACTGTTTAATAAAAATAGCAAGGTATAGTTTTACAAGGACAAAATAGAAACAAAATTGAATGTTTTGTCTGAGCTTATTTCACACAAAAATTCATAAAATTTCTAACTAGTTAGAAAGTTGTGATTCATCATAGAAACTGTTCACAATGAATGTTAAAGCAGAAAATGCAACGAAATTGACTTTGAAATTCACCAAATAACTGCCGGTGAAATGTCACTTTTGAAGATAGGTCTAAATTTTTGAAACAATTCCAAGCGTGACATGAAATTTTCAATGCAAACTAGATAACTTATTTATTTTCATTGTGCTATTGTACAACTATAAATTTAGGTATGTAATTATTACAAAATTTATAAAAGTTGTTTAAATATGTTGCCTTCGCGTTTGATAAAAACTTATGTGTGATGCATAACAGACCCACGAATACGCTACAACATTTATTAAAGCCACAACTGCTTGAATGCAAGGAACTACTTTTACAAGTTTGTTACATGGTTCTGCATCAACATGTTTAGCAATGTATCCTAAAAAAAAATAGCTTAATCACCACACAACTAGATAAAACATATATTTGTACTACCAATGAATACTTTATTGTTATTCATTCGTTGACCAATAACTCAGTAACAAAGGCCAATCGAACATTTTGTCACCCTACAATTTTGATTTATTTTTTGCTTTCTGAATCAGTCTCCAACAGGACTTGCGTTACTTTTCGGAGATCCTGTTTGATTATACTTATTTTATATTTAAAATGTTGTATTTTTAGATTTAGATTTTTTTATTGTATAGATTATTTAATAATAAGTTAACATTGAAAGCACCGCTACTAATACATAATGTTCAGTAACACAAAGCAGATACATTCAGCTGCATTTTCCTTCATTTAGGAATTATATCGACATGTTTTTAAATTTATCACAGTTTTAAACAAATTTGAGTTTCATTTACACAGCTTTCTATAAAATTTGTTATTTTAATTTTTATGTGATTTATATGTACCTAGTTTCAAAGAATCAACGATAACTTTGACTCGGTTAACAAATTGTAAATTAAATTTTTTTTCGTTCAAACACATTTTGGCCTTGCTGTATGTTGTTATCTAAACAAAGAGCAGAATTGCATGACTACTTGTATGTTACCAGTGTCTTAAGTGCTGTTTAGGTTGGCACAATTTATAAAATTTTCATGGGACTCCTCTGCGATATATTACAAGTTTATTCAATATCACGAATTCATCCACATTTTAAGACTATGCACAGCAATTTAGTAAATCTTTTCGGTCGGTTAACATACAACAAAGAAGTAAACAGAAAGAAGCAAAAATAAAATCCACAAATTAAGCGTTAAAGCTGTTGTTGTTTTAGAAAAAACACAACTTTATAATAAGCCTGTAGTTATATACAGCTATATGTTTAACAGTTTTTATGACCAGTACGCGCCGCAAAACCTGAGAAAAATTACATACATTGGGTCATTGTTAATTATGTAATTATTGTTTGTTATTTTGCAGTAAGTATATAAGACATTGTGTTGCACAGCCTAATTAGTAATTATGTTTATGGTTGCTGTATTATTTATTATTTGACTCCAAAGTTCAGCAGTTTAGTGCCTTAATTTTGTATATTTAAAAGTGTGAATTTTGAATGTGCTGTTTATATGAAGTACAAATTAAAATATACATTATACAAGTGTGTTTTTAATTCTTAAAAATTTATTGTTCAAAAACTTTCTTTGCCAACTATCTTAAGCAGTAAGTAAAGAATAACATATTATAGAAGTCTTGTTTTTCACAGAAATCGTGACATATATTCAAGGACCCCGACAGTTTCCACAGCTAGTAGTAAAGAACTACAAATATGTGAAACACAGAAGTGCTCAAAGGGTGACATACTGGAAATGTCATTTATATGACACCGGTGTGTGTAAGTCAAGATGTATAATAGGCATGGATCAAAGCTTAACACTAAGAGGACAACATTCCCATAAACCTGACATGCAGAATATTGAAAGCTGTGTAGTACTAGGCTATGAAAAGTTTCGTCTTGTAAAAAATACCACGTTTGCTAGCAGAAAAGAGCATTTTAATGCAAATTATGGAAAGTATTAATAAAGATGTGAAAACTCATAGGCCAAAACTTATATTTGCTAGAATTTAGGTTTAGTTACGAGGGACACTAGATAAATAATCTACCTCGCTATGAAGGAGTTCAGTTACTGGCTGAGAGGAAATCCCTGAAAATAAAAGTGTTTGTCTTGTTCCTCAAACCACTCGGATACAGCATGTTTAAGTTCATTATTGCTTGAAAATTCATGTCATGCAGTTATTTTTTCATATGTCTGGGCTCTAAGGTGCATGGTTTAATTCCTCAAGGTCGCAATTCCTTTCAGCAGCCATTGCTTTCAATGATTTGTGCTGAGGAGCCTTACGATGCTCAAGTTTTTAAACTACTCTTTTCTCAGTATTACAATTTTAGTAAGCAGGTATTAATTTGCAAATCTCAGTGATAACACATGTGTGGGCTTTTGACACTTGCTAAAATTTGACATTGCACATGTGTGAAGCCCGTTTATTTCATGGCTAGGTAGAATATTTATCTCCCAAGCTGTTACATTAAGTAGAATATTCCACGCGTACTGTAACAACCAATACAGCTGTTTATTTTTAGACTTGTAGCCAATCACGTCTAGGATTAGCGCGATAATTCTTTTTAGGAAGGTGTAGTGTTATCACTATAACCATATACAAACTGTTTTGATTTCTGCTTTTAATTATTAAAACACGTCGGTGCGTAAGAAAGTGTGTTAATTTTTCTGTTGGTGGAATATCCTATAAAATCCCGCTAATGAATTAAAACATTTTCCATAATTCTGTCTTGCATGTTAATTAATTATTGCTTTTCTAAAAAAAAATGGATCAAATTATCATAATTAAAACTTTAAAGGAGGGTTCTATGTTGGGGGCGTTGCAATAGATCTTGGATATTGTATGTTGATTGTAGCACCCCAACATGCAACTTTCCGATTATAATGGAGTTGTTAAGTGTGATGGTTCTAAACAAAATTCCATAGCAACAGTGTAGTTGTTATGAACGTTAGCCCATGATAGTAAACATTTTGCTAGAAAGATTTGTTTGCACGCGAATCAAGTAGGTTGTGGTGTTGCACTAGTTGCAAAAAAATTGATTATTTCATGCATTTTTCTATAACAACTGTTGTTACCACACAGCAGTAGCGGTACACAGATTTATTAAAAACTAATCCTCGGTTGAGGTCATAAAATGTCTTTGTCATCGTCTTTCTAGCGAGAAAACAGAGTTTTTAACAAAACGCAAATTACATCATATTTTAGTTTTATTTTCCGAGAATTCTTACATTAATCAAGCAATATCCAATATACAGTTGCAATAAGCAAAGAACTACAATTTAGATTGCACTGATAAAAAGCATGTCCACTATATACTGACTATGCCTGGTATTGATGCCGCCCAATTACAAGTGAATTTCTAGTTTGTATCTCATAGTTGAAATTCACTACTTGGTTCGGCTATCGGCACTTGAATCATGCAGGCTATAGGGAGTTTGTGCCGTTGCCATAGTAACCGCTTTATGTTGTTTAAATACAACTTCTCTGGCTCAATAATTTACGATAATAATATTTTTCACGCTACCGGCAGTGTAAGTAGGCCTTACATCCATAGCTACAGGGATCGTAAGTGGCTGATAACATTCGTGTACTAGTTACCCTTGACGACGGAACTTAATAGTGTCGCTTACGTTCCTAGGAAAATAATGTTGATTTTAACTGTTCGTTGATATGGTAACAAACACAGACAACTTAGAATAATGGAGCTTTTAAAAAATAATTCCGATGACAGCTGTCAAAACGAACTTTTAAAAATATGATTAAATTTCTACCTGTAGGCCTACTTACATTGCCGGTAGCGTGAAAAATTTAATAAGTAACACGGAATGTATCGACTAATAACATCCTCGGCAGGCGACAAGTTTCGGCTCCGCCTCAGCTCGTATTCGCCTACCTCGGATGTTATTACGTCCTTACATTCCTTGATACTTAAATAACTATTACTAGTGTTACCCCAGCACACAATGCACTGACAGACAGCGTTGACAGAACCTGCGAAATGTCAAGTCACGTGATGCATTAGTTCCAATAATGACACGCGACGTTATTGTAGGTGGCGCCCCAAGTGACGCGCGTCTAGCCGACCTTCATATATATTATAAATTAAAATAATTATTATTAAAAAATCTACGTAGAATAAAAATGTTTCATGTTCCATCTGTGGATAGAGACCTTTCATTTAAAAACAAATGGTCCAAATTGGTGAAGCGGTAGCCGCTGGAGGAAGGGGAGAAAAAACCCTTTGTGCTTTTATATATGTATGGATGATATAATAATAAAATATTGTATATGGTTTAACATAACTTGTTTTTAAATTTAAAAAAATAGAACCTCATTTGATCTTTGTTTTAGTTTACTTTTTTTTCTTTGGTTGAATTACAATTTCTCAAACTTTACTAGTTTTACAAGAGAAACTGTATGCAATTTTTGATCGTTGTATAGTAGGTGAGCGATAGATATTTCTTGTGGCAAAAGAATAAACTTAATCATTTTAATTATTATGCAGCTTAAGTATGTGGTATCTATCTTGTAAGTTATTTGAAATAATAAAGATTTTTAAATACCGTAATTTTGATTACCAGTTGGGTGTGAATTTAATGTACATACAAACAAACATTTAGTAAAATGATACACAGGTATTTCAAATTTGCGAAGGTTAATGTTAAAAGAAAAAACTTCAATTCAAAGTATTTAGAACCAACAGTAGTTAGTAGGTATCTATTTACATTATCAATGTTCCGGTTTTAGATGTCATGTGTAGTAATCGGTTATTAACATTTGATACAGAATAGTTTTGACAGAGTTATAGAAATTAGTGCCAATTTCATAAGTCTGTAATTTAGTACATTAAATATTATAACAACATGGGATATAATTTTAAAGTAATCTTTATTAAGAAAGGTAGTGTAAGTGTTGTACATAATACGTCTTCCACTGCATGGATTCTAAGGATATAACCAGTAGTACCAGTTAAAAATAAAATGGTATAAAATTTTCTTTTAATAATTAATAAACCAGAAAAATCTTAGTTACATGTATACCCACCTAAAACATCTTTTGTTTACAGAATTGTGTTTTGTGAGAAGCAAGAGAGGTTTCCCTCTTCTGGCACACCAAAATTTTCGATATCGTGCGGATAGACAAAAAGGCAATTCCAGTTTCTGGAGATGTATAAAGAGTGTAAAAGAAAAGTGCAAAGCACGATGTGTTACAAAATTTGGTAAAGTCATTTCCGTAAGAGGGCAGCATAGTCATGGACCAGATGTTTCACCTACTGCCGATGTATATTATAAGTCTTATATGAAATATTAGTATGTATTGTTGTTTTATTGTTATTTATTACAGAGAGATTTGACTATGTTTTAAGATAAAGGTAGTGTGTTTGTTAACTTGTTTAGTTCATATGAAATAACTTTTATAACTGGTTATGTGTATACTGAATTCAATACCATTACTGTTTTTTGACTGAAATCTATTAATAAGATTCTTATGTTCCAAATACACACTATTAATCTGGGTTAATCAATTTGGTATAATTGGATAAAGTGGTATGCTGGTTTTAAAACACCTTTAAACTGAATACTAACTATGATTTCGTGCATTTTATGATGTTCAGAAGTCTTTGATAAAAGAAATTAAAATTTTAATATTTAAGTTGTCATCTTCAGTAGGTCGATAACGTTTTTAATCAAATATATACATTTGGTTCTAGATATTTGTGTGTTCAATATGGTTCAAATTTGATTTACTTACTTATTTTAGTAAATAAAAATAAATGATGAAAATATTATTGAGAAAATATAAATATAGTTTTGACACGATAAGTTGTTTTCTTCTCACAACCATACATCATTAGCATAGTCTATTGTAAGTACGGTTATTTACAGTAAATTATATGTTTAAAATGCTTTTGTATTGCAGAACAATTTAAGACACATTTGCGAATATTATTAAAGTATTGAGTAACTAAAAGATATTTGCATTAACATAATAGTCTAAACAAACTTCTAGTAGAGCATGATTATTGATTAATATAGGAGATACTAATGCTTAGTTTGGAAATGGAGAACCTGTAGAAATCATAATTAAAGAATTTGCACTTACTTTTTTGTGACGCAAAATTTTGCTGCATACCACATGTATATACCAACACTACTGTTTGATATGTTGTATAAGTAAGTTGTGATTATAAAAATTGTTCTATACTTCTTTACTGTTCGATTGCCAATTATCCATGAGGCGACCTTCGTAGGCTAACGGCTCGATTCGATGAATCGATAGCTAGTAATACGGATAATTGGGGTTCAAATCCGCATCAGAGCTATGGGTGTTTGTGTCGTTTTGCACATTTTAAATGAGGGTCCACATGGCCTCAGCAGTTGGTGCCCTTCATGAGTGCGGAGTAATAAAATACATGATATTAGAATACCAATTTTTAACGGGAAAATATGCAAATCATGTCGAATACCTACTTAGAAAAAATGTAGACTACTTTATTTTACCCAATAATTTTTCATTCGCCTCTCTACTTTCAAAGTCAAAATAAAATAATTTTTTACATTTTAAATCAAAGTTAAAAGTTGCTTATAGTGCCTGCCATTCTAGTTTCAATAACAGGTTTAGGTATGGGTAATTATTTGTTTGAATAACATAAAATTTGCCTTGCTATTATTAACGTAAATTAAATGTGTTTATTGTTACAGAACAATTAACGTTTATGGTCAATGAGCGAGGACAAATGGCTCTTATCTTTGAAGACAATATATTTCACGTTAACAGACGCTACGACAACACTACTTTCTGGCAATGTTTGGAATATAGAAGATTGCGTTGTAAATGCCGTTGTACAACAACTACCCAAGGAACCATCAAGAGATCAATAACTGATCATAATCATCCACCCAATACACAGAAAATTAAAAATAAGCTGTTAAAAACAAAATGTATAACTAATTGTCAATCTGTGTAATTTTTACTGTGATTTAAGTGTAATTAATTTTATTTAAATGAAATTTATTTAAAATTATCATATTTTACTAAAAAAAATAAATTTAGTTTTAAAGAATAGTCCGTTGACATGTCTCATTCCAAACATCATAGTTGACGTTTTTTACTAGTGTTTGCATTAAAGATTTTTACAGAAATCCGTTTTGTCACTTTTATCTCTGGAAAGGATGGTCCGTTTTTATTGAACTCTGTAATGTAGGGGTGTATCAAAATTTATCTACAATCTGAAACCAGAAACCAAAGTTGGATATATTTATTTGGCATCATTTGCTTCCGAAACTGAATTTATGGAGATCTACAAAAAGAATCTGATGAAATATTTTAATGCACATCTACGTACAAGAATTTTCGAGAGCACGAAAACTGAAAAATTAAATAATTTTCAAATATATTGTTGAAAAACTGGCTACTTTTTTTTTAAATTTTGGAGGCTCATAGAGTTAGAATTGAGCTACAATTTGGTTAGTGTTCATTTCGCTAATATCTCTGTGACACCCTCAATGAATTTTTGAGAATCGAAAGTTTATGCCCCTGGAATAAACGGGGAACGATAAAATATTGATATTTAAGCTAAATTGCTCATGAGTGAAAGTAGAATAAATTTCTAAACTAAATTTTTAGAAGCAGCAATATTTAGGGGGGCCAATTTCACCCCTTCCATGCAATTTTTAGCTCTTGAATTTGCTGTTTAGATTTTGGTGTTCCTTAATCCCAATTAATCTTTGTCCAAAAAAAATAAAATACCATTTGTTTTCTTAAAAAAGAACTGAAAAATTTCGCTACAGGAAGATATGCAGATGAATGTCAAGCTTATAAACCTTTGATATAAAAACACTTTTGATAATAAGACAAGTAACAATTTCTAAAGTATAGGAAAGTCCAAAAGTGCTTCGCTCATTTCTAAACTGTGAATTGGTTGGTTCCTTTCAGCATACAATTGTAACCCCTTGGTAGGTATTTTTTTTTCATAAAATTGTTTACAATTCATTTCATACAGAAATGCATACAAAAGTATTTTTAACAGTAATATCGAAAGTACAAGTAATTTTATCAATAATTTTGACAGGACGAGTGATTTTTGAGAGATAAGCATTGCACAATGTTTTCTCGAAAAACCATTTCTGTATTTTTGCGGTTTTTCTCTATTAAAAAATGAAAACATTACAAAATTGTATTGAACAACTATTATATTTAAATAGTTATTCCTAAAAACATGCAGTAATAATAATAATAATTACATGTATGCAAAGTGATAAATCACTTTGCATTAGTGCATATTTTCTATAATTTGTACTAGTGTAAAATATATATTTGGTTTAAACGGTGATATATACAAACTAGTTTAGTTGTTAGCGTTATTAATTAGGAATTATTTTTTCTGATTTTAGTTTCAAATCAGGAAAACTAATTTAATAAATTAATATATGTTGGTGTTTTTTGATAAAATTAATGACGACCATCAGTGTTTCTTTTTCTGAAGTCATACCGGTAAAGGAAATAAGCACATTAATTTTATTTAATTTACATTACTATTTAATAGGTACTTTAAGAAAGCTGAGGTGTGAATTCTTATGTTAAAATCATTATGATTGACCCAAAATGTTGTTATTCAAAAATGTTTCTGTAAAGAGTTGGAGCCAATTAAAGTTGCAGAAGAATATTAGTTTAGCAAGTTTTTAGAATTTTTCAATAAAACTACATTATTTCATGTTTATTTATTATTTTCCTCTTCGTACGAGGAAAATGAAAGAGATACAAAACACTTATTTTAAAAGGTGATTTTCAGTGGTGTAACTATTGTTTAATTTTTTCTGTGGGTGATAAGGGGGTGGGTCTTCTCATTCAATTTTTTTCTTGTTGCATCATGCATAAAAACTAGGTCGAGTTTGATTGCTCTACCTTAAACCGTTCCGAAGTAATTCTGATTCTTCTGTTTTTCTTTTGCAACTTTGATAGGCTGTAACTCTTTAGGAAAGCATTTTTGATCAATCATCCCGATTTTCACCCAAGAATTCACACCACAATTTTTTTAGAGTATAACAGACACCCCCAGGATATTGATATTAATTATAATTACCATTATTAGTTTCTTCTTAGGGCTTATGGTATGCTTTCTATTTAGCTATTATATGTATGAACATTCATGCAAATTTTTATTCAGCTCTATTTGTTGCAGGGGCATTAACTTATATGGTAAACGAAAGACGACAAATGGTATTAGTATATGAGAACAACATATTTCATATAAACAGACGACATGCAGATACGATTTTTTGGAAGTGTATGGAATATAGAAAATGTAACTGTAAATGTCGATTGATTGTATCAAAAGGTGGGGTAATCATGAGACCACCTAAACCACATAATCATCCACCAAATACGGAAAAAATACGGAAGAAGACATCAAAAGTTGAATATCTTACTACTGTTGATCCTCAAACTGTTTAAATATCTATAATTGTCATTCCTATTTTTATGTGCTTAACAGACGACTGCAGATTGTTGTCAGTTTCGAATTAAAGTATGCTCGGCAATTTTATTTATGTTACTTCTCTTCTGCACTAAAGTAAATACTAAATTTGTATAATTGCTTAATTCATGTGAAATAGTAAATGTAATATATAATAATTGTAATAATTATAATAATTATAAAAGATAATAAATATTAATTGCACAAATATGAAAATTATGCATTTTATTTTGATTTTTAATAACATCAGTGGCAGGCTGCCGGCTCATCGAAGAGCTACGTTTTAATTACTACATGCGTAACAGTAAAACAACATGTACTTCAAAAAAGTATTACTGCGCAACTATTATGGATAAAGTTACACATGAAGATTTTGCCTTTTACTGTATTATTTGGAGAAATTGTCTGATGGTCAGAAATTTTATATTTAATTTATTATCGAGTCCAAGGTACATGATTGTATTTAAAATATATAGCTATTTATTTTAGAGACTAACTAAAGCATTTATTTAACTAACAATCACTTTCATGTTTCTATTCAGACTGTTAGGCCAAATGCAGAAATCTCCTGATTGCAAACAGTGTCATAACAATAATTCACCATTTAGATGGCAAAGTAAACATATTAGTTCCTTAATATGTGCATTTTGTTGGCGCACACAAACTAAATGGTCATATTTACAATTTAGTGTGGGGGTTTAAAAATTAAAAGGTAGAACAACCCATAAACATAAGTAAAGCAATATTGTTAAACTTGTGCAGTGTCTTTTGGCAAGAATTTGTTGTAATAATTAAATTTTGTACAGACTCATTTTTCGTTAACCACACAAAATGCGTTCCAAGTTTGTTATTACTGGTTTCTTGTACCTACAATATGGAATTATCTAAAAACCAATTACAGTAGAATCCCGCACGCTATTATCCGAGCTGATATGTACTTGGCCTACCTCGAATAATAGGAATTTGTTTTAAATTGCTGTATAGGGTGTGTCTGAATAGCGGCACCTACCAGTGTTAGCAAATGCTTTTACCAAAAGAAGTTCTTAATGACAACTACTTTCTTCAATTGTTTGACCATTCATTTGATTTTATAACCACTTGATAGAAATGTTAAATAATACTTTTCTTCTTAATCAATGTATTACCGTGTAATTTTGTCATGTAATCGTGTGATATTTTTTATAGAATCTGATAGAGAGAAATATTAATTCTTTTAGAAAAATGAAAAAATATACAGAATAGGGCTGGACAATAATAAAATTTAATATCGAATATTGATAATTTTATATCGTATATCAATATATCGATAATATCAATAATATTGATAATATCGATAGTATTAATAGTAAGGTAAAAACGATAACATCGCTATATTAACGATAATACCGACATTATTATCAATAATTTCGATATATTATCTATAATCTCGATTTTATAAATATCAATATTACCACGAATTATTTCTTTCGTATTTGTTTTTGAATTGTATATACCCCATGTAAGAACAAAGGAATTTTTATGCGTTGACGTTGACTTTGCTTCTTCTATAGAGTAGGCGAACTAAGTTGCGAGCCAATATGAGTTGATATGTTTCAGTTGTTACAATAATTGCATCAATTACAACAATAAACAATTTAATATATAGGTATCTAGTAATTACAATACTTCTTGGATTAAATTTTTTTCTGTCACTATTTATATTTCAATTTTCTATTTAGGTATTATTATCGAAATTACCGATATTATAGACCTTATTGACATTGTCTATATTATCGACATTAGCGATATTATCGACCTTATCGACATTGTCGATATTATCAATATTATTATTGTTTTTATATCTTAGGATATAAAAACAATGATAATATCGATATTATCGATATATCAATAATTGTTTTTAAATTATCGCTATTTGATATTATCAATATTATCGATATATCGATAAATATTCCCAGCCCTAATACAGAATAAAATTTGAAATAATAAACTTGCATGTTGTATCTTGAATTTCAGTAAGCCGCACAGTAAAAATATAGGTAGTATAATACAGTACTTACAGTATTCTCAACAACTTCCACCGAAAACTTTTTTTTGGCAAAAGCAGTTTTTAACAAGAACGGGGGTGCAGCTATCCAGTCTCACCCTGCATATATGCTAAAACGCTTTACTTTCATATGTTACATCTGCATACATTTAATGTAATCATAAAGCTTGAAATTTTTTAGTTAAAGTTGTTAGTATAGGAAAATTGAAAATACTAAAAATCTAACATCAACTTAGATGATTGCAGTCAGTCTGAATAATCGGGTTCCTACTTTATAGAGACGAACTGTGGGACTTGCGAAACAATTTTCTTTACAGCAAATCTTTTAAAATCATCTTTAATTTAAAAAAAACAAAAATTGGGGAAGCAGTCTGTCTGCACTTTCCCATACTTCTAAAAATTAATTACTTTTCTATTTCTAATCGCAATAAGTGCAGCAGCTCTAGCCAAGAACCGTTTTGAGTTTTAGGGTATTTAAATATAAAGCCCTGTTTATCCCTCATTTCAAGAAAGACAACTAACAAATCCTAGTCTACCTGCCTAGAAATTCCAGGGTCAAGCAAATAGATATCCGGTCAGCATTCCAGAGTGATATCGTAGCAAACTAGAGTAGCACTTTTTGTGAGATACTAACTTGTTGGTCTGTCTTAAATTACTGTAAATAATACTTTCTGAAAATGGTAGGTTGTATAAATGTTTGATCAATATGATCGTATTTGTATTTACAATTTTGGGATAAATAAATTATTAAACTGACACTAACAAATGTTCAGAGAACTTTTCGGTTATACTGTGAACGTCTCTTATGCACTACGTGTTTTGCGATGTAACTCGCTTACTCTTGATGGTCTTGGCGCTGGCCTGAAGCTTTAGTCGGCTGGTTCTGCATAACTGGTTAACTTACTACTGATATTTTTTTATGATAAAAAAAAATCAATTTTGTTATTTTTTACAAAAAGATTTCTTGGTATTAAAAAAACCAAATACGAAAGGATAAATTTGTCTGCTAAAATTCGGTGGGAGGGGGAAAATTAACATCCCTAATTTTTATCTTCACCTAAAAATTAAGTTGTGAATCTTATCTACTACCATTCATGAGTAACTTAGCTTAAACAGAATTTTTATTGCCCCTTGATTAAATAAAAGGGCATGAGTATTCGATTTTCAAAAATTTATAGAAGGCGCCACAGCTAACTTAGCGGACTGAGACACGAACCAAATTGTAAGGTATCAATGTCAACACTTTCAAAAAAATCGTAGTGGCCGCTATTTTGTAGCTCGAGTATTTGAAATAAAGCTTTCGACAAAGCCAGTGGATATAAAGCCGTGTTTCCATTTAATAAGCGAATTAACTATCTATTCAGTAGTAGTAGTCAAGACAATTTTATCTAGTAGTACTAATTTGTTTATGTGTGAGTGTTTGTGTAATGTTTCAAAGATGTGTATGCTACAATATTTCTTTGTGAATTGTGTTGCAGTGTTTTGAAAATTTTAATAATCAACACTGATAAAATCAACTTAAAAATCAGCAAGTAAAATGTTTTTATTGTTTTGATAGTAAGATGTAGCTCTGAAAAATCGTGGTTGTAGGCTGTAAACAAAATTATAGTCATACATTATTAATGAATACTGCAACCATGACTTTAAAAGTTCTT
Source organism: Ctenicera cuprea (assembly GCA_958336395.1). NCBI lineage: Eukaryota > Metazoa > Arthropoda > Insecta > Coleoptera > Elateridae > Ctenicera > Ctenicera cuprea. Next base: position 13,083,257 of record OY284494.1, on the reverse strand, counting down.
AATGTGCCTTTAATTGAAGTTGAAAAATCTAGGCAGATTTTTAAAAACTATACCGTTTTTCTTAATTTAGTATTAACTACTGTAATTAGATAAATATAAAATTAGACATGTTTTTCTAAAAATGCACATCCTTTTATTTCCAGACAAAGCAATGTACTCAATGACTAGAAGAGGACGGAAGTGTTTAGTTTACCAGAACTGTATTTTTTATATAAATCATCAGAAGGATGACCGCATATTTTGGGTGTGTTCAGACTACTACAAGATTAAATGCAGATCACGTATTGTATCAACTGTTGATGGCAATATTAGAAAAAGTTACACAACACACAACCATCCTCCTCACACCGATAGAATTATAGATAAACTAGAATTTGATGTTTACTCTGAATAATATTAAGTTTTTTTCGACAGGGTATTCTTTACCTAGTCGGTTACTTTGAACTTCTAGTAGTTTATTGTAATGGACAACACTAATTGTTATATAGTTATGGCGAGTTTATATAATACAGAAAAATTAAGTAAAGGCTGTAAAAAATTTGTAATATTAAAGTTGTTTAAAATTTAATCTGCATGTACAGCAAAATACACATTATGTTTTTATTAACCACAAGTTTTCATGGGTATTATGTAAATACTTGTACTACTTCTTTCTACAGATGTTATTTTCGGTTATTTTACTAGAAACATGGGCAACTAATGAGTGCCACATAAGGAAGGGAGGCAATGTTCAAGATTTTATATTTAATTTATAAAATTTACTTATCCATTTTAAATTTTCCCCACTTGGCTCGCCCATTATCTCGGTTCCTTGTCGCACTCATATAGCTGCCCATGTGTCCAGTAAAACAGTGACAATTTTAATTTGTCTGCTTCACAGATTTCTAATTATATAGTTGCACTAGATACACGACTTCTATATAAAAATTCACGCCAGGCGCCAGTTTTTGGAAAGTCAATGTCAGTTTGTGATATGTCACGAATTCAAACAGTGTTTTGCATTTCAGCGCTGCTAAAGATTAGTATAAACAATTTTTAATTGTTAAATTTAATTGAGAGGTATGCAAGAAACATGTTGTGCGGTTGGTTATAAAAATCGTCGGAAAAAATGAGCCAGTTTGCGGTTTTTAATTTAAGTTTCGATAATAAATTTGTTAGTTATACGATTATTACAAATAAATGGTAAATTTTCTGTTAAATACCTATGTAATACAAAAGATTTTATTTTGAAATTTTGACCTCCTAGGAAATGACCAACCGGCTTCACTTATTTGATTGTTTATAAGCTGCAGTAATGTATCTAGTAAAATTATGTAGAAATCTGTGATCTACGTAAATACAGCGCAACCTTGATAATGTAAACTATATGGAAGTGAGGGTTGTTTGCATCACTGAATTGTTCGAATTATCGAATTTCCAAATAAAATGTGTTATATGCATGCAATTTTGATGTACATAATTGTATGAACTAAACAAAACCTATTTTAGATGTCAGAGCAGTAACTTGATTTGCGTCATAATTACGTTAGGTACAAGGAAACATGAACATGACATGTTAAAATATCCTTGTCATAACTTCTTTAAAACTTTTTGTGGGGTGTTCATTGTTCAGAGGTTACTGGAGGTTTGGATTATCGAGGTTGTACGGTATTCTGTGTAAAATCTAACACATTGAATTGTTTTCTTCTTAAATTAGGTAAATATTATATTACAGTTAGCTGCATTCAGTTTCTTATGTTTCATTGTAATAAATATTTTATTTTGCAGTTTCTGAACTGAAGTTGATTATGTTAATAAATATTAAGCATTAAAATGTCACACATGTTAATCCCTAGTAACCACGGTTCCACTTGTAATTTGACATTTCAAGTGTAAAAGAATAAAATTTTTAATAATTGGACAATAGTCATTTGTTTATGGTTTTAGTCTATAGTTTTTTCAACAACAGATCCTGAAACTAAATTTCCGTTTCGATGCATCACATTAAATGTATGTTGTAGCCTTTCTCTTTGCCCACCTCCATACTACTCCACCAAGCAGTTGAAAAAAAGGGTTTGTATTTAACAAACTCATTTGTTATGTCATAACTCAAAAACAGTTGAAAAACATTTTTTTATATGTCAGCATGTAGATAAGAAGTTCCCAATAAGTCTTAGTTGAAACATTTATTTCTAAAACGAATATTAATGGCAACAAATCACTGTCTTTTATTTTCGACTTGATATAGATATTTTTGTGTTTCTTTACTGAAATCCATAATATAAAAAAAACAACTTAACACATTATGTTGTCTAACAACTATGTATATGTTAGTTTTATAAAAGCTGTACCCAAATTGAATAAATAAACAATTATTCATGCAGTTTGAATTTTGATAATATGGTTTTAATCTGAAATGAGGTGTTTTTTGTAAGCAAGCAGTATTGTTATTTTTTTGGCAGCTTACAGGTGCCGATTATGTTTATTAGCGCATTTTAATTTATGATCTACTACTCTACAGTAGTATTAGTATAAACAAATAATAAAAACACTAGATGGATTCGATGTTAGATCATGTTACCAATGTAGAAATAAGAAGATGTGTGCAGCTCGCAAATTGAGAGAAAAGGCCTCAAATGGTTCGGTCACCTAATCAGGATGGATAACAACAGATGACCTCAAAGAATGTTTAAATGAGAACCCCCTGGGAGGCGTAAGAGGGGAAGACTCAGAAGATCCTGATACGGAGAAATGCGAAAAGCAATGAAATCCAGGGGTTTGGAAGAAGAAGATGCCTTAAACAGGGATACATGGCGGTTGAGCACGGGAAGGCGGCACTTGGCTGTATAATACCAATTATATATAAATGGATTCGAAGAAAATTGCAAAATTCTTATTTTTGCAAATAATTCAGTAGGTCTAATTTTTTTTTGGACTAAGCATGAAAAAACTCACCCTCTCATCAAGATCAGGGTAAGGTTTCAAAAAATTTCAAACCGACAAGCTTTTACTATAAATTTCTCATCAATTACTAAGGATATGGATAGTAGAGTAGCTATTATAATAATATATTGGCGAAGTTATATAAAATTAGCAGTTCAACCTACAATAGTTTTATGTAGATATAGACTGAATTAATAGAAATATAGTTAAAGTTTTTATGTTGTTGTTTTTATTTGTCACTGGCATAGATATTATTTGCACAACAAAATGAGAAATATCTTAGAAAGTCTTAAAATGCTTTAGAGCTGTAAAAAATCTTGCAACCTATATGTTAATTTTTTTATTTCTATCCACGAAACAAGTGTTGTCAGAGCATCAAAATGGACAAACCCACTAATTCAAGGAGGCTACGTGTAAAAAGCTGTAACAAAGTGGTGTGTATTTATTTTTTTATTTTTCTTGGTTCTTATATTACAAGATGTTTTTAATGTAATCTAGAAGTAGTAATAAATGGTAGGTGAAAATTCCACAACACTGCAGTGTTGTGGATTTCATGTAATAACATGTTTAAAATAAAGTTCTATTTTGTCTTTATTTGCAGCTACTATGTGTGTAAAAAAGAGTAAGGCGTCCTGTAGTTATGTCAGAGCCATTAAATATGCAAGCAGTGATTTTATATTAACTCGTGAACACACCCATGCACCAGATGAATTTGCCATTGAAATAAAAATATTTAAGCATAATTTAAAACTGATGGTAGAAACTCGACCTGAAATTAGTTCGAAAGATATGTACCATGAAATAAGTCGATGGTAAGTAATTTGATATACAGATACTGCAGAATTCATACTGTTTTTTACTTTAAAACGATATTAATAGATGTTGAATGAAAAAATTAGACAATTATGAAATGTTGAAAAAATTAAGTTAGGATAGGTAAATGAAGTTATTAATAGATTTTAATAAAAGTTTGTTGTTTGTCTGTTACTTATAGGCATCAGGAAGCTGCTGCAAGACTGAAATATTAAAACATTGTTAGCAGCATGAGAAGATGGAGAAATTTTAGTATGCCACATGCATCATCATCATCATCATAAAATATTTTTGTCGTAGTCATTTTATGTATATTATGTATTGAGAAAAATAATTAAATGTAAAAATCTGCTATACTAAAGTAAAATATCGTACCGGTTGGTCTATAATTATACTATCTGTATACGTTGACTACGTTTCATAAAAAATCCCATGTTAAATTCTTAATGTTCAAATATTGACCCCCTTATTTATTTTAGAGCCAAAGTGTGTATTTAAAAGCTTTCGGGGATACTTTAATCTATCAAATTCAATTATTACATTTCTTTAAAGTTTTTAAATAAATCTAAAAACTAGAACATGTGTAACAAAATATTGGTAAAAAAATAGCAGCGGCCATGGAATTCGAGCATCGATGGTGTCTTCTTTTATTTAAAAATTAGTAAAACATTTTTGTTATAATATAACATATTATGTGTTCTAGTTTTTTGATTTATTGGACAGCGTCAAATCTAATGTAATAATTGATTTTGGTAGATTAAAATATCCTCTAAAATTCTTGCATTTTTACACTTTAGCTCTAGAATAAATAGGGGAGCTAATATTTGAACATTAAGAATGTAACGTGATTTCCCTATGTTCCATCTAGGTACAATATGCATGATACATAACGGTAGTGAAATGAAATAGTATACAGACTAATTCACGTGTGAAAGAAAGAGATACACATACGTAACTTAAATTTTTGTACGCTTGAATTTCATATTTTTATTGACTTAATAATTTGACGTATGCAATAATTATTTAAATAAGTGAAAATCATGCCTACTAAATTTGAAATTACATATACCGGGTGTTAACGGAATCATTAGATAGCCTGTAATCTCTGGAGTTTCCCAAATATGGCGACAAAATGTAGCATAGGTAATATGTACCCAAAAAGCACATTTTGACATATTTGACACATTTTCCTGACTTCTGGTGTCGCCGGAAATGATCCCAGCTTTTGAATTTGAAGCGAAACAGCCCGTATATTTTGACATTTTTAGAATCCTGAGACAATTCTGAGTACACCTGCACTATTTTAGAAAATTTTTATATCCTTCTTGATTTTTTTAGAGTCAAACTTTATTTTAAATCTAAAGTGCTATTACCTGGCTCAAATCATTCTAAGGAACGAAGACGATAACAAAAAAATGCGAACATGATTTTTTACAAGTATTCTGGTAGGTACAGGCATTCATATTTTAAGAAAGCACTTTTTTGTGAATTAGTCTGGCACGGCACCATTCTTTAGATACTAAGTGTCTAAATCCAAAATGGAGTTGATATTAATCTAAACCCACCAATTTCTTTGTGTATGAAGCTTACAAAATCAAAGTTTTGAACGATAAAACTTATAATATCCATTTTAGTTTTTTCCTTTTAAACGATTCACCTAGTACAAAGTATAATGAAAACTATCGCTATTAAAGCATATAACATTCGCGAAACATGAGTCTACAAGCCCTAGATAGCACATTGAATTAGTGTGCTTCTATTCTCTATTGCCTTAAATTATCGTAATAGCATCCTGCGCATACTGCCGGCTGTAAACGAAGTTGTAACGAGTGAAAAGCTAACGCAGTCAATCATGTTAGGTGTTATCTGATCTTATGTAGTAACTGTTGAGGTTAGAACCTTATGTTGAATATCTTTGAAAACATATTTGTTTTTACGAGAAAGTTCAGAAGGGTTCCCCCGTTTTAATTTAGTTATTAATTGCTGAAATAAAGCTCGTAATGTATATGTTTTAAATTATTTACAAGTGACGTCTAAAATAATAGAATTAAAAAAAATTATTTACGATACGTCTGGTTGCGATAGTAAAAACTTGGTATTGTTTTAATACATTTTTCTTTCAGTTATTAAAGAAGCAGACCTATTTGGTCTGATTTTTAAGAGAAGTGCTCAGAAAAAACAGATACAAATGAGTATACATTTATTTTTCTTACAAAAAATCTTCAGAAAATGCCATCGTAGAGAAGCTGAGAAGCGTTTGTGAATTCAATACACAGATTCCTTTTATTGCAAATTTATATATATATATATATATATAATCGGTAACCTTATTTACCCTAAGGTGTAAGGCGTTACATTTCATATCATATTCTTATTCTTACATTTCATAGTCTTTACAATACATTACATGTTTATATTCACACATGTCTTTCCCTATATATGAACTTTTTCCACTCCTTTTTTCCTTTCGCCATAGTTGATGCTTGAGCCATCGTGAGTCCTCTGTCCTCTACTATTTTCTCTATGCTTCGGTTCCATGTTGTCATTGGTCTTCCTCTATTTTTCTTTTTTTGACTTTTAGCTTCCCACACTCTCTTTACTGGTCTTCTGTCCTCCATTCTCTTGAGGTGTCCATACCATCTTAATTGGCAGTTCTCAATCCGCTTTGCTACTGGTTGCACCTTTAACTGTTCTCTAATCGTGTCGTTTCTTATGCGATCTCGTCTTGTGACTCCTAACACTCTTCTTAGGTATTTCATTTCTACACTTTGAATCTTGCTCTTTAATCTCTTCGATAACACCCAGCTTTCGCATCCAAACGTTAGAATAGGTACGAATACAGCTCTGTATATACTCATTTTTGCTTTTAGTGAAACTTCTCTCTTTCCCAGGAAACTGTTTCTGAGGCTGTGGTACACTTTCGCTGCACTCTCTATTCTGTCATTAATTTCTATTTCATGATTTCCTTTGCTATCTAGACGTACTCCCAGGTATTTAAAATTGTCAACTTGTTCTATTGCCTTTCCATTTAGCTCAATGCTTACTTTTGTATCTGATTTCCCACTAACCATGATTTTTGTTTTCTCTTCATTTATCTTAAGCTTCTTCTCTACTAATTTCTCATTCCATATCTTTAGATTACTCTTCAGTTCATTTTCATTTCTCGCGAATATAACAAGGTCGTCGGCAAACGCACATTCACTTATTCGGATTGGTTCTAGGTTTCTATATCCTACACTCAACGAAGACGTTCTTTTCCTAGTTTCTTTTATTACTTCGTCCATAACTAGGTTGAATAGCGTTGGACTCAAAACACCTCCTTGCCGTACACCCTCGTTCACCGAAAACTCGCGTGATTGCATATTGTCTGTTCTTACAATATTTCTACTGTTTTTGTACATGCCCATTATTGCTCTTATTAGTTTTATGTTAATTTTTCTTTTGAACAGGCTTTCTTCTATAATTGATCTTGATATTCTGTCAAATGCCTTTTCCAAGTCAAGAAAGGCTTGATATATTTCACCGTTTGTATTACTTATTCTTTCCATCATCTGTTTAATCGTAAATATATGATCTTGTATACTCCTGCCTTTCCTGAAACCACTTTGTGACTGTTCAAGCTGTGGTTCTAGTTCTTGACTCAGTTTTGTTTCTAAGATTCTCTCATACACCTTCGATGCTATGCTCAGCAGGGTGATTCCTCTGTAGTTGTTACAGTCCCTTCTGTCTCCTTTCTTGTAAATTGGCACAATGACCCCTATCTCCCAGTCTTTTGGCACTCTACCTTCCTCCCAAGCCATATTGCATATTTTTGTTAAGAACTGGACTCCTTTTCCGCCCATATTCTTCAGCATTTCTCCTGTTATATTATCATGTCCAGCGGCTTTTCCTCTTTTGAGTCTCTTTATGGCATTCTTAACCTCTTCTAGTTCTATGTGCTCTCTTTGTTGTTGTATTTCTTCTATGTTGTAGGTTCTTTCGTTTTTGTCCACAATAATTTCTTTGTTCAGCAGATTTTCAAAGTATCTTCTCCATCTTTCTATTATGTCTTCCTCCTCCGTTAATATTGCTTCATGTTCATCCTTAATTTGCTTAATTATTTCGTTCTTCTTCCCCAGTCTTAGGCTTTTCAAAGTTTTGTAAAACAGTTTTTGGTTTGTATGGAAGTCAGCTTCCATTTTTCTTCCAAACTCCTCCCAGGTTTCTCTTTTTGCTTCTAGTACTATCTCTTTGACTCTGTCTCTCTGTCTTTTATAGTCTTCGTATGTAGTATTATTTCCTTTACATAAATATATTTTCCACTTTTCTTTCTTTAATTTAACTTCCTTCTTAACATTGTCGTTCCACCAGGCCGTTTGTTTTTTGTTTCTATTTAGTTTCGAGGTTCCACATGTTTCTCTTGCTGCGCTAATTAGGGTGTTTCTGAATGTTTCCCATGCTTCCTCCACGTTATGATATTTCTTAGTTCTTGTCTCCCCTATCATTTCTTCAACTTTCTTAGTATACTTGTCCGCTACTTCTCTTATCATTAGTCTGTAATTTTTTATTGTCTCCTTACTATTTTTATGTCGCAGTTCTACTTTGTTTTTATTATTTCCCACTCTCTGGCAACTTATTGCCGTTTTCGCTTTTAGTAGATAATGATCACTGTTTATCTCGGGACCTCTTATAACTCTAACATCTCTTATTTCCCGCCTATAGTTTCTATTTATCAGTACATAATCTATTATGGATTTTTCCCCTCTGCTTGGGACCTCTCTAGTGTATTTATGAGCGTCTTTGTGTTTAAAGAATGAGTTCATCACTAATAGGTTATTTTGTACACAAAAATCAATAATTCTGTATCCATTGTTATTTCTCGTTGTCTCTCCGTACTGTCCTATTACATCACTTGTTCTTCCATCTTTTATGCCGACTCTGCCGTTTAAGTCTCCTAACACCACAATTTTTCCATTGCAATTTTCCACTATTTCTGATGCTTCTTCCCAAAATTTGTCTTTAATTTCCGCTTTATCATTATCATTTGGGCCATACATAATTGCCAAATGTAATCTGCTATTTCCTTCTATTTGTAATTCAATTTTCATTATTCTTTCGGATATGCATTCCCATTTTTTTAAGTACTTGATTACATTTTTGTGTATTATACACCCAACTCCTCCTTTTGCTCTATCTTCACATGTGACTCCGCTTAGAATCATCATATGGCCTTCCTCTAGTTCCGTGACCTTTTTTCCCTTATTTTTAGTTTCTGTAATTGCTAAAATATTTATATCTCTTTCTTCAAATTCCGTAACTAGTTCTTTTTCCTTCCCATTTAGTCCTCGTATGTTCCATGTTGCCAAATTTATTCCTCGTAAGCCATTTACATGCCGTGTCGTTGCCGTGTTTCCCTTATCATTAATTTCTGTTAATCGTTTTTTGAAGTATTATCTTCTGCCTTCTTTACTAGTACTAGCCTTTCTTCATCTTCGCACCATTTCCATTGCAAATTTATATAACAACTTCAAATATAAGTTTTACAGTTTTGAAGGTCTTACCTCACTTAAAATTGGTACTGAGAGGATTATATATTTGGAAATATGTCTATTATATTTTATTCGTTTCACAATCGATGTACAATAATTTTTTTCAAGTGTACCCTTTGATATATGGGGGTGTAAGTGTAATAATAGAATTTGTTTTTGTTATTTTGAAATGTACTCAAGTGCTCAGAATAACATTAGTACCTACTTAATTTTATACACTGCGTTATGTTCATCTCCATTAATTTGTTTTCAGATTATTACTTTATGACGGGTTCCAGAGGAAAAGACTGCTTGGTATACAAAGACTGCATTTTTCTGTTAAACAGAAAATCAAACGGTCGGATGTTCTGGCTTTGTTCAGATTACTTTAAAACAAGTTGTAAGTGCCGCTGTATAACTCAAGATAATAAATTGCTGAAAAGACCTACAACAATTCACAATCATCCAGAACATGTGGGAAAAATTCAGCAGCTGCAATCAGACCGAATCAGAGAACTTCTTAATTTTACTAATAGTTCTCGAGAACAATATCAGCCTGTGGTCAGCATACTATAAGAATTACAATCAACGTAGGTAACTAACTCTTTCTGAAAATAACGTTGCCAAAACAATATGGCAGGCAGTATTTCATCACTAAAATTAAGGGATTTCAATGAAAAACGGCTAATTTTATACATGCGTTAAAGTACAAGGTACGATAAGAAGTACTAGTTAATTTTATTTGTAAACAATTAGTCTAAATGAAGGATCGCTTTTTTAAATGGTGAAAAATGTAGGTAGTTTAGAGCATAGCTTAGTAGCGTTTTTGTTTTTTTGAAGCAATGCATGGCTGACTAGATATTTTGAATTAACGAAAACGTCCATTTTTTTACCTATCAAATTGTATTCACTTAATGTGTGCTGTATTGAAATAAATTAATTTAAAGCAACGTTAAAGTTTATAAATAAAAATTCTTGATTGTTATATTATTTGTAGTATTGTTACTGATATTTAGAAAGACATTTTCTATGTTTATCCATGGGACACTATAGTATCCATTGTTAACTGGTGTGTTATTCAATATCTTCGAAGTTTTTAAAAATAAGTACATAGGCCCTTACACTGTTGAAATGAAGAAAATAAGTTTTTTAGTGGTACAAAATTTAACCATGATTGCCATTTAATATAATAGAAGTTTGTGTTATAGCTCGAAAACCAAACAAAGTAGAATCGAATAAATATAAATGAGCAACTGTGAGAAAATTCAAATAAAGAAAATTTAAAACCCTTTAGTTCTCACAAGAACTTTTGTACTCTAAATGTACATTTCGACTGCTAAGCAGTCATCATCAGTAGAAAAAACACAAAGAAGAACTACAGCGAAAACTGAAATCACAGTTACGGTGCAGAAACGTCCCTTGTGCTTGGTAAGTCAGAACTGACTTACCAAGCACAAGGGACTAAGAGAGCTAAAGGGTTTTGAATTTTCTTTAAAGTAGAATCGCTCAAACATTATTATCTTATACAGTCTAAAACGTTTTTCCTCTAATTTTTTTTCTATTCACATTATCGACAAAGATATTGTAATGTAGAAAAATGATGTTTTTCGTTATTTACACTACGAAGCTGTCCTCTAAAATATGACTTTGTAGTTATTATGGTTTCCAAGATTCCATCGGGAAACACAAAACATACTTTTATTTCATATATAGCAAATCGTAAAATAAACTGAAGTTTTACAGATGAAGAAATAGGCGATGTATTTCGCCTGAACTTTTCCATAAGACAAATGTGTTTAGAGCCGAAAGTTTTTCCAAGTCCTTCTCTTACAAATTATGGGGTTAACGAACAACAGAGACCATCGTTAAATCGTGAAGTCGAAAATTTGAATGTATAAGTTTATGGTGAAAATGTGGAAAAGTAAAAAAGGTTTGTGTTTTCTGTTAAATTTTTGGTTTATAATGCTTCATGTAGTTTTATTAGCTTTTAATGTTTTTTAAACAAGTTCCTCACAATAAATTTATACAACAGTTTCGGTATTGAAAGGTCCTATCAATATAGGGCCGTAAGGTTTCATCAATAAGATAAAACAAAACTTAATTTTGAGATTTTTAATGTTGATTTGTGTACACCACAGTGGCGGCTCGTGGGTTCCAAAGGAAGCGGTTCTGCCCAGAAAAGCATTCAAAAGTAAGATTTTTTGGAAAGTGGGCGTAGTCTGTTTAAAACCTGCAAGACCTATGTTTGCGAGAATAAATATATCGAGTCCAAAATAATTATTTTTTGTATGAAGACATTTTGTATAAAATTAAGATTACATAATTTTTGACAAAACTCTTCCCTTTTTGGTAACTTGATCATTGTGCTTTGGGTATTAAACCAATATGCACCATCAAGTTGTGCTTCAATATTTGCAGTTCCCAACAAACCCAAACGCATTTGATTTGATTTAATATGTGCTGTATACTGTTTTCATGAGCCTTTATACCGTCGCTTAAATGTACTAAATCACGAATTCCCCCACTGGTCTAATAAGCATCGCCCCCAAAGAGAATGCATGGAAAACAAAGAAACTGTTTTTAATGCTACACCCACAGAGCCATTGATTTCGCGCATATATTCTACGATTACATTTCCTTACATACTGTTTTTTTCTGGTTTTTTTTGGTGGAATTCAATATCCATTTTGGGTACTAAACCTCTTTCCTATTTAGTTTGCAATTTTTGTTCATATGAACGTTTATAAAAGTCACAAAATTTCTTGAGAATATTTATATTTTTATGTTAACATTGACAGACAGTGATGCCATAATATCAGCTTCTGAATTAATTTTGTTTTAAAGAAAAATCGTGTCTTGTGTTTAAACAAATGTTCATTTTTGTAATTATCTCACCAATGAAGCCTTACTGTCCCGATGTTGATAAGGCCGGGTACCTACACCCTGTGTGCAGTATAAAAAAACTTAATCTGGGACTAGGATATACTAGAATGCCTAGATGACAATCCAAGGCCCTAGAGGAAACACTGTATACCTACAGATATGATAAAACTGCATGATTGCACAAAATATAGGGATTTGCACAATTACGATATTCCTATTATCATCGTATTTAAAAAAATTCAGAATATCAGTATCTGTTCTACATGGCTTTGCTGAGTTTCCATGTCATAAATAAAAACTGTATAGGTACAGGGTGAACTGTTTGGATAGGTATCTCTCTTATTATTACTCATGGGTAATTTGTCTAATTGAGTTTTCAAACTCGAATTTTTAAGTATTACGTATACATGATGTACCTACTTTTTCGCTACTGTTTAATTGTTCGCTGTCTACAACTAGAAGGTTAAAATACGGTGCCAAGCCAATTTGCAAATTAATAAGTAGCTAAGATTTTTTTTGTTAAATATACAAGTATACAAGTAGAAATAAGTATGAATGTATTCATTTTATGTCTATGTTTTTTTTTTACATAAGTAAGATAGTCTGTGTTATAGCTTAACTTGAATTAATTTTAGATATATTAGTCAAATTTATAAAAAGGCAAATCTTTAATAAGTTTTGTTTTTTTTACAAGTTGTTTTACTTTAAAAATGATTCGGTGATTGCCATTATTAGGAACTTTCTACAAGGAAAATAATTTATATTTTTCTAATAAAGGTATGTATAAAGGTGTACATGCAAAATATAAAACAAATTTATAATAGTTACGTTTCCGTACAGCTAATGGCTTGATAAAGATAATAAAACTTTTTGAGTCTCTTCTAAATTTTTCTAACCTTTTCGTAAAAATTTTTGGAAGTAAATGGTTGAAAAAAATATTCAGAATTTCTTTATCAAACACTAAAATTATTGAAGAGTTTATCTAGGTGTTATCCAGAGCCTTAGTATCACTTTGGAAAGGTGGGACTAAATGGTTTTGCTGCAGCACTAATGTTCCTTTAGCAGAGCTGGGTCGAATACTGGAAAAACGTATTTAAATACTAAATACTGAGGAAAAAAAGTATTTCAAAATACTCGAATATTAAATACTCGTAAAAAAAGGGACTTTTTATGGTTTATTTAAAGTACTCCATATTTTCTGCAAAAGCTGCTTTCATAGAAACTTTAGAGAACCTGTATTTAAGTTTATACATTTTATTACAATAACTTTTAAAAGTTTTTTAATAAATAACTGCCTGCACATATTTACATCCCGTGTTTCATTAATAAAAACACAAATAATAAGAATTACACAAAAAGGTTAAATAATAAATATATAAAATAAATAAATAAAATGTAAAATAAAATTATCAATGCCTTAAAATTTGGTAAAATAGTTATACAGTTATTCTAAAATTTCTAATAACACGTGGAAAAAAGTGAAAAGCTACTATTCCACAAAGTATATTAACAAAAAGAAACAAGGTGTCTGCTTAAAGCATTGTGCTTTGAAAGATTAATCATGGTTGCATACGAAAAAACAAAAAAAAAACTCTCTAGTGGTACCCATGATAGAAGACATGTATTATATTTTAAAAAGAACTCTTAATAATTGGATAATTGCAACAATTCTAATGTTATTTTTATTTTTAACTAGGTCCTGATTGTAGTTAGGTTGTGGATTCAAAAATTTAGACGTTTCATGTAAAAGTGAGCGACTTTCAGTTTCACCAAAAGTAAACAAATCATCTTCAATTCTAGGTGTTTCGCCACTCTCTACTTTAGTATTTGTCGCATCATTTCTTATTAAATCATATGCTGCGTTGATTATGATTCTGGATACATGTTTAACGTTCAGATCATCATCATATTAACCCATCTCGTTTTAATATTTAGGCAAGTAACGGCGGCAATAATTGCTTAACTGATTTCTTCATTCAGGAAATAGAATGATGTAAACCTTTCAAACATACCTTTTAGTACACTATCTAAAATAATGTGGTGGTATGTTTCAAATTTCTTTTTTTTAAATTTTTTCTAAATTTAGTTTCAGAGATACTAAAGTTTGGTAAAAGGTACCCATTGAAAGTGCATTTTTTATTAAGTAATAAATTGACACTTTCTGTAATAGGTTCCAAAACAGTGCAGTACTCTGTAAAATTAATAATTTCAAAATCTGCGAAGTTTTCTTTTATTTCCAAAGCACGCTACAAAGATTTTAGTTTTTTTTGCTTTAAGAAACTGCATAATGGAATCGTTAAAAGATTTCCAACTTGCAGAGATAGCTTAATGTGCTCCCTAATATATTTTTTATTATTTCTGTACTTTTCGGACATCCAGCAACATTTCCATAATAAAGTGCATTTCTGCATTTTTTTGTGTTTCAATTTCAATGATTCAACAGAATTATGCTTTTGAAAGCATTGGCAGTTACTACAAAAGATTTAGGGTGTGACTCGCACAACGAACTTGATGCGATAACTGGGATACCTATTTGTGTTTCATCGTCTCCTTTTTCTGTAATGTCACTAGTCGTAGCAAAATCTGGAACTTCAATAAATTTCATTTAAGGGTAAATTCCCCAGTGCGTTCTGGTAATTCTCAAAGTTATCTTAAATATAACAAAAGTATTTGAGAAATATTTCGAATACTAAATACTCTTTTTAAAAGTAAAGAACTTTAAAAGTAATTAAATAATAAATACTGGAAAAGTATTTAGAATGGTATTTTAATACTTCTCTATTCGAATACTAGCCAGCTCTGAAATTTAGGCTATTTATTTTCTTGATTGTATTTTCGTAATTATGTATTTGTGTTTGTATTTGGTTTTCGTACTTCAAATTAACAAAAATGTAATATTCTAGATAGCAAAGTTATTAAATATTAATTTTACCATTGGTTGTCTTCATTCAGTATTGTGGACAAAAAATTTGCCTTATTAATCATGCAGATCACCAACATAGGCAGATTTTTATCTACAGGGTGTCTCAGACATGACTCCCCAGGCCTATATCTTTGTTATTTTTAAAAATAACTATAATAAACTATATATATTCGTAAATGGGAGCAAATTCTCTATAAGATGGGGAAAAAAATTTTAGAAAATCTGTACTCATATTATGGCAGCGATATTCAACTTTTTTTTTTCAAATTGCACACTATGCTTTTTTTCGGTCATTCTGATAGTACTCTTTATTCTCTTTACAACCATGTAAACCAATATGGGTCTTACATAAGGAAATTCTCGAAAAAAATACGATTGAAAGTTGAAGTCTAGGTTTGCCATGGAAACAACTGATTTTTGTAGTTTGTACTCGTCGGCGATGAAAACAATAGCGTATAGCTGTAAAACAATTGCAATTTACGTTGCAAAGAACGACAGTTATTCTTTCTGTATTTGTATGTTCTTGTTTAAAATCATATTAGAAATGAATTACACTAATTCTGAGAAGCTTGATATGATCCTTATTTATGGTTTATGCGAGAAGAATGCAAGAAGAGCAGCAAGGTTGTATGCAGAAAGGTATCCGGAAAGAATACATCCTGATCATAAAACGTTTATTAACTTGGCATCGAACCTTCTTGAGCATGGGTCATTTAAAAAGAACAAGAAAATTCCAAATATAAATAAACGAACCGCTACAGATGATGCTCATGCAGTGGCAGTTTTGGGGTATGTTCAATTACATCCTAATTCTTCGCTTAGCACCGTTGCATCTCAGTGTGACATATCAAGGGCTTCTGTGGGTAGGATTTTGAAAAAGAATGCATACCGACCTTACAAATTTATGCGAGTACATGCACTGCACCAAGGGGATAGTAACCGCCGAATGGAGTTTATCAGTTGGGTTATGGCGAATTATTCAGAAGAACCTGACATTCTTAAAAGGATACTGTGGACGGATGAAAGTAGATTCCACACTAATGGACTGGTGACTACACAGAATTCAAGATACTGGTCAACAGAGCAGCCGTACTGGATCAGACAAAGAAATTTTCAGCACATGTGGGGGATTAACGTTTGGTGTGGCATAATAGGAGAACACTTAATAGGGCCCTATTTCTATGAAGGCACTTTGACCGGTGATCGTTACTTGTTATTTCTTCAAAATACGCTTCCAACACTGCTGGAAAATGTGCCGCTTAATATCAGAAGAAGGTTGCTTTTACAACAAGATGGTGCTCCACCTCACAATAGTCTTGCAGTTCGAGATCACTTAAATTACGTTTATAGAGATCGTTGGTTCGGAACAAACGGACCAGTGCGCTGGCCAGCTCGCTCACCCGATATTACACCATTAGATTATTTCTTGTGGGGATATGTAAAATCTCACGTCTATTCAAGTCCATTTGAAAATTTGGATGAACTGAAAGATAATATTACTACAGTCTGCAGTAATATTCCTCCAGAATTATTAATAAAAGTTACAAGTAGAGAATTTCTACATAGACTTGAATGTTGCGCAACTGAAAACGGAGAGAATTTTGAACAATTTTTGTAATTATAATTAATTTGTCATTAGCATTCAGTTAATTAAGGTAATATTGTATAAAAATAATGAATGGGCATTTTTTTTTACACTACGCTATTGTTTTCATCGCCCGACGAGTACAAATTACAAAAATCAGTTGTTTCCATGGCAAACCTAGACTTCAACTTTCAATCGTATTTTTTTCGAGAATTTCCTTATGTAAGACCCATATTGGTTTACATGGTTGTAAAGAGAATAAAGAGTACTATCAGAATGACCGAAAAAAAGCATAGTGTGCAATTTGAAAAAAAAAAGTTGAATATCGCTGCCATAATATGAGTACAGATTTTCTAAAATTTTTTTCTCCATCTTATAGAGAATTTGCTCCCATTTACGAATATATATAGTTTATTATAGTTATTTTTAAAAATAACAAAGTTATAGGCCTGGGGAGTCATGTCTGAGACACCCTGTATATATTAAGAAAAAAATTAATATTCCAAACAGTTTAAGAAATAATAGTGGGGTGACACTTAAATGATTCTCTGTATAATATATAAAATTAATAAATATCACATTCACATATACAGAGACCGGCAAACTGTTTGCAACATATGGGAAAAATTTTTATTAGAACTTTCCATAAACTTATCTTTGAGATCGCTTCTGCATCTCATATAACCTAAAGATTGATTTAGACATAGGTCACGTCACTTCGGGTGGGGGAACTTAAAAAAAATAAATGAATTGGCGAATAATCGCCTTATTTGAGAAAATAGCAAAAAACTTTATTAGAAAAAAGTGTTTAAAATCCAATTTCCATGTGCAAAGTTTGGAACAAAAATATAATTAAATTAAAAATAGCGTTTTTTCTACATATTTTTATGTTAAATCACTAGTTTTTCTTTGGAATGAATTGATTCCAGTTAAGTTCATTTGTTTAGGTCAGAATCGAACATACTTTTTGTTTGTAGCATACTTGGAAGAACTAATTAAAAAAATAGTTTTATCACTTTGGGCCGTATCGTGAACTGCTGGTAGATCATTTATACACAACGCAAAGAACAGGGGACAAAGGATACTTCCTAGTGGAACTTCAGAAGTGGGTGTAAAGGTATATAAGACTGCATCACTTACTATAACAAAATTATCCCTCTTTTTTAGGTAAGTTGTAAAAAATTGAACCATGTTTATGTATACAAAGTATGTATACATTTTTTTGGGCTTCAGAAAGGGTAGTTTTGGGGGGCTAGAGGGTTTCTCGAGATTTTCAAATATGAAGGTGGGTCAAATCCTAAGGCGGCTAGTACCCCGGCTTTTCAAGAATATGAAAAATACCCTCATTCAAGAAGTCTTTTTAAACCCAGCCATTACATAAACCTTTTCCCAACCGTACATGAGCTATTGTACCAAGAAAAATGTTACTGATCGTTAAAGTCCATTAATGTGTTATTAACATATTTATATTTAGCATCTAAAATACTACATTTCTTTTAAAATTTATATTTAAGTATTAGCTGTACAGCTTTTGAAAGATTTCCATTGGCAAGTATTATACAGCAAAATAAGCTATTTTTATATCTGTTTCTTAATGGTAGTGAGTGGCTTAACTAAGACGGTTCTTATACACAGATCATATTAATTACACTTATTTATTTATGCTATTATAATACTCTTCCTCCAAGTCGTATAGGTCTGCAGCCATGTCATCTCTTAAGGACATTAATTTTTGATCACACTCGGCTTGCTTTGTTCTAAAAAAAAAAGACATGAATAAAAACATAAATTTCCAATATAGGGGACTACTAAATCTAAATTCCACTCCTCCTATAGGATGGGTGCTGTACAAAACAAACTCATTAGAAGTACTCAAGGAATTCTCTCTGACTTTAATGAGGACCACTACTCAGGTCTTTTATCATTTAAATGTAATACAATCATCTAATAGTCGGCTTTGGCCTACACTAGTAGCACAGATACTTAAAACAGAGTTAACGATGGGAAACAGAGGTTTGATTCTTCCTTAAAAGGTCAATAAACTAAATAAAGAGAGAGTTTTTAATTCGACAAAAACCAACCAGAAGGTGTTACTAAATCTTACTAATTGTGTTCTTTTTTTGACAAGATATGTTAATTCAGTAACGTTATGTTATTTTTAGTGTTATATTTGTTATAATAAAATACATAAAAAATTTCTATGTAATAAACCTCTTAAAAGCAGCTTTTACGTTTTATTTGTTTCTAATTATTGGTGTATGCAAATGAATTGTCTAATTCTAACGGAGCAGCAAAAACTAACTCTGTGAAGTTACCCACTTTTGTTTGTTATGACCTAAACCAAGATAAAAGGAGGGACAACATTAGTGTTCAACAATCTTTTGTAACGGACATTGCAGTGAAGCTATAAGAGGATGGGGAAATGTTTAAACGTGTTTACTATAAGCATTGAATTTTACATATTTTTTAAAGCAAATAAATTAATTTTGAGTAAACAAAACACATATTTACCTAAATAACTTGGAATTTTGTGTAATAGCTTCATTTACTGAAGGAAAATCATTTAAAATCAGGTACTGCTTGATATCAGACACAAGTTTCATAAGCGATTCACCTGCTCTAACGATATTTGCTGCTCTGACATGCATTTCGTATGTATCTTGTTCACATTGAGTCATCCTAGATAATTGAGTATCATGTTCTCCTTTTGCAAGTTTAATAATTTCTAAAAATAATAAAAAGGTAATCATACAAAAAATAATATAACATAACCTCTGCTGTACCTTCAAAATTTTCTAGCATACTCTTTACATCATCTTTTAACCTAGTTCTGTATGATTTTAAAAGAGCTTCTTTGCTTTGCGGTAAACTTCTTGGTGCCGACATTTGAATTTTATACGTTAAACACCTAGGCACATATCTGAATTTATTGATAACTACAAACTGAACACCAAAGAGGATAAGGTATATCCTCTTTGCTGAACACTAAACTTTACTACGAATATGCAGTGTTGTTCTTGGGGTTAAACACAGAACATAAACGGGTTAAATTTTATGTACTACGTAGAGATAGAGACGCTGCTAAAGAACATGCTCCGATTCCGTAGTAACCGTTAGTTTTGCCAGATGACGCTGCGTTTGTTGCGGTAAATTTAAACTTCAAAACAATAGCAGGATATACGTACAGCTCCACAAACCTGGTAAAATAATAATAGACAGGTTATGCACACAGAACACCATTGCATTGTCACCATAAAACACATAAATTATCAGCATGTGTTTTAAAACAATAAGTGCTGTTCTTTATACATAAGTGCTAATATCTCGTAACCAACATATCATAGATCGATTATTTTAGATTTATTTTACTTTTTATTATTTTACTAGTGGGTTTCCCTTCAAAATAATTTGCAGTATAGCTTACAGCCTTAAGCGGGGCATACACGCTCGAACATGCTCGCCGAGCATGTTGGTGAAAGTAGTTGGTAAGTGGCTCGACGGACATGCTCGACAGTGTGTGTGTTGAACGAGCCTAGTTGGCGGTTGGAATGCTCGGCTCGGGGTTCGGCTCGCGAAACCCTACGACCCCCCACCGCTCGCCGGACAAGTCTGAGCGTGTGTTGTAAACTGTCGAGCATGCTTGCTGATTACCATTTACCATATAAAATTAAAATCTTGAGGAGTAACTACATACTTTTTGAAATTTTAAATATTCGTGTTTTCTCTTTTAGTTTTTTTTTTAGTTATGTCATTCAATGATAATAAAATTTTTTGGACAGAATTCATTACTTTTTACAGAGACCAGAGGCCTCTTTGGGACGTGCGAAGCAAAGAATACTGCAATAAACACATCAAGAGAGATTGCTACAGTAATCTTGTGGAAAAGGCGAAGGAAATATTTCCCGGCGCAGACGAAAAGTTTGTAAAGGGAAAAATTGAATCCTTGCGAGCTTCGTTTCGTAGGGAGTTAAAAAAAAGTACAGGCTTCGAAAACTACAGTAACCTTGTCAGAGAGTGTATATGAGCCCACGTTGTGGTACTTTGACCTGTTACTGTTTACCAGTGACCAAGAAAGTGTTAGGAAAGGTGTTTCTTCACTAGGGAAGAAGAGAAGGATATCGGAAGAGGACAGTGACGATGAACATAGCGAGAAAAACAACAAAAAGCTGCTTGGGCCCCCTCACAACTTTCTAAAAAACCGAATTCAAAAGCTTAAATTAGACATTTTTTTTGATAGCATATTTTTGGGAATCTAAAAGCATAATCTGATAGAAGATCTTAAGGCAAATTTATTGCTTTTTTTCGAAGTTTCAAGCTTCAAAATACTTTGTTTTTTTGCTACTTTTGTCTTTAACGCCTTATTGTTTAAAAGCCAGTTGGCAGATCAGAATAAATTTTGAAGATAATAATAGTACTAGGAAGTCACAATGTTACAACGCAAGAAATTAAAAAAAAAATGAAACTGAATTTAAAAATATTTTCAAAATTTTAGAAATTGCCTAAAACATATTTCTGAAAAACTGGTCACATTTTTATGTCATTTCGTAGGCTCATAGAACTAATTCACGCTACAGCTGAATTTGAGGTTTTCATAGGTTCTTCCGCTAGCCAAAAATTGTAAAGTGGCCACAAGACGTTCCTCTGCGCTGACCGACCGACTCCCTCATCACTGTATTTTGCTTCCCAATGCTGCCAGAAACACGATTCAGAAGTTCTTGAACAGTTGATTCGCTCATTCGTAGATAGTTTTTCAAATCTTGAGGTTCGCTGGCAGCCATCTCTTTCAAAAGAGGCATATGGCTAAATTTGTTCAGCTGTTTAAGCCAATTCTTTGCCCACGCGCGTCGCCGTTTTCTTTTTACTGTGTCATCCAAACCCACAAAACCACCCAAAATCGCTACCATCGTTTGGAGATCCATCGCGATGTGATGCTCGCGGTTGCAAAGATTCAACTGAAGTTGGCCAATTTCGTTCGAACGTGTATGAGAGTCGACGAGCATGCTCGGCTCGGGGTTGGGCTTGAGGTACTTTCTTCCGAGCCGAGCATGTTCGAGCGTGTATGCCCCGCTTTATGTTTCTGTAACGAACATTTACCGACGGGTCAGTAACGAACGTGTTGTTGCATCGATGGCCATGCAATGCACAAATGCAATGAACAGAATTTGCAAAGAACAGAATGACCAACGAACAGAATATCCGAAGCCGAAGCCGATGACATGCGAACGTAAAGTAGCATTTAACAGAAATTGTATTTAACAGAATAGAATTAAACAGAATACTGGAAGACGTCACTTTATTCGTGTTCTTTCGGTTTTAGTACTTTTTACTTAGTTATTTTGATGAATTGTTGTGGTGGTACCCACAAAAGACTAATTTTTGAAACGTCAACAAACAGCAGTCAAAAGGGTTAGGAATTTGAAGGTTAAGTACACAGAATATACAATACCTTTGGTTAAGTAATCAAAATCTAATGTTTTAGCACAAAGATAAAATAGTAGCGTGTACGGTAGGAAATGCATATTTAAAATAAAATAAAACTATAACGCTGTAGTTATTCTGTTGTACTGCGAAAGAGTGGTACAGAAAATTTGTTGTGTTAATAAATAAATAAAATGTATTCCTGCATATATACCTGGTGTACAATTAGAAAAATTGACATGGCAATAAACGTTAATTTTTAACCCTGTATGCCAATCGTCCCTTCTGTATTTATCTTTTTAATATAAAGGTAAACTTACAAGACTTCAGTAACTTTTAACTGTCCCAGGAAACCATAAACAACAATCTTATGTGGTATATCAAGTTGCTTGAAAATCGTAATTAATTTTTAATTAATACATTTACAAATCACAGATCTTTAAACAGCGTAAATGGTAAAATGAAAATTATTAGGCAGTTTGGACAGTTCTAATAATTACCTAAATGACGGTTGATTGTCTCGATGTCAAAGTACAGCTCATGGTATAGCTGTTTATTCAAAAAATAATTAGAAATCGGATTTTCTATGTCAGTGTTAGCCAAATTACATCTGAAAGTAGTAATATACCTAACGGTAAATGTCTAGAGCAGCTATTATTTCTAATCGCAAATTAAATTGTGGACTACAAATTTTAATTTTGGTACATTTTTTTAATTAAAACAAATGCTTATAATAGAAAATTATTCCAATTATTCAGTTATTTCAGGGATTTCTGCATTTACCTGTTCTCCCGGAACAGAATGTATCAAAGAATTATGCTTTGCGGTTTTTTAGTTGTCGCATAAACCGCTTGTCGAAATTTCTGCTCTTACTGATAATTTGGTTTGTTTATTTTATAATTTTCTTAACAGGTTTCACTGAGTATCTGCAGATCTAAGATTTTCTACTCGTTTTTCCAAGCAGTTAATTAAATATGTTAATTTTGGAATTTCGGACGTTAAAGTTGTCTGCTACTGACTTTTTGTGACGTAATCTAATTTTTCTGTTATTATTGGTACTAGCAAAGCGTCCCAAACTTCAACGGGCAATTTAAAGATTTCTAACTCTGCTAAATTCTAAATTCGTCGTTAAATTATCTAAAAGTTGAAGAAGTGATGCGTGAGATGCTTTAGTTATAACAGGCGCTTTAATAATGGCTAACACAGTTGAACAGTTAGTCTTTTGTTTTCATAAAGTTTTCTTAGAATATCACAAGCCGATGCATAATTAGCTTCAGATACCGGAAAACGTTTTACTGCACGCAAAGGTTCGCCTATTAAGCAAGATTGTAGGTAATGAAACCGTTCGCAATCATTAAGACTATCATTTCGTTGTATTAGCGAGTTAAAAGTGTCATAAAACGAACTCCATTGTGTAAACAAACCAAAAAATTGCGGTAAATTAATTATCATTGGCGTAGGTAGCACGTACAAATTAGGGCACAGACAATTTTCATAAAAAAATAAATTTGGCAAGTCACAATTTAAAGAAACTGTAAAAACATTTAATAAAGCAAAAGTAAATGATAGGATTTATTTAAGAATATTATTGTAGAAAAGAGTTTTCATTTATAAATTACAATATAGCTGCTTAAAATTAGTGCTTTGTAAATACGAACTGAATCGTCATTGTTCAAGTTCTGCACGATCCAATTTATTCCCAGGAAATCAAATCGTGGTCAATGTCTGGACACAACCCCAAATAAATAACGCCAAACCATTTCCAGTATTAATGCATTTAATTAAACAAATAATTTCTATCAACAGGACAATATTATTGAAGAATATAACTTACAAGTCTACTTACATTACAGAAATACCTGTACAAAAAATAAGTTTAAGCTGTAGTTAGCTTATTGTATACATTACCAGAAAAACATATTTGATTTATAAATTACAATAGCTGCTCAAAATGAGTGCCATTGCTTTGAAAACACAAATGAACTCTCCTCCTCATGTTATTAAAAACTCTCTGCAAGTCGTCTACAATAATGTTACGTATCTCGTTTTCAATGGCCGTTTGTAGTTGTTCGAGAGAGTGTAGACGATTTTTGAACGCATTATTTTTTGAATGGCCAAATTAATAAAAATCCAGAGGTGTTAGGTCCGGGCTTCTTGGAGACCATCGTCCATGGCTAATAAGTCGATCATCATAAAATTCTCTGAGATAATTTAAGTAGCGTTTGTTGTGTGAGCTGTCGCTCCGTCCTATTGGAAATAACCCTGGTTTAACTCATCGTCGAGCAACTGTTCAATAAAAAACGGTTGCAATATATTATCACGATATCTCTCTGCATTTGTAATATCGTGAAAAAAATGGGACCAATACTTGGTCGTCTTGGCATAGCCACCCAAACACCAATTTTGATTGGGTGCAAACAAATGAAACCACGCTTCGTCAGACATAAAGGAGAGATCCAACACATCCTCATGATTCAAGTTCTCCATAAACCATTGGCAATACTGTACCCGTTGTGGAAAATCATGCGGATACAGTTGTTGTACTACTGATACTCTGTACGGGTGCATATGCAGATTTTCTTCGAGTGCTTTTCGGCAAGTTCCATAAGAAATACCTGTACAAAAAATAAGTGTTAACTGTAGTTAGCTTAATTTACTGTATACATTACCAGTTTGTGCAGATAACGCCCTGATTGATTTATGTGGACTTCTTTCAATTCAAGCTTGAATATCCTCTACAACTTCTTCTGTAAGTATAGTGCGTCTGCCTGTAGACTTGCCCTTACAAATGCAGTTCTTGTTCTCAAAGCGATGGACAAGAACTAGCTTATTTTTTACAAAGTTTTCATAGCCTACGTTCTCATTCGGGAAAGTTTCACTACACTGTTCAATACAAGATTGCAACGAATATGACCATGAACCATCTGCATTCCGGGTTCCACTCCGGAAATGGGCCATAAGAATAAATGCATCTTGTTCAGTTGTAAAAGGCATGTTAAATCAAATCTGAAATATGAGGTTATGTTATGACATTAATCTTGAAAGTAACTGCATTCGTACACCTTTAACCGATTTATTAAAGGTAGATAATTAGTTCTGAAAAGAACTGCTTTTTTAAATAAATGTCGCAGTTTAATAATTGTTAATTAACAGAAAAAACGTGAATAAAAATAAAACAAGTACGAACGCTAATGAAACAAAATAACATTGCAAAAGGAAATCAGCACGGCAGGCAACATTGGAAAATAAAATTCACTACATGTAAATTAGACAATGGTCACGTGGTTATTAAACTTTCATATTTACTTTGTATAATTTCAGGCAAATAATTTGTAGAGTGTGTTGCCTAAACAACAATTTTTTCGTAATATTTGGATGTTAATTGTATGGTTCAAACAGTTGAACTGTTTTTCTTTATGTTGGTTACACTGATACAAATCGAAGTTATCCGAATTTAAAATGGTTCTGCTTATTGGAATTCTGTTCAATACACATTCTGTTCGGTGATTACTCGCAATCGTTTTCCGAATACGAATTCGCTTCGGGCGACTTCGGATTCTGTTTAAATATCATTCTGTTAAATGCAAGTTCTGTCAAATGCATACCCACCTTCGTACCGATCTTCGACAAGAAAAGGATAGCATGTTATATTAGAGTGAGATGCATACATCGTTTGACGAACTCGGGACCTACGAAGCTACCGTGAGAAAATGGCGGATCTACTCGATAGCGACTCGACACGATAGCACTTTAGAATCGCAGTTTGCTGAAAAGATGGCGTACTCGAAGCGTATCGAGCAATTAGAATCCCTATGCTGTTGTATTTTGTACCAAATATAGTACTAATTTTCGAATGTAGTACCAACGTACTTTTTCCCTACAAAATGTACCAAATCTGGTACAATTGTACCACCTGTGGCAACACTGTGATCTACAAGAAGAGCGTGCGTAGTGGTATTGGAGCTGGCGCATGACAAATGCAAAGTGGTGAATAACTCGAGGTGCACACCAACAAGGGAAAAACCAGCCGCTTTAGCAGAAAGGAAAGAAACACGAGATAAAATTATAACTTCGTTTAATTTGTCTATGTAAATTGAGTATTGTATATATGATTAATGAATTATTTGAAATATTTGAAATAATTGCACATACATTTCTTTAATTATTGTAAATATTGATTTAATAAATTGTATACATTGTTTATACATTTAGTTCCAGTCCAAAGTTTTATTTATCAGAGCCCTGGCTTTGAGCTACCCAGGTCGGACTGGTACAAAATTTAATTTGTTAGTCTATATATAAATAAAAATCAATTGCCGCATGTTTGGTACATCATCACTTGAGAATGGCTCGACCGATTTGGCTCATTTTTTTTGCTGTGTTCGTAATTGTCAGGACAAGGTTTGTATGAAAGAAAATTTTGGGAAAATGCACCGAAAAAGTCGGAAAATTCGGAAAATCCAAAAGATGATTTTGTATGGTATTTTTGTATGAGATTTCGTATGTTTTCGTTTTTGAATGGCTTTTCGAAGAGAAAAATGGAAAAATCGAAGTGGAAAACTCGGAAAACTAAAAATTAGGAAAAATCGAAATTTTCTTCTTCTTTTTTCTTTGGATGGAAAAACCGGAATGGAACAATGCAAAAGTCATGTTCCCACTTGAACTCCGACAATTCTCATGATTTTTAATTCATTTTGATCAAATTGAACGAAAATCGTCCCTCACAAACATTTGAGTCTCGATATCAACATATGACTGTCACTGTGTGACATTCAGTTTGACAGTTCTGCTGTGTATCACGTTCCGTATTGAAAATTGATATTTTGCGAAAAATAATTGAATTCAAAGCGATAGTTTCTTTGGAAAAATGCCACCAGTGAGGCGTCGAAATATCGGTCGGTTTGTCAACATTGCAATGCTTTGAGGTTTCGACACGAAACGCCAGGATTATGTTGTGCGAGCGGAAAGGTCAAATTACCACAATTGATACCGCCACCAGAACCATTGGCATTATTGCTTTCTGGCCAATAACCTCGATCGAAGCATTTCTTGGAGAATATACAAAAGTACAACAGTTCCTTCCAAATGACATCATTTGGAGCGAATATAATTGAAGCACGAGGTTTTACCCAACTTTCAAGGTAAATTCTTTTTCTACTGCAACACACATCACATACACAAACACATCGCACAAACTCACATCAACGATACACAACGTTTCACCGCCAAGTCCACTAGGAAATAATGTGGACCTCCGAGGATAATTGATCGGGAATTTGTTTTCAAATTTATAGATTCAAGGACAAATTCACCATCGTGCAGGAGCATTGTTGACGCCAGTGAATGCTGATCACAAATTTCATCCGCAGCTACAGATACAACAAAAAAGGCTTACTTCGGACCAGCAACGCGGACCGGGCCCAGCTAGTTTTTAATAAAAGTGACATTAATAACTGTCACAATTACTCGCATTTAAAATAATAAAATAATAGTAGGTAATAGGTAGGTTGTTTCACTGACATAGTAACCTAAACAATCAATAGAGAAGTAAACAAAACAAAATTATTTGCAATAAAAATTTACAAAGTGAATTTTCGGCTAAAGAAGTCTTCTAGTTTGTTGCCACAAAAATCAAAAGACCGGTACGAAAAAACTTACAGCCAATTTTGCGATTGGAGAAAGAAGCAAGAAGTGTAAGGAGCCGATGAAAACATAATGTTGACTTACTTTTTTGAAAAGGTAAACGACTAAAACTACCTTCTAAATTGTTACTTATTTGAATTCTTTATTGTAGGCTAAGAATTTGAAGGCGTCCAGTTTATGGTCGATGTACTCGATGGTTAAGAGTAGTCACCCTAGACCCTAGAAGTATTTAGCTAGCAGACATGGATCAAGTTCTGTTAACCGATTTTGGTTTCCATGGAGAAAAAAATAGAATGAAGATGTTATCAAAATTTTTATGAGCGACACACTGTATCTCTTGACGGGTGAAGACGTGTTTTGAGAGCTGTGTTGGTTTTCGGTGTTTTATTAACGAATACCATAAAGTGTTTGAATTTAAGTGCTATAGTAATTTTCAGTGCGTTTTCTAGTGCACATTTTATTGGTTTTTAGTGGCTATTGCAGCTAACTATCCTGCTTTTTATTTTTATTGTTTATTACTCTGTGTGGAATAATACCTGGTTGATTTGTCCTTCATCACGACGCACGGCTGAGGCCGGCGTTGTTTCGCTTTGCCCCTGCCGTGTGCAGTCTTATCTGCTGGTCTCGCTTTATAGCGGTTGTATTGTGCATTTTATTTATTTCTAATCTTTAGCGATTCCTTACTTTAGTTTTATTTTGTTTCTTTTTTGCAATTATGGAAATCTTTTTCTCTCTTTCTTTATTTTAAAGATATGAGCAATATTTCTGGTAGCAGTGACCCTCCTCCCATCACTAGGGAAAGGTCCACTGCTATTCCTACTCCTATTGAAGTTAATGTTATCGTTTCTAAAAACGGGCGATGACAATATCACCGAAGGTCGTAACAATAATTCAGTAAATACTGGAAATTTATTTTCCGCCACAGTTAAGAAATTAACTTTCCCTAAAAAAGACCAAGCAATTGTTTTTAACGCTGAAGGTGTAATTCCCATTAAGGATTATATTTTTGGATTAGGCGTAAAACTTGGTCCAAAAAATATTCTTTTTGCGTCAAGAATATCAAATGGTAGAATATGCGTATATTTAGCGTCGAAAGATTGCGTCAATAAATTCATGACAGAACATGGTGGCATAATCATTGGCGAAATGTTCTTTTCAGCAAGAAGGCTAATTACTACTGCAAAAAGAGTGATTTTATCTAATGTATCTCCGATTATTCCCCACGAAATCATTGCAAACGCCTTAACCCTTTCAGTCCCGAGGTCTGATATTTTTTTAATGTAACTACCGCCCAACGGTACTTACAGGTACCAGCTACTTTTTGTGTCATTATCTTTTTATGGATAATCATAATGCTTGTGTAAACCCAATGGTACTTAGAAGGACAGTTTAGAGAAAATGTGTAGTATAGATTTTGTCCAGTAGAAAAATCGTAGTGGCCGTTTTCCGTATTTCAGTTGACAGCTGCAGGTTATGGGGCGTTGTTGTTGGTGTTAAATTTTTGACAGCTGTATTTGTTAAGTTTTTCTCAAGATGACTGGAAGGTATGGTGTTGTCACTCGAGTTTGATATGGGCGTCACGAAATGTTTTGCGGAGAGATGGCGCAGCAGATCATTAGTTACTAAAAAAACGACGTTTTGCGCGTCAAATTTGAAACCGCAGGCAATGCTATTCTAACCTTACTTTGTTTATACTGTCATAACTCAAGAATTATAAGAACATTATAGTGACAACTATTCTCGATCATATTTTCCTATAATTCATTATTTATTGCAATATGGAAAAGGTTAATATTTAATATAACCTGAAAATATATATCTTCACACTGATTATCACTGTAGCGGGCACCGTAGTTATGGAATTCAACTTCGGGAAAACGATCGTTAATGCGAGGAGGCGGTAAAACTTGGTTTTGATTTTCTTGGGAAATTCGAAAAAAAAAACAGATTTCAATGCACTCAGTTTTGACATCGATAAGACTCCAAAAGGCTTATTGCAAAGCAAAAACACAAAAAAAAATTGAAAACACAAAATCGGTTCTGTAAAGCAATTTGATGCGCCCGATTTGATGTTTATTATGTGCATGGGTCACGGTGGAATGCTACAGTTTATGTAGTTATAGAATGGAATGACTGTAAGGCATTGTAATTAAAAAAAGAAACATGAAAAAAATTGATAATTGACCCATATGAATCATACTTTATTGCTTACTCTACATATTTCCTTAAATACTATAGAGTACTAATTTTTGTTACAATTATTTAGTGAAAGTAGGCAATAGCAGTAGTAAAGTATAAAGATGTATTCGAATTAGAAGACAACGAAGTAACTGCTCAATTTTATCGTAGAATTTATGCAGTGCTTTAATGTCGTTTCGGTTAACAGTTGCCTACGAGGGTACCATCTACCTGCACATATTATAATTGTGTAACATACAAACCGCATAAGCACAAAATGATAAACGTAATTTAAAACATTAAAAATAGAACAGAAACAAAAATCAGTACATAATAATACATTAAAATTGTACTGTATTGACAAAATCTATGCGGACAGTCACTCTAGACATAGTGCATCTCTTTAACATTATAATTAGTAATAAAAACAAGTATTTTAAGTACTTCAAAAGTTTATTATTTACTTGTGTGCGGATAGCGATTATCTTACAAAATTTCAGAAGGGCTCCTGCCTATTATACAGATCACAATAAACATTGTATAATATTCATCTCAAACCTAAGATTTAAATATCTAAGGGTAGCTTGTATAAACCAGGATTAAAACACATAAAATACGTAAACAAACATGAAAACATTAAAATCTACCTTAACTAATTTAGTACTTTTTTAGCATGTTAACTGAAGCATTAGACAAGCATTCCAATAAAATATACTTGATATAAACATAAATTCATTAAAAAAAATTTACATTATAAAACAATTAATGCGTTTTGCAAGTCTGCAAAAAATTATAATTAAACCATAAACCATACATGACTGCATGTCTGTACGCTTTGAATAAATACAAATGCAGCTTTCACTGAACAAGTAGTCACTATTATATTTGTCGTTGTCCTACTATGATGGTACGTCGACAAGGTAATCATAACACGGGGTTCTCGACCTGGTAATTCTGCCACTGGGATGGTGACATACCAGTTGCAGTTGAGGAATCAACGCATATTTTTGTGGTTATATGTGGCGATGCACACAGGATGATTGATAATATGTTGGGATGCACTTTCAGTACAGATTAAGAATCTGAAAATAATAAAAAGTTCCTATAAATATTTGCCCAAAAACGCTTCGTTACCGGGCAAGTTGCTATTGGCAGAGTTAATAGGTTGGACTGTTATAATTAAACACCTTTTAGTTTTGTAAAAATATATTGGCCTTTTATTAAGAGTCTTTATATTACTACAGTTGCTTGTAGAGTGAACGAAAAACACATTCACCAGCAAAACCAAACTCGCATCGACGACTTCATCCAGCTCCCAGAATTAATGTAATAAAGCTTGTATTACAGACTAAAGCATAAACAATTCATGAGAGAGAACAAGTTT
This sequence comes from Ctenicera cuprea, assembly GCA_958336395.1. Classification (NCBI taxonomy): domain Eukaryota; kingdom Metazoa; phylum Arthropoda; class Insecta; order Coleoptera; family Elateridae; genus Ctenicera; species Ctenicera cuprea. The sequence continues at coordinate 13,052,001 of OY284494.1, read as the reverse complement.
GACCTAGACATATTTTAGGTACATTTTATAAACGTTGAAGATGCAGTTTTGCTCTATTATTAAAAGTAAATCAATACTCCCACTGAAAAATGTATCAGAAACATATTTATTATTACTGTATAAAATGTATATTATTTATATATGTATATGTATATATTTATATATAAATTTTATTCTCTTAGGCCTAGCCTCTCTCTCATTTTGAAAAACTTCACTGGTGTTACCATTTTGGTAAAGATGTCTGCTAGCTGATGATCTGTCGGAATATATTTTACTATTAGTATTTGTTTCTCAATTTGTTCACGTGTGAAATGATACTTAATATCTATGTGGTTGGTTCTTTTGTGATTTGTTGGATTTGTGGCTATACAGATACAGCTTTGATTATCTTCATATATTGGAATGGGGTTTGTTAATTGCCAGTTAATGCTGTTTAAAATTGATTTAAGCCAAATGGCTTCTTTTACGCCCTCATAGAGCGCCATATATTCAGCTTCTGTGGAAGAAACTGCCACAGAAGTTTGCCTTTTTGTATTCCAAGTTACAGTACAGTTCTCAAAAACTTGAAATAAATAGCCAGTTGTACTTTTACGAGTTGTTTCCTCACTAGCCCAATCTGCATCCACATATCCAACAATCATTTGAGCATATTCACTTTTCACATATGTTAATTTAAGTGTAAGTGAACCATTAATATATCTGAGTACCCTTTTTAAATTTTTCCAAAGTTCAATGTTATTTTTAGTTTGGTATCTACTTAGAATATTAATTGCTGCACAGAGATCGGGCCGCGTACACAGCATGACGTACATTAAACACCCGATTAAATTTTTACAGGGTGCCTCATGATATTCATCAGAATTAAGCGCTGTATAATCAATTTTTATTGGTAAAGGGGTTGCTACACTTTTACAGTTGCTCATATTGAATTTTTTTAACACTGCTTTTAAGTATGAAGTCTGGTCAAGTGTTATTGTGTTTTCAGTGCGTTCAACCTTGATTCCCAAAAATAGCTTTATTTCATTTAGGTCAACCATGTTAAATTGCTGCATGAGGTATGCTTTAAAGTTAGTTATGTAACTCATGTTTCCCGTAGCAATTACTAGGTCATCGATGTATAATATTACATAAATATTTTTATTGATGTGACCATTATTTTTGAAGTACAAGCAGCGATCGGCTTCAGAATTTTTAAAATTTCGCTCTTTCAGAATTTTATCGAACCTTTCAAACCAGCACCTGGCTGATTGTTTGAGTCCGTAGAGGGCTTTATTTAATTTACATACATATTCACCTTTAATTTCTACGCCCTCGGGGGAGCTTCTTCCCCAATTGTGTTTTCATTATCAGCATTTTAGACTGTTGGTTTGCAGCAGTCTGAATAATTTACAATTAAACCTTCTTACAGGCGCGTGGAGTGGAGTGAATTTATTAGAAGTTTCATTTTAAACAACTGGTTCAAATTGTGCTGCTTATTATATTGTTGGTTGGTTAATACAAGGCAACTTGAAACTTCAAGCTTTTGTTGCCTTTATGGTAGTCGTTTAGAGCATTAAATATTTAGTGAAATTTCATTGTTATAAACATCTTTGGAGTAGCTGTCGGAGCAGTCGTTACATTCTTTCGAATGCTGTCGGCTGATAAACCTCTGTTGCTCCAACAAAGACTTTAATTTTTTCGAATCCAGCAGTCGTTTGGAGCCAATTTATGGGAATACAAGAAGTGTTCCAATTCAGTGGTACTCTATTTGTCCAAATATTTATGGAGTAGAAAGCGCTTTGTATGAAGCAAATTCATAATGGTGAAGCTTTCACTTGGTGGACCAAAGTTTTTTTCTTTCTATAGAATCCCGCAGTCATTTCAATATTGCGGATAATAAACAATTTACTGTTTCATCTTGTGCAATAAATTCGAAATACACATTACTCTTAGAAAAAAATTTCAGTCTAGTCTTTTTCATATGTGATCTTGACATTCGAGTTTTCTATAACCACGGAGATGCCTAACTTCACGCAAAACAACGATAATTCGGTGCTCTAACAACCGATCACTCGATATACAACTCTGATTGGCATAGTAGTTTCCACGAGTGATTCGACGGTCTTGATATGGTTAATGCAAATTAATAAATTTACGAACATGATGCAGCTATTGGGTCGAAAGTTTTTCCAAATAAAGTTGCAACAAATCGGCCTTGAAGCTTTATACTCGGACTTTGTATATTTTTTCCATCTTCTTGAGTTGCTTCTATAGGAGGAGGTAACCTTAACTATTTTGTTTTGCTTTTGCAGCTTGGTGGAGTGTTGGTTCCAAATCTAATGTGATCGGAACTGAAAATAAATGCAATACAAAGTTGAAATATTCTCATTAGTGTCGCATGTATTAAACTATACAGACCAATATTCTGTAGAGAGTACAAAATATCCATTGTTTCTGTATTGCAATATCTTCACGAATGTAACAAAATATTCAAGATCGTATTTAAATTTAAATATGCCATTGTCCAGGAAGCTGCAGTAAATGGAATTGTTGATTAATATCTAGTCCTGGAAATCGGATAAACTAGAGGAATTTTTGGTTGTCTGTTTATCTTTCACTGGAGCGTTGTGCCCAGAGAATGTAGAAAAAGTGTTTGTGTTCGTTTTCATCATATTGACATGCTATCAAAAGTAGTTTCTGCTGTTTTATAAAAATTATTTGATTATATTACAGCTCTAGTTATGTATAGGCAGGTGGAATTTGAAACGCCCGGTTTTTATTGTTTCACAAGCTTTTTCGGTTGGTTCGTGTTAATTCCGTTTAAATTGTGTAAAAATGATCCAAAAGTGAATGAGAAGATAAAAGAATATCAAGTGATTTTTAAGTGATTAGTGTTTTGACGAATAAGTGGTTTGTGTTTGAAAGTGAAGCTAAACATTCCCAACATCAAATAAGCTATATATAATAAGAGGAAGAAGAAAAAAGCATTTTTTTAAATTACTTAGGTAATCCTTAAGAGCTATATTTATCAATATGAAAGTTTTAAAAGGTATAAGTAATACATTAGGTAAGTTTTGTGTATTAACCAAATTGGGGCAGTAGTTGGCCACAAACTGTAAGGGAGGCATTCACATGATTGTGTTTTACAATTTAGATTTGGTATAAACTTTGTGCTATTCATTCATAATGCATAAGTATAGGTTGACCAGATTGAAAGAAGGAAAAACGGGGCTTCCGTTGGCGCATATACGAGGGTCGTCCGCAAGAGTGCCCGTTTTAGAATTCAAAAATAAGTAACGTTTGTTGACAAAACTTTTTATTTGTTAACAACAAATCTTAAACTACTTCTCTACATAGTCGCCATGCAAATTTAAGCATTTGTCATAACGTTTGACGAGCTTTTGTATTCCAGCTTCATATTCCTCTACCGCCAGTCTACCAAGAAAAGTATTCACCTCTTCTTTCAGTTCATCACTTTGAAATTTCGTTCCTCCCCAAAAGTCCTTTAGTTTTGCGAAGAGGTGAAAATCAGAAAAAGCCAGGTCGGGGCTGTAGGGTGGATGGTTGAAAATTTTCGACTTGAATTGTTGGAGAAGTTGTGTTTTCCTAGCAGTATGAGGCCTGGCATTGTCGTGGAGGAGAATGACTCCGCTAGACAGCAGACCTCGCCGTCGATTTTGAGTTGCCTGCCGTAATTTCTTCAATGTGTCGCAATATGAATCGGTATTGATAGTGGCTCCACGGGGCATAAAATCAATAAACAGTATACCTTTTCGATCCCAGAAAACGCCGTCTTGAATTTTTTTGGTCTGGTTGGTGAATTTGCATGATGCCACGCCATTGATTGTCGTTTACTCTCGGGTGTTGCATAAGAAATCCGCGTTTCATCTCCAGTGACAATATGAGTCGCGAGAGTCCCCTTCATCAGAATAACGCTGCAAAAAATCCATAGCTGCACCTAACCGCTTCATTTTGTGCTCGTCTGTAAGCATGCGCGGGACCCACCTTGCACAAATTTTGCCATACTTTAGATGACGTTTGACAATTTCATGAATTTGTTTGTGAAACGTTAGCAAACTGTTCACTGATTTAATCAAGTGTGACGCGCCGATCGTTCTTTATGAATTCGTCAACTGAATTTTGCAGTTCGTCCGTAATAACAGACGGGCGTCCTGAACATTCGTCTTCGTGGATGTTCTCCCTCCCCGAGTTAAAGTTTCGACACCAGCGCCGAACAGACGACTCCTCAATAACATTGTCTCCATAAACCTCCTTTAATTGACGGTGAATATCACATGGTCGCACATTTCTTGGTTTAAGAAGCCCTAACTTCAAAAGTGGCGGGATTTTCAATTTTTTTAAACATTGTAAACACTCGCGGAAACAACGAAAACAATGACAGCGCCACACAGTGAGCAGACAGTCAACAGAAGTCGTTTTACCTTAAGCGTCGACTACTCGCGTCGCTAGCACGGCGCGAATGGATACTACTTTCCGGACGACCCTCGTACTTTTATAATTGTGGTCATTTTGCTGTTTTGTTCTGTTGTTTTTCACTGCTGCTTTTTCGTGAATTTTTTGGGATGGCTCTTAGAAGTGTGTGCACCTTTTCCTTTTCTCTCTTCTGTTCGTGTTTTTTTGCTTCCTGATTGTCTTCTTTAATTTTCTTTGGTTCTTGATTTATGGCTGCATCAGCTGTTGGTGCCAAGTCTGCTACCCGTTCCTTGTTCCAGTTCTATTGTATATTCTTCGTTGTCTACTGTTTGTTCTTGCGTATAACTGCCCTCGGTCCTTTTTTCCTGGCATCCAGAAGATGCGGTTTCAGCTTGTTTCAAGGGCTGTCTTATAATCTTCCCCTAATCCTATTTCCTTTAACTTACAATTGTCCAAATTTCTGTTTTCATTATGGTAGTAGTTAGTCCCTACCTTTATGAGTCTGGTTTTCTCTGGGTGTAGTTTGCCCAGCCTGTAGATAAATTCAATGTCTCTCTTGGTAATGTGCAGCTGCATTTTTGCAGCTATTTACATAAATGCTTGTATTAGGTTGCATGTAGCTTACGTCGCGCTACACTAATTTCACGTCGATGTTATCTTTCGTTTCAATTTTGTTTATTTCTTTGCTTAATTGGCCTCTTTTTTTCTGTTGTAATTATTTATTTACACAATGTGTACCTTTGTACGATGTTGTACCATAATTCAAATGGCCAAGTTGAAACTCAAAAGTACTGTGAATTTTTTTGTGTGCATTGTTTTGCACTTGCAGATAAGGAATTTTGTATTTTTCAACCTAATATGTCGACCGTTTCTTTTTAAAAAAATAATTAAAATTGCAACGAACAAGTTTTGCAAATAAAATTATGGGTTTTGGTAAAAAAAAACGCCCATATTCAACATAAAATTAGTATTCACTAATAGTTTAAGCAAAAATACAAATAAACGTAATTTTTCTGTATAATAATAGAACCATTATTTATTCTAAAAACAAAGAAAGATTACAAAACAGTTTAAACAAAAAAAATCATCACGTTGGTTTTGGCATTGTTCAGATGGTTCATTATTCTTTTCTTCTGTTGCTTCAGCAGGATCTATCTGCACAATGTGATTCTTTGACAAATAAAGTTCTGGAAGGGTTCTCTAATCGTCACCATAATGTTTAGTCGACAGACCATTAATACTTGCTTTATCACTCTTCAACTGGGTTCCTAAAGGCAACTCCAACGGAGCTATTGATGAAAGTGAAAAATTCTTCTTTGCAGACACCTTCAGGTGTTCCCACGACACACGTACACACGGTATGCTATTGCGCATGAGAGCGTTGTCACTCTCGCCGCCTGTAACGTCACGCTCGAGGAAACGCGGGGAAGTTGTTCACTCGTTTCAATGTAATTCCGCGGCGCGCGTTGTAGTTTTATCGAATTTAAAATTATGGTGGTTGATTTTTTTTGATTAAAACTGATTAAAAGAGAATATTGTTGTATAAGGTAGTCTTCTTTCAGATTTGTACATTGTACATAAGTCAATAAAATGTTTTTTCAATTATATGCAAGGGCAGTTAAGCGTCAAAAAATAATCATCGTTTTTCTGTTATGATTATTATTTTGAGAAGAATAGAAATAGTAAGTTTTTTGAATTCACTTTTTTACCAGGTATTTCAAAACATATTAAAAAAGAAAAGAAAAACCGCAGTGTTATAGGGGAGAGTTGGATAAAACAGGACACTTAGTGTTTAGAGCCTTTTAACTTTTTGAATAAAGTTATGCAAAGTACAATGTTTTACCTCTAGTTTCATTAGTAATTGGACTTTTGATTGCAACTATCATTTATGAAAAACCGGAAGTTACATCGGAGAAAAAAAGTTTTCTTTTAAGAGTTGGAAGTGTCCCGTTTTAGCCACCTAGTCTGATAAAACGGGATACTTACGCTTCTGCAGATTCCATGTTTATCCTTCAGGGAAAAAGAGACGACAAGGGAAACTCAATTGTACAAAAAAGACAAAATAAACTTTTCTTACAAGAAATGAAAAATGGTATATTTTTATAAACTAGAAAAAACTAAATAAAGGCACTTTAACAAAAAAAATGATTAGAATATTATCTTTACTGACAAAAGTCACATATAAAAACTTCGTCGTCGTCAGTCCCCACGCCTGCACACGCTTCATGGGCCCAACCTTGGCAATGCTGACACCTTATCCAACCATCTTCTGACCTAGAATTCGAATAAAGTTCAGTGCAAAATAAGCATGTCGCTTCTCTGCTTTCTTGTTCTGAACTGGAATCTTCAGTGTTTTTTGTCTTCCTTCTTTTTTTATTTTTTTTTGTCCATTGACATTTTTTTGTGTTGCTACGTTCGCGTTTCCATTTTCTGAAGTGCTGCTGTCATTCTCAACTAGTTTCTTTGCTTTGATGTTTCTTTTAGTTGTCTTCTTAATAATTGTTTTGTTTTTTTTATTCAGTTGGGCTGTATGGGCTGCTTTTTCTGTATCTTCCATGTTCAATTTTGGCTTCTTTGTAGGCTTTTTTCTAATACTTTGTTCGAGTTCTTCTTTGTATGGTGTCGATGTTAACAACGCAGTTTTGCCCCTTCTTTTGTCGTTTGAATTTAATTTTCTTTCGGAATGAGGGATTGGAACAATGTGTTTTGGCGTTACCACAAAATTCTTGGGGCTGTAGGAACACGAAGGAGTCGCATTCGTATAAAACTTCGTCGTGGTAATTGGACCTGGAGTAGTGTCTCGTGTGTCTAAGGAATTTACAGGATTTAATTCTTCATCTGATGCTTGAAGTTTTGATAGGGGGTCTGTAGGTCTCAGTGGTGTTCTCGATGGTGTGTCCGGTGGTGTTCTTGGTAGTGGTATCGGTGATGTCCTTGGTGAAGGATTTGTAATTTGAGGTAGCAGGTCATCATTATGTTCTTCATGACCCCCTTTCGCAATCAAATGTTGTTGTCGGGAGTATGTTCAGCGTTTTAAAGAGATTAGAAGAAGCATTTCGTGTACGGAAGTCTACTATACTTTCGCATTCAGATAAACCAAATCGGCATGCCACTCTTTTAACTTGATCTTCTCCCTTGGCGTCATCAGTTACTGTTTTGAATACTTCGTCAATCACCTACAGAATGAAAGAAACTTTATATTACTAATAAAGCTAATTAAAGTAAAAAAAAAAAGGTGCAAATATATACAAAGTGTTCTTTAAAATAAAAAAGTTTCTCTGTACACATTTTTTACTTTCCAATAATTTAGTATAATATGATTTCAGATTACGATAAAAAGGCCTAGAAAAAGGGCGTACTTTACATAGCCATATTTGACAACTAGTATCGTCACTAGCTGACTACTTTTCGGGTTTTTCGGCCTCGTCTTAAACGTGCCGTCTATATGGATTTCCTTCGCTTCCGATAGCAGCGGTATCAAGTCCTCGGCCAAAAACAACGCGGAAACGTTATTTTCAGTGCCTATAGCTCCCCGACAAAAGGGCTTGTCATCGACTCTCCCAAATCTCAAGTTGGTTTGTGAAACATTTCCCAACTCTTCCAACGAAGTTGGGATTCCTGGCTGAGCCTTCCTCCTCTCTCGTCTCATAGTTTGAGCTATTTTCGGGAAAGCCAGTTTCGAAGCAGCTTCAACTTCCGCTCTAAAACAAAGTATTTTACAAATGAGAATCGAAATCTTTTGAACAAAATTACATATTTTCTTCAAATGGATTGCTAAGTTATGGAATAATGCTAACATTATAAATGATTTTATGAATGAATAAAATACATTTAAAAAAAGTATAGCTGATTTGGATGAAGCAAGCGCTGAACACTTAAAATATTGAAAAATTGCGTTTGACGTATTATTATTGTTTTCTGTTACAGTAACTTACCTTGCACCTTTTTCTCTGTAAAAATTGATCGGACTTCATTACTTGTGGTAACGGCATGAGTTACCATCTCATGCTTCAGCAATAAAGCATCCTTTTTTGCTGCGTCCGGGAGATGACCATGTTCATCATTCCTAGCTACTTTAAAAAAAAGTGTTCGTTGCACTTGGCCCTAGCCGTGCAGTTTTTTTCTACGCAGACCAAATACATATCTCCATTTTTACCATATGTTTTGCGGCGATAAAAAAACCTTGGCTAGCAATACAAGTATAATAGGTAGAACCACTTTTATACCCTGGAATCTTTTGTACGTCCATTTTCAAGCTAACTTCAATAACACTATACAAACACTACACAAACTACCCACGCCAGATACGTAAGAAAAGTGTATTGCAAAATTACCGAGATTCTCGAAGGAAACCTACTGCTTAGTTCATTAACCAATCAAAACTTGGTATCTGCACCCCCACCATTTTGAAATAATAAAAGTAAATTTCAAAAGTTTAATTTAAAATAATTTTTCTTAATAACTTTTTCAGTTGTCCAGACAAAAACACTTAACTCATTTGGTTTTAAGTTAGATGCTTTACAATAGGTGCTGTTGTCTTCTAATCTATGTAATTAGTTTAGGTATACAAATTTGGCCAGCACCTATTAGTAATAACTTAACCATCTAACTTAAAACGGTGCCTGGACACTTTGTCGAATGCCCACAACGTCGAATCGATTATTTAAGGTCCACAACGTCGAACGTGTCCACAACGCCGAATGTTATTCAATGCCCACTACGCCGAACGTGCCCACAACGCCGAAAGCTCGGGAGGGACACTTCGCCGAAAGTGTCCACAACGCCGAAAAATATTTGGTAGTGTCACAAGTTCCGATGGTGCCCGAATAGCATGTTGTTTGTGTAAAACGTCTATAATGTAGAGCTCTGATTAACGCCTAATGAACACTTTGCGGAATGTGCCCAAATCGTCGAATGCTTGCAAGGGACACTTTGCCGAATGTGCCCACAACGTCGAATGCTCGTAAGGGACACTTTGTCGAACGTGTCCACAATGCCGAATGCTTACAAGGGACACTTTGTCGAATGTGGCCACAACGTCGAATTCTCGCAAGGGACACTTTGCCGAACGTGCCCACAACGCCGAATGCTTGCAAGGGACACTTTGTCGAATGTGCCCACAACGTCGAATTCTCGCAAGGGACACTTTGTCGAATGTGTCCACAACGTCGAATGCTCGTAAGGGACACTTTGTCGAATGTGCCCACAACGTCGAATGCTCGTAAGGGACACTTTGTCGAATGTGCCCACAACGTCGAACGCTCTTATTAGTCACCGAAAATGTCAACAACGCCGATGGCTGATGAGTAGTGATGGGTGGATGAAAATTCTTATAACAATTTGCGATTGTATAGTAATAAAATAATTATATACAGGGTGTTTGTTTTTTAAACGATCTACCCAAAATATCTAGTGCCTCCTATAAACTGTTTAGTCTTTCTGATACTGTTTTTACAATGCTGCGAAATAATTCAAAAAATTCGACTTTTACCAACCCCAGTGGCGCAACGTCACACCCACGAAACCCTTTGTTGCGGGGGGGGGCAAGACTTCAGGGGGTCCGGATATGCGTTTATTTTTAAAATTGTTTATACAAATTTGCAGTTTCTATATACCTAATGTAAGTAGTAGGTACTATTTTATAGTAGTGAAGATAAAATTAGCCTGACTAAACACTTCGTCTTATTATTTGTCGGTACTTATCATGCATCAATAAATCACTCGCTCCATGATTTCTTTGTGCTTGATTTGTGCCTGACACGTGGGCTTTATAAATGTTTATGTTATAGGTTTATACGAAAAGAGTTCGAATGTAACTTAAGGAGTTTAGTTGACCCTACTGAAAGTCACCTGACACAACCTTATAGAAATATGTGTGTAAGGTTTATATGAGGTTTTTGAAACAGGCAATTCCGAGCTGATCCTATAGAATATTCTAATGTGGTTTTATCGGGCTGCGTTTAAGAGGTTAAACAAGCATTTGCCTTGTTGAATATTAATATGGTTTAACCAGGACAGATAGCGAATGCTTTTACAAGGTTTTATCGGAATTTGACGAGTTCGAAATTTACAACATTTTATCAGGTTATTAACGAACTTTTTGTAATGAGGTTGTATGAGGTTATATTTATCAGGTTGAATAATCGTTTACCTTATTGAATATTAACAAGGTTTAACCAGGAGAGGTAGCAAATGCTTTTACCCGGTTTTATCGGAATTCAACAAGTTCGAAATTTACAACATTTTATCAGGTTTCTGACGAATATTTTGTAATGAGGTTGTATAAGGTTGAACAATCGTTTGCCTTATTGAATATTAACAAAATTTAACCAGGCGAGATAGTGACTGTTTTTATCAGGTTGTATCGGAATTTGACCAGTTTGAAATTTGCATAAACAAAATATCGTCAGGTTATTCAGAACTTTTTACAATTCGGTTGACTTTCAAATATTCAACAATACTTTACCTTGCTAAATATTAATAAGGATTTCCAAGTTTTTTCTGAATTTCGTAATTGCAAAGTAGAAAAAAGCAATTAAAGGTAATGAGCATAGGATAAGAATATAAATAAGAAGAATAAACTTAAAACATTAGAATTTATTATTTATTCTGATAACGAACATTATATGTACTATATATATGATATACAGAAAACTAGCAAATTATTTATTAATTAAATCATGGATTAATCCATCCTCCTCTATTTTTTTGTATTTCTCCATTTTCTTCTATTTCGCTTCTTCTTTTTCTTCCTTCTCTCCTTCTCCACCTTCCTTGTCTTCTTCTCGTTCTATGTCTTCTCCCCTTCCATGTCTTCTTCTCCTTCCTTTTCATTATCTTCTCGTTCCTTCTGTTCTTCATCTCCTTCTCCTTGTCGTGAATTGTAATCTGATAAAGAAAAACAAATAAATTAGTACAAATCCCAAAATTGCATCATATAGATAATAGAATACAATTTTGAGGAATAATTTTTGGAAAATTTCCATAATTTTGAAAACGTGCCATCTTTATCGTTTTTTTTTCTGTTTAAGTAATCGGGCATTAAAGTCAACATTTTCAAAAATTCGTAGCGGCTTCGTCTTGAAGATACAGCATTAAAAAAAAGAATATTTTTCCGAGAATTATTTTTTTCATACTATCTTTTTCGACCACTACAATACCTAACTAAATAATGTATAAACTAAAATAAATACTAAGTAAATACTTACCACCATAACAAATCACGTATGCAGGATACGCATTGCCTTCTTCTGATTGCCACCCCACGTTATATTTTTTAGCCTTTTTATACTCCACTTTATTATTAAAAAGTTTAGCACGCGTTATATAGGCACCGTCATACAGGTATCATCCTCTAAAAATCTAAAGAATACAAATTTTATATCGGCCATGTTGAAGTCAACTTTATTATGAACGAACTTTGCTACACGAAGATCGCTCACAGACTCACAGTTTAAGAGCGTTGTCTGTAGAACGGTCCTTTTTGAACAGGTAAAATTGGTAGGGATAGGTTTTAAACAGGTATAAAAATATCCGAAAATACAGCTTATGTCTGCATATTTTTAAATAAGACGTACCTTTTTGTAAAACGTGCAGCTATTGAAAATCCGGGTTTCCAATTAAAGTAGACTGCGTTAAAACACAAAACTTCATATTTACTATCTAGGGCGAGGTGCTCTATATCGCCCAGTGTAGCGGGCCTCAAAATCCTTTCCTGCTTGCACACCGCCGCGGCACTGCTTGGTGAGCTCGGCCCTAAAATTTAAAAAATTGTTCTTGTGGGGGGCCATAATTGTTATTAGAAAAAAAATTTAACACAAATAATTTGTACGGATATGCACTCTCGCTGGAATAAACGTACGTATAATTTAAAAACTCAGAACGCAGTAGATAATTAAAGCAAGCATGTTCTTACCATTTTCAAAGCAGCTTCCGTAATAAGATTGTAACAAAAATTTGGAAAAATGACCGATCCCACCTCGCTATCGGCCATGACCTTCTGGCCTCGTAGCTGCTTTTTGCAGCAGGACTCATATGCCGCCACAAGTATGCGGCGGCCTTCGATATTCGTCCTGCTTGCACACCGCCGCGGCACTGCTTGGTGAGCTCGGCCCTAAAATTTAAAAAATTGTTCTTGTGGGGGGCCATAATTGTTATTAGAAAAAAAATTTAACACAAATAATTTGTACGGATATGCACTCTCGCTGGAATAAACGTACGTATAATTTAAAAACTCAGAACGCAGTAGATAATTAAAGCAAGCATGTTCTTACCATTTTCAAAGTAATTTCCGTAATAATATTGATACTAGAATTTCGACAACAGACCGAGCCCACCTCTTTACCGGCCATGGCCTGGCCGCGTATCTGTTTCGTCCGGCAGGATTCATCCGCCGCCATAAGTAGCCGGCGGCCTTCGATATGTGACCTGCCTGGACGCCTCGGCACTTCTGGGTGAGCTCAGATCTAAATTTTAAAAACTTGTTGGTCCGGCGGGCCATAATAAAGAAAATATACTACAACCAAAATTGAACACATAATTTTGACAAATTTAATTTAAATAATTAAAAACACTGTATCACAGCAACATCGTACACATACAGTCATAGATAAAAAATATAAAATAGTACTGACTATGATCGCAAATGGCGCTAAACATTGTATAGCGGGAAATTCAAATTGTAGGTAAAATTATACCGCATTTAAATGTATTAGTAAAACTACAAATATAACAGAAATAAAGCGTTTTAATTCCATATAAAAAAAATTATAAATGAGGACCTACGAAATAAGTTAAATTTGTACAATACAGTTACTGGTGTTATTACAGGGTCTTTTGACAAACACATGTCCATATCAGTTCAGCTAAGATTACATAATACTACATTCAGTGATGTGGGGTCATTTTCTGAGGCATATATTCTGAATTTAAAAATTTTTAGGAAAAGAATATTTTTCCGAGAATTATTTTTTTCATACTATCTTTTTCGACCACTACAATACCTAACTAAATAATGTATAAACTAAAATAAATACTAAGTAAATACTTACCACCATAACAAATCACGTATGCAGGATACGCATTGCCTTCTTCTGATTGCCACCCCACGTTATATTTTTTAGCCTTTTTATACTCCACTTTATTATTAAAAAGTTTAGCACGCGTTATATAGGCACCGTCATACAGGTATCATCCTCTAAAAATCTAAAGAATACAAATTTTATATCGGCCATGTTGAAGTCAACTTTATTATGAACGAACTTTGCTACACGAAGATCGCTCACAGACTCACAGTTTAAGAGCGTTGTCTGTAGAACGGTCCTTTTTGAACAGGTAAAATTGGTAGGGATAGGTTTTAAACAGGTATAAAAATATCCGAAAATACAGCTTATGTCTGCATATTTTTAAATAAGACGTACCTTTTTGTAAAACGTGCAGCTATTGAAAATCCGGGTTTCCAATTAAAGTAGACTGCGTTAAAACACAAAACTTCATATTTACTATCTAGGGCGAGGTGCTCTATATCGCCCAGTGTAGCGGGCCTCAAAATCCTTTCCTGCTTGCACACCGCCGCGGCACTGCTTGGTGAGCTCGGCCCTAAAATTTAAAAAATTGTTCTTGTGGGGGGCCATAATTGTTATTAGAAAAAAAATTTAACACAAATAATTTGTACGGATATGCACTCTCGCTGGAATAAACGTACGTATAATTTAAAAACTCAGAACGCAGTAGATAATTAAAGCAAGCATGTTCTTACCATTTTCAAAGCAGCTTCCGTAATAAGATTGTAACAAAAATTTGGAAAAATGACCGATCCCACCTCGCTATCGGCCATGACCTTCTGGCCTCGTAGCTGCTTTTTGCAGCAGGACTCATATGCCGCCACAAGTATGCGGCGGCCTTCGATATTCGTCCTGCTTGCACACCGCCGCGGCACTGCTTGGTGAGCTCGGCCCTAAAATTTAAAAAATTGTTCTTGTGGGGGGCCATAATTGTTATTAGAAAAAAAATTTAACACAAATAATTTGTACGGATATGCACTCTCGCTGGAATAAACGTACGTATAATTTAAAAACTCAGAACGCAGTAGATAATTAAAGCAAGCATGTTCTTACCATTTTCAAAGTAATTTCCGTAATAATATTGATACTAGAATTTCGACAACAGACCGAGCCCACCTCTTTACCGGCCATGGCCTGGCCGCGTATCTGTTTCGTCCGGCAGGATTCATCCGCCGCCATAAGTAGCCGGCGGCCTTCGATATGTGACCTGCCTGGACGCCTCGGCACTTCTGGGTGAGCTCAGATCTAAATTTTAAAAACTTGTTGGTCCGGCGGGCCATAATAAAGAAAATATACTACAACCAAAATTGAACACATAATTTTGACAAATTTAATTTAAATAATTAAAAACACTGTATCACAGCAACATCGTACACATACAGTCATAGATAAAAAATATAAAATAGTACTGACTATGATCGCAAATGGCGCTAAACATTGTATAGCGGGAAATTCAAATTGTAGGTAAAATTATACCGCATTTAAATGTATTAGTAAAACTACAAATATAACAGAAATAAAGCGTTTTAATTCCATATAAAAAAAATTATAAATGAGGACCTACGAAATAAGTTAAATTTGTACAATACAGTTACTGGTGTTATTACAGGGTCTTTTGACAAACACATGTCCATATCAGTTCAGCTAAGATTACATAATACTACATTCAGTGATGTGGGGTCATTTTCTGAGGCATATATTCTGAATTTAAAAATTTTTAGGAAAATTTGCTCAAGGTTTTTACTGAAAATTTCCTGCTTATAAAATTACCCATCTGAGAATAGGGGAACACCTTGAATATGTAGACAACAAAGAGCTTTAGCTTTGTTTGTTGTTTTGACGAGAGTCGTTAACATAAACAAAAACTGATTCATTAATCAGGTTCTGATTTAATATTTTCTAGACAACCCACATCACTGATTACAGCAAAAGTACTACTTAAATTTGGAAGTGTGATCTGAATATTTAAAACATTTTTTTTTCTTCTGCATTGTCCTCAAACCCATCAATGCAATTCACCTTTTTGTTGTATGCTAGCGAAGCCTCAAGTGACATTTCGCCAAACAATAAGCTGCGGTATCTATCCAAAGGGTCCATTTTTTGTACACTGAACTGAAGACTTTTCAAAATATGTTTATTTAGTCCACAAACAAAAGGTACTGTATTTAATACTGACATCAACGTTTTTCTTGAAGGTAATGCAAATCATTTTTGCAATAATCTGTAACGTTTTGGACTTTGCTTTAACAATGATAGTGCAAATATTTTGTCTTCAATTGTGAAACGTTGGCCCTTGCTTTTTTTGCTTTGCATTCTTAACTGTGACTTAATAAAATTGAATGTTGTTAAATTAATTTTATTTTTGAATAAG
The DNA here is from genome assembly GCA_958336395.1 of Ctenicera cuprea. Classification (NCBI taxonomy): domain Eukaryota; kingdom Metazoa; phylum Arthropoda; class Insecta; order Coleoptera; family Elateridae; genus Ctenicera; species Ctenicera cuprea. Next base: position 13,036,155 of record OY284494.1, on the reverse strand, counting down.
TCTTCTGAAACTGTCAATTTTGTTGCTTCTTTTACTCTTTTGATGTTGCTGGCATTCACCCTATCTAACTTCCCCGCAGTTTTCCTTAAACCAGTGGCTATTTGATATAATTTTCTAGCCTTTGGACTTAATTGCTGTTTGCTTCTTACTTTAATCTCTTTTAATAAACTTAATTTCTTCGCAAGTCTCTGCGAAAAATGGGTGCTTTTGGGGAATGTTTCATTTTCAAAATCTTGGCGGTGGGCTTCTTAGTATTTTCATCTCAAGTAAAATTTGGAGAGCATCCAAATTATTTGAAGATGTCCCAGGTAACTGAAGATGTTCTGGTAAATGTAAAGTAGGAAAACTATTAAATGTTAGATTCGTCTTGTTATGATGTTCCTGAAATATCATATCTGCGCTAAAATGTACATCGCAGACTCTAAAATTCTGTTTCTTCTCAAAAATAATGTTTCCTCCTACAGCCTCAATCCACTTCTTGTAAATCTATTAATTTACGATAATTATTTTAACAAAAGTTTGAGAAAACTACATAAAACTGATAATGTAGAGAAATAACTTACATCAGGATTACTTGGAAAAGTATGCATTTTCTTCTCATTATTTGTAAATTTACAATTTAAAACGCAACATTTGAACACCATGGTTATAAAACAGTCTAACTTAAACGTAAAACATCTGTAATCTAAATTGTGTGTAAATTATTTTCAAATTTCACAAGAACTGTCAGAAAATACCAAAGCACCGATCTGTCAACAAGTAATTCACTCTTACCGTGTCTTAGCAACCAAAATATATTCTGCAATCAGCGCCATTGGTGATTCGAGTCAGAACTAAATTACCGATTGTATTTTTTAAGTTGACTTAACACACCGTGATATAACCGATGATTTCCACACAACTTAAAAAACTAAATTTTATTTCAATACATTTGGTGTCCATGACGACATTGTTTATAGAATTATATGATCTAGATGCAGAGGACAAACAGAGTTAGTGATGAAGTGTAACTGTTTATTGCCAGTTTACAGAATAATAGAAAACTAGTGTTACCCCAGCACACAATGCACTGACATGACATGACTATAGTGCGAGGCAACGAAACCTCGCGCCTACCCACCTTTCGGCATCAGGCAAGAAAAAAGAAGAAAGAAGAGTAGAAAAAGCCTCGTGTGGATTTGCAGTGTAGTAATTTTATTTCTGGCTAATTTCGTACATTCATCCTTCATACTTCAATCGTCATCGTCATTTATATAACACGAACAAATACGCATACAGAAGGCAAACAGATGCGCACATAAATGCGCACGCACACACAAAAAATCTGTCTTCTTCTCTCTTAGCGGCACGCATGTGACGTCGCTGGTTCTTAAACCAGTTGTTTACTTGGAAAACCTCTATATTGCCTTCATCCGCCATATCTTGTTTTTCTTGCTGGCTGGGATATGGATGCTTCCTGTGTGTTTGGAACCATCTCTGCATAATCTCCACAGAAGCTCTAGGAAGGTTTCCTCTACCGTGCTGCTGCTCCATTGCAATCACGATCTGAAACAAAGTATTATTTTGAATTTGGACCACAAAAAAAAACATGCAAATGTCATAAAATGACAAGATGTATTTTCAAAACTGTTTTATGCACTCTGAATGAAAAACTATATGTATAGGTCAAACTTACATATCCCCTCAAATTGTGATTTTCCACTATAACAATATAACTAAACGTATTATATTTTTTATCTATGATATAACCGATGATTTCCACACAACTTAAAAAACTAAATTTTATTTCAATACATTTGGTGTCTATGACGACATTGTTTATAGAATTATATGATCTAGATGCAGAGGACAAACAGAGTTAGTGATGAAGTGTAACTGTTTATTGCCAGTTTACAGAATAATAGAAAACTAGTGTTACCCCATGTAACGAACCGTTACTAATTTTGATTTAATTTGCTTTGAGTTTACAAGAATTGTTTAATTTTTACATTTAGTTTATATGCCGTTTTCCGTTTACAATATTATGTTACCGTTAGGGGTTTATTTTTATATTTAAAATAAGTAGTATTCCGTTGGTTAATGCTTTATATTCATTGTGTGCAAGTTTTCGTAATT